>CAMQGK010000008.1:4862500-6191250 GCA_947000775.1 Pterois miles
CTTACTTTGATATCTCTGTAGAGCAGCAGCCTCTCAGCACGTAGTACAACATATTTATCCTGGAATTTGTGCCCCGACAGCAGTTTGGAGGATCCATCGTTGAACTTCAGATAGTCTCTTTTTATAAACTGGCTTTGGTCAACTGGAAGAAAAAAAAAACAATGAAATGAATTAAAGAGGGATATTTTCTGTCAGCCCAGAGTGGACACACATCTGTCCACTAGCGCTGAAACGATTAGTCAATGCTTCGGTCAGCATCAGGTCTGGTCATTTGTTATGGTGCCTTCAAATGAAGCTGGTGAGCTTACAACATGGGAAGCCATGTACACGATATGCGTGGCGTTCAAGAACACCGCTGCTAAGCGACGGCAATATTAACGTTACTGTCGGCGTCTAGAAGCCACAAAGGCTAATGATTTAGCAAGCAGGTAACATGATGCAGCGAATGCAAAGGCATAACGACCGAAGAATAAGATGACGCTGTTGACAATATCAGCTTTTTCCTCCAACATATTGGGAAGAAAAACAATATACATTTAAAATTACAATATGCTAACTTATTATGCATATTCATATGTTTTTTTCAGATTACCAGTTTTATGCACTACTGTCAGGATATAGTGACCATTTTATGAAAAATAACTTTTTTTAAAAAATCATAATACAAAGGTGATTCAGCCTGTGACCTGCTGATTAAAGTATTGCATTATTTATATATTTGCTGTATTACAAACTGGGTGTCTGTGGTGACATATCCTGGTAAAAATGCTCTATTAAGTTACTGCTAATGAAAATTTCCTACTGCTGCAGCTTCAAATTAAAAACATTTCACGAAAAAAAAAAGTTTTATTATGAAATAGTAACAGGAAATGCAATGTGTTTGTCAGTGAGCTGGACTTCATCGTTCATCAAAAATGTATCTACAAAGCAAGATAGCAGCAGTTTTTGACAGCGGATCAGTTTTAAATATTGCAGGGAGTTATGGAACAGAAGGATCAACCACAGTTGGCTGTTAGATGAAGAGCTTCTCAGCGAGGTAACGTCAACCAGCTGCTTTTACTTTCACTGTTCGCAGACCCAAGCCATAAGCAGTAAGAAAAATCAGACCACAGCAGCTCAGAGAATGATGGAAAAAGGGAAATTATTTCCTGATCTGGTGTAAAAAAATACTGAAATATCAAATATCGCGATATTGTTTTGTGATATTGATTCTCAAAAACGTAGTATAGATTTTTAATGAACTGTTTACATGCAAATGCAGATCCCACTCCTCTGACTGTACGAGGAAGTAAACTTTTTAAAACTCACATTGTATGTATATATGTTTTTTTTGCTACGGCAGTTTTCCTGAAATCAGGTTAAAAAAATGAAATATATCCCATGGTTACAGTATCGCAATATATCGTAACCCATGCATTGTGATATGATCGTATCGCCACATTCGTGCCAATACACAGCGCAGGGTGGACTTCGCCTTCGCCCAGTGTCAGCTGGGGTCGGCTCCAGCACCCTGTGACCCTGAATAGGTGGTTACAAACTATGGATGGATGGATAATAGTTTGTTTTGCTGCCCCCAGCATTCACCAGTAAACAGGGCGTCACCAGATCAACCAGGACTGAAATCTTACTGATTACCACTTTAAACAATGAATTTTAAAAAAAAAAAAAAAAGGTCACGGGTTCAAATCCGGCTTGGGACTCTTCTGTGTGGAGTTTGCATGTTCTCTTCGTGTAAGCGTGGGTTTTCTCCAGGTACTCTGGCTTCCTCCCACCGTTCAAAGACATGCAGTTTAGGTTAATTGATGACTCTAAATTGCCCGTAGGTGTGAATGTGAGTGTGTGTGAAGCAATAATGTAGCACGACGCCCAAGACAAATTTCCCTAACGGGACAATAAAGTTTACCCTGACCCTGACCCTGACCCTGAATGGTTGTCTGTCTCTATGTTGTCTGTCTCTATGTGCCCTGCGATGGACTGGCGACCTCACCAGGGTGAACCCCGCCTTCACCCAATGCCAGCTGGGATCTCCAGCCCCCCCACGACCCTTAACGGGATAAGTGGTTGAAGATGGATGGATGGATGGTGACATAAACAGATTAATATATAATGAAACAAAAAGAAAAAAGCAGTAGCAGTCCCACAATGAACAATAAACAGTACAAAATAATAGCAAGATATTGTATGTATAAAACACATACTGTATTAAATATGTAGCATTAAAGGGGACATTTTAATGGTTTTGTGCCATCGATTGCATACTCTACCTTTCCCATCAGTCACTCTTTTGGCCCCTGTTAATTTCTTTATAACAAGACAAGCAGACCTGGGGCAGTCCAGAGTACTCCACTCCAGGACCTGTTCAAGAATCCGCTCACTGTGGTGCAACGGGCGCTCTGTTGGGTCAGAGGGAGGGGAATGGTTAGCAGGTAAATCTGTTAGGAAATAACAATCATCGAAAAAGAAATCAACCTCCAATCACAAAGCCACTCTCTTATGTCACAAATTAAAAATGTATGAGACGGCCTCATATCATAAAAACCGTGGCAAATTCGAGTTAACTAAATAACAAAATGATGTTGTTGTTCTCCCCATCTTTATCACAGAGCAGTTTAAATTATCTCCAGCATATCAGTACCTGATTATAAAAACACACTCATGTGCAAAATAGACCTATTATCTCTTCCTAATTGGTGAACAGGGTACATGCTATCAGCCCCCCAAAAAATAGATAATTTGTGTAACGCCACCCCTGCTCTGATGCCTCCATCTCTACACTCCCCCGTTTTTCATAACCAAAGGAGGTAAAAAGAGCCACAACGGCATAACTTATTCATAACAGTGGGCTTATCTTCTCTCTGGAATCTCTGCAGACCCAGGCCATGGAATTAGTTCCTCATTTCCCAACAAATATTAGCTCCCCTTTTCTGCCTATTGTCCTCGATAACGGTGTTTATCTGTAGCTATCCACCAAAATGGCTAATTAACGCACTTCCCCTCCCTTTTTTTATGGTTTTATGAGCAAAACCTGTCACGCTACCACCTTCAAAATAGCTTGACTGTTTACTCTTCCACAGACATATTGTCTTGGCATGGAAAATATGCTGAACCGTCAGCAAATATATTCAGTATTCAACACACCTTCATTTTTAGAAAAGGACGGCGTGTCCTCTGTAACTTTGCGGGGAGAAAAACAAACATAAGAGCGCGACGTAAACTCTCAGTGAACTGATGAAAAGTGCACGGGGACCGCCAGCTAAGCAACTTTGCGACAAAGCTCAACTTTGACTTCCCCTTGCTCGCCGCTTCCCACCCTGTGATCAAATGCGGGAGTGCGAGGCGCGGGGTGCCATCAGTGCATATTAATGCAAGATGAGGTGGGTCAGCTCCCTGGGTCGATCATGCAAGGAAGATGAAGGTAATTTATGACATATGATGGTAAGGATGATTAATTAATGTGCATATCATCAAGCCGACGACGCTTGGCTAATTTCTCAGTGTGCTTCCATGTTCTCAGACACTGGTTCATTAGAGAGATAACATAATCCTCTAATCACAAGGTCTTTGGAAGACAGCAAGTGTGATCTTTGTATATGACATGGATTTGAAAAGCCATTTAAATGGTGATGTGACGCACATTATTGTAGATGAGTGTTTAGTGTATAATGCTTTTACATTGTGAGATTTGAAAGCTTTTGATTTAACTTTAAAAATAAAGTTTTACTGCAGAGTTATTTAAAATGGTCAAGAGAAAACAACTTCATTCAGTTTCTAATCATGCAACAAGTACTTGTCACGGTATCATCTAATGATAAGAAATACCAGAATATGAATGAACTAATTGTGGGTAAACAATGACACTGGCAGAAGATCAGCGTATAGAAACATAATCCCACTTGTCAGACCTTTGAGAGTCCACAACTTCAATTAAAGACTAAATGACCTTTCTGTATAACAAAAATGAAGAATGCATTTGTCACTGAAGATGCTATTGTGGTTGATTAAAATAAAAAAATAATTCATTCAAATGGGTTTGAAGAAGTGGTGATTACTGAAGAGGCTTTTTGTTTTTTTTAAAGAAACACATGTTGCCTTTTAAATGAAATTTCAATGTTGATTACTGCATCACAGTGTGGAGGAGTTCGCTGGGTTTGTGTTGATTGAGGAGGCACCTTAAGTTTTACTCTATTAAAGCAAGACTAAACCATCGTGTAATTATGGTTTAGTTGAAACAAACAAATACTGTTGGAATTAACCCTCATCCCACCAACCTATTCAACACACAAGGACGAGCGGCTGTGAGCCTGTTGTATCTGTAGAAAATGTCACAAACATGCTTTCATTTCAAAAATAAAAACCTCAAGCATTTTTTGTTTGTTTGTTTGTTTTCATTCTTCATTTGATAATACAAGGCTTTTATTCTGAAATTTTTGCAAGATAGTGTTGTAGTGACTTGCAGGAAAAAATCCTGACGGATGGGAGATGCCAGTTTTCATACTGAATACGAACCATTATTATATTTAATTTGTCTTCTAAAACTGTGAAAAAAAAAGAAATTTCTCTCACTATTCTTTTGTAGGCAAAATCACTGACGAGGAAGTGATTGTGTGGGTAACGGATGACCTGATCGAAGGGCTCCACTGGTTCCTCAGAATTGATTTGAGGCATATTACACTTGATGATACGTGAAATATTATCATTGTGTGGGACATATGCTTGAATACAAAAAGCATTATCGCCTGTCAAAATGGCACGTTAAAAAAGGGGCATTACATGTCTTTATTGGACAGCAGCAGTGGAGCGATTACAGGCAGTGTGAGGAGAGAGATGGAGAACGACATGTACGGACAATTTACAGACACAATGAGTTCAATCAGAACATTTCTGTGGAAGATGTAGACAAAACTGCAAAATACGTGGTTCAATTCCCAGTCTGGGACTGTTGTTGCATGTCATACCCCTCTCTCTCCCCCAAATTTCATGTCTGCATCCCTACTGCCACAACTGAATAAAGGCAAAATGCCAAAAAATAGCCTTAAACTTGGCATACAGTATGATTTTAGCCCATTTTTTGGCCCGAATTTGAGGCGCAAGACTCATTGTAGTCAGGATGAATTTCAGCTTTGTCAGGCTTTGTTTACCATCAACTTTACAGGGGGGACTGGGTTAGTCGCTGCCATTGTAAATTTCCCCACTGCTGTAAATTTCCCCACTGTGGGACTAATAAAGGAATATCTTTTTCTATTCTTTTAACAGTGATCAGAGCGTAGCTATCAAGATAACAATGTAGGCTTCAATAGATGTAGTAAAATGTAGAAAGTCCACTTAACATTATGCTGTTGCCTCTTTCTCTTAGACGTTAGGGTTAGATGTTTCTGCTTTGTTAGCATTGTGACCCCTACAGATCTCTGCTAGCAAACAGTGTCTTCGGAGCTTTCAAACAAATCTTTAACAACCATCAGTAGCCAGAATGACCCGCAGGAGCCGACCGACCGGGTTTCTTTTCTATTTTTCACATACAGTGTGAGCAGTCAGTTCGTGGCAGACAATCGAACCGTACACTTTAGCTTTACATCGCGAACAACCTACTCGTACAGTAAGAGCAGGAAATACACTTAAACATTTCTAATATCGTAGTGTATGCTTAGCTTCAAACTACAAGTACCGAATCATGTTTGTATGCCTTCACCAATCAGCAAAGTTGCAGTTTATAGCCACATCTGTCAAAAATGTGGATGAATCACTTCATCATTTTATTCTATTAGATATTTGTGTGAAATTGTCATAATTCGCATTCAGATTCTTGAGTTATGACAAAAAACATTTGCTGTGAGGTCACAGTGACCTTAACCACCAAATCAACATCTCATCAGTGGACGTTTGTGTCAAATTTGAAGAATTTCTCTCAAGCAGATATCATGAGAAAGGGATGAACGTGAGGTCACAGACACCTTGGACCGCCAAAATCGAACCAGTTTATTTTTGAGTCCGAGTGGATGTTTGTGCCAAATTTGAAGAAATTCCCTCAAAGCATTTCTAAGATATTGCTTAAGCAATATCAGCACTATCCTTCTACAGGGCTTCAAAACCTTTCTGGTCTGTGACCCTTCAAAGTGAAGCCATTTAAAATCCTCTTGTGACCCCATCATGCATCTCTGCTGAACAACTTTGTATCATATAAAAAATAACATCAAGAAAAAGAAAATCACGGGTGACAAATTCTCGTTTACTCTGTTGAACTTGCTGACCTAATTTTGACCAGGACCAGTGACACATCACCGTGTGACCTGCAGTGCTCTCAGGATGCTTTATTATTTGAATAAGTATCGTGGGGGAACTGTGAGATCCTGCTTACCTAACTCTCCATTCTCAATGACTTCGAAGGTTGTCCAGAAGTCATCGGCGCCAAAGGTGACGTTCCTCATACTCAGCGCTGTTTCTGCGAGCTCCGTGGATCGCATGCTGGGAGAAATCTACCGCAAACACAACAAAGGGATAAATACATGCTGAGGCAAACAGCAAAATGAGCAAAAGACAAACAATCGAACAAAGTAAACACATCCTGCATATAAAAGCTCAGATCATAACCTCCCTGGATCGATATCACCGCCTTCAACCGCCTCTCCCTTTGAAGAGCTGCTCAATATTTAACATGTAACACTAACTGCGCGGATATCTGACTCGCAGCAATGTCTACGGTGCGCTGATTAAATAGTTGTCAGGTGTACCTGAACGGGTCTGAACGAAGCAAATGCGCTACTTAACTCCGCTGAGAGAAAGTGGAATATGAAAGTCAAACTGCGCTGCTGAGCGCTCCTCTTTAACCCCATACCTATCCCTGCTGCTGCTGCCGACCTGTGAAGGGAGTCTGTAACCTACAGTGGACTGTGTGTCTTGTAAAATGCAATTACTCACACAATTAAATCAGACGTTTCTTTGATTAGTTCGCTTTTGATTTATTTCAGGGGTGGTAATCCCATCAGGTTAAACCACCAATGTCTCAGCCCTATTCTATCAACCTCTCCACCTCATTTCATCCACTCTCACCCCTCATTCACCTGCCTTACATCTCCCCTCCCTCTTTCTTATTTTGCCTTACCTCCGAAGGACCTGTGGGAAAGGCAGGCATAAAAGCAGACTCACATGTCCGCATGCAAGCTGAAAGTACAGATGCACTCATTAACACACACACCTTGATTAAACAGCAGCTCTCTGGCTCTCTCTTTTCCAGGTACACTTCGAAGATCAAGTCCCCAGCTGGAGAGAACTGGTTAGAGAGAAAGAAAATAGAGTGAGACACAGAGATCATCTGAATTACAAAAACAATGCAGCCGGATTAATTGGCTTTTCTTCTGAATTTGTACTTCCAGTGTGGCATGAATCTAAATGGAAAAAAGTGAGAGAAACGGTTAGCGGATTTGCGGAAAACCAAAGGTCGTTTCCTGAGCTGGAGGCAAACCAAATCCCAGTAGCTTTTATGGAATGCAAAACCCGGCTAAATAAAGACAACATGTGTGAGAGAAACTTGTAAAGGTGGAAGGGTAGGGTGCGTGTTTCACCTACACTAAAACTGACATGCTCTCCCCAGGTGTTAACTTTCAGTGTGCTGTGAGTTTAAAAAGTGTTTTGAAGAAGCACCTTGAAAAATGTTCAGGGATTATTATGGGAATGGAAAAAAGCTGACATGCCAAGAGGGAGATATGGGTTCACTGTTAACAGTCTTTTCTCAATCTTGTATTTCTACAAGGCATGCCACCCTGCAGAAAAAGAAATAGTTATATCCAATGTTGCATTTACAAATTGTGGCTTTTCTATAAATCAAATCTCAAGCTGCATTAATGTATATTTAACAACATGTTAACAGGTTTAATATGTGTTTGTAAGCCGTGTGGCAGCCAACCATTAAAGTTACACCATCAATACACTAATTTGAATACTTACAGAGAATTAGAGGAGAAAATATCAACATGTCTGTCCATTAAAGGAATTGGATGTAACATTTTACACGTATAAATGGGTTTTAATAATATTTTATTGCCAATGTATGAACAGGTTGTAACTGAACCCAAAAAATTAGACCTTCCGCGACTACTGCTATGGACTGCTTTTAATGTGAAGGATCTGGTTGTTTCTGGGAAAATCCAACAGATATTTTAGAAAATGTTATCAATAAGACCTTTAATTACTGGTGTTAAGCTTTAGATGGTTTTAAGCTAACCTAAACTTCAAAGCTTAACTTAAGATAAGAAGTAAGAAAGCAAATAAGATAGCTATCCAGATTTATAAATATCCTCCTGTGGTGCTGTTTGAATTTTTTACTCAGATCAGTATAAGATGAATGAGAAAATACATTTCCTTAACTAAATGTGACCTATGTGAAATTAAAAGGAAGACGTTTGAGTGGCCTTTCTGCCTGACATTAAAGAGGTCAAACTCCCAGTAATATTGCTCCTGTCAGTACAAATCATTGCACCTCTCTCCATGTGTTGGAGCTGTAATCCTCTCTGCATCCAATTAAAAACTGACTTTTTTGGTGTGAAAAACCAGAGAAGTTGAGAGTGAAAATCTAGCTTTAAAAAAGAAAGAGACAGGGTCATACTTAAGGCACCAAATCCGGATTTCTGGCCAAGGGTAGTGGTAATCCATCTCTAGAAAATGAACACCTAAGTGAGCCCGAAAAGGTTTCTTCTCCCTTGGCTATCAGGAAATTACAGTTTTCCTTTGTCATTTTAATGCACAGGTGAACTGAGGCCCATTATTGGCTTGAGAACTATCGCTTGATAAGAGGGAAGAAGACTTCTGACAGCCCTAAAATGACAGAGAAATCACAATCATTCAAACCAATGGAGTGAAAGGTGTCATTGTGAAAATGTCACGCACAGATATGGCGGCATCTTGCTTTGTTAAGTACGCTTTTCCTCCATCTCCTTCATTGTTAAGAGATGGGAGGAAGACGAGGCACACAAACAGCATTTGTCGGGTGAAAAACGACAGACGGGTAACAAAGGCGTTGGCGACTTGCTGGAGAAGCAAGCAAAGTGCAATAAGGAGTGTTAAATGATTTTACGGCTGATGGGGAGCATTTTCAGCAGTAAGAAAAACAGTCATGTTCTATTCAAAATGAAGGCATTTCTAATCTTTACCAAAGTCATACTCTCATTGCAATTGCCCTGGCTGTAAATGCAAGTATCGATTTTAAAGTGCCACTTCTAACTTATAAGGCATGACACTGCCTTGCACCTCATTATATCAGTGATTTACTTACTCCCTCAGTCTAGCCATGCTATCTGCTTGCAGGGTGCAGGCCTCCTTGTCATTCTCTGGCTTTAAAAGGAAAGGGGGAAGGTCAGAACCTCCACCTGCAGGGCCCGAGCCCTCTGAGACGAGCTTCCTGTTTAGCCACATCCAGTACCTTTAATCTTAACTGTACTTTCCTCTCAAGTTGGCAACTTAGCTAATAGTACTGCCATGCTTAAGTACTGCCTCCCTGTGCAAATCCATACATACATTTATATGATTTTTTTTCTTGTTTACATCTTAAGTTATGTATTTTAATGACTTTAATCATGCTTTTATTGTGAAGCACTTTGTAACCTTGTTTTGAAAGTCACTATATAAATAAAATTATTATTACAGTTTGTTTGCACAGTGATGGAAGTGGCTCAGCTTTCAGGATTAGCAGACAGTCCTGATTTTTTTTGCAAGTAATTCATCTCCAAGGGCCTCTACAGGATGAATGCTGATGGCTTGAGAAACGTTTTTATGACCTTTTTTCCCCCTGAAACACTTTAGTTACTCAAGTTTAAGCCTCTCCCTTCCCCACTACCCCACTCTCAAAAAGCTCAGTCTGCTCTGATTGGTCAGCTGGTCCACTCTGCTGTGATTGGTCAACCCTTTCAAACTCTTTGAACTCCACACCAACTCAGCAGGGCGTGCCAAAGCAGGCGCTAGGCAGGTATTAAGCAGATGTGTTACTTGGTGACATCACCACGTTACAGAAGAAAAGGCAGTAACTCCCTTTGGCGTTGGGCTGTGGAACTTTACAGATCTTTTAAATGCACAAAAACCTCTTTAAAATATGCTGAACGCTTGGAAGAAAATGTATGTTTGCACTATTTGTAACAACCCATTCCGACATGATAGCTGAACCACATGCCACTGTAAATAAACTGCATGCATATAAACTGCCGCAAGTGCAGCAGCCTTTATAAATCTGTGTATGGGAAGTTACATTTTTACTTACAATTCTCAGGTTGACAGTTAGTAGAAAGCAGCTCTCGAGTCATAATTGTGAACTGAGCCTCTACATGAAGCCAGTGAGTCCATAGTCCAACTATGAAAATAAGACAAAGTATGTAAAAGGACATTCTAAATGTAACATTTCAATAACTTTAAACAATATTTCAGTTTGCCAACATGTTAAATCATAGCTGAAATAAGCTCAACCATTATCTCAACAGAGAAATGTTCCCCATGCTGCCTTGTAATTACACAAAATGATTGTTCTTAATGAAAAAATTAGCAACTTCTCGGTTTTTCTACCATAGTTTTCTAAAAAACCCTCAAATTTCATGTCCATAACCAAAATGTTGTCCCAATTTTCACCTCTGACAGCTTTATAATAGCACTGGCTTTCCACTGAGTAACCCTCCCGACCCACAGCAGCAGACATGTTCTGGAAGCCTTCGGACAAGGTGGAGAGAAGGGGAAGGGAGGGGAGAAAGAGCAGAAAGGAGCCGGCATAAACAGCTTATTTCACATTTCAACAACAGCAACAGCATGTGATTAATTTTTTTTTTCTCCCAGTTATCTGAACCAAATGTTTTTCTCGGCTGAGGCATCCAGGCATAAAGTACCTGCCGTAAAGGTTAACAGGAACAAAGCCCTTTTTCCTCACCTGCCTGCTCCTGCCTCCTCCGCCTACACCCTTATCCCCCTTCATTTCTGCAGGAAACTTGTTCAAATGTAGCCCCTATTTGAGAGACCCAGAAGCATGCAGGCAAATCAATACCCCCCCACACACACACAAACAAACAGAGCACCCATTGGTGACTTCCATTTGGGTTTCGACTCACTGTGGCGTCCTTCTTCTCGTTCCAGCGTGTGATGAAACTATTCTCTCTCTCCATCTGTTGCACCCGGTCTTCATTGACCTGTTGGACACAAACACACCAATTCAAACATTAAACTGCTCGATAGAATCAGAAAATCATTTTCGAAGGTAAGATTAATTCAAGCCCTTACACACAATACATAGCAAACCAGATTAAACCAGAAAAAATGCATCATACGCAAACTGTAAAATTGGGTCGTTCAGCAGCGACTTCTAAAACTAATTTTGAAGAAGGAAGTTGGCAGTGAGCACCAAGAGAATACTCTTTTATTTCACAAAGCTCTGTGTGGGAAATGATATTTTTTATTCCAACTTTTTTTTTTTTTTTTTAACACCATTATCATTTTCAGAGAACAATTTGCTTTGTTGGAGCTCTACGAATGGCAGAAAAGATTGTGGGGTAGGAAAAAAAAAAAACTCACAAACTCATCGTGTGTGTGTTTAGGCCTGATAATGGGCCCCGTCGACGACATCCAGCACAGAACCGCCGCTTTAATTAGCGAGATGTCTCACTCGTTTTATGTCACAGCAGTGTGTATTCACCGCTATTGGGCTCATGATTGGTTGAGCTTAATGGCTATTTGTCATGCGAACGGCGGCGTCCCGAACCGATTTGGAGTGAATGCTCCTCCTTTAACGTCAGAACAAGAGGGATCCAGGCGTTCTGTTGGGAATTAGCAGTCGCTCTGTGCTGCGTATCCCGTAAGCCAGGCAGCTCTCCAAGGGTAACATTGATCCCACACCCCCGCCCATCCGCACATCAGCAAAGTCAAGCCAATTGTGGAGATTTGGCAGCAACAGTTCTGCTCCCAGATGGCTGAAGTAAGGGAGTGTAAATAAAGTCATGCGTGTAGCTTGGTTTACATATGCAATATGGTAACATATGGGGGCTTTAAATGTCACCTGTCATTGATTTGAGAGATACTGAATCTATATTAGACTGCATGCATTGCAGCTTTCCTACAGTTGTTATAAGCAGAAGTATCTCAGTTTATTTTCTAGTTTAAAAAATAAAACTATACAGTTTATAATATGTATATTTGAAATTACGGATGGCTCTGTGCATATATGTACGCATGTATGCAAGAGATTTTTTTCAGAATATCAATATGTATTAGATCTGCACAGAATAGTCTGAAGTGTCAAAGCTTCATTCATAACACTGACATTTGAATTATTATTAATAACTTTTATAAACATTGCATGCAATAGTAGACTACACCTTCCACCTTCTCCCTCTCTCAGTGATTGACGTGGCGCTCAGTCCAAAAGTCAAAACGCATAAAAAAATTAGATGTAATCATCTCCAAAGTTTTGAAAATAAATTTAAAAAATAAAAATATAAAAAAAATATAAAACATACAACAAAACACAAGAATAAAAACATGTTTTTATCAAACAAAATATTCTGCTTCGATCTGCATCTGTTGGCATTTAGCCTTTCGAAAACAACATTTTCACTGTGGTTAAAAAACGTTTGCTCTCCAGCTTGCTGCACACAAAAGGTGATGACATTATAAGATATGACGACATGCATTCAGAGTTTCACTCGAAAACCTCATTAGAAGCTTTGAATGTTAAATATGACTTTCGGTTACAGCCCTAGTATGTATTATATAGAAAGAAAAATCCTGCACGCCATTTTGGTCAGAAAACCCGCCACAGTCAAAGTCATTTAAAATTCAAAAAATACATTTTTTAAAAGGGTGACTTCACCAATCTGACATATAAATATCAGTTAAGATGTCACGAATGGTGTTATAATAAGATGAAAAATGTGTTCTGCGGATCTGGAGGGAGCTTTCTTCGCTCTGACCCCTTGTGATGTCATCAGGGAAAGAAGTGGGTGTGTCCAAGATGGAGGGTGTTACCTCGCATTAACTGAGTTGCATTATGGGAAATGTAGAATTTCACGCTTTTGGAGCTTCACCAGTTCTTTCAAATCTTCTTTAAATCAGTCTCAACTTTGTAAAGCTGCAATAATAAAGTTGCTGCAGTGCACCTTTAACAGAGCTCATGGTAACACTTTGCTGATATATAACTTACTTAGAGTTGTTTAGAATCCTTAAAGGACTGTATATAAGGACAAAATTTTCACATTTAGTAGACAATTACAAAATCTCCCAGGCCACAGTTGTCTGATTATTGGCTCCTAAAGTTTGTTTTTTAATGATGGCATTATGTCAAGATTATTATCACTTTATACAGTAAGAGCATGGAGAATCTCTAGTTTCACATGTTGTTAATTTATACAGCATTCAAAGTGCATCTGATGAAGTGTTTACAGTAGATGTACTTTAAACAACTTTAATCACCAGCCAAAATCAGATCAATACAACAGCAACAAAAACAACCAAAGAAAGTCGGTCAAAGGGAAAAAGATCTGGTTCTTTCTCTCATTTTTTTATCATTAAGTTATTTCTCTGCTATCAAAACAAACTCATGAGACTGGCCTCATTTCGCCGCAAGCGATAGATGATTCTGATGGTATTCTTTTGTTCTAGGTGACCTGTTTTTTTTAATATAATCTCTGTGTTTTCTGGAGATACGTGCCGTCATTGTGTGCTGAACACAGTCGGCAAAGACTGTTGATTGTAACGGCTGAGCAAAGTCAAATTAACCATCTAGTTTGCTATGTTTTTTTAACTGTGTGATACTATTTATGAGAGTTTATGCAATAAAAATCAGACGTTATCTAACGTAGAGTTGGAAGACCCACATCATCAGTTCCTCAACACTATCAAACGGCAAAAAATACATAAACAAAACATATTTGACTCACACTGAAGAGTGTAATGTAGTTGCTGATGAGATCATGGATGACGCTGGTTTCCTGTGGGGTTTGTCCCCGAGTCTGGAACAAGCAGGAGGAGAAGACGGAGGCCAGTTTTTTGCTCGGCATGTGGTTGAGGTGGGAGCACTGCTGAATCCTGGATCGCAGGAAGAAACGGGGTTAGAATAGCCGAAATGTACCTGGACGCCACACAGATGAACACAAACAGCTCCTATCTGTTGCTCAATAGCTCCCTCAGTCTCTTGTGCCCACACACAAACACACACACAGAATTTAGTGAAATGTTAGGCATCGGTCCAAATTCAGCAAAGGGCCAATTAAGTCTTCTCCAAACAATCTGCATCATTAACATAATGCGGCTAAATCACAACTATCCACTGCAGGTTTCTGAGGGAGCGATGTGTAATGTGAGCATCAGTGAATGAGACATCAAGACAGCAGTGTTTGTATTGAAATGCAACTAGGGGTGGAAAACCGGGTTTGTGGCATGGGGCGGCTGCAGGACAGGATCCAAGCTCCAAGCCTCAAGAAATGGTACTAACAATATGGGACTGATTCATCAGTTTCAACCCAAAGAGGCTGTTGCTTCGGTGACAAAAACAGTCTTTTCCTTTGAAGGGACTGCCTGCCGCCGTATCCACTCCACATACAGCATCCCTGAGTGGAAAGTATCCGACTTGATTGGTCAGAAGAAAAACACACAACAGAGGCGGGTGGCGGGGCATTAGCGGAGCAGAAGGGACAACAGGCTAATCAGCAGGTGACAAATAGCAAACCTCAGGCTACTCAGAGTGCAGGGACCTTTGAGTCTCTGCACTTGTTAGGTCTGTGATGCAGGGTGGCATCTGTACAACTACACCTCTTCTATTAGCAAAGGTCCAACCAAAAACATGTATGTAGGATTCAACAAAAAAGCTGAATCACACACTTCTAGGGACTATTAATCTGGAAAATATCTAAGTTAATACAGTAAAATGTTTGATTTTCAGCATGGAAATCCCATATCAGTCACTGACGGGCTTTTTTTCCCCCAGCAACCCAAAAATCAAAAAATAAAGATATTTCCTGCCCAGATTAGTGGTATTTTCTTTTTTAATTCATAAGGGACATGTAATGTTTTATACTTCTGGTGAATATAATCCATTCAGTCTTATTTCGATATATGGACATCGTCAGGTGTATATTTCCACTAAGCTCCATCCAGGCCAAGTGAATGCATTTAATATAAAGTTAATACATGGGTGCTCCCCAGCTGCTCCCAAGAGTGACGGCTGGCTTGAGCGCACGCTACTACAACACGATAACAGTTCCCGTCCATGACAGAGTTAGCATGCAGCTTTAGCCCTGATGTCTAGCTCTGATTTTCCTGGTGTGAAACCTAGTGTTCCCATACTTTACTGTATGTGTAGTGTTTTCTTCCTTCTAGTTTGGGCTCGCCGGGTACGACGCTGGATGTGACGTCATGTTACTCAGACTACAACGATAAAAGCGGTAACGTCCTTCTACCTCCGCATAGAAGCCAATATATTGATTCAAACGGAGGGATAAGGTTAGTCAAATGGTTAGGGACGTAATTCAAGTCATACAGTTTGATGACTTGAATTGTGTACCAGTGTACCAGTAGTGGAAGAAGTTCTCCTTTACTTGAGTGAAAGTACCACGCAAAAGTGTAAAGTTGGCAAGAAACGGTTGACACAGTGGGATCTGATTTCACATATTAATGTGTTTCCTGTAAAAAGGGTAACTCAGGGAGGGACTTGTCATGGATATTGATTGACATTTACAGTAGCCAATAGTGCTGAATGTGCATGATGCCCCCCCTGCCAAATTTCAGACCGACAGTAGGTACTAGTTCAACATGGACAGCCACGAAGACAGCCTGCTCTCTATTGTTGAGGACTTCACCCGCCACCATCCAGCGGATTTCACTGATAAATCGCACAGGGACAACGTATATATATGTCACATTACAACACAGAAGACAACCATGAATACGTCGCCTTTGGAGTGAGATCCGAGATCTGAAGCCAAGTGGTGGTGAAGGAGAGACAGAGGCTCACCCCCGCAGTTGAGCTGATGCTTTGCAACGGTCATGTCGATATTAAAAGCTTTTACTTGGATAGTATATGCTGCAAAGTGCACAAAGTCATCAACTTTTTATATTGTTTTCAGGGAAATGACAACCGGATACTGGCCTATAAGTGACTACCAGCACAATGCATATGTGATAAAACAAAAATATCTGAACTTTAAAAGGATCACAGTAAAAGTACTGGTTCTGCAGTGAAATGAGTGACTGATGTATTATTAGATTGTTAATGCTGTTAATAGTGCTGTGAATTTTACTATTGTATCTGGTTGAGGTAGAGAACTTTTAATTACTTTTTTTCCTGTCACAAGATAAATCTGAAGGGTTGTGAGATGATTAAAAAACTACGTTCTGATACACAAATCTGTTTCTCTCTCTTCTTTTGCTGTGAAATAAAATATCTCTTTAGTCTAAGCCGTCTTTCACACATCTTAGTCGATTCACGAGACATTGATTTTAAGAGGTCAGAAGCAAAAACGATTGGAAAGAACTGGTTAAATCTTGAACTCTGTGCTGTATTTCATGAGCTTATCGTGATTTATATATATATATATAACATCTTAATCTGAAAAGTTACCAGTATCTATAGCTGTCAGACACATACAGTGGAATAAAAAGTGTCTTCATATCCTGTTTTTGAAGTTGACCAAATGCATTTCTTCCCCTGAATAATAAACGTTATACTCACAAGGACCTCGACCTTGAAGTAGCCTCACTAGTACAAAGCTTTCATTGTGTCTGCAGTTTGAAGTATGGATATACCTGTACAGATGTTGGAGCACAGCATCGAGAGTTGACCTGTTTATCTTTGGCAAACTCTCTATGAATGTGGAGTACTTCTTCACTCTCTGCCTCTCGTCCTTCTCATCTATAGAAATACAAAGACGAGAACTACTGCAATACAATACCACACACATTAGTATTATTATTAACTGCTGAGACTCGACCATGACCACATAAAAGAAATTTACTTTTTTAGTTATTGAAGCATTACATATTATATTTTTTCATCTGTGATGATGAAATCATGTCTCTACAAAGTCCTTGAAGATCGTAATGCTATAAAGCATAAAACGCAGCATATTTCTAGAATATAATCATTCCCCACATTTCGTTTAACAGTGATGTGTTTTTGCTCATTGCGCCGACCCCACCAGACGCCTCGCATACCCAGAGCTGACACCCAGTATGGATAAAGCTCCTTGGTCAGCAGTGCATCCTCTGCTTGGGATAAGAAGCTCTTCAGGGTATCCGTCACGTCCTCCAGCTGGTGCTCCTTCTCCCTCAGCTTCACATTACGGGCGTCCCGGGTGAACTCCTCCAGGAGCAGGGCCACTCGACCAGGGTCCCCTGGCCTCTGGTAGACCCCTTCCTGACACAAACCTGGTTACATAATCAAATCAAAGAAGAGGAATCATGTTTTTGTGCTTTTTCCTGGTCTGCAAAATTACAAAGCCCAAAGGGTGTTACTCCCCCTACAGATACATGCTCCTGAACTGCCTGAAATAACTTGCTCGAAGTCCCGCCTTTTCTTCCGTAACACAGTGATGTCACCAAGTAACACATTTGTATACAGGCGTCTACACATGATCAGCAGTGAAATTGCCCTGCACTGGCTGTGTGTTTCCAATGAGGAAAGCGGTGCCGCCCCGCTAGGTGTAAACGCTACCCTTGGCATGGCGCATTGCTTGAAATTGGCACGGAGCGCTGCACCCAAAGTTTGACCTCGGTTGCTGCTGACCTTTCAAAGTGCAACCAATGTTGTTGCCTAGAAACAGTGAATGGCGTTCCTTTCGCTCTTTTTGGGGAGACATTTTATCATGTCAAGGTAGCTTAATCCCTGCCTTGCGGCTAGCTTGGCACGCCCTCAAACAAAGAGAGTTAGAGCGGAGCTGAAGCAGAGTCTGAAGAGTTTGGTTGACCAGTCACAACAAAGCAGAGCAATCAGAGCAGACTGGGCTTTCTGGGCATTACTTTCTGAATATTTTTTTTCAGCATGTCAGAAGTAACCCCTATTTTATCTCTATAGGAAACATACTGGGCACTTATTTTTCAGCATTTAGTACACCAAAAACCACTCCAAACTGCATATTAGTAAGTAAATTACATAATATACAGGAGTCTTTGAACCATACAGGACTGACTGTTTTGGGTAGTAATGTTCCCATTAACATTTAACTTAACATTGACACTTACATTTCCTTCTTTTGTCTGTAAAAAGTCCTCACTGCTTTTGTAGCTTAGCTAGCAGCCCCTCGGCTGTCCTCTCCTTCTCATCTCCAGGTTTCTGTATTTTTCTGCAGGTTTTGTCTCAAAGTGGCTCAAGTTGTGTTACATACAACCATGTTTGTTGCAAACTAAGCACACAGCTTTATCGCCAACCTCGGCGGAAAAATTTGTAGCTTATGATAGAAGCGCCACCTCAGCAGGTGATGCAACTTCAAACATCACTTACTTCAATTTACATCAATGTCAAGTGTGACAGGAAGAAGCACACGAACAATACACAACCATTTTAAAACACAAACTTTCTTGACTGTTTTTTTTTTAGCTTCATAAGTAAAATTATGTGGTTTGTATGAGACCTCCCGGGACAGGAATAACCCTCACAAGTGCCGTATAATGCCCAGGTCTGGTCTAATGTGTAGTCTGCAACAGAGAGCAGCAGTACAGTATAACTAAACATATTTATAAGGCAATAACCAACCTTATGGATGCAAAGTTATGAGATTTAATAATGTTACATAAGCGCATTTGAATCTAAATTGCAGGTGGAATGAAACTGTCGCTGCGAGCTATATTAACCTTTTGAACCATTTTCCAGTATCGGTCAGCATTGACTTTTACTGCCAGTCCCTCATTACATTGCATACCACTTATGATGCAACTGTGTAAGTACCCTTTTACATTCATCATGCACTGATAAAGCAACAGGCGCTATGTAATGTAGACTTTGTGTTGTGCAGTGCACTGAAACATTGGGCTACATTTCCTGCATTTCTAAAAAAATATGGTGAAAAGAGAGACAACATTATGGGAGACGACATTAGAAAGCATGAAATTCTCATCACGACCCTGCATCAGCTCCTCAAGGGGGGAATCATAATAACAGTCACGCAGAAATATGTTTTTAAAACTTTTCTCTCCCAGTAAGTATAATGTAACTCACCATATTGGGTGACAAAAGCAATGCAACTGTCGACAATAATAGGGACGCCATTTTTAGTCAGCTGTTGGTCGCTGAGCGCCTTGCCATCTGTGCCGGCAGCCAGCGTGATGGCAGAGTGCCACAGAGCAAAGTCCATCTTGTTGAAGCCGTGGATGTAAACTGTTCTATTGAAGAGAAAGAGAGAGAAGTACACCATGATAAAATTCCCAGTAACAATATTGTGTTTTCAAGTTGTTCATGTATTTGCTAAAGCCCTGCGAAGTCATTAAACAAACAACCAAAAGGAATTCAAAAGCGCTTCTGCAGAACAACCACTAGTTTCCCACGAGGTTTCATCAAAAACACACAAACGAAGAGCAATTAACGGAGTAAGCACAAAGTCTCGTTGGATTAGTCTAAAAGGGAGACTAAAACTGTTGCCGTGTGTTACCATCTCTGTAACTGCAGCAGGCAGTCTAGCGAGACTTTGATTACGGCGCATGGTTACAGTAGGTAAAGTGCATTCAGACTAACAAGATAAGGGCGAGATCAAAGTGTACAGCGTTGCATAATGCATCATGTTGTTGGATCACAAATTGCAAGTTGCCAATTAGCACACCTTTTCTTTTTCAAAGACTTGACATACCTTCCTCCCTCCACCATCAGCAGGACTTGGATCTTGTCCTCACCCTCCGTATGTGTGGAGACAGCTGGGGGGGTAAAAGGGCAACAAGTTGTAAAACAGGCAGCCTCTAAAACTGTGTACATTCAAAGAGCAATGTAGAGTAATGTGTTTAAGTCTGACATTTGCAGTTGTTCAATCTCTGTTAACAGCATGTGCGGTTCGAAGCGTTCGCCATGAAACTTCAAAATGCATTCATTACCTGTCACTTAAAGGTCTCCGCTCTCTTTAAGTATTCATTTACTTTTTAAGTCAATCACAGCATATATTACGCTGCACAATATGTCTTGACATATGTGACTGGGCTTTTCAAATGTGCAGATATATAGTGGAGAGGAAAATGAGGGAACAGTACAGTAGTGGAGGGGCAGATGCAACTGGTGTTAACAGCATTTCCTTGTTGTAATGGGGAAAGATGGATGTTTGTGTGTCACTTATTAAAGGTGGTTTAAACAAGAGAGGGAAGTGGGGCATAAACATTGGTCAGTGGTCATTAAGCATCACATAGAGCTGGTAGAAATTCAACCAAATAACATTATATTGAGGGATTATTTAAAGGTGTTATTGATAACATTTTTATGTAGACGATAGGGATGTTAACAATTAACCGCTTAACTGAGAGCTGACATTAAGCACTTTAAAAGATTATCAGTTAAAACAGTTAAAAGGAATATTGATACTTAATTAAAAAGCTTAGGAAAATGCTAAGCAGTGGCTCGTCACTTTAAGGAGAAACGCTGGTCCACCTTAATGGTGCTTTCAAATGGGGTTGTGTTTACTGTGTTTAAGAGTTGAGCCTTATGAACGCCCCCCTCATGTCGTATTCACGACCTCGTAAGTGTAAAAGTTTCTGAAAATCTTAAAGTTCGCCGACTGTGAATGAATCACCTAAAACGTTTTGGCGAATCCAAAATGAAAGCTACCTGACATTTGGTTCCCACATCTAACAAGGCTTCTAACAAGGCGTGACATCTAGTGCCTGAATCAATGTTATCAATAGCACCTTTTACACACTGCAAGAAAAGAAGAAAAAAAACAGTTCCTGCCATTTTTAATCTGTACAATATATATATTTCTGAAATAATAGGGCAAGGATAGAGAAAAACGAAGCTGAGGGGCTCTGCCATAATCTATTCTGTAGGTTCAAGCAGCTGCTTGAAACATGACAACAATCAAATAGAAAAAGAAAAGATATGAGGCTCTGCAGCCTCTGAATCACAAACCTCCAACAACATCCAGCACTTTAATCTCACTGAGGTTCCCACTGATGTGCTCAAATAATGGAAACACATACAGTAAAAGACAAAAAGAGAACAATCTGGACTACTCAACCAAACAGTTTACAGTTAGTGTACAGTCACAGTAGACACAAACGCCTCACGCTCTTCTTTGCAGGTTATTCATCAAGGATTTGTAGGAGGAGTTAAACATTTTTGGAAATACGCTGACTCGCTTTCTTAAAGTTAAGGCCTTTTTAAAGTGGATCTAGTCTGCGGTGCTTTTGTCAAGGTTGAAAGGAGCAATAAAGTTTGCCGTCTTGGTTCGGACTACGGAGCCTCCGTGGTGTTGTTTCATAAATACAGGTGCAACTACACCGGTCCCACGCAATGTAATTGGTTGATGCCTTTATTCGCAGTGTGAAAGCTCCGAAAAAAATGATCTTGTTTTCCGAAAAAAAAAGAGAGACATTTTTGCGCCGCGTAATATTTGTTTTCATGACAAAAACAACAGTTCGCAAAAAATATTGACGCATGGATTAATTGCACAAAAAAATGCTATCAGTATGTACATGCCTTTATTAGACTCTACCTCTTATTCTATATGGTAAATATGAAACTACTGCTGGCAACTACTTAGCTTAGCTTAAACCATAACGTTTTTATTTTTTTTTACACTAAGCTAACTACATTAGCTATGTTAGCTACATGATATCCTGTTTTTTTTATTTTATTTTAACCCAGACAAAAACCGAAGTGTAAAAATGACACTCGGTGGTTTAAGATAAGCTAACTGGCTGTTGGCATTAGCTAAATACTCGGGCTTAACACAAATTTGCTTTAACGCCACTAATTTCTTTAACTCATTAACACAATTAATGGGTCGGGGGGTTAAAGGAGGTTAAATGATGCTGAAGCATGATGAGGAAACATTATGATGGCCATTTTCAAATAAATATATACATACAGTTGCATAAAGCATATTTGCCCACTACCATGTTATTAAGACTATTCAATACTTGACAAATCTCCCTTTAATGTACATTTTTCCATCCATCCATCCATGTCAACCGCTTATCCCGTTAGGGGGGGGGGGGGGGGGGGGGAGACCGAGGGGGGAGGGGGGAGGGGGGGGGATACACGGGAGGGGGGGCGACACCAAGGGGGGGAAAAAAAAAAAAAAAAAAAAAAAAAAAAAAAAATTATACACCCAAACACCAAAACAGGGAAAAAAAAAAAATAAATAAAAAAAAAAAAAAATATTTTGGGGGGGGGGGGGGGGGGGGGGGGGGGGGGAAAAACCAAAAGGGGGGAGAAAAAAAAAAAACCAAAAAAAAAGGGAGAGGAAGAAAAAACCCCCCCTCTGGGGGGGGGGGAAGGCAACCACCACCACATGTACATTTTTGAACAAATAAAAAATGTGTCATTACATATTTTAATGAACTGACAGCCCTACTAAATACTAGCAATACAGACATGAGGGTGGTGTCAACCTCAGTTTAACTCTCAGCAAAAATGCAAATAAACGAAGTTATGAAAATGTTGAACTATTCTTTTAATCCTTGCATTGCCTCTTTCTAAAAAGACCCAGAAGCCGTGAACTTGGGTTGACCTCCACATTTACCACATTCACATTTGAATTATCGCATAAAAACGTATTTCTGCTTACAGAACTTTTTATGGATCACTTCACAATCGCATTAACAAGTAGTTTTTGTCTATTTCCTGCACCAAATACCACAAATCTGCATCTGCTTCTTTAATAAACACACTGATTAATTATTGGCACTGCCAGAAAAATCTATTTGATTCAATAAAAGAGGATTGGTAAAAAAAAATAAATACATAAAACAGTGTAATTTTGGCTAACAAGTCCTTTGCATGTTGAATGAAAAAGAAAAACAATTAATCCCCAAAAGTCTCTCTTAACAAATAATTAGCTTTTTGCTTTCTTTGGCAGATTTTCAAGGGCACAATATTTCATTCTGATCCAAACAACAAGAGAAGAAAGCAAAGAACTTCAGAGATTTATATTGACTTGAGAGAGGTTTATTAGCAGTGTTATCAGGTAAATGCAAAACACTTGTCATCGCTGTATGAACAAACACACAGCAATCCTCTTTTATCCATCGTACAGCTCAGTGGGGAATTTTTTATTACTTAATATGTTTGTGTGATAAGGAACTAAGTCTGCAGCCTCTCTCCATAATTTGTACTGGCTATTTTCCCTCTAAAAATGAGGGTGATTTAGTGGTGCGCATTTCCAGTGGGAGCATTCAGTGTTTATTATTGACAGGTATTATATGATAACTCATAATAGTACGAGCCCTGGTGCCCATTTTTGCAGAGGCCTGGGTTCATTTGCCAGCAATGGTTTCCTTCGGATTGAACCAAGTCTCCAAAGAATAAAACTGTCTGTGTTCACTGGCGGGAAGCAGTTGAGGGATCCTATGATTTTAGATGTGATAGCAAAGCTTGGTGCTGGATTTTTTACGTAGATACTGATAATGAAAGACCAGTGTTAATTTATTTGTTTACATAAAAGCAAAATTACGACCAAGAATGAGACTTTTCACAACTGAGATAAAAACTTTTTTGTGGGTTCTGCTGGACAAACTTTGTGATGAAGAAAGTTTCTAAAATACCTCAAACATATTTTTGGCATATTTGTACTTAAATGTATTATAACTTAAAATCTAAGATATATACAGTATATACGCTGCTACTGCTACATCAATAATACAATAATATTACTGGGTAGCTTTATGGAAAGGCTTATATACGACATACAGCATATACCGTACTATGTCCTAAATATCCTATAATGTCGTAGTACTGCAAAAACTTAAGTAGTAGTAGAAAGAAAGACTTAAAGGTGCCCTGAGGAGATTTCTTGTTAACAAAAAAAATAACATTTGTGTTACTCACTCAAAGCAGTATAATCTCACGCAACACTTTGTATGTCATCTTACGTTTTTGCTCGTTTTCCTACAAATGTTGAGCAACTGCATGCTTACAGTCTTTTCAAAATAAACTTTCACCCTCACAGGAAGCAACGTCCTTAGGTTTAGGCAATAAATCGCTTTAACTTCCTTAGGTTTAGGCAATAAATCGCCTTAACTTCCTTAGGTTTAGGCAATAAAATGCCTTAGGCTTCGGGAAAAGATGGCTTTGGTTAGGTTTAGGCAACAAATCTACTTATGTTGAGGAAAAGATTGCAGTTTGGCTTAAAATAACTCCAGAGGTGATGTTACTTATGTATGTAAATTACGTGACAAATAAATCAACGTTGGACTTCTGGCCGCTCTTCATATTTCCAGGTTCACGATTACATAAATGAAGACACTGAGTGCATCTTTGAGCTTTATATCCAGCATTGTTTACAACCATAATTATAAGCTAGCGGTCTCCTTCTCTCTATATGTGCATCCAGGTGCACAAGAAAAGAAGGTCAGAAGGTCCACAGGGAAGCTTTAATCTATCAATTTATGTTTAAAATAATTAAAACTGATGGCTACATAACTGCAGCTACATGAAAGGAGTCGGAACATTCATTAACCTATTAAAACCGGACCACCCGTGTGTTTGCATGATCCGAGCACTCATTCTTTTTGCAGAAGCTAAGACTTATTTTTCCTGTCATCACGTTGTACATTTATGTATGTTTATGTTTTGTTGAAAGTGATGAAACGAAAGTGCCTTTGCACACAATTTGCTCAGAAAAATGAACATCTCTCAAAAACTAAAAACAAGTGTATAGTTCAAGTAACTTACAGAGTGTTAAGATAAGATAAGATAAGATGAACCTTTATTAATCACCGGAGGGAAATTCAGCAAGAAATATTTCATGCATGTTTCTACATTTAGAAATCTCTTGAATCAACTCTTTGTGTGTCTATTTAGCAACATTATATGAAAAAACATGTCTGAATTTTGTATTTTTTAAACTTAACTTGTAGTTTAGGTTGTACAGATTTTAGAGATATGAAGCATTCGAAGATAGTCAAGAAATGACATCACTAAAAGCCAAAATACCAATGTAGGTATAACTATTGCAAAGGGTTAGGCTATTGTTAATGCATGAAGTCACAATATGTGGAAAAGTATTAGTCTGATCATTATTAGCAATTACTCACTATGAAACCAACTTCCAAATGAACATGAATCAGTACTAACAGTTCTGAGCATGTTAGCCGTGTTTGCTATAAATTTTTCAAATCTTCTTCAAATATTTAATTATACCTTTAAATGAACCTCAGTGTGAACATGCTGAAAAGTAGCTATTAAATATGCTGGACTGCAGTCTTGTGCTGATGCCTATCTTAATTTTTAGATGATTGAGCAGAGCATTGGATTAATAGTTTGTTCCTCTATTTAGCCACTGCCTAAAGAGAAATCCACTGAGAAAATCACACTGAATGAGTTCAAAGTTAATGTGCTTATCTTGTTTGAAAACCCTTCATTTCAGAAGGTTCTGGGTGGGAAGGCTGATTTGTGCACTGTGACAGATTAATGATTATCCAACAGTATCTGTCATTTCTCCCCTCGTTTTTACTTTGGCTCTAGTTATTTGTGCGGCAGACGTCTTGACACAAGGCATCACAAAAAGATCAATCCTCTCAAGCACACAGCCGTGCCCCCAAGAAGCCATTTTGAGACGTAGTGCACTCTTGTTATTCGGGGATAGGATTTTTTGTTTGTTCTCTTTTATGAAGTTACAAAGTGCCTCATAGCCAAGACAAATTAATACTGAATAATTTACAAAGATCAATGAAATATTGGGAACAATAAGCTAAAGACAGTGAAAATGGTTCTAGTCAAAGGGTTGAGAAAAACAGAGAATAAATGACAGTCAAAGCAATTAAGGATTAAATGAATAAAAGCCAAAGAGCTGAGCTTTCACTTTACCTCCAGAATGAAAAACCTTTAGTAGATTTTGAGGGAAGATTTAGAGAACGATCATAACTGCCAGCGTGAAGTCATAAAACCACAAACAGACTGCATCGCACTTGCAAAGAACTCCTTATGCAGTTTGAAGAGCTGCATGTTGGAAACATGTTGTGATTTTAATTGAAAAGTCTATTTATTAAATCCCTCACTGCGACACAGGGGCACCTTTCATGTGGTGGTGTCACTGCAGAGAAAATAACAGTTAATCCCATGTCACAGACTGTGATTCCTAAAGGGATGCTTTCAGTGCTCCAGAACCTACCACCACCACCAACCCCCCTCCCTTCTGGCGCTAACGGCTCCTCGGCTGTGACAAATATGGTTTGAGAAAGCCGGGAATAAAAACGAGCACCGCTGCAGTTCTTTATCCCGCCCAAGGTGAGAAGATGGGGGCGGCACTTTGCGCGATTTGATCCACGTCGAGCTGTAAATGGATTAAAAGGATCCATTGATTCTCCCCTCCCTCTGTTCGCACATCATACTGCCGCAATCGATCAATCTGCCAAAGTATGTGTGAACTTTTGAGCCTTCCCAGCATGACTAGCAGCTTCCCTCCGCTGACTGTCCTTTAAAGGAACAGTGTGTAACATTTCGAGGATCCATTAGCAGAAATGGAATATAATATTCATGTTTTCATTCGTGTATAATCACCTGAAACTAAGAATCGTTGTGTTTTCTTTAGCTGAGAATGAGCCCTTCATATCTACATAGAGAGTCCACCATGTTTCTATAGTAATCCAGTACTCAGTTGATTGCAATCTGCAACCACACCACCAGACGCCACCAAATCCTCCACACTGTCCCTTTAAATAACTGGTGTTTGCCAGCTGGATATGCCAGTGGACATTCCAGATGTTTAACATGCTGAAAGCAATGTCACATGACTCTTTCTAAAATCATGTTTTCACACCACATTTTGCAGGAACAGCTCAAGGAAATCTCAATCCTATCAATGACGTTGCATTACGTTTTATTAACATTTACTGACCTGCTGACGTCTTCTCATATACATGTCCGTGGCTCACTCTCCTCTAGTCTCCTAGATGATTTTTATCGGCATGTCTTGAGGTCAGAGGTCAAGGGACCCCGTTAAAAATGGATGCCCTGACAAGCTAGTATGACATGGGTGGTCCAATATTCCTAAGGTTTCATATGATGCCTGGTACAACGTCGGAGGGATCAATTTTGCGTTAACGTGTTATTGCGTTAATGTTGACAGCCCTAGTTTTTATATGTTAAAGCAATAAGTCGAAATGCTCATATAGTATGGGCTCTGTACTATGAAGTTTAAGAAAAAAAAAAAATAATTTAAAAAAAACACCCAAAAAAAATAGATATTTCAAAAAAAGAAAAAAAAAAAAAAAAAAAAATATTTTTTTTTAAAATAAAAAAGAAAAAGGGAAGGCCCAAACAATATATAGGGGGAAAAAAAATTTTAGATTTTGAATTATAAAAAAAAAAAAAAGAAATTTTTTTTTTTTTTGTTTTTTTTTTTAAGGAGTTTTTTTTTTTTTTTTTTATAAGAAGAAAATAAATGTAGGATTCATGTTTCCCTTATACAGCAGAAAGGCTTCAAGGATGAGGATAATGTTATCCTTGGACTAACTGGGCGATTTAAGACTTTTTTTGATGCCACTCGAACAGAGATTGGAGACCAAAGTTGCAACAAACAAAACCCTTCCTGCAGAAAACATACCGTGCCTCTCATACACTGCCTTTCAGCAATGCTGTGAATTCTTGGTTGAATAGTCAATTTTCATTCAATGTGCATGTCGTCGCTAGCTAGCAGAGCTGAGCATCCTGGACGCAAACAAAAAATAAGCGTTGTTGGTTCCGCTATTGTGCTCTTCGCGACATTAATGCCAGAGCTGATTCGATCAGATGTGATTATTTCCTTTTTCATTTTTAAGGGTGCTTTTGAAAGGCTTTCAACCTGAGAAAAACATGAAACCATGAAAAAAAGAGCACTTGCCTGCCCTTGCCTTCATGATAAAATGACAACCGGTGCGTTTATCTTTTCGTTAACAGTAAAATAGACGGAGACATCACTGGATAAAGTTCAAGGTTGCTGGTAACCTCTAGTAACAGGTTATAAGTCTGTGAAGGTTCTCATTCATCCAGGTCATATTCATTCTGGACAAATCTAAGTCCAGTTGCCTTCGATTCAACTTTTGCCAGAACTAGTAACAGGTTGCATGAGAACCTTTTAGTTTGGTTAAGTGACTCAGGTTCATATGACAATGTTTTATTTTTACAAAAATTTAAAAAAAAATTCAAATCTGAGCAAGGGCGCTGATATTTGTGACCAAGCCAACTTGGAAGAACCTACAAGGAAACTTAGACACACAAGCTAATTCCCATTATTATTATTATTATTATTATTATTATTATTATTATTATTATTCCCATGTCTGTTTTCAGATTAAGGACTTATTTTTAGATTAATGAATTCATTGCCTTTTGAGACTTTTTAAGGATCCTCTGGAACCTTGTGAAAGACTATATGGTAAATTTACTTTTGCAGAGTTTAACTTTGGTGAACTTCGACACCCGTATTTGCACCACTGAGCCTTTGCAAACCAGCTTCACTGTGCTGACCTTTGAGGTAAATGGACAGACTTTTATAGCTATTATAACAGCTGTGTCACACCATCCAATTTTACAAGGAATATAACTCAACTGTGTTCACACATGATCTCGTTCACAAGGACTGCAAGACAAAGTGAGAAGTGGAAGAACAATGATGCACAAAAAGCAGCGTGCTTACTGAGCTCCTGTAGCTGCTTGAGCTGAAGGACTTCCTCCTCCCCCTCGTCTTCCCCTGAGCTGAAGTGCAGGGCAGAGCCTTCCAGCGTAAACCACCCCACCCTCCAGTGGTACAGGTCGTGGCCTTCTTTGTAGTGCAGTCTGCCAATCAGCTCGCCGTCCCTCTGCGCCAGTCCCTCGACTTTAGACGGGACGAAGCACTGCGAGTCACACAAAGAGAGGACAGGCGAATTAACAACTTTCACGTTAAATTTTTGTAGCTGTCACTTCAAAACAAATTGCAAGAGAAAAGCAGAACTTCTTGAGGATAAACCTTAGCTCAAGTACATTTCCATTCCTCCCGCTCGGCTCTGTCTGGCCATTGAAATTGAAATACGGAGGCGTGGAAGGCCTATGATCCAGATGGAGAGACATATGGACTAATGCAGCTATACGTCCCACTATCTATGGCTGGGTTGCCTGGGATTGAAGAGATAAAAAAGGCAACAAGGGACATATTTATGTAGGGTGTTATTATAAGATCCTGGCAGCATGTGGAGGGAGAGAGAGTACGACCACTTGTCTTAATGAAAGAAGTGCAGCGTCGGGCTCTGTGAGGACAGTGTGCGCTGCAAAGTACGGATGTGCTGTACTTCTGCGGCGCATTCACACAGCTTCTTTTTTGTAACTTTAAGTGAAAAACAAACTTAAAAGGAAGCAATGGAAATAAGCCTGTTTGTGCGTGCGCCGTATGCAAAGTGTGTCACCTTTGTTAGCGCCTGGATCCAGTCATGCTGCGTTTCCTGTGTTTCAGCCCCGACAATCAGCGCTCGCTCCGACTGCAGGTACAGCTCCACGGTAAACACAGCCCTGCCAGAGACGCCACAGACACGCGGCTCACTATTAGCTACTGGAATGGAAAGTGTCCTCACAGACACACAAACATGCAGGAAACAAGCACTCAAAACCTGCGTACATGTGCACACATACAATTAGAAACAGACATGCTGACTGTCTATGGGACACACCGGTTTCCACAAAGGAAAATTATGAAAATATGCTGTTTTGTCCCGTTTGCACACTCAATAATAGTAAATTATACTGTTATACTGTATATTGTACTGACACTATTGACTGTGCTGCATCTTGACTCTTGAATCAGCCATTTATTTTATCAGACAATTACAACATTTGCACAATAAAGTACACACATTTTAAACAGATGAGTATTTGACTGAAGTGGTGTTGTCACGATACCACAGTTCTGACTTCGGCACAATATCTTGTTGAAATATCTCAATACTGATACTGAAACGATACCACGGCAAAAATCTAAATCACCACGAAAAAAACTGAGACATTTTTTTACATAAAAAATGTTAAAATGTATTACTTGAAAAAAAAATGAAATGGTATTCAGTAATCTGATGTCCCCTCTACTTACGTTCATGCTCTTTGCATTTATTTCTTATCATGTACGCATATTTACGTTTCATCTGCAGTTTATTTCTATTTTTCTTACAACTTCTTTAAGTGTATTCTCAAATAGAACAACTTTAATCCCCTTCAGGGATCAATATCACTAATTTCACAGTGTGTAAAAGAGTGAAGATGCTGTAATCATATCAAACTAGAACCTCAGGAATCAACTGGTCCACCGATGTCGTACTAGCTTCTCCTGAAGGCTAAGATAAGATGAACCTTTATTAATCCCCAGAGGGAAATTAGCTAAATATCACTCAGAACTTTGAACAACAGAAAAACTCTCATGGCCATTTTCAAAGGGGTCCTTTGACCTCTGACCTCAAGATATGTGATTGAAAATGGGTTCTGTGGGTACCCACGAGTCTCCCCTTTACAGACATGCCCACTTTATGATATGATATGATATGATGCTGCAGTTTGCCATGTTATGATTAGAGAAATTTTTATGCTAAAAATAGTGCCTGTGAAGGTTTTTGGACAATATTTGTCATTGTTTGGTGTTGTTAATTGATTGTGAACGATAAATGTATACATACATTATAAAGTATATTTGCCCACTCATGCTTGGCTATGAGTATTAAATACAAAACAAATATCCCTTGAAGGTACATTTTAAACAGATCAAAAAGTGATTCATTTTCAAATAATGATGTTAATTATACACACACACACCATTCTTTTTAAAGTTAAAAAATCTATTTATTTATTTTAGAAAGAAGATGATTAATGATATAATTCTCAGTATTTTTGTTTATATTAATATGACTCATGTTTCTAGTCTATGGAAGAGACATTGACTGTTTTTATTGAGATGCAGTGCTTAGAGCAGGCTATAATGTAACATAGTTCATATATTCACATTTTCCTTTGCAAACTGTCATGAATAAGCTTTTCTACAATGTGTGTCAGTCAGTCAGTCACCCCCTGGGTTATAAAGAAAAAAAAAATATATGTGCACATTAGGTTATGAAAACGCACCAACTATATAATCCTTCAAAATAAAAAAGGCGCACGAATGCACTCCCACACTCATTCATCCAGACACACTCGCAGGCAAAACCGCTGCTGTCGGAAGCAAAAAGGCAGCTATTAATCTTTGTTGGTCTTTCTCCTCCTGTCGTCTATGCCTTCACCTCTCTCTCTCTCTCTCTCTCTCTCTCTCTCTCTCTCTCTCTCTCAGTGTGAAGGTACAGAGGTCAGAGTATCACTATCTTAATGGTTTGAACACACTGCCAAGCGGTGGCCTCGTTTCCACCGGTACGCTACGACGAGGGAGCCTCTAAATGCTACAGCGATGGCTGTTTAAGGCTGCGTGTCACGGGGGGTCGCGGCAGCGCCGAGTCTCTCTTCTTACATGTGTCAGGGGAACAAGCGAGACGTGGGTGTTTGTGTGCCCTCGCATTTTCACCCCCCTCCTCCCCCAAAACCCTCTTCCTCCTCCCCCTCCACCGCCCGTTCTCTTCGCCGGCAGGTGTGCTTGTTAGAGGAAGTCCCAGAGGGAGGGCGAGGGATGGAGTGGCGCAGGTTTGCGGCAATGTGCCGGGCAAATGGTATCGTAAAGACAGAAGGAGAGGACAGAGGGGTAAGAGATGAACGCCGCATTATGAGAGTCCCAGAGGGAGGGAGTGGCTGGGGAGAGGGAAGAGAGAGGGAGCTAGAAGCAAAGAGAGTGAAAGGTGTTGAAATAATAACGTGCTGAATGACAGAAGAACTTCAGATACATACGGCCATCATCACACAGGACACATTCTTGTACTGTTTGTGTCTGTAATTGTAAATGGTTTGCATCTCTATACATTATATCTCTTGGATGAGATGCTATACATATTTTCCTTCCTATTTCCTGTTTTCTTGTTTATTTTTATCCAACTTTACACAGGAAATGGTGCACTGCAGCTACCTGGTTACTGTGAAATTTGCATTTACATGTATTTATCAGATTTCTCCCTTGCTCAAGACTTCAATATTTAACCATGTTGACTAGTGTGATTGCATTTTTTTTTTTTAATATATATGATTTTGAAACCAAATTTTTAATGCCATAATCGACTTCATTTGAGTCTTTGCAGAGTTAGACAGAAGTTACCACTTTTATTGTAGTAATCACAGTAATGTGACATCATATCAGTCAACCGAAACAAACCACAGTGAGCCGAAACGACAGAGCGGAAAACGTCAGAGGGTCCGTGGGGATACGATGTGCACCCTCGCACTTTAAATCCAAGCCAGCCGACAGTCGCGGCTCCGGGGTCATATTGGCCGACGCTACGAGAGCACACCCACGTACTGACATTTACGTTAAATGCATTCAAACAGCCCTGATGGAGCTGACCATGGGTGTATGAAGAGAACGGAGCTGACGGGAGAGCAAGCGTCGGACTTGGCAAGTTAGCGAAAGTATGAGTGTGACTAATTCCTGTCAATGACTGATATATTTGACTTCAGGACATCTTTGACTACATACTTGCAGAAACTCACACATTTTTACTGCATCAGTTTAGATATTTTCCAATGTAAATGTCCCTAGAAGTGTATGATTCAACATTGTCGCATGGTCTGTGTTTAAAAAGTTTACAAAAATCACAGTCAATCGCAATATCAAATCGCAATACTTAAAAATACTACACGTATTGTGATAGTATTGTATTAGGAGATAGGTGAATGGTCTCTGCCCTAATGCTGACATATTTTATTTACAATACCTGTGATGAACAGGATTTCTCTTTTGAGGTCTGACCATGTGTACTCACACTTTGTGTCGCACTGTAAAGCACAGAGGGTGTCGTATCCTGTACAGATTGTAAAGCCCCATGAGGCAAAACTGTGATCTGTGATTTTGGCCTGTACAAAAATAAATTCACTTGACACTCTGTCATGACAAAACTCACCGATTTTCCCATCATATGTATGTATTAACCTCTTAAGACCCGAGCTCTTTTTTTGATATGCATTTTTGATGTCTCTTTGCTATTTGGGCTTATTGGAACCTGATAAGTATAAAAACTAAGCATCATCTTTTGACATAATGTAGTTTTAGAGAAAAATTATGTCCACATATGCGGACACTCGTTCTGAATTTCCATAAAACACAATAAAGTCACCATTGTGTAATAGTGCAAATCTCTATATGTCCACTCTGAACACAGCAGTGTTTTTCCTGACTGCTTTTGCATTTATTAATAACACTTGCAAACATGTTTTTTTTTTAAACATTTTGGAACATAACAGTACAATTTAACAAAATGAAAATGTTTTCCCCTTTTGGACAGTCATAGCAACAGTATGGCTCATTTGAAGTGCTGCAAACAGTTGCAGGACTACTAGATGGCAGTGTACGTATCCTCGTACGTGTCCACAAGACCCCAGTTAAATAAAATTAAGTATTATGTTCATATGACCCAAAATGTGATGTCATCGCATGTGTACGCCAGGTCCTAAGAGGTTAAATGAATTCTCCGTGACGCAGAAATAGACACAGCAGACAACACATTAAAGATAACCACAACAATGCGTATGTAGTAACACTGACACATGATTCGATTCATATCCCAAAAGGAGGTAAGTGTGGCTCAGGCCACTAAATGTAACTTCATCTAAATGCAACTGATTTTTATTAAATATAAGGCTGAAAACAAGACCGCGAAAAGATGCAATACAAATGAAATGAACTGTTCATCTGTGGAAACAGACTTTAGATCTTATTCTATATAAATTTCACTTACATCAAACTTTCACTTCAATTAATTTGGGTAAGAACAGTATTGATCTTGTATCCAAAATACAACCTCACTTGATTTGATATTGACTAAGGTGAAGGCAAATTACAGTAGACAAGCTCATGTGCAAATTTGAGTGTGTTGTATTTAAAAAAAAGTACTTTCTATTGTTGAGTAAAGTTTGACAGAGCTTGCACGCACTTTTCCTGGCGGAGGAATCTGCTGCACAAGATTCACCAGTGGTTTAAACAAGCATAGAGGAATCTATATGTGTTTCTGTAGCCTTTTATTTTCTCCTTAAGGCTTTCCTGTGCTCTGAGAAAGTCTTAATTCCCCAGCCCTCGTATATCTAACTCATCTCGCTGGCAAAGTTAACACCTAAGCCCTTCCAACAGTCTTTTTTAAAAAACTACTATTTTTGTTGGTGTGTGAGAGGAAAGGAACGGTGAGAAAAGAGAGTGAAATGGTGAAAAAGAGAAAAAAGGTTGTTTTCAAGGTTTCCTGTTGAATTTGAAGGTCAGAATTGACTCAGAAATGTTCTTGTCGAAACAGAAGGGATGAATAAAAAAAAAAAAAAAAAAAAAAAGTCCCGGGAAAACCTCAACTTATCACCAGCCAACATGCGCCCTTTGCATTAATTCCTTAGGAGTGGGTTTGTAATATTCATACGACTTCAGCAGACGCGTGTCGGGGGCCGCGCTATAATTCACGGTGTCCTCTGCCACGGTGAAATTACCCAAATGCTTCGCTTAATGGAAGCGACACCTACGGCCTCCTGTAGCGCGGCGATAGGCTGCTGGTGGGAGTGTGTCATCTGCATACGTTAATATTCATGAGCGGCAAGACAGTCAAGAGGTGAGGCGTCCCCGCTCGCTCGCTCGGCGCGCAGGCATGCTGGGAACGCTGGAAGTTGCAGAAAGTGAGAGGGAGGCAGGAGTTTAATCTAGTGAAACGCACAGCCATTACAAGTGTTGCGACAGAGAAATAATAGCCTTTCCGGGGGCGATGCCGTGACCTGTAACTGGGATGTATGCGCTAAGCTAAAAATGGTGCATGTCACTGTTGCTTTGTAGCATCTGTGCACACAATATACTCTCATTGTCACCTGTCATGACTGTGTGTGTGTCCAGCTCATTAGAAAGGTCATAGTTATAGCAGGCCAGATGTGTTTTCTAATGGCTGTATAAATAAAATTTACAAATAAAAGCATTGTTTCCTCTTCATAACATCTGCTGCTGTCATTAAGGACCTGGCTTATGCTTTAATCATAAGCCATTATCAGTGCTGAAGCACACACACACATGAACACACACACCGTTGGACCCAATAGGAGCGGGTGAGCGGGAAAGGATCGAGACATCTGTTTCTTCTTAGCGCGTCTGTAACACTTCCAGAAGACATAAAGAAAAAGTTTGCTGTTTGTCAGGGAACTTTTTAACTGAATCATAATAATCGGAGGAAGCGATGGAGGGGAGACGGCGCGGTAAAGCGAACGGAGGGGAGGGCAGTTAAAGCTGCGACGTTCGCTTGCATCTCCGCCAAGTAAACAGGAAATATAGCACCCATAAAGCCGTGATAGGTTCTGTTAAATTGAATAATGCTCGAGTTAAGATTATGCAAATGAGACATATGACAAGGGGGAGAAACTGCGCAGAAGCCTGTGTTTACATGTTACATATGCAGTAAATCGTAATACAGCCAAATATAATAAATCATTTAAAAGGTCTACGTGAGGCAAGTGTGTCCTCGAAGGTTGAACAATCATATAAATTATGATTTAATGGCATTTCAGATGGGTTTGACTGCATATGGGTATGTGTTTTTGTGTGTGAGAGCAAATTTATTATGTGTAAATTATCACTTAATGCACAAGTTTTACATCAATATTAAATGCTATATTTTAAAGAGGACCTATTATGCTTGTTTTCAGATGCGTACTGATATTTTGGGTTTCTACTAGAAGATAAACATGCTTTATTTTTCAACAACCACCTCCCAAAAAGCCCAGTCTGCTCTAATTGGTTAGCTAGCCCACTCTGTTGTGATTGGTCAGCTAAACCAAACTCTTTGGACTCAGCTATAGCTCCGCTCTAACTAGCTCTGTTTGAGGGCAGGTATTATGCAAATGTGTTACTTGGTGACATCACCATGTTACGGCCGAAAAGGCGGGACTTCAAGCAAGGAGTTTCATGCAGTTCAGGAGCAGCAACAACTTAATCCTCTTAAGTTTAGTTCAGGAAAACACAAATATTCAAAATCAAAGCAAGTTTTCGGATCTTGCCTCAAAAGATTACACATATTTTGGAGTTATATGTTATAATGTACACAGTGTTAGTATGTTAGTGTGTGTGTTCATACCCAGCTCCAGTCATTGTCTCTGTGTTGCTGACAGCCAGGCTGACCACCTCAGAGACGTCCACCCTGCCGATGGCCGACGGGCTACGCTCGCTCTCGTAGTAGCTGAGGAAGCCGCCCTCCAATGTGCACCAACGACGGGCCATGTCTGAAACAAACACAACATCATGTGAGCACAAAACAAAGCAACAATTAACACTTTTTGTGGCAGCATCCAACTGTCATGCTACTTTCTGCTTAACTTAAACAGATGTTGTGTTAGGTCGACACAGAAATCTAACGATTTTGCAGGTTTGTTTTTGGATCTCACTTCCCAGAAATGGAGTATAATATCAATGACGATGTTTTCTGGAGTGTATAATCACCTGAAAATAACACTGTTGTGTTTTCGTCAACGCAGAATGAGCCGTTTATATCTACACATGGAGCGGGTCATCTTCACGTAGCCAGCCGCCATGTTTCTACAGTAGCCTTGAACGGACAAACTAATCACTGACTCTAGCTAGAGTCATTCCTGTTTTCACATTTCCGCAATGGCCATCGTTGCTGTCCTACATGCTTGACACAAAGGGGAAGTTTAAGTTCGTTGCAACCTGCAACCTCACCACTAGATGCTGCCAGATCCTACACACTGCACCTTTAAATCTTAACTTCTTAATATGAAATGCAGATCTGAAAGCTTAACTTAAGTTTAAGTGGTGTTACATTATAGTGGCACATTATATTAAAGATTGTCTTGGTTTCGGCACTTTGAAGACATCATTATAGGCAACCTATATGAGAGCAAATGGAAGCCACAACCAGGAAGCAACATGCTTCCTGTTGAGGCCAAGCCGGGCAACAACTTCTGTGTCCATCGCATGATGTCATTGGTTCAAAAAAGACTTCTTCCCATAGACTTATACTGAGAAAGAGATGCCTGTTGCTCAGCACTTCTGAGGTAGCCCAACTCCCCAGCACCAACACTCTAATGGCTGCTATTTAATTAATTAAATCCTAAAAGTTGTAAAACACACTATTAGCCAAATCCAGAGTTATTTCCTTGCTCTGTTTACATCTATGGAGACCCAGAACGTGAGGACAATGCAAGATGTGACCCTGTGACAGAGTGATGCTACCACGCACATCAGGCCCAATAAGACCCCAGAAGATCCGGGTACTTTTCCACACGGAGGTCGAGCCATTTTGATTTCATGCACCACTGAGCAACTTTCATAGGGAATGCTCCAACCCTGTATCCAGTTCCCTTCATACATCCATGGTTGAAGCTGAGCATGTTTACTTGTTTTTGGATTGTTTTGTTGTAACAAAACCATTGAAATGTTCTATGGCACACAAAAATGTACAGTAACATACAGTAGGACCACAGAGAAGAGTCAAAGACAGCAAATAGGCAAAGTATGGCAGCTAGACCAAAGTATCTACCCAAAGCTTGCAAAAAACATCATTCAACAAAAGCTAATGGTCATACTAGACTACGAAGGGTTATAGCAGCAAAACCACTAAAGGTACTGAACTGAGCAATAAATTTAACTTATTCATTTATTTATTGTTGCATTGTCCCCCTTTAAGTTTCAGTACATGCAGAGAGATTCGTCTCTTTTAGAAATATGCAATAACAGGTCACTGATCTGATGATAACTTCAGACAGTTATTGCTCCTTTCTGTATACATCCAGAATCCTCCAATATGTCTGGCCTCTATTGGATTACTACTGTAGAGCCATGCATTTGCATACTGATAAAATTGAACAAATTGGCTATTGTTTGTAGAGTCAGAAAACAGAAATTAATTAGAGCCTGGAATGTCAGTGATTGGTTTGGGAACAATTAGCACCACTCCAACCCCATTTAACACGGCTAATGACTCTCTACATGCTAAGACAGCACTACCAAGAAATTGTTTAACAGTTCGGAGAAATACTGTGTATTCAGCTTTCACACATGGCTGGATGTGTGGAGGTGCGATGGTGTCATAGGCCTCTATTTTTATTTACAAGTGCCTAAAACCCATCTAGCTTTAATCCGAAGCCAAACCAGGCAGACATGAAAAGACCACATCACCTGAAGGCCAGGGTTTCAATCGAACATTAACATCCAAGAAAAAAAGGACACCCGTACTATAATTAGTAAAAGTACAACCGGCAGACTGGGGCCTTCATTTCCAAATCAACAAAAGAAGACTTGGCACTGCTGAAGACCAGAAGATTTAGTCAATTTTAACTTTATGATGCCAATCAGATGACTTTCGTGAGGAGAGTCCATCATTTTTCTGTCCATTAGAGGACAACGACGTCAAGCTTACTGTATGTGAGGGCACGAGCGCGCAGAATTAAAAGAGCTAAGAGACTCCGAGTAGCGAGCAGACTTCAATCAACGAACATGATCTCAGTGGAAAAGCTGCAAAACACATTGTCTTTCATGACTGTCTGACTGTGCGATTTACATAGCCAATGAGCATGAAGTTCATGAAAACATACCTAATTTTGGATTTTACAAAGTCACCGTGCCATCTGCTTTTGTGTTCCGCAACAAACACACACACAAACAGCCCCCCCCCCTTCCCATCACACCCCCCTGTCGCTCGCGACTCCAAAGTTTCCACTGTATTCGTCTCATGAATATGCTAATTGCGCGTTCCTCTGCCAACTGTGTGTGATGTTTCTGAAGGAACAGATATAGTCAAAAAGGAAGTGTCTACAACTGGCTGTTAAAAGAAAAAGGATGTGATAAGCATAGGAAAGGAGGATGTCAGTTTCGCTCTATTCACCCTTGCGCTGCCTCTCTGTATGGCTGTTTCTCACTTTTTCTTTGACTTTTCTGTCTCAAAAAAGAAAAAGCAATCTGGACACAAACAGCTTTAAAACAGAAAAATGACTAATATCGTGTTGCTCGCGGTGGCATTTAAAAAAATACTCTTCTTCTGACCCCACTTGGCTTGGAAAGAAATAATAATTCCAGCAGCTGAAGAATCATCATCTTTATCTGAAACCAAATGTGCATGTAGCGCTGTTGCATGTGTGTGTGAGAGAGACTGGTATTTAAAATCATGACCAAACCAATCAATCTGACAGGACGCACTGTTGTCTTGGTGACGGAAAAGATCTTAATGGACTTCACTTCCGTTCTAAATGTGTCCCTGGATTGACTAGGTTTTGCAGGAAATGTCATGTCCATCATTTCCCACCGGGGGATTGTAAAGTTATCATTTGTACAATACTTTCCTCTAATTTCGTGAGTTGTTTCATTTGTACCATCTGAAACCATCACTCAATCATGTTCTTAAGAGCCACACTTGATTTCCTAACTGAAGTCAATTGCAATCATAAGATGGTAGAAAACTGTAAATGCCAATGATTTTCTAGACATTTTCCTTTATAATGGTTCCTGTGGTTGCAAGTATGGATTGACGCACTAAATGGGTATTTTCAAGGGTAATGGTTCCCAACCTGGGGTCACAAAATAAATCTGAAGGGTCGCAAGATGATTATGGGATAGGAAAGGATAAAAAAAAAAACATATTTCTGCCACATTGAGTTATATTTGTGTTGTATATGTTCCTTTAATCTTTGCTCTTTTTTTTCACCAAGCTAACAGCATGGCCACTTCGGGCTAGACTGAAATTACTCAGCAATTATGAGATGGATTGCTTGAATATTTTATACAGACATTCATGGTCCCCAGAGGATGCATCCTAATGATTTCCACTTTTCATCTAGCACCCCTAGCAAGGTCAACTTTTTGCTTATCCAGTGAAATATCTCAACATCTTCAAAACTGCCACAAATTTTGGTACAGCCATTCATATCCCCAAGAGGATGCATCCTAATGACTTTTGTAATCCCCTGCCTTTTTCCCTAGCGCCATCAGCAGGTTTGCATTAATGGTTTTGAGTTAAATGTCTTGTCAAAATTTGGACATATTATCATAATTTATTACCGTACTACTCATACAATTAATGCTCTCCTCAAAGCCACCAGACTCCATTGACAGAAACAGTCATTTTACTCTGCTGATCATTGTAAAACACACTTTATTCTGACTAAACAGACACAAAATAAAACTCATAAAAACCGTCTTGGTTAGTCTTTCCAGTGCTCTTTCTACAGAAGTCTGGCATTAGTATTTGTAATTATGTATTACTATAAGCTGCTTAGAGCTAGCGTTTAGTGTTTCTCTCTCTAATATAATAAAATAATAATCTTATATTGCTGTAAAAATATATCTTTCAAAACAACTCTGTTTATTTGAGTTTCTCATCAAAAACAATACTTTACAAGATTACATTTGAACACACCGTGACAACGTTATAATTTACCTACGTGCTATACTACTATACAATTAGAGCTTGACCGCATCATAATGTAATTCAATACAACAATACAACTCCATATATTTGCTGTTAGGTCCGTTACTTACCCGAGCAGGACTGTGCTGCCCACCGGCTGCTAACGGCTAACAGCTAATGTTAACTTACTCTCCTTCTGCCGACTTCAAAACTGATCTGTCGTTCACAATTTCTGCATTATCTGGGATCAGCAAGCAGAGAGTATTAATGCTGATCGCATATTTTTGGGGCATCCCTAATAAAGACGTTTATTTTACACTTGCCCCGAACACAGAGTTTACTTTCCCTGGGCAAGCAGGCAAGAGTTAATGTAGAGTCCGGTAACAGTTTGGTTTTCTTTATGAAGGGAATTAAAGCCTCACAGTTTGGAAACCACTGCCTCAGATCAGTAGTTGAACCTGGGGTTATAAAGTAAAAACTCTGAGGGCACCTGCGAAACAATAATTAATGTATTCAAAAAAATAATAATGTAAATTACAAAATAACTTAATTTTTTTTTTACATCTAAAATTATCAAAATAAAACAAGGATTTTAAAAATCTCTCTTAAACTAATTAGTCACAAGCAGTAGACATCCGGTGACGAGGGGTCGGAGGAGACATTGCTCTCGATTGTCCTAAAACATCAGAAATATTAATAGATTTCATTTTCATGTTGGCACATGTGGTATCCAGATCCTGTCTCCTTGAACTACAGTATGTCAAAAGTATTTCATCTACACTGTAGAAAGGGGGAGAAAAGGCATTTTTAATTTCCTCTCAACTCCAAGGACAAAGACACAAAAAAATCCCACTGCGAATCCAGGAAGCAAATTGCTCCGGGACCCTGGGTCCAGTCAGTGTGGACATATGACTGGGCTCGCTGCTCGAACAACCAGTTTCTGAGGAGTTATCCTAATAATGGCCAGCACACCTACAAGAACAGATGCCCACATAAGGCTGAGGACACAGAAGGTCGGGAAAGGAGAGGGATTAAAGGGGGGCAAAAGGTGTACAAATGTTTGACAAATGTAATTTCAGATACAGTTATCTTTTTTGGGGTTTGATTTGTGAATGAATATGAGGGATTTGGTAGACTGAGCAGAAGACAGAAGAGGCTCTGATGACAGGAATTTTCATGGAGGCCTGAAAGTAAATGAATATCTCAAACCAGGCAGGAAGTTGTACTGATACAACCCAGGACAGAACACTTACCAGCGGTGTGGCTGTCATTTCAGCACCAAACTGCAGTGTCGACGTGGAATAGCTGCAGTGAGTTTTACTCAACTGAATGCAACTATTATTCAGCTATGTTGGGAATGGGGTGAATGTCTTTGGTTCCCTTCAAGATATTCCATCAAGAAACTGGAGAAAAAACCCACACATCACCGAATCGCACACATCCTTCTTCCCTCTTTGTTTGTGGTGCAGCATTTCCTTAGCGGGTGGGTTACCACTAGCTTCTACACAAGCACTCGTGCAACGGGGGGAACAATAGTGCTTGATTTACAATCAAGCAGCTGCGTCCATTGCCAGCTGTTCTCCACACACACAGCAATGGCCCCCACGGCCCAGCCGTTCTCCGCGGGAGTTCGCAACCAGCCGCTAGAGACAACGCTAGCGGAAGCCAACCGTGGTATGTGCCTCCACCAGCTAAATTGGGCCAATTAGCTTGTACGCCAAGAGTGCTCCCTGCATAGCGTTTTTCAGAGGAAATGTGGAATGTGGAACCTCTCCTTTTTCTGCTTTACCTCCTCTATCACTTCGGCAATTTGTAAAATTCGCAAAATGCTCCAAGTGTGCAGGTTGATTAGACTAATCAAGTCATCAATGTGGCAATTAAACAGTCCTATTGTTTACTGACTGAATGGAGTTACAGAATGACATATTTGCTTCAAAAGTTTCAAATCCGATTGTGTCTCCAGCTTTATTCTGCTCCAATGTCCCCCCTAAACTTTTTATCGACATCGCACAGACACTCAATTCAGTATGCATCGAAAAAAGCAGGCTTCCGTGCCCCTTTCCACTGAATCGCCCTCCCTTGCTCTCCCACCTCTCTCCCCCCTTTTTCCACCAATCTTCTGCCTATCTCGCCATCAGACTAAAATATCTGTGATGAAGACATCTGCTGGACAGCTTGTCAGGGGGGCTGGAAATGGAAATCGAGAAACTGAGGCGATCTGAACGATCCGTCTATGCCAGAATTACAGCCCACTTCATTACGGGGAGGAATGGACAGATATGGCATAAGATAAAGAAGGGAAAAAAACACTATCTGCCATGTATTTCTGGCCTAAAGCAACAACACCAGTCACTCATTTAGGCGAGCAGAGGCACAGTGATATGAGCACTCCAAAAGCATATTAGATTAATTGTTTAAACATGCTTTGTGTTTCTCATAAAATATAAAACAGAATGTGACAGCGCATTTAAAATCAACTAATTCTTAGCATAAACCATGACAGAGTATTTGGTTTATTATCAAAAACTTGAGCTTTGTAGATGTAAGTAATTAAATGTTCATATGTGCTCAATAAAACTGTAAACATAGTTCAGCTTCTCTCTCGTTCTTCTCTCCACACTACCACCTCCATCTCTCTCTGGCAGTTGTGAGTTACTGATCGGGTGAAAACGGAGCGCAGCTGATGAGGAAAAGACAAAACTAATCAGAAATTAGGGGTGCCATTTCCCTGCTGCCACTCACCATTTCAGACAGTAACTGCCTACTGTCTCTCGTCGCCTCCCGAGACTCTCGCAAGTGCGCAGACATACGTAGACGAACACAAAGCATGTACACACTCTTTAATGTGAAAGTGGCATTAGTCACTTCACAACCCGTTTTGGGGGGAGACTTCATTTACGCCAGAATCAACTGCGTACACCTGATATGGAGCAGCTGAACAACTAATAAAGTGGTGCCACGCTGGAGAATAAACCAGTTCAACCTTGATTTCCGCACAAATAAAACAAGGAATATTGTTTTTCTAATCCTAATCTATATTCCCAGCAGCATCAAGGCTGAACACTGTGTTTTGCCAAACGTTAAGTAGCATAGTATTTTATTTCATTATGGTGGACCGGCACAGTGATCCCCCATGCCACCTCTGTCAAGGCCATTTCCAAAATTGCTTGCCAAATTAATTTATATCATACTCTCAATTTAGCTCCCATCAGTGGAAGCATGAAAGCCTATTGGGGTTGTCTCCAGACAAAAAGTTTAAGATGCTGTGGCAGAGTGTTTTTATTAAGCCCTGACTACAACCTATGAATTATTAAGAACTTGGGTGTATCTATAGACCATCTAACCATTAGCCAGGGAGCGAAAGGCATCCTGGAGTAGATTCAAAAATACCTCATTCCTCCGTGCTCGCAAAGTCCTGACAGCGCTTCTTTGTGATTGAAGAAGTTGGAGCGCGATGACTTTTAAACCCAACCCCTCTGAATTTTTCAACAGCTGCAGCTGCAGTTAAAGCGCCATTAAAGGCACAAAAGCCAGAGTCGAACGGCACTTCATAACAGATAGCATAACGGGGTGTTTATCGGCCGAAATATTACGAGCACTTATCTGAAGGGAGACTACGCTGGAGTGGCGCGGTGTCTGAAAGTGGCACAAAATGCACAACACTGACTAAAATGGGCCTCGACAAAATGGACACCTGTCGCGTTCGTCCATCTAAAGCAGGAACTCACTGAGCTGTGGTGGAACACAAACCACACATACCCATACCATCATTTTTTATATACAAGAACAGCCAACAGTGTTATTTTTCTGCAATTAACTTAACACGAGAAATCACAAAAGAATGTTAAAAGCTGCTCTAATCGATATCCAGCCCGGTTGCACAAAAAGGTGTATGAAGGACACAATAATGCACAAGTCAAAAGCATGCAAAAAACAACGGCGTTCTTGCTTTGTGCTTGTCATTTGGACGCCATGTAGTTTGCACAGACTCCAATGTAAATGCATCCGTGTAAATATGCTACACTCAGAAGCTAGTGAGAATAAAAAGTGAGTAAGATTGATCAGTGTGGGCAGGCGGGGAGGTGGATGGGTCCAACAAACACAGGACTTTTTACCAGGAGACCAACATTGTTTCCAGATGCAGGCAGCTTTTTTTTTTCTAAGTAAAATAACCTCTAATGACACCGTTGTCCACTATCTGTTGACCACTAAACTAAACTTCTCCTAGAAACCAAAATAGAGGTGCATTGACAGCCAATATTGAACTGACACGACTCAAAATGAATGCTAATATTGCTCCGTGCCTGCTGGATGTGTCAATAAGCAACTGTTTGCCTACACCCTCAATAAAACAACTTTATGAAGTATGTCAATGTTGTGTTTAAAGGTTGTTCCTGCTGCCCCCAAGTGGCCAAAAACATCATTGCAGCATTAAATTGCAGAAAGCCATATACTGCATATATGTATCCGTAAATTTAGCAAATGTATTATGTAAAACAGTTGTTGTTTAAGCAGCTGAAGGACAAATTGTCTCAGTGTCTGTTTTTAAAGAATTGCTATCCTCAGCCATTTTGATAAAAGGGTTCAGCAATCTTTTAAATACAGGATTAACGGCAAAAGTGTCTTTGAAAGGTAATTTATGAGCTGATAATATGTCAGTATTGTTTTTACAGATTGTTTTCGCTGCTCCCTAGTGTCTTTTTAACAGCTAAAAACAAGTCAGAGGGCAAGAAACCCAAACTGGTTTAAAGGTTTTGAAGAAACCCAAGAAGAGACAACAAAGGTGAGCAGTGAAATACCTCACTCACAGGTTCACCTCCACATAAAGTGGTTTAGATAATCTAGTAAATCTCATATGAAGCCTTATTAAAATCTGACCAAGCAGACTTAGTTGTAGCGTCGTTCCCAGATCTTAGCAGTTACTTTGGCAGTACAATATAATCATAACCAACAGAAATGATGTTTCGGCTATGAAATTAAGACCCAAATTGCTATACATTTGAATTATCCATCAACAAATGAAATGGAAATGAATTCCATCCCTACAAATAATGAGAATTTCAACAGACACTGGTGAGAATTTCCCCCCATCTCCTCTAAGGGGCAATTTCCCAGACCTCAGCCCTGTTCATTAGCCAGCATGTACAACCACCAATGAGAGCGAAGCATGTGTGGGTTGATGGAAATGGAGATGGATGTCTTGCCCGTAGACGTAGGAGATTCAGCTCATTCAAGTGGCAGGTAGCTGCAAGCTGTCACCCCCACCCGGAAACATTCTTCCCCCTGTTTTCTCCTCCATTCCCCCCTTCCCAGTAACCCCCTTCCCCAGGGGCAGCATCCAAAGCCGGCTCCTTCTCCTAATTACCCATGGGCCTGAGAAACGCTCCAGCTGTTTGGAGAAGTGGGACCATTGCGGAGCAGGAGGTGCAGCAGCAGCTGAGGAGTTTGGTTGTGCAATGGAGCCTGATTAAAAGTTTTAAACAGCCTTGGAAGACAAAATAAGGAGAAGTTTTGGAGGTAGCATCTCTCAGGTGGATTCAGAAAGGACTTGTACTGAATCAATTTCTTAATTTTTATGTTAATTTTTTCTTAACCTGGCCCGAATCTACCCTGTACATCCGCAGAGCATTCACCGCTGGGTCGTCTAAGAACATCTTTCTGTCTGACAAGTATTCCCAGAGGACTGGTGCGGAACGCATTTGAAAGACAGATTCATTGATCGTTTTGACTGGACTGTTTGGTGTACGGATTAAACGATTGGCAGTTTGACAACTGACAGACTGACACTGATTGATCGCTCAGCGCTTAACTGGAGTAGACCTCTGACAAACACGCAGTGTAAATTGCTTACAAATGGATTGATGGATTGATTGGCCTTGCCGGGGGTTTCTCACCATCTCTTCCGCGACGGTCCAGTGTCGTCTTGCCGGCGGAGATGTAGAGGAAGCCATCCATGAAGAGGGAGCCGTCAGACAGGGAGGTGCTCTCCGACCATTGCTCGAGCCTGGGGAAATCTACAATAAGGGGGGAGACACAGTAGATGAGCGACGAATTGGTTTCCCCCAATTAACGTAATGGTGGAAGTGCATCATTCTGACGCGTGCTGTATTTGACCCCCGGTGAATCCTATAATAGCATCCAATGAAAACTGTGCATGTCATTTTCACAATTCCAGATAAACTAAAGGGTTGATTTGTCATTTGTCATGTGTAATTCTCATATTTTTATTTAAATTAACAATTTAAAAATCTATTTGATAATCCAAAAAACAATTTGTCACTGAGCTTGAGCTCTGAATTTTGCCCATCTTGTTATTTGGCCGTCACCATCTTGTTTTTTTGCAACCAGAAGACACAAAACCAAACCAAAATGTTAATATTAACTTTCATGAATTGGAAACACACTGTGAGAGGGTTAAAGTCGGTAGAAGAAAATACACAACACCACGGTAGCGACCTGTCCATTACAAGGTAGCCACGCCCTCAGTCATTCCCTGTTTTATTATCTATTTCACTCAAAATGTCTATTTTACACCATATTGAACAATATAAGATTATAAGACCATAAACTCAGGTTTACAATGTTTATTGAGCTAATAAAGTAGGCTCATTTTGTCATAGACTTCTATACAATCAGACTTCTTTCAGCAACCAGAGGAGTCGCCCCCTGCTGGATATTAGAAAGAAAGCAAGTTTAAAGCACTTTTTCATTTGCTTGACTTTTCAGACCTCGAGGTTTCCCACTGAACAGCACTATAACAAAATAAAAAATAATAATAATAATAATAATAATAATAATAATAAAACGGCTATGTTGTAGTTAGGACTGATTGATTTTTTAAAATTATTATTACATAATGATATCACAATATTAATAAAACATTTTTCCACTGTCAATAAATATCACAGTATTGAAAATAAAATAAAATAAAATAAAATAAAATAAAATAAAATAATATAAAATAAAATAAAATCACTTTGATGCCCAATGCAACAAATTGTATTCCTGCTGTGCATTCATGGATAAAAATCTCAAAAATAAAACTTGTTTGTTCATGATATAAAACGTCTCATAATCATTCATTAGGAAAACTAAGTGTTGTTTTCATCTCATCATGATAAGAGTCCACTGAGAATATTTCATCATCACCGACTGTACGGTAGTAAATTCATTAAATCATACATGTATTCCCACAGTGTACTGTGCCTGTATTTCAGCAGCAACAACAGATATTATCTAAATATTATCTGTCAAGGTGTCCATCACGTGTCAATCATCACTGTGGTCCCATATTATTCTTGCGAAAAACAGGTTTGGATTCGGAATGTTTTCAAATCAAGATAGTGCTAATCCCAGATGGAACCCCAGCTTTATATCCCACTATTATTCACGTAAAATCCCTAAAAAGATCCTGAAACCAGAAAACATGTCGGCTCAATGATGGCAGAGCTTGCCAGAGTTGAAGTGCCCTCAAGCAGCACATTGGATCCCGACCAGCGTCATGATTGTTACTCTTGAACCCGAGCTCTGACCTCCATGTGGAGAGTATTTCCCTATGGGCTTCAGTGAAGCTCTGCATTTTTATCTACTTCTCCCACAAAGAGCATAAAACATGATTATACAAACTACTGTTTATTTAGTCATGACTTTGTCACGTGCTCATTCAAAGGCAAAGATAAGACACCTCCGTGTACTGTATCTGTAAAAAACTAGTTTCGTGTTTCGTCTCATCTTTGGCCAGTTAATTTAGAAGCCTTCCTCCCTCATTTTGTCTCATTTTCTTCTAAACTCCCTCTTCTCATCCTTTCTTGCAAGCTTTAAGAGCTCCCCACGTTCAACCTTATCGTTCTCAAATTCAATTAGCTTCAATTCTGGGGTTCAATTTTCTGCCAGAGCCTTGGCAATATCTTACAGATTTTATCTTTGCTACCTCCAGCTCTCTCATCAAGCAAGGTAAAAGAACTTTAATTGAAAGCACTTTTAATTGAAGCGACATTTCCACCCTTTACTGACACCACCTCATCTCAGGGCCGCGTATCATTCAGCAGAGGAAAACAATCAGTTAATTCAACAAGACGGCTCATATCTCAATATGTGAGTTCTGAGTGTCAAATTAATTAACTGTGCCAACATGCACATTAATAATCTTTGAATTATAGTAAAATAGTTTGAATACGTTGTGACTGTTACTCTGAAAAATCAAACAGATGTCATATCATACATAAGCAAATTAAATGTTTTTAAAGCCTAATCATTATTAATTAATGATGATGACATGAAAGTGAAGCTCACCAAAGGTTTAGTCTCTATAAATTTAATACACCTGAGTAGGGGTGGACAATATGACAATATATGCCATGAGATGACAAATTTAGTATATACTGTGATATCTATCCCTGGGTGATATGTGTGTGTGTGTGTGTGTGTGTATATATATATATATTGTGTGTGTGTGTGTGTGTGTGTGTGTGGGAACATAATTTACTAAATGAACATCATGCTGTATTGAAGAACACTTGAAACTAGTGATTGAGACCATAAACTCATGTTTACGTTGTTTACTGAGGTAATAAATCAAGTGAGAAGTAGGCTGATTTTCTCATAGACTTCTATACAATCAGACTTCTTTTTGCTCCCTGCTGGCTAGCAAGTTTATGGCACTTCAGCATTGGTTTCACTTTTCAGAACCAGAGATTGCCGCCTCCATTTGATTGGATATATTTATGTAACCACCCCCTGAGTCCACATGAGTCATCAAAAATATTTTTACATCTTTACATGAAAATAAAAGAGGTATTTTGATATAAAAATCTCCAATACGAAAACACGGACAACTCCCAGACCAGACAACACCGAGATAGCGACCAGTCATAAAGTAGCCAGCCCTAAATCAAACCCTGCTTTATGGTCCATTTGACTCTAAATGGGACCATACTTTACTAAATGAACATCATGCGAGTGATTGAGACCATACACTCATGTTTACATTGTTTACAAAGGTAATAAAGTGAGAAGTAGGCTCATTTTCTCATAGACTTCTATACAATCAGACCTCCTTTTGCAACCAGAGGAGTCGTCTCCTGCTGGTTATTAAAAAAAAAATGCAGGTTGAAGGCACTTCAGTATTTCACTTTTCAGAACCAGAGGTTGTTGTCTGCATTTGATTGGACACATTTTTTTTGTTGTTTGAAAAGTTTGGAAAGCCATCCAACAAATGCACCATCAACAACAATCAACTGCACTATATCTGTCTGATACAGGCATTTTTATGCACTGTAGCCATTTCAATCAGGTGCAGTATATTTTTGACGTGATGCGAAAGGATGCAGAGCCAATCAGGGGGCAAGGGTGACATAAAACCTGGGTGACATTAGGGAGCAACATCTGTAATCTAGCTTGGAATCTAACATGGACAATGTGTCTGCCAATAGCAGCGCAATAAATACATGGGATCTGACAAAATTTAATCAGCAAACTGCAGGGAAGTGGGTCGAACGCGCTCACACTCACGTACACACAATTTCTCAAGCACTCAGGTTGAGAGAATGTAAATAAGCCGGTGGCTTGATGCTGTATCAGTTGTAACAAGGCTCTCTCTGTGAGCCTTCTAAACAGTCCCTGTGGGCCCCTAAAGCTGGACTCTGTTAAGATTGGACTGTGATGTCTGTGGGGGCGGCGGTTGAGAAGTCTGGCCTGTGCTGATTGGCTCAGTCCCCAGTGAAGGGATGTGACATGACAGAGTGCTCAATTAGCCATCTGGTCGCCCACGGCAACGGTCACAAAGTGGTCTCCGACAAGCAGTGGACAGTGGGGTAATCAGCGACACTCGCTCACACACATGCACACACACAGATATAGTAAACGATGGCTAACTTAACGTAAGGTATGCATAGATAACATGTACAGGTCAGCTAAAGAATACAGTTTGTAAACATTCACAGGATTACAGGATTAAAACTCATTTATTCATTGAGCTGTTCAGCCAGAGGCCACACAAACATGTTATTAGCCAAAAGCACTTCCCTTCAAAATTAAAACCATCCACATACGGACACTCAAACAGTGAAAACGCTTTCATTATAAAGGCTTTAAAGCTGCTGGTGACCTCTTGACCTTCTAACCGCCCAGTGTGCAGTTTGTGTATTGGTTAAAAACATAAACAACGTCAACAAGCACCGGAGAAACTGGCTGAGCATTTCGATGTTGCTAACAACAGGGTGGGAATGGAGGCCCAAGATGAAACAGGGCCCCTGATTTAGTGTTTGTGTGTGTGTGTGTGTTAGTGTTCATCTTTTTATTATCCACACACAGAAAGCCTGCTGGATACATTTTTAATGTGCTTCGAGATTCAGAGATCCGAAGCGTCAGGGATGCTAGGGCTGGCAACAATAAAACTTCTTTGCCTCCAAATCCGTGGTGTGTCATTTAAGAAGAAGCCGAATGATGTCAACAGCAAGAAGCATTGCTGTTTAGCTTGGTTTTACAGTACAATGGCCTCCTGGGCGCAGTGGAGAGCCGCCATAAAACACAATTTACATGTTTACATTGCTCTGTTTACAGTTTAGGCATTAGCTGATGCTTTTATCCAGAGATTTACAGGGGAATAGCTGGCAGGGGTTCACTGTCTCGCTGCAAGACAAATAAGCTGTTTGGTGAAGAAATGAAATTGCCACCTTAAAGCTACTATATGTAGATTTTTGTTATGAGTTGAGCATCTGACAGATAGTTTTAATGGCAGAAGTTTTTGTCTGTAGACAAGTATGACACTGCTTTCCTCTGGGAGGTGCCGAAGTGGGGAAATGTACACAGTTGCTTTAAAGCTTTCATATTTTTATGTGAGCAATGGGTCAAATGACTGTGTTTAAAGAGGAACTATTATGTTGTTGTGTTTTTCCCTTTTCTTTGGAAAGCTATATAGTTTTCTGTGCATGTAAAAGGTCTGCAAATCCCAAAATCCACGCGAAAGGGAGTTACTCTCGCCCACAGAGACACTGCTCCTGAACTGCCTGAAACTCCTTCCATAACATGGTCATGTCACCAAGTAACATATATGCATAATACCTGCCGGTTTACTTGGCATGCCCTCAAATAAAGCTAATTAGAGTGGAGCTGCAGCAGAGTCCGAAGAGTTTGTTTCGGTTGGCCAATCGCAACAGAGTGGGCCAGCTGACCAATCACAGTTAGCAGCTAGCTAGTGAAAACAGTGGAGACTTCAGCAGCTAAACAGCCAGATACCTCCTTCAAAAGAATGTTAATGCTGCTTGTGTCCAGTGCTAATATGCTAATGTTGTGCTAGCAGTTTGTTGCACTGCCTCAAATGGTAAATGTGACTAGTGACTCATCACTCTTTGACAGTCAGTTCACAGATGGTTGAGTTAATTTATATATTATTATATACGATAAAGCAGAGTATGCTTTAGGATGTGGCTATCTTGTGATTGACATGGCGCCACCACGGCGTTCTCCATGTTTTCGTTTGTGCCTTTAACAGAGTTGTAACATTTTGGTCACCTAAAAATGTTTTATTTTTACTTACAGCGTAAATTAGCTCAACTTTCTCGTGTCACTTCTGGTTGCAAAAAACCAAGATGGCGACGGACAAAATGACAAACTCCACAAACTAATGGGTGACGTCACTATGACTACGTCCACTTCTTATTTAAATACAGTCTATTATTTTAAGCCAAAGGCACATCAAACATAATATGTACCAGATTTCCAATAATAATTTTCAATATATTAGAGTTAAGATGTATGACACAACCAATAAGAGTATCTCCATGTGAACATTTACCACATAAACACAAACTAAACTCAAAACATCAGTGTCTAAATAAAGACTACAGAGCCACGACTCCAGTTCAATGGATGGCAAATTAATTTCTTACGATAAGCACTGGTGGAAAGCACTAATCTCCCAAATAACTTTTTTCATCAACTAACATTTTCTGAAGATTCTCAATGTGTGACAGTTGATGTAAAAAGGACTTGGTAGCTATGAAGTTGGTATAAACAGATCCAGCGTGTCTGTGCATTAGTCGCAAGGCCAAGTGGCAGATGGGGCTCAGTTGTTAATGTTACCCACCTGCAGCATTTAAGAACCAATTACCAACTTGTCGTTCCAGTCAGACAGGGACCAGTGGCACCAACACAGACAGTGACAAGTCCAAGGACTGCAACTTCTTTTGTGTGTTAATAAACTGTTCAATGGCCAAGCCGGTCCTCAGTGTCATCCACAGACCTGGATGTGACACTAACACTGGCAACATCATCAGTATACTCCGTGCCTCTTGTATCAGCCAGCAAGATGTAGGAAACGGACACAATTTGGGATTTATAATGCTCATATTTCTGTCAAGAATTACAATGCCAATTTAGTGCAGAGGTTCGGCAGAAACACTGATTATTGGGAGAATTTCAAACCCACAACTGTCCAACTGCGGATTTGTTTCCTTGACCATTTGGACTGTAAATTATCATTCAAAAAGTGGGATAAATGCAGATCAAAGTACACAGTTTTTGGGGTCTGATTTCATATCCATCACTACGCTCTAACTGGAAAGTGACGGGACAGACACTGAAGAAACATGAGTTGTGCCAAAATAGATTATCATGAAAAATATTGGATGTTGGCAGTGTGTTAATTTTTTTTAATTAAAATATTTAATCATGATTAAACACGTTTGTCCATAATCACAAATTAATCACACATTTTCTATCTGTTCAAAGTGCACCTTAAAGGGAGATTTGTCAAGTATTTTATAGTCTTATCAATACAGAAGTGGACAACTAGTCTGATTTATGCAAACGTATGTATGTATTTATGATTAAAAATCAATTAACAACACAAAAAATTGACAAACATTGTCCAGAAATCCTCACAGAGGCTGGATTTAGCATAAAACATATGCTCATGCAATAACATGGCAAACTCAGGCTCAACAGCTATGTCAGAGTGCTGACTTGACTATGACTTGCCCCAAAACTACATGTGATTATCATGAAGTGGGCTTGTCTGTAAAGGGGAGACTTGACCCAGAGAACCTATTTTATTCACATATGTTGAGGTCAGAGGTCAAGGGACTCCTTTCAAAATGACCATGATCAAAATTTCACATAAGTTTGGAGTGTTATTTAGCCTCCTTCCTGACATGTTAATATGACATGGCACCAATGGATTCCTTAGGTCCTCTAGTGTCATATGATTCTAATATCTTCAGCTTTAAATTACATTTCTTCTGGCTTTAAAACTGTTCAAGAAATTAGTGGCGTTAAAACAAATTTGCATACAGCCTAGTTTTAAATCAACCCATATACTATATTCATATTTGTAGCCTCTTGAGTGTAACATATAGAAAGACACTGGACATGAAAAATGATAAAGCAACCTAAAGATATACAAAAAACCACCTCAGTGGAAGCCTTTGACTATAAGGGATGAATCCATCATCGAAGCTACCCTCAGGGGCGCCTAAAATGCGAAGAGACGCTGCCTCGGAGAGCCGCCTTTGGCTTTATTTTAATGGAATCTGTGCAAGGGGATATGCAAATGTCCATGCTCCTGCAGTATCCCATGGTGCTTTGGGGCGAGCAGGTGTGGGCGGGACGACAAGGTCCGCCGAGGCCCCATATGCATGCGCTCGCATGTATGTGGACAGAAGGGGAGCTAATGAAGATGGCGGTGCTCTCCGTCAGAGGATGTCCTAACGCTGGAGCTAAAAATGAGCCGCTGTGGAGGGAAGGGACGGCAGAGACGAGGGCTGACAGCTTTGTTTTGATACACTATATATCCTGGGGAAATGGAGGGTTTCCCTATTTTTATTTCTACAAACTGGAAGCTCTAGTCACACTGTGAAGAGATGCAGCTACAATGTTTTCTTCACACCAAGAGAGATACTCCAATTCAGACTTTAGCTGTTAAGAGTGAGAACTGTTCTTGGAGTCTGGCGATTGTTTATTACCGGCTTATCCCAGTCTCCCACCAGGGGGGATAGTGAATTTTGGTGAAGAACCATGTTTGCCATCATTTCATTCAATATAGTTTCTGGTTTACAGCAGCATGTGGTGGTTGCTGTGGATGTGTGCTTTATGAGATAAAATAAAGGAAGGAAAAACTAAGCACATAGCCACCACAGGTATACACATAATGCCATGATACTGCAGCAAACAAATGAAATACTGCCCTTATATCACCTTGCATGTGTGGATCTTCAGCTGTAACCCAAAGCTGAGGTCTCTAAACTCTAAAACAACTCTGCACTCTGTTGTGTCCTCAATATTGGCTGCTGTGTGGCTCCTTTTATTCTTCCCTCTATCTTCCCTCTGTCAACACCACGCTATACAGTAGGGATGGTGTCATCCGGGTATTGAATTGTTCCCAGTTTCTGGCAGACATAACAACCAGAAAAAGTTCAATTTTTGTTTAATCAAAAATTCCACAAGTCTTTTTTGTGTCTGCAAACTCTGGAGGCTGCATGCACAAAAACAATGGAGACGCCACTTTCAGCAGCTTTATGTGATGTGACAATGTGTCCGGCAGTAGCAAAATGTCAAATGGGGAATTTGGACAGTGTTTTGTGTGGAGCCTTAATCTTTTCAGTACACTATAAAAGTCTATTTCTTCACTCTAGTTTCAAAATGTACAGATATTAGTTTTTATATTATTTTACAACCGGCTTTTTAAAAAGGATGGCAGTGCACATGGTGTCACTTGTACAGTGCTCCATAATATACTGTACAAAAGTACTTCATGGCTGTGAGTAGTGATACAAAGTGGTAGCTTCTTCAGGGGGTTACTGACTGGCATTTGATTCCAAACTTAACTGAATCAAATAACATATTTTTGTTGCCTGGAGCCTTCGTGTTTTTATTTTACTTTAATTTTTTTGCACAAATATAGGCGCAACTCAGCTACATTGTGTTCTGGCTTGTTCGTAAGCGTCCTGGTACATGCAGGCACTGCCGGCAAGTGGATGCAACCACCAGAAGTGACACGAGAGGGCGGAGCTAAGTACAGCCAAATGCAGACATTTTTGGAGACAAAAATTTTACAATTAACTTTCATGAACAGAAAACACTGAAAATCACAGGACTAAAAAGCCCACTGGTTTGTAGACTGCAATTTTGAAGCCTCGAGTTTACCGAATGAACGTCATACTGTATTGAAAAAGACCTGAAACTAGCGACTGAGACCTCATTTTTACAATTTTTACTGAGTAAATACGGAGTCGCCCCCTGCTGGATATTATAAAGAATGCAAGTTTAAGGCACTTCTACTTTGGCTTCACTTTGAGGTTGCCACCAAGTCGATATAGCACACACAGGAATTTATTGCTTCAGTTGACCTACCATCAACACTGATTGGACATCCACATAAAATGTGGCAAAGTTTCCCTTTAACGTAAACAAGAAGCCATCTTTAATAGTGCATCTGACCCCGAGTGAACATCATGTGTCACTTTTAGGAGCCGAGCTTTCTTTGTGTCGCTCTGCCATATTGTTCCAACTTGCAAAGTGCTGTGCTGACTGTTGACCCTGAGGCAAGATCTCCATCGCAACCAAGGAACATTATAAGTCTGTCAGTGGCATTTGGGTTCTTGGTAACCTCCCTGACCTTGGGCTTTCTTACTTGCAGTAGTTGGTCTGTTTATTTGGACATCCATCTGTGAAGTGTCTGGTTGGCTCCATATGTATCTGTTTGTTAATGATGAAGCCCTACAACTTCCAGACGTATAATGAGAGACTGCCTGTATGTTACACGTTTCAGACGGACAATACCAGCGCGTGAATGTATGTGTGCGTGTTCTAGCACACCTCCAAGTAATGGCCATCACTAAGGCGACCAGGTGACCCATGCTAGCAATTAGGAGTCCCTAACAGGCTCTGTGTGCACAGATGCAGCGCATACATTATGTAAAATACAGTCCCTGGGAAAGCCCCCCCACCGACCACAGCCAATGGCCTATCTCGCTCCTTTAATCTAATACATTTTCATCATCAGCCCTGTGTGCAACCGCACAAACAAAACACACCCGTCATCAGGAAGCCGCACGACAGCACATCTGTGCCGTGCCTCTGATGGCGGGAACATGAGGTGGGTAATACAAAGGAGAGTTGGGGGAAAGTAGCAGCAAGATGTTTTTTTTTTTTTTTTTTTACTTAAAACTCACTGGCTTCAAATTTGTGGGTTTTTCTGCCTTCATTTCCTATTCATGGCAGTGGAGGAAAAAAATACCTCCCACTGTGCTTTTATAAACGTGGCGGCACGGCGGTGAGCATGACTTCTAAACATGATTGGCTTGTTAAAGTATAAAGACAAGGGGCTGAATATGTGTGGCGCCGATGGTTGTAAAAGTCCAATTCGCACACCTAGTTTAAAGGCCTTTCACTGATTTATGTGAGTGCGTCAGCTCCTCTTTCAGGTCTGTCCAGGCTAATATATGAGTTATTCTGTTTCAAAGCTACTTCCTGTGGTCAAGCATCTCACCTGGGTTGAACGCTGGCCATGGAAAAGTTTTATCCGAAACTCTTTTTTCCTGTCTTTATTGAATGAAAGAATATTTACAGTAATTGTGAAAAAATATACTTGTTGTTGTGCGTTTGTCCCAACTAACTAGCAGTTGTAATCAAGCATTACTTCCAAAGCCAAGGGGCATACTGGTGGCTAAGTACAGCGTGGGAACCAATTGCCACTATCTCAGAGTTCAAGGTCACTGCTCTTTATTTGGTTAGAGGAAATTTACACTAAATGTTAAAGGCCAAACCCATGACCTGAGATGCGAGGATGCTAACTTTTACCCTGGGGCATGCAGCTTTAGCCTCAGTCTGTTATATCAGTGGTTCCCAACCTTTTTCCTCAAGGGATCCCTTTTCTATCACAGAGTAAACTGACAACCCCTGACTAAGTGACATATTTTAAGGTTATTTCATATCATATTCAATGCAGAGAAATAACAGTATGGAACAACTGACAAAATGTACAATTAACACAATAGTGCATGCAATAACTGCAGAAACTTTGTGGAAACTAGCAATTTGGGTGAATTTTGCAGATTATTTCCTGTGAATATTGCAACAGAGATTAGTTTTTCTATCACTTTTAGGAACTTTTAATACAATTTTCAGTATTTTTTTTATTTTTAAAAATCATACATACTTCAGGCTTCTTTTTTGTCAAATTTGATGTTTTCTTTCTACCTGACACTTGGCCATAGTTCAATCAAGCTGTTTAAACTGCATAGTTTTCTAATACAGGAAGAGACTGGTTAGCAGAGATTATTCTGAAAACTACATTACTCTGTGAAACTAGACTCACAGAGTGATTACAGTCACTCTGTGAATACAAGTTCAAGTCTTCACCGAGCCGTTATCCTGTTTATATATTAAATAATAATCCAAAATAGCAATTTCATTCCAATTTCTTCACAGAAATGAATGAAATGCTGAGATTTACTGTATGCCAACTGTGCATATTCAAGACAAACTGCAAAATTATTATTTTGATACGAATCACATGAAGAGAGTTTTAAGCCAACTCAAGAAGTTAGCATACAGCTGATGAAATTTGGTAGCAACAGTTGTCCTTTCAGCCAAAAAAAACAGGCGGTTATCAGCTAAAAACAAAAGAAATCGACACTGGCATCATGTGAAACTAGAAAACCTAAGGAACCAGTTGGTACAGACCGTGTTAGCTTGTTGGGATGAACGCTAAATAAATGTTGGGGGGGGAAGTAGTTCACTGTTGGTAGTTGGCTTGGGAACCGGAGGGTCACCGTCAAGTCCCGACATGGACCAAGAACTGAGTGTTGAACTGGTTGATGGAGAGGAAGCCGCCCCTGGACATCTCTCCAATTGATGCATCCATATGGACCTGTTTGTGATGTGTGTGTATAAGTTAACAGAGTGAAAAAATTAAAATTGAATTTCCCCTAGGGGACTAATAAAGGAATATCTTCTTCTTCTTCTAACGCTCCATAGTTAACTTACATGGGCATTTTTATTTTACCTCAAGATAAGTGAATGAAAACTATGTGCTGAACAGAGCGAAAACTGTGTATTAGATAAAATAATGTTGACAAACGGCAAAAAGGTAATAAACTGCAATATATATTGCGATATATCTTATTGTGATTCTCAGCGAAATGTTTAAAATCGCAATCATATTGTGACTTAAGTATTGTGATAATATTGTACTGTGAACCTCTGAAGCTGAAGTGTACGGAGGCGCCTATAGTTGCGTACCCGAGAGTTTGTTCTGATGCAGGAACTCCATCTGCAGCCGCTGTCCAGCACGCTGGGCCAAGAGATACGGGGTGGAGGCGGCTGGATCCCCGGTGGTGCACATAACGTCTGCTCCACTGAACACCAGCGCCATGGTCTGCAGCACGTCAGGCAACACCACGGCTGCACACAGCGCCTGTACACACACAAAAACAGGATTAAAGAGCACATGAACACATACTGTGCCTTTGCTCGACCAGTGGGTCCCATGAGGTCGCGAACATTTACGCAGTTCGTCAATAATGCATGTGTAGGATAATACTGTTTTTTTTTTTAATTTCGACTCATTTGTGATTCAGATCCCTAAGGCTTGTTTTTAGTGGTCACAAATCTCATCCCTGCAAGTCCACCTGTCTTATTAGTGTGATAAGACTGAATAAGTGCAGTCACGGCTCATTGCATTTCTAAGTAGCTTTCCATAGCTGGATTAATACCTTCACATCCCAGACAGTGAACCAGTGAAAATCCCTGGAAATGCGAGCATGGTCTCACTTCCTTGTGTGGGAGGAGCAGCTTGCTGTTGCCCTGCGTGCCTGAGTGTACATGCCAGGTTGATAGAGGACAAAGAGTCTATAAAGCGGCGTCAGAAAACCATATAAAGTTTAGAATCGAGTTCCACCCGCTGATCTTGAAAGAGAAGTTAAAATAAGATCAAACTTTAATACACCCTGTGGGAATCATTAAATCTCTAATCCCTGTGAAAAAAGGGAATATAGCAAATAAGAACAGGACAAATGGGCCATATTAAATATAATGAAACTAACAGTTTCAAATTCAAAGAAATGTGGGAATGAAGACATGAAATACAATGAACTGAGCAAATAATAGCAGGGCATATTAAAGCAAAGGGAAATGCATGGAGCGAATACTCTTTGAAAACTTCAAATATGCAAAAAACTGTATGTACAATGCAAAACTGACAAACAAGACAATGCAATACAAAACATATCTGATATAAATGTGACAATTTAAAGCAATGAGGGGTATGAAGAGGCCTGCACTGCACATTATTTAATAATGAAGGATCAGTTTTCCATTTGTCAGTGGAGAAAAAAACATGACATTAAAAAATGTCACATATTGTGAAATATACAATTACGTGCTATGCATAGGAGCACACTGAGTGGGACTGTACACTGCAATTATAAACTGCTAGGGACAATGTGTATATCATAATTATAATGTATGAAATCCAAGTTAAAGTGGCCATAATCATACAGTATGTCAAAATGCATGATCATTATATGTACATAGAAAAAAAATATGACATGAACTTCAGTCCGGGCCACATTGGGAATGTCGGCAACATGTTCCAGCTGAGGAATCTGCCATTATTATTATATTTCAGCATTAACAGTTAACAGTTTAGAGCAGCCATGCTGCCGGCATGAGCAGCAAAAAACACTATTGATTATTAATGAGTAATTTACAGTTTAGTCAATACTTTATTTCATTTTCAAAGATATGCATCATCTTAAATATACATTATTATTACTGCTCTATAAAGAAAAGAAGAAGTTTTGTTTGTATGTATGTGCTTTCTTGGATATATGTAATGCACTTTCCATCACATCGCTTCCAAATTCACCATTAATACTCCTTGGAGGTCTGCCCTTTGCACGGGATATTTTTAAGGGGTGGGGCAAAGAGGATCAGGGGAGGCTGGGGGTCAAAGGGGTGGTATAGGGGAAATGTCTCAAGGGTCAGGTGAGGGTCAAGGAAAAAGGAAGTTAGACAAAATGCTGCTTAAGGCTTCAGCTTTCACCCACTGAGTGGCCTGTTACGCAAACTTTTGTTTCTATAAACGCGTTGAAATCCTCCTGTAATAGGAGCAGATCAATATATCTATATCGATATATTTATATCGAGTGAGCCAGCTAAGAGAAGCAAGATTAAAGAGTCAGAAGAATACAGTCTTGAGAGGAAAGTACTTTCTTTGTCTCTGTCTGTCTGTTTCTTCCTATCAGTCCACTCAATTGATGCGACATTGTGCACGATGACCCGCGACAAAGTGGATCAACAGAGGAGTCGAGTGGCAAATAGTGGGATTTCAACGAGCAACCTCTCCTTTCATCGGACTCGGAGCGAGTCGGTAAGCTGCATCGATCCGCCACAAACAAGCGAGATCCGTCTGAAAGTGAGGCACGGTTGAGGCGGCGCATATACACACATACACGAACAAAGCACCTGTCAATATAACCTGCCCACCCACCCAAAGGACCTGCGCTGAGACAAAACTGTGTGTTCCACTCACATTCATTTCTATGTGCACAGTTTCTGCAAAAAATGCCTTTATCAACTGAAAACACAGCATATATATAAAGATGGGATTATTCACTCGCTGCCTTTGCCTTTGTCTCCACATTTACGCACACACTCGCACACAAGACGGGGTCAGATTATGGCAAAATAGTCCCATGCAACCTGGCCTTATTCTGTATCATCTCTGGAAATGACCTTCCGTGTCATAGCAATTACTGCAGCCACTAGAGGGTTTATGTGTGTCTGAGTGTGTAATGATATAAGATGGTCCTTTGACACCCCCCTCTCTAGGTCATGTGGCCTGCCGAGACTGTGTGGAGGTCATTGGGATATGAGCTTCTAATGGGGAACATGGGACTAAGAAACAGAGAGCGAGAGAGTGGGATAAAGAGAGGGCATTAAAGGAAGAAACCCAATGAAGAGCAAAAAAACATCTCAACAGCTGAGATTATGGAAGAGACATATTCTCACAGTCAGTTGTAAATCACTTCACTCCCTTTTTATTTTCATTTCATTACTTGAATTGACACTTTAAACTGTAATTTACTGTATGTGTCGAGCGGGTTTCATGACCCCCGGGCCCATAAAACTTGTTAAAATGCCATCGCGTGATTTCAAAATTGCATGAATGTCAGTGAGGAAATTGCTAGTGTTATTGTCTTCGTTCCAGAGAAGACTCCCAAAGGAATAGGTTTTATATAGCTTTTATTTTTTTTTATATTCATACTTGTGTAATGGTAAGTAAGTGTGACACAGAACTGGAAAAACGTGTCCAATGAGATTAGACTCAGTGTCCTTGTTTATGTTAAAAACACTTTTTTTGTATTTTTTGATAGATTGCTTGGAAATTATTACTTTTTGTTAATATAAATGGAACCATTTTACACCTCGTTTCCTAATAGCTCAACCAGAAGTTCATTCATTCCTATGGGAACCTCTGTGATCTAAGATTTACGAAACGACTCCTTCGGTTTTTTAATGGGGGGTTATCTTGAGTATGATGAAAAATGTGAATTTTTCTGGCAGATTATAGACAGAACAGATGCTCTATGTGCCACAGGAAGTTAGCATCTTATGCTACAGGAAGTTAGTATTTTAGTCAGTTAGCTTTCTGTCAAAGCTGTACATTAATAACTAATTCATGTCACACAGCTCTATTTATACAGTTATTATTGGCTACACATACACTTATTAAACATTTTGTTTCCCATATTAATAATACTTTTTGTTGTGTTTTTCCATTGGTTGTTGCTGTGGTCATGTGCGAGTCATCCAGAAGTTCATTCATTCCTATGGGAACCTCCATGATCTCCAATGTGTTTGCGAAACTACTTTTTTGTGGTTTTTTAGTTTTTTTGCCTCAAGGACCTTGAAAAATTTAAATTTTTGTCAGATTACGGACAGACCATATGCACTATGTGCCACATGAAGTTAGCATCTTATGCTACCGGAAGTTAGCATTTGAATCAGTTAGATATTTGAGCTAGTCAGTTAGCTTCCTGTTGAAGTTGCGAGTTCAAAACTGATGAATGTAATACAGCTCTATATATACACATTTATTATACATACACACTATTCATACAATTATTATACATATACAATATTTATACATTTTTTTCCATGTTAAAATACTTTTTTTTGCATTTTTATAGGTCGCTTGTGATTTATAAATTTAAATAAATTTGCTAATTCCACAGGAAATTAACATTTTGCGGCAGATTAAGAACAGAGCGTATGCATTGTGTTTGAGAAGCATTTTGTGCAAGGGTTAGCATTTTATGCTAACTTTATCTGGAAAACAGCTGATGAATGTAATACAGCAATATTTATACATTAAATATACATATACAATATATTTGTTTTTTCTATCCGTCTTTAAAGTGATGCATTTCCTTGCATTGAACACTAGGGGGCGGAATCTGTGTACTATACGGGATTAGGGACACAAAACAAAACTGTAGGGAAACAGGACATCCAAGAGGGTTTATTATTTTAGCACTCAAGTACACACACAGTGTATGTTGAGTCATGGTGTGTGTTATGGTTCTATGACACGTTGATCCATATGAAGCCTGGTGAGCCCATTTATAAAGGCAGACCAGACAGGGAAACCAAACAACCACCCACTTGCACCTTTATGCTCACTCTCTTTCTTTCTCACTCTTACTCTCATGCGCGCACACACACACACACACACACACACACACACACACACACACACACACACACCAAGCCCTTTTAGGCAGCTACACTCTGTGTGTCTGTCACACTTCATCTCCTGTTGAAAAAAAAAAAAAAAAAAACTCCCACTATAACAGCAAATTCACACGTCCTTAGTGGTGCAGCACACATGTTCACACGCATGTACACACCACACACTCCCATATACACACACGCAAAGGCCAGCAAAGCCGCAATAAAACCAACCCAAGCGTTTTTGTTGTGGATCCTAATCCACTTTTCCACTTAGCAAGCTAGTATAGCTCTTCCTTAGTTTCCACTCACGTCATGCATTCCCTCCTCCTCTCTACATCTCCATCCCTCTCTTTCGACTCAAGAAAACAATACGAGGGGGGCTGATCTGCGTAAATGCTGACGCAGGTGGAAACTTAGCTGTTTGGAGGCTCGGTGTTTTGTGCTTTTAAGGCCCTCTCTTTTAAGGGAAGCCAGAAAATAGGCGCAATAAACCACAAACCACAAACTGGGACAGAATGCCTTAGCGTCAACCTGCTTTCACTTGAGATCAATCAGACTTCCCCTTTGGCATTCCCAGACTTATAGTGTAGTTTTATTGAAGGTCAAAAGGTCAGGACAAGATGGACTATTTCAGGTCCAGTAGATTTAGCTAATGGACTGCCACATGGCATGTTTCTTACAAGTACAGATGGAGGTATTGTAGGTTAGTGAACTTCTTGATGTTTTACTTGTTCAAACTATGGACCCTTTACAGTTCACAAAAAAAAAAATGCTGACATAAATATGGCGTAATGCAATAGCTTGTCAAACTACGAAGGACATTAACCACCAAAGATCGCAAATGCAACCTAAATAAATTGACTTTCCAGATCTATGTGCGATTAGTGAGTGGTTAGAAAACATTAGCAAGTGGCCCAATATTAAGAGGCCAGATATATACGCACATTTGGTGGAGAAACCAAGCGTGTAACGTTACACCAGTGACAAATTATCGTCGTGTACAGAACGTCAGAACGTCAAATACCATGGCATAGACTCAGAGTTTTCAGTTTAATGAGCTGCTACAAACTCGAGCAATGTTGATCGTGTCCTCAGTCCAGTCCAGTCCAAACACAGACGCTGCCAGTGTTTTGGTTTAGCAAGTTTGCAGTTTTTTAACTGGTGACTCGTAGCTGAATGTATCGTGGTTGCTCGTAATGACAGCAGCTGCTGAAAACACAAACAAAACACGTAGGCGTCCTCGTAAATCAATTTTAAATACATTCTCATCTGTGTCTATTATCTGCGCCCACCATTGATGTAAATTACTACGAACAACCGCGGACGCGTTGGGCTGAAAGTCACCAGTTAACATGGGCGCTCATTAAACCAAAACATCTTTTGCTGTGAAACGGTCGTAATCCTTTTGGAATTTTGTAGGACTTGAATCCAGCCATTTTGATGCTGGTAACAGCTTAAATTCAGCGTTTAAGGCTTAGTCATCTGGATAACTGGGGCACTTCTGTTGCCAGCATGCATATTTCTGATGATGTTTGTAAAAGGGTCTATGCAGCTAGCAGAGCATAACGCTGCTAACTGTGGTGATAATTGTCCATTGTCTTTACGATAGTAGAGCTGATGTATTTCAGAGCTTGAAAACTAAAAGTATGGCATGGGAACAATGTTACAGCAAAGGATAGCTAGTACATCAAAAGTTATGCTGGATGTTTAGCTAGGAACAATGGATACCTTGGATATAAACCTACAATACACAACCCAATACTTTTCCATTGACTGCTATAACTGCAGATATTTTGACATTTCCTGGCAGGTATACACATTGAATTTTATGCATGCATCAGATAGATCCAAATGTATTCTTGTTATGAAATGCGGTACAACTTCCAGGTGGAGACAACAGCACTCAAAAAGAAAAACAACTTCTGGCACAAGTCAACAGACATAGCAGTCCGTGTGTATGAGGCGACACTTGAAGACAGTCAATGAAACTCTATCCCCGGCTTTAATGCTGAGGATAACTTGGCAGCGAGGGAGTCGGGAAGTTGTAGATCTACTGTACTCGCACCACATCTGTTCTACTTGTTTACAGAGAAAAGCAGATGAGACGTGCACAGGCATATACATTGTACTGTTGTAGTTAGGAAGCAAACAAGTTTGGCATACGGCTGGAAATGTGCTTAAAGCGGCTGTAAAATCAAAGGAAAAGTAGCTCCTCCTCCCTCTTGAACTACTGGTGAAAAACAATGCTCAGCGGTCAGTAGAATAAAACAGGAACATCTAGTGAGTGTTAATGTAGGAATAAAAAACTAATATATGTCATCACGTTAGCAGAATAGTAATTAGTTCCTATATTATCCATTTTGTCTTTATGAGGGTTGTACCTGGTTGAGCTGCTCGAGGTCATGAAAGCCCTCCAGGACCCTCCGGTACTTCCTCTCCCTGTACTTCCTGCGGATGAATGTGGCGCGCTGCTCCGCCGAAGCCCCGCTGTAGAGTTCCTCCTCCAAAGGAAGGTTAGCGGCCCAGAAACTGTTGGCATTCTGGTTCCCCACCTCCAGGAAGAACTTAAAGGGGTTAAGGGACAAGGAGAGGGGACAAATACAGGTCAGAATCATTGGTTAGTAAGGTTTGATAAAAACATCTACCAAGCCCTAAATCCGCGTAAGGTTTGTCTTGGCAACAACATTTATTGATCTGTTTTTCAGGTCTTTACTGGTATTTAACTTCAGATTATAAGCTCCTTGAAGCAAAAATGTTGATTTTAAGACACTGACTACCACAAATCCTTTTTGACACTGCATTGGATTATAATCAGTGGGCAAAATCTGGGTCTGAAAAGTGAAGCCAATGCATAAGTGCCTTAACCTTGCATTCTTTCCAACAGCCAGCAGGGGGCTAGTTTATGGTCTCACCTGCTAGTCTCAAGTCTTCATCAATACAGCATGATGTTTATCTCGTAAATTATGGTCCTATTCAGAGTCAAATAGATCATACAGCATGGTATGCTAGGCGTGACGTCTTATTCAGCCTTCGGTTGTACTTAGCTCCACCCTCTCATGTCACTCTGGTTGCAGAAATCCAAGATGGTGACGGGCAAAAACCAAGATGGCGACGGGTAACAACCAAGATGGCGCAGCCAAAATGCCAACCTTCCACTTCCTACATACAGTCTATGATTATATTGTGCAAAAACTTTCATATTCAGTGCAATTTTGTTCTCACTCATAAGGAAAACAGCATGTACCTCCACCAGCTCATTGCTCCAGATGCTGCTGTCCAACTTCAAGCTCCGCACTTTGGAAATACTTGGGCCGAGGGAACGGTGCTGCCCTGGTACACAGGAGGACGCAGTCATCAGCATGAGATCACAGATGCACAACACATAACACTCAGATATTCATACAACCCTTGAGGTCCATAAAACCTTTCTCAATTGGCTATATTCAAAAATGAGTGGCTGTCAGGCAACACTTTTAGTTCCTGAAAAGTTCACATAAAAAAAACTAAAATTAACATGTACATATATGCACAGAAATCTCCACAGTTCACAAACACAAGGCGATGTCAGTGATGGAGTTAACAATAAACAGGCAGCTACAAGACGGAGAAACAGAGCATGACTGGAAGCTCGTTCTCACTCACAACAGACATATTTAGTCCCCTCAGCTCTCCTAATTGGAAATGAAAGCACAGAACGAGGGCCATTAATTGCTAATGAATCATGAGTAATTCATTGTGTTTGCGGGTCGGCCTGTTTATTTGGGTGAACGAGAGGCTTCTAGGGTTGCTTGTGGCCAAAGACAGAGCATAAATGCATAATACATGAGGCAGAAACACGCTGTATGTGTGAATGTGAATTATTGTCCTGTGTGTAACGGCAGATAATTTTAGATTTAGATTTGGCGCGATCTCATTATTCTATGCTCAAGTAGAGCAGCTGTGAATGAAAATGTGGGCCCCTGAGCTGTGAAAAGGCCGTCTTGACATAGATCTAGACAGCACAGATGCCAGATATGATTTAATTATTTGTGTTATTATATTTAGTCCAATCTCGAAAGTCACATTGAAAAGAGAGGAATGGTCGCTGTCTTTGAGACCACACTGAGTCGAGCTTGACAAATAAAGGCCAAAGAGCAAGCTTCTGTCATATTTGCCCGTGAAGGAGGGAAAATATTTCACTCCGGGTGCCTGCTGCATTTCCACAGCCACGCTCCGTCCGCTGAGCCTTACAGCACCACAGGACCATTTTCACTTGTGTAAGGGTAATGAAGCTGAAAAAAGTGTGCATGCACCACCGGGTACACAGTGAGATCTTCACATATAAATAGCCTGTTGTAAATGCCTTCATCTTTCTGGTGGAACTTAAATAACACGCAAAAAGGGCAATCCCATCACAGCAGCTTTCACAAAAAAAAAAAAAAATTTAATGCCCAGCACACTCAGGATTTCACCCCCAATTAAAAACTTTCCCAGCGACAGTTCACGGAGCACTTTTCCAACCTCCTGTGCTTGTGTGTCATTTTCCCCTCACTCAGTGACGAGTCAGAGGGAAACAAAGCAAAGCAATGGGAAAAGCATCCCGGCGTTACTATGGCAACTGCTGCCAGCAGACGAGTCTACCAGTTGCATCCTAGTTTGGAGGAGTTTGTTGCAATTACATGTGGAGAGGGGCCTCCCAGTCTTTGGAGGATGTAATTTCCGCTGGTTGGTCGAGTTGCATCGTGGGAGAAAAGGCGGAGAGGGAACAAAAAGAACAATGTGGAAAAAAGCAAAGCTGCAGTTATTGGGTAGTAAAGTAAAGTTACAGAGGAATGTAGGCGGGGACAAGGTCTTATGTCTTGGAAAACACCAACAGGAGGGGGGATGAGACAACCATTAAAGCTGCAAAATTCAATATTTTTGTCTTAACAATTGATCAAATGACTAGGCGTAATGTGAAAGAGATTCATCATCCGACTGCAGTTCTACCTTAGCTCTGCAGAGCGTTTTAGTGTCTTTCTGCTCGTTTTGGTTTTTACGTCCCGTGGCTTTAATGTTTTACTTCTTCTCGGCCTCGTTTCCAGGCAGCTGTGTTCAGTGAAAAGCTCTGATGAACCCACTGTAAAGGGCTACTGCTACAGCCCAGCACCAAACAGCAAGCAGTTGGCAACTAGCTGGTGAAAAATGTGGAGCTTTGAGCAGCTTAACAGATATTTTTCCCTTAGGTGGAGCTCAAAACAGAGCTAAATGCAGAGTGGATGTTGCTGCAACTATTTGCTAACATGATACCCATATCGACTTAACAATATGTCAGTGCTGTGTTTAAATCTACAAGCACTGCCCCCAAGTGGCCAAAAAAAAAAAAAATCAAATAATACAGGTTTAAGCCAAAACAGTTTTTAGTTTTTCCTAAATAACACAAATGACTATTTTACTCAGGTCTGAAAGTAACTGATTATTTACAGCACTGGTAGTCTGAATCAATGATTGCAGACTGATAGTATCACCCTGCAATCGGTGATTCCCCTCCCCTTTCACTAACTGCACTAGGGCTGCAGATAACTAATAATTATTTTCTCTAATATTTTTTTTTATTAATCTATTGTTTTTGTTTGATCTATAAATTATCAGAAAATTATGAAATATGTTGATCAGAGTTCCCAAAAGTCCAAGATGACATCCTCAGATGTCAAGATATTCAGTTTACTTACATAGAGGAGTAAAGAAACCAGAAAATATTAATATTTATTCAGGAATCAGAGATTTTTTACCTTTTTTCTTAAAAAAAAAAAGTATCATACCGATCAATCGATTATCAAAATAGATGCCAATTTAATAGTTGACACAGCACTGCGAAGACAGGTCTGAATATGTGAGACCAGCAAGGAAACAGTAGTTTAAGCAAACAAGGTCCTCTTTTGAAACTCAAAATATGCTTGAATTTAATTAATTTTTCTATTTGCGTATAAAGGGAACAGAAGATGGGACAAAACGCAAATGAGCAGCTGATTAGGTATTTGTTTGCCTCTTGCTCTAAATACTTGATTTTTGTTTTAAAACAAAAGTGTTGCCCAGGTTTTTTTATAACTGTTTTGACCACATTCACCTTTTTTTAAATATTCAAAATAAACACGATTAACTTTTTTTTTTCATAAAATAATGGACTGTCCTTCAAGTCTACGTAAACAAAGACAATATTGCATATATGATGCTACTCCACACCACTGAGCGAAGCTGCAGACTATTAAAATTCATACCATCATAAAAAGAGGAAAGCCAATCTGGAATCATTTTCACCATTAGCCTTCTCATTACTTCTTTCCTCTTTCTCTTGTTCAGCATTTCTCTTTATTGTTCATGACATGGGAGCGCTAATTAAAAGCATGAGCAGTCATTGGTATTCTAAACGGACCACCGCCTAATATAAGGAGAGCACAGTGTGAGGACAGCTTCCTCGTTGCAGATATCGCCCGGCGTGTCGACAAAATGTAATATTAAACACCCCTGCAAATGAAATCATTTAAGGGTGTTTGAAAAGGGATGTTGGATATCTGATGCGTACCAATTACACAGGCTTTGCAGAGGTGAGGTGGAGAATCGCATTAAAACTTATGACTCTGGGAGAAATCTCAGGCCTGGAGAAGATCTGGAGGGTGGAGGGAGAAGTGTATGGGAGCGTGGAAAGACTACACACCAGCCAGGTATCCCTCTGAATCAGGCATGGCTGCTGCTTCTCTCTAATCATGTTTAGCGGGTCAAGAGGCAGTTTGGGATCCCTCAAGTTCTCGCCGGCGGCTTAATCTTTGTTGTCATTTCATCTGAGCCACCCAGCATTGCCAAATAGATTAGAGAGTCCAGAGGCCAGACGCCAACTCCCATAAGTGGCTTACCACCTGAGAACTTATTCCAAAAAGAGCCTCTGGATCAGAGCACACACTCACACAGACACAAACAAACACCGGACCGCTCCAGCAAATTAACAACCGAGCTCTAAATATGCATTTTTACTTTTCAAATGTAGCACGGTGTCTGTTTTTGTGTCTCTATATGTTTTTTTTTCATGTCTTTATAACTGGTTCCATTCGTATGTCCATCCATCCATCCATCCATCATCAACCGCTTTTCCCCTTAGGGGTCGCGGGGGGCTGGAGCCGATCCCAGATTAACAATTTGCAGGATATTTCCTCTTCTGACATTATGTTATTTTATGGGTCAGAAAATTCTTAATAATTACTAATGATGTTTGCTGTTATGTCATTAATTAGTATAGACACTCACAAATAATCAGTTCCAGTGAGTTACTAGCATAAGTACATTGAGTGTGTGAGTGCCAGCAGTGTTGGGGAAAATGCAGATGCAAGATATTATGACTCTGAAAGACCTTTTTTGTGTCAAATTATTGATTTCTTAAGTAAGTAGACATGTAATAAGCAGGATGATGTACAGCTAGCGATTCATTGTTGTGAAATAAACCACATCGTGTCTAGGTTGCAACTAGTTAGTATGATGGAGATCGGACATTACAGATAGTAACAGTTATTCAAGGATAGATGATTGTAATGTAGAGTCACGTCACTGTTTTGGCCGATGCCCCGGATGATCGCTGTTGTGTGAGCATGTTTCCCTTGGAAAATAAAAACACATAATAAGATAATTAACAGTCCTTTTCCCACAATTACCACCAAATCATGGTTTTCCAGAAAACCAAAGGAAAAGAAATTATTAGGAAATTATGGACCACAAAATATATTTTTTTCTTCTTTATTCCCTCATCATGGTGCGACAACTCGGGGAGGTCTTTAAGAACCATCATATAAAAGGTGTTTTGACATACTGCTTGCTTCCAGTTCACACAATGCAGTGTGTTGGCGGGTGTTTACATGCGGTGGCGGCGGCGGGGAAGGGGGGATGTTTATCAGAGTGTGCTGTAAATACATGTTTCAGGAAGCAGGAGGAAGCCAAGAGTATAGCAGTGCTCTTACCTGCGCACTTCTTGCAGACGACCACGCCCAGATTGACGGACGCCCACTCCGGCTGCGGGGCGCGACAGTCGGCGCAGCTCCTGTTGGCCTCATTGAACCAGATCTTCTCTGCCACTTCATAGTCGGAGAGTGTCTCAGCAATCGATTCCTGGACCGCTTCAATCCACTCCTCCTTCTCCCGTTCTGACTCGGCCGTGAAGCTGCAACAATTGATTTTTTGCCCCCCCCACCCCAACACATGCCTCACAGTTATTGATTTGATTTGAGAGAGCAATTAAACAGCATAGTATCGCTTGGCAGGGTTACGGGGGTGTGCAGTATTTGGAGTAGTTTTGGGGGCTTGTTGAGTGTGTATGTCTATGTGTGATTGCAATAGATTTGGTGAAAGTGATAGGGGAGCGGGAAGAAGGGGGCGACGGGGCAGGTAAATCAATCTGTATCACCTTGAACCGCTTAAATATAAAAAGTGCTAATGCAGGATATATTTTCAGGATATTATTTCTCTATTAGGCACTACTGGTTGAGAAATAGTGATGAGAAATGAGAAATGTGATAAGACTGTAAACCTAACACATTTACAGCTTCAACATGCATTTAATAAATCATGTTTAACACTCTTGTTCCGTCAGGACTTGCAGCAACAGCTCTGCCAATTTAGAAGTGAGAACATTTTTAAAAAGTAAATCACTGAGATACGCTTGGTGATATATTGTAGGTGATGCAATGACAGGCTGAGACTCTGTACTTCACTTTCATGTCAGAAATTAAAACTATGTGGGTGTTTTTGTCCAATGAAGGGAAAATTTTAATAGAAATCTTATGGCCAGAACACAAGAAACCAGGTTACATAGAAAAACATTGCAGCAGGTCAATAACCAGATTTTTCCCCTACCCTAATCTTACTTTTACATTTTTTTTAAAGGGGACACATCATGCTCAGTTTGTGGTTCATAATTGTATTTTGGTTTCCTACTAGAACATGTTTACATGCTTTCATGTTCAAAAAACATATTATTTTTCTCATACTGTCTGTCTGAATACCCCTGTATTCACCCTCTGTCTGAAACACTCCGTTTTAGTGCCTGTCTCTTTAAGACTCCCTCCTGAAAAAGCCCAGTCTGCTCTTATTAGCTTGCCAGAAAATATGGTACACCTTTGCAAAGGTAACTGTTTAAATTTGACTTGAAAAAGTGAGTTTTTCATAATATAAAAGCAATCAAAGATCTAATAATCTCACTGTATGCTACTTGCCCATCACCGAACTGACAGACACAGTTAGCAACTAGCTTGGAAACATAATGGAGCATTTAGCAGCTAAAGAGCCAGATATTTTCCTCAGGAGATGGTGGAGACCAAAACAGAGCCAAAAGGGGAGTGAATAATACAGTAATATTCGTTAGCCGCCCAGAACCATGACAGCACAGTTGAATGCTAATGTTGCTCTGTAACTATTGACTAAAAGGTTCACCGAAACACCTTAAAAGGTGATAATATGTCAGAGTTTAACTTTGTTACTAGCAACAAAATGCTTTCACTTCCTCTAGACTGAATGTGACATTTGAGGAACAAAAGAGTAGCGTTTTTAGGATGAAGTTTATCATTAGCATTAGTCTCTTTAAGACCTCCTCCTGAAAAAGACCAGTCTGCTCTGACTGGCTCTGCATGTGACACAAATCTGAATGGCTCGTTGAATCACGTTTTCTGATCTAGACAGCCCACAAAAATTTGTGGGTCAGTAGTCACTCCAGACACCAACAACCACTTTCACTGTAGTGGTGAGACAATACACCGTTACTTGATTAGCAGTGAAAGTAAGGCTTTGTCTGGATTCCCACTGCATGAAATGGTGAATCTCTACAATTACAGAGGCTACTTTCACTAGTTTTGTTTTAGTGGAAAATGGATGGAATTATTTTAAAAACCAGGATGCATCGTAATGATCTTTTCTTTCTTCCAGCTGCTCTGCTGTCACAGCAATACTTTCCCTGTCTTCAGTCTTGGTTATGCACTTGTGTTCATGTAAAAAGCCAAAGAGAAACCTAGTGACACATATACTGTACATAACTGAGAAACAGGCTTTCTCAAGGAGAAATGTTGCTTTGGGAAACAAAGTTTCTTGAAGCCTCTATCCGGATTATGGCAGTTTTCGCACAAAGTCGACTGTAACTAAGAGAATTAAGTGCATGTAAACACACTGACGACGCATATAATTATTTTAAGTTGTTCCCCTTTCCTTTAGTCTTTTACATAGGTTTTTGTGCATGTATAAGTATGTAAAGTTACAAAGCCCAAGTCAATGCCACAGAAACAAGGCTCCTGAACTGCCGAAAAGTCCCGCCTTTTCTTCCGTAACATGGTGATGTCACCAAGTAACACATTTGCATAATAGCTTCCTAACAGCTAGTTTGGCACGCCCTCAAATACAGCTAATTAGAGTGGAGCTGGAGCAGAGTCTGAAGAGTTTGGTTCAGTTGGATCAATCACAACAGAGGAGATCAGCTGACCAATCAGAGCAGACTGGGTTTTTCGGGATGGGTGTGGGAGGACAGAGAGTGAAGAGAGGTGCTGTAGCACAGCCCATATGTGAAAATTAAGCATTTATGAACATTCGCTTGTAAACATGTTCTAGTAGAAGCAAAAAAAAAAACAAGTATGGACCTGAAAATGAGCATAATTGGTCCTCTTTAACCACATCCAACACCTTTTGGATGAACTGGAATGACAACTGCAGGCCGGGCCTTGCTGTCCAACATCGTGCCTGACAAAAGTAATGCTCATGAAGCAAACCCTGCAGCCAAGTTTTCAAAAAATCCTTCCTAGAAGAGTGGAGGCAGTCCAATTTCCACATACTTTTGGCCATACAGTGCATTTTGGAAGTTTAAATCACATCAAATTGGCCACATCTCAGCTACTAATTAAACTGATGCAACCAGGCAGGTCAAACCAGCCATATTTTATATTTGATATGAAATAAATACGCACACCACACACACACACAACACAATAAATTGCCTGCACTGTCGTAGCTCCTAAATTAGTATTCTTTCAGGACACCTGTCTCTCAATCCATCTATGCACATTCACACAGAGGAATGACGTCCATTACTGTCAAACAGGCACTTACAACGATGCTTTGCATGGACAGAAAGCACTTTCTGATGGAGAGGATGGTGTGTGTGTGTTTGAGGAAATTGCTGAATGTACAGAGTAACTCAAAATTAGATAAGTGTATGTTACAAGCAATTTGTGCGCATGTGTGAGCTTAAGCGAGAGCGAGGAAAAGAGAAGGAGACAGACAGCAAGATCGACAGAGATATAAAATTGAGAAGGAGAGAGAGAGAGAGAGAGAGAGAGAGAGAGAGAGAGAGAGAGAGAGTCCTAGCATGGCTGAAAGAAGCACTTAGAAAGGAGAAATGGGACCACTGGTCTCCATGGCAACCTGACGACCGGTGTAAAGTAAGACAGAGGATGAGGGGAAAAGGGGGGTGGGCTTTAGCCCGAAGCAGAGGATGTGCACCAGGTCCCGCCTCACCCAAGTAACCCAGCAGAGATCGATAGGTTGATTGGGTTCAGCCGTTCTGTGCCGCCGACCGCTGCCCAGGGCCCGTCTAAAGAGATGACTGCTCACATCTCGTGCTGAACTACAACATGGCCTCCAAAACCACAAAGGAGCAAAGGGAGGCAGGAGGCAGGAGGCAGGAGGCAGGAGGCAGCACCAGAGTATGTGGAGGTTCCCAAGCCACAGAGGGTTGGATATGAAGTGGCGGCTGGTCTCAGATGAGGCAGCAAAATGAACTACAGCTTTACTTCCATCAGGTGGTGAAAAGGAAAATGTAGAATAAAGAATAATAAAGGGAAATTTAAGAGGCGGAGTAGCAGTATACTTACAACAACAATATAATTGGTGCCTTTTCTCAGACTACAGTTATAACAGCTGTTTGCAAGCACTGCTTTCCCTAAAATTACAACTTTCAAGCAATCTCATGTATTGTTGAAATACTGTATGTCAATCATCCTCACAACCGCCGGCTTCAAGCATCCATCATCTCCTTCCCCATCACACACGACAATCAGAGCTCTTGTGTTATTCCACGCTGCTCCCATGTCACTGTCTGGGAAGTTATCAAAGCTGAAAGCAAGCCAAGAGTGCAATGAACAAAGTGCTCCACAGATGTGAAGAATACAGTATATAGCAGGTCCAGTGCAACGCCGAAGTCTCTGTTTATTGTTGAAAGGAATAGCTTGACATTTTTGGGAAATGTCCATTAAATATAAGCCAGGAGATGGTTAGCTTAGCTTAGCTTAGCATAAAGAGTATAAACAAGGGAAAACTGCTAGCCTGGCTCTGTACAAAGGTAAGCAAATCTGCCAGTCACTTCTTGGCAAGGTGCAGTTGGTGCCTTCAAATGGGGTCGCATTTACTATGTTCACGAGTTGAGTCCATATGAACCCCCCCTAATGTCGTATCCACAACCTCGTAAGCAGAAAGGTTCTGAAACCTCAGAGTTCACGAACTGTGACGTGTCCGCAGACGTCGGAAATGGCGGAGGCCACTGAAGTACATTTTTCGGTGCATAACATATTGTAATTTTTAGTCGTATGTTGTTTTTCTGTAATTTCATGTCTGAGGAAAAAGTTGATATTCCCAACAGCCTCATCTTTAAGTCATTATGCCTTTGCATTTACTGCATTATGTTTCCCGCTTGCTGCTGTTGTGATGTTGCCAGGCAACCAGCGGAAACTCCTGCCCCCAGCCAAAAAATTGTCTGGCACACAACCTCCCGTAACACCACACTAACAAAATAGAACATGTTGATTAGTGAGCTATAGGGGTGTTCGCAGGTGGATTTATTTACCTTTGGACAAAGCCAGGCTAGCTGTTTCCATCTGTTTCCAGTCTTAATGCTCAGCTAACTTTGCTGTCTGCAGCGTGGTGTCGCTCTTCTCATCTAACTCTGGGCAAGAAAGCAAATAAACTCATTTCCTAAAATGTTAAAAAAAAGAAGCATATCCACAGTCAAATGACCTTCATGCTCTGAAGCTTGAAATACTTCTCTTTACAGCCAGCTGCAGGGTTCCCCATTCACCCAAGGACCTAGCATCAGTCCCTACTCATGAAACATTTATGTTTCATAAAATGTAAAATGACAATTACATTTAGAAATCCAATTTTGGTGTGCGGTAGCCGGGCATTCATTTCATAATTCCCTGTTACAGTGAGCATTAAATGTTGAGTTTCAAAGTTTACTTCCACTGGGGCCTTTTATCCTTTTTGCCATTTAAGGCATCTGCTACGCTACATACTGCAGTACATGTAGGTGAGGAAATCTAATTCTCTGTCATGAATGATGAATGGGCACTCGGCTCTTTCTGCATGCATGCAAAATGTACATAATGGTAAGAGAGTCAAATATAAAGTGGCTTGTATTATTAAATAGACATGTTGTTCAAATAATACTTAAATATTAAAAGAAATTAATTGGTAGAAGTTGAGGAGCATCGATTTTTCTTTCAAAATCAACATGAACATGACAGCTAGTCAATTCTCAATTGCATTTACAACTGAGAGAAGGAAGTTTTTTAATACAGTATGTTGATACAGCCTCTATAATGATCAACATCACAATGTTCATCCCACCCGACCCCATGCAGAAATTAATCCTGCACAGTTAATTGTGCAGGATCAAATTTAGCTGGAACTCCAACTTTGAATGCCAGTCATGGACACCTCTAAATACATTTTGGCTTCAAGGCTACAACCAAAAAATGAAAAATAACTATCCTTAAAAAATAAGGTACATCAATAATTAGGAATAAAATATACACAATGTTAGATAAGATGAAAACAAAGATGGCTGACACTCAAAAAAGAGACATCAATCAAACATGGGACTTAAAGTTCAACCTACCGAGAGCGGTGCATTCAGTGACTAAGGCTCCGCCATTTTAACACATAATAGTCAGTTCACTCATCTGAGTACTACCAGCCTATGAAAACAGTTATATGATGTCTTTCTAGTTCTGAACGAACTTTATAAAGTTTGAGAGATTACCCTGATGATGTCAGACTTACCGCTTTATAACAAACAACCGGCATTACAAACTGGTTGCATTATGGGTAACGCAGGCTCTAGTGGTGTAAGACATGGGCCCATAGACCAGACTATCATCGAGTCATCGCCAAGGCTGCACCCAACGCGCTGTCACATATACAGAGAAAATCTGTCGTTCAGCGAGTTAACCAAAGCTTTCACGCTGAGATTGGAGGCACGTAAGATCCCAAATACACACTGCTACACAAATATAGGCGCAATTCAACGTGTTCAGCACAACATGATTGGTTGATGCCTTTATTCGCCATGCAAAAGCTCAGCCTCGTTCAGAAAAAGGTTTTGCTTTTCGCCGCATAATTTCTGTTTTAAAGTATTCATGACGATGTGTCCGGTGTGTAAAGGCTTTGATTCCACTGTAAGTAATGGGAGATAAAATCCAGAGTCAAGTTGTAATTTGGTACAAAAAAACATTTAAATATTGACGATAATCACATGATTTGTATAACTGCTGAATGGACAGGAGCGACCAGTAGCTCTTTCGGCGTACATACTGGCACATGAGTAGTGTTTTAAGGCGGACTTGAAAAATACATATAAAACCTTGTGATGTCTACCAATGCATTACAGATATCGCAGACTTGGAGGTGAAGGAAAGCAGTGGAAAAATTAAATTTGAAAAACTCGACAGCAAAAAAACAAACCAAAAAACAATGCCCTGCACGCTTCAAAGACCCGGATGTTGAGATTTCTCATAAGGAAACATTTTCTGTCTAAAAATAAAATAATAATTGTGAAACTGTCCACGATTTTCACGAGACACCAGACAAACACAAAACAAACCAGACAAGCATGGCTTTTCTCCAATATGCCCTTGAGCTAGGCATTTATCTGCAGCTTTACTTTAGCAGAGGTGCTTTCTGATCAAGAGCACTAAGTTTTCCCTTTTCTTCAAAGTTGAGTGTTTTTGCACTCCTCTCAGCCTCATTGTCATTCTCCTGACTCAAAAAAAAAAAAAAAAAAAAAAAAAAAGTCTGCGTCTACCACAGCGGGCTGAACGCTCTGTCCATTTAACGGCAGCAAAACAATGGAAAAGCCAAAGTGAGTCTCCACAGCTTAAAGTGATTAGATGAGTTTCTCACTAATCCCCACCTTGAGCAGGTAGGAGAAACGCTCCCAGGGCTACCAATCGATTTGATCCACACACACACATGCGCCAACAATAAAGCCCTTTCAGCAATCACCTCATCAAAACAATTCAGGAGACCTGAGCTCATTTTAATTCCCCCTCTCCCCCTCGTTTTTTTTTTGTTCCACACAAAATGGCAATTACGTCCAGCGTATTAACGAAGCTGCCAAACGATGGGACCATTAAGGGAACTGACACAAACAGATCGATCAGACATACAACAGACAGGTAGAGAAATTGGGGGGGGGGGGGGGTAAAAAAATCTTTACACAAGGCAAAAAAGGAAGGGGTAAAAATAGTGAACAAGCGTAAACACACAAACAAGCCGTGCTTTGTCCAGGCAGCTGTGACGGTTGTATTCTAAATGGGTCATTACGGCACAAACAAGCAGTGCGCTCATTGATCGCGGGCCCTCTGGGACTGGAGTCACCTGAAAGGCTTTGTGCCCTACAGAGGTAGAGATACCTGCATTAAGCTCCCTGGGGAGATTTCATAAAAGAAATCCTAATCGATAATTAAGGATTTTTTTGTACAGGACCCTGTTCTCATGTAGCCTGTTTACTGCGACGGCCAATAAGTCTGCGACGCGTACGGCGGCCCGCAAGACGCCGTGTGAGAGATTTGACAGGAGAACACGGAGCGCTGCGAAATGCAGTCGATGCGAACTTATGAGAAGATACTCTTTGTCTCATTAGAGCGGAGTCTTTACTTACACCTGACATGTCTGCTCATTACTTTCACAACTTACATCTCAAAGGAAAACATATTATACAGCATCTGGCCCAGTGGATGACTTTACAAAGTGTAAAAACTGCAGAAACGTATGAGATTTTCATTTTTCAAGGCTCAATTCTGAAATACACATTTATGACTTTCAACGGGAATCATGTCCAAATTTAAGTTAAAATAAGTCAGAACTTAGACACAGGAAGCCAAAATGAGATATTAAGTCAAATGTATTATCAGTTATCATAGAAAGTCATAATTAAGAGAAAGGCTTTTAACTTAAACTTGGGGAGTCAAACTTAAAAGATGGGACTCAGTGCTATGTATGTTTAATGGATTTTGTGATATTTTGTCACATTTATGACTTTACAGGAATTAGTAAGCCAAAGTTATGAGATATTAAGTTGAATTTATGACTTTTTAAGTCAGAATGCTATAATTAATGGGCTGCATGGTGGTGCAGTGGTTAGCACTCTCGCCTCACAGCAAGAGGGTCGCAAGTTTGAATCCGGCTTGGGGCTCTTCTGTGTGTGTGTTTGCATGTTTGCATGTTCTCCCAATGTTAGCGTGGGTTTTCTCCGGGTTCTCCTTGTTGCCTGAGGCAGGGATAGCATTAAGGGTGACCTTCGCCCTGACTGGTATTCGAACCCCTAAAAATCACAAGGTGATAAAGAAAATAGTGCCTTTATAATGAATTTGCGTTAACACATTATTATTGTGTTCTGAGCTCTGCATATATATTGTATGTATACATACAGACAGTATGTCCATCCATCGTCAACCGCTTATCCTGTTGGGGGTCGCGGGGGGGCTGGAGCCGATCCCAGCTGGCATTGGGCGAAGGCGGGGTTCACCCTGGACAGGTCGCCAGTCCATCGCAGAGAGACAACCATTCACGCTCACATCCGCAATTTAGAGTCATCAATTAACCTAAACAGCATGTCTTTGGACTGTGGGAGGAAGCTGGAGTACCCGGAGAAAACCAACACTAACACGGGGAGAACATGCAAACTCCACACAGAAGAGTCCCAAACTGGAATCGAACCTGTGACCCTCTTGCTGTGAGGCAACAGCGCTAACCACTGCACCACCGTGCAGCCCACATACAGTATTACTGACTGTAATTTTTGATTGGAGAATGTAGCCAGGTATTACACATTACACCTTTAAGGACACTTTCACAACTGTAGTTAAAAAGTTACCTTTTAGTTCTGTAATTTTCATGTTCACAGCGACTTCACAAACGAACCAAGCTGTAAACATGAAGTCAGGTGGACTGCCAGGCAGCTCACTGACTGCACAGTTCTGGTGACTGTTAACCTGCGCTATGCTACACTTAACAGCATTCTCATGAGGTTATCTGTAGGTTTTTGTGACACCCGGTAAGGTAAAATAGCAGGCGTTTTCAAACCCGTGTTCTTTAGTTGTGTTGAATTGGACTGGTTTGTTTGAGCAGATCTGAAAGCAGCATCATACTCGCCTCAGCCCAGGCACTAACCAGTGATTGTTTTTTCTGCACAATCGAGGTCATTGGCATTTGGGTTCAAAATAATAAGAACTTTCCTTCTTCTGTTGCTGTTTTCTCCTTTGTTGCTCACTTAACCTTCCCTCTTTTAATATCTTATTTTAACTTGAAACTACAGAACGGTTTTATATTTGCACATTTTTGTGAAAAGCAGCAGCCTTGAAAACATTCTGGTTTGATTTAATCCTCCATCTCTCCAGGTAAGAAGACAAAGCTGCGGTTCTTAAAACAATTTTAAAAAAGGCCAATCAGATAGGACTATGTGAATATTTGAGTACCCTGAACTGTTATCGCATTATGAGACTCTTAATACCTTACATGTATAAGAGCAGATTAACCAAAATGCTTGCCCTTAGCTGTGAATATGGATGCTTTATGAGATATGATTATTGAGATTAAAATACAGTGTAGCAAGAGGCTTAGTGCATATAAGGAGCATTTCCTAAACTATATGGCTGAAATGAGAGAATAACGCTGGGAGATTTGTTTAAGAAAGGAATATAAATAAAGTGTGGACACCCTGCTGCCTCCTGCAGTCAGATCTGAAACACATGTGGAGGAGTACTTCACTGTCAACCTGTTGAACACATCGTTGTGAGGGGTCTGCACTCAAGGAGGCATTCCTTCACTTCACATTCATCTTTTAGATGATGAAAAAGCTATATGTTTTCAGGGAAGATCAAACAGAAAGGGTGCACATTTCTTTTTCGCACACACATTAAGAAAAAGCACATCGCAGACACACATTTTAGCATGAATAGGTCTTTGTTGTGGGGGAAGTCAAGACGTACCAGAAGTTCTTGAAGGGTGTGTTGACTTCAAAGCCCCTGCGGTCCACGTCTCTAATGTTGGCAGCAGTCAGTTCCACTTCAGCAATAGCCAGGCCGGCTTTATAGTCCTGGAAAAACACAAGCAGAGATGGAGATCTGTAGCTGATTAATATTAATCAACTGTGAGGCTGTTGCAGTACAGCTGCTTCAAATAATAAACAATTAATGGGCTTTTTTTCTCATTATAAAAACACTTAAAGAAATAGTATCATGGAAAATATGCTTATTCTGTTTTGTTTTGGGTTTTTTTCAGAGATTTCGACGAGAAATGTCCATATGTCCACGTCCTCCTACTGCACAAAAGGGAAACCAAAATATCTGGGGTACAGGGGCTGCCATCTTGAGATTTTGAAGTCATTTCGAGCCAGAGTTTGGGCACTACTTATGGAACGGACGAGCCGCGGTATGAAGACCCCGCCCAGACACACACATGAGCCAATCACGAGCTGAGCACGGCTGCAGGTTACCAAACGTGAGCCACCGAGCTGCTACGTTAGCCCCAATCTAGCTGTTTGGCTAGAGGCACAACTAACCCTAATATCTCTAACATGACATTTACAGTATGATCACGTGGACACATGTTCTATTACAGTGTTACGTCACCTCTCGTACAGATCCTGAGGCTGTAGCTCCATGACTACTTCACACAGAGCAGGTTTCAATCACAGCTGTCAATCATGACGTTTCACCCCCTTTTTATAGCATCAAATAACTAATTACAACCAAACTTGAGAAAACATGAACGCTTGAACATACGTCATTGTGATAACAACTACCTAAAATGACAGAAACTATCTTTGGGAAAATGTATTTGACATTTTAGTTTGGCTAAGGTCCCATCCACTAACATGGAGGGGGCATGGGTTTATGACCCATACTGCAGCCAGCCAGCAGGGGGCGACTGATATGTTTTCTTACCTTTTGGGAAGCTATCGTGTCGTCCATCTTTATAAACAGTCTATGGTCTGCAAATTGTTTTTGCTATTTGGTTTTTGAAAGGCTTAAACAAACATATAATGTGTTCGTTTGTGAGCTTTGGAGGTTGTTGGTGGTGGATTTTGTAACCTTTGGACCACGCTAGACTAGTTTCCCGCTGTTTCCAGTCGTTATGCTAAACTAAGCAAACCAACTGCTGGCTCCAGCTTCACATTTTCATACAGACATAAAAGTCACATCCATATTCTTTTCTAACTCAGCAAGAAAGCCAATAAGAGTATTTCCAAAAAAAAAATGTCAAACTATTCTGCCCTTTAAAAAAGGTGCCAGCTAAGGTTAGTTCCCCCTCCCTGTGGAGGTATTCCAGGCAACTGGAAGGAGACCCCGGGGCAGACCCAGGACTTGGATTATGTATTCAAACTGGCCTGGGAACACCTTGAGAACCCCCAGGAGGAGCTTGAGGAAATAGATAAGGAGAACACTTCTCCTGCTACCACCCCAAAAAACAGGATGGATGGACAGCTAAGAAACTGAGCATTTTTCTGTCTTTTATCACTTTGCAGTGTTTAAAAGTTAGACAATATTTATACAAATGTTCAAAAGAAATCAAGAATCTATTCAGAGCTCTCAAATAAGAGAAAGTGTCCCTAAAGGGACCAGCAAAGTGTCCTTCACTTGATGTCACCCAAGGGCTGTTTTTGGCCAAATCACCCTGCTTAATAAAGGCGGGATCAACAGGTCGCCTCATTAAAGCCTCAACTTGTTTCTCACATGGGGCTTGAATGTCATTTGGTCTAATAAAAACTAGCAAACACTAAAGAAGACCCACACTCACAGCAGAGACATCCTCAGTCTCTGCCGCCCCATTTCCTGCTTTACTGCTGTGGGGTTTTTTTTTTTAGGAAATGTCACTGGACACAGGGTTATACGTGCGGGAGAAAATAGTTTGCGACAGGCCAATAACGCAGCCAACAGTCAACGGCTTTTTCGCCTTGGCGCCAATGACGCACAAGCCAAGTCTGTGTGTGACGTGTGTGTGTTAAAGAGAGACAGAAAGGAGAGGCTAGTGTACCTGTGTGAAGCAGCAAAGCTCTGCGAAAGGCGGTCGCCTCTGGGGAATCCAAAGCAACCCAAGCTTTCAGCCTCAATGTTTTCTGAGGCCCATTTCAGAAATAGGGGTTAGATGCAGAGGCACAGCTTTTATAAGCTCCACTGTAACTCCGCATAACACTGCACCCCGCCCTTCTCCGCTTCACCCTCAACACTCACAGCAGTTTAGACCAGTTTTCTATAGCCTAAAGCTCTGAGCTGAGACGGAAAAACAGACAGGAAGACAGAAGAAGTGCACCTACACCCACACATGTAAAGGCACAACATCAAAAATACAGAAAAAACACACAGGCGTCCAACATTACAATACAGAGAAATACACAGACGGAGCCAAAAACGTGAGTCAAAAGATGAGGGAGAGAAAGCCAGCGAAAACACAAAGGAATAGGAAGGAGGGAGAAAGTATAAGTGAAAGAAGGTCTTGGTAATCCTCAGTGAGAGTGGGTGAGTCGAGCGAGGGGGTCAGCTGAGCCGTTGACAGAAAGAGCGAGTGTGGAAACAGCCAGAACAAAAACAGGGAGCTGCGCCAAGACTCCTCAACAGCGAATTACAAAAATACCGCCTTAGCGAGGAGCGCTAAATGCCGTCATGGTGTGCCAGCTATAAAAGCATGTGTGCTGTCTGCGCTAACTGTTCTTCACCAACAAAACAATTTACACTAATTACACCAAACAAAGAGGAAAATGAATGACACCGTCTTTGCTGATTAGGTGCTTTTCGGGAATACATGGCCTCACAGAGGAAACGTGTGTGTGTGTGTGTGTGTGTGTGTGTGTGTGTGTGTGTGTGTGTGTGTGTGTGTGTGTGTGTGTGTGTGTGTGTGCAGCGGCCATAGACTGTATATAAGAAGAGAACATAGTCACCGTGATGTCACCCATTGATTTGTGGACTGCTGTTTTAAAGTTTTGAGTTCGGCATTTGACGGTCGCCATCTTGGAATTTTTTTGCTGTGATCACCTTGGTTTTTGGACACTGCCATCGTGGCTTTTGGCCGTTGCCATGTTGGGTTATGGCCATCGCCTTCTTGCATTTTAGCTGTCACCATCATGGCTTTTGGCTGTCGCCACCACGGCTTTCCGTTGTCATCATCTTGGTTTTTGGCAATCGCATTCACGGCTTTTGGTTGTTGTCATCTTGATTCATGGCCGTCGCCATCTTGGGTTTTGGCTTTCGCCATCCTGGCTTTGGGTCATTGGCATCTTGGATTTTGGCCGTCGCCGTCCTGGCTTTTAGATGTCACCGTCATGGCTTTTGGTTGTCATCTTGGTTTTTGGCCATCTGCATCATGATTTTGGCCTTCACCATCAGGCTTTTGGTTGTCATCATCTTGGTTTTTGGTCGTTGGCATCTTGGCTTGTGGCCATCGCAATCTTGGACTTTAGCCGTTCCCATCTCGGCTTTTGGCTGTTGCATCACCATTTTGGCTTTCACCATCATGGCTTTTGGATGTCATCATCTTGGTTTTTGGCCATCGCCATCTTGGCTTTTTTGCAACCAAGGGTGACACAAGAGGGCAGAACGAAGTACAACTGAATGCTGAATAAAACACTTTCAGGCAATCAAAAAGGTTGTATTTAACATTCATGCAGTGAAAACACAATGTGAAAGGGTTAAAGTTCTAAGAGAAAAACAACACCAGGATCGCACCAGGTCGTGGTATCGATCTGTCGTTCAAAGGTAGCCATGCCCTAAAGCATACCCTGCTTTACGGTATATTTGACTCTAAATAGGACCATAATTCACTAAATGAACATCACGCTGTATCAAAGAAGACTTGAAAATAGCGAATGAGACCATAAACTAATGTTTACAATGTTTACCGAAGGAATAAATCAAGTGAGAAATGGGATCATTTTCTCATAGATTTCTATACGATTTGCAACCAGAGCAGTCACCCCCTGCTGGCACTTGCATTGGCTTCCCTTTTCAGACCTGGATGTTGCCGCTTGGTGCAGACAAACATATCGGTGCAGCCAAATTTTCTTCCAAAGCCTCTTGAATATTTGCATACGGTAGAATTTCCAACCTGATCTTTCAGTATTGTGTGGGTTAATTCAATTGGGGCTAATGTTGTCAAAATCTCCATTTGGCCATCATTAGCCCCAATTACTGCTACTTCAAACACATTTAGAGGACTGTGGTGGAAAAACTCAAGCAATTATTCTCCTTTCCTAACACACAGACAATAATATTGAGGCAGAACGAGTGGAATGGAACCAAAGCGACAGACTATGAAGCATTATGAGTAATTAAGGCACTGTGAACTCAGAAGACGGGTGACATACTGTAAGAGGTAGAGAGAGAAAGATAAAGAAAAGCAGCATGAGTGAGACAAGTGAATTCACTTTATGGCCAGGTCCTAATTGAGCTAAAAAGTTTTGATGCGAGGGCCTCGGAAGCAGCAGCAGCCTCTTCTATCCTATCAATTATAACTGCGTACAGTCACTCTTTTAAATTCAGTATGTTCTGAGGTTTGAGGACACATGACGTGATAATGAGAATTGACGGTGTTTCAGAGCGTGTTCTCACCAACCAATCAGCTCCCCCAATGATCTCAATGCAACGCTGTGATTTAAACGCAGAAGGAATAAAGGTTCCCATGTTATCACTGTATAATTGTTCTGTTTCACGCTGAAAGGATGTATGGCGGAAGGCCTCTGTGCTGTATGCATGTGCATGAGAGTGCGTGGCTGCACCGAGAGGGCAAAGCAGTCACCTATACCTAATGACCCTCATCCCTCTCAGGCAGCCAATTAGAGCTCTGGGTGTTAGCGGCCGTCCAGCTCTCGCCACTCGTTACCTACCCAATATGTGCCGCGGCCTCCTGCCCTCTCCAATTAATTCACCAAGGATGGAGGGAAGAAGGGATGGGGAGAGGAAAGGAAGGCATTAGAGGTAAAAATAACTCACCCAATTACAACAGCCAAGAGGTAGGTGGCAAATAATGGCACTTATGGGGGAAGAGGGGGGAAAGGCCCTAAGGCAAATAATGGTACGCATGCGTGGTTTCGTGCAATTTTTGTCCACGTATCATAACACATACTGTAAAGCATTTCAAAGAACGAAAAAATTCATTGACTCAAAGAGAAAACAAATCAACTCAAATTAAGCAAATACACCAAATTCCCACTAGGTAAGAGAGAGAGAGGATTTCTCTCGTACCTAAAATGAATAACTCTAACCTTGGTAGGTGCTAAGCAAAGGCTCACTCCGAATATTTCAGTCATGCATCCAATTATAATTTCTTTCACAGTTTTTCAACCTCTCATTGTGCGAATCAGCCACTCCACATTGCCGAGCTGCTCTAAAAGAAGTCAGACAAGTGGAGGCGGCCTTGACTTCTATCTCCAATTCCATGTCCACTCAACCGCTTCAGATCTTCTGAAAGCATGCAGGCCAAGACCGTCTCGCGGAGGGTTGGGCGAATTTAAAAGAGCACATACTCAATGGAGACAAAAGACGTTATTATTTCAAACATCAGACAGTGAGACAGGTGTCAAGGAAAGCGATGAGCTATAGACAATGATAAAGCATAAAAAACAAGTGGAAGAGGACAAATAATATGGTTGAATATGTGGAGAAAAAAGAGAAACAGAAAGGGGCAAGATATGAATGCACTTATGGTAAACCTGAGCAAAAAGGAAATCTATATCGTGAAAATGTTTCTGAAAGTGATGCACTGAAGTGAGGAGAGGAGAGTTGCATTTTACAGAGACCAGTGTAGTAAAATTCAGAGTTTGTCTGTCAGTCTATTGGTCGAAAGTGTTTCAAAAAGCTTTGTTGTGTATGGTGAACACGGCACCTGAAGAAGTCTGCTGCTACTTCAATGAGAGTTTAGCTCAGTTAGTAACCATTAGATTTGACAAAATCAAAAAGGTGTTGAGGTTGATTTTCAAAACCCAGTAGTCAATACAACATTAACTTTAGCATGACTCACGCTTGTTCGGATAAAACGTTGTGGCCATGTTAGCAACGTGGCTCTAATGCAGTAGCAGTATCAGTCAGTCTATTTTAACAACTTTTGGAGACCTTGCCGGTCACCAGAGGATAAATCCTACTGACTTTTCTTCTAGCTCCACCAGCAGGTTAGTTTATGCTCCAGCATTTGCAAAAGTTGTGTCATTCCCATCAGCCTTGGCTGTACTGTGATTGGTACATGCTAGCATGCAAATATGCTAAACTAAGTTGGAGAACATGATAAACATTACCTGCTAAACATCAGCATGTTAACATTGTCATAGTGGGCATGTTAGCATGGTGTTGATAGCATTTAGCTCAAAGCACTGTTATGCCAAAGCCCACAATTAGCTACTTAGCTACTGATCATACAGTAACAGAGTTGGGACAGTTATTGTTTTACATGTCACAGGTCTCAAGTCTTTGCACTCAAGTCCCACGTCCTAAACTTTGACTTTCGAGTCTTGAACAAGTCATAATGTGGTTTTTACCAAATGTAATGTGATTTGGGTCTCCAGCTGTAATTTCTCTCCCACACGTTTTGCGTAGAGCAATTTTTTGTGTATGCAAACAAAATTATTACTTTGGTACCATTTTTTTCCAACTGTCTCTTATTAATGAAATGTTAGTTCTTCATGGTTCTCCAGCAACTTGACTGGATGCTTTCAGATTGGTTCACACAAAGTGGATTTGGAGAATTAAGTATGGACTTGCATGGAATGAATAGTGAAATGAAGGGAAATTAATTCTTTAAATAACTTACTTGTTAATCTTTGGGCTTTGGGGGAAGGTATCAAGTATTTTTCAAATCATTGGTGCAAGCCTATTTTGATTTTGTCAAGTCTAAATCAGCAAATTTGTGACTCAAGTCTACCTCGAGTCCACGTCATGTCACTCCAGTCCACACCTCCAAAACATGAGGGAGTATTAAGCAGCCAGAGAGGCAGATATTTTCCTCAGGATTTGTTGGGAGACCGAAAAAGAGCAAATGGAATCGTGAACAGAAACACATCACCGATCTGCACTCGCCACATACAGCTGTATAGTATTTCAAAGAGTATTTCAAATATGCTGATTATCTTTGGTAGTATCAGGTATGCGAAAAGAAACGGAGCTCATTACAAGAAGAAGGCCTTGGTGAAATGAGACTCACTCTCGTGTCGCAAATTCTACAAAACGGCCCTGCAGTCGTGGGATGATGTTAATTGTTACAAAGAAGATCTTGAGAAGAGCAAATGAGAAAGAGATTTAATTAAAGTGGAGCTTAATTAAATCCTCAGTCTCTGTGTTATTGTATACTCGCAATACCTTTCCCACCAGAGAAGGCTCTACTGTATGTGTTACTTTTGCTAAGTAGGAACGAAAGGGAGCGAGAAAGATATCTGGCAAGGATTTGTGTTTCAACTAAGGAGATGGGTTCAACCAAGCCGGTAGGAAGCTGACAGCAAGAAATATGATCGTCCAATGATCAGTCAATCCTTCAGCTACACACACTAGAAAACACTTGTGATGTATGACGTGATAAGACATGAAACAAGTGGCTCTGGTTGTAGCGATCTGCCTATGCAGCCTATTGCAGGGAGATCATTCTCAGAGTAAACGTATGTGTGTGTGTGTGTGACATACAGTCTGACTTTCTTTACCTTGGTGTTTAAATGACCTTAAACACAGCTTCATCACAGGGCTTACAGCCCATGAGAAATGAGGTAGGGGTGGTGAAGGAGGAGCTGGGAGGATGATGTTTCCAATAGCTCGTTCATCATGTTAGATTAAATACTCCACTCCACTGAACTTGAACGGGGCAACGGTCTACCTCCCTCCCTGCGCTCCTGCTCTCCATCACTCTCCCCTTTTTCTTCCAAACCACCGACGCTCGTTTCTCACTCATGCGACCTCTGCGCCTCCACCCTTTTTACTTCATCTTTCTGCTTCTATCTCTTTGTTTCTGACTCTTATTCTCTTTCTATTCCCTTCCTCTGCACTGCCGCTAACGCTGCCGCTGCTGCATTTATGTCGGGGATTTAGCTCGTAAGCTGAAATAATACAATTAATTTGTCCTCTCTCTGATTCGCTCTTTCATTCCCGTTTCTCCTGCTGTCTCAGATCAAGGAAGTGGAAATGTGCTGACATGGAGCGATACCCAAAAGAGAATTCTAACAAAGATGTTTGCTCACGCTAATGAGGAAAATAATGAAAGGCAAACAACAAAACTGAAAGATAGAGCGAAATGAAATGAGCGCCAAGGAGGAATGGAGATGAGTCGAACACGTGTAAGCACTATCAAATATGCAAACAAATACGTGTGAGGCAATTTAAGAAATAGTATCACTGCATACAGATATCTTTCAATCTCAGACTGGATATCTTGCTGCAGGGACAGGAGCAGGCACAGAACAGAGTCTCTATCAGGTACTATCAGGGTTTAATTGGACTCGCATCAAGTAAGAAAGACTCAAGAGAAACTACGATGAAGAGAAAACTCATCGCTTCTTTATTCTGCAGTTAAGAGGAGATGCAAGTTATCAAAAATAGTGTATTAGTCTCTTGAAGTACAAAACAATACTAACTGAAGCCCCATTTCAAACACGGGAACTTTCCTATGAAACTAAGAACCTTTTGAGGAGCAGAACTTAATTTAGACCAGGGTCTAAATTAAGTTCTGGGGCTATTTTCTAGGGACTTTTGACCCCTCAAAAAGGCCCTGGTCGGGGGGTAGTACTTCCTGAATGTGCAAGACCTTTCAGGGTGGGGTTTATTGGGATGTTTATAGGGGTTTATGGCACTGACTGGGCAAACACATACACACATTCAACAGCTTCAACTTGTGTACAGCTTCATTTATAAACAAGGAAGTACTCCAGTACAGATTAAGGGGAGAACATTTTTTGCTTTGTTTGACAACCTTAAAAGTAAAGTTAAGCTTTGCTGTCTGCTTCCTGACTCATGTTAAAAAAGACAGAAAAAAAGACAGAAGCGGGCTAAGAGGGCGAGCGGTAGAAGAGACAGAGCGCAGCAGTGCTGTCAATAAGAGAAAATAAAGTTATTTTCTGATTGTTTCACCGTGGTTATGAACTACAGCACAAATAAATAACCATCAAACACTAAACAGGTGAGTTACTGTGGAGACGGACACTCTTAGTTTCAAAATGCATCAGGAAATACTACCCAGCAGTAAATGTCATCGCAGTGGGAAAAAAAAGTTTTTTTTGTTTTAAATGAAAGACACAATGAACTACAGGCTGCAAAGTGTGTTTACTGATGGATGAATCTTCTTTAGATGGGCTGAAGCAACTGTTTAGTTCCTAGAAAAGTAGCTGCAGGGAATAAAATTAGCAGTGATTTGCACCAGCAGCTACAGAATGAGTTTTGAAAGGATTCGGGGAGGGTTGGGGTGACCTCAGACCTTCTGACGGGGTGCCGATATCGCCACAGATCCCCGCTCTGAGGACAGTCATGTCGGGAATCCCTTCCGTCCCCACAAGGAGAGAACGGGCACCGCGCGGCGAGGACTCAACCGGCCGAGCAGAGGTGATGTCCAGGCGAGGGACGCTATAAAACTCACGGTCGGGCCTTTCCTAGCAGACCTCAGTTGCGGTGCACTGGACGACGCGCCTGGCGAGGGCCAGCCCATTATTTGAGAAGTGTATAAATATTTGAGCTTGCAGGATTTCATTTAAATTAGGCAACACGATGGTTGTTTATGATTGGATCAACATCCACAGCACACCCTGCTCGGCCGATGGCAAATGTGGATAGAAAAAGAAGAAGAAGAAGATAGTCCTTTATTAGTCCCGCTAGGGGAAATTAAATTTTTTCACTCTGTTGTTAACTTATACACATACATGCACAAACATGACCATATACATGCAACAATTGGAGAGATGTCAGAGTGAGGGGGCTGCTCCTGACAAGCGCTCCAAGCAGTTGGGGGTTTGGTGCCTTGCTCAGGGGCACCTCGGCAGTGCCCAAGAGGTAAACTGGCACCTCTCCAGCTACCAGTTCACACTCAGTTTTTGGTCCATGTCGGGACTTGAACCGGTGACCCTCCGGTTCCCAAGCCAACTCCCTACAGACTGAGCTACTGCCGCTGGGGGGATTATTTTTGTCCGCTGCTTTTTTACTGGGCATCAACCTCATGTATATGTTGGAAAAAAAAAAAAAAACTTGAAACGTAAGGAACGATCTGGTTCAGGTTGTGGTTACGTGACACACAGCTGAGACAGAGCTGTGCACAGATTAAAATGAGAGCGGATCCTTAAAATAAAAAGACAGCCTCTAGTCTTGACATACACAGGGTGGACAGGGATGATTAAAACCTTGGACCAATGGCCCCTTGGTCCCCATTCTTCCGGCGCCCATGGCGTGCACAGACTCTCTGAGGGGCACATACTGTACAATATCGTTAGGGTTCATGTTCGCTTTATAGGCCACACCAGATCATAATTTGGCTGAACAAAGAGCTGGAGCCTATCTACCACTAAAGCACAATATCAACCCAAAAGATAAGAGCCTAAAGATGGGTGCTATAGCATTACCTGTCTTGGAGAGAAGCTTTGAGTTGGAAGGAGCTGATTTGTTTGTTACTGAAGTCCAATTTCCAACCTCGAATAAGGTTTTGTTTCCACTGACTATATACTAATTTTTCCCCACACTGTTTCAAGATTGGTCATAGTTGTACTTGAGTGAGAACAACCAAAAATAGTGTACAATATATCTCAGGACCCCAAACCCTGAAGCATTTTCATACGTATATATTTACTTTTTGCATTACACATTCATGAGCATCTCCATGTCTTTCATGTACATCTCCATCTCTGCCTCATGTGCTTCAAATAGGCTGTGATTATTATCTTCCTTTTTCAAACAGGAAGCTGTCATCCTGTGGAGAGAAAGTCCCGGCGGTGTTGGAAGTACCTGTTCTGTTTTGCAGAGCCTGACTTTACTCCCCGCCAGGGACACCAGCACTCTGCCTTTGTAACCGCGGAGCTCCAGCAAGCCTTGCTTGTTTGTGGAGGAGGGGCGGCAGAGGCTGTCGGAGCGCTTCTGGGAGCCGGAGGCGGGGGGGCGCGTGGCCGTCTGAAGAGTTTCCATCCACTCCTGGCGCTCCCCTGTGGACACGTGCATGAGTGAGAGACAGAAACAGAGAAAAAGAGGGTTGCATGTGGATACAAGTGTGAGTGTGTGAAAGACAGAGAAAGAAATCAGACAGAGAAGTCGACAACGAGAGATCAGGGCATCTCAAAGTCTTTGAATAGTAGTGTTAATTCATCATTTTCAGATCTCTTCAGTGAACTACACTCTCTTGTTGGCTGCTAAACTTCCATTGCATACTGATACAGAAAATTACAGTCGAAAAGAAAAGTAATTGAAACACAGGATGAGCTGCGATTGGTGAAAATGAACTTAGCCTGCAGAAAAAGACTATCCTTAAAGCTGAAAAGTGCAAAGTCTAGCACTAGAGATACAGATAGCCGCTACTCTGAGATTTGTAAGCCTCGAGCAAGATGTGGCCGAGGTAATTTGAGTCCAACACACCACCTAATTAAAATATATAATTAAAAAATATAGCTTCTAATGAGACCCTGCCACAGTTCTGTGAATGCACCCGTCTGTCTCAACTTGGAAAACAACGAAGCAAAGAGCAATCTTTATTATTTCCAACTGACATACAATGAAAACTCTCTCATGGGGACCTGAATATGCATTTAATGGCTTCCTACGTGATATCATGCTAACAAGTTGAGGCTAAAGATGAATGTCGCGGGCAAAAAAAGAGCTTCTTCACCAGTTAGGTAGTTGTAAAGGACAAGGAGAAGCCTTGTGGTACTGCAAGTATGACAAGGAACTAGTATTACCACCTTGCCGTTGTATGCCTTCGCCAACCAGTCAAGTTGTAGTTAACATCCATGTGTGTCCAAAATGCCATCACTTCATCATTTTGTCCTGTTAGACCAGACCTGGTCATTATACGGCCCGCGTACACACACAAACCACACAATTTACCCTACAGAGCTAAAAAACGGTAAAGAAAATAGCTTTTATTTTGAAATGCTTGTGCACTGTTAGTGTGCTTCTTCCTGTCACACTTGACTCTGATGTAAATGACGTGAGTGATGTTTGAAGTAGTGTCACCTGCTGAGGTAGTGATGCCAACTTAGCGACTTCGTTGCTATATTTAGCAAGTTTTCAGACCTCTCCAGCGACTCTTGGTCAAAAAAAGTGACCAGAGACAAATCTACCGACATTTTTCTGGGGTTATTGGAGACTTTTGGAGACGTGAAAGCACGTACTACGAAAGCAAATACTAAAGCAGCAAGGAGTTTGTACAAAGCTGCATGCAACCAAAGAAGGAAATGCAAGAGTTAATGTTAAGTTAAATGTTAAATTAAAGTGTTTTAGTTACGTTAAATGTTAAATGTAAGTGTTAATGTTAAGTTAAATGTTAAATTTAAGTGTTTTTGTCAAGTTAAGTGTTAAATGTAAGTGTTAATGTTAAGTTAAATGTGAAGTTTTGATAATGGAAACATTACTACCCTAAACAGTCAGTCCTGTACGGTTCAAGGACTCCTGTATATGTCATTTTCTTATTAATATGCTGTTTGTAGTTATGTATGTTTTCTATAGTGATAAAATAGAGGTTACGTCTGACAGTATTTGTTTGGCCCCTGGCAACAATCTCGGTTTCTCATGTGGCCCCCCAGGAAAAATAACTGCCCACCTGTGTTAGACTTTGTGTGAAATTGTCATAATTATCATACAACTTCACCAGTTAGGGCACAAATCACGTTTTGTGCGGTCACAGTGACCTGTGACCACTAAAATCTAATCAGCTCATCCTTGAGTACAAGAGGATGTTTGTGCCAAATTTCATGAACTACTGCCCAGGTATTGTTGAGATACTGCGGTTGCAAAAATGAGAATGATGTTGGGTCACAGTGACCTTTGACCACCAAAATCTAACCATTCATCCTTGAGACCAAGTGCAAAATCTAATCTTATCAGATCATCCTTCAGTCCAGGAACAGACAGACAATCCAGAAACATCCTTGAGTCCAAGTGGACATTTGTGCCAATATCGGCAGTTCGGCCTCAGCTGGCATAAAAATAAAACAGTAAAGTCACGTTAATTCATTCTCACATAACCCTGATGGCTGCTTAGCCTACATACTGATTTTCAAACCCTGTTTTTACTTGTAACATACAAGAGAAAAGCCTTTTAGGAAAACTACCCTTTGTGTGAAGGGTAATGAACTGGCTGCAGTTGTTGGAGTGTAAACATCAGATCCAATGAAGTGCAGGACAGAGCTGCTAACATTACCCAAGATGGGCTAGTTGGGAATAAGGGCTGCCCCCTCTTAGTCGATTAGTCGACTAATCGGTTGTTGTGGTCTCAGTCAACTTAGATTTCTATAGTTGATTAGTCATTTTTTATGCTTTTTTTCATGCTAATGACTTGTTTCCAAGAAACTTTTGAGCACCTCTGGTAAACACAAGATTTAAGAAGTGCTGCTGTTGTGTGTAGAAACAGATCTGTCAATTAAATCAAGTAATCAATGAGTCGACAAAATTGTATAAAAGTTAGTCAATCACAAATGTCTTTAGTTGAGGATAGCCCTGTTATGAATATGACTATTTTTAAAGTAACCTGCCAGCCCACAAACTAATTTTGGTCTATTAATGATAAGCTAACTCTTGGCCTTGGATGTAACAGTAGGCTCCTACTGTAGGTAGCAAGCTACTTTGACCAACTAGCATTAGCAGCATATATTAAAGAAGAACAGCCCACTGTTGAATCTGTTCCTTACACTTTTATTCTATGTTTTTGGTTTTGGAAAGGCTAAAAAAAGACAGTGTTGCTGATACAGTATAGCACTATGGATATGCAGAAATCCAAAGCCTGACAGGCCTGTGGTGCCTCGAACCTCTGAGATCTCTGTTCGTTGGAAGGCTCTATAAGAGCCACTTCACATGTTCGGTGTCTCAAAAACAATCCTTGAACAGTCCTTGAACACAACTCTGAATCTCTAACTTATTGTAAATCACCCTGGATTACTTCGCAGCTAAATGGCTCAAGTGCGGCAGGACGCGTCGTGTTCCATCCAGGGTTTACATTCAAACAATGTACACTCAAAAGGCGTCTTAGATATCTTTCTCTGCAACTTTTCAAACGGACATAAAAGAAGACATGAAGCCGGCGCTGTAAAGCCCATTCCCTTACCACCCAAGACATCGGGATATCAAAGGCAGCAAAGTGGAGACACAAGAGATACCAAAGGATTGTAAACACACAAGCTCGCACATCACAGGTCCGAAGCAGCAACCGCTGTGGTAACTGTTCAATACGAGACAGAAATAAAAAAAAAAAAAAAAAAAAACAAGAGAAGGAACTCAAAATCTGTAAACATATGCAAGTAGCTGGGATGGACCTGCAAATTAGAGAAAAGGCGACAACTTTTTCCTAGTTTTTAAAAAGCAAACGGCTTTGAACTCATCATTCATAAACCAAAAACAATACTGACAGAGTGACAGACACTTTTTTGAAATAGGAAGTGACAAAGCGATGCTCTCAGAACAACACTGAGCTCTAAGGCTTCACACACCCCCTTTTTCAGGAAATGTATTTTTGGATGTCCGGAAATTTGAACAAACAGGATGAGGGTTCTCCAAACAGAGGACTTGATGCCTGTATTTCCACATGATACTTATTTTATAAAAATGTTCAGGAACAGACGTACGACGGCTTATTTGTGTTATTGTAGTAAAAAAAGACTCCATTTTCCTCCAATTTCCAAGATTCAAGTTGAAAATTTATGAGAAGAAAAAAATCAAAAACCCCCATGTGGGGGTGTAACGCCCAGCCAATAACAGCACGCACTGTGCAGCCGTTCAGGTCATCAAATACCGCAGCTTTGGGACGCCCCTCGGCGTCTCATATCGAGGCACAAGTCCCCCTTTAACTCTGTCAGATACAAAGCAGCCATATTTTATGGATAAGAACAGGTTTTACGTTTTCATGTGCATGTGCTACAGTGTTCCTCTCTCTCTCAGTGTGTTTCAGTTTGAGGCAACACTGAGCCACAGCAGACAGGATAGAGCCTGCCCTTCGGCTGCATTCATTCAGAATCAGGCAAGAGTTGTACGCAGTTATGGTCATGTTTGTGTTTTAGATCGTAACCGCCATGAAACAGTCCAAAAATGAAAATTTTATTTGTTTGATTCACTGCTTTGTTTTCACTAACGCTGCTCCCTCTCTTTCAAAATCCAAAATCCTGCCTGTTGCAGTGGACCCCATGGGAACGGTCATCTACGGTGAGACATATCATTTTTTGATCCCGTTTGAACTGCGTCTTGAATGACATATGATTTTTGTCAATTTAAAACATCATTTTGCAAGTCAAGACAATCTGCAGTTTGTCGTAATATAATGTAGTATTGTGTGAAACCAGTCAGTGAACTACATCTATACGTCACCAACACTAGCTCGCTAACTTAGCTATGTTCCATGCACAAAAGAAACTTTCATAAAACAGCGATTTCAAAACAACGATTAAGACCCATTGCTTGGGTGAGTACATCCCATTCACGCCGCTTTTGGGTTTGTAGTCTTTCTAACTATGTATTTTCACAGTCTTACACTTCAACAGTTTTAAACAAATAAATATTTCTCACATCGTTTACTACGGTTCATATTTTTTTCCCAAAATAAAGTCCCACGATGGTCTACCAGAAGGGGCGGGACTTTGCATCTTTATAACTTTAAAATATAAAAAAATTCGAGACCATTTTTATCATTGGCATGTGTGCCGGCATTATTTTAAGAGAAGCTCTATATTTTTAATTCCCTTCGAGTGTGACAGCTGACGTTACCCTCAGGGTGACTTGCTGGCGTGTCCTTAAAGCACTCCCCTACTGCTGAGTGACAGAGGAAGGGGGCCTTCTCAAGGACTTGTCAATCATGTTGTGACCACTGTCAACCTCACATTGTCCTAAATTGACCTTAATTATCTTCTTCTGACCTTTGCATCCATGTGCCTGTCTTTGACCTTGTATGTGCATTACATCCACTAACATGTGAAGAAAAAGTTTCTCCTCTCCGAGTATCCTATATACACTACCCTCCTGAGCTCCCAAATACTGTATCCGCTGGCTGGTCCCAAACTCACCTCTGGTCTGGCTACCCCCCAGATTCTTATGAATTTACAAAGAGCTGGCATCAATAATGAATAGTCCACTCAATTATTGACCGCTCTTTACATCACTAGGCTTTAGTGTTCCGTTCCCACCCTTGCTTTCTGAGTCCCATTACCTGTCCTGCGCTCACTTATTTGCCTGTTCATTTATTCAAGGGCCTTCCTCTCTGCCTCCACGCTCCTCTTCGCCCAAGCTGTCAATCTGAGGGGGAGGGAGGGCTGGAGCGAGGAAGGAGGTGGGAGGATTGAAGGAAACTCAAGAGAAAGCGAGGAGATGGGTGGCGTGCCTGTACGCCTGCGTCAGCACGTGTGCCTCCCATATGACTGAGTATAGGGTGTTGTTTGTTTGCCTCACACATGAACCTCCAAGCGTGCTTGCCAAAATTATTTTCACTCAGCGTGCAAACATGCCCTCACCCTTGTCTACATGCATATTAAAAAGAGTGCACTGCAATCCAACAGCCACATCTAGCTTCATCGCTTGTTAAGGGATATGTATGTATAGTCGTGTATTTGAAAGACTATTCCACTTTACATGGAGAGAGGCGAGGAGAGAGGCAGATAATCCTCATTGAGAGTGGATGAGATGAGAGCCAGGTCCACTTAGCACTCAACAGAGATCTTAGAAAACTCCCACGTAGTCTCCATCAACAGGAATGAAAAGAAAGAAAGAGAAAAAAGCCGAAGCTGAGGGACTGAGATTTGCTGTTTTCCGTCATTTCAATCCTCTCACCCCGACATACTGTACATGTACAATACAAAATTAAACATTTACATTACCCTTCAATATCATAATATTCCTATATTTTATAGAGCTGGATGAGTCATCCTTGAGCCTTGCCAATACATGGACACTGATGATATCATCAGCCAATTTTAGCTGATCAACAGATATACTGGTATCTGCACATACGTCACTTAATACGTGACAAGAAATTGCAGTAGAGAAATCCCAAAGATACTGCATCTTTGAGGGAGTTATCAGATTTACATTATACATATAATGTATAATCATATATAATCATATTATACAGTTCAGAATTAATCTAATTTATGGGTACGTTATCAGAAATGTGCATGTTACATATTTTTGGGCCTCAAAAAAAAATTATTCATCAGGATAGGGAAGTCACGCCCATTAACCTGTAACTAATTGGTTAATTTTTAAAGAGGACCTATTATGAGTTTGTGCTTTTTCCCTTTTTTGTGTGTGTTATATAGTTTTTTTGTGCATGTCAAAGGTTTGCAAGTTACAAAGCCCAAAGTTCAGGCCAAACGGAGTTGCTGCTCCTGAACTACCTGAAACGCCCTTCTTAAAGTCCCGCCTTTTCTTCTGTACCGTGGTGATGTCACCAAGTAACATATTTTCGTAATACCTGTCTGATGGCTAGGTTGGCATGCCCTAAAACAAAGCTAGTTAGAGCGGAGCTGGAGAGGAGTTCGAAGAGTTCGGTTGACTAATCACAACACAGCGGGCCAGCTGACCAATCAGAGCAGGGGCCGATTTCAAACAGAGCGTTTCAGAAACCCCTGCGTGTATGAAACTGAAAATATGCATAATAGGTCCTCTTTAAGAAAAAAAAAAACAAATTGATGTGAAATACAAGAGGCGCTTTCCTTTTACTTCATCACTTCACTGAGTCAGTGAGCTTTTTGAAGCACTGTATGCATGCAGTTTTAATATTTATGTTGGAAATGCATTGATTTTATCTTGTTTTTTTAAGTCTATTGCCACATTTTGGCCGATCGATCGGTAAAGATCTCAGCTCAACCGCCTCATTGCCTGGTAATATACTGTATGCTCAATACAAGCTAAAAAGCGAATGATAAATGTCGTTAAGTGTTAAAATCTGCCACTGGGTAGTAAAATCTGAAATGATATACGAAGTGAAATGTGTTCTACAGGTAATACAACTTTACTCCCACTCTATGTCTTCCAGGCTTTATATTTCTGCCGTCATCCTCTCTCTGGCCTGCTGTTATCCCGACTCATTCTCTACATCTCTCCCTTACCGTCTATCCTGTCATCTCAAACAAAACTAACATGTGTTCGGAGCAGGCTTTGTGGAAAGGCAATTGCCAAAGCATCAGAACACAAATCATCAACGTTTCTTTACACCATGAATCCCATCTCCTCTCTTGTAATGCATTTGTCTGCATCCCCCTCTCCAGCACTCCCTTCTTGTCCTGACCGTTTTCCATCACTCTCCGCCGTGTCTCTTCCTGCCAAACTCTCCTTTCCTCTCACTTTCTTCTCCCCCCATTGCTGCCACTGCTCTCCACATCACTCCCTCCTCCTCCTCCTCCTCCTCCTCCTCCTCCTCCTCCTCCTCCTCCCCTTCTTTTTTCTCTCCTTCTCTCCCCCTGCCTGCCTGCCTTCCTTCCTCCTTCCATCTCTCCTATATCTCAAGCTGACAGTACCTGAGGGAAGAGGCCACCTGCGGACCAAGTGGAGAATCAGCCGACAGCTGTGTGCACACTCTCTCCGGTGGCCTTCAATTATTCACTCGCTTCTCCCTCCTCCTTTTTCCTCTCTCCATCTTCACCCTGCCCTTTTCATCCCTCCCTGCCGTCTCTGCCTTTACCTCTCTGTTGCTTCTTCACACTGAGATTGCGTGTCGGCTTCTCTCGCGCCATCCGTTCCCGTTATTCCCTCATTTAATCGCCTCCTTCCCTTGTTTCCCCATCCCCTTCTTCTGACGTCCCTCCTGGATTCCTACACACTCTCCTCCACACTCCTCTGACCATCACTCCACCATTTTTCCCTCCTATACCGCATCAGCCCAGCAGCTCCATACCTCCACTTCACTAACATACTCCTTCTCTCTCCCTCTGTCTCCTCATGTCTCCCTCTTTCTCATGTGTTTCCCCAAAGATTGATGACTCTCCGCCACAAGGCGAGTGGGCCTGTTTAAAGATGCATGAGGTGATGAGGCCAAGTTTTATCCTCCTCTCTCTCCTCTTCTCCCTCTCTACTCCCAAACCTTTCTTCTGACGGCAGCAGCCACCTCTGCGAGAGGCTTCTCGCCGATCCCGGGCGGTCAGAGGCCACCTCCAAATCAGACAGCCCTCTCCCCTCCCAGCGCTTGTCAGGAAGGCTGAGTGTGACGTATGACGATCAGCTAGCTGACAGTGTGATAAATGGCGCCGCTGAGGACTCGCAACTCATAAATGGACAAAATAGGCTGGCAGATATCGATATGATGGTGCACAGAATCGACAGGGTGAGGAGGAAGAATCGCTGCTGCTCAGTGTGGTGAAAATAGCTGAAAAAAATATTTAAAGGGCATGTTATTAGCTGTATTAGTATCACTTCATTTTACCTGTCCTCAAATTTCATGGTAACTGGGTGATGATAAGGAAGCAACCTATGTGAAATTTCTTTGGAATTAAAACAAAAAATGTCTGGCAATTTAAACAGTTGAGCGCTCCATTATGTTGACCAGCTAGCCGCAAAAAAATGAAAAAATAAAATCTGTAGCAAAAAAAAAAAAATCAAACTGTAGCTGCTATTTAAGCTGCTCTGTAAATAAAACTATGTACATACCAAGGATGTCACTTCAATACCAAGGCAGACGAGAGCTTGTTGACGTTAACTAGCTCTCGTCCTGCTGGTTTCAACATGGGAGGTTGATTTATTATGATGTACTATGATGCGTTCAAGCTCTGCTCAGGAAAAAATATTATTTGGAGGAAGGCAAATTCTAACCTTCCCATGATGTGTTCAGCTGTAATCTCAAAAATGTAGTTTTTGGCGAGAAACTTGAATATGTGAAATACAGTTGTTTGAAAGAGATATTTGACAGCAATATAAAACAGATAATAGAAACCAGTTATATGATCAATAAAGGGTGTCTTCTTGTTCTTCCTCACAAAAAACAGTACGAAAATGGTCATAAAGGAGTGTAGGCTGGAGTACTATTGTTTTTTTTATCATGGTATAGAAATGGTATCAAGAATGGTGGAATTTCACTGGTACTGGCGTTGACTACTAAATCCCTAATATAGACATTTTTCACTTGACTGATGAGGCATTTTGTCCTAAATCAGGCCTGATGCATTCAAATCTACTCAAACAGCTTCAGCATAACAATTATTTCTAACTGAGCAACGACAAGTTGAACTTATCAAGAGCAATAAGCAGATGCTCAATACCAATGACGAGCATGTCAGATATTGATGATTCTATTCCTGTGATCCTATCAATAACTTGCATTGAGTTCTCAATGATCCACCATGTTCTCAAATATTCACACTGTACCACACAGTGAGTGAAAGGTTCATAACCGTGCAAAACTCAAGTTTCTTCGATCCACGTGACTCAAACGGCGGCCAACATCTGACCCCAGAGACGGACCCTCGATTAGTGAATGAGCAGTTTGACCCGAGCAGCCTAATAAGATCACCATCGAGCAGGAGGTAAGGGGCGGGAAGTGTCTCTTTCCTCTCTCATTAAGGGCGACGCAGACAAAGCTTCCAGCTGAAAGACGATAAGGAGTCACGACTCTTAACTCCGTCTTGTCTGACAAAGGGATGAAGAGAGTAAGAGACTATTAAAGGACGGTTCCTGGGAGATTTGAGAATTTGTGAATTTTTTATACAGTCTGTCCCTTTAATAACATTGGATCAGACAGGGTCATTACTGCCACCAAGATCTCCCTAGACACCAATGTATACACCCATTTACATAGCGTAACAGTCATTACGCATTTACGAGAAACTATTCTGAGAGAACACTTAAAGAAATAGTCTGACATTTTGAGAAATATGCTTATTTGCGTTCTTTCTGAGAGTGAAATGAAATGAGATGAAAGTGTTACGTAAGGAGGTGGAGTCAGGACCTGTTTAGCCTAGCTTAGCATAAAGACTGGAAGTAAGGGGAAACGACTAGCCTGCTCTGTTCGAAGTAAAAAAACAAGCTTACTAACTCAAGCGGCCTGTTTTTTGTTTAGTGAGTACACGAACAGATGCGACAGATAGTCAGTGAGCACAGGTTTGGTTTTGGTATCTGTACAGTTACAATTGTACCAAACTTTCGGTGCACTTCTGTCTCCGTTAGCTAATATTTGGCATGTAACTCCCCCTAGAACCACAAATTTTAAAAATACAACATGTTAATTAGTGTTCTTTCCAGATTTTGGAAGTTGTAGTTTTTTCTATTCGGTCAGAGCCAGGCAAGCTGTTTCAGCTTACCTCCGATTTTCATGCCAAGCTAAGCTAAACACCACAACTCTGTACTGATCGTCTCATATCAAGCTCTGAGAGAAGGCAAATTTCCCAAAATGTGGAACTATTTCTTTACATACCTTTCGAAATAACTTTGAACGTGAAACCTCTAAATATTCTGAAAATGAGAGACGACTGCATGTGGAGAGAGAGAGACAAAAAGAGAGAAAGACATGAGGCGTTTCGAGAGATGAGGTGAGGATTAGAGATGAGAGAGGCAAACAGAAAGGTTGTGGGAGGGAAGGACAAGGAGAGAAATAGAAAGCTAGACAGGGAATCAGACGGTTAGAGCAACAGAGGCAGACTGAGGGAAACAGAAAGAGTAGCCGAAAGAGGACTGCACTTGTACCTTCTCTTTCAGCCCGAAATATGAAGGTCCGAAGGGAGGTGACCACCTCAAACTTGTTGTCACCCAGTCCTCGCACCTGTCTGATAGCGCTGGCCAGGATCATACCTTTGGAGTACATCTCCTGAAACACAGGGACACATAAACAGACAGATAAGAGCTCTGATAATAGGTAAATAAACACAAGCAGCACATCATGTGCAGCTTCATACATACTAATGTTGTTATTGAATGCTTGCTTATTCCTGCACCTGTAGAATCACAATTACCGCGTTCAAGTGCACTATTTGCATCAATAGATGTGTAATTCAGAGATGTATTATGGTCAGCGTTCAAATTGAAACGCCACCAACAGACATCCTCATCAAGCTAGAGACATTACCCATCAATAACAGCTTTGAATTCATTTGCAGAACTGGCTTCCGCGTTCCCTTTCAAGCAGTAACTTAAATGGCACGGAGCTCTTTGGACGAGAGGCATTTCAATCAAAAAGCTGCTGCAGGAATACAAACAGAAACTTCACAGTATATGTTTTCATATGGGAATTAGGGCAAATGGAAGAATCAACACATTTTCTTAATTCGCGTCTATACGTAGGTAGAAGGATATTACTTCTTTTACTGTTGTAGTCGGAGTAATGTGACGTCATATCGGTTCCGTATCCGTCAGCCAAAACAAACGAGCCAAAACAAAAAAGCAGAACATTCTCACATTTGAAATCCAAAGTGGTAAACACTGCACATACAGTAAAGTACGGCAACACTTTGGGTTTCTCACATTGCAGGAAAAGCGGAGCTAAACATCGCGGCTAAAGCTGCATGCTAACTCTGTCACAGACAGGAAACGGTATTGCACTGCGGTAACGTGCGGTCAAGCCGGCTGTCACTCTCATCTCCGTGGTCAAATCACCCATATACTGATATTTATGTTAGACGCAGCCCCTATGGAGCTGACTACGGATATATAAAGAGAACGAAGCTAACGGTAAGAGCTAGCGACGGACTACACATGGTTTTCAATATAAGGTGGTAATAAAGGGAACTGTATACAAAATACATATATAGAAATAAGACTGATTGGATTATATTCACCAGAAGTATAAAAATTACATCCCTTATGAATTAAAAAGAAAATACTATTAACTTGTAAGAGGAAATGTCTTTATTCTTTGATTTTTGGGTTGCTGGAATGCCTGACAATGAACATATTTGACTTCAGGACATCTCAGACTACATACTTGCTGAAAATCAAACATTCTTACTGTATCAATTTAGATATTTTCCAAAGCAAAAGTCCCTCGAAGTGTACGATTTCACTTTTTCCTATGATCTAGTGTTGAATCGGCACCCAAGTGTTGAATCGGGAGATAGGTGTATCGTCCCCATCTTTGACATCAACACAAATAATTCAAATTATAGACCTGAAATATGCGCAGCTTTGAAATGTAGGACCTTGCATTAAAGAAGCCCAAACACAAGAATATCACACAGACAGCGCCGCCGTTTGGGTGTTAGGAGACATCAGAAAACAAATCTACAAGCTGAAAACAAACTTCACAAATATTTGAAAAAGAAACAGGCGCTGTAGTGGGGATTTGGGTAAAGCACAGGAAGCGCTTGTCGGGTAAAGCGGGGATTGGGCTGAGTGTGTGTGTTGTTTCAGTACCCCCATGTTTTCCCCCGGCAGCTCCAGTGGAGTCATCTAAATAAGGAGGATGATGCGCTGGAGGCTTCATGACCCTCTTTACAGCCTCCCTCGACAACGGCAATTAAAAGTACTGGGTCATTGTCAATATGAAAAGGAGGGGGGAAAAAATAGAAATCGTATGTGAATATTATCATTTCTAAAGAGGCGAGGGAAGAATGACAGCAGCGTCAAATCAGTATTGAAATGGTGATGTGGCGAGTATAACAGAGAAATGCCCTTAAAGTAGCTGGAAAAGCTGAGAACATGTCAGACAGTAATGTTCTTGCAATAGAGTGAACCAGGGGGACAGCACATTACGCTTCTGCGTTAGCGGTGTGAAAATCACTGGGTTATAAAAAAAGGAAAAGAAAGGGGGGCGTCGCAGACATTGCATTATTCATGTCGATAATGTCATTATCATTGTATGAAAAAAAAAAAAGACGGTACTTTTTTTCTCTCTCTCTTTTTGCTCTTCAACTGGCTTGACCTGATTTTTCTCGGCGCACAATGTAATGGCGTGTGGTGGTTGCCGTGCGCGACACTGTACGTTCGCTCTACTGTACCGCCGTCGTCGTCGTGTACTGCGAAGGCATGGAAGTGAGCGGAGGGAAAGAGATGAAGGGAGTGAACTTCTGACTCCCTCTCACCATTCTTAATTAAGCCGGTGACCTTGCCAGCCACAAAAGCCTATTTCTAGAGACCGTAAAGCCAAAAATATAGCAGCCGGCACAGTCAGTTAGGGAGAGCGGGGGTGGATGGATGGATGGATGATGGAGGGAGCGTGAAATTTGAAAAAAAAGACAAATTAGGTTTGTGTGAAAGGCCAAGGAGAGGACTGAGAGAAAGAGCGTGAATGAAGAGATACAATAGAGGAAGGATAAAAACAGAAGAGGCAACAGTGGAACTCCATAATCAGGAAGCAAAAGAGACGCAGCTAGAGGTGAAGAGAGACATCATGTCGAAATGAAGACGCCTGAGAGGGTGAGGGAGGGGTCTTTCTCATATTAAAACAGGATGTTAACAATGGCAAGAAGTGGCTCAACCTAATTACCGACAGCCAGCCTCGTACGTTCTCTCTCCCCGGGAGTTTCACACCAATATCTCCCCTCTTTCACTCTCTAAATTTAGATAGAAGTTAAAGGAAGGTGAGGAAAGGAAGGAGAAAGTAAGCGTGTGTGTGCATTGGCTTGGCGGCTGATAATTATACCCCAGCATGGGTTAACGGTAATTAATTGTTTTAATTCTGCTTTTGGGGTCACGGAGGAGAGAGTTGTTTAATTGCGAGTTGTGCATCTGTAAATACTCTGACGGCGGATTCAGCGGAGAGACGCTGAAAAGAAGCGGTCAGCGTTAAGACGGTGGATTCAGACATTGCAGCCCCCCGCACACACACACACACACACACACACACACACACACACACACACACACACACACACACACACACACACACACCTAATGTTTATAGACTAATCTCAGAGGACGGACTGCCAAGGAAGCAATGAGGCCTAACTATCTCTCTTTCTCCAATAACAGACACACCTGACTGGCCTCCCTCTGCCAAAGATCTCCTCCACGCTCATTTCCCCCTCACTCTGACCTCCCTCCCACTCAACTCCCTCACTCCCATGTCCTCTCACTCTTCCCATATCACTACCTCTCATTCTACCCTCCCAACATTCATCAAGCTGTATCATTTAGCAAGGCGGTGTCACTTCTTCGTTTGTTTTTTTCCTTGTTTGTAGTAACTGCCTATCTAACTATGTCTCCTTTCTTTTCAAAAACAACCTGGTGAACTTCAGGAATCAATTAAGGCAGAGCAATTGAGCTAAAGCCTACAATAATGGAGGCAGCGTGTGGAGAAAGCAGGGAGGAGGGTAAAGAGGGTGGAAAGAGTTTTTACCACCAGCATGGAGTTAAGGTTGTGGCATCTCCAGAGCAGTGCATTTCCAGTGGAGGCATGAGGACACCAACTGGTTGGAGTTCAGAACTGCATCTTTGAGATAATAACCTCCTCACTCAAGTGTTTCACCAAGTGGGGTAACTTAAGGACTTTAAGGATGTGGCTTCCAGGCAGAGCCGTTTTATGGCGAGGTCAGTCCAAATCATTGTGAAGTTAGTCAGTTGCAAGACCTTCAGGTCTCCATTAAAATCTTATCATTTTGGCATTTTTATTTTTATGATCCCTCTTGTTGTTTCTGTTCAGGGTACCTGCAGGTTTCAACAAGTCAAATTTAAGACCTTTAAAGACCATAATGAATGCAATTAAAGACCTACTTCACGTCCATACTGGGAAGAAAGTGCTAAGGATATGAAAGAAAATTGGAGCCCCAGAATTACTTGCAAAGTAAATTAATTTATTCGCTGAAACACATTCCTTCCAGTAGTTTTCACAGTTTTATGACCACATAAATAAATAAAATGCTAACTATACAAAATAGAAGAAGTGGAATGGAAAGCACCGGCTTCAACCACGCACTAAATTCACTGTTCTCTGACCACAGGTATCTGAACTTTACCCACCGTAACCCAGTTTTAGCACTCTGACCTTAAGTTTGACAAAAACAATGTCTGCGACGTTACTCAGCTTTCCACGTTATTTGCTGTATTTTTCTGGAAATCACTTTGTAACTTGTTAAGAAAAGTGCTGCATAATTAGTTTATCATTATTATTTGATTATCGTTATAAAATGAGACATATCTTTGTCCCATTTTTGACATTTGAGACCAAATGATTTAGCTCTAATAACGAAATATCAACAAGGTTTGCCAATGCAAGGTCTTATTTATTTTATTTATTGTTTCATGATTGTTTGAGGTCAAAAACCAAGACTTTTGGTATCAGGTTAAAGGTCATAAGAGGCCCACATAGACCTGTTTTTGTCCTTTTTCCTTTAGGGGGTACGGGGGTCTGTCGAGGGAGATAGCAGGTCAACGGTAGATGTCACATAGAAGTGGTGGACATCACGTAAAAGCTGGGAACCTGAAGATTCATTTGAGACACAACTCAGCACTGTATCAAGTTGTTCTAGGCATAAATCAGAAATAAACATGAATTAACTAATATTAATTGTGAAAGTATATAAGGGCCCCATGCTTTAGTCTGTCTCATCAGTTGTTGCAACAAGTTTTGGGTTGTTTGTTGTTTGTTACACAGATTTGGTGCTAAATTTAACCAATTTTTACCACTTCAGAATTCATAAAGATTGTCAAAAAACCCTCCACAATACCAAATTAGACCTGCATTAATTGATATATTTTTGGCCACTAGGGGGCGTTGTTATAAATATCTCCTTATAATGTTGATATGATGAACCGGTCAGCAAACAGCTCAATCAAAACAGAAAAGTTACGGGGCAGAAAACCAAAACAATGAGCTGAAAGGCGCTATAAAGCTCGGTAGCTGAGGGGAACTTCAGTCGAACGATAATTCTCGGTGAGCTCGCCACTACACGCGCACCCTGTCACGTTAATCATTTAATCCTTTAATATAAAATATATTAATGAGCGCAGCTTTAACGGACCAGTGTGTAGCATTTAGGGGAATCTATTGGCAGAAATGCAATACAACAATAATACATATATTTCCTTTAGTGTATAATCACCTGAAAATGAGAATCGTTTTCGTTAGCTGAACCGTTTATATCGTGTCAACATGTGGAGCGACACCCCTTCACGGTCGCCATGTTTGTATGGACAAACCAAAAACTGGACCTCATGTAGATAAGCCCATTCCCATTTTTATTTTTCTGCGTCGGATTCTGTAGTTTTCCTACATTACTGGCACACGGTAGAAAGTTCAGTTGGTTGCAATGTGCAACATCACAGCTAGATACCTCCAGATTCTACACGCTGCACCTTTAAGGAAAACATGTTTTTTATACTACTTTAAAAGGGATCACCTTAATTTCAATGTGGTAAATCTACCTAAGTGGTAGCAGTGATGTGAATTCAATCTATTCTATATGTAAATATGACCAGGGCGTGGCATGCATAAGGAAATAAAGAGCTGGAAATGTATGAAACCATGAAAAAATGTGTATACACTACAGATTGCTGAATATGTCACATACTTTGGGCACAGGAGACAATGAAGAAAGAAACACTTATGGTGTCACAGTGAGCGTCAGCACCGGCATCCTGAGAAGACACAGGAGGGAGTAAGCAGAGGAGCTTTCAGGCTTGGAAACAGAGAGCTCTGCAGCGTCAGACAGACAATCAGGCAGACTGATACACTCAAAGACTGATCCCCGATCCTAAAACCTCATCTCCCCTTTGGCCTCCTATTCAGCATCCACCCCATCCCCCATCCTCTCATCCCTTCATCGCTCCCTCCCCTCGCTGCCCTGAAGCCAGGCTTTGGACTGTTTTCACAAACACACACACACAGACACACACATGACACCACACCGGGGCCCCGAAGACTACATCTCAGGCCCAGAGCGTTCTCCCGAGTCAATCCCGGTGTTGACGAAATCAGGCGAAAGGGGTGATTGATGAGACGGATTGGATACAAGGCTGCAGAGAGGGAGAAGTGAGACTGAGGATCTCGCTACTCTCCCACGCCACCTTCGCTACCCCGATGATGACATCACCGCGGCCAGAGACCTTCAAGCTGCGACTGTGATTAAGTGCGATTAGTTCTGTCTGGGGCTGACAGATTCCAGAGGATTTTAAACTACAAAAGAGTTTTGGGGGTGTTTAAAGTTTGAGAAAGAGAACAAGCATGGGAATGTTTCGGTGTGGAGGCATTTGTGTACGGTTAGCAAAGATCAATAACGCGATAAACCGATGCCGATACCAGTCTTGATTTCATCTCACAGTCCAAGAGCTAGTGCAGATGGTACACATTTTGCCACGATTTGTGCGTATTAAACCCGCCATTCCCAAAGACTGGTTCGGGACCCACAAGTGGGTCGCAGGAGATTTTATTAGGGTCGCCAAATAAATTTTGACAATTTATTCCAGTCTTTTAACATTTATACCTGCAGTTCACATTTCAGCCACAAGGGGAGCCTTAATGTTCATATCATTCTGATAATAGTAGGTTAAGTATAATATTGAATTTAATATGAAAAGCTAGTGTCCATTGTTTATTTTACTGATGAGAGGAAAAAAAATGAGAGCCTGTTAACTGCATTTATTTGGTCTCATTTACATAATATTTAACCTGCATATGTTTTCAATAACATGCATAAAAGTTGTGATTTCTTAACGTATGTCTCTTCGAAACTGCTAATTTACCTGTTCCAAGATACTATAAAGTGATGCAGAATGGCAGTAAAAATGCTCAGGAACATTAATGCATGCACAAATTTTCACTATTTATTGATAAGGCTTATTGTGAACTGTGTCGCAATGGTTTGTAATTTTTAAAAAGTAGGTTCCGAGAAAAAAAGCCTGGGTAACGCCGCATTAGATATTTTTTTTAAGAGTTAAGACAAAAGGCTTTGAGTACAAATGTATTTTATATTAGGGATGTACATTCCAAGCAATAATACTATTCAAAAATCACTGGGAATTATTTGGTTATTATTCAAAAATTGCCGCATGACACGCAGCAGCTCCGGTGGGAGGAGAGACAGACATGGGGGAAAAACAACATGTAGCGTCGGCACATTTTCCCATCTAACGCCGTGGAGTAAGAGTTTATTTCAGCCATATTGCTGCAACAGTGGAAGAGACGGGTGGAACGACAAACCGTGACGGTTCATTTTGTTTCTGTCGGGTTTGAATGACAAGATGTTATGCAGCTCGAACAGCTGATCTACCTGCTGCTACCTGGGCTGACAGGAAAGAGCCAAGCTGAACGTTTCACACACATTTTACCGATGCAACGGTGAATACGAGGGAAACATACAGTATGTGTTTTTAGACCAGATGAATAGTCGCAAAAACTGTTTGACTTTTTAATAAGTTAACGACTACTGGAATAATCGAAAATCGTAACTCATCCCTAGTAGCTATGTAAAGTTGGCATTGGGTACCATGAGCTACTGGTCATACTGTACCAGACCGAGTGAGGTCGTAACAGCAAAACTGTGTGTATTGTTCAGGCTGTGTTTTATTGCCAATGATTTCAACTTTTTATGTCACATAGTCTCACTTTAATGTGTCCATTACTTTAGTTTATGACCAAATATCTGCAAAACAGATAGTAAATGCTCGTAATGCTACTACTATCCATCCATCTTCAACCGCTTATCCCGTTAGGGGTCGCGGGGGGCTGGAGCCGATCCCAGCTGGCTTTGGGCGAAGGCGGGGTTCACCCTGGACAGGTCGCCAGTCCATCACAAGACACATAGAGACAGACAACATATAGACAGACAACCATTCATGCTCACATCCACACCTACGGGCAATTTAGAGTCATCAATTAACCTAAACAGCATGTCTTTGGACTGTGGGAGGAAGCCGGAGTAACCGGATTCGAACCTGTGACCCTCTTGCTGTGAGTGCTAACCACTGCACCACCGTGCAGCCCATGCTACTACTATGATAAATTAAAATAGTTAACATGGTAAGAAACAGCGTTAGAATCAATTGAGTTTAGTTCCACTTAATTTCAGTATTTTTAAAAGGGGCTCAAATGTTATGCAGAGCATTAAACAACTATTTGCTATATGAAAGTATAGCGGAGTAATGGCTTCCTGAGCAGGAATGAAGTCTCCATCTGTGTGGTAGAATCTGAGCTTCTTCATGCTTCGGCCGGCTGCGCATGCTTTTAGTGCATGTGAGCGTGCCTCACTGGCTAGCTCACAGCCGCCACTCTGCATTGCTTTCATACAGTGTAGCGCTCGCTGCTGTCAGCACTTTCACCACTGTTTTCACTGTTAGCGCTATTAGCACAGTTAGCTGTGAGTCACCGACTCAGTCGTTGCCATGTTGAGAGCCGGGGGGAGGAAAAAGAAATGCTCCCAATCTAAAAAGAAGCACCTTTAATTTTAAAAAAAGTTAATTAATGTAAAAAAAATAAAAAAAAAGCACACTTCAAAAACTAACTAGGAAAAAAGGGGGAGAGTGTGTAACAACCACCATTAGGTTCCCCCCGGTTTTTTTCTTTCCACTCTTCCCCCTTTTCACTGTTAGCACTATTAGTAGAGTTAGCTGCGAGCCACCGGCTCAGTCGTTGCCGTATTGAGAGTCGTGTGGAGGCAATAGAAATGCTCCAAATCTCACATTTGGCAAATATTATTTTAATATATGCTATTTCAATGTGTAATAATAACATTAATATGCACATTCAGACACAAGCGACAACAGTTGTAGCAGGCTGCAGCTACTTTCCACTGAAAATAGCTGGCAAATGTGATTCTAGTTGGAACACCTGGGAGACAGAAGATGAATAGTACCTAATACTTTTGGAACCCTCCAAATCCTATAATCAATAGACCAAGATCAACTGTGTAGGTTTTGCACCCCTACGTCAACATGACAACAATAAAGGATGAAAAATGACTTGTAATGTGAGCAGTACAGTAATTCTTGCAGTCTGAGCTCGGTATAACAGCTCTCACATACATGCGTATCTTTGCACTGTGAGGGAAAGGAAGCCACCGACTCATATTTCAATTTCTGACATAAGGTGGTGCCGAGAGGCTTTCTGTCGGCGCGTGCAATCCTCTCCTACCCCCGCGCTCGCTCTGCGGAGGTGGCAATGGGTGGCACGCCGGGTGGTACGAGGCCTCAGCTGGCCGCACAAAAGCAGGGATGACAGAGAGATTGTACTCGACCTCTCCGCTCACCCAGAACATGATGAAGCCCTCTGCTTTCTCAGAGCGGAGAGTCACATTGGCAGGATGACTTTAAAAAAGTTCAAACAACAATCTCTGTTCCCCCAATCTCACTCACACACACACACACACACACAAACTTTCATCTTTCCAGAAATTGTCATGCCCACGCCGACAGTGACATGGAGTGTAAAGTGCTGACTCGCTGGCCTCCCTGCCGATTCCCACTCTGCCGGCGACGGAGCGTGTCCTGATGAATAAAGCAACAAATGCAATGGAAAAAGAAAACGAGGGGAGAAAGAGAGAGTGCGGAGGGCTATAATTAGTAAGTGATTAACGAGCAGGCATCAGACTGGTCCCACATCATTGATTGTGATGTTGTGCAACGCTGCTGCAGCGAAAACGAGCAGGCCCTGGGAAGGGGCGCCGAGGTCACGCTCACACACACAAATGTGTTTGTTCTTAGAGCCAGATACACCCAACGGTCATTAGCAAGAACATGAAGGTAAAGCACATTATGTCAGATGCAAAAACACATAATTCATGTATTAAAAGCTTTTTTTAAAGGATAATACCAAGGTTTATGAAAGCTCCTTGAATACAAATCATGTGTACTCAGTTTTAAATGTATACTTCCTTTCCAGGAAGCCAAAGGACACTATTCATTTCTGTTCGTTATTGAATCAGTTAGCCAAGCTCTGAAATGTACTTTAGTTGTGTAATTGATCACATCTAGTGTACAACCATATCTACTATTACTTGTGTCAGTTGTTACATCTTTGTTGGATAATGTATTCAAGGACATATTGATTTGCAAAGTATGCACTGCATTGCCTCTACGGCTGGCTATGGAAGCTCAATACCTGCTGTAGAATTAGGCATCGACTGCAGATTCTTGTTTACCAGATATTTCCTGATCTAAATCAGAAATATTTTTCCAATTTGAGACTAGATTTGATTCTGTTTAATAGTGATTCGTTGAGTATTAGATATTGAAGAAGAAATTATTTAAAACACCCTGGCATTGGACGTCAAAAGTCATCGTCAGCAGCAATCGGTGTTGGATGCAGAATCATCCATTATCATCTGTCCGGTGACAGGGTTGGGGTACAGAAATCATTGCCCAGCTCAAATGACCTCACAGCAATAATACTGAGTTTAAAACATTAATGCAGACTTGACATTTACTGTATTGGATTACATATGTTAAATTAATTAATGAATAAAGCTACTGGAGGCTGCAAAAATGCATACGCAATTATAACACAATGCCTGTAATGAAAACAGTGAGCAACAATCCAGGTCTGAAATGTGAAGCCAATGCGAAAGTGCGTTAAATTTGCAGCCAGCAGGGGGCGACTCCTCTGGTAGCAAAAAGAAGTCTGATTGTATAGAAGTCTATGAGAAAATGAGCCTATTTCTCACTTGATTTATTACCTCAGTAAACATTGTAAACATGAGTTTATGGTCTCAATCACTAGTTTCAAGTCTTCTTCAATACAGCATGATGTTCATTTAGTAAATTATGGTCCCATTTAGAGTCAAATAGACCATGAAGCAGGGTATGATTTAGGGCTTGGCTACCTTGTGGCTGACAGGTCGCTACCACGGCGTTGGTCGGTCTGGGAGGTGTCTACAACTTTAACCCTTTCACAGTGTGTTTTCAGTTTTTGAAAGTTAATTGGAACCTTTCAGCGTTCAGTCGTACTTAGCTCTACCCTCTTGTGTCACTTGTGGTTGCAAAAGAGCCAAAACGGCGGAGGCCAAAATGCCAAATCGACGCTTCGAAACGGCAGTCCACAAACCAATTGATGATGTCACTGTGACTCTTGCTGCGTTTACATGGACACAAATAATCAGAATGAAGGCTAAATCAGATTAAAAATGCTTCATCTTCAATGGGAAGATTCTGATCCGATACAGCTGAATCGGAAAGAAATTTCATTCCGAATGAGAGAGGTGGTTTATGCCGATCGTGGTTCTGATCCGCGTCGGTGTACACACCCCTTCGGATCACGTCTTCCTGGTTGGGGTAAAATTATCTCCACTCGCATCTGCGCATGTGTGCTACGTCAGCGTGACGCGTGACAGACATTAGGCGTTTGTTTACAACACAGGCGGAAGTACAGCTTCTTCTTCTACGACTATTTCCCGAAAATTAGACAACTCTGCGCATGCCCAAAGGATTTATTCTGATTAAACGCTTGGTGCACGTATACGCACATCATGATCAGATCGTTTTATATAGCGTCATTAGCATTGGAGAAATCTGGCGCATGTAAACGTGGCTATCGTCGACTTCTTCTATACAGTCCATGGCTGGAAAATAGAAAATTACAGATATTTTCTGGTCTTGTCCATCATAATGTGCAAACAGTATTTGAAAATATTCCATTTAACCGAATAACTTGTATTTGAGTGAACTGCAATCGGAAACTGTTTCAGCTCATGACAAGCACCTATTTTGGATTTTAAGTGCGGCTGGAAAGGAAGGAAAGCCAAGAAAGTGGTTAAAGCCAGAACCACCTACAAATGATGAATGGGCTGATATCATTTATGATATTTTTAAGATGGGAAGGATTACTTTTGCTGTAAGGTTGCAACAAGGTATATTTCTGAAAAGGTGGGAAAGATGTGCGACCATTAAAACAAGCTGGTGTCTACTGATTACCGTTCCTTTTCATTTTGCATCATTTAAAACCTTCTTGTTCAAGTATAAGAAAGGATCACCCCAATGTTCAGGTTCTAGTAACTGTGTTTGATTTCTGTTTTGTTTAGTAATATTATTTATTCAAACAGGTCCTTGCTTTTTGTGAAGAAACTGTCATATTTGTGTTTTTCTGGACCTTGAAAAATCATCATAAAATAGAATATCAAAAAAAAGAAAATTACAGGTATTTAAAAATTCAAAAAACTCTCACAGCTGCAACCAAAACCAGATTGTAAAAGTTGGCGCAATACAAAAAGTTTCCAGACTAAACAGGTGGACATGAAACTACCATCTGTCCTGCATCTTAATCTCCACTTTCTGCTTTTTCATCTCCCATACTCTCACCCCACCCAACCTTTTCTCCCCCTCCCTCCCTCTCTCTCTCTGATGATGAGGCAGGCAATGCTAAGCAAAATTTTAAACTCAACTGTCAGACAGAAGGAGAATGAAGAGAGGTACAGGGAGAGAGAAATGCTGAGGGAGGCAAAAGAGAGACGTCTTCGCCCTCCCCTTCTCTCTTTCTCAGGGAACTGGTCCGGTGCCAACATCAATGTACTTTACTGTATGGCTGGGCGGGTACAGAGAGTGCTGGCCTGTCATGCATGGCGTAATGTCGCTCCGTCCTTGCCCCCATTCTTTACCCTGCCGAGCTAATGATGATGATGCTGACAATGAGGAGGAGGAAGACAGGATGGGGATACTGAGGAACTTGGCTCATCGTATAGATTTCTATAGCGGGTGAATTACTTTGCATGTGGAGGATGATGTGTGTGTCGGCAGGAAGCGGGAGGAGGGATGAACGTGTGCTTGTGTTTTTCTCGCACTTACCTTATCATTGTTGTAGTATGCCAGACTCTCCCCGTCGAATCTCACCCACCTCCGCTGAAAAACACAATTTCTGCAACGAGAAGGTGAGGTGCAAATTCAATCCATCTGGCTCATTCAGCCAAACTGAACCGGTTGTGAGTGAAACGAGCAAAAACAAACCTAAAACTGTCAAGACGGCGAGCCAGTAACTAAATCTGCTCCGAACAGGTACTCATATTTCATCAAGAGTGCCATTGATTCATTAATGTCAAGAGTTGTATCAACAGCTGTCAATTAGCATAATCAAAACAAATGGGCACTTTCAATCTGAATATTCAACAGCCCAAGGGCAGTTTGCCAAACCTATGCAAATCAGGTGGTGAGGGAGAATATAAAAAAGGGAGTAAATGATTGATAGCTCCGGTTTTGAGCAACAGTGAAGCACCGAGAGAGGAAAAAAAAACCAGCGCTGCCAGAAAAAGCCAAACTAAGTGAAAGCCGACATATCGTGTGTTGCAACACTGCAAGGTTATCTCCCATTTCCTTTCCTGTATTGTATTATGGATGGATTTGCTTCAGGCTTCTGTATCTAACACCATTTATCTGTTTTAAATGGTCATCAATGATAGAAAACACAAACATAATACACTGGACAGCATTCTCCGTCATGTACCCGGCACCATAGGGTCACTCTCTTGCTTGTATGATACTCTCTCATGCAGTGGTATCCAGTGACAAGCTGAAAAACGATCGGGAACAAGAACTTGGTAATGAAATCTCTGTTGACGTATGGGAGGCTAATCTTGATATTATTCACCATAGTTCTGTAAACGCCAGACAGTCCAATTCAAAGATGTTCACAGACTCCATTATTCAAAGTATACTGTATACTGTATACTCCATCACCCCTCCATTATGTGATAAGCGTAAACAAGAGCCAGGAACACTTACCCATCAGTTCCTGTCCTGCCTAAAGTTAAACTCCCTTTTTGACTACATCTCTCTCCGTCTGAGACCCACAATAGACCCATTTTTGTCCTTTTTATAGGGGGTATAGGGGTCTTTAGGGAGAGACAGCATGTCAGCAATAGATGTCACATAAAAGTCAACTGAAAGCTGGGAACCTGAAGATTAATTTGCACAGCACTGTGTGAAATTTTCTAGTCATAAATCAAATATATTAATTTAGCAAATAAAAGGGCTTAGAACATTATGATGGAAGTATATGATGGACATCTCCATGCTCTTTTACGTCTAATAAGTTGCAGCAATTTTGAGGTTGATACCATTTGTTACACAGATTTGGTGCCATTTTTTTACCATTCAAGAATTGATAAAAAAATTTACAATAATCCCTCCAAAATACCACAGTAACACCCCAAGACCTTGAGGAACACCATACTGTGATATGGTATCAGAAACTTTCAAAATGTTTCAGCGATTGGATGGCCATCCATCCTCTGAACGCTCTAGGTCTCTAGTTTGTGGTTAAGTTTCATGAGGCTGTATTATCTTAGAGGTCAGCACAGGTCATTTTATATAATGAAGTCAAGTTTTAAAAAATGGTCTCACTACGATGAAATGGCTACTATGGGAGTCACATCATCACACATGAATACCATGAGCTCTGCAAGAGTCTCAGCTTTACAGTGATACCCAGTTCATGAAATTCAACACTGTTTAGGGACCATAATGTGCAGAAACATTCACACACATCATTTTAGAATAGGTGAAAATAACACATTTATACTACATTCAAATAACTGCATGGTTCTTGCCCCAAACTGCATGCGATTATCATAAAGTGGGCATGTCTGTAAAGGGGAGACTCGTGGGGACCCAGAGAACCCATTTTCATTCACATATCTTGAGGTCAAGGGACACTTGTGAATACTGCCATGCCAGTTTTTCCCCGCTAAATTTTAGCCTTACTTTGGAGCATTATTTAGCCTGAAGCTGGCACCACAAATTCTTTAGGTTTTCTGGTGTCACATGCGCCGGTATCTTCACTCTAGCTCTAACTGAATCTGCTACGGCCTCCGAAAGACAGTAAAGTCAGTCGGGATCGGAGGTTAATAAAACTCACACACCAGATCCTACACTTGCCATCTTCGGATCAGTGGTGGCTAATCCTTCCATTAATAAATATGAGGGGTAAGCCATTTCCCTCTGTACACTGTTGGCCAAACGTCTTGTCAGAAGCTAGCCGTCTATTCCAGCTGTTGCTCAGGGATCTGGGAGACTTCCCTATAAATTCACTAACAGAGATAACATCTTCCTGAAAATGTGGCAACCCCTATTTGATAAATGGACGGCTAGCTGTGATAACGCTCACACTTAGAGTGGCACCCCATGCGCCTGAAAGTACATATGAGACTGTGATTGAATTTAATGCATATTGACACACAGTGTGCATCATGTTGGCTGTTAATATTTCTGCCATCTTCCATGCTGGCGTTTTTACTCACAATCATTTATTTATTTAAAAAAACTGCCTTTCTCATTATTATTATTTTTTCTTTCCTTTACATCTTTTTTGTTCGTTTCTATTGTTATCTCCTTTCTCCTTATTTTCTATTATTATTACTGCAGTATTATTTTTTTTATTTTCTTATGTATACATCAGTTCGTGAAAACAACAGACATATTGTGGTGAAGACTTAGGGCCTGTGTCTACCAGAGCGTATTTTTCCCAGCTGAAAAAGGCAGATGCTCTTCTGAAAATGCTCAGCACTTGAGAGCGCTTTGGAGTTGCAGAGTTTCTTCAGCTTTGGTTGCTATGATACGGAATATTTGTGGAAGTAAACATGGCGGTACAAGGTAGAGTGCTTGCTCTGGCCCTTGCTGTGGATGAAGGGAAGGCTGAAGCACTTAAGGACAGAGGACGGACCTGCCGGTCTATCTCGGCGAGTATGATTGTTTGGTTCAGATTCAGATTCAAATCAACTTTTTTTTTATCCCACATGGGGAAATTAGTTTGGTCCAGTGCTCCTGACATGAGGACAACATAAAGTCCACAGTAAAGAAAATACAGCTGCAACATATTCATAATAAAAAACACACTTGATCATGTCTTTGAGGTAAGCTATTTGTCCCGCCCCTCCTCCACAACTTCGAAGGCTGAGTGAAAAGTGACGAGTGTAGCATTTCATCCTAAACTGATGAATTTTCAACTGTCAGCGATCTGGAAAAAACACCAAACATGCAGCGTTTGGTGCAGAAAAGAAACTCAGTGCTTCACCAAGCTGCTGGCATTTTTATCATAGCGTATATACCTGGCGCTCCCATTACAAACATTAAAAAAATTAAAAAAGGTTTTGGTGGACACGGCCCCTTAAAGAGGACCTATTGTGCTTTTCCTGTTTCCTTTAGTCTCCAAAGGGAGTTATTCCCCCCTAACTGAAACGCTGCTCCTGAACTGCCTGAAACACCTAGTTTTAAGTCCCGCCTCTTCTTCTGTAACTTGGTGATGTCACCAAGTCATTTTCATCATGGCCAGTGTGGCACGCCCTCAAAGCTAGTTAGAGCGGAGCTGGAGCGGAGTCTGAAGAGTTTGGTTCGGTTGACCAATCACAACAGAGTGGGCCAGCTGACCAATCAGACTGGGTATTTTTCAGAGGGTGAAAAAAGGAGCTGCAGCACAACCAGTATGAGGAAATTAAGGCGTTTTTGAACATTAAAGCATGTAAACATGTTCTAGAAGAAACCTAAAATACAAATATGCACCTGTAAATTTACTTTGCTTCTTTTTCTCATATCAAGCCAGTGTCCTTTTGTGCTGAACTGAGAGGGAGAACATGCCGACTCCAACCAGAGGAGCCCCAAGCCGGATTCGAACCTGCGACCCTCTTGCTGTGAGCCTACAGTGCTAACCACTGTACCACCATCTGCAACCGGTCTGCAAAGAAACAGGAAGCAGTGGTTTACCCACTTGTGGCGACTTTGCTTGCCACTTGTCAGGAAGTGACAGGAGTCACATTTTGAGTTGTCGGTGTTCAGGGCTGTAAAACTGAGTGCCCATATCTTAATATGGACTTAAAATCCAACAGACACCCTATGCAATGTGGAGCTGCACTAAACGAGCATTCATGAGGATTTTATGTATCATTACCGGTACATCAGATTAAGAACAGTTATGTTCAGCAGCACTGTAACTCACCCTTGAGGCGACAGCTTGTCCAGCCAACCCACTTTGAGGACCTGGTGTTTGGGGGCTCCATAGAAGCATGCGTACGGAGAAATATCCGGCAGTTCATTTCTGGTCACAGTGTCTGCAGGCTCTGAGTAGAGTTCACACTCCACCATCATTAAAGCTCCATCCTTAGGGCCAGAGGCAGCTGGTCCCACAGCAAGACCCTCAGGGGTCACTGGAAGATTTAGTTCCAAACTGACTCGCTGCAAAATGCTGGCACACTCGTCTACGGTCGAGTATTCGTCTTTGTAGGGGTCTGGGATGGCTGGAGCAGGGGGACAGCCTTTATCCATGGACTTTTTCCGTTTAGACGCCTTTTTTCTGGAGAAGCAGAGATAGCATGAAAGGATCAGTTTTGGAGAGTCAGATGAGAAGATAATATAAGTATGTAGCCAGAGCTAGAATGTGATTAAACTCTATAAACAGATTCTGCATTCACATGCTTCAATGGGACAACATTTGGTGCTGGTTTACGTTTGTAGTCAGTGTAGTATTGACTCGTCACGCATGAGCAAGCTTTGGTTGAATGGAGGTAAATGGTCTGTGAGGAGAGTAAAAGGGGCAGAACGCATTGGTCTTGGAAACCACAGAAAGATTATTTACCTTTTTTATTGGTGTAAAATCGGCTTGTAAACTGGCTACTTGTGAAACGATCCAGTCATAAACGTTGTCTCTCAACTCAAACTCAAGTTTCGCATCTCAAGTAGTTAATCAGACTAAGCAGACTACAGAAAAGGGAGTCCTGGAACTACAGAAATACAGCTCCTTGCCCTCGACAGCCGAAAAGTTGTAAAGGCCTCCTGACTATAGCGCTATAATTAGTAGGGATGAACGATGTACAAAAAATATATAATTGCGATTATTTTTTACTGACATTGCGACTGCAATATGATTTGGTTGTGTTATTTTGTTGGGATCTGTATCAATCAGTCTGTAGTATATGAGTCTTAAGTCTGTAGTATATGAAGTGTAGGCCTGGACATTTCTGCAGCACAATATTTAGTTTAAAATGGTATTTTGACACACATTTCACCTTTGACAAGCAGTTAAAATCCTGAGATTTGAAAATTGTCATATGGATCAAATTTAGATTCATTGTGCAGCCCTAATAATTATCTTATGGACACCAAAGTGGCATTGATCACATCTACCGCTCGGCATGAAAGCGAACAAGTTTCCCAAATTGGCATATATAGGAAATGAACACTTACTACCCAAAAATCAGCTCATATTTATACATTTATACATTTACAATGTAGCCTGAGAATTGCATCTATTTTGTGGCCACAGCTTTTGGTAACACTTCATTTTACAGGTCGGCAAATTTCATTTTAATTAGGTGATAATCAGCAAGTATCCTATTTGAAATTGCTTTTTACTGCAAAATTACCCCAATATTAACCTCAAACTTTAGCGAAATTACTTTATTGTAAACATTATATAATAATTATATTCCACTATTTCCCAGTAGCTGGTAATTTATTTAAAACATTTCCAGGAAAAGGATACAAACTTAATTGGCATGATCTATTTCCATGTCTTCTGAGCAGTTAGCAAATAACTTATTTGAAATTTCTTTAAAAACTGAATCATTGCATCAGCTACCAGGTTACACTGTGTAAACAATAAGTCACAATAGTGAGATTTGTGCCTGATCAGAAGTGTCTTCTATTAGTTTTGGTTTTCCACCTCAAGAGCAGCTGCTTCTCAAGTCTAAGGGCCCTATTTTAACAATTATTCACTATTTTTGCATATGATTATTAAATAATGTTTAAAATAAAGTCATTTTTGATCAATTTAAAAGTAAATATTGGGGTAATTTTGCAGTACTTCCAAAGAAATTTTAAGTAGGTTACTTGCTAATTATCGGCATGAAATTTGTGGATCTGTAAAAAGTGTTCCACAGTTTTTTAAGGTGAAGCCACCAGATTAACATGTGGATACTCTTCTACATGTGCTCCTTAACATGCAGCACATTTTCTAAGTGTACATTTAGAGCGTGGGACAGCAGTATTGCATCAGCATACCATACCTCTGTTTCTTCTGTTTTATCTTGTCCTTAAAACCTTTTTGCAACCCTTCTTTAGCACCTTGGTCCTGCAGAGCACAGAAGAGATTAACATCAGATGAAAAGAAAGTGTCCATCTTTCAGTCAGACACTGTTAGCGTGTTGATGCACAAAGCTATGTTAACTTTAGTGGCTAGGTGACATTTCCATTAACCTCAGGGGGCAAACTGAAACAAGCACATTTTCCACTGTGCTATGTGTCCATGGTGACAACACTAACACCGAGAGGGAAGTTTGGTTTGCGGACTGCGGTTGATAAGTGTTGAAGATGTGAGAAATGTCTGTTCCTCTTTGGTAAGCTGCTACTCACTGTCCGCTAGTGGGAGTGTACGCTGTCTTACCGGAGAGCTTTCAGGGTTGTTGTACAGGAACATTTCTCCATAGGGAGCGATGGGCGTCAAGGTTCTTTGAAGTGGAGCTAAAAAGACAACACAATAGTGGTTTTGTGGTGGCATTGAAAGTTGCAGTGTGAAGGCCTGAAAGTAAGAAGCTTAACAGGATTGTTCCGGTTAAATTTAAATCACTCAGATGTTATAGTGCCCTTTGATTAAACCAACTCATTGATCTGAATAAATGTGCCAACACTTGATCCATGTAAGCAGTAAACCAATTAAATTTTGTTTTAGCGTGCCTATCTCTCTGCCGCGGACCTTTTCCTCGCCCAACTGGGAGCATGATCCTCCTCAGTCTGTCTCAAACAGACCGAGCCCCTGCCAAGGCCATTTCTCCGTCCTGGCTCCTGCGGGGACCGCGGTCGGCGGTCGGTGGAGGCGAAGGCGGAGAAGAAGAGAGGGACGGCGGCCAGACACTATTAGTCTGGAGACCCGGGGCCACCCTGCGTGGGCCGCTGCTTGTCACTGTGAAAAATGACGCCGCCCTCTCCTGAGGATTGTGAGGGCCAAAAGACGCCGCCACGGGGCTAGATGCACACATAGACGCTGGCGGAGGAGCAGATATGCACCAAGATCGAAACACGCTCAGACACATAAAGATGCCTTGAGACAAACACAGACATAAAAAGAATGGACAGTCAAATAAGTTCACACGGATGTGCTATTTCCAGACAGTGCAGGCCATTACAGAAGGGCACATAGGTCATGAATTGGGCTTGGTAAGCTCTATGAAGGGGTCAGTTTACTTGATGATAGAATCCTCTCTGACACAACCACCCTCTCTGCGGACAGGCTCGCTGGGCATATAGCAACCATCAGTCATCATCTATCAGGCGACCTTCAGGCCACTGCCGAACACAACTGTACTCCATTCCTGTCTGATTCCCTCTATTCTCCCCTCGCCGCTTCCGTCTCCGGCTTCTGCTTTTTGTTTCTCTCAGTCGATCGCGCCGCTTTCTTTATCTGCTCCTGACCAGACTCTCTCTCAAGCCGCCATCTGGGAAGAGACCTCGACGCCGCCATCGGTTCGGGAGTTAGAGAGGAGATTGATTTTGTTATGAATGAAGCCTCCGTTCTTTCAAGTCGGGGAGTTTCGGGTCAGTTTGTTATTATCGCTCCTCTGTGTCACTCCCACTCTGAGCATGGAGGATACATGACTGCCACCATCTGAATTTAAATTAGTCACCAAACTGTTTATTATTTCAGTCACTGGTTCCCTGAATTTACCACCGAACAGTTTGAGAATAATACAAGTCAAGAGTGATTTTCATTTTTAATTGTTACTATTTTGTTCTTGTTAATGATGAGGAGGGTGATAATTACAATAAGAGTTGTTGTGATTGTTGTGCATGTTGCTTGGACAGTCGGCCAATGTCTGACGGCCTAGTTTTTGCAGTGTGTCCCACACCGTCAGCTCTAGTCTGTCCGTGTCAACGTGATTTCCACGGTGCAAGAAATCACTCGGATTGGCGGTTCAGCTTAAACCAATCAGTGCACAGGTAGGTAGGAGGTAAGCAAGCCAATGAGTAACGTCAAGAGGAAAACACAGAAGACTCTTCTTATTTTGTATTTTCATCTCATCTGATCATTGAAATACACAGATATATTACAGCGACATGGCCGTGTGGAATGAAGCTAAGTGGCGAGTCAAAGTGGTGTGAAAATGGCCAGCAAACGCTGCTTTATTTCATTGTATGTATCATAACAACGTTATGTTATGGAGATCTGCCGTCCTCTGCCTTTCTGTTTCCCTGTGTGAAGAGTTAGTTCGTCTTCGTACGTGGTAGTCCGCTACAGTCTTCGTGGTGTGTTCAAGTGCAATTTTTTGGCCGAGACAAAGGCGATGTAAAGGCCAGCCCTCATCTTTGATGTTGTGTTGGTGTGTCTGGGTCTTAAGGTTACTTTCCTTACTAATATGTTGTCAAGTAGGCTGCAGATTTCTTTTATTTTGTAAAAGAAAACATCCCCTTAAAACGGTGCTAAATACAAGATTGGGAACATTTCTATTGCCTCCGAACAGCTGACAGCTGACAGCAACAGTGATGACGGAGCTAACGGTGTTAACATGAGGGGCAACCGTTGGTCGGGACGGCGTCATCAGCTGTAACCGCCCTATAAGAGGAGGGCAGAGCGGCAACTAGCGAAGGAAACACAGAGAAAGAGCGACTTCATTCTCTGCTTAGGAAGACATTACTCCTCTATATCTTTACATAGCAAATAGTTGTTTGCTGCTATATTAATGCTCTGAAGATGGAGCCCTTAAGACTTTCAAGAAAGTTAATACGTTCTATATATGTCAAAACTTTTAGATATACCAATATAAAAAGTAATCTACAGTCATATTAAACTCAGAATCAGCTGTACATTGAGTTTAGTGCTAACTAGCTAATCTCTAACTTTGATTACTCACAGGAACTTACAGGATTTTATAACTAAGACTTTGCAAGAAAATCATTACCTTACAAGAAATACTCAACACTTTTTTTTTTTATTCACAAGAAGCTTTGTAGATCTGCTGTTTGGGTGTTTATGCATAGTTGTAAACATGGATCATGATAATAACAATAATAAAAATGTAATTGTCATTAATTTTGTCAATTCGCTTATCTTTTCAGCTCTCGTACATCCTGTTTTTTGTTCTCTCTGAAGTGCGACTGTCACAGAAGCAACTACCCTTTTATAAAAAAAGCGAAGTGCCTTAAAAAGTAGCTTACAATTACTATTTTTCTAATCTTTGCCTCATTTGTGCATGCTGTGCTGAGGCAGAACCGCTGAAGAAGTGCTAGACAGACAAGTGTTTTCTCCATGACATTTGTCGTGTGACAGAAACTTATTTTTAAGAGGAGGTGTCGGGGTGTTAATTAAAATTCTGTCAGCCTCCCAACAGCAACTAGGCTGCTCTTTTTTTTTCCCCCAAGTTTGGGATCATCTCTGAATAAACTCTTCAGTCAAATGATATGTCAAATAACACCTTGCTAGACCTCGCTGTGAAGGGAGATTTAGCTTGCTAGTGGAGCTCCCCGTTTCCCTGCTCGGGGACCATCTTGGCTCCCTCTCTTCCTCCGTCTCTCAGCCTGTTTTGCATCCATCTCCTCTTCCTTCCTCCCAACCCACTTCACTGTCTTGCCGTTCTCTCAAGTCACACCCCGACTTGTTCCATACAGAGAAAAAGCTGGGAAAAAAACAAGGTATACCAAGAGACTGCTGCGGCACACGCAACAAGGAAGGAAGGGGAAGAAAAAAGTGCGTGAGGGGAAATTACGTGTAGAAAACGGACAGAAAACTGTTGATATGCTGAGAGGAGACGGCGAAGCGTCACATAATCCTGGGAGAACGCGTCTACCTCTGCAAAGACGATGAAGATGAGACGTGAGGGTCAACTACACCCAATAAATACAGCGAGGGAACAGGAGGAATTCAAAACGTATTTGTACTGGTTGTACTACAAGCCTGTGTGTTGTTAGCAAAGTTAAACAACTACTAAGAAACTTGGGAAACAGGAATACGCACCAGGGTTTTGCTGAGGGACAAGATGTGAGAGAGCATATTCCCCGAGAGATGTGTGCGCTTGAAACAGGGGCGACGCCGTTTCCCACGATGCACCCCACCTCCCACCCCCACCCTCATCTCCTCTCCATGCTTTCATCCGGGCAAACAACAGCACCGCTGACTCTGCTGCCGAATGAAATATTCATGGCAGAGATGATGAAGCGGATGCATCTGAAAAAGATGGCGTACCTTTCTGGATGCCGTTTGCACCGATGGGACCTTCGGAGCCAGCTGGGCATTCGGGGCTGGTTGTTTGCGGCGGTGGTGCGCTCCTGAGGAGGAAGGGAAGTCAGCGAATTAGAACCACCGACGCAACATGCAGGAAAATAAGTAACATCATTTAAAACGTAAAGGCCTTCAAAAGAGATAAGTGGAACTGAAAGTTAGTTTCACAGTTCAAAAGTTTAACAATGTAAAGCATGAGGGGTATTAATGTACGTGGAATGCAGGATTGAATATGAAATTAGAGGCCTCAGGTGCTCTGTCAGTGTAAATCTGAATGCAAAGAGGGAAAGTCTTGTTTCATTCGTGCCATAGCAGCGAGCATATTCATTCCTCCAGGTACTCTTTTAACTTGTTTGATTAGTTCTCAACTGCTCATAAACTTCCATTAAGTCAAACTTTATGCTCAAAGGAATAGTTCAACCATTTTGGGAAACACCTCTTTGCTTTCTTGCTGAGAGTTAAGTGAGAACATTGATACCACGCTCGTATCCGCCAGCGCCTCATCCAACTCTCTGCAACAAAGTGAATGAGCACATTTCCCCGAAACGATTCCCTTAAGTTTAACTGTTACCTGTCCTGAAGTGGCGGTATGGTCTGATTGGGGATTTCAGGGACGGGCCGGTGCCTCAGCCGGTAGGAGCGAGTGAGCCGTGGACCCACAGAAACCTTAAAGCTGGGCTGTGCCTCGTAGATGGAGTTTTCCACCATGTCACCTTGAAAACCTAAATTTTCTTCAGCGAGCATTGGGCGAGGGACTTCTGCCACACAGGGGAAGGAGTTGGCGCTAGACAGCGAGGGATCCTCTGGGGAAATCTCCCAGTCTGAGGGTATGTCAGACACGGAGAGGGACTCGCTGCTGCTGCTGCTGCTGCTGCTGCTGCTGGAGGATGCAGAGGTAGGGCCGTGGGTGTGTCCAGGCAGGGATGCTTGGATGTTTTTGGGATTGCGCGGGGCCGGATGAGGCGGGTGAAAGTGTCTGCTGTCTGGGATGTCCTCAACTTCGATTCCGAGTCCAGCTCCTGGAGGCAAAGACTGACTCCCCTCCTGCTCATACTCCCTCCTCTCCTTCACCTGTTGATGGCATGAAGCACCCCTCTTTTTATCCTTTAGGAAGACATGTCTCGGGTGTGGCACGGGCTTCCTCCGCCACCTCCCGTCCCCTTCCTCTTCCTCTTCCTCTTCCTCTCCGCCACTCGGCTGCTTCACCCCTAGCGCTTCCAAACTCCGCAGCATGCGCCTGCGGTGGCCTGTTGGAAGCACTTTAAGCTCCAGGAGGTGCTCATCGGTGAGGTCCTTGCAGTCTTCCAGAGCTTGATAACCTCCTTGCTGGAAATATGAGGTGTACTGGGACAGGCGGATGCTGGACAGCCACTCCACAATCTCCTGGCTGGACTCTGGAGGCTCCGACATGGTGGTCCAGTCTCACTTCTGCCACATCAGGAAGACCTTCAGAAGATGTAGTAGTCCGGCTTCAAACTGTGAACAGAAAAAAAGATAAAAAAATATGTGAAGGGTGAAGGAAAATACTCTTAACTTCAGAAAGTGCCGTCAAGTAGAATTTAACCTTTGCATGACTCCACTGTTGTACCACAGACAATACTCTTAACCTATGAAACACCCTTTAAACTCCAACAAGTAAGGGATAATATACAGCAAGTCAGTCATTGTTGTGAAAGAAACCCAGACGGCAATGCTGCACTTTCTCATCACCTTTCACAACAATAAGCATCTCGCTGTACATTATTCTGCTTATTACTGTAGTGTAAAGCACTTTAAGTGGTCTGAAGACTAGTAAAGCGCTATATAAATGCAAGTCCATTTATTACATGGCTTCTTACTTAAGAAATTAATAATTTGACACAAAACCTGTCCGACAGCAGAGCTGCCCCCATAAAAACGGCCTGTTATAAATAACAACGGTCAGTTATAAAGAAATAACAGACCGCAGAACACCACGATTAACTCATCAGCATCAACTATTCAACAACACTGTAATAAAATGCTCAAATGATGTGCATTTTTCTACAAGCCAAGTGGATATCGGTTTTGTCTCAGAGAGAGGTTCTGCAGCTGAAAATGTAAATGTATTCGCTTTCATACCAAAAGTTAGAGGATTGACACATGAGATGACCGATTAATAATTATTTGTAAAAATTAAAAAAATAAGAAAAAATTTTTGTAAAAGAAAAAAAAAAATGTGAAAATTTTTAAAAAAAAAAAAAAAAAAAACTTATTATAAATTTTTAAAAATAAAAATTTTTTTTTTTTTTTTTTAAATAAAAAAAAAAATAAATAGAGGTGAAAAAAAAAAAAAATAGGGAAGATTTTGGGAGAGAAAAATTTCATTTTTTTCATTTTTTTTTTTGAAAGAAAACAAAAAAAGGAAAGAAAGAAGGGGGAGAGGTAAAAAAGGGTATAATAATTAAATCTCAATAAAAAAAAAAAAAAAAGAAAAAAAAAAAAAAAAAAAAAAAAAAAAAAAAAAAAAAAAAAAAAAAAAAAAAAAAATAAAATTAAAAGAATATAAAAAAAAAAAAAAAAAGGAAAAAAAAAGGGATATAAAAAATTTAGAAATAAAAAATAAAAAAAAAAAAATTATAAAAAAAAAATTGGGTTTTTTTTTAAAAAAAAAAAATAAAAAAAAAAAAAAAAAAAAAAAAAAAAAAAAAAAAAAAAAAAAAAAAAAAAAAAGGGATGAGAAAAGAAAAAGAGAAAAGGGGGGGGGGGGGGGGGGGGGGGGGGGGGGGGGGGGGCCAATCTGGCTCTGTACTGTGTAATAAAATCAAACCGCCAAGGAAAAAAATTCAGTTTGTTATGAAAAATCCCACTGAGCTATTAGACGCTGAATATATGTTTAACAGATGTATATTATACGTATACTTGTCTGTAGACTCTCAGGTTATTCAGAGTTGAAAAGTGAAAGTTTAGTCGACGTCTAGTCTTAGCCTAGGCATTGTTTCACTCACTCATTAACTCACTGTTAATGTGGGGGTGTGCAGTGTTCATGTTAAATATTTACAGCTTTTATGCATTTTTAAAATGTGTAATGATGTCTTTAACATACAGTCTAAAACCGGGCTACATGTAAGCGCTAAAGCATAGAGGTGACGTTGAAAAGATGTCTATTGCTCAGTGAATGTAAAATGTGTCCTTTTCATGTTGCTTTTGTACAAATTAGAAAACAAAAAAACACCATATTAAATGCAGCACTTTAAAAGGTAATGGGATATAGATTTTTTTTTTTTTTATAAAGCCTTAATGCTTTATGCTTAACATTGATATTGTCATGTAATCTCAGCAAAACAGTACAACGAACAAGCCAATTTCTCAAAATGTCCTCCTTTAAGCTTACTCTGAAAAGATCAAGATGCATGTGCTGTACAACAAACGCAAATCTAAATTTGCAACATGAAACAGCAGGAAACAGCAATAGCTATGAGGAAACAGCATGCCATCACTATAGCGTGGCTCTATGGTCAGGTTTAGGTAATACACTTACCTCTTAAAGTCTCATAGTTGAATCAAATAACACACAAACTGGATCTCTGCAGAGAGGCCGACTGACATCTTTGTCTCTTTTTTTTCCCCCCACAGCAGAGTTTAAAGATCCGAGCTTTATATCGCAGCTCACTGCCGATCAACACATAACAACCCTTCAAACGGCAGGCTATTGTTAAATGTCTGTTTCCTCGCGCTTTCACACCGTCACCTCAGAGTCTAGCCCTGCCGTATTGTGTGCGTCTCTCGGTCTCTTACACATTCACACTTCAAACTCACAGGAAGATGCATCAACATCTTACCGTGTCCACTTCTCTTTTGGATTGCAGCCCTACGGGGCACAGGGGAATTGACGTGTTACTTCTCCTTTCAAGTAAACACAACCTTGTTGCATATGCATTTACATTTAAATGCTTTAATAAACATGAACATAAACTGACTTTTAGATATTTTATATGTGAACCTGGTGAGACTTTGGCTTTTCTCCCCCTTTCATACACTTTTCCACAACAATTTGATATGATAGTTGTGTAAAAAAAGCTAAAATATGCATGCTCAAAGGCAAAATGATTTTTCTCAGGATGTTCTTGTATGCTCTGATGCCTTTTAAAGCAGACCTTTTTCATTTTGTGAGCACACCACATGGTTGCTGCTCCACTGCTTTGCAATTTTTAGCACTGAGTACACAGTCCCAGCTCCACACAACCGTATTAAGTCCTCACCATACAGTCTATCAGACCTGCCCAGCTGTGTATTGCACTGTTAACATGCAGGGACCTGTATTGGCCAACAGCCAGCGTAGGCACACGCCAAAGCTTGCTAGCACATTTGACCCGACCTGCTCCTCATCTCTTGCCTTTTAGCGCTTATGCGCCCACTCACACAGCTGCACACAAACTACCCACCATAGAGGAGAGCAGCACACACATTCAGCAAACATTATTAAGGGCTGGATATAGGAGTTTTGATCTGCAGCTAGTGCCCGGCATCGAAGCCCGCAGACTGTTTAGATCAATACGAAGAGCAAAAAGAGAACTTCACAAGATCAACAGCTTGGAAATCCCACATGGGCATGGGAACATATTGAGCAGTGTGTGTGCAGCCATAAAGGTACAACTGGAGGCAAGACACACAACACAAACTATGTAGACAAATCACTGACTTACAATACAGCAATTAATTTTTAGCTCTAGATTTTGTCTCATAAGTCTGAGACGATACAACTATCTCCAGATCTATCACGATACAATATGCACTGCAATTCAATATTACTATTCATTGCCATTTTTGTTTACCATGGGAAAAAGTTCAAACACTTCTAGGGACTTTAACTACGGAAGATATCTAAATTAATACAGAAAATATGTTTGATTTTCAGCATGTATATAGTAAGAGATGTCGTAAAATCAGATTAGGCATTATTAATACACATTTTTCCAGCAACCCCAAAATATAGAGAACAAAGACATTTCCCTAACAAATTAATGGTATTTTCTTTTTAATCCATGGGACATGTAATGTTTTGTACTTCTGGTTAATATAATCCAATCTTATTTCCATATATGTACCTTATTTTGAAAACAGACGCAGTCACGTGTGTATATTTCCACTAACTAGTTCTCCCAGTCAGCTCCATTCTCTTTATACATCCTGGTCGAAGTTAGCGTCCATCGGCACCATTTCAACGCATTTAACATAAATATCAGTATACGGGTGCGAGTTGCCGGTGATAGCTAGCTTGACCGCACGTTACTGCAACAGGTTTCCTGTTCATGTCATAGTTAGCAGGCAGCTTTAGCCACGATTTCTAGCTCTGCTTTTCCTGCACTGTGTGAAACGCAAAGTGTTTCCGTACTTTACTGCGTTTATCACGTTATAATATCCCAGCGGACCCTCCGCCGTTTCATGCTTTGTCGTTTCGGGCCGGCTGCGGTTTGTTTTAGTTGACGGATACAGAACAAATATAACGCTACTCAGATTACAATAATGAAAGCGGCAACTTCTTTCTCCCTCCGCACAGACTGAAATGAAGCCGTTCTGGCATTAAAAAAATTGAAATCGTAAAAAAATAATCGCAATACATAAGTGAAATTTTTTCCCACCCCTATTGAATCACATCCAAAACAAAACAGAGTCTGAAAGCATGGCTGCCAGCACAGGTGAGGTGCGCAGCATTAGTTACACCCACCACACACCACAGGTATGGTTACAGCACACGGGCTGAGTCACAGCACGCACACCGACACACACCTCAGCCAACCCACTTTGAACAAAGTCCAACATGTGTCCCCTTCCTGGTTTAAGGAATACAAATACCTGTGCATGCTGTCCACATATTATCCACCTTAATAATTTTGAAGATAACAGTCACAAGTATTTATTAATAAAAAATGTCATTTAAAACTTTTGTGGGCAGGTTTTCATTTCAGTACCAGAGTTTCAGCTTCATGTGTTCATTTATTTACACGTTGGAGGGAAAAAAGTATTTCACCGCTGTGACCAGTTTTTATGCGCCTAAATATCCTTTAAAGTGACACAATTAGCTTCGTCTCTGACGCATTTTAAATATAATATTCAATTTAAGCTCGATCATTTCAGCCTCGTTCCCACTTTGAACAGCTGAAGTCGCGTTTTTTTGTTTTGCTTTTTGTTTTTTTAAACGTTGCGCGTCGCCGCAAACACCGCGCTTCCGGTGCCGTGCCAAGCTTACCTGCAGGTTAAAGACGGGAGGGCATCACCCGCACACCTTTGCGCACTCGCTGCGTCCACTTTCTGTCATGTTACCCCGCTCAGAGTCTCTACTGCTGGCCTCCCTCACGCTGTTTCCGTTCCCCTGTGTTTGGTAACTCCACGCCCACTTCAGCACAGGGACCAGGAGTTCAATACCAGCACAAGTACAGCCCCCTACTTCACTTGCGCCCCTAAACTGTACAATATAATAGTATTAAAGTTGCACCTCGTTGCAAGGCTCTCCTAAGTGCGCCTGCTCCTGCAGTAAAAGCTTGTGCTTGCCTGTGATGAGCACCGCACAACAGCAAAGTGAAGGCACTTGTGATGTTTTGCTGAACACTTGCATGTCCCAGCTTGCTCCTGAAAAAAGGCCCCAGGCTACACATTCAGGAATGCAGCAAAGATGACTGGAACGCTTAATGAAGCGAGTCCTGCAGAAAACAAGAACACATTTAGTTTCATTATTATCATCTATCATTATTTATTGCCTGCTATTATTACTAGAATGCAGTATGACACTGAATGTATACTGTATATGGCATCGCTGTATTGCTGTATGATATGAATTTCAGACCTGGCATTTGAGTGATGAACAAAAACACTGTGAGATTATGTGAAACAGAAAGTGAACTGACCGTTGTTGGCATGTTTTAAAGCTGCAGTAGGTATAATGTTTTTAGCATAATTTGGCATAATCCCATAATAACCTTTCATCTTATTGTAAGATAAGATAAGATATTCCTTTATTAGTCCCACAGTGGAGAAATTCACAATTAATCACAAATAATTCAAGTGATCTCAGAGAAAACTAAACTTCTGCACCTCCTCTTGGCTCTGTTTCCAGGCTAGCATGACAGAAGACCAATCACAGGTCATTTCAGAGAGGGCGTTCCTATTGGATGTGCTCTGGCTGGTGGGCGGTGCTTGATATTTCCTCAACAGATCTCAACATGGCTGCCGGGTCGCAAACTCTCATTTTACAGCTAAATAGTAAATACAAGATGATTCTGAGAGCATTTTATGTGAGAAACAGGCATTGCAGTAACAGTACTGATTCATATTTGGTCAGCGCTGCCTAGTTTGAACGTCTGGTGGGAGTTTGAGAGTGATTGACGGCTGCGGCAGGCTCCAGCTCGGCTCTGATTGGTTGTTTTATTCCGGTCTGTGAAGTTTTGCTGATGCCATTAGGAGCACCGAAGGACACACTACTTTTTTCAGATTACCTGTCTCACACAATACTGACAGAATATAGCAACCATTTTATAAAAATAACTTTTTAAAGTCATATTTGCTCCGTTTCTACCCACTGCTGCTTTAAGTATATTGTTTTATGAAATGTGACATACTATGCCTACTACTGTCACCACTACTAGCAATGTAATTAATACAAATGCAGTTGAATTTCAAGTAATTTGTCACGCTTTCACAAGAATGGGATGAACCTTGACCTTTGACCTAGGACCACCGAAATTGAATTTTTGAGTTCAAGTGGACATTTGTGCCAAATATGAAGAAATTCCCTTTGAGGTTTAATACAACAGTAAAGCTTTTTTAAATTTTATTTTCAATAGATTCAGCATTTTCATGGTGTGTATTTCTCACTCTAATGGATACTATCACGCTGAATCAAATCTAAAGTGCTAAAATAAGTAATAAAATATGCAGTGTGAAGCATCAGCCACATGATGGTGACAGAGCGCTGCAGCACTGTCGCTTCTAGGCAACAGAGCAAAATACAATAGGCCTTTCTCACTGAAGACATGTTGGCATGTCACAGTGGGAAAAGCACACTAGTAAATAGCAAAATCAATGACGGCTGAGTTCAGTTTCAGGGTCAATTTCCTTCGTCTGTGCCATTGTGTATGATTATATGAGTAACATGTTTTACTTCAAATAAATAGGCATTCTACCAAAGTGGTTTGTAGATTTGCATGTTTTCTGATAGATATACTAGCTTTGCAATTATGCTTTTAACACTGTATTATCTGCCTGCTGTGATAATCCAGAGTCAATTAAAATCTTAATGTAATTTAGACAGTAAGACTTCTGTCTGTCCATGCCTTTTCTAAACCTGTTGACCTGAGTGTATTTACTCCAACACTGTACAGTTTTCAAATTCTTGTACTTCACTTTTCATTTTAAACTACTTTATACTTCTTACTTCTCTGATTAAAGGTGCAGTGTGTAAGATTTGGCAGCATGTAGTGGTGTGGTTGCAGGTTGCAACCAGCTTAGTACCCCTCTGTTCACTCCTCCATTTCCATGACAGCAGTAATGTGAGCCACCGAGTGCAAAACCGTGGTAACGGCGCTCACGTCGTTCAGAGGCCATGATAATAACACTACTTTATAGGGGCAACATGGAGGGCTCTGAAGAGGACCCGCTTCCTGTGTAGATTAAAGATTAAGAGCTCATTCAACGAAAACACGATTCTTAGTTAGTTATTATTAACCAACGTAGAAGTAAATCAAAGCATTTTACAATCTGTATCTAATATAACAATATATTATTAAGAATAGAAGAATTGTTTTATTAATCCCCTTTGGAGGAATTAAATTTTTCAATTCGTGCTCTGTTTCAGCATAATAAGTACACTTGCTTTTTATACTTTGCTGATAATACTTAGTAGTACTTTTACTTAAGTGACATATTTTCCTTTACATGCAGTATTTTTAGACTGTGGTATGGCTAAAGTAAAGGATCGGAATACGTCTTCCACGTAAAACCAGATAATCCACAGGAAACCCACAAAACGCTGCTTCACACAGCACTTTTGTTCATCTAGAGCCTCCCTGTAAGTCCACAGCATCCTCCTCAACATACAAAACAAGTAACATTTCTGCTATTTAAAATGAGATAAATATGAAATATGCATCAGCACTGAGTTATGAATCAGTAGTGGGCGACTCTGAAGAGCTGCTGTCTTTTACTGTCTGGACGTACCAGCAGTAAAATGAGTGACAGAAGAATAGAAGAGAGGGATGGGACGTCTGGAGGACAGCACTCTGTCTTCCTGAGACTCTTTTGCTCCGTGGTTCCTCTTTTGTCCCTCCCTGCCACGCCTCCAGGGGTCGCCTTGGCAACATGTTTTACTGCTGGCAGCCATATAAATACAGCATTGGCTCCTGTAAACTGGGAAAGCTGTAGACAGAAACACTCAATGCCAAGGACACGGCGAGCTAGGAGGCTTCAGCTTCAAATATAAAAGGAGGTACACAAGGGAATGCAGTGCTTTTTTAGTGAATATTTAGCAAAAGGGGTGAATTGCTTTTGACATGTGCAAAACGGACTGAAAAAGAGGCATAAAATAGGCCAGATGAGGTACTTCTGGCCCTCATCTGTCGTATTTTTCAGCACAGCATGGATGCAAATCTGCATGTGAATAAACTGATGGATGAAGCGGAGTCTCTTCATGGCAGGAGGAGTGAACACAATCTCCTCAATATGTTGACTGAAACTATTCGGGGGCTTGAAGCTGTCAGACGCTGCAGAGATGATCGTGATGGACCGGTGGGTGAGGGGAGACCCATAGGAGTCAGGATGCTCAGTCCTGCAGAGAATGAGGAGGGCGACGAAGAAGGAGGTGCTGATGGAGAGCAGGAGGAGAGGGAGTGCAAGCAGAAAGTTCTGGGAGTGCTGAAGGAGCTGAGTGTTTTTCACTCAGAGCGAGTGGCAGCATGGAGACGAGTCCTGAGACTATATAAGTCTCCACCAGGGGGCAGTGATCTGCAACATCCCTCCACAGCAGGTATGTGAGCTCATCTGACTGATGCGCCTTTTTCAGCCTTTTTGAGCAAACAGAGAAGTGGAAGTAGTGTCAGTTAAAGATGAAATGTAAGCATGAGAAGTGATGTTTGAAGTTGCAACTCTGAAAGCAGTTCAAGTGTCAAATGTAAGCAGTTGAAGTGTTGGTTGACATTGAAGGACTATCAAAGAGGAGTGGAATTTGAACAATTTTTGAAACTGCTAAAGTCAATTTAAGTATACATGCTGAGAGCAGTTAAAGAGTCAGTAAATAAAATTACTGAAAGGAGTTGAGGCATCACTGGAAGAGAGGGGTGATGAATGATTTCAGCCATTTGAAAACAATTTCTAAAAAAACATATCAGTTCATTGTAAGCAGGAAAGGTAGCTGACATATTAGTGGACGCTGAAATGCTGAAAGTAGTTGAAGTGTTAGTGGAAGCTGAAACACTGAAAGTAGCTGAAGTGTCAGTGGAAGTTGAAATATAAGCATAAAAGGGGAAGTGTTGGCTGAAAGACTTTAATAAGTTCAGGTTTGACTGGAATTTGAAGTAATGTCAAGAAAATTTATTTTTAAGCGTAAATTTTAAATCTGTTTGTGAGGCAAATGCCCTGTAAACATATACATATATGTACCACCACAGCATTTGACATAATTACATAGAAATAGCTGAAGTGAATCTGCATTTGTGCAAAGGTACACACAATGAAATATAGTTTATAGGTTTTAGAGAGTAGTTTAAAAATCTAAATTAACTCTCAAGAAATGTGTCAAGTAAAAATTTTACTTAATTTTTGTGATATACAACACAATCGCCTGTGTTCTATATCTCTGTTTTGCTTCAGATACAGAATGTACAGTCACACCTTCAGACTCCTTCAGTAACACTTTTCTGAGTGTTGGGGCGGACATAGAGAGCGTTGTGGACAAACTGAATACAATCAGAACCAAGCTGGATGAAGAAATCCTCAAATTATGTGCAGCGGAGGCCTCGAATGTGGATGCAGCAATCCAGGAGACCAGAGACCCAAAAGCACCAGAGCAACCTGAAGATGACAACAATCACCTGAACTCCCATGATCCCCTTGAATCTGACTCTGGGAATAAACAGGAGGTTGAAGATGGAGACAATCAAAGTCATACAATGCCACCGCCTGACACCGAACAAACATCAGACTCCAGATTCAGCAGTTCTGATTGCAACGATGTGAAAGAGACAGGCAAAGAATTAGTTGTCAAAAGTCAAGGGAGTGATACTGAGGACTGTGTTTCTCTTGAAAGTCACACAGATTTCCAGCAGGAGACAGAAAAGGACACAAATAGGGTAAATGACAAGGGCAAAGAGGAGACAAACAACAAATGGATCACTGTAGGGTAAGATAACATATATTTATGGTTACATCATTCCATCATAATTATTTTAGATGTCATATTATCAGGCAATTACATAGCCTTTATCGGTCGCTATAAGCACTATAGATGTGGGTCAGTAGGAGCCTTCTGTGCCTACTCCGTTGTAAAAATGGAAGTGAAAGGTAAAAGCAACACATACAACTGCATGAAATGCTTCTTTAGGTTTAGGCATCAAAACGACAACCTTTTTAACCTTTTTAGCTTCGTGCTCTCTTTACTACAGCGACTGACTTACGATTCTACTCCTTTCATAATTACTACAGTTGGTAAAGGCCGCTGTCATGTTCTTACCTCTTTCGGTGGTCTATCCTGTGAATAGATGATAAAGCCTACTACTGGGTGTAGTAGGCCCATATTGACCCACATCTATGGGGCTTATAGCGATCAGTAACACCTATTTAATGGCCCGACAACTGTCTAATCGGCTAACAACTTTAAAATAAAGTTTTGCCTGCTGCACAGCATGAGATAGAACATGATTGTAACGTGATTTGTTATGTCCAGCATCGCAGTCTTTATCCCCCATGGGGCCAGCTTGTGAGTCTGGACATGATTTCATTCCTTCCCCTCATTTCCCCTGCTCACTGATACAGAAGCAAACTCGCTGCACTGGTACATCGAAAGGTGCATGCGTTTCGACCACCTGGTCTCTTCATAGCCGCCTACTTCAGACGGTTCACTGTCAGGTCAATACCCAGATTTGTCCAAAGGTCAAACAAATGAGAAGAATCCAGATTAGTGGGAGTCTGGGGGAAGCTGATATGGAAACAGCGTGCTCCAGCATTTCAGAAATATTTATGGTGGTTGCACTTTTTGGTAGAAATGTAGCTTAAATATGATAAACAACATTTCTACTACAAATTATACTACAAAAAGATATGCATTGTAATATCAACGATTCAGGGAGTAAAATAAGCTATTTGTACTCCAGAATGTCATATGTACATTATGAGCTTTGTATCTGTGTAAATATGTCCATGATTTCTAGGCTCACAGGTCAACAGGATGACAACCATTCAGACATACCAGACACATGCTTTATCAGAGCACCTATGGGTGTGGCTGGCGTCCTGAGATGTGAGGTGGCCGACACCCTGAGCTGTCTGATGGTAACCGGCTCGGAGGAGCTGGTCAGCAGAGTGATCAGGGTCAAAGTTCAGGACGGAGCTAACGTCCACTTCCCCGTGACTGTGGTTGTGCCTTTCTGTGCACGTTACCGCGGCAGCTACAGGGAAGTTGCCGTGAAGATAGTCGATGGGGAGAGGAGGGCAAGCTACATCACTCCTGTAACCACAGAGGGCACGTATGGAGGGCAGAGGGTAAAGTTATCTGTAACTTACAGTATATTTTAAAGGTGTTTATTTTACTGTCAGGGATGCCATCAAGAAAAAAATGTTATTTAAATATTGTTATGATGTGTTCTTGGTGATATTTCTACATGAAGACCTTTTCTAACACAGTTCGACCTATTGTTTTAAGGGTCGTGTTCCACATTTTGTACAGAATAGGCATGATTTCTGGAGAAATTTGATTTTGCTTTTGTGCATTCAGGGTTAATTTGAATTAACACAATGATAACTGCAGTTTGTGAAAGGCACACAGGGAACAACTACAGAGATAACTGTATCGTCTGCATATAAACGTATTTTTGCTGGCTGGATGTGCCTTCTTGGAAAGCAGAACTGGTGCTAATATAGCCATATGGTTCACCTTTTGTGAGCTTTAGGACTTTGAATTTACAGTTATCACCAGAATTACTTCACGTTCGGCCTGAAATATAATTTTAGAAGCAAACTAGTACACCTTTACTGCTTTCATCTCTGTAAATTTAACTAGTTTTTGACAGACTCAGAGGCAATTATAGCTCTGCAAATGATGAAAGCAGCAGTGGTGGAATGTATCCAAGTACATTTACAAGTACTGTAATTAAGTACAATTTTTAGGTACTTGTACTTTACTTACTAGTATTTTCATTTCCTGCTACTTTATACTTCTACTCCTCTACATCTCAGAGGGGAATATTGTACTTTTTACTCCGCTACATTTATTGCTGTCCAGTAACATAAAAAACATTTGATATGTTTTGTGATATGACGCAGTTGTCTGACTAACCTACACAGTAGCATATAAAGTATCTAAATTGACTCTAAATTGAAGAACTTAAAATGTATGTGTTAGTGATAGAAACAGAATATAATATTCTTTAAGGGTACTTTAAAATGAGCCATTCTTTTATATTCGATATGTTATGTACATTTTGGTGATGATACTTCTCTATTTTTACAGTATATAAGTAACATTCTGAATTCAGGACTTTTACTAGCAATGGAGTATTTTTACTTCAGTAAAAGATGTGTACTTTTTCCACCACTCGAAAGAAATAACTGCCACCACTCTAACTGTACTGTGTCCTCACCCAGGGTTAGATTGGACATCAGCGAGAATATTACTTTCTGTTTATCGATGATTCAAATACCAAAATAGACGGTTTCATTTCTATCTTCGTCAGGGCTCATTTGCAGAGGTGAGGGTGTACTCCCTGGGCTTGTTTGCAGTGGTTTCCTGTCTAAAAAGAGAAAATTACACAGTTCCTGCAAAGGGTTTGTCATTGAAGCTACTCATGGACCCTCGATTCTGTCTGAACTACCTCCCAGGATCCTTCACTGCTCCAGTAATGGCACAAACCATGGTACGGAGTGATTGATTTGATCACGATCCATCTGTCTCCCCTTTTACTTTCAACACAAGTGTTTTATAACACCAGTCATAGCTTTAATCCACTGATTTGTTATGCCTTGTGGGCTTTGAAAAAAATACTGATATTTTTCCAAAAATGAGATAAAAACAGACATCATAAGAGAAAGAGGGACTTAAGCAAGCTAGAGATGGAGAAACACTGCTTATAATTCACAGACTTAAGTTTTCACAGATGTTTTCTGTGAGGTAGAAAAATTAACAGCTGCGGTGGATGTTTGAATTGATTTCTGAGTCCAAGCATCTGTGAACTAACTCCACCACAGCAGTTTGCTGCTTGATCTGACGTCGAAATCCGACCGCTCCCCCCTCTACACGTCTCTCTTTGATGAAACAGCGTGCTGTCGGCAAAACAAAAATGTGGAGAGAAAAAACTATTTTCACATCACACAGAATCTCTGTCCAAACTCGTGCTTAAATAATGCAGAACAGCTGTTTCCTCATCTGCCTCAGATCCAGCCAGTAGATGCCGCTCTGCTGGCTGCCGTCAAGTCTGGAAGCGATGCCTATCACTCGGTGGTGTCTACGAGTCCACTGCTCTACCTCACCCACCCATCCTCTCAGCCCCTGAGAAGACCACTCACTCTCACGCTTCCATGTCCCCCGAACCCTGAAAAGAAGAGGCATACGAGGGGGCAAGGGGAGGAGGAAGACCACCAACCTCGGCCTGTTAGTGCTTCTCCACGATGGGATCAACCTGCTTCCCACATAAGGAGGTGAGTTAATGATTTGAAGTACAGAAATCAGAGATCAACAATGTAGATGGCAACTCCTAGATGGGAATAATCATTTATGCATTAACAACTGAAATAATATTACACAAAGCATCTATAATGAATACAAATTTGGCAAAATTTCACAGATGGTCAGGCTAGGAAGGGATGGCCATGTTGGTCTGTCAGCTGTTCGACCACTTTGGCCCAAATAGAAATATCCAACCTGCTATTATGCCAAAGCGTGTAATAGACCTGCCTGTTCACCAGATAGCATGCCAATGTCACATTTTGCCTCGCAGAGGTGTGAATATTACACATGTATTAAGTAGTAGGTTTAGGCAACAAAATTAGGTTTAGGAAAAATGTCATGGTTGGGCTTACGCACGTACGGAAAGAACTTAACATACGTAAGAAAAACATGTCGCAAACGTCACTGACACAGGTCTCCTGGTTGAAAGTCCTGTGTTTGTTGGACCCATCCTCCTCACCTCCTGCCCACCCACCATAAGCAGTCTTTCTCACTTCTCATTCTACATCACTAGGTCTGAGCGTAGCATATTTACACAGATGCATTTTCACTGCATAGTACATGGCATACAAATGTACATAGCAAAAGCAAGAATGGCTTCCCAATTGCACGCTTTTGCTTGCATCATTCATACGCTTTTTTGTGCAATCTGGTTGAAATATTTCTTATTGGCATGAAATCTTGTACAGACCATTCTATAAATCCTCCTGACTTTGGTGATCCCGACTTTGCCTTTAGCACCACTATAAGGTTGACTTTTGTGGTTTTGAGTGAAATATCTCCACCATCTATCACCATTTGGATAGACTGCCATAGAATTATACAGACATTCACGTTCCCCTCGGGATGAACTGTAATACTTGGGCTTATGACTAAATCCCTGCAAATCTATTGAGGCTGTGCTAGTTTTAGTGTTAGTTAAAGCTAGGGTTGGTAATCTTGAGAAACTAGAGAATGCAGCGAGCAGCACTAGTTACAAAAGTCCCTAAATCTAGCGGGAAAGATGCCAAGTCAGCAACATTGACAGTCCATCCTTTCAGGCCTCCCTCTAAAGCCACTCCCCCAAAATTATCATAATGAACGTTAACGACAAACATGGCTATCATTACTCACAGCTGCCTAGCTAGCAGCTTGTGGAAGATTCCAGAGGCTGAATAAAATGATTGGACGGACTTCCTGCAGTCCTGCGACAGCCAAAGACCAGATTTTTGTTTTTTGTAAGAGCATTTGATTTATTGATTGTTGCTGGGAGTTTCAACAAATATAACAAAAATGGTTTTGAAGAAGATTAACCACACCACTTTTAATAAGCCAAATTTAGCATGCTAACACCCTAAACTAAGATTAAACCTGTTTAACATCAGCATGTTAGCGTTGTGATTGTGAGCATCTTGCTAACGTGAAGATTTAGCATCAAAGCACCAACCTGATATTTTACATGTTGTTTTGAATCTTTCTGTCAGAGTCCTGGGGGCCTCTGTGAAGTGTAAGGAGATGTCAAACGAGATGCTGGTTGTCCTGGGTTCAAGAGACAAACAGTGGAGCGTCCTGGACAAAGTCACAGTCAGGAACCAACAAAACGGACTGGTGTCCTTTGAGCTGACGGAGAACTTTGACAGGTACGTTGAATTGGCTGCTGAGAATATACACATGGCTATTGAGATTGAGAGGTTGCAACTGTAAATAAAGAGTCTCTAAAAGCTAAACATCCTTCCATCCATCCATTATCTGTAACTGCTTATTCTGGCCACCAGACTATCGCAGGGCTGACACATAGACAACAATTCACACTCACATTCACACCTACCGGCAATTTAGAGTCAACAATAAACCTAACTTTCATGTCTTTGGACTTTGGGAGGAAACCTGAGCACCCGGAGAAAACCCAAGCTAACATGGGAAGAACATGCAAACTCCACATAGAAGGGCCACAAGCCGGATTTGATTCCTACTTCCTGTGAGGCGACACTGTTAACCATGCAGCCATAAACCTAAACAGAAATACACATTTCAGCGGTGTACAGTACTAGCCCACTAAGACACAGAATCAAATTAAAAGATCGTGAAAAGTGTGTTAAAGGTGTTTCTAGGAAACATAAAAAGATGGAGTGGATTGTAAGGGGTGTACGTCCATTTTTAAAGCAGGTTTATGGCAACAGGAGCTCAGATATATAGCACATATTTAAGGTAAAGACCATATAGTGTTTGCTGAAAAAGCGTTACAATAACTCATATATGAAAGCCCGGAGTGTTTTCTCTGTGACTGCAGCACTCAGTGGATATATCGTTGTACCTTCCAACCTAAACACATCACAGCAAAAACCGCAATATGAGGCAGAAACATCCACAGGAGGACTACAGACAGGGCAGATAAGCCCAGGGTCAGACTCGTAGGGTGACGCTCACTTGTCGCATCATCGGTGTCGGACGATGCAGTGCTGATGTGTCCAGTTTGTCCACTCAGTAAAAGAAAAATCTGAAAAAACATACAGTGTTGTATCAAAAGACCTTTAACAGTATCCGTGAAACACATCAGTTGTGTAGACTCTTACCACATCTCCTCGTTCCTGTGCCTCTCTGCTAAAACTGATCAGCCACTGGAGTTGATTTGGGGGATTGTAAGTTTTCAGCTTGTTGCTGTTGTTTCCCATACACAGGATCAGAACAGGCCAGCTGCCCACACCACCCATGAAGATGTAATAAATCCTGCATCTGACCACAGAACAGGAAACACTCTCAGGCACAAGGTTATTATCGTAAACTAAAAGTGAAAAAGAGGTGAAAAATATTTTTGGTAAACTAAATAAAAACTATATAATTTCATAAAAACTAAACTGAAACGATATTGCCTGGGTAAAAACGAATAAGAATAAAATTTAAATTAATGTAAATTCATTTCAGTTTTTCTGTTTTTTTTTAAAACACAGAATCTGAGCTGACTTGACCTCAACCTCTGAGACATTATACCTGGCCTGAAAAAAACTTGATCTATAAAAACTAAAACAAAACTAAAACTAGCACACACACTGAAAACTAACTCAAACTGAAATAAATGTGAAAAGTCAAAACTAAAAAAATAAATAAATAAATAAATAAAATCACATAATAACTCAAGTGAAAGCAAAACAGTTGACATGTGATGGCGTACCTTCTTGCTGAGACGCAGTTAGCAGAGTCCGGGTTTGTTTGTCTCACGGGAAACCAGCCTAAAACCTTGAAATGATGAGTTGCTTGCAGTGTTCTTGTCATATCAAGGAGGCTGTTGAAACTGGATCACACACACAGAGACTAGTAAACAATATTTGATGAAGGGCAGAACTGAAATTTGCCAAAAAGATAAATGAATATAATTTGTGATGAGTAGCTTTAACTCTCTTCAACACCTGTCAGTGAAAAACAGCTTTTTTAGTTTTCCTTTTGCTGCAGACTCAACCTGCAAGATACAGAGAGCAATAGTAAATCATTAAAATGAATATAATCCAAACTATATCAAAAAAAGTTTTGGAGGAATTAAATGTTAGGAGTAATTTAAAGGTGCAGTGTGATGGATTTGGTGGCATGTAGTGTTGTGGTTTCAGATTGCAACCAACCGAGTACCCCTGCTCTTACTCCTTCCTTTCCAAGAGTGCGGTAACCTGAGTCGCAGAGTGCGAAACCGTGGCAACGCGCCTCACTCAGAGGTCATCCTTACCATAATAACACTACTTAGGAGCAAAGGAAGTCAGACGGCAGCTGCCGGTACCATGGTTTTGCACACTGCGGCTCACGTTAATGCAGTTTTAAAAGCGTTTCAGACACGTGCAACACATGACAGGCTCTCTCTAGAGCCAGTGTTTATCTGTCCATTCTGGGCTACTGTAGAGACATGATGGGGCAACATGGCGGACTCTGCAGAGGACCCTCTGGAAATATGAAGGGCTCGTTCTAAGCTAACGAAAATTCTTAGTTTCAGGTGATTATACACATGAAATTGCCAGTACAGCCCCGATCCCTTTCTTATTAAGACTACATTAACAGAGAACAGTTAAAGTTCACATACGCGTCTTCGGAGGCCCACGAGCCCGATGAGCGCGTTGGACAGGCGCAGCAGGTTAGTGGGGTTCTGGGCCGTCCTCACGGCCACATCCACACACCGACTGCCAGCAGTGACCGTCATCAGGAGGCCTCCGGCCACATAGAGGAGGTAGCAAACATTGCCCCTGGCCACAGAGAGAGGCAGACAAACATTAGGGAGTGTGAATCTGAATATTTGAACATAACAGTTAATTATCTGAAGTGGATCCTTACTTGTGGACAAGTAGCTCTGTTGGAAACTTGAACATGACGTGTGTGGCGCCAAAGGAGCAATGCTGGAATAACAAATAGAATAGTTTGAGATATTTCTATATTATACAGTTCACCTCTTTAGCAATTGTTTTTTACTCCTCCTGCATATTTCTTCCTATTTTCGGTTGAACTAGCAGTACTGGTATTTCCTTTTTGTGGTGTTCAGTAAAAACAAATGACAATGCCATTGGGAAAATGTCCTTATTTACCTCTAACAAAATAAGGGACAAAATTTCTAAACATTATTTCATCTTAATTTCTATTTTTTAATCTATTTTATATGTTAGGTACCGTGTACAATATTAACAGGAGACACCAGGTGAAAAGGATAAAATTGGAACAGATATCACTATTGAACTTGAATTATTTTTTCGGAAATGTTTTGTTTAAATATGCAATCGAGGCATTCTCTTATTAAATGTGCTGAATTAACTGTCCGGACCAGAAATCTAAACATTGGATAAAGCCAGGTTCAAAATTCATGTTTAAATTTGTTGAGCTATTACAGGTTTGTACACAGGGGATTTTGGATATCTCTATTTATCACTCCAGAAATCAGAAAATACTGTAAACAGCCAAAAAAAAAATCCATTTCAGGAAATAAAATGTTTTGTAAATCAGGCAATAAATGAACAAACCCCTCTGTATAAACCTTCATGATTTAGCAGCAGTAGATAGATTTGGAGCTAATATGATTTTAAAAAGTTATTTTTATAAAACAGTGACTATATATGGACAGTGGTGCATGAGGCAGGTAATCTGAAAGAAATCCTGTTCCTCTGTCCTCCAGTGCTCTTAAGGGCATCTGCAAGATTTCACAGACCAGAGGAAAACAACCAATCAAAGCCGATGTGGAGCCTGCCGTCTCGGAGCAGCTGTCAATCACTCACAAACTAGGCAGCGCAAATATGAATCAATATTCTGTCACTGCAATGTCTATCTCTCACCTTAAAAGTTTTCGTAAACATCTTGTAGTGTACTGGTTAGCTGTAAAATGAGAATGTGACCCGGCAGCCATGTTGAGATCAGTTGAGGAAATATTAAGCACCACCCTCTAGCCAGAGCACAGCCAATAGGAACTCTCTCTCTCTAGGATGGCCTGTGATTGGTCAAAGTCTCCGGAATGGGCTAGATTTTTTAAAGACGGAGCCACGAGGAGGTGCAGAAGTCTAGTTTTCTCCCAGAACAGTCAAATTACAATATGCTGAAAGGTTATTATGGAGTTTTTGCCCTGTGGTGCCAAAAATATTCTGCCTACTGCCACTTTATGAAACCTATATTTTGTATTTGTTTGTTTTTTGTAAATGTTTAATGAAATTTTATGCTTAAATATGTAAATGAGGCATTATGTCATTCTAAATTTTGGTGAATTTAAGAGAAAGCTACAGACACAAATAGACAGCGTAGTAAAATAAACACCTAAATGTGTATTTTGGATGTTTTCTTTACGCTAGTCTGAAAGACGCCATATTATGGAAGCCAACAATAACAGAAAAGCACTAAAACAGGACAAGACACATCCAGCAATACAAAAGCAGTACTTCACATACACCATGTGAGTGTAGCAGTTTGAAAAGCATGAAAGAAGTTTGCTAATAATAGCTAATCTCTTTAATTTTAATAAGAGTTTATACATTTGGAGTCAAACACGTTCTGATAACATCATTTAGAAACACTCACCACTTATGCAGCCACTGCTTCACCTCTCCGGGGTTTTATGCCTTTCATTTAGACATGTTCAGTCCATGATAAGAGAAGAAATGTGGAGCACTACAACTAACCAGACTTAGAGTGAGCTTTTCTTTACATAAGGGATTTAAGAGCGGCAGTATGGATAAAGGGGCTAAAGATAAATGCTTTGAATTCCAGGCATTAGCGTTTCTATGCCAGAACTTATAGTAAAATGTTAAGTAATCTCTAAAGAAGTTGTGGATAATAATAAAGGTATCTGATTACCTTTCTGTTTTTAGTCCAAGTTGTAAATTGTGAATGGTTCCTTTAATATTTCATTATTTCTCTCCTGCGCTATAATTTTCTTATCTAAAACAGCTTCGCCAGGGAATAATATATGCGCAGTAGGTAATTCTTTATTCTGTCTTAAATATATTAAGTCTGTATTCAGGCCCACGATAACAGACTCATCCCTTCCTTCTATTCAGCAACAATCTAATCTCTCCGCTGAGCTCAACTTCTTAACTTTCCTCCCGTCTCCGTCCGTCTACCTTTCAGACTGCTGGTGGTTCGTCTCCTGTCTCCGCTGCAGCCCTGCCATCTGGCCTCCCTGGCAGAGGAGCTGGAGGAGTCGGCCTGCCGCCACGCGGTCACCGTCGTCCTCCAGCGAAGACTGGACGAGCCTCACGCCGTCCTGGTGGCTGCTCTGCCCAGCAGAGACCTCAGCTGGGAACTGTCCAAACTGCGAGCCCGGGGATACGGCGGCCTCCCGGTGACCTCCTCGGAGATCTCCATGTGCGAGGGAGACCAGCTTCTCCTCTGTTTCAGTGGCAACATCACCTCCACAGGTAGGGTGTCAGGTCCATCTAGTGACTTGTTAAAAAGGTTACACACTGACAAATAAAACTAGAGGCTCTCCAGATGCAAGACAAAAGACACAGAGTGCACAATGTACAAAAAAATGGGGAAAAATGATGGTTATAGGACCATTGTCAGGACAAAATGACTCACTTTTTGATCGGCCTGATAGCGGTTTAAATCCCTAAGATTACGTGCACCTTATGCTGATGATGTGCTATTGAATTAGGGCTGTGTATTGGTAAGAATAAGGCAATACGATACATATCACGATACAGGGGTTACGATTCAGTATATTGTGATACAGTAAATAAGGTGATATATTGCAATTTTTTAAATCTAATTTTACGAAAACTGTCAAGTATAAAGAACACACCAAAATTTATGCAGTCAGACAAGTGAGACTTGCATTTGCATTTATCACAGTCCCTGTAAAATCATCATAGCTCTACTTTCACATGGCATATCTTTGAAAATGATTAACACCGACTAACCTGTAAACTATTATTTAAGAATCTATACAGTGTATTTGAAAATCAACACAGTATCAGAAAACATAATATCACAAAATTCGATTCTACGATATTTTCTTCCACCCCTATACTGGATAGGTTGCCATGACATTTGGTAAAGGTGTTCATGCTCCCCAGAGAATGAGTCCTAATACCTTTGGTGATTCTTTGTCTTTTCTTTTAGCGCAAAATCAGTTTAAATACAATAAATCAGCACCTTGATGTAAATAACAGAATCAGCATTGTTAGCATTTAGCTCAAAGCACAGAGCAGCTAGCATGGTGTAGACTCTGTGGACTCTTAGGCCACGTTTCCTGCGTTCGTTTGGAGCGTTGGTTGTTTATGTCCTCAGAAATGAACGCAATACTTATCCGACACAACCGTGTTGTTAAAAAACAAGTATATCTCCAGTCTTGTTTCACCTTTTCTAACCTTTTTGTTGCTATAAATCTGTCTTGTCTGTGAATAGATGATAACAACCTTCTGAACCTACTAGTGGGTGTGGCAGGCCCCTTCTAAGCCATATCTATGGGGCCGATAACGCCCATTCAATCGGCTGATAACATTCAAAGCGGTTCCTGTCATAAGGAACTATTTACCTTGGATGCACACATGACACAACTTCCTGAGAAGCGCAACCATTTTACATTTGGGTGTTAAAATATTTGGAATAATGATTAAATATCGAATATATTGTATGCAAACTTGTCATGCGTGAACCTGCACCCTGGCCTTCATATGGAGGCAAAAAGATCAATAGTCAATCTATTAGCAGATTTTTAAGTAGTACCATACAAAGGTAACCCTAAAGGTAGCTGCAACGTAATAAAACTGCTGCTGCTGGTGAAGTCAGAAGATTATAAATACCTTCTGAACAGGTTTGTCTTCCTGCTGCTCGTCACCACATACCTGGATGCAACAGACCACATATTAAAGTGAATTAATTATGTTTGCACAGCCAGCCAGATGCACGTACTGTATGTTCACAATCTCAGGTATGTTTGCTCTGCTTCCCTCCCACTTGAAGATGACACACTGATTTTGCTTCAGCCGGTTGAAGAGACAAGGTTTTGTTCGTCCATGTTTTACGACAGGAACCGAAAACGGCCGACACAACGTCCCACACGAGCGAATCACTTTCCACACTCAGCAGAAGAATCACCTCTTGCTGCGTCTAACTGAAGTGGACCCATATGGGAACTACAGCTCCCCCCACTACAAGGGCACGGCCATGTTTTATAAGGCCGCCAGAGGTCAGCTGGAGTGGCGAGGCGACAGACTGGTCCCGATGGACACAACGCTCCTGGGAGACCCCGTCTGGAAGCTGTCTCTGACTTTACCCAAGGTGCATCAACATCCACGAGGAATTCTAGTGTTATACTACAGGATTAAAACGTTGACTTTCACAATAAAAGCATACCCTAACAATTTATCCTGTTTCATTTCAGAAAGTGAGAACCATTAATCGGCCTGTTGTTTCTAGAGTGAAGTTATGCACAGAGACAGGTGAGTTACTTGTTTTGAGGTACTTGTACTTAAGTATTACCATTTTCCTCTCCTCTAAGGAAATATTGTACTTTTTTTTTTTTTTTACATCTCTACATTTATCTGACAGCTATTCTTACTGGTTACTGCAAACTACTTTTACTTTTGACAGTTCGCCATATTTTATATAGACAGCGGTATCACAGAATATCTTTATTGATATTATGAAAATGATCTCAACTAGCCCAGCCCCACTTCCTACATCTTTTTCAAATTTTCCTAAACAAATTGTAAGTGTTAAAAATATAAATGCATCACTCACAGTGCACCAGTGGCTCCATCTTTCATCTCTTTCCCACCCACCAGATTCCCTGTCAGATTCTCTTCTTCTCTGGCTGTCCGAGGAGCTCTCAGAAGAGGAAGTAGCCCTTCTGGTGCTCGCCCTGCGTCTCCGTCGAAGTGCCGCTCAGCTAGTGAAGCTCCGGGCCGGGGACAGCCTGTCCACCCAGGCCTTCCAGGTCCTGGCCATGTGGAGGAGGGGGCTGCCCGCTGCCACCCACCAACCCAAGGCCTCTCAGCTGGCTCACTGCTTGGCCAAGAGCGGCAGGCCGGACCTGGCCAGGGAGCTGCTGCTGCGACAGGCCTCAACCGCCAGGCAGGACTCGCTGAGCTTAAAAAGTAGAAACCACACAGCTTTTTAATGGTTGCCTTTTTGTCAGAGAATGTGCACCTGCCAAATGGTAGTATATTGTTTAATCCACAAGGGGTCAGCATTGGACTGTGAGAGTCCATAAGCTTTTCCAGACTCCAGTCGATTATGTCTATGAGACATGACTAAGTCAACCGAGTAAATTTTAGAGGCTTGAAGACTTGGATAAAGAAAGACAGATAAAGAGAAATATCTGATAAAAAATATTCAAATTTTATATAGAAAATGTCTTTTTCTGCTTTCCTGTCCTGATAATTGTCTCATGACCCCTTACATTTTTCTGTTGACCCTTTGGGGGGGTCCCAAACCCCAGCAGTGTGGGTAATATTTCTAAATATTTCTCGTGACACATTTTGAAGCAAAAATAGCAGCAGAACACAACATAAGAGTGAGACATTCAGACAATCAAGGTCAAGTATTAGTAAGTCATTTGCAATTTACCTCATATTATGTTTAATAATGCAATAAATCTGTACCCACAGCTTAATTTAGAATGAAATGACAAAGGAAGTTATGAGCTAGTTTTCTTTTATGTAGTGAAGATACCTAAACAGTAGCTGATACCTGAACACACACTGTCCATGTTTTCTCAGGTTATTTTTACACTGAAACTCAAGCATTAATCTCTGGCAGTGCCTCCACATCCTCACTTTATTTTGTACTTTGTCTCCACAGACAGGTAGGTGATTTACACAACCAGTCAGCCATCTCTTCCCCCTGTATAAACAAACGCTGACACTGAGCTGTGACCTCTTTTAAGCTCCCTGACACTGAGTCATCTTTAAGACCTGACAGCGTCTGTTGATGATAACCGATTGGATAACAGAGACTTATTTTGCAGCATAATAAAATATTTATAGTTTTGGTATGAGCTGGAATAACAGGAATGATATATATATGATTTGTGTCTCCTTTGAATATTTTTACAGGTATGCATTTAAAATAAAAAATGCTGAAATGCATACACATCCTCTGCTTATATTTATGTGTGCAGACTATAGTTTCTTGCTGAGAAAACAGTCCATTCTGTATTCTGGAGTTTCTAAACATAACACATGGTCTTTACATCACATGGAGTAGTAAGTAGTAGTAAGTAAGCTAGTTACTACTACTAGTTAGAAGCCTAATTAGGAGTAGGTAATTAGCAGTGAGCAACTTCTGGGTCTGAAAAGTGAAGCCAAAGTGGAAGTTCTTTCTAACAGCCACCAGGGGGCGACTCCTCCGCAAAATTAAGTCAGATTGTATAGAAGTCGATGAGAAAATGAGCCTACTTCTCACTTGATTTATTACTTCAGTAAACACTGTAAACATGAGTTTATGGTCTCGATCGCTAGTTTCAAGTCTTCTTTAATACAGCATGATGTTCATTTAGTAAATTATGGTTCCATTTACAGTCAAATAGATCATAAAGCAGGGGATGCTTTATGGCATGGCTACCTTGTGATTGATGGATTGCTACAAGGCGCTGTCCGGTCTGGGAGTTGTCTGCATTTTCATTTTAAAACTTCAACTCTTTCACAGTGTATTTCCAGTTCATGAATATTAACATTTTGGTTGCCTAGAAATGTCTTAGCGTTCAGTTGTGCTTAGCTCTACCCTCTTGTGTCACTGCAAAAAACCAAGATGGCGACAGCCAAAATGCTGAACTCAAGGCTCCAAAATGGCAGTCCACAAAACAATGGGTGACATCATGGTGACTATGTCCCCTTCTTACAGTCTACGGTAGTTAGATAGTACTAGTAAGCAGTTGTAGGCCTAAGCCAGTTACTATCTACAGTAGTAAGCTAGTTACTAATAAGTAAGTGGTTAGTTAGTAATATTTAGTTACTATGTACAGTAGATAACTCCATCCGATGAAGATCATAAGATCCATCCATCGTCAACCGCTTATCCCGTTAGGGGTCGCGGGGGGGCTGGAGATCCCAGCTGGCATTGGGCGAAGGCGGGGTTCACCCTGGACAGGTCGCCAGTCCATCGCAGGGCACATAGAGACAGACAACCATTCACGCTCACATCCACACCTACGGGAAATTTAGAGTCATCAGTTACCCTAAACAGCATGTCTTTGGGAGGAAGCCGGAGTACCCGGAGAAAACCCACGCTTACACGGGGAGAACATGCAAACTCCACACAGAAGAGTCCCAAGCTGGAATCGAACCTGCGACCCTCTTGCTGTGAGGCGACAGCGCTAACCACTACACCACCGTGCAGCCCCAGATCATAAGATGCAGCCACTAAATGGACCTTGACTTGAGATTGTTTTCTCAACTATCATATTGCATGAAAAAAAATCCTATTGTATCCTCGGTTGAAGTTGGTTTATATGGCGCTACCGTGACTCCCCTCTATAACTACATTGTGGGCAGCAGAAGAGTGCTCTGTCTTTTTAATGACATTCGCCAGGGTTTTCCTTTTCATCTGTCTTCAGAGCCTCACGCTCCAGCTGTGTGACATTCTGCAGGCTCTGAGCTGAAACAGGGGGGTAATGATAGATGCCATGTGACCAGGTGGGGGGTAGAGGACTCCCCGTGGGGACCACCCAGCGCTGCAAACGAAGGGGGGTGCAGTTAATGAAGTATGAAATGGTAACAGGTGGAGCTGATGGATTAAACAGGATGATCACTCCTTTTGCTCCTCTGTCACTCGCTGACAAAAACTCTCTCCTCTATTAACCTTTTCTCTTCCTCTCATTTCCTGCCCTCCTATTGTTCCTCAGCTCCACGCTTAGATGGATCTATTGCTCTCATATTTCTCTTTCAAATGCTTTACAATCCGTCGTTGCTACTATCGACCCACGTTTCGTCCTTCTCTCCGATCGGTGTGATGTCCTAAAGGACGTGTGGCATCACTAGCAGGTGAGTTTTGTGCCTCGAGTGTGTGCACCAGAGGGGGGTATCATTAGTCTGGCACAGGGCCATCGGATACACATGCACACATTGAGGGAAATGCTGGAGGTAAATGTCACACAGGGGGCTCCCACAGTGCTAGGAAATCGTCTCCCCTCTCATTTTGTCTCCCTTCTCTTCCCCTCTACATTATTGAAAAGGCCACGCAGCAAGGCACCCTGGGAGGTTGCCCATCGTCCAGTCGGGGAGGATATAGAGGGCTGATGAGGTGAAGAATTCCTGTGGAGTGCCAGCATAAAGAGATTCTGATTAAAACCTCGTCTGTTTCATCATTCATTTCATCATCCTCTTTTTTGGTTAAGAGCACTCTTGACTTTTTTTTTTTTTTTTGCAGGAATCCTTCGCCTCTGCCTCGATCAGAACCACTCTCATACTTCTAGCTGTCATGGCAAAACAGTCGGATGTGATTGAGCCGCAAAAACAGCCATGACTGAACATATGCACTGTCACAGCTCATCCTGAGAGCTATCAGACCGTACAACTCATATCTGGGGGGACATATAGACTTCTGTCCTCTCACATGAGATATGCTGTTACATTGGCTGTTAGCATAAAAGTGGGGAGAGTGGAATTTATTTATGCGAGTGTTCGCTGTATGGATGATTATTTTTGATTCAAGGCTGCTTTAATTACCCAGGCTCTTGTTTACTCATTTAGGCAATCATACCCACCATACTGCCTCATAGTAATTTAGATCCAAGCACAGCCAAATCCTCATAAAGATTATATGTTAAAATGATGAAAAAAGATCATAATGTTTATTGGTTGTAGTCTCTAAGCAACACAGTTATGGCTGTGAAACGGCCTTCATGCTGTCATACTGCAAATTAAATAACTTAATCCCCAACATTTGGGGAAAAACAAGAGTTATCTGATCTGAACCCGAGTGATGCTTTGTTGTTGGACTTCTGTGCTAGTCATGGATTGGCCATAACAAACACCATGGTTGAGCATAGGGCGGTTCATAAGTGTTCTGGGTACCAGAACTAGGCAGGGCTGGACTGGGACAAAAAAATCGGCCCGGGCATTTTGAGCCGAGACCAGCCCCCCAGGTACTGATGGAACGACAATTGAAGCCTATGAATGAAAACAAACTTTCTTGTGACAATGCTTGGACACTGTCTTGTTGGTGTATATGTACTTGTCTAATAAACCTACACCATCCTCCCAGTCCCATTATTCTATACAGTACTTAGCGGAAACCAAAAGGCTGCTTGGACTAGTTAACCTCCTGAACAATGTCAGAGAGGAATAGTGGTGAGACATGATCAGTCATGAATATTAAAATGAATGAATAACAGATTTAGTGAGATTTTCACAGACTATTCACCACATCAATAACACAGTAACACAGAATATTTCTTCAAACATGGCAACCTTTCAAAAGTGAAAGGAGACAGACAGCGAAAGGTGAGAAAGAATGACATTTGATGGACTTACTCATATGATCACAGTACCGGTATCCAGAAAAATGTGGGAAAATAGTTGCGTCATGTACTCTATACACTGTACTTACTTAGGGGAACCTCACTGACACTTGATGGACTTGTACTGCTATCTTTACTCCAGAAAAATAGTTGAATCATGTATTTTATACAGTATTTACTTAGAGGAAACCATGGCATGCTTCCAAAAATGAGTGACAGCAGCTGTTTGTATATACAATACCTCATTCTTATATTTATTCCACCTAGTGTCTTATGCATTAAGACCTATCAAGATGCACTAATTCTAATTAATTCTAAGTTATATTTTCTGAGCACTTTACTTGTTTGCACTCAAGTTAGATGCCAAATGTTTTCTTTGTAACTACTGACTGTGTTAAGAGTTAGCAAGCACAACAAAAATAAACTACACCCAAACTTGATTCATATCTGACCCAGGTAGACTGCAGTTCATCCCTTCTTACCTGAAGTTCAGATCCCCTCCACTCGCACCTCCCCTTCCCCTCATCCACCTGACGGCCACCTCCGCCATCGTCACATGTGGCTGCTTCGGATGCTGCTGCTGCTCCGCCATAGCCACCAGCAAACATCTGTGTCATTTTAACAAACTTGGCAGCATCTGCCTGAAGGTCTTGCCTACCTCTTTTTGTTTCTAAAATTTTCTGCGCCTTTCCATTTCTGGGTGTTCTCCATGATGTTCTCCTCACTCTCTGTATGATTGATTGATTGACAGCCGAGGCTCAAGAGGGAGGATGCATCATCAGCCCTCGGCTGTAATTGGTCCAGCCCAGAATCAATCATGACTAATGGGCCGATCTTCCAGTTTTGTGTACAAATAGGTATCATTACTAATACCATTACTAATACCATTAGTAAAAAAATGCCCGGTATGCCCGATGGGCAGTCCAACGATGACCCAAGGCCAAAGATCAATGACTGACTTTGTGGTTGTGTCATCAGATCTTCGGTCCTATGTCTTGGACACAGCGGTGAAGAGAGGAACAAAACTTTTAAGTGATTACCACCTGTTGGTGAGTTGAATCAGATGGCAGGAGAGGCTGCAAGACAGATCTGATATACCCAGATGTGTAGTGAGGGTCAACTCGTAATGTCTGGCTGAGGCCCCTGTCTGCAAGGTTTTTTCATGCATCCCAGGGAGGCTGGGGACAGAATCCAAGTGGGCCATGTTCAAACCCTTCACTGTGGAAGCGACTGCTAGGAATTGTGGTTGGAAGGTCATCAGTGCCTTTTGTGGTGGCAACCTAAGAAGCAGCTGGTGGACACCAGCAGTGAAGGAGGTTCCAGAAGGAGGCCTTTTTAGGCTTGGCTTGCCCAGGGCTCTTCGGAAACAGCAGATGGGTACTGGTTGGCCAGAAGGGCTGCAGCTGCGGCAGTTGCCAGGGAAAAACCTGACTGTGTGAGAGGAGTTTGGGGAGACTATGGAAAAGGACTTAAATTTGGCCTCTAGGATGTTCTGGCAAACTGTTTGATCACTCAAACAGAAAGCAAAGTTTGGCTCTGGCTTGTGTTCAATGGGGGAGAAGAACTGCAGCCATGGAGAGGAGATATTGTCAAGGGATGGAAAGAGCACTTTGAGGAACTCCTGAACCTGACCAACATGTCATCTGTGGAGGAGGCAGAGTTTAAAGACTCAGGGGAAGACTTATCCATACACTTCTAGTTTTTCACTGAGAGGATCTCAAGGCGCAGCCAGGGGAAAAGAGTGTCTGGTTTGAAGACCTAAGAATTGCATCTCTGCTCTTTGCAGATGATAAGGTTCTGTTGGCTTCATCAAACTGTGACCTTCAGCACACACTGGGGTGGTTTGCATTTGGTGGTTTGGATTGCAAGGGAGTTCCAAGTGTCTCTGAGTCTTGTTCATGAGTGAGGGTAAAATGGAGTGTGAGATGGACAGTCTACAGTACTTTCCAACCCATTACTCATGGTCATGAGTTTTGGGTAGTGCCTGAAAAAATGTGATCCCGAATACAAGCGGCTAGAATAGTTTTTCTAGGCATGTTCAACTGGTAAGAGGCCCCAGGCAGAACATGGGGTAACCAGAAAGAGAAAATGTTGCTGGGGAGAGGGACATCTGGAATGCCCTGCTAAGCCTGCTGCCCCCACAACCCGGCCCCAGATAAGTGGATGATTGAAGGATGGATTTATACCATTCTTATGTGTGAGGGTGGTATTGAGCTTCTCACAAGTTGTGTCAACAAATTTGTTAGAATGAACATTTCAAAATTTACCCATGAAAATACATTTACCCTAAGGACCTTAGGGTGTTAGAGCACCCTAAGGTCCTTTGGGTGATCCGGGTCAAATTGAGACAGCTCCTGTGTGGCTGCCCATTCATACAAAAACAAGGATGGATCAAGTCTCAGGGGTGATCCTCTGACTCACAGCTGGGCCCGACTCCAGCCTGCTGTGTGAGAGAGTGTATGGGATGGGGAGGGAAACTGCCAGAGAGAGAGACCTCTCAGGTGTACGACTCAGTGGTCCATGACAAACTCTTCATTTGTCCCTCATCTCAGCGGCAGACAGGGCAGCTGGGCATCCGTGGCCTGAAAGGCCCCCATTTCTCGTCACAAAGAGCAGACCCTGAATCACATTCATAACTACCATGAGAAAAGGGTCGCTCATATTGAGCTACAGCGGATTATCACCGGACTCTGCAGTTCCCATCTGCCACAGAGCTTTATAGTGTCTTCCAGCTCATTGTTTTCGTTGGCGTTACTTTTGGCAGCAACAGGAAGCTGACTTCAGTGTAAAACCTCTAAAACAAAGGGGAAGTTAACAACTAACTGGTGAACATAGAGGAGCATTTAGCAGCTAAAGAACCAGATATTTCCCTCAGGACTTGATGGAAGTGAAAGGTTATTAGACATTTATCTGGTGGCAAAAACAGGACATATAAAATGCTAATAATCCTCACTTCTTCTGTGTCTACTGGATGTGTAGTTGTTAAAAAGTTGGCCATATCAACATAAAAAAACGTTTTTGCTGCCCCAGAGTGGCCAAAAATCAGTTATTGTGGTTTTGACAGCAGAAATGGTCAAAATGTTCTGTGTTAAATATATGTAATTATGTAATTTAGATGGATGATGGGTTGAGGTAAAGCAATCGCAGCTAAGAGTGGAGTGTGGTCCCATTTTCTCAGATATTCTGTTTACAACTGAGATGAGAGTGTTTTAGTTTGGAAATGTTTACGTAGCATTATTGTTAGCTAGTGATAAGTGAACTTTGAATGTTTAAGTTAGCCAACAGACAAATTTCTGAAATTTACTGCACAGGATGTTTTCGCTGGTAATCCTTTTCCAAATCAAGACTAATTAAAAAAACTGTTTGTGCAGAAGCATATCACAACAGGGAATGAATGAGTCTGAGCATCAGAGCTTAGACATCAAGGACATTGTTGAGGATTTTGTTCAGTTCCAAGCTTGTTGAATGCAGTTTTTCAAGACATGCCAGAACTTTTCCAAGGGGATTTGGAGTTTCTGATTGTCCACTGTGCCAACCTGTTTGAGCCAAATTCTAGCTGGGTTGCTGATGACTTTGTTTTTGATAAGGTGCTGGCAAAGCTGGCAGCTCCGTTCTCATAAACTTAAAAAATATTTTGTGCTGTGGTTCACAATTCTGCAGCAGAGTGCATCTGGTGTGTAGTGCTCTTCACGTACATTTACGTCCTTGGTCCATGTTTTAGAGTCCATCCATGTGCATACACACTCAAACACATTATTGCACAGATGCTATTCTGGCAACATACATGTCCTCGCTGACTGTTTTCTGATGGAATTAAATTGGTTTTGTTTACTCTGGAAATCCTCCAAGATTGTGTGAGATGTTGTGAAATGGAGCAGGAGAAAAGAGGTGGAAAAAGGTTGGGATGATGGAGAGAGAAACGGAGAGAGCGGCAGCAGGGGTGAAGAGGTGTGAGAGGAGTGATGGACGACCAAATAAACAGGAGAGAAGGGATGAGAAAAAGGAGCAGAGCGGATGAGAAGGTGTGATATGATGGGGGGGGGGGGGGGGTCCACTGGTGTGTGAAACCAGCCTGACATCTGTAGTGTGTGTTTGTGTGTGTGTGTGTATGCAAGCGTGATCGAAAGGCAGGGAGAGTCATGGCTCGATTTCTCCGTCACACGCAAACACTTCTGGTTTGGCAGAAAGGATCTCACCAGGGTCAGAAGGTCAAAAAGAGCGCATGGCTCGGCCTCCCATGACAGTTGTGTTTCACATGTCCGCCCACACAAACACACATAACACTTAAGCCACAAAATGCCTGACAACTAGGGGTGCGACAGCGCATAAAATTCACGGTTTGGGGTCACAGTTTTCAGTTCGGTACATTTATGGCTCAGCAAGGAGGCCTATTACAATTTCAATTTGAACATGCATTTCATTTATTTGGCAAAATAAATCAACAGCTGTTTGTCTTCACAACAGCAGAATAACATCAGGAACAAAACACTTCTTCATTGTCACATCTTATGGCTGGACTTCTTAACTAAAAGAAAAGTGCCACTGTATTATTTAAAAAGAATTAATCAATAAAAACAAATCATCAACAAAAAGTGCAGCATCAGGTCAGCAGCACTAGAGTTTTTTTTTTTCAGTAACATACTAGGCCAGCATCATATGAGGAAAATCTGCCATGTGCAATAACACTGTTCAAAATTGCAATGATGATGTCCTGACTTGATATGACTAACAAATACATAATCTAACCTAAACAGTCAGACTACAGAGCCTGCTGCCAGCTTTGGTTTCAGCTTGTGTAGCCGAGGATACGTTGCTCCTAAACGTTATGAGGATAATATATTAATATCACAGAGGCTCTGTAGTTCGGACCCTTGTCAATAACAGCGCATCACCGCTTCAATGCTACTGTTCCACCCTTCACAATAAACTCCCCAAACACAAACACTGGACCACTGTTTACTGGAGAGAGCTAAAGTCATTCACAGCTCAACTAAATAACTTACATGTGTTTACCATTCGCTGTTAGCCGCTGAGCTAACGTGCTTTGGTGGGCTTACAACTGTGGTAATGTAAACATAGTGGTAATGGTTGAGAGACATGCACAGTAAAACCTGGTCCAGCCCCACCGAAACTGAGCCAATCACAACGCACAACCTCAGCTTCAGTTACACTGCACGTGTTATACCACATACCCCTGTCCGCTGTGTCCCAGCCTCTTTCCATAGGCCTTGATTTCTAGTGTGACAATATAACGTGACAAAAAAAATACACAATCGGTTTCATAACCTATTTGAAATTAACTGATCGATACATACATGACCCGAACCGTGACTAGCAAACCAAACCGTTCCCATCCCTACTGAAAACCAGCTATTATTATCTTAGGTCAGTGTGTAACTAGGGGTGTGAGAAGATATCGGAAATTGGAGTATTTTGATTGGTTTTGTGATACTCTATGATTAACTCAGTCAATACTTTAATCAGTAAAGAGATGTGTCCTCTGTGTATGTGCCCACTCTAAGTAGTGCTATGATGTTGGACGTTACAGGGACTTTGATTGCAAATGCAGACCCCACTGCCCTGATTGCATAAAAAGCTCACTTAGTTTTAGTCAGATTTTAAGCGTATGGTGTGTTCTTTATACGATGACAGTTCCTAAGATTAGATTTTTAAAAAATCACAGTATATCGTCTTGGTTACTGTGTTGCAATATATTGTATCGGAACCCCTGTATCATGACACATATCATATCGCCCGTTTCTTGCCAATGCACAGCCCTGTTAGTAACCCACTTTATAAATTCGGTATCATTGACGAAGCAGGAAAACTACTGTCATTTTTAGCACAACTTGAGGTATTGCTCGCATTGCCCCACAGACTGTCTATTCTGAAAAATGACATTTATTGAATAATTTAGAGAAATTCCTACATTTCTTGAGTTTCCTGCTCTAAAAGGCGCCATATCCATTTACATCGCTAAAAGCCAAGGATGGACACCGGAGCTGGGGCAACATGTACCTGCGTAGTACATAAATAGAACTGAACAATTGATCTGCAAAGCATTGTCTGGTGTAACTGTCTTATTGTTCCCCTGCCATCCACACATGTGTGGCATAAATTAAAACACACAGCAGCATGTTCTGTTGTCTACACTATGTTTATACTACATATTGAAATTAATTAGGGTTATTGATTCTCTGACTTTGAAGGCCACAGGATCAGATGATTCTAGGATATTTTTTAAACAGATATGAGGTCCATCTGAGTAAAAATGGGCCCACAGCCACTGGTAATGAGGACCTCACCTGCACCATCCATTATGAAATGTCAATGTTTTGCCACTGCTAGAGTTTACAACAATTTATCCTGTGTCATAAATGAATAACTCTGCAATTACTCTGTATCATCACGTTGCTGTGTCCACATTGAAACTTGAGTTGTTATGTACACACCAACCTAAGAATATCCCAGAGGAGAAAATGTAATACACTAGCTTCCAAAGAAAAGTCGGGGGTTATTTAACATTTTAAAAATAGATATAAATGCAAATTCTAGTAGTGTCTCGGACACCACAAACCTCAGAGAGATTATTCATCAAAAAATATGTTTTTCTTATACTCCAAGAGCTTAATTGCTGGTTTTTTTACTTGGAAGCTGTAAACACAACACTGATGTCATCTTTTAAGTTGATATTGTGAATTTGCATATTTATTTGCACAAGCAGCAGATGCAGAGCAACATTATCATCCTACTGATGATAGCTAAAAGATGCTAAAACGCTCTGAAGAGCTGAGGGGAGCTGCAGAGTCAGGTGATAATTGTCACAATGAATGACCCCTTTACCTTTACGCATCTTCATTGGACCTATTCTTTCTTTATTTATAAATAAATATTAACAACAATAATAATAACAAATATGATTTATTTATAAATAAAAAAAATAAAGTACTATAAATTGGTTTGAATGATATCAGGCCATAGAATAAGCATTATCAGCTGTTATCAGCCTCATACATATGGTTAGAAGGGGCCTACTATACCTACTAGTAGGTTCACAAGGCTCTTATCATCTATCCACATGGTTGACCACTGATATGAATAGAAGAAGAAGAAGAAGATGGCGCCAACCTCTAGTGGCCGTAGTAATTATGAGAGGAGCAAACGAGGAAGTCAGGTGATGTAGTGTAAAGAGCAACAAAGCCTGTTTGGGGGTGGCGGTAGGTGGCAATAGATGGGAAAAACAAACACAGGCCTTTCACCCAGAAGACAGCTGTTTACATCCTGTCTGAAACCAAAAGTCAGCACTGACTTATTTTACTATACTTTTGTGATGTAACTTACGTACATAACTAACGCCACATATCCTATGTAAGTTACGTAACAAACGTAGGCTACTTATTTGAACCCAAACCACAATCTTTTCCTAAACCTAACCAAGCAGTTATCTTGCCTAAAGCCTAAAGTTTTTTCAATTCAAGAAGGTAAACCTTCACATTCACAACATTGTAGGTGCAGATTGGCCCATCTGAGGCATTAGAATGGTAACCAGTGATAACACTCATTCAATCGGCTGATAACATTCACAATGGGTGGGCATTCTCCATGCTGAGAGGTGCTCACAAACACTACACTAGGTGTTTAGACTCATTTGGTGTTTGACTTTTTTGGATTATTTTTGGATAATTTTGTTTAAAAAAAATACTGCAAATGACTCCTAGATACTTGATTAAAATAATACATTCTTAAAATACAGAAAGGACTCTAATGTAAGAAACCGTCATACAAAAATAAGACTGGAAAGCCTCAGTGTGAGAGTAGATGATAGGTGGTTTTTTCAGTGTGGTCTCACAAGTCTGTCTTATGTTTAACAACCAGCTGCCTACTCTCCTCATTAATTTCATCCTTAGATGCTGCAATGCAGATGACCCTTGTAGCTGAGATGGTCTAATTTCCTCCAATATGAGGTCCAAAAAGACTGGATTTCTAAAGTGCTTCTTTCAACTGGGGTCATATTCTTACAACTTAATCTCAAATTTTTGCCGTTCGTTTTAGATGTTTATACTAACATTTACTATACTGTAAATATGCTGCAGGGATTGCTGCTCGGTCAGTATACAGTACAGACATGCACACTCAAACCATTTAAGTGTACTCTGTAAGCAGACAGTATGTTTACTGCTATAGTGGAGCTGACCCTAGCACTATGATGCACATCCTACTGTGACAGGAGAGAAAAGAGAAAATAACAAAAGATGAGGACACAATCATAGTGCCAGACAAACATGCCACGCTTCTCCCCGCAGACAATGATTCACTGTTTTTTTTTTTTTTCTATTTTTCCTCAAATGACCGGAGGAAATAATGTGGCCTGCTGAACACGGTGCAGTATATCCAAACATCCACATGGGCTTGACCATGTTTAGAAAAGCTATATTCTCATTGTTTGAAATATTCAGGTCATGTCCAATCAGTCTCAGGGCAACAGTACCAACAGTTTTTCACGGGCATCAGCTTTTGATACCAAGGCACCCTTTCGTGGGGCTAGGAGACACATCAGGCTTTCCATTAACTACAATCTAAACTCGTCCACAGCGACAGTAAAGGCACAGGGAAAGTGCTTGCTGTAGTGACATACTGTATGATAAAGAGCAAAAGAGACAAGAGGAAAGGATGGTGGATAAGTCCAACAAACACAGGGCTTTCACCCAGGAGACAGCAATTTGTGTCCAATGTGTTACGATTAACTTTCACTTCACATTCAGCTGTTCATTCGTGTTCTGTATTCACAAAGTCAAGTCACATTTGCACTGTAAAAACGTAGTAATTTTAAACCTAACCAGGTTGTTTTTACCTAAATTTAAGCGGTTTTGTTGCCTGATCCTAAGCAGGTGTTTTTGAGTTAGGATGAGAGTGTGTGTGATCCAAATATAGGTCAAAAGTCTGTGCAGATATTCAAACACTGAATAATGTTGCTTTGTATTTTTTCAGGCTGTTTTCATTCACCGCATTATAGCTATGAAAAGTTTTACAGGAAGTATAAAGAGTGACAAAATCTGCAGAGGGAGGAGGCTGAGGTGGATTGAGCAGTCAAAAAACACCAGACCAGATCGGTTTTGTACCCCGTGTGAAATCACAGTCAGTTTGTCATGTAACTTATGTAATTAAGTTACATCACTTACGCAGTTACTTTAACCCAAACTACGATCTTTTCCGAAAGCTAAGTAGCATTGTTGCCTAAACCTAACCAAGTTGATCTTTTCCTGAACCACATTGTTTCTTGTGAAGACATTTTGAAAAGACTGGAGTGGAAATTAACACATGCATCACATGCTGCTGGACATTTTTAGGAAAACATTCGAAAAGCAGTACGAAGCACAGTACGAACCTTGTCTCAAACCCATAAAGACAAATGACAACAAAACACTCCAAACTATGTGAAACCTCCTCCAAAGTCTCAGTCAACAGGCTGCCTGTCATATGAGTTTGACATTCAATGCACAGGAGAGGAACGGAAACGCTCACCTACTTACAAGTCTCCAAAAGTTGCTGTCCTTTGCCCCCCGGCTTGAGCTCAGTGTCTCTTTGCAGTTCACTATTTCCATGTCCTCTCCATCTGGTTTGGAAAAAGCATCCTGCAACGATGACATATACAGCGGCAGTGTCAATGGGAAGAAAGGGATTTGTGATGAATTTGACAATGCCCTCCAGGTCTATAAGAAACCCAAATAGTTCTTTGTGCTACAAGGCTTTGCCACGACTCAACCGTCAGACTTTAGCATGCGAGAGCACGTCAGTATAAGCTGAGGTACAAAGACTACGGGTTAAATTTTTTAAAATTCTACCATTTTTCCCATAAAACTTTGCAATTTTCTTTGAGTTTCACAAAGATCGACAGGTTGAGTGTTACTCAGCCAGTAATATTTCAGCACCATCCTGGGTTCATACTGGGTTCACGCTGCCCAGGGCACTGGTTTCATATAGTCATTTACATTACATGAGCATCTTGTTAGTCTCTCCGCTGAAAAGCAACAGTCTGTCTGGTTGGCTGACCTCTCTCTGGCCTCTGATCTTTACCCGTTGGCAGGCGTTCAGCACAGCGGTTGCAAAGAGAGATGAAACAAGCCTGCAAATATTCACAGTGAGTGTGGCTGATCGACACATGGATTGACTATTTTGTCTGCACAAGAGCTAGTTATGTCTGCGAGGGTTGCTTTGTGTAGAGAACAAGTATATACTTGGAGCGTAGGATGTGAAAGTTTCTGACTTTTATCGGCATAAAACGGCTTAAAACACAAGATGAATAGTTGCTGAAAAAGGAGAAAACTGAGGAGGAGCAAATGAGGAAAAATCCAGTACAGAAAGACAACATAGGTGCAGAAGTAGAATCAAATTATGGTGAAACAAAATGAAACGTTACTGATCAGACACACGAAATCAGATTCTTGATAGGCTTCTGCTCCCAGCTTTCAAACTGGAAGCAGCACGGCGGCTTGTTTGGAACCTTTTTTCTTGTATATTACGAAAATACTGTAGTTCACCGAAACATGTTTGGCGAAAAATAAGCCATGCAGTTGCTGAATCTGTCTTCATTTTAGATGAGCGGTTCGTTTAAAAGTCTAAACCTGGACTTTATGCAAATGTGGAGCGGCCAACGTGACGGAAATGCAATGCATTGCACTGCTGCTTCTATAGCCAATGAATGAGAAGACTGATACCAATCTAATGTTTTAGAGCCAGAAGGAAAATAGCATAGCTTAGCATAAAGACTGGAAGCAGGTGGAAACAGCTAGCCTGGCTCTATCCACAGTTAAAAAAAATACATTTCACTCATGAATAAAACTATTCCTTAAGTTAATTTTAAGTGTGATAGGGTAAGAGAGAGTTTCGTGGATGAATGTCATATTTTGGGTAGAAAATCATGCCTAACTGTTATGGTTATGGTGATGGTAGTTGGCCTCATACTCATAAGGGTTAAGTAATTTATGTACTTTGTTGGTGATGAGAGAGGTGTAGCAATTGTGTGTGTGTGTGTGTGTGTTTGTCTAAATGCCACAGTTGAGATGTTAACAGCTGCGGGCTACCGCACAGCAGGCATAGTAGTAATAGTAACAGTAAATATTCACATCATAATCATCTTAATGAGCAGTGGCACCAGAGCAATTTGGATGTGCTGTAAGGTCTCTTCCTCCTCCCGTCTGATTATCCAACACTTTTTCATACATTTTTTTTTTTTTGTGTGTGTGTCCCATTCCCTGTCCCTGCCAAATCCCAAAGCTGTCATATCTCGTCTCTTAAGAGCATCAAAGTGGTTGCACAGGCCTTTGAATTTGTGGAAATGATGTTCGAGTACCCGCGGACAGACAGACAGACACACGCACACACACATCGAGCCAGATGATGATGAGTAAATATGACAGGAAATGAAGCGCGTCGTGTCATTTCAAGGTCAAAGCGATCACATTATCATAATCTTGAGCCCCTGTGTGTAATTTCCGAATCTGGATCATGCGCCCAAAAGTCCAAATTAAGAGGAACATTTTCAGATTTTTCATAGAGATTTTTTTGACTGGTTATCTTGCACTAACAGCAAGCACCAGTACGTTGGCTGCAAGTTGGGATTCTGGATGATTAAATGGGTTTATTTTACATGAAAATACTCCCTTTCAAAGCTTTAAAACGCTTATTTATTAAACTTGGTTATTGTTAAGGTGCGGACTGTGGATCGCAGCGCCCCGTTTGAGTTCTGCTGTGACCTTTGTTGAATTGTGTTCCCTCTCTCCCTTCCTGTTATCTCTTACTGCTGAAGACTGTTTATTAACAGAATAAATTCGTCTGATTGTTTAAATTATAAAGTTTCTATTCAGCCACTCACTTTGGTGAGTGTAATGTTGTAGAAGGAAAGTATGGCCACAAAGTTTAATAAACTGGATTTGCAAAAAAATGCCCATCACAATTCATATTGTCACTGTCCAACCAATACTCAAAAACACAAAGATTTGTCATCCCGTAAGACAAAGAAAAGCAATTATACAACAGAAAGAGATGGAATATTTGGATTTTTTGGACTAAAAGTTACCAATTAATTTTTCCATCAACTAATCATTTAATTGACAAAGTATTTATGTGGTGGCCTCTCTGGGAAATTAATGATAATTAAACTCTCCCTGTCCCCAACTGCCCCCAAAAATCTAATGTGCTATTTAGCATTCAATAACATGCTTTTTTTAAATGATAAAACATTATATACACAGTGATCCAACGTTTATATGGATCAAAAAGCTTAGCACAGAATCATTCCTATACAAATGCTGTTTAAATAATTTGCTTTTAGTATCAGGTAGTCCGCTTACAGTGTTCATTTAGGGTCTTTTCATACATGGCAACTTATGGAAAGACATTTTAAAGCCACCTTTAATTAAATTTTTGTTTTATTTTTACTTTACTCTCATGATACTTTGCCTCACGGAACGTCTGCTTTCTGGTTGGATACCCGAGGCTGGTGTTGCTCGCACATTGACAACAAAGGAGTCGTATTCTCTGAATGAAATACATTTGCATACAAGGAAAGCGCCTGTGGTCGAAGCCGCCCTCATCGATCATCTGCATGCACTGCAGTGATACAGAGCTGGACAAAAATGGCAATGCCCCGCCCTCAGTTAGAGAAAGAATTGATCGGCAGCGAGCCAGTAAATACCAAAGCTGTCTGTTTCATTACTTTGTATTTGTGTAATTAATATACAAAGAGTTAATTAGATGGAAATCTACATGAGAAATAAAGAATAACAACAAAAAAAGGTCTGCAAATTTCATGGTAATTGAGTGATAGTTGCAAGTAGCAAAATTACTACTAAATTATTCCAACATTTACCTCAAAATTTATCAAAAATTGCTTTATTATAAACATTATTTAATAATTTGATTCTGCTATTTCCCAGTAGGTGGTTATTAATTTAATACATTTCCAGGAAAACAATACAAAATTATATGCTTTATTTCCATATATAGATGATAATTAGCAAAATACTTGCATGCCTGAGGGTTCTATTTTAACCATTATATGCTATTTTAGCATATAATTATTGAATAATGTTTGTAATAAAGTCATTTTTTATACATTTAGAGGTAAATATTGGGCAAATTTGGCAGTAATTACAAAGAAATTTCAAATAGGTTACTTGATAATGTCACCTGATTACCATGAAATTTGCGGACCTCGTAAAATGAAGTGTTACCTGCATTTGCTTTGCAGCTTCTACATTCGTTTGACACTCCTCGGCCACTGTATCTCTCAGCTCTACTCCAAAATTAACCCCACGGGAAGCTACAACTGTTGCATAACATCAATAGAAGATACAAAATCATTTTTGAGCTTCACAGCCTTGAGTTACTAATAGTACTGAACACATACAATTGTAGAGATTTTCCAGGAAAATGAACCCGGCAACCTTCACAAATGTCCCCATTATGGCTCGATGGTGTACTCAGTAACCCCAGAATCTCTCAATTAAAAAGCATCTTACGGTCCAAGTCTCTCAGCTGTAAATGGAACCGCTCCAAAAAACAGTCTAATATCATTTCCCACCAAAGCAAAGTACAAGCAACACACAGCAAACCTCAGACACAATTGATGGTAATTAAATGAAGAAGATCTACCTTTATTATCCCAAATGGGGAAAATAAATTTAAAATTTTTTAAACCTAAAAAAGGTAAATAAAAAAACACAAAAAAAATAAAGAGAAATTAGATGGGGGCTCTAAACCCGGTGGGGTTTGTCTTGGGAAGAAACCCCTCCATTTTGCCCCCCCCCAATGAGAAGTATTGTATGTGTGTGTCACTGATGTGAGGCCATAAATAGTCCAGTGAAAGAGTTAAAGGGATTTCTTCCTGAATTCAGCCAGAAGGATAATCAAATTTAACTGGCTTGATTGAGAAAAGTCATGTCTGTTTAGTGTCTCCTATAAGCACAGACATATGCGCCCTCATCTGCAATTGGCAGGGGTTACTATCCTGTGTGTGTGTGTGTGTGTGTGTGTGTGTGTGTGTGTGTGTGTACTTGCGTATGAATGTGTGTGTCAATATACGTAGTCAGGGGGGCATCTTTGCTCATGAGCGCTGAACAGTACTTGCAAATACTGCATTGTAATCTCACAGACTGCATTTGAGTATGTGTCTACATTTGTGCATATTTAAGTGAGATCTGGGATATTTGAGAGTGTGCACGTGGGTACGAGCGTATCTGTGTATGTGTGTGTGTGTGTGTGTGTGTGTGTGTGTGCGTTCTGTCTGCACCATTTGGCATTTCTCAAACAGCTGTCAGCTTCAGCCAAAGTGTTTCAGCTGACTGATCCTTAAACTGGGCCAATAAGTTCCCACACAAAACCCCACATTCCCCGCGAATGAACACTTTGGGTGTATTGCTGCATCTATCTCAACACATCACTCTCCATCCCGCCATCCATTACTCACTCTTTCCCCACTCTATGCCATACACTTTTTCTACCTTTCTTTCTGCTCCCACTTTATATTTGCTCTTAGGCTGCGACAGTGATAGGAAACATTTCTGTGAAAATGATGCTGTAGGCCTATAAACTTACATTTATAATCCTTAAAGGTGCTCTATACGATATCAAGAGCATCAATGTAGCTGCAAACAACTATTGTCTGTGTGAAAGTATAGCGGAGTAATGTCTACCTGAGCAGAGAGTGAAGTCACTCTCCCTCTACATCTGTTGTAATCTGAGTTTCTCTTGCTTTCCTGCATGTGAGCTTGCCCCACTGGCGAGCCCATACGGTGGTTACAGCTGATAACACCAATCTGATTGACCTCATCGTCGCAGAAGTGTAGCACCCCACCTTTTGCTTCCCCCTCGGGTTGACACTGTTCGCTCTGCCAGCAGTGTAGCCTTCGTTTTCATAGTTTACACTGTTAACACTGCCACGAGTCGCCACCATGTTGAAAGCCGTGTGGAAGCAACAGAAATACTCCCAATCTTGTATTTAGCACCTTTAAAATTTCATGGCATCAAACCCAGATTTTAATACTATTTATGTGTTGCATTTTTTCAACAATAAGCATTCAAAGTATCCTTGTAGTTTTCATTGCCGTGCTGGGCTCAGATTGCTTTCATGAGCACAAGGGATTCAGTTTGGTAAGGACCAAAACTGTGCAACAGATTGCAAACAAGTTCACCTTATCTTAAAAGTAGGGCTGTCAAAGTTAGCACAATAATAATACATTAATACAAATTTGTTTATAAATAACGCAAATAGGGCCACTAATTACTTTAAGGCATTAATGCAACTTGTGATATTTAAGGTTGTAGTGGGCCCAGTTTTAAAGCTACCATGAAGATACTGGCATTGTATGAAACTAGCTGGAATCCACTGGCACCATGTCGTACTAGCTTGTCACGAAGGAGGTTAAATAACGCTCTAAAGTCACGAGTATAGAAGCATGGCATGGCCATTTTCAAAGGGAGCCCTATGACCTCTGACCTCAAGAAGTGTGAATGGAAATGGGTTCAATGGGTACCCACGAGTCTCCCCTTTACAGACATGCCCACTTTATGATAATCACATGCATGATTCTGCCATGTTGTGATTTGAGCATATTTTTTTATGCTAAATACAGCACATTTTAGGGACAATATTTTCCACTGCTTTGTGTTGATTTCCAACAATAAGTATCTACAAACATTGGCATAAAGCAGCATATTTGTCCACTCCTATGTTGATAAGAGCATTAAATACTTGACAAATCTCCATTTAAGGTACATTTTGAACAGATGGAACATTTGCAATCCATCTGCAATTAAAGGCGATTAACTACGGACAATCATGCGATTAATCACAATTAAATATTTTAATTGACTGACAAGCCTAAAGGTGCTGATGTGTTAATGTGGTGTTGTCCCCCCCCCAAAAAAAATCAGTTATTACAACTTTAATGTGGAGCCAAAAAACAAAAAAAGTGTCAAATTCATATTTTATTTGACAGTTTGTCTCGTCTCTGATGTATTTTTCCATGTCCAGTGTGTGCAACTGTATGAATGAAACCATGTGTGTGTGTGTGTGTGTATAAGCATGTGGGGGAGTCTACACTACATATGACTGCACATTTTTGTGTGTGTGTGTGTGTGTGTGTGTGTGTGTGTGTGTGTGTGTGTCGTTGCTGGAGGCGAGAAGCATGACGGAGCTGAACCATACAGCATCTCCTCTGGTCCCACCCCCTGCCCTCCAACTACCCCCCAAGGACGGCCAGCCCATTACAGTAATTAACTAGAGACGGAGAGAGGGGGTTGATGGGATGGAAAGAAAGAGAGAGGGCTGGGATAGAGAAGGAGGTATGAGAGATAGAGAAAGTGGTTTTGAGTGAGAGAGGAAAGAGAGATGGAGGTAAGGTTTTGGGAGGGAGGACGAGGACGGGAGGGGAAGGGGGTGACTTTTTCTGCAGAGGCAGCAAGTGGGTGGGGGCCGTTGCCTTCCTGCCTGCTGTTAATCCCTGAGTGACTTTCACTGCGTACAGTAAGCAGTGCAGCACAGGCCAGAGCCCCCGCAAATTAATCTAGCAAAGAGCCTGGGATGTGGCCACGCCGAACCCCCCTCTTTACAACCCCCCACCCACCTCTGCCGAAAGACTTGAGAAGAAAAGAAGAGAGAGAAAGAGTTGGGGGAGAAAGAGAGAGAGAGAGAGAGAGAGAGAGAGAGGGAGGGAGGGAGGGAGGGAGATAAGCTGCTGCTGTATTGTCCAGTGATTTGAGAAAAAAAAATGTGGAGGACAGAAGGCAAAAGGGACAAATGAGCGGAGGAGGGAATGACAGGAGGTGGTGAGTAAGGAAGGAGGGGGGAGAGAGAGATAAGGAAGACTATTTAAAGCGCAGCGAAGGATGACCGTGTGCCCTCGCTCTCGTGACGTCACTCCTGACGCGGTGATGTCATGGGCGGCTCTTTTCCGCCTCTGCGATCATGATGTCATTTTCCTCCAGCTAACATCATAACGACGTCCCGTATGACTCATTTCTTGTGATTCTGCTTTCCGTATAAATATAGTTGAAGTTCACGCTTCTTAAAGGAACAGTTCAACAGTATTTGCAAGAGCGGGATAATAGGATACTGTAGATAACAGCTCACTGTTCTGTTATCTGTACGCCACATAAATGTAGGAAAAAATCCCTTTCTTCTCTTTGCCTGTAAAACATTAAAATGCTGTTGATGACTCATCTTGAACATGGTGTCCTACACATACATTCATCTAATGAAGTGTGATTTGGAGCAACTGGCTAAACCGTCCAACTTGTATTACAGCTCTTGGGCATTCACTTGTGGGTCGTCGCTAGCGGAGCGATATCGTCAGTCCAAACTGGGTGTCAGTTGATTCAAAAACTTTGTCTGCAAATATGTCACATTTACAAAAGATATGACGCTCCAACTTCTGCTTCACAGTGACTTAAAACCTGCATTGATTGATTTTTTGGCCACTTGGGCAAGCTGTAAACACAACATTGGCAGACTTTCACCCCTTAAGGAACAGTGAGTAGCATTTAGGGGGATCTATTGGCAGAAATGTAATACAATATTAATAAGGACAGTTTTTTGAGTCTATAATCACTGGAAAATAAGAATTGTTGTATTTTCGTTAGCGTAGAATGAGATGTTTATCTCTACATACGGAGCGGGTCTTCTTCACAGAGCCGACAGCCATGTTTCTACCAAACACTCACTCTCCATTCACATTTTCACATTTTCACGTCGGCTGCTGTGATGGGAGAAATTTCAGTTGGTTGCAATCTGCAACCTCACCACTAGATGCTGCCAGATCCTGCACACTGCACCTTTAAAGTTATTTACACGTTAGTTAACAGCCTATTTAAGCTACACATCCAGCATCGCTTGTGTCCACCTGATCGATGTTAGTCCAGCATTCACTCCGTTTTAGCTCTACTTTGGTCTCCACCAACTCCGAGGGAAATAATAGGCTCTTTAGCAATTAAATGCTCCTCTATGTTCACCAGCTATTAGGGATAGGTCATGATTTTCAAATAGCAGTTAAGTTATAAGAAATTGTTTATGCAGCTTTTCGTCCCGTCTTAAAACACATACTGAATATTTCTATTGTATTAACCGTTGCTGGTGGTGCCTAGAAGTAACGTTTCTACCTTTAAAGTGGATGGCACATTCAGTTTGGCTCTTTTCTGTCAGCACAAGTCATGTGACAATTTTCAGTTTTGATCAACTACCAGCTATTGTTGCGAACTTTGTTGGCAAAGTTAGTTGCCAGCTGTGTCTGGAAACAACGTGAATTTGAGTGTTGAGAGTGAAGCCTTAAAACCAAAACAATATGCTGAAAGGTGCTAAAATGCTGCTTAAAGTTGAGGGGAACCACAGATATGTGGATAATTTTGTGGACAGCTGACACACAGATAGAATGGATCTTCTTTGGATGAATTTCATGATACATTTCATTACAAATGTAAATATACCATTTCTGTTGGTGTACAATGCTGCCAATGGCAACATACTCCAAAGTACCCCCTCTCTAGGCAGCAAGTCTAATCTAATCTCAGCTCCTCTAGTTAACATGAAGCATGAGCTCCAAGTTTAAATGGACGATTTTAATCAGCTGCATTGCCAACCGGGACCAGCTGTTGTGGGAAAATCTGGATTCTTATAGAAATAACTATTTGATTGTTATTTTGTTAACTGGGGTGCATCTCATTTACATCGTGTACTTGAATCACAATGAGTCTGAATCTGGCTCATGACCTTCACCACATGCCATCCTCTCTGACATCTGTTTTTTTTACTCATTGAACAGAGCAAAAATCTACAAAAAAGAGACCATGGGACTTACTAAACTGGCCTCGATGTAACTGAAAGCTTTGTACGACGTGATGGCGGCTGCCACAAGGTTGTATCTTTTGAGGAATGAGGCTGTGGCTGCAGAGCTTTGTGGTTGCATCAGCTCACTACACAGAGTGGGTGGTGCTTCAGTTTAATCCTCATCCTCTACTCTTCTGCTGCTGTTGCTGCCTCCAGGGTGTCCAGGCAGAACCAGCCCGATATCCCCCCTTCCATCACCAATTTGTTTACCTGCAGCTCCCGTTTTAGTGCTGCCTTGCCAGCAAAGAACAGCCACAACTAATTGATTGGAAGTCCACTGTGCAGAGATGTGGGATAGCAAGACATAAATTCACAACCATCAATCCTTTCATTCATTTTCATCCTCATACTCTTTTTTTCTGCCTTCTCTTACAGTAATTCCCCTCCGGTTCTGTCACAAATCCATCTTTGTCCAATTCGCTTCCATTACCAGCCGCAATATTTTGTAGCCCTCCAATCTGTGCGATCAGCTCATATATCTTTATCAGTGGCAGCTGCTAGTCTTCCTCAGGGGGAGCGCAATAACCGAGCACCATATTGTTACGGCCAACTGAGGAACGATGATGAACGATGATAATACTAAACAATCTCCCCAATATCCTCTTTCATTTAGTGAGCCGCTCCTGAGGCCAACAGGCGCTTATTGAGCTCCGTACTACAGCGTTTAGCCTCAAGGGCCCCCGCACGCCTCGCCTACAGTGGGCTTGATTGACCTGATACCTCACGAGGACGCCAGGCGGTTCTCTCATTTGCAACTGCTGCTCGTTTGTGCTTGCGCTGATTGCCGGGCCGAGTGTGGCGGGGTAATCGAGGAGTCTGTGTTTGTTTTATCAGACTGCAGGAGTGAATGTGGGAGTGCTATGAACCGGACAAATCAGTTGAAAAATCACAGTGAGCAATCACACGCCCCAGATTCTCAGCTTCAAATCCTGCAAACACACAGCTCGCGAGTGCCTATAGGCTCATGCTATCAGGCGTAAAACTGTGCACATGTAAGAGATAGGCTGACCCAGAGTAAGGAGTGAAAGAAAATTAGACCCAGCATCATCATCACTCCCATGACAAAGTGTGTTTCCTCTCCTCCTCACTCGTTTTGCCCTTCCCATTTTATATTCCAATCAAATAATCAACGAATAAAGCAGATGCTATTAGCACCCAGGTGTTCGTAGCTAACATCTGAGGCGGAATAGCCAATGTGGCTATTTACACCAGGAGACAAGCACTCAGGTGTCCATAGCCAACAATGCTATTTGCACCTAACCCAGGCACACATTAGATACTCTATGTGTATATGTACTGTATGTATATTTTCCTAAACCTAACCAAGTTTTGTTTTAGTTTTGTTGCCCAAAAAAAGTACTTTTTTGCCTAAACCTAACCAAACTAAAAGTAATTTAAAAACAGAAAATAATAAGTCATCTATATGAAAAATAGGCTTCCCACAGTACTCAATCCGAAGTCTGTGGGGTGTAAGTCCCAAGTTGGACCCATTCATCCACCATAACCTATTCCTTGTACGGATTTTCTTTATATTAATACAGCTAAAACAGGATTACAATAGCTGAAAAGCTGCCAGACACTCCGAATAAATAAACACTATTTGTAAAGCTATAAGAGCAAATGTAAAAATTATCTGGATACAAGCTAAAAGGGGATGCTATGCAAATCTGAAAATTAAGTCGATTACCATGTTCATTTAAAGAATCTAAAAACAAATAAATGGTATTTGATGACAGAGATGTTGGAGCAAGAAAGCTATTATAAAAAAGCACTCACTAAGAAATGTCTTCCTTTCCTTGTGTGTGCATAATAGTGGTTTAGCCCCATCATTAAACAAAGAACTTTTCATCTTGAAATGAGAAGACTAAACTCCAGTTTCAAATGAATGCTCTTATACTGTCCTAAATGACAAGGTTACAGAATTTTAAAAAGTACAAGGCCAAGATACTGTCAAACCACAATTTGAAAAACACTCAATTTTTGCACATTTCAGCTGAAAACCTTTTATTTGTACTCACAGCTACTTTTTTATGTCGATGATGTGACATTAAATGCACTTAAGTAAGTAAGTAAATGAGAATTAGAATTCATTGTCAGAATGACTGGCTGATAACCATGACCTTTGGATTTGTTTTAATTTGCCTTGATCGTTCTCTGTGACAATGCTGTAGTCAAAAAGTCAAAAAATGGCATCATAACGTCTTTTCCTAACCACTTTTCCTCGACCTCGATGGAAAACATCATGAGGTCAAGGAACGGAGAATTCAGAAGGACTTAGGAAAAGGCAACCGTGGCGTTAAGAGAGTCCAACTGCACTTACACTGGGCTCCGTAATTATGATGCGACAGCGGCGGATGTGATTGACACTGCCGTGGTGAAACTACAATGTTCCAAAAAATGGACTACAAAAGTCGCCCTGTGTGGTCTAAAATAGCTGCTTCACTTGCAGAGTCTGAAAGATCCTTTTGCTGCTGTTTAGGATTATCAATCGGTGAAAAATACTACTTCATTATCAAGGTTGGAATTGAAATTTAAAAAAGCAGTATTTGATAAATACTGAGTTAATTGTTCGAGTTATAGAGAAGGGGTAGAACTGTGGAGGCTGTACTTCCTCCTACTCCTTTTCAGACAATATTTATTCATGTTTATTTGTTTATCATTGACAGTTTGATGTATGTATAATATTCATTTATGACTGTATGAAAATAATATGCAGCATGTCATTTGTTATCATGAACAGCAGTGCGGTGTGTCGCTTAGATGTTGCTGAAGCAAGGAATTGTGGGGCAACATTATCTCCTTTCCTTTGGTAAAGGGTGGTTCGGTGTATCCTATGCTAAAGAGATACTAAAGGAAGCACCGAATCACCTTTTCTTAGCATTTAGAGAATCCAAACAGCTCTTATCTGGGCTGATACGTCATTTCACTCCGTTAGAAACTTTCTAAGTAAAGACTTTTGATCGCAGCCTAGGAATAGAAAAGGCTGCCAGATGTCTCCACTGTTTCATACAGTTACATTTTGAATAGTTAGAATTCATGCATTCATTACAGAAACAAACAAAAACTAAACAAGGACAAAGGAGAATGATTTACATATATTGGCTAAAATGAATATGTAATGTTTGTGTATTCTTTATCTTCAGCATGTTGAGTCAAAACAGGTCAAAAACAGAATAATTTTAAAGCTGAACTGAATGTTTTTCTTTTCAACACCTGACAATTGTGAAAATAAGTCGGACAGGTAATAATTCACATGCAAATGTTGAGCCGCGAAAGCCGTCATTTCAGATCTTCCACTCTAAAATGTGATTCTTCTGATGCCGACCAATGCTAGCTGGATGTCAAAGTTTCAGTCTCAAGTCTACAGGAAACCCAATCCGCCATAGCAAAAGTTCAGGCAGTGGTTAGCTTAGCTTAGCTTAGCTTAGCTTAGCTTAGCACAAAGACTTTGAACCACAACATGCTGTTTTTACACTTCGGTTTTTGTATGGATTCATTAAACAAATATGGACATGTTAGTAAGTGCGCATTAGAGGCGCTGGTCGTGGATTTTGTATCTTTAGACTGAGCTAGACTACATATTTCCTTAATTTCCAGCTTTGATGCTAAGCTAAGCTAAACATCTGCTGACTGTAGCTTAATATTTAGCGGACAGACATGACAGTGCTATCGAACAGAACAGTGTAAAACTCTTAGGGGGATTTTTTGGCAGAATATAAGAAGTATGTATTCTTTAGTGTATAATCACCTGAAACTAAGACTTGTTATGTTTACTTTAAAATGAGCACTTTATATCTACATATGGAGCAGGTCCTCTTCATGGAGCCGGCAGCCATGTTTCTACGCTAACCCGGAATGGACAAACCAAACACTGGCTCTTGATAGAGCTATTTGCGTTTTCACATTTTCGTATCGCCGCCGTAGTTCTCCTACAAGCTTGGCAAAATTTCATTTGGTTGCAATCTGCAACCTCGCCACTAGATGCTGCCAGATCCTACATACTGCACCTTTAACTCAGCAATACACACTAAACCTTAAGCAGCGTACAGATGTTGGTATACATCGTTAATGCTTTGACCTCACTGAGTTGAACTTCTGTGATGCACCAGCTGTTGCAAAAGAAGTATAAATTTCTGGATCACCTTCAACAACCTGAAAGGTAATTGCGAAGACCAAGACGCACATCCATTTTTGACACGTGTTGATGGCTTTGTACAACAGAGCGGTATTACACAACAACTGTGGACCAGGTGTCAACAGTTCCACCTGAGCTCCCCCAGCAAGCATTCAAGACTAATTACGCTCGAAAATGATCTCCATAGACGCGATTAGCCACCACTGACACCACTTGAAGTGTCCCGTGTTACCGGGTTGAAGGGTTGTCAAGCTTGCTGGACTGTAGCCAATCAAGACCCCCCAGCTGTTATTAAAAACAACAGCTGAACAAAAATCATGACCACAATATAGACAAAATATCCTTTTGAAGAGGATCTTCTGAGTGTCTTTTGGTTCCAGCAGGGGCTGGATATGTAGGCCCTGGATGATTTTTGTGTGCTCTAATTGGCTCCTCTGGCTTTCACCTTCACAGGTCATTGAGTATGAGCAGACAGAGAGTACAGTGGTGTGGATGGCTGAGGCCAAAAGGTGATGTGGTACTCCCTGTGCTCTGTACTTGTTCATATCTGGGGAGTGTTTCTGTGCATGCACATGCGTGCTTTTCTTTCATTTAACCACTTTTTGCTTTTATGGACAAAGTGCGTATTAGAGGAAAACAAAACAAATGGAAGCGAGAAGGAAAGGGGGGAAAAAAGCATCGTAATTTGCTGGCTGCTTTACTAATTGAGCTACCACAGCACTTCGCGAGCGGGCCGGTCGGCTCGGAGATTGGATGGATTGATACGGATGCACACTCGCGCAGAAAGAAAAAAAAAAAAAACGGAGAAGCAGAGCTACGCACACACAGAAAGGAAATGCCTCCGACGAGCTTTCATCTGTTGTTTTCTTCGACAAATTCGATTAAGTCGTGCTCAGGCAAAACAGAGGAGATGGTTGGCCTGCTCTTAAAGCCAGCGGCGCCTCACCGATTGCTGCATTATTAGTCCACAAGGATGCACCTCAATGAGATTTTATTCGCTGCCTAGGGGGTGGGGGGGGGGGGTTATTTCATATGTTTGACAGGTTTTTCTGTGCAATTCAAACCATTTTACACACAACATCAAAGACTTTAAGGGAAAGAATGACTTCAAAAAGGTTATAACATGCATTCACTCTCATAGCACTCCTATCTTCTGCTTCTACTGTGGCACTGTGCAGGAATTAGTCAGATACTAAAGCCACTAAAGACAGCACGAGAGAGAGAGGAAGCAAGAGAGACCTCAAGCTTTACACAAGCAAATAAATCTCTGTATTGTTGTTATTAATCCTGTGTCAAACAGGAAAGCTCCAGCATCATCCGGAAAGGCAAATAGGCGCTTTCCATCGCAGCTTTGCATCTCAATGTGGAGGCACCCGACACAGGCAGCGCCCCTCAGATTAGCACATCATTTCAGCCTTTTAATGACACCCTAAGGCGCTACATACTTTATTTTATGATGACAAGGCACACATTTTTATTTCTGCCCATATAGAGTCCACCCACATGAAGTAAGGGTCATTTCAATGCCGGAAATGTGGGTTTGCTTTACATTAAGTGGTGTCCTAATTGTCCAAATTTAAAATGTATGCCATTTTCTATTCCTACTGTCATGTTTCGCTTGACATCCAAACTAAATTAAAGATGCTATTGGCAACATTGAGCCACTAGATGTCGCAATCTTTCTCTACGTTCGATAGCATTTATTTTACAACAAGTTGCTTCTAGGCTCTTACTGTCAATCTCAGCCATTTATCCGTTTTTTTTCCACACTAACTGATGACCCAGAGAAATCTAGTGATACCAAAATCATTTCACTATTGGCACACAAGCCTTGTTAGAAGTAGGAACCAAACATCGGATATCGTCCACAGAGATAAACAAAACATTTATTCTGACCAAGTCAACATTTTCTAATTTTTCTGTTATTCAGCACCTTTCTCAAGGCTCTTTGGCTGTGGTTTAATGGAGTTAATGAAAAAATTGATCAACATAAGTATTGTCTCACATTTTTGTTGCTGCATAAGCGTACACATGGGCACGTGCATGACCATCCGCTACGCTTAACGGTACCAGTTTGTGGATTTAAAAATGTGGTAACCCTCGGTGGGCTACCTCCGGGTGTGAAAGGTGAAGCTAATGCTGAAGAGCCTTAAACTTGCATTCTTTCTAATATCCAGCAGGGGGCGACTCCTCTGGTTGCAAAATGAAGTCTGACTGAACAGAAGTCTTTGAGAAAATGAGCCTACTTCTGCTGTTTTCTCACAGCATCATGTTCATTTAGTAAATTATGGTCCCATTTAGAGTCAAATAGACCATAAAGCAGGGTATGATTTGGGGCGTGGCTACCTTGTGATTGATAGGTCGCTACCATGGTGTTGTCTGTGTTTTTATACAACTTTAACCCGTTCACTGTGTTTTAGGTTCATGAAAGTTACCTGTAACATTTTGGTTGTCTACAAATGTCTTATTCAGCTTTTGGTTGCACTTAAAGTAGCTCCACCCTCTCATGTCACTTCTGGTTGGACACCAAGATGATGAACTCAATGATCGCAGTTCTTCAAAACGGCCAGAAACCAGTGGGTGATGCCATGGTGACTACATCCAGCTCTTATGTACACTTTATAGTCACCCTACACTGGTATCAATAAGGATTTTCTGAAAATTACACATAGTAGGCTACCCTTAAAATCTGCCATTTATTAATTTTATTTCTTGCTATTTAGACAAGGTCCAGATGCAATTTGAATGTCCAGCAATAAGCCTGAATATAAGTTTCAATTTTCGCTCCTCACATGCGTACAGTCTTTTCAAAATAAACACTACCTTTGAAACCCTTGGAAGCTTGCCACTTTTTTGTTTGATTAAAAAGATATTTATTTCTTGCTATTTAGACTAGGTCCATATGCAGTGTTCTTCCTAATGTTTTGTGTGTTTTCCTAGCAGCAATAAGTATCAGTTTGCAACCAACTTGGTTAGGTTTAGGCAAAAAACTACTTGGTTAGGATTAGGAAAAGGATCTTGGTTTAGCTAAAAATGACACCAGAAGTAATTTAAGTATAGAAGTTACGTGACGAATAAATCAACACTGACTTGAAAGTCTGGTGTTTTTTGACCCATCCATCCCGATTTCCTCCCCAAGTGGTGTTTGTCATTCTTTATACTTCCTGATTCACAATTACGTGGATTCATTACAATATTTTTTCATGGCATACTGTATACATGAATTACAGTGCATTATTTTTCATGGATATAGCTAAGAACGGCGTATGAGACCAGCCTGCCATATGAGGTAAACCAGTGTTTTAATACTGTAAATGTGATTTTGCTCAGTAAGGGGGCACCCAAAGTGTCTAGACAGACAGAGATTGGACTTTAAATGTAGGCCATTTCCTGTCACGTTTCTCCTGACATCCAGCTAAAGAGAAATCAACGCTATAAAAACTTCATTTTGGCACCATATAAGCCACTGAAGTCGTTTCTGATCAGGATCGTCTGTCAGGAATGCTTTTGCTCATAATTCAAGCACTTCTTAATACAGCTATCTACAGGAATCTAGCAGAGTATTATTGGTGTTACAGCGATAACAATAAAAAAACTCATTAATATAAAAATATTGTTTCACATTCTCAGGCTAATTTAGCATTTAGCTACTAGCATAAATAGCTTGGGATGCTTATTATCACTGTGGATTTAAAAGCCCAATTGGAAAGCAACTTCCCAGAGCTTAATCTGTGACTTTATCCCTCCAATTGAACAATTGCTTGTCCGGTGGTTTCTCATTTGAGCATATCAGCAAACCATCAGTGAAGCACTGCATTATTAGTCACAACAATGTGCTGTGTGTTGCGTGATTGGAGAACATTAAGTTGCCTAGAAAAAAGCTCAAGAAGTAATTAACATAACTATACTGGGCGGCAATTTATTTCCAACTGAATTGAACTGAAACTGAGCCCACAGTCAGTACAGTGAAATATTACAGCCAAACAAAATAACCTTCATTAGCATCCCCACATGATTATCCTGGTTCACAAATTGTCAGTTCACTCATTTTGTCTCCTCTATACATGATTACAATTCACCCAAGATGATGATGCACTGCAGTAGGTTGAAAAACAAACAGCACTACTGTTAAGCTTATTATTGATCATTTGAGATGTTTGAAACCTATGACGCATTACCTTTCCCTACTGGGTTCTGAATGGCATTTTATACTGCCTGAGCATCATTTGGGGGAAAAACATGTGAGTTTAACTAAACCCAGGGGCCTTCTCAGACTATATTTGCGATGACAGCTTGGCCTCGAGGCTCACAGTGGATGTATTTCCCCAGAGGACTCTGGCAAACAGGGACGCTAACAAGCCAGGCAAGCGCCATGTGTTGGATTCTCCCCGAAATGTTCTGCTCAGTTCAGATCCTCATTCTAAGTACTTCATTTAAATTATTACAATCAACACAAAGTAGAAAAAAACAATATAATTATTAGGTAACATTTTATTTTACAGCTCCGCAAATTTCATGCTAATTAGGTGATAATTAGCAAGTAATCTATTTGAAATTACTTTGGAATTACTACCAAATTACCCAAATACTTACCTCAAAATATATCAAAATATTATTATTTAATAATTATATCTTATATTATAATATTATAATTATATTATCTATTTAATACATTTCCAGGAAAAGAATACAAAGTTAGATGCTTTCTCTCCATGTCTGCTGGTAAATAGATGATAATTAGCAAATAACTTATATGAAGTTTATAAAGAAAACTCCCTGAATCATTCCATTAGCTACCAGGTTATGAATTATATTAAATAATGTTTATAATAAAGTAATTTTTGATACATTTTGAGGTAACTATTGGGGTAATTTGGCAGTAATTCCAAAGAAACTTACTTGTTAATTATCACCTACTTACCATGAAATTTGCTGGCCTCTAACATGAAGAGTTAACAATTATTATTCATCAGAGCCACTGTTTTCAGCCTTGTTTGCATGACAGACATGTATGGGCATCCCATGTCTCTTTCATGCAAGCCTGTGGTTAATGGGCAAACGTCCGTAGCTTGAATTCACAAACAGGCATAATTAGCAAGCTCTGCAGTGCCTTGTTCTCAGTTTGAACTCTCCGTTTTCTCCAGCGGCACAAACAAGGACCATCTAATCATAGTCTTCTGTTGCCATGATGGGGCGCACTGTGTCTGGAGGAAGTGCCTTTAAGCAATTAACATGTGTAAACAAGTCAGATTGGCACATGTCAAAAGCAGCGCCCTGTAATGTGGGAGGTGAACTCCCTGGCATACTGAGAGTGCGTTGAAACAGATGTGTGCATATGTTTACAGTTTTTTTTTTCCAAATTCATATTTCTACATTTTAGAAGTGACACCTACAAAATGGTTGAAATTAAGTGAGGCAGTGCTTTTTAGTTCACAGCAGGAAAGCCGGCGAAATGTGATGGAATCAAATAAAAACTGGATTAGTCGCTAATTTCATGTGGGATGGGCTCACCAATTTAAATCTTGACGTCCCAGTTTACAGCTCAAGTTGTCTGTGTTTGTAGGTATTGATTGAACTGTCTGAAGTCACTGGAACAGCACAATGCAAAATCAGTTTAAGGGTAGATCTCTGAAATCAGATGCAGACGTGGAGAATAGAACAATGAAAACAGACATTCATTTGGTATTTTCACCATTCCTACAATTTATCATCAATATAATTAATAGTATATCTCCCACAAAATTACACTCTAATTCAACTAAACTTAATTCTCAATTACGTTTGGAGGGAAACGTATTTTGTCGCAGATTAAGGTCGCAGTTTTAAATAATTTTACACACAGGATTAATGTTGTGAATTGAAACCAAAAATGCAACAGCACCACTTAGTTAGGTTTAATACTAAACATCATGGTTTGCCTTAAAATGTGTCACACGGGACACAAACGGCAGGCAAGAAAGTCCTATATTTGTTGGACCTGAAGACTAAAGATGTTTTAAGATCTGTCTCCCCTATGGTTAAAGCTGCTTGATTGCATAATTATCATTTCTATCAAATGACTATTTGTATGTGAAAAGTCGCACTCTTCAGTCGCACTCTTATCTGATGTCTTGCTCGGCTCTGCAGAAGCTTCTTTGCATCTTTCTGCAACTGTTCTGGTTTTAAGACTAATTGTTGTGGTTCACTCTCACCGCTCTCAAAGGCAACACCTTGTTTTCAGCTGCATCAGGCAGCTGTTTTCAATGAAAACACTCTAAAAAGCCACTGTACACCCAGGGCTGACACTAGCCTTTTGGTGCACTAGGTGAAATTCAGATTTGGAGTTAGAGCTGGTTAAAACCCTAATCCAAGCCCCGTAAAACACAACACACATCAGGTATCACAATGGTTTTAAGACAAAAATAAACTTTTTATTTTTATAAATAACTGTATGTATTATAATATATATAAACATTGTTGGCTTTAAAGTGGTTAGTCAGTGTCATTACAAGTTGTACTTTTATTAACAATAATAAGTGATTGGGGGCCACTGAAAACATGTTCTTCTGTTACCTCAATGCAGAGAATGAAGAAGGGTGCCCACTGGCATTTCTTTTTTCATTTTTATTATTTATTTATTTTTAGAGGGCAAGCAGCCCCCCCCCCCCCCAGAGGGTGGCACCCTAGGCGACCGCCTATATGGTCTGTGCCTTAAGCCGGTCCTGTGGATGCTGCCTGCCCAGCTACAAACCAGCTAAATAAAAACAAATTCATAATTCTTGGTACTAAATAATAAAATAAGCTAAAGTTGAAGCTAAAATGTGGCCATTAACACAATGAATTATGACAATCTGGGATATCCTTTAGCTCTAGTCAATGTTAATATCAAAAGTGTGCTGAAATAATGAGCTATGCTTACACATTGGTTGTCATGTTCTGTCTATCAAACTCTTGCCTCTCTCATCCTCTTGATTCTTTCCCACGATGCAGCTTTTCATCATTCTTCCATCACCGCTCATGCGATATCTGAGCAACAGGATTCCTATTAAAACTGTATCACTTTCCATTCCGGACAGGAGGACTTTGTCAAGATGGCTGCTGTAACGAACCCCAGGGAGCCATTAGGGGCTTGTGTTCAAAGTCGAAGTGATTAAAGGATGCTTTGTTGAAAACATAAAAGGGAGAGGCTGTGGGTGAGATAGAATGAGAAAGCGTGAGAGATCTTCTCCCTGTGTCCTGCTCAAGTTCCCCATGTCCCTCATTTGGGCAGCAGACTGTTTGGATCCATGTTTGAAGCTCCACCGTCAGCTAACTACTGATTCATTACAGTATAGTCATTAAGGTGATAATGCAAATGGAAGTTAAAATGTCACAGTGAAAACTTTTGTTTTTGTTCACTGTGTTACAGAGGGCTTTAACTCTGGGAGTTTGCTATTTACAGTGTGTTGATTTATCATGTAAGCCATGTTATCAAGCGGTGTGGCTCCAGGGATGGCTACTGAAACTGGTTATCCTCTTTTTGTTAAGTGCCATCATCAGAAGTTTAAATCATTGTTTTTTAGCGACTGTGACCCAAAAGTAGAGGAAGTCATGTTGCTCTGGTTCTATCTGTTTGGCGTGGAGAGGAGGTTGTTGCTCTGGTTCTATCTGTTTGGCGTGGAGAGGAGGTCGTGTTCCTCTGGTTCTATCTGTTTGGCGTGGAGAGGAGGTCATGTTGCTCTGGTTCTATCTGTTTGGCGTGGAGAGGACGTTGTGTTGCTCTGGTTCTATCTGTTTGGCGTGGAGAGGAGGTCATGTTGCTCTGGTTCTATCTGTTTGGCGTGGAGAGGACGTCGTGTTCTCTGGTTCTATCTGTTTGGGGGAGAGGCATGTTGCTCTGGTTCTATCTGTTTGGTGTGGAGAGGAGGTCATGTTGCTCTGGTTCTATCTGTTTGGTGTGGAGAGGAGGTCATGTTGCTCTGGTTCTATGTGTTTGGTGTGGAGAGGAGGTCATGTTGCTCTGGTTCTATCTGTTTGGTGTGGAGAGGAGGTCATGTTGCTCTGGTTCTATGTGTTTGGCGTGGAGAGGAGGTCATGTTGCTCTGGTTCTATCTGTTTGGCATGGAGAGGAGGTTGTGCTGCTCTGCTCTAATGGGTGTCCGGAGACACTAAATCTACAATACACTGTAAATCTCTAACACAGCTCTTAAGAACAAAGCTCTCATTCACCACAAATTCCTTGATGATGAGCTCTTTTTATGTCATGGCATTTTTGATACGATACATATCACGATACAGGGGTTATGGTTCAATATATTGTCATATACTGCAATTCTGTAAGGCAATATATTGCGATTTTTTATTTAATTCTTGAAAAGCTGTGAAACTAGTATAAAGAATACAGTATGTCTCCATATACATAAAATCTTTTTTTAAACACAAAATGGGCTCTGCAATGCATCTTTACATAGTTTACTGTCAGCTGAAGTAGCGTAAAAAGAACTTGGAAGATTATGGGTTCATGTAAAACAAAGCAGATTGAGACAACAACATTTGATTGGATACCGGTTGGTGTGACATTTTGTGACAAATGAAAGCTCTGCATAGACACCGTCTCAGCTCAGTACGCAGAGATGGAGTTCTGCCGGGCAAGGTTTCCCCTTGAACTCAAGGCAGTGAGACTATTAACTTGAGGATACTGAGAGGATGTGTGTGATTATCTGACTGAATGTGTGTGGAAACTGTATATATATTTATACACATCCTTGTAAGAGTATATTGTTTGTAAATGTGTGTGTTTGTACACTGCATATAGAGGAAAGTCACATTGCGGTATTTCAGCAAGCGTGTCTGCTTATATATTGGCTTTGCCAAAGAATCCCCAGTGATCAAGTCCAATTCAGCAGCCCTGCCCTAATAAGCTCTGCACATCAAGGCTTTTCTCCCTTTTCCTCTCCTCCTCGTTCCCTCACTCTTATCCTTCCTCCTGCTTCTCCTTTGACTGCCACCCATTAGCCAACCCAGACCACACAATAGAACCCAATCATATCTGGCAATACAAATTAGCCCCATTTTTTTTTTTTCTGTCTCTTGCGCTTCAAAACACCTCTCGACAGAATGGCCCCCGTGCTTCCGCCTGCACCCGGATTATTTGTCTACCATTCATCTGTGCACATGTGCGTGTCTATGCGTGTCATTATTTCTGAATGCTCCTCTGAGCGTAGAAAAAGGGGAACAAAGAGGCTGGAGCCCAGCAATGACTGGGCCACACTCATTAGGCTTTCTGAAGATATTATAACAGAATTCCACCACTATTCTGTATGGGGCAATTAGTTTTTGAATATTCACTGTATGCGTCGGTGCGATGACGGCGTGCACATATACATGAATGACAGAATGAATTAGACAGCTTGTCAATTAGAAAATCCCTTGCCACCTCTTTCATCGCTCATTCCCTTTGAGTTGCTGGCAGGGGAAGCAGGCTAAAATGCACACACACACACACACACACACACACACCGAAGCCTAATTAAGAGATAAACGCCATGTTGATGCATTTTCACTGTTATGTAAAAGCAGCATGTGTGAGTGTGTGTGTGTGTTATGCCAGTGTTTGGAATTAGCTGTCATGAAGGCTACTTGGGATAGCGTCCCAGCATGCATTTGGGTAGCGTGATGTAGGTTCTCTGGCAGCAGCGCTATGAGATAAACACATTAGTTGTAACAAGCTGCCCGCGCTGGGAACGAGAGAAAAACTGCTTCGATAATAAAGCAAGTCACGCTGACGCTCTGCTCTGGGTATTACTGCTCAAACAAGCATGGCCACACACATTCACACACTCACATTTCTCATGTTGGTTATACCTTGTAATACAATTTTACCTCTTCCTCTCATTTACACATACCCACTGCTACGCCCTCGCAAGGCCTTTCTTAAGAGAAAGCTTGGCAGACAGCTGAGAGCCTTGGACCTCGCTGTGACTGATTGGGAGTGTACGCAGCTCTGAAGGCAGTGACGCCTCTAACCCAGGGACAAATAAATCACAATGGCGAAGAGAAAGAGAAGCAGGAGAATCAGATAAAGACGTCTCGCTGTGAGGAATAATACTGCCAAAGGAATCAATTAGACTAATGTGCTGTACACATTAAAGTCTGCTTTAAAGGTAAAACGCTGCATATAATGCTATATACAGTACATAGGTACATCTGCATGGAGAATAGCTGTATCACATAGCTAGAAATCCAAGCTAGGTTTCTTTTTAAAGGTGCTGTCACTTCTGAGCAACCATTAAACCAATTAAAAATATTCTCATCCACATGGGGACAGCAGAAACTGCAAACTCCTTACCTTACAAAGCTAATATAGCTAAGTTATTTACACATCCAAAGGCCTTTTGCATTTTTCGTGCAATTAATTTCCACGTTAGTGTATGTTTTCACTCAAAACTGTTATTTTGTCATGAGTACTTTCACACTGAACGCGAATATCACGTGGCGAAAAAGCTTTTTTTTTGGAACGAGGTTGATTTTTTGGAGCATTTGCATTCGCAGACTCTCAGCCTATTAACACTACATCAGTTGCTCCGACCGTTGAACAATGCCGCAAGTTGGTTTACATTGGAGTTGTCACATTCTGTTGCCAAAGGGTGCTTCCACGCGTCGGTTTCCAGTGCTGAGGGACACCGACCAAACGGCGGTATTTGACGAGTTGGGAGAATGGATGTCCATGCTTGCTCAACTGCAATATGAGCACAGGGTGAAAATAGACAGGGCTTAGGAAGGGTCAGCTGTGGAAGATGTAAACATTGATCCAGCAAATGTGACATTTTGAAGATGGGGAAAGTGTACACATTTACTGTGTATTGCTTTACGGTCGTTTGACACAGCAAACTAAAATCATTCTCCCTTTCCTTTTCCTCTTTTACCTGCGTCTCCCTCCCACTCTCCCTTTCTCTCCGTCTCTCTCCGTCTCATTTGGTCAATCAATCAATAACGCCGCAATAATTTGTCTCCATTTCCCACAACCTATTCACATGTCAAAGAAGCGGAGCTCCTGTCTGAAATACACCATTCCTCCCACTCAACCTTCGGCAATTAACTTAACAAGAGACTGCTGCTAGGCTAATTAGTCTTGCTGCAAACGCTACCACTGTATAAGGCAGCGACGAGTGAGGTTGTTCACAAAAATCACTTGTTTTTCCAGGAGTTAACATGACTCTTCATCTCATGCCTTGGTCTTGTGGTTTTGACGTGATGTACTAGTTTGTGAATTTGTCTGACATGTTGTTTACAATCTCCCCTTTCGGCTAATGAGCCTGGTGATGGCTAATAACATTTGTGTTTATTTTGGGGAGGACGCGGCGACGTCTTTCATCAACTAAACCCCCATTTCATGCACACACACACACACACAAAGCTATTGTTTTACCTTCCCCGGCTCTTTTTCTCTTTACTTTGAGACGTCTGCGTTGATTAAGCAGCACGGCGAGCAGCTGGGGAGCGGCAGCGTTCGGGAGTGATAAAATCCCTTCAGGTGGAACTCTGTCAACACCTGCCATCTCCGCTCTGCTCTCAGCAGTCGCGGGCAGACACCGAGGTCGGGATGGAGAGAGGAACAGCAAGCACAGCAATGCGGCGCGACGGCACGTCTACCGTCTGGTGCATCCCGGACAGCCGAGTACCAAGGACAGGTCAAGAGTGTGTGTGATGGTTTAGAGGGAGTGTGTGCATCGATTGGGTCAAAACTTCTTCCAGAGAGCAGATGTCTTTCCACTCTGAATCAAACAATTTGATTTTTTTTTTAATTTTTGGCCCCCTGGACGATGCCGTTCGCTTTATTTCCCAGCATCCTCCTCCTTCCGCAACTCTCATTTTGGCGAGGAAGTCATTTCCTGTCTTCCCTGCTTCAATAAATGATGGTCGCTTTCCCCCCCGACAGACACTAACAGCTGCATATATATGGATCCAAATGAGGCTAGGCCGCCTTTTTCACGGCTCTTTATGACATATTAATATTTATGCCCCTGCCCACCAAAATAACAATAGCGTTTGAATTTAGCGCTCGCAATTAACAGGTCTCCAGCTGCTGCTCTTGGGGTTTGCTTGTGTGGATGCGTCGTGCGCGTGAGCGCGACTGCGTGTGCATTAGTGCTCAAATGAGAGAGCACGAAGAGGGCGAGTTAAATGTTCAATTTAAATGTTATGTCACGGAGATGGAATCAGCCTCGCTGAAACACAATTAGGACTTTCCTGCTATAAACATAACGCTACTTCTCTCTCTCACACAGCCTTATTATGGATTTATGATCACCCTGTTAATATTATGTTATCAGGAAGTAGCCTGATCAAGTTAAATGTATTTTTAATCATTGCTCATCTTAATGCGCTCACCTTGTTCCATATATCAATTTCCCTTTTTCTAATATAGCAATGATGCTCAGCAAATGCAGCATGACATCTAAAAATAGAAATATGAAATTAAATAAAGGTATTATTTATGTTCTACTGTCGGGAGCCGAGAGCGTACCCTGACTTGATGTCATGGGGCTTCCCTCGTAGCTCTGAAGTGAGTGTAAATGTGTGCATCATACACTAAGTGACATCTACAGAGTTGAATGGTCTTAGTCATCCCTGCTAGACATGGTGGGGGGGAGGGGCACCCAAAAGGACGGCGCATGGCAGCACCCATGACTCACCCTCACATATCTACTTGCTACATGCAAACATGAGTGATGACATTGGTAGTGGCAGCGCAGTGGAGTGGACAAATATGCAGCTACTACCTGTTTGTGTGCATATACTTTGAATGGTGTCTGAATGGCGCCTTAAAGGAACAGTGTGTAACAATTAGAAGGGTCAATTGGCAGAAATGGAAGATAATATTAATAAGTGTGTTTTATTTAGTGTATTATCACCTGATAATAAGAATCGTTGTGTTTTCGTTAGAATGAGCCAACATAAGGAGCAGGTCCTCTTCATGGAGTTGCTATGTTGCACCGCCATGTTTCTACAGTGGCCCAGAACAGACAAACTAACACTGTTATCTTTTCTTGCTTCTCCCGAAATCAAGAATCTTACTTGCTCCTGACGCCGCCGCTCTCACTCTCTTGCTTCACTACTCACTTTCCACGTGCACACATACTCTAAACACTGGCTCTGCTCCAGATGGCACTACTCTTACAAAAACTGGCTCTGCATAGAAACTCCATTTGGTTGCAATCTGCAACTTCACCTCTAGATACCATCAGATTTTCCACACTGCACCTTTAAATACATCCAAGACAAACATATATTTTGACAAGACAAAAGCAAAGTCCCAATTCCACACTGCATACTAATTGTGTTCAGTATATACAGATTTTAATAACATGCAGTTTGTATAAATAAATCAATAAAATACATTGTTTTATACTTAAAGGAAAGGAAAATACCACAACCAATTAAATCTATTTCATTTCTTTTCTGAGGTTTTTTTGTTGGACTTGATTGTGTTGCCTTACCCTACAGAGTCAAGCTAGCTGTTACCCCATTTCCAGTCTTTGTGCTAAACTAAGCTAAGCTTAGTCTGCTTAGATGCTCTGTTTCAACAATGTAGAGGAAGCAGAAGAGCTATGAGTAAACCTGCCCACACATGATCAGTGGTAAAGTCATGTGGGGTTGTTGGCTTATGGGGAGTTTTTTTTTTTTTCTACTTTGACCTTGGTTGCTGCTGACCTTACAAAGGTCAACCAATGAGATAACTGCTGCAACTGTTGTTGTCGTTGCCTAGAAACAGTGAACGGCATTCCCTGCGCACTTTTTGATGATATATTATACTTGCATTACGTTTTGCCACTGTGAGGCACTGCGCCCTACCTCGCTGTGAGCGAAGACAAAATTACTTATCATGTGAAGGCAGCTTCAGGAAAAGTCTGCTAGCCGCTGGGCTAATTGATGCAGTGTAAAATGCCTTGGGCTTTCAGGAAGTTGCTATTCCAGAAGCTGCTATGTGAAAACCGTATTTTTGTAGATTACAGTACACTTGTAATGCACTGCAGAAGGATTTATGTTTCATTTTTGTAATGTCAAAACACAGGATTTCAATATTTTCTTGTATTTTCATGCTATTGTTGCTCCATCCTCTGTGAATAAGTATTAGATATGTGAAATCATGCGCTGCAATAAATGTCCCCCCGAGCAGCGAAGAGATACAACAGACCGATCGATAGTGACGGGTCAGACAAGCTGGAAGCATGCAGGTAAATTCATCCCAAAGGATAGACAGTCACAACACACACCAAAGAGGCCCTGATCCTGCTATGACTCATAACATTAGCATAATCAATCAAACCTCTTTCAAACACAAAAGCCAATAGATATCTATGAGAATGCTTAAAAGTCGATGCTGTGATTGCAGCTCACATAATGAAGCCATTTCTGGTCACTCATAAAAATCTAAGAGGAGGCTGACAGACAGTCACATGCTTTGTTATTCTCATCCAACTTTGCCACCTTCGATTTCTTGTTGAATTCTGCCTGGCTGACTTTTACAGCACTAATAAGGTGTCCAATGTTCTCCAGAGCCCAAGCTAGACGTCTCCTCTGTGATTGCCGGGCTATTCTTATAAATACCTGAGCATAATACGAACCCGGGCTGCAGGCGAGTGAAGACATCCAGTCAGCCGGCGGTGAGGACGATGTAGCTGGCTGGGCCCAGCTGCTCATTAGTGAACAGGTCCAGTTATCCTGACAAGTCAGAGATGTCTAACCTTCCCCTAGCATAGCATAATTCTAGACATTCCTCAACCAGTCAGGCACAGCGGAGAGCCATGGGAGCCACTGAACGCTATGAATATTTCACACAAACATCCTCTGTGACTACTGCATCGCTTTTGCTCGGCGCTCCAGAAGTGTTCTGCTGTTTTCTTCACTGTTTTTGAAATTAGCTAACTGCTGGCAAAGTGTGAAAGGGGTTTAATTTGACTTCTGCGAGACAGAAACTGGTTTGAAGAACAGAATCTGCGAAAGCCAAAAAAGAGAGATGTACTGTCTCCTCAGTGTCAACAACCGCATGCTGATGTCCCCGTCCTCCCACAGCGTCCTCACACCTGCTTTCTCTCCCTCTCTTGCATATTCTCTCCAGCCGTCAACTCGCATCTCTTTTGACAGTGATATGCCGTTACACGTGAGAGGGCCACCGCAACACAAGAAAAAAAAATAAATGGAGCTTCCTAGTATTCAGGTAAACAGCTCTAACCCTCACACCGAATTAGGTGTGACGAGGGTGTGACTGGTGCGAGCTGAGGACCAGTGAGTTAATATTAGTATAAGAGGAAACTGTATTTATATTCTGTGGAACAAACAGAGCAGGACAAAACGCCAAACACTGGAGAATTGAATGTCAATCTCAGCCCCACATTTTGAGGGTTGTACCTCAGCTCAGCAACTAAACCTCTGAATGATCCTTAAAATCCAAAAGCTGCAAAAACTGATTTTTTTGTGGCCACTTGGGGGCAGCAGAAAACAAATTGGTAGCGCAATACCAACACGTTCATCACCTTTTACATGCAAGTTAATATGTGAATTTTGTTAGCTAACAGTTAGCTTTTCAAACTTCCTGCAGATATGGAGCAATATTAGCATCTTTGTTTCGTTTCTGGCTGGTTTCACCTTCCTTCTAGCTCTGTTTTTGGTCTCCACCAACTCCTGAGGGAAATATCTGTCTCTTTAGCTGCTAAATACTCCATGATGTTCACCAGCTAGTTGCTAAGTTTGTCTGTCTGAGAGCTTTTTTCAACAAAAACAGCTGTGGATAAGAACAATGAGCGCAGTAAGAGTGAGCCAAAACATTAAAATCGTGGCCTTAAGACCAATACAGCTAGCTAAAAGATGCTAAAATGCCAACAAACACAACGCTTACATCTGGGAGATCGCTGTTTGTGTCCAGTGCGTTATGTTACAATCAGCTGTTTATTTGTGTTCTGTATTCAAAATGTTCAGTGTCAAGTACAAACATAGTTTAAGTCCATCACTGCTGTTTTTTCCTAAACCTAACTACAGTGGTTTTGTTGTCAAATCCTAAAGCGACGCCAAGGATAAATAGCATGGTTTTGAAGTCGAGAATAAAGTCACACCAAAGGGGCACTCCTCTTTACATGACCTGGGTGGATCACCAGGTGAAACACATTCACAGGAACAACACTAGGTCTGTCTTTGCTGCAGCTGGAACCTACTGTAAGTTACAAAAGTTTGATATAATGTGCACATGTCTGATCAGCCTCAAACATGTGCACAAAGTACTGAAGTGACTTTGCAAGGTCACAGTGTAAGAGCTGGTGTATTTGTGAAATTGCTGCAGTTATTAGTCTGTCATTTGACATTAGAGAACTGTAGTTGATAAGTGAAAAAGAAGAAGTTTAAGAGAAGAGCTGGAGTTTTATTTGGGAGAGGATTTTTCAGAAGGGAGTTCATTGCCTGCTGGGAGAAGACCTATTGATGGGTGTATTTGTCCCGCTCGGGCAGGATAGGCCCCAACAGACAGCTCATTATTTATTTTTCCATTCAGAGGCCAGAGATAAAATGGCTGCCGGTCTGACACTGATGTATGAGCATCTCATTGAGGGAAAATCCACTCTGCTGATCCTCTGACTCTAAACTAATAGGCAAAAATCAAGTCGAAAATGATTAAAAACAAATAAAACCGGAGGGAAAAAACACTGTATAAACGCTAACTCAGGGGAGAGATGTCTGGAAAGGATGGGTGACGAGGAAAATGCAGCAGATTTCACCCTCATTTGCTAATTGAGGAGATAATGTAAATCATTCTCAGTCAGTGGAAGAAACGACCCCTTAAAAATCAATGGGACTTCCAAAGCGCCAACCTCTACGCTTTGAGTCCTGGAGGAGTGAATCAGCATCTCTGAGAGACGGAGCTCATTCTTCGGGCTTTGCTTTGCTCTACTTTGCCTCTAGCCTCGTAAGATTGAATGTTTTAATTGTGCTAAAGGTTAATAACAAATCTGCAAGCAAGAAGAGGGACTTGGGGACGTGTAGAGCTTCAGTTGGCGACCATATCTCATCATTAGCAGACACTGACTCACCAAGCCAGTTTGTTCATTACTAAATTGAAAGCTTGTAGGTTTTCTTGAGAATTAAAGGGATATTTTACTATTTATCAACCTGGGTGTTATTGGCAAAAGGTGACAAGAAACTGCACTACAGAAATGCCAAAGATATATTTGAGGTAGTTTAGTAAAAACTCTACTATTACATAGTTTGTCCACCAGAAAGGTCTAGTTTATTTTCCAACTATAAATGTCCTGATTACGTGTCTTGGTCACTAATAAAAGGATCAAAACTCTTTTCCAAAACAAAAAAAGAACTTTATTTACATACTGTATATCAGATTTCTTTTTTAAATCCCAAATACTGGAGAGTCCTGGTAGCCTAAAGAAAAAAACTACATATCTATATCAGTGTCAGCCTCAAAAATCCAGTGTTGGAGGCACATCAGTAGCCTAATCATTCGGGCGTATACCACATAAACGCAACATCCAATATTCGATTCCGGCCAGGGACCTTTGCTGCATGTCTCAGTCCTCCATCTCCCCCAATGTCTCCTATCTGTCTGTGTTGACTGTCAATTAAATGCAAACCCCCCCCCCCCAAAAAAAAAAAATTATAACTATTGGTCACATAAATGATCCATTTTACACATGAATACTTTGTTTAAGATGTTTAGTATTAGCCAGTGAAAACTGCTCAATGTGTATTTTGTCATATTTTTGCAATTCTAAACTTTGCAACTATTTTAGCATTCACGCAAGCTAAGCCGAAAGTTACGAAAACTACTAGCGTTAGCATGAGCAAACTGGTGTGAGTCTTGCCCAGGTCTGATTTTCAAGACTTGCAATACCATACCCCCCCCTCGTACACATGACCAATTAGTAACGCAACCTGACCTGATATCCGCGGCCCAACCCGAAACCACAAATCCTGTAATACAATTACTATACAATACAATTTAAATTAAATTTAGATATTTTTTTTGCTTATTCTCATAACATTGAGCTGTACGTCACCACAGTTAACAAGGCTGTTGGTAACGACCGTGATTGAAGCTGCCTCCATATCCCCGGTGGCACAGAAGACCGAGCCGACAAACGAAGCAGTCATAGGGTTGAAACATTAAAACATTAAATTCTTATTTTTTAATTTAATTTTAATTTAAAATTAAAACGTTTTAAATTAACTTATTTTGTAACATTTTTTTTGGCACTTTCAAGCTTTTATTGACAAGACAGTGGACAGTCTAAATGGAAATGGCCACAAGTAAGGGTTAGGACTCAGCCTTGTTATGTGGGCACCTGCCCTACCAACTGAGCTATCGGGGCGGCCATTTTCATTTTATTTTGATAGCCTATAAGCCTACTTAGTATGCAACACCCACGAGCTAACCTGCATGTTCTTTGTTTTACCAAGAACTGAACCTGAAAAGAAATTAAGACCAAATACCTCCCATTTATCACCTTTACTGCGTACCCAATGCAAGACTCGAGCATGCATACAGGACTACAGCAGGCAAGTCAGCCGGTCAATGGTATTTTTGCATGTGAGCCACATTATAGACATTTTTTTTATACTGTGATGGACAATAAAGCTTTTCTGAATCTAAGTCTGAGGTTGATCCAATGCTATACTATACAATTAGCTAAAAAACTACATGGATTTTCAGTGGGCTTCATTACTTTTGGTAAAATCTGAAGTGTTCGCTGTTAGAAGGACATTTTCTGTAAAGCTGTAGCCAGTTTGAGCTCCTCGCCCATTTGCAACGTTCTTCGTTACTGGAGTCCACGTTTTCAAATTCTCTACAATGGAGGTGGTGAGTTTTTATGACCAATGATCATTTTGGACAAAAATAGGAGAATGGGACCCATGTTGACCCCCCAAAAAATGCAATTTACCTTTAAGTGGAAGGTCTAAGCTGAGAACAAAAGCTGTTTTTATTGGCCGACTGAATGGCTTGCTGTTCGTTGAAAACACTGCCCTTTTCTTTTTCACTTGTGATTTTTGAAATCCATAGACAATCCCAATCAAATGTTGTAGTCAAAAGGTCTTTGGTGTGATTGTGTTGGAGAGGGGGAGGGGAAACCCTTAATGAGAGAGTGGGAGGAAGGCTGCTCAAATCATTTAATCCTTATACATCCACTTATCATGCCACAGCAAAACTAGCCTTAATGGCTTGGCTGTGCGAGGCAGGATATTATTTCATACATAGGGGAATTAAATGAATGCACTGCAGAGTTCAGTCTTCAGGAGGAAAATAATGGGAATCCACTCAGCTTAAAATATTGGATTTGTTAATGAATGGAAGCAGTTAATCTAAAGCCCGATTCTGAGAATTGTCCAAAAAAATCAGCAGATGAAAACGGGGCGGAAAAAGCAGTGATAAGAGCTAATAAAGCAGAATGAGAAACACTATGTTTGCAAGAAATACAACCAACGTCTATCAGAAATGCCACAAACTGCTGTCAGACCCTCCCCAGTGGAGGGTTTGGATGAAGGTCACCCGTTGTTTCTCTAGCACTGTCATTATCTGACAGTGAGGGAAAGATAAGAGGTCGCCGATAATAAATGCTCCACCATGATTGGAAATAATCTTGACAAGAGCCTCTCGAACAGTCCAGAAAAGTCCATCAGTGAAACAGGATTGAGTATGACATGTTTTTGTCTGTGCCAGCCACATACAGTATGGACTCGCTGCAATTTCAAATAAATCTGCGAGGGGTGCAGTTGAAAAGGTTTGATTTATTCACACGCGTTAACCGCTAATGTTTCTCACTGGGCATAACACTTGTGCAACCTTTACTTCAGAGAGAGAAGAAATGAAAGCGATGATGGGTGGCTGTTTCCATTTTTAAGCATGCTTTGAAGGCACTCAGTAGGAAAAGACCATACTGGCTAACTTTCAAGAAACTGACTGAACTGGTGCTGCCTTTAGTACTCCAATACATTGAATTTTTACAATGGCTGAGGTTAAAAGGGCTGATTTTTAGATTGTTATATGGCATTGTCCAAAAACATTACCAATACAGCACCACCTAAAACTCTAATTAGCCTGCCGCAAGCATTTCAGAGACCAGCCAGGCCTGAAAAACAGTCAGCTCAATAAAAGGCAACATATACAATATAGCCAGAAACATCTTAGTATTACTTTAGTACAGAATTTTGGAGGCCCGTCCCTCTCTTCATAATATGCCATGGCAATATTACATAATTCAGCACTCCCTGTCAATGGACAGCAATGAATAGTAAACAGAGCGCCCTCCTAATCAGGAAACACAATATGAAACTCAATATCAGACAATACATCAACAGTAAGTCAAGACATAGCTATGCGATCACAATATGCGACAGCAACATTGATTCAGCACCCTCATCAATGGACAGCGACGACTAACGAAATATTCTGATTCTAATAACATGTGTTGGCGTTTAGCCTTTCAAAAACGTGTATTAAGGCGCTAATACATAAAGTATTCTCTATTTTATGTGTACATAGATGTGTATATTCTCTCATGTATATTGTGCTGATAACCTGCTGCTGTAAAACCACAATTTCCAAACTTGGGATCAATAAAGTATCTATCTATCTATCTATTGAATAGGCTATAGCTGAGAGAAAGGCACTGTCAGCATTAAGTGCAAAAGCAGAATTTTATTTTGAAAATTTTCTTAAAAAAAAAAAACAGGCACATCTGCAATTAACAATGATAAAAGTGAAAGATTTATTTACCACTCAAAATTCATTTTTGAAACAATAACTGTATGAATTTGTCACAGAAATAAACAAAAGCAGGCTCCACATTTCTAGCCACCGGCTGCGAATTTAGGCTGAATTGACAACTGTCACTAGCTAGCTAGTGTAAAATAAAGCTAACACTCACAAAAACTTGTCATGGTAGACCAGGGGTGTCCAAACTTTTGGCAAAGAGGGCCAGATTTGGTGAGGTTAATCTGTGTGGGGGCCGACCATTCAGCCTGACACTCTTTGAACCATTAACATAAGAGAATAACAGGTATCTTATTGGAGGCCATATCGACCTGTGTATCAGCCCTTCTTTCATTTCAACTGAACATCAAAAATCAAAAAACAAAAACATATTTGATTTAGAGTCAGATATCAAACACGAAATTTATGTCAATTTTAGACTGGATCAAAAATATGAAATGGAAAAATGAGTGCTGGACCAAATTAGATTTTAATATTTAATACTGAGTATTTGTATATTTGTTTCTTAAGACCCTAATGTTTGTTATCAATCAATATGAAGACAGTTTAGTTTGTTATACAAGAGCCAGTTTGATTGTCAGTTGAAAAACAAGAACTAATGATCCCTGATTTGAAAAGACTCAGAGCATATTCATTAAAAAAAAATAATAGAAGCGATTCACCTCAGAAGACTAAACATATAACTTGTCCGCACTAATGTGAAGGGTGGCTCTGAGATCTGGACTACAGTCAGTAGACCAGGTCTGGCTCTAAAGCAGTGGTTCTGATGCGCAGACGTCACGCAGGTGAGAGTCTCTTAATCTGGTCCTCAGGTGGTTCTTGGACGTCTTCTTCATGTATGTGGAGCCAAACGAGCTCAGCATTTTATGAGCAACTGTTTGAATCTCTGGGAACCTGCCTTCATCCAGCTGGCGGTAAAAGTTGACAAAGGGAGCCGTTGGTGCTGACCGCGACACTCCGCATCACACTGCAGCTCAATGCGGTCTAGCTGGAGGAGGTCTGGAGCATCGTCGGAGAAAGGAGTCCACGGAGAAAGGAGAGTTAAAAAGCCTGATCTCCTTTTCAACAGCTGCAAAATCCCGAAAGCGGCGTTAAAACTCCTCAGCCAGAGATGAGGTGTCTGCTGCATACCTCCTCAATTGCACACCGATATCGTGGCGGGCCGCATATTGTTGATTATATGACAAAGGCTGCGGGCCGGTGGAAATTTGAACACGGTCCGCAATTGGCCCGCGGGCCGGACTTTGGACATGCCTGTGGTAGACTATAATGAATAGGTTAGCAGTTTATTCCTACACTGGATATGAACGAAATTCATCTAAATGACCTCAAACACCCTTAAAGATGAAATTCAGCACTTTAACTTCAGTCATTGTTTCATTTCAAATCCAATTGTTCTTGAGTACAAAGACAAATCAATAGAAAATTTGTCACTGTCCAGAAACTTAAAAGTCTGCACTTTACATTCTGGTCTAAGCTTGTAAGTTTGTATATGAACCACAGTTTGAATATGTGTTTCAAAGGGGCTGTTTGTGATTCAGGATGTTGCTGTAAGGAAGAAATTGGAGGGAGTGTTGCTATCCATTGTGCCGCATGCATCATTGTCTCCATTTATCTTGTTAGGTGTGTATTGTAAATCTAATCTGATGCATGGTTTGTATACCTTGCAGTTTGGTTTCTGTGGAAGGCCATTTTTCAGGTTCATGGCAGGAAATAACAGAAAAAAAAGTGGTAATCGACTTTCAGTCATTCATTGACAGTCCTGTACCGATGAGCTTTTTACCAGTAGATGGAAATATTCATATTGTTTTTAGCTTATTGGGTTTGGTTTTGTATTTATTTGTGGTATTTGCATATTTTGATGTGTTTCACTGTATAAATTGTCATATGGGATTTTTTTCCCAATATATATACATACATTCCCCATATAAATAATTGTTTTTCTCAAGAAACATGACCAGCATATTTGCATGATGCATTTTTTGAAAGACAAAGAGATACTCAGAGCTGCCAAAAAATAATATGATGACAATAAATGTAATATATAGTCCATACTGTATGTGGTTGGTGTATGAATTGGGACACAGTGTAAGATCCCAACACGGTCCATGAGTCATGATTGATTTAATCAAACTTGCTTCTTCTCATCACAGGAAAATCTGCATAATTAAACTTTTATCACCAACCATGTGATGGATAGAGAAGGTTCTAGGAAAATAGTGCGTGAGATGCAACGGCATATCACGATCCTGTAGAGTTTGTCAGAAGTTTCTGAAGTGTTCGCGAGATCATCCATCTTGTGTGAAGTGCAGGTTTTGTATCTTCTGTTACATTAAGTTTAGGTGGCTTTTGTTTTGGTCTGAGGACGAACTGCAAGAGAGGTCATTAATCTGTGTTTACTCCATTCAAAACTGAAGATCACAATCAATACTTTATCTCATTGTGGCACAGGCGAACCCCAGCTGGGTAAACTATAATCCCTGCTGGTGGGGTGTTATTGACTGTATGCAAACCAAAGTGCATAAGTTAAAGAAACATGAGAAATGGTTTAGGTGCCTTGGAGGTCTAGTGCACCAAAGCGAAGGAGATGACAGGGGCCAAAACTCAGTGGCTGGGAGTTCGGGGAGATGTGCCAGCAGTGCAGTCATCTTGGCGGTCTTTATGCTTCCTCCGGGGAGAAACAAAAGAAGTGAGAGTTGGAGCGTCCCCGGTTTCACAGAGGCTCACCTTTGACTGTCCTTGCATTCCTTTTTGTGGGCTGCTAAGACAGTTGCTGATAAGTAGCAGCTGTGCTGAATGGCGCACAGGTGTGGGTCATTAGAGGTGATTATCAAACCGCTGACTTCCTGCTCAATACTAGTGGCATTGTGTCGTTGAGACAAAAAACTTGTCAAGAGCCCAGAGTGTCTTTACAATTTAAGATAAGCTTGTGTGTTTGAGGACAAGCGATCAATTAAAGGCACTCTCGCTTTTGTTTTCCAGGATAATTCAACTAGTCTAGCTCTGTAGTACAGACTGTAATGCTGTTAGAAAGTGGCACAGCAAAATCCTCATGAAATGGGTGGTGATCGGAGGACACTGGTAGAAGCTTGGTGACGTGACACTTGGTTGCTAACTGGACTCTACGTTGTACACAAGTATGTAGATAATTCAAAGATAAGATAAAATTGTAAAGCCGTCCTCACTGACAAATTGGGCGTAGAGGTCATCTGTGCACGAACCATATTTACATTTGTTGTTGACCTCTAGAGGCCATAATATTATTGACAGAAGCAAAGGAGTCCGCCAGGTGATGTAATATGAACTCCACGTAGAGAAGAGGTTGAGGTGAATGGATGGGTCAAACATGTCCAGGACTTTCACCCAGGCAGGCTCAACACGTGACAATAACGCGTTAATGCAAATTCATTTTAACGCTACTAATTTCTTTAGCAAACAAGTGTGACTTATTTTAGGTCGTAGCAGGATCAGTTTTAAAGATACACTGCTATCATATGAAACTAGGAAACATAAGGAATCCATTGATACCAACCATGTCATACTAGCTTGTCATGAAAGAGGCTAATTTTGGTGAAGAAAAACTAGCATGGTCATTTTCAAAGGGGTCCCTTGACCTCTGACCTCAAGATATGGGAATGGGTTCTACCCACAAGTCTCCCCTTTAAAGACATGCCCACATTATCATATGAAGTTTTGGGGCAAGTCATATGTTTCTGAACATTTGTTTTTGTTTTTGTGTTGTTAATTGATTTCCATTTACAAATATATACATATATTTGCATAAAACAAGCTTATTTGCCCACTCTAATCGATTGACAGATTAAAATGTTTGTGAATCTCCTTTAACAAAAGCTAAAAAATGGACATATTGAACCTGTTTTGTGTGAAAACACTGCCAGAGAATCATGGGACTCAGCGTTTATTGTCTGCTCCCGCTCTGTCAGTGTCATTCATTGAGTTTTAGGATCTCTCATGAGCTATTACACATTGCATCTAATGCATGATGGAAGCACAAAAACACATAATAAAATGGAGTTTACCGCACGTCCGTTCCCTCTCGGTCTGTATCTGTCGCTGGCCTTGGCGCTGAACTCGGGCTGCTGTCAGCGTCTGCTGGTAAACAACTGACAACCCCGACGTAGATTAATGCCAAACCGTGAGCAAGCCTGTGCAGCACTTTGCATGTAAAGCAAGTCCAAGTCGAAGATTTCCAGAATGACCAATCCCATTCTCCTTGTCTTGACAAGGTAACTCTAAACCACTCACAGAGACATCTAAGATTCAGCCTCACACACATTCAGCACACACATACTGGCCTACGCCTCATTAGAAAGACGGAGTGGCATGACACGCGACATTTCCGACGCTTTCTTCGTCAGCAGCCAGCACGCCAGAAAACATACCTGCGCATGCATTTAAAATGCGTTGCTTTGTTTTCAACATGAGTGCACGCTGTTCCATACATTTCACTTTAAACCCAATTAAAATGTGTGATCCAAGAGAGGTGTCAGCCATTCACACAAAGTGCACACAGTTAATGAGCCGCCATGTAACCAGCCCCGAGTCGGTCGCCAATTTCTCTCCGAGCATTAATGCATTTCTCGCTCTCCTGCTTTGCGCGTCAAAGGATTACAGTCTCATTTGGAGTTAGCGTTTTCCCCGTGTGCCTCCGTCAGGGGACTGACTGTCTAAGCCTCACTGCAATAAAATGTTAATCTACAGATTTTTTTTTTTTTTCCTTTTCATTTTTAAAACATTCCCCTGCTCTAATATGTGAAACGTTCTCCTACTGGGGCGAGATAAATGTCTTGTCTTTCAGATACAGCTTCAGGACATTTTTAAATTAAAGAGTCAATTTACGAATAAGTGAATCTTGAAACTAACCAAAATAAGAGATCAGACAGTCTTTAATGTGAATTGAGACCTCTTTTCTTTACAAATATCCCAAGACAAATTGAGAAAATTACTTTTATTTTCTGGCAGTGCAGCTATCTACAGTTGCAGGGCGCACACTCAAACAACAAAAAACCCTCCTTTTCTTCCTACTTCCCTGTCAACTTGAATGTGCTAATCTCTTTCCCACTCTCTAGTTTCCCTCTCTCTCACCCACAGTTATTATTGACACTTTGATGTCTGGCTATTCTTGCTGCTGTTTCAAAGAAATGGAGCATTTTGGTCCAAAAGAGCGGTGAAACACTGCATCGTACAACCACTCTTAACAGCTAATGGAAACGCAAACACACACACAAACACACTGCTACTCTTCTTAACAAGTTGTAGAATGATGGAAGCAATGAGCCGAGGGAGGCGGGAGGAGACGGCGTGAAAGATGAAAGCCAGAAACGTGAGAGTGGAGAAAATAGAAATGATGTGACATATTAACAAGAGGTGAAAGAACATTGCTGCATTTTAGGCTGAATTGTGTGCTTTCTACACACTCTCTTTCATTCCTCTTCCTTTAATCAGCAGTCCCTCTCATCCCTCCCTTTCTTTCCCACCCTCCCTTTCCTCTTCATTTTGCTGCCTAGTCATTGGAGTTCATTCATTTGGCCTGACAGCTTTGGTAGATACAGCACTTAGTCCATATTGAGGAGGTTATTCATATTTAATTCTCCCAAACTCTGCAAGTCTCTCTCAACCTGCTGCAAGTTAGTCCTGTGGAATCACACAGTAGCACATGTTTAACCCAAGTAAAAAAAATACTGAGACAACTGGACAACAATCAGTAACACCTTCTATACTGAAATCCACACTATGTTATCTTATTTTACAGATTTAGCCAGATTTAAAAAAGTCCAACCCAAGTTTCCATTAGTTTCCATAATACCTTGTGTTTAAAGGAACAGTATGTAGGATCTGGTGGTGCGATTACAAACAACTGAAGTAGTGTGCCAAGCGTGTTGGAGAGCTATGGTGGCCGACGTGAAAACGCTAATGGCCCTCTCTAGAGCCATCTGGAGCAAAGCCAGTGCGTACTGTATGTGTGGGACGTGAGTGGTGAAGCAAGAGAGAGAGCGGCGGTGACGGGAGCGAGTAACTTTATCAGCTATGACCCAACCAGGAAAAGTCAACATAGATTGGTTTGTCCGTTATGGGCTACAGTTGAAATTACTGGCTTCTGTAAACGGCTCATTCTAAGCTAACAAAAATACCATTCTTATTTTCAGGGGATTAAACACAAATGTTTTCTGCCATTTCTGCCAATAAAGCCCCCTAATTGTGACACACTGGTCTTTTAAACACTCTGCAAGCTCTTGGTACTTGTGCGTTTTCACACTGTGCCCAATTAGGTAGAATTAGATATATAAACTGTGCTTACTTGACATCTCCCAAGTTTTCTTTCACATCATGGGGCGTTCACACCTCTTCCTAACATACACCATGGAGCGTGAAAAACTGTCTATGAGCGCTGTCACTCTGTTGATTCATGTCAGTGACTGTCAGTGTTGATTTTGACCAATAAAAATTTGCATAAACAGAACCAGGGTGAGCGTTTTTAAACAAGCGACACATGTAACAAGTTAGGACATCTTCATCGTCATAGAGGTAAACTCCTCCTCCACTCTGGCGCTTCTAGCACAAGTGATGCTAGCTGCTGATTAAAATATTCAATTGCAAGTAATCACATGATTGTCTTTAGATAATCACAATTAATAGCATATTAATCATACATTTTTTTAACAGTTGAAAATGTAAAAGGGAGATTTGTCAAGTATTCAATACTCAAATATGCTGATTTATGCAAATGTACTGTATGTATATATTTAGTACTGGAATTCAATTAACAATGGCAAATATTGACTTGATTATGACTTGTCCCAAACTGCAAGTGATTATCATGAAGTGGGCATGTCTGTAAAGGGGACACTCGTGGGTACCCACAGAACCCATTTTCATTCACATATCTTGAGGTCAGAGGTCAAGAGACCCCTTTCAAAAAGGCCATGACAGTTTTTCCTCACCAACATTTAGGAGCGTTATTTAGCCTCCACAACAAGCTAGTATGACATCGTTGGTACCAGTGGTGTCCCTAGGTTTTCGAGGTTCATATGATGCCAGTACCTTCACTCTAATGTGTTTTTATTGCATTAACTTTGACAGCAAATAATCCCTGAGCTGAGAATTTGGATGAACGCAGCATTACGGTGGGCCAACTTATACGTGGACATTGTTATTGGCTTCGCTCTACATTGTGATGCTGATGTCCTGCTGGTTATACAGCTGCAAGGGCTTAAAGGAAAGATTTGACACATTGGGGGCCACACTGTGATGTTGCAAGTCAACCTGCAGGGACACTAGGACGTAAAAAAAATAACCCACAAATTTTGTACGACTGAAACAAATGATAAAACAATATGTTAATTAGTAAGCTTTGGAGGTGCTTGTCAGCAGAGGCTAGCTGTTTCCAGTTCGTGTTTCCAGTTTGATGAAACATTTAGTATGTTTTCCATTTAGAGTCAGCCTCCACAAGCTGGCAAATGTGTATTTAGATGTTTAGATCCAGTGTATGAATATTTCTTGCTCCCAATAGTTGTTATGAATGTATTAGTACAAGACACAGAACAGCTACATCCAGAACGCTCAGTCTGGTTTTCAAACAAATCCCTTTTTTCAAATACAAACGAATTATGAATGCAAACGCTGCAGCTAGCAATGAATAACGTATGCTAATTTGTTTGCTCCGTAGATGCCTACTGAGTGTTTTACGCCATTTGCAAACAATGCATGACTCCATGCTGGTTTACACAAACGCAGACACACACAGACACAAATCACCATGGTGAGACAGAACTGGCTTCGCTGGATCCCCAGGCTGCTTCACTGAAATGTAAGCAGACAAAGTCCTCGCCTCACGAACACCAATCATGCGGCACACACACATCAAAACACACAAAGAGAGGGATTCCCCGGACACACACAAACAGACGCGTTACACAAAGTCGCATGCACTCACAACTGACCACAACATGCAGGCATCTGAGGAGATTTATTAACAGAAGTAGACAGGAGAGGAAAAAAATCTGCCTTGCTAAAGGGCCTAATGACCTCATCTGTGGCCAGCAGCTGGCATGACTGATAACATCCAAGAACACACACTCACAGATGCAAACACCACCGGAGGCTCGTCCTTTCCTGCCCTCTCCAACACTGTTCTCACTGTGTTGTAAGGGTTTAATTTTACACCATGCTACATTGCACCCTGATTAGCAGCGAGCTGCACCTTCCTCAGATTAAATTAAAGCGTGTATATGCTGTCTCTTTCAGTGCTGAACTGGTGCAGCAGGGCTCCATTTTCTTCAGATAACCTACTGCAACATAACAAATAACCTTAAATACACTGCAGCCTCACACACAGCTTTATCGCTTTCATTTTCACATACACACAGCACTGCACAGACACACCTGAACTACACAAGACAAAGACAGACAGGGATAGAGAGGTGGGGATGTAAGGACCGGATCAAAAGATGGATTGAGATTTCCAGAGAGAGAGATGAAAAACAGATTATTTCTCCTCCGACTGGTATTTCATTTTTACCTGTTCTCTCTCATAGTATGTGGGATTTCTGCCTTGGTTTCTCTCTGCTGGCTGGTTTGGGTGTTGTGTTGCGAGGAGTGTGTGTTTGTGAGCATTTGCTTGCATGACATAAACCCTTGTGACAGGTCTGAGCATAGATACCAGCTACAAACAAACATTCACCAATTCACAAACGCCTGTATCTCCCTCGTTCCCTCCTAAATTGTGTAATTATTCAATAATTTACATGCATATGAACTTTCACCATTTCCCCCTTTCTGAACCAGGTGATTAGACTGTTGTCAGGCTATTAAATAGGCATTAACAGTCACTATAAACCCCATAGATGTGGGTAAGTAGGGGCCTATTACACCCACTAGTAGGTTTTATCATCGATTCATGTGGTAGATCACCGAAAGATAAAAAGTATAAAAGAACATACCAGTGAAGAAGTTGCAGTTTTGTTGCCTACAGCTGAACTAGTCAGAGTTTTGTTGCCGAAACCTATCGAGGTTGTAGTTTCATTGAATAAACTTAAAGAAGTGGTAGTTTCATTGCCTAGACATTTGGAAGTTGTAGCTTTGTTGCCTAAACCTGTTTTATTTTTTATGCATCTAAAAAAGTTGTAGTTTTGTTGCCTAAACCTAAAGAAGTTGTAGTTTTGTTGTTTAAGCATAAAAAAGTTGTAGTTTTATTGTCTAAACCTATGGAAGTTGTAGTTTTGTTGCCTAAACCTATTTTAATTGTAGTGTTTTGCCTAAACCTATAAAAGTTGTAATTTTGTTGCCTGAATCTAGTTTTACTTGTAGTTTTATTGCCTTCTATACAGATGGAAGCTGTCTGTAGTGCTGCCCTACCATCCAACCCGACCTGCTAACTGAGAAATTACTGAGCAACTTTAGCCTTGATCCAAGCCTGAGTGGGTGGCTACTTGATTTCCTGATACAGAGAGTTCAGAGGGTGGGGGTAAATAAAGTGTTGCCCTGTGGCCTAACATCATCCACACACCCTTGAGGTGAGCCCAAGGGTGTGTCCTCTCTCCTCTGTTGTACATACTGCACACTAATGTTTGCCGTAGCCACCATGACAGCAGGCACATTATAACATTCGCAGATGACTCTGTAATTGTCAGTCTCTTGAATACTCATGAGAATAAGCATGGCCCTATCATCGATGACTTTGTGTCCTGGTGTGAAGATGCTTTATTGCATCTAAACATCAGTAAAACTAAGGACAAGTCTATAGACTTCAAACGCCTCCCTCTTGCTCCAGAGCATAGTGTAATTAAGGGTCACAATGTTGAAATGGTATCATGTTACAAGTATCTAGGCACCTTGATTGATGACTGGCTTAAATTCGACCTGAACACCACCTCAGTGTGCAAGAGAGGGTAACAAAGACTCTCTGCCCTTAGGAAACTTGCTAAGTTTCAGGTGGACATTGATGACATTGTTCAATAGAGGCTGACGTTCTCAAGTATCTGCTGGTATGGAAATATCACTATCAGAGACAAAAATGCACTTTCCAAAATCGTGAACGTGGCCAGTAAGATAGTCGGAGTGAAGATTAATAGTCTCACTGAATATTTTAACAAGCAGGTGTTCAACAAAGCCATAAATATTTATCAAGAAACAAGTCATCCACTGTATTCAGAATATGTGTTGTTGCCATCTGGCTTGTGTTTTAAAACTCCTATTATTTAAAAACAGAGGTACAAAAATTCCTTCATACCTCTCTCTATCCAAGCACTGAATGCACACAACAGAAAACGATAGCCTTATCCATTTAGTGTACCCCCCCAACCCCCATCCACTACCTCCTTTTATATCTACCTTATATTTATTGAAATTTTATCTTGATTTTTAATGAGTCCATTTTTAATGCACTGCCAATATTTAATTATGAACTGAAATATTATTATGCTTCTGTGCAGATCTCTCTGTCTGTGTTTGTGATATGTATGCGATCCTGTTGCAATCAAATTGCCCATTTGGGACAAAGAATAGACTGAACTGAACTGAACTAAACCTATTTTCAGTTGTAGTTTAATTGCCTAAACCTAAGGAAGTTATAGTTTTGTTGCCTAAACCTATAAAAGCTGTAGTTTAATTGCCTAAACCTATAAAAGTTGTAGTTTTGTTGCCTAAACCTATGGAAGTTGTAGTTTTGTTGCCTAAACCTAAAGAAAGTGTAACTGCAGTTTTACAGATTGTGTTGCTTTTATGTTTCACTTTCACTTTTACAACATAGTAGGTGTAGTAGGTCACTACCGACCCACATGTATGGTGCTTATAGTGACTGATAACACCTATTTAATGGCCTGATAACAGTGAAATCAGGTGCCTGAACAGGGTCAGCTTGTTACCTCGTAGATATAGTAGGTACAGTAGACAAGTGGTGTGTGTTTTTGTGCAATCTTCCCTCCATCAACACCATTAAATAGGCCAGATAGGACTGATATGTGATCTGCCTGCCTCCGAGGTGGTATCTACATGTGCAGAAATGTGTGTTTCTATTGAGCAACGCCTCTTAAAGTAAAGTAGTATTTTCAACTAATACCCTTCAACTTACTGCTCCCAACCCTCTGGCTATTTCATATTTCTCTCCAATTTCCAGTGTTTTACGGTGTACCAGCACGTAGTCCAGGCCCCATGCAGTTTCCTGGATATTTGTCCATGTTTTGTTTTGTCTCTTTTTTTTGTGTCTGATCCATTAGCAGCCCTATAGAGTAAAGTCCCCACCTGCTCAGCTCCCCAGGATTGGCTGCAAGAGATATCCATTTCTAGATGTAAATAAATCTGTTACTTCCCTGACAGCACAATTCATTAGCTCTCGCAGCAATCTGCCTGTTCACGCAGAGTGCTTTGACGCAGCGGCAAGTGTTTGTGCAGCAAAAGATGGAAGGGGGGGAGTGTTAGGAAAATGTGTCAGCTTGCTCTTTAGAGGTTTGGGTGTGATTACAGTAGGGGAAAGCTTTCAGAGGACAGAGCGGCATGTGTAGGGGGAGGGGGCGTGTTAACAGTGGGTAATTGCAGCATTGCCCATTCTGTTGCCTCATCGCTGGCTGTGTTTGCCAAGTATTAATTGAATTAAATTCTTTTGTTACCTATCAAACTGGTTTCTGAGGTGCAGGTGTCAAGTGAGCTTATGTAACAACTCAGTTTGAAACATTCGTGTTGAATGTTATCTGCTGATTGAATGGCCATTATCAGCGGTTATCAGCCCCATATATATGCGTTAGAAGGTGCCTGCTACACCTGCTAGTAGGTTCACAAGGCTGTTATCATCTCCTCACATGGTTGAGCACTGACACGAATACAAGAACACAATGCCGACATCTTGTGGTAGTAATTATGACAGGAGCAAAGAAAGAAGTCAAGCGACAAAGCGTAAATACAGCAAAGTCTGCATATGGAGGAGGAGAGGGTAGATGGATGGGTGGGTGAAACAAAAATGTGACTTTCACCCAGGAGGAAACTGTTTATGTGCCATGTGAAACCTTAACATTGACTTTACTTATGTTACGTAACTTACACACTTAACTAATGCTTAGTAAGAAGCATACTTATTCTAACCCAAACTATGATCTTTTTCTAAACCTAACCGGTTTCACAACATGGTAGGTGCAGTTTGGCCTGTCTGAAGTATTCAAATTGTAGTGATAACCACAGATAACGACCATTCAATCGGCTGATAACATTCAAAATTGGTGATATCACTTAGGTAAAGCTAAAGCACCAATACTACAACAGTTTGATTATTGCTTGTGCCATCTGCATGTATTCCCACAAGACATTTTCACACTAAAGTGTGCTAAAATTATAAAGCAAACAATAAAGCATATACTGTAATATTCATATTAGTCACAACAGAAAGTCTTAAAGGTGCAGTGTGTAGGATTTGGTGGCATCTAGCGGTGAAATTACAGATTACAACCAACCTAAACTTCTCCTGTGTGCCATGCATGTAGGTGGCCAAGCCAAAAAAAAAAAAAAAAAACTTAGGTTGGTTTGTCTGTTCTGGAAACATGGCGATCAGCTCTGTATGTAGATATAAAGCCTTGTTCTAAAGTAACAAACATATTTATTATTTTCAGGTGATTATACACGAAGAAAACATACTTATTGATATCATATTCTATTTCTACACGTTAAACACTGCACCTTTAAAGCTTGGTGACTACTTGCAGAGCTAATTGTTGAACTACTGTATCTGGCAAGCTAAGTGCAAATATACTAGCCAACCAGAGACCAAGGTTCACGTCCTGCATCTCTCATGTTGGCTCCTGATACTAAAACCTTTGGTTAAGGAAAGATCCTCGTCCTGGAATGGCAGGTGGCATTATATTTCCTTCTAAATATATTGTATAGCATATGCTAATGCTATCTATGGATATGAACATCATTTTCTGGAAATGTGAATATGTATTTTTTTTAATACAAAAGTAGTCAGTGCTGCTTTACACTAAATAGTCTGAGTTGCATCTGATTTACATGAACGACACAAATCCATCTGAATTCCCCACATTTGATCACTGAGTCTGGGTTTTTAGCTTGAGCAAACAGACACTAATTGAAAATCTATTTACAGTGTAACCAAGGTGACATTTGATTTATGTTTTTGCTAAATGCCACAGTGAATGAAATTATTTTTCAAGCATTCAAACCGTGTCGGCAGGTTATCTCAAGATATTTTAATATTTTCAGTCTGCGAGCAGGAGCAGCGTGTTAACAGTTGAGTTCATGGGGTATTGAACTGTAAGTACAATATCGCCTCGTACTGAGCTTACAGGCATTATTCTTACAGGCATTGAACACTACACATTTTAATTTGTTAGACCACCAAGTGTGGTAGATAATGAATCTATTTAAACTTATAATATTGTTGCTATTTTTGCCTTGTTAAAGCTTCAGTAGGCAACTTTTTTTGGCCGCATTGGGCAATTTTTTCCAATAAGAAGAAGAAGAAGAAGATAGTCCTTTATTGTCCCGCTAGGGGAATTAATTTTTTTCACTCTGTTAACTAATACACACACATGCACAAACAGGTCCATATACATGCAACAATTGGAGAGGTGTCAGAGTGAGGGGGCTGCTCCTGACAAGCGCCCCGAGCAGTTGGGGGTTTGGTGCCTTGCTCAGGGGCACCTCGGCAGTGCCCAAGAGGTAAACTGGCACCTCTCCAGCTACCAGTTCACACTCAGTTTTTGGTCCATGTCGGGACTTGAACCGGTGACCCTCCGGTTCCCAAGCCAACTCCCTACAGACTGAGCTACTGCCGCCCCCCTTAACCCTTAACCTTTGTAATTGAAGTTTTCTGCGAGAAAACTAGACTTCTGCACCTCCTCATGGCTCTGTTTCCAGGCTTTAAAAAATCTAACCTGTGACAGAAGACTTTGACCAATCAGAGGTCATTTCAGACAGTGAGAGCGTTCCTATTGGCTGTGCTCCGGGCCATGTGAACGATGCTTGGTATTCCCAAGATCTCAACATGGCTGCCGGATCTCAAACTTTCTCATTTTACAACTAAACAGTAACTATAAGTTGATGCTGAAAACGTGAGGCGAGGAATAGGCATTAACGTAACAGAATATTGATTTATATTTGATCAGCGGTGCTTAGTTTGACCGTTTGGTCGTAGTTTGTAGTGATTGACTTTTTTTGACGATTTGATTTTTTCAGATTACCTATTTCATGCACTACTGTCAGGAAATAGTGACTGTTTTCTAAAAATGACTTTTTTTTAAATCATATTTGCTCCAATCTTGCCTACTTCATTACCCATGCATACATTTTGCATGATATGTTGTTTGACTTGTGTTCACGAGTGGCTGTCTCCGATGCTTATTTAGTCCTCTCTTTATCTCCGCTTTCCCTCTAGTGATCCGATCAGCCCCAGTGATCGGTGAGTTGAAGCCACACAGTGAAAACAACACTTCCACACTGATAAAATCCACTTTGTCACTGTTTCCCTTAGAGGATCTAAGCACCTTATCAATGCCAACACTTTGCCAGAGAGCTATTTGATGTTTCACGTCAAAGCCCGGAAAAGAGATTCATGTGGAGTCGGCGGGATACAGAAAATCTGTGTTGAGTTGTTGTGTTGGTGAAGAAGATATGATGTAGTGAGTGAGTAATGTTATTGATTTCATTATTTATCCATTTGCATTTTATTTATTTTATTTTATTTTATTTACAATCCACAGGGAATGCTGTGGGGATCTTCCATTCTTAGCTTTACTAAATGGTGTGTGAGATTTGGAAGAATCTATTGGCAACTGATTAGTATGTTCTGCATAATCACCTGAAATTAAGAATCGCTGAGCTTTTGTTAGCTTAGAATACATATGGCGGGTCCTGTCTACAGTAGCCTAGAACGGATACCAAACACTGGCTCCATTCGCGTTATCAGGTTGGCCACTGTAGTTTACCTACAGGCTTTGGACACAGGAAAAGTTTGAGTTGGTTGCAATCTGCAACCTCACTGCTTGATGCTGCCAAATCCTACACACTGCACCTTTAAAATTTAGCAAATTGTCTTTCTTGACATATGAAAATCAATCCTTGTCTTGGCGAGAATTAGACAAGGATATTGACACCACTGCCACCTGTCTGGTAATATAGAGCTGGTTAGCTTAGCATATTGGAAACTACTGACAGAGCCAGGCTAGCTGTTTCCACATTTCCAGTCTTTATGCTAAGCTAACTGTCTCCAGGCTATATTATAACAGGCAGATGTGAGTATGGTTTCAATCTTCTCATCTAGCACTTGGCAGGACAGCAAACATGATTTTTGATTTAAAAGTAAATGAATCCATTCTGATCCAGTATTTTGTCAACATTCATTCACTTTTCAGAATAAAACCAGACCTGCTCGGCAGCCAAGTCTTTCATAGATTCCTTTTGGTCACTGCAGTCCAGCAAAATGACAAACCTCATTCATAAAATCTGTAACAGATGCCATACATTCATTAACAGCTCTGAATTCTCCAACAGCTACTGTAGCCACTAGCATCTCCGCTAACAAGGTTCACAGGGCACGCTGTAAGTGACAGCCAGCTCAGAATGAAGCTCTTACTGTGAGGGTTTGTGTTGTCTCATCTATTTGCTAACAATGCTGCTAATAACTAATAGGCCACAATACAAGCACAATAACAGTACTCTATTTAACAGCGAGCTGGTATCAAGCCCAGATTCTTACTGTTTAAGGACTGCATTGCAGCGTGTTGGCTCACGTTTAAACAGTGAATTTCACTATTATGATGCCTTCTGTTCTTTGACTGAGCTGTCTGTTGCTGTCATTGAAAACCAAACCTGTTCTGCTCAGTTTACTGTAAAATGTAACCTGGATCATTTGACCAAATAGCTACTGTAATGTACTGACAGGTCATCCGAATACAGTGGGGAACTGGAACCTTATGCATGCAAATTGGTTTATTATTCGAAGTTGAAGAAATTGTCCAAGAAATTGAAATTTGGGTCACTAGGGGTTCGGTAATGATTGTAGATGGGAAAATGTCAAAATGAGGAACCCACGGTTCCTTTCAATCGTCCCCCCATGTAGGTCTTGTAATGACAAGAGAGGAAGCAGAAGGCTTTGGTGGTATTGGGGAGGGTGGTGAGCCAGTTGGGGGGTGAGGGCAGGAAACTGGATGAAAATAAGATGTGGTGTTTGTCCCTAAACCTACATTATAATAATTTCTGTTTTGGTTCGCTCTCATCAGTGTTATTTCCAGATGCAGCATGCAGCTTTTTTCAGCAAAAAATATATAATATAACGCATACAGTACAAGCTCTGGACTTACATTCGTGAGGTGGCCAGAAAAACAACTCTAAATAAAACTAGCTTGATATGTCAGTGTTGTGTTTCCAGCTTGTTGCATTGTTCCCAAACAACGCAACCTCATACAATGGTTCGTTTTATATTTTATGAAAAGTTATTCCTATTTTTTGTGCAATTTGCTATGAATGTCCAACAGCACCCGTCAGATTTTGCTTGTTTCATGCACACAGTCTTGATGACGGCAAGCTCTGAATTAGTTTTCTTCACTTTCGTTTTGACAGTGTCGGTGAGTGCCGTAATGCCCCGACAATCCATCCTGCGGTGCGGCTTCGTAGCTCACCAAAGTCGTAATAAAACATTTTGACAGATTTTTGAGCGCCCTGTACCACAACTAAAATTGGTTCGAGGTCAGTAAGCACAACCAGAATTGATACATAAGGTGCACTGTCGATTTTTGAGAAAATTATAATATATGATATGATTTTAAGTGTGCCTTATAGTGCGAAAAATAAGGTAAAATGTTTAGCAATTATATCCAAAAATATATATATATGGCTTTAAAAAAAATCATCCTTTTATTTTTTTAAAGATACAGATTTGAAACCTTTTTGAATCCTATTGAAATCTAAAAAACTAAAAAATAATAAATTGAAAAAGCAATTAGATTATTTAGATTTTTCAACTTTACTCCAATTTAATCCAGTTTAGCAGACCCTGATTTTTAAATTACTACTGCTACTACTATTACTACTACTATTAATAATAATAATAATAATAATAATTATTATTATTATTATTAATATTATTATTATTATTATACTTGACATGACTTCCTGGTTCACGATTACATACAAAGTGATTTTATATATATATATAAACTTTTTTTTTTTTTTTCCGGCAGTGTAGCTACAGACGGTAGATGAGAACAGCCTGTCCCAAACAACCAAATTGAATGCAGGTTTAAAGATGTAAATATTTAAGATGTTTTACATTTAAAACGTTTAAATTTGATATCACTGATGGCATGTGTGAGTATGTTATGTAAGCTTTATCAGTGATATACCATCGCCATGCAACTCAGCCACTATTTGGGTCACCAAATAGTAACCATCAGCAGGTTCACGCTTGCTTTAAGCCCCCCTCCAACAAGCGCTGCGCCCTGTCATCTGCTATCTTGTTGTGTCATTCTGCTGTGCTAGCCTCTGCCCCCACTGCTGCCTTCATGTGCTGCTTAGGCAAATATAGAAAGAGACATTGCTCGTGTGACATGCAAAGCCACATACAGAAAACCCCGGAGAAGGTGCATCTGCACTTTCCACACACTGTTACATAATAGATAGGCTATGGCAAAGGCGGCACAAAAGAAAGACGGAGACTATTGTGGTGTGTGTGTTGGAGAGAGAGAGAGAGAGAGAGTGTGTTGGGATGAAGGGCGGGACAGAGAGAAAACTAATTAGCACAGCACTTTAAGCATCACGGGCCACAGACTGCTGCGAATGGGGACTGCCACAGACAATCCCAGTCAATTTTCCCACTCAGCGGAGAGAGAGCTGAGGCATGCTCTGACATTGTGTTTTATCTCAGCGGGCCTCTTCACTCATGTCAAGAACTGGAGAGGGAGGAAGAGAGAGAGGGAGGCAAAGTTATTGGTCGGAGAGCGAGAAAAAAATGGTGAATTAAGAAGAGAAAGAGCAAGATAGAGTAATAGCGCAAGACGGAGACAGCTTGGGAGTAAAATCCAGAAAGACAGGGAGGGAGATAAAGACAAAGAGAGCAGAGGAGCTGCAGCACTTGGGCAGCAATGTTTGCATTTATTAAGGATCTTTCTCAGCTTTTAAGACGTGAATAACAAAAAATACTGGTGGTTTTACAACGATACACTACATCCTATCAATGACATTTGCAGAAATGTCACTGGATTGTAGCTTATTCATAGAAAACATGGATGTCCTGGAAGCAATTGACAATCCAGAGAATTGAAAAAAACGACTGCCCTTTATGAGGCCATGCAGCTATACTGTTTGACTCACAACATCTCTCCTGTGTGTATTTGATGACTACTGTCCTGGAGCTCCTGCATGCTGCCTGAGGAAAACAAATAAGTACACTATATCTCATAGCGCCGTAAAGAGAGACCAGTCGCATGTTAGCTCCGTCCTGCAAGCGCCCACATGGTCCCTGTGTATGTACTCGTATCTAATCTGAATAAATCATCGTACAAGACAGCCTTTGCACTTTAACAGCTCTATTTTTATGGTCTCCCTACCATTAGCATAGACACACAATACCCATCTACTGCCCTTGTGTGCTGCAATATGCATCAACCCAGACTGTTTGCGCCCTGGAAAGCATGATGAATAACTGGAGGTGGAACGTCACCATATAGGATGTGATGTCAAGCATAGGCTATCAAGAGGTTAGAAGATTAAAAACTGGGCTTTTATTGGTGCTAAATGGACAAAATATTTGGAACATCTTTAGAGATGGCCAGTCCATCAAATTTCTCATGTTAAAACTTCATACTTAGATGTGACTATGGTACAATTTCAACATATCCTCAGTGGTTAATATATCGCATTTTTTGTGTGCGTTTTCCTACAAATGCCCAGCATCTCGTGACACGCATCAGTTTCCGTTCGTTACATGCATACAGTATTTCAATATAAACATATTAATTATAATATTATATTACTATTCACAGGAAACAACTAGGTTTAGGCAACAAAACGATGTGTGGTGTAATTTAAGTCTGGAAGTTTTGTAACAAATAAATCAATCTTGACATCTGGTTTTACACAGGAAATGAACAGCAGTCTCCTGAGCAAATGCCCAGTTGTTTTTGTCACGCTTGGCTGTTTTGTTGCTTTCACTGCTTATGGTTTGAACATAGCTTAAGTACAGCCTCACAAAGCCGCTGGCATGACATGGCAATCTCTCCTCTCTTGCGTTATTGGTCAATGAATCTGGGTACCTACTCTCAATCAGGCCATCTGGGGATATAACGGCCGAGATTGAACAGTCTCTTTTGTTTAAGAAGGGTCCCAACTGAGTGAAGTGGAAGTGTCTACGTGGCAGCCATTGATGGATGGTCACATGTGACTTGGTCACATGGGGTCACAGTCTTCACACTGTCGTCGCGGCTTGCATACTCCACCATTCTACTCATTCACATGAATGGAGGAAGGGAAATAAGGGCTGTTTGTACTGGAAAGATGATTCACCTCAAAAAAAAAAAAAAATATCTGCTGAGTTAAAGACATCTCTGGGAAAAAGTCTTTTCGGGCCCCATGGCATCGCGTGATGGACACGGAAGTTGTAGTACCATCGTAAGGCCACTACAAAAATTGGCATGTGCTCTTCCTGGGGGCTTGGTGGCAGCCATGATAAGAGCATAGGTACCATCCTTTACAAAAGGAAAGGAGATGCCCCAATTCCTTGAAGCAGCAACATTTAAAACGACCTCAATTCTTTGTGGCATACTTTCAACGAGGTGTTGGAAACATTCCTCAGAGGTTTTGGTCCACATTGACATGATAGCATCATGCATTTGCTGCAGATTTGTCAGCTGCACATCTATGATACGAATCTCTCATTCCTCCACATCCCAAAGGTGCTCTATTGGATTGAGATCTGGTGACTGTGGAGGCCATTGAATACAGTGAACTCATTGTCATGTTCAAGACACCAGTTTGAGATGATATGAGCTTGGTGACCTGGTGCATTATCCTGCTGGAAGTAGCCATCAGAATATGGTACACTGTGGTCATAAAGGGATGGACATGGTCAGCAACAATACTGGCTGCAGCATTTAAACAATGCTTTGTTGGTACTACTTGCCTAAAGTGACAAAAATGAGAAAATATCCCCCACACCATTACACCACCACCAGCAGCCTGAACTATTGATACAAGGCAAGATGGATCCACACTTTCATGTTGTTTATACCACATTGTGACCCTGCTATCTGAATGTCGCTGAAATCGAGACTCGTCAGACCAGGCAACATTTTTCCAACCATCTATTGTCAAATTTTGGTGAGTCTATGTGAACTGTAGTCTCAGTTTCCTGTTGTTAGCTGAGAGGAGTGGCCCCCGGTGTGGTCTTCTGCAGCTGTAGCCCAACTTCTTCAAGGTTCAACGTGTTGTGTGTTCAGATGGTGTTCTGCATCCTTGGTTGTAATGACTGGTTATTTGAGTTACTGTTGCCTTTCTATCATCTCCAACCAGTCTGCCCGTTCTCCTCTGACCTCTCACATCAACAAGGCATTTTCGTCCACACAGCTGCCGCTCACTGGATATTTTCTCTTCTTCAGACCATTCTCTGTAAACCCTACAGATGGTTGTATGTTAAAATACCAGTCGATCAGCAGTTTCTGAAATACTCAGACCAGCCTGTCTGGAACCAACAACCATGCTACGTTCAAAGTCACTGAAATCCCCTTTCTTCCCCATTCTGATGCTCGGTTTGAACTTCAGCAATATGTCTTGACCACGCCTACATGCCTAAATGCATTGAGTTGTGGCCATGTGATTGGCTGATTAGCTATTTGTGTTACCAAGCAATTGAACAGGTGAGTGTAGAAGTGGCAATAAAAGGTTAAACTGCACCACTTGACTCCTCATTGTCCTCATTTGGCTTTATGTTACTCCCTTTTCCCCTAGACCAACTTGGGGTCATAACAAAGGAAATTATGATACTATTATGAAGCGATTAAACGTGTAATATTGAACCTCATATCAGTTTTCTAATATTTTGTGCAGCCAGTGTTAATTCAGGAGCAGCCTACTGTTGGTTCAGTGCAAGTAAATGTCCATTGAGATGTTCATTCTTGTATTTAAATGACACTGTTAGACATTAAATATTGAACACATTCTTCAAAGTGTAGCAATCCAAATACAATCCATTCATTGTGTAATGATCTCTATTTCATGGACTATATCTCCCTGTATGCCCCGTGTTCATATTCTTATTTCCAGACTCTAATGATTGCTCATTCATTCCCTGCCATTCTCCATGTGGGGGTGAGCACAATAAATGAAAATACAGAAGGAGTCTTAAGCAAAAGCGAGAGTGCTTTCTCTATTTCTACCACTCACTCCCTCTTTCACACACACTCGCAGAATCTGTGGGAATTCATTAGCCGGCCACTGATTTATGGAACACTGTTGTCAGCGCATAATTAGCAGTTGAGGATTGTTTATGATGGCTTTGCAAGTGGAGTGGAAAGTGTGCGGTGAGGTGTGTGGTCCAAGGTCAAGACAGGCCGAAGGAAGGAAAGAAAACGAAAGGAAGTCACAGAGTAACCAGAGCAGATGCATTTAGCAAATGTCAAAATCAAGATAATTAGCTAATAAATCTGTGTTCAGATACTAGGAGAGATTCTACAAGTATGAGGAGGGAAAATTATCATTATTTGGTTTGTTTTCTTGAAGTCGCAATTATATTATTTTTGCAACCAAAAGCAAACTCAAATCACGCTAATAAATCACAGAATAAATATTTTGTAGATGCTTTCTATAAACATATATTTTCTCGCGGCCACAGAAACATTGCAGCATGAAAGCTTGTTATGTTGAGATCAAGGGATAATTATATTGTGCTCGCAAGGAAACAAAACAAGTAATAATTATCCTCACTGGTCTCCATAAGATCCTGTTATGTGTCAGGTTGTGTAATTGCAGCCCAAACTGCAGTGAGGGATACCAGCCATTATGAAAAAAAGTTTTTTATTGCACTTTTGATTTTTTGTCTATGTCAAGAGCCTCCAGGGGCTGTGACAAATTAAGACTAAGTCTGTCAGAAGCAATGGTGGAACAAGTGTGAAGTTATGTGGCAGTTTCTTTTACCCATGTCCACAATATTCAATTCAACCCAATCTCGCGGGAAGGCGTATAAATGACACTATATTAAAAGGACATGGATGCATTTTAGGTTTTTCGTCATTTGTACGCCACGCAACAGAACTATGGTAACATCCGCAGTTAGGTTTAGGGTTTACAGAGCTTCATAGTGAGTCTCAGGTCACTGTTTAGCGTGTCCGACTGCAACTTTTACTGTATTGGCTCACTCTCACCCAGTAGGCGATTTGTTAATTCTTAACAGGGGGGACGGACCTGGTTTGTTTCATTCACAAGAGCAGGAGTCAGTGAAAGAGTCCCAATTACAGAGCCATCTGCTACTTCAGAACCACGGACAGCGCCATGAATTTATCAATACTGTACACAGCACAACGAGAGCTGGTTCTCGGACGCTTCTGAAACGTACTGCTGCACGTCTGGTGGACTCACAACCACAGTCTGGTCGCCCACTGAGCTCACTGCTCTCATAGCTTTGTTTTGGGCTGTGGCAGGCAGCTGTTTTCAGTAAAAAAAAGCACTAAAAACACACTGTACACTACCTGCTCAGCACCAAGGAGCAACCAGACACAGTTAGCGACTAGCTGGTTAACATAGTGGAGCGTTAAGTAGCTAAAGAGCCAGATATTTCTCTCAAAAGGTGTACAAATTACATGATGACGCCCAAGGCATTTAGCTTGCAATAACACCTTTATTGCTTTTGGCATGTCATTTGTACACCATGTAGTCTGTACGGACTGCAATGTAAACGCAACCTGTGTAAATATTCTACTCTCAGAGCTTGTTACGTGGACTAAAAAGTGAAAAGACTGCTTATGGCTGGCAAGTGGGTTCAACAAACACACGACTTTTAACCAGAGACTCTTGTTTTGTTTTGTAAATCACGTTTGTGACATTTGTGACGTGTTTTCTGTACTTATGTTACATTGATAATGTACGGTGATACCCTAGATGGTAAATGGACTTGTATTTACTGTATATAGCACTTTTCTAGTCTTACAAGCACTCAGAGCGCTTTACACTACATGTCAGCATTCACCCATTCACTTACACATTCATACACTGATGGCAGAAGCTGTCATACAAGGTGCCAATCAGGATCTAATCTACATAGTTATTCACACACCGATGGCAGAGGTATGGAGAGCTCATTTTTAATGTACTTATATTAATCCAAATATTATATTTTTCCTAAACCTGTTTTCTTTTTTTCCTAAACATAAGTGAGTGGCTTTGTTGTCTTAATCTAATTGATTTGGTGCATCAAACTAACTAGATATTGCCATGGTTTTGTCACGTGGCATACAAATAACACACCAAAAGTGGCTTAGAAATGGTATATGAAAAGCCAGAAATGCATCCTCTTGATACACAGAATCTTCCGTTTCATGTTGTGCTATGACTGACTTTCGTTCATACATTCATCAGGTGGCCAGAGACGACAACAACTCCAAATGAATGATAATGCTGCACCATAACGGCTGGATGTACAGATAAGCTACTGACTACGGCATGTTCATACATGGATCATTTTTAAAATCACTTTCATTTAGTTTGGAGGACAAGCTGGATTCTTTGGTCAATATTTAGTTTGTATATAAAAATGCCCTCAGAGAAACTTTGTCGTTGTTGTACATTTGCAATTACCAAATGTCACTTTGAATGGACAAACTGTTATTGAGTTTTCACCCTTTTCTCAAATACCCCTAATTAACACTGACTATATTATTATACGTCAGATCGGGGCGGTTTATCGAGCATGTAGTCAGTAGCCAGATTGGTGAGTGATCTGTCTAATATTGCTAAAGGCTACCATTTTCAAAGCAGAAAGGTCAGTGGATTGATATTTGTCCACAGAGCCAACAGCCATCATTATCCCTCTCCGTCCCGGTAACCCACACACATCATAGCAGACGCACACCTCCACACACTAACTGCAAAAAAATCAAAGGCGTGTTCATCTCAGAAGGAGGCTGAATCCGTGTCTGATCTGGTCTCGGGTCAGCTGGCCTCCCTTCAGCAACGCATGGCTCACGGAGTGTGCATTTTATATGTGTGTGCGCGTCAGATCAATACCCAGGTCCAGACAATGCAGCCCCTCCCTGCCTCAGGCTCTGGACTCTAAGGAACACACACACCTACACACAAAGAAAAAAGAAATCACACAAGTCTGACAGAGTCGGCGCTTTCAGCCACCACATAGGAGTCTATCTGTGCTTCTGATGCAAAGAGGGAAAACAGAGAAAGAAAGGAAGGATGGGGAGGGAGGCAGCGGACAGCACTGCCACGAGAAACTAGTTAAATCATGTGACACAACAGAGGGAGAGGAGGAGATTAAAAATGACAGATAAAGAATCAGAGCGACAAGGACAAAGAGACAGAAAGAAAAATGTGCAGAGTGCAGAAAAAATAAAGACCCAGCGAAAAATGTGTATTGATGGCCCTTTGTTATTTTTTACTGTCCTTTCTCCTGCTTTTGCATAACTGACATACAGTACAAGCCCAGCTGCGATTTGCCAAATCCCCTTCACATTGTCACACCGTGCGGAGCTGCTGTAGGAGTTCCCTCTTCCCCCGTTTGTGCTTTTTACAAGACTTTTATTAGTAACTGTCTGAAAAGTGTGGAGTTAGTGCAAGATCAAGAGATAGAGAGCGAGGAAGTTTGTGGGAAGAGAAGGAGAGAGGGAGATTCCTTCAGGCGTCAGCCGTGCTCCGCACGTCTTGGCAAAAGTGTAAATTGCAATGAAAATGTGATTTGACTTTGATTAAAAATGTCTGCATTTCAACCTTCAGCTTCAGTTTTCCCACAGAGAGCTTGGGGAGGGTGAAATATCACAGCCTGGTACTTCTGTCTGTTAAAGCGTTTTCGTTTAAAAAGGGATATTTCACTTACTGCGAGTCAGATGAGAAGACTGATACTCATGTCTGCGCAGTAAATAACAAGATGGAGACGATGCCGGTTAGCTTAGCTTAGCACAAAGACTGGAAACGGGGGGAAAAGCTAGCCTGGTTCTTCCTAGCAGCACCACTAATTAACATGTTATGTCTTGGTTTGTTTAATCCATAACCAAACAGTCAGGCTAGCAATTCCCCCCTTTTCCTAGCTAAGCTAACAATCTCCCAGCTGTAGCTTCATATTACTAGCTTGTCTACTTGTTGTATATTATGAGAAGGTACTCAGAATGAACCTGCATAACACAAGGTTGTCCACATGTCCTCTCATAGCTGTACCTAATATCCCACGAAATCAATTTAGATGTAATCCATGTTATCGCGTACCAGGAAGTATGAAGAGAGATAAACGCTAAATGTTTTTAGTCCAAAATAGCAGCAGCGGCTGAAAACTGGCAGAGTTTCATCTCTTTGCTTCTATACATTTTGTCCGGGTCTGAAAGGTGAAGCCAATGCTCAAATGCCTTAAACTTGCCTTCTTTCCAATAGCCAGCAGGGGGCGACTCCTCTGGTTGTAAAAAGAAGTCAGATTTTATAGAAGTCTATGAGAAAATGAGCCTACTTCTCACTTGATTTACTACATCAGTAAACACTGTAAACATGAGTTGAAGGTCTCAGTCTCTAGTTTCAAGCAGAGTATGCTTTAGGGCGTTGCTATATTGTGATTGACAGGTTACCACACGGAGCTGACCGGTCTGAGAGTTGTCTGTGTTTTTGCCTTTCAACTCTTTGACTTTGTGTTTTCAGCACATGAAAGTTAACTGCAATATTTTAGTCGCCTAAACATGTCTTTTATTCAGTGTCGGTTGTACTTAGCTCCACCCTCTCATGTCACTTCTGGTTGCAAATAACCAAGATGGTGACGGCCAAAATGCTGAATTTGTGGCTTCAAAACAGAAGTCCACAAACCAATAGGTGATGTCATGGTGACTATGTCCACTTCTTCGATACAGTCTGTGTGAAACCAGAAGTCAGCGTTGAGTTATTTGTCATGCAACTTCTGTACTTAAGTTACGCTACTTTAGTTATTTTGATCTTTATCTTCATCGAAGTAGTTTTGTTGCTTAAACCTAACCAAGTTGTTTCCTGTAACTGTGGAAGTTTAAAAGTATGTAATAAACAGAAATTGACACCTGCCTCATGTGTTGATGTCCAGTCATAGGAAAATGCACAGAAAATAAGGAATACTTTTTGGTATCATATCATACAACCGTTATATGAGGCTATGTTGAACACAGCTGTCTTTGTAAAATGCAATAAAGCTTATTAATCAGCCTGCAGCATTTTTTGGATTGTAAATAATGGTTACCAGTATCTAAGCAAGCATACATAATGCACACAACACCGCCTCAATAATCTTTCTGTTCAGGTCCCATTCATCTGTGAGGAAATAGGCTCTTAAATGGTTATTGATCGGATTCCCCTTTATCCTCCCTTTGTGGAATATTCTCAGGCCGAAAACAAGAAAAGGCGTCTCAAAAAAATCTCATCCATCATTCTTTGATTCCAGCCATGCACAGCACAGCGCTGCCTAATCAAAACACAAACCACAGACGGATGAAGAGAAATGGATCTGAAAGTCAGTTTCTTCGACGCTCTGCTCTCAGGATTTATTGATTGCCTTCCCATTCTGTCTCCCCCTCTTTCTTCCCTTCTCGCTCTCCTCCGCAGAATTTTGTGAAACCGCTGTAATCACCGGCAATTTGCAGGGCACCTCGCAGCTGGACGCTCGCCCACCGCTGCGAGCGTGTCGGTGTGTAAAGATATGTGTGCGAGTGAGCGAGTGTGCATGGGGGGCATGCACACAAATTACTTGTTGTGTGCATTTGTGAGTGTTTATATGTAATTTTGCCTGTGTGCGTGTGTGTGTGTGTGTGTGCACATGCATGTATCAAAAAGTCTATTTTGGGAAAATGGGGACCATCTCGGTATTGGATTCGGTCTACAGGGAGGGACAGAAAGAGATGTTCACAGATTGTTGATTACCTGGGGAGGTCCCTCGACTTAAATTGAGTCAGGGGCCCCACACACACACACACACACACACACACACACACACACACACACACACACACACACACACACACACACACACAGTTAGTGTGTTAATACTCTTAATACTCTATTACTATTAATACTCTACTCTGTCCTACTGTAGCCGTAAATCTCTATCCTCATCCCATATTTTAATAACACCGCACATAAAGCATGAATTTTGGCATCACACATTACGAACCACATGATCATTTATGTTTTGTTTTTATTTTTTAGTTTTAAATCTTTTTAATAACTTTTTTAAATAGATTTTTCCCTATTTTGTTATCTATCCCCCTATATAAGATAAGATAAGATAAGATATTCCTTTATTAGTCCCACAGTGGGGAAATTTACAATATATATATATATATAAATATATATACATATATATACATATATATACGTATATATACATATATATATATACATATATATACATATATATACGTATATATACATATATATATATATACATATATATAATATATACATATACATATATAATATATATATATATATATATATATATACATATATATATATAATATATATATATATATATGTATATACATATATATACATATATACATATATATATATATATATGTATATATATACATATATATATATACATATATATATGTATATATATATGTATATATATATGTGTGTGTGTCTGGGTATCAGTGTGACAACAATAACAATAATAATAATAATAATAATAATAATAATAATAATAATAATAATAGCAAGAATAACAATAATAGTAATAATAATGATAATAACATCAAAATGCCATAGTATGCCATAAAAGATGTCAATCCATGTCAATCATTCACACTTTTAAATTTCATTCTTGCCAAGAAAAGAGACATTACATTATTTTTCTTTTAATAACACGAGGCAGTACTTTAAACATGACTTTCCCATGCTTTAATATCACTATCATGATTCTTTGCATATCTTTGCATGATTAATAATCATGCTTAAGGTTGTTTTTTTTTTTTTTTTTAATTTATGCTTTTTAAAACAATTTAGAAATACATATTTATATATAATTATTTATATATTCCTTTATTTAGTTATCTATCCTGCCTGTGAGCATGTCTGTGTATAAGTGTGACAATAATAATAATAATAAAAATAACAACAACATCAAAATGCCCTTGTATACCATAATAATAATAGTATAGTATGCCATAAAAAAGGAATAAGCCTGTTAAGATCCGTGTCAATCATTCACACTTTTTATGGAATCATTTAGCACAATGGAAAGTAAGTAAGTGAGTAAGTTTAATTTCTTTCTCGTCAAGAAAAGTGAAGATGCATTACATTATATTTCTTATGAATTCTTTATGAAATTCTTGTGAATTTCTCCACTGTGGGACTAATAAAGGAATATCTTATCTTATCTTATAATAACTTGAGGCAGTACTTGAAGCCCGTTTAACAGAAATATTCAAAATTGGTCACTGTGAAATAAATGCTGCACTGTATGGCTGAGCAGAAAGCTTTTAACATTAACGAATGTAAACTAAATGAATACTTTATGTATTTGTGCTAAACCAACATGTATTTTGCTGTTACATTATTTATTGGTGCATGTGCACAGTTAATTTAATGTTTTATTCTCTTTTTATTCATTTTTTAACATCTGGTTAGGGACATTTTGATCAGTGCATTGTCTCTGACAATTATGCTGATGAAATAAAATAAAGACCCAGTTTACTCTATCCTACACTGGCGGAGAGAAACATACTACTGTTACAGATACTGAAAGGACAAATATGTCCACCTTCAGCTGGGTGCTGCTGGTTGATTTCCCAGAGAGAAGCTTTCAAAAAACAACTCCATCCCACAGCAGCTGGGTAACCCGCTGACAATATGTGAGAGCAAAAGTCCTAACGCAGCTCCGGTTAAAATTTTATATTACACTGAGAGGATATCTGGCTGAAGGGAAAAATACATCCCGTACATGTCTTGCAATTTCCTGCATTGCTGTTTCCATTTGGCTGGACAAATTGAGAATGAAATCGACAAGGAAATCCATATCGTAGCATGAAATATCATGTAATTATGTAATGATCACTGAGAGGCTGTGGATTATTAGGCTTTTTATTGTCATGGATGTTGTTAGGCCCATTGCCAAACATGATTGCCTCCCATTAATTTTCAGCTTGGTTTGTATCATGTAATAGCCATTAACTGGAGAGGTTTGTTTCCCTTTGAGCAATGCTGGCCTTCTATTGTCTATTGAACTGTAAAATGATATTTTTGATAGTTGATGCTTTACTGAGATGTTAATCATTACATAAAGTATAGTTGTTTGATGGAGGAAATGGCTCTAATATAGGAAACCATACACACTTTGTTCACAATTATACAAGCATACAACTACATGACAGTAAAAGTTCACACAGACATATGATAAGAAAGGAAGACACACACCGCTAATCTCTTTCCATCATCCCCATACACACAGTGGATGAGTGCTATCACTTCCATGGAAACATCAATCGCTCCGGGATCTGATAGGTGTGATAATAATATCAGGACAGCTTGGCGCTATATGGAATACACTGCAGCTATTAGTAGGAAACAAGGAGTTGTGTGGCAAAAGGGTAGGAGCGTGCAATCCCCCTGACAGACCAACAGCGGAGAGGGAAATGTGTCTTTAATGACCCCCAAGGTCAATAAAATAAAGCATTTTGTAATGATGCCTCATTTATTTTTGCACAACAAATGGATGTTACACTCCTGATCATTTGTCATGCTTCCTATGAGGGTAAATCACCACCTACTGTCAGCTTACTCTGTCCCAGGTGGAGCAGAGGTATTACAGGAATGAAAGGAACGGAAGATATTAGAAAGACCGTGACTACTGTTCAGCAATAGCAAAGTACCGCATACAGTAGATCCTCGACAGTCTTAGTGCTTGTGTCTTTTTATCATTTTTCACACATTCCCACGATCGTGGTCAGATCTGAACCCGGCTTTCCCCCAGAGATGACAAGGGCATGATGTGTGGGAACACCTCTCTAAAAGGCGATGGAGGAAACACTATAATTGCTGGGTCATTCAGACAAAAACTCCTCTGGGAAGAGGATGCCACTCAGAGCAGCCAGTTTAAATACGTATGACTGACACAATAACGGGCAAGGTATTTAACCATAAAGTCATTGTTACTGCCTTTGGTGTGTTATTTGTTTGCCATGTAGTCTGCATTGACCGCAATGTAAATGCATCTACATAAATATGCCACGCTCTGAGCTAGTGACGGAGAATAAAAAGTGAGAAAGACTGCTTATGGTCGGCAGGAGGGGAATGGGACCAGCAAACACACAACTTTTAACCAGGAGACCAGTCTTTTGTTTTGTTTGTTTTGTCAAATAAATATCACAAAGCGGTTTTGATGCTTAAACCTAACTGAGTGGTCTTGTTGCCTAGACATTAAATGTTTTTGTTGCCTAAACCTCAAAACATGGTTTTGTTGCCTAAACCTAAATTGTTTTGTTGCCTAAACACAGTTGAGTGGTTCTGTTGCCTAAACACAGCTAAATGGTTTTGTTGCCTAAACTTAACTACGTAGTTTTGCTGCCCAAACCTCACTGAGTGGTTTTGTTGCCTAAACTTAACTACGTAGTTTTCTTGCCCAAACCTCACTGAGTGGTTTTGTTGCCTAAACCTCACTAAGTGATTTTGTTGTCTAAACATAACTAAGTGGTTTTGTTGCCTAAACATAAAGTGGTTTTGTGGCCTAAACCTCACTAAATGATTTTGTTGCCTAAACATAACTGAGTGATTTTGTTGCCTAAACATAACTAAGTGGTTTTGTTGCCTAAACATAACTGATTTTGTCGCCTAAACATAAAGTGGTTTTGTGGCCTAGTCATAAAGTGGTTTTGTTGCCTAAACCTCACTAGGTGGTTTTGTTGTCTAAACGTAAGTGAGTGGTTTGTCACCTAGATCTAACTGTGGACATCACCATAGTTTTGTTTCCTGGTGTACCAGTGACATGACACAGAGAATGTTTGAGTAATGTCGTGCTACTTCAACAAATCCCAATGAGACCAGGTTGCAAAGAGACATAGAGAAATAATATCTGTGTGCCTGTCAGCACAAAATATGTTGTCACTGATTATCTGTAAATCCTGGAGCCCTGAAGTCTGCACTCAAAGCACTCTACTTGGTCCCAGCAGGACTTGGATGCTTTTTGGACAGCTGATTACAGGGTTGGCAACAGTTTCTCTTAGTTTGAACTGAAACAGCTTTTTACGCCATCTTGTTATTTGATTATCATTGAACTGGATGTTTGGTCTTGTTTTAGCAATGCAAAAAGAGGACAAATTAGCGAGTGCCATTTTAAAAGCCGAACTGTCTAAACTTGAAAAGCAGTAATTGCGGCTGTTTCAAAATTCCTGGTTTGAGAAGTTGGTGCATGTTGTCGCTTCTGCATTATGGTGTGATTTGTCTTGTGTGGGGATGGCAATGACTACTTCCTGCCACTTTGGCCCAGGCTGAACAACTATTGGATGGATTTGCATGAAAATGTGTATGGACATTCATGGTCTCCAGAGGAAAAAACTTTGGTGAGCACCTAACTTTTCCTCTAGTACCACCATGAGGTTGACATTTTTTTGTAGTCAAATATTTTGACCACATTGGATGGATTCCCATGAAAGAAAACATTCGTGGTGCCCAGAGGATGAATCCTAATGACTTTGAGTTATGACCTATGACTATTCATTCTGCTCCATCCTCAGGTCAAATTTTCAGTTTACTCAACTGTTTTAGTTTCTGATCTGCACAACTAATGACAGTCCCATCATTCTCAGCTGTATTTTGTGTATGGTACTAATTAGCAAAGGTTAGCATGCTACCCAGCTATATGGTAAACATTATACCTGCTAAACCAGCATGCTAGTGTTGCCATTGTGAGACCACTGACATTCTGATGTTGGTATTTAGAGCAAAGCACTGCTGTGCCTCAGTCACCTGGCAAACACTGGGTCTGAAAAGTGAAGCCAATGCAGACATGCATTAACCCTGCATTCTTTCTAATAGCCAACAGGGGGTGACTCCTGTCCAAAATCTAATTTTATAGACTGATTTATTACCTAAACATTGTAAGCATGAGTTTACGGTCTCAATCGGTAGTTTCAAGTCTTCTTCAGTATAGCATGATGCTCATTTAGTACATTATGGTCCCATATAGAGTAAAATAGATCATAAAGCAAGGTATGCTGCTTTAGGGCGTTGCTACCTCGTGATTGACAGGTCGCTACCACAGCGTTGTTTGGTCTGGGAGTTGTCTCCTTTAACCCGTTCACAGTGTTTTCAGTTCATGAAATTAACAATTTGGTTGCCTAAAAATGTCTCATTTAGTGTTCAGTTATACTTAGCTCCACCCTCTTGTGTCACTTCTGGTTGCAAAAAACAAAGATGGCAACGGCCAAAATACTAAACTCAAGGCTTTAAAACCATAGTCCAAAAATTAATGGGTGTTGTCACAGTGGCTATGTCCACTTACACATTATACAGAACCACTAGCAGATCCACAAATTTGAAAAAGAGGGACTGCGTTGTCCGACTATAAGTGCTTGAATTAAAGATAATTTTACCAGTGGCAGGTCGTATAATAATGAGTAATATGTCTACCCATACTTTTAATTCTACAAGAAATGCATCTGTAAATACATCTTAAATTGCAGCATTAGAAAATACAGTAAATTACCCCAATTTAAAGACAAACAATGTCACATGCACAGCGTTTGGTCACTCCGCAGATCTATACTTAACAGGTCTTCAGCTTTGGCTTTCATCAGATACCGGAAACCTCACTGCACCCACACTTACACACATATACCACACGCTTGATGTATCGCAAAGCTATTTTAAGAAGCCCACAGATCTTCATTTAGCATCAGCCGCCGTGAGTCTCAAGGAGGAGCCACTTTTGCAGAGCTGATTTCGAGACCCACGTGAATAATTGCAGTGCATCAGTGTGGTAACAAGAGAAGGATCTGTGTCTAATTTCAGTTTATTTACTATGCCATGTTTATGGTATGAGCCTAAATGCATCTTCAAACAGAACTCATGTGGTGCTCAGTTTGAAAATAGATATTATTATTGCTCATACATCATGATGCTAACAGTGTGAGTACACACATGCAGCCCGCACTATTTTCTGATAGTGCCATCAATCAGAGCAGACAGACTGCTGTTAGCTGAGGCTGTACTTTCACTCCGAGAGTGACAGGGTTCTCGACGCAGCGCAACGTTTAACGGGAAAAGCGAGGAGGGCTCATGACAGGTTGCAGCGGTCATGGTTTATGTGACAGGCGCTCCCCCTCACAAACCCGCCAAAGACTAGGTGCTGGGAATGATGGCTGACATCACTAGTGACACCGACGCCACCCCTGCCATTTCATGAGATTTCAGCAGCAGCAGGGTCAGCTGAGCCTGTGATTGGTGGGTCACACTATGCTGGTGGAAATGCACCACATGGTGAAAAATAACGTTTTTAAAACACATTTTTAATATATATATATATATATATATATGTATACATATACATATGTATACATATACATATACATATACATATGTATACATATGATGACATGACACCTGTCCACCAAAACAGATTGTTTTGAATGAATTTTCTTTGGTAAATTAAAGTTTTTTCATAACATTTTTGTGTAGACAAATGTTTTTTATTGAAAATAATACACCCACAGAGCCTTTAGAAAGGTACCGATTAAAAGTTTGGGTTTTCATGAAAAAAGTATTAAGATTGTGAGTTAATCATTTTAAAAATCTTGGCGGGTCCAAAATTTATGTTTTTTTTTTAATCTTTGTGGAATATATATGTCATTTGGTTCCCACTTTTAAGAGCGTAAAGAGTAAAACAGTAAAAGCAAAACAAGAGTAAAACAAAATTAGTATCACTTGGCAACTGAGTGTGGAAATAAATGGACCTATGGCTGAGATTGACGGTAAGTGCCTGGCATTAACTTGTTGTGAAGTAAATGCGGAACGGGGGAGGGAGAATGTAACATCTTGTGGCTGAATGTTATCAATAGCACCTTTAATTCATTTTTTCCTCATAAAATATTTGCAAACACCTACATCATTTGTGCATATGATAGCATGAGATGCAAACTAAATTGGGACCTGTACATCAAACTGTTGGTTCATTGCGGCACCAAACGTAACCTAACAGTTTATATGATACCTTATAAAAAGTTATTCTCATTCTCCTACGAATGTCCAGCAACACATATTGATTTACACTTGTTACATGCATGCAGTCCTTTCAAAATAAACTTACATCTTCACAGGGAACTATTTAGTTTGGTTTGGGTGACAAAAATTGGTTAGGTTTAGGGAAAGATCGTGGTGTGAGTTAAAATAACTACAGAAGTGGTGTTCCTTAAGTACAGAGGTTATGTAACTCATAAAAAACTCCACAGGATATCTATAAAGTAGTATTTGCATAGCCTACATTAAATTAGCATGTAGACGTAAAGTGGTAAATATGGAAAAACCTTTTTGGAGGCTTTAACACCAACCCAATCTCATGGGAAGATGTATAAATAGCACGAAATTACAAGGACTTTCCACATTTTAGCCTTTTCGCATGTCATTTGTATGACACGCAACAAAACTACGCTAGTGGCTGCAGTTAGGATTAGGCCATCAAACCGCTCATGTAGGTTTAGGCAATAAAACCACTTAGATTTCGGAAAAACATCGTGCTTGGGCTTAAAATAAATACATAAACCAAGTAACGTACACACAAAAACAATGTAACAGGAGTATGGAAAACAGGTACAGTAAAGGTCATTAATGTAACTTCAAAGTAACCCAGCATCATTTCGGGACACGAATACCGGTCTCCAGGTTGAAAGTGTGTTTGTTCGACCCATCCATCTACCCTCCCGCCAACCATTTTTTCACATACGTGTTTACACTGAAGTCAATACATGGAATATAAATGCATATACATACAGTGGACCCAGAAAGTATTCAGACCCCTTCATTTTAACATTTTGATATGTTGCAGCCTTATTCTGAAATGGTTTAAATTATTTTTCCCCTCATCAGTCTACACTTATACACCATAATGACAAAGCAGAATCCGAATTTTACTAATTTTTGCAAATTCATTATAAAGGAAAAACTGAAATATCACATTGACTTTTAGTATTCAGACCCTCAGTACTTAGTTAAAGCACCTTTGGCAGCGATTCCAGCATTGAGTCTTCTTGGGTATAAATAACGTGACAAGCTCAGCACACATGGATTTGGGGATTTTCCACCATTCTTCTTTGCAGAGCCTCTCAAGCACTGTCAGGTTGGATGTCGGTGGACAGGCATTTTCAGGTCTCTCCAGAGATGTTCGATTGGGTTCAAGTCAGGGCTCTGACTGGGCCACTCAAGGACATTCACAGAGTTGTCCCTCAGCTACTCCTGCATTGTCTTGGCTGTGTGCTTAGGGTCATTGTCCTGTTAGAAGGCGAACCTTCAGCCCAGTCTGAGGTCCTGAGTGCTCTGGACCAGGTTTTCATTAAGGATATCTCTGTGCTTGACTCCATTCAGCTTTCCTCAACCCTGACCAGTCACCAGAATGCTTAGAACTGAGGTTCAGTCTTTGTTTCATCAGACCAGAGACTCTTGTTTCTCACAGTCTGAGTGTCCTTTAGGTACTGTTTTGCAAACTCAAAGCAGGCTTTCATGTGTCTTTCACTGAGGAGAGGCTTGCATCTGGCCCCTCTGACATAAAGCAGTGATGGTAGTCCTACCGGAAGTTTCTCCATCTCCACACAGGATCTCTGGAGGCAGAGTGACCATCTGGTTCTTGGTCACCTCTCTTAACGTCTCCCGTTTGCTCAGTTTGGTCGGCGGCCATCTCTACGGAGAGTCCTGGTTGTTTCAAACTTCTTTCACTGAAGAATTATGGAGGCCACTATGCTTTTTGGGACTTTTTTCGTAGCCTTCCCCAGATCTGCGCCTCAACACAATCCTGTCTCTGAGCTCTGCAGGAACTTCCTTCGACCCCATGGCTCGGTTTTTTCTCTGATATGCATTGTCAGCTATGAGACCTTATATAGACAGGTGTGTGCTTTTGAGGGGGCACTTCACTTCAAAAAAAAAAATTAATTATTTTAGCATAAGGCTGCAACATAAAATGTGAAAAAGTGAAGACGTTTGAAAAAGTTCTGAATGTACTGTATATACAGTATATGGCACATAAACAAGCGTTCGTGTTACACACAAAATGATTAATTTGTCCTTCATACGGCATTTAGTGCCACCAGGCTATGAACACAGATTCCCACCAAAATAAATTGTATGTATCCTCGAGGGCTCACCATTGCGCTGAAAGCATTCATTTCATTTGGGGGCGGCAGTAGCTCAGTCTGTAAGGACTTGGGTTAGGACGCGGAAGTCACGGGTTCAAGACCCCCATGGACCAAGACCATGGACCAAGACCAACTGGTTGCTGGAGAGGTGCCAGTTTACCTCTTGGGCACTGCCGAGGTGCCCCTGAGCAAGGCACCAAACCCCCAACTGCTCTGGGCGCTTGTCAGGAGCAGCCCCATCACTCTGACATCTCTCCATTGACGCATGTATATGTACTGAGTGTAAAACTGAATTTCGCCACTGTGGGACTAATAAAGGAATATCTTTCTTTCTTTCTTTCTTTCATCTTCATCATGGTTGCATTTGCCCAAGTTTGTCTTTTGTCTTCTGCTTTTTGCTAGAGCTATATTTCTTGGTGGGTTACCACCACCGTTGATCAGCGGATTAAAACGTACCACATCACGCGCTTGTATGTGTTTGTGTACGTCACCGTCCGCATGCTAGTCAAGCAGAAAATACATACAAAATTGGAGCTCGCTCATCAAAACACCGCTCCATTGCTTTAGCAAACAACAACTCAATGAGGTACCTTTAATTCATCGACTTCCATACAATGATAGATAGCAACCTAAGTACTCCCTAATGTACTCACAGTGGGTGATCTCCCAAAAATACCACCAGGGATACTTCAATTTCTGTGTTAACAAGAAAAAGAAAAAACAAAATGGAAAATGGACAAGTTCTATGCATGGCTTAGTAATTTTGGTGTAGCGCTGCTATCACGTAGCGTTCCCTCTGAGCTGATGAGTTAACCCTAACCCAAATGAGTTGTTTAAATCCACATCTTGCATGCTGTCATTGTAAATTGTGCTAAATCGAGTTATGCATCATTGTTGTCGTTGTGACAATGAATATTAGCAGCTTAAAGAATTATTTTGCATTGGTATAAAAACAATAAAAATACTGTACGTCTTGCTTAATTGAAAAAAAGGTATATGATGAAGAAATCAACTTTAATGTGACAAATGTGCACTTTTAAAATGTTTTCAGGATACTGCAAATATGAGGCAAATGTGACAAAATGAAGTATATACTGCACTGCACAATATATATATAGTGTGTATAATATAGCATTTGATGTTCATATACAGAAGCATTGTGTATTTCCTCTTAAATCATCCTATTAGTAAATGCTAAAGACAAATGCCCATACATTTCTTTGTTAAATGAATCCATAGGCTGAACCCTCCTACACTAAAATGCATGCTGAAACGTTATATAGTGGGATGTGGCAGCCAGTGTGCTCCATTGCTTTCAGCCCAGAGGACAGCGGCCAGCTGAAGATGTGTTAAGCAACTCACTACTGAATTTGAATATTTAACCAGCTTCCATTAAAACACAGATTAATTTGAGGGCACTCCAGAAGTTGCCGGAGCGTGACGGAGAGAATGAGGAGGGACGGAGCGAGCGTGTTGGACGACTGTGTGCACACATGTTGATGAAAGTATCTAAACTGTGGACAGAAGCTATAACAGTGAATTAAAGATATTAGAAATAATTACTTTTCCCCTAAACTGACCCTTCAGGGACAGTAGGGTGGAGAGGCAGGCTTTTCATTTTATAAAAAAAAAAAAAAAAAAAAAAAAAAAAAGCGAGAGCCTTCCTATAATGTATTTATATTTTCATTGGACACAATATTCCTTGGCTGCAGATTTTTTCGATAAACTTCATTTAAAATGGATCTGGGTTACAGTCGTGACTGGGGGCATTTCCCATGGAGCATCATCAGATACTGGACACTTCAATTTGCACAAATCTATTCACCAAATTTTAAATCCAGGCAATCTGGGCCGTGGGGCTTTCCTGTGTGTTAATCTGCGGCAGGGCGCAGGCACCAGCTGTGGCTTCTGAGAGGCTTGATAAACTAATACTTGTTAATACGCTGGCTGATGGTTCCAGCTGACTCATTTTAAAACAGGAACCCTATTGATGTTGATGATAATAATATGCTAAAAGACGAAGGCTAAAGCTGCACGTCACAGGCAATAAACCTGTATCCTTACATTAAAATAAAAAAGCAGCATTGTTCTTGTATTGCTGCGTCAAGCTGGTTCCTCTAACATTTAATTGGTCTTATTGATAACATTTTTCTGAAGACAAATATCTTTTTTTAGAAAATAATGCATCCACAGAGCTTTTAGAAAGGTGCTGAAAAAAAATGGCGGGACCAAAATGGATGTTTTGTTCCTCTACAGAAGAAGTTTGATTCCCACTTCTAACAAAACTAGTGAGCCAATCGTAAAACAATGTTGGTATCACCTGATATCTCTGGGTCGTCAGTTAGTGTCACTGACAGTAAGAGCCTGGCAATAACTTGTTGTGAAGAAAATGCAAAGGAATGGGACATAACATAACAAACAACGATATCTGATAATGTTGAATATGAATAACACTGTGGAATTATTCCTAATGTCATGAGCTACGTTATCATTACATACCTATACATAAAAAACTAAAAATGTAAGTATTGGTATCATATTGATTGTAAAAAGTTTGCTATCTCCCATCACTAATTGTTGCGTTGAAACGGTAGCTATGTTTACATGGACACAAATAATCGGAAAAAAGAAGAGAGAATTTGGGAAGGGGGAGATAAAGGCCCAATCAGATTAAAAATGCTTCATATAAACACGTCGGTCTGAAGATTCTGATCCGATACGGCCCAATCGGAGAGAAATTTCATTCCGAATGAGAGAGGTGGTTTATGTTGATCGTTTTTCTAATCGGCGTCCATGTACACATCCATTTGGATCATGTCTTCCTGGTTGGGGTAAAAATATCACCACTGACGCGTTTACGCCTTTGCGGCAGCGTGTCATTTTACGGCAAAATGAAAAGTATGCATTTAAACACCTGATGAAGGTCCATATTACAAAAACCCTACATAAACAGACACCATGCCAGAACACAGGAAAATAAAACGTGTGCGGTAGAAAGAGCGAACGAGCTGAGGACGTGCGACAAGGCGCCGTTTGTTTACAACACAGGCGCAAGTACAGCTTCTTCTTCTTCTACTATTTCCAGAAAATTAGACAACTCTGTGCACGCCCAAAGGATTTATTCTGATTAAACGCTCGGTGCGCGTATACGCACGTCATGATCGGATCATTTTATTTAGTGTCCATGTAAACAGGGGACGGATTGGAGAAATCTGGCGTATGTAAACATAGCGAGCGAGTGGCGTACCTTGCACACTTTTTGATGGTATATTATACCTGCTCTGTGCCCTACCATGTGGTGAGAGAGGAGTAAATTTCTTATCATGTCCAAAGCTTGACAGGCCTGCTATGCCTAGATTAGAAAATTTCTGTTTGGGAGAGGGGTTCCACGAACGGTGAATTCCTAAACACATAGATGTTGACTGAGCGCCTCTATAATCATCTGACTCCATTGTTCTGTCAAAGAGAGGATCCCTCGGGGGGAGGGGTGGTTAGTGATGGAGGTAAAAGACCCTTTACGGTAGCGGTCTTCAAAAGCCTGTTAACCCAGAATAAAAACTGGATTGTGGTATAACTGTGGCCTTAATGTTGCTGTGGGTTCCCTCTGTGTTGTAGATTTATAGATGCACATACAGTATAGTTTGGCCTTTCAAGGTGAAAAATGCTTTTTGCTAACCATTAATCTCCAAGGTTAGGCTGAATACAGCTCGCCTCGCAATTTCCATACAGTTACCAGCACTCATAACAAGCCTAGTGCTCCTATGTAAAAGCAGCTTCCTTTGCATTGCTCAAGGGCACATTGAGGGTATGTTGGTTATTCACTTCCTCCCACGCAGATTTCATACATATTCTCTGTTTGCAGGATGAGCAACGTTCTCGTCACAAGCTGACCTTTAAGCTTCCGCTGCAGCCATCTGAATACACTGCCAGCTTTGAAAATGAGAGCCGCGACCTCCCCCTCGCACCACCTGCCAATCACACGGCGCATTGCAACACACAGATGTTTATTCAGCCAATCGGATGGCTAGTGGCATGTACAGATGTTACCTATGCCCAGGAGATGCTCTGAGTGGCAGGTCCAGATGTTGGAAAACACTTTAGAAGCTAACCAGTCGGAGACGCACACATGCTGTCGCAGATTGTTGTGTAAATGCACACACGGAGCTGGGGAGTTATATCAATTACATGTGATGGACATGACATTTGATGAGAGCTGTATTGTGTAATTAATGATGATTTTTTTTTTTTTTAATCCAGACACAAAAAACACCCATACACACACAGCAAAGACACAGTAATGGTGTCTCATAGGAGAGATACCTGAGGCGCCATCCCTTCCTCCACAGAAGACATGTTGTCATGGCAACGGGCTGAAGCGGCAGCTAATGGCCTTCTTATCAATTTAATTCAAACGACTCTCAAAGGCAAAACAACGGCTGACTCCTCAACCTGTCATACGACACATGAAGAAGCAATCGTGGCCCAATTGTTCACATTATGGCTTGAGAGTTACACAAATTTTCACACACACACACACACACACACACACACACACAGTCAAGGCAAAAACCAAATGACAGTTGAGAATCCACAATTTCACTCTGCAATAAGGGCAAACTTGTTCAAATATATGCTCTGCGTGTTTGTACGCACATATAAACACACTCCATCATGTTGACAGGTTCATAAGGACATTTCACTTTCATCGCCATCTTTGCTGGACACACAACACACACACACACACACACACACACACACAAAAAAAACACACACACACACACACACACACACACACACACACACACACGTCCCTGTGGAATCCATCTTCATTTGCTGTGTCTGAGAGCAGCCCTGAGATTCAACTCCGTTCTCCTCCATAACTCATCCTTGTGTCTCCAGATGCTCCTCGCTGCTGTCTGAACAGAGCAGCAACATTTCCCACAACCGGTGGCGAGCACATCGCCTACATTTCTCAATCATTTCCCTACAGATTAAATTACCGTTTTTATGCCAAATGATGGAGGAAAAAAGTATTGCATGATCTAAAAATAATTACCGAGGCAACACAGTAACATGACTTATCTGAGGTTGGTGGGCAATGGCGGACTCAGACTGTCTGAGGGGAAGGGGCAAAAAATATAAAAAGGGCACCAGCTGCAGGTGGTAGGGACCCGATGTGCACAACGTTTTCTAATATGTAGGGCATCCTAGAAGGTATATCATCAAGTTTTCTCTACTGGAAGGGCACGCTAGAGGCTCTTCATCACATTTTGTCAACTGTAAGAGAAACCTAAAGCAGACCTGGGCAGCATACGACCCATTGGCTGGAACCGGCCCTCGTCATGGTTCTGGGAGGTCTCAGACAGACCACCCAATTTCTCGTACGAAGCTAAAAAAAATATAAAAAAAAAAAAACAGCTTTTGTTTTGAAATGCTTATGTATTGTTAGTGTGCTTCTTCCTGTCACACTTGACATTGATGTAAGTTGAAGTGAGTGATGTTTGACGTAGCGTCACCTGCTGAGGCGGCGCTTCTATAATAAGTCACGGACTGCTATGTATTTTTTTGCGGGGGCTGGTGGTAAAGCTGCGTGCTTAGTTTGCAGCAAATGTGGCTGTATTCAAATAATACAACTTGAAACTTCACTTTGAGACAAAACATGCAGAAAACCTATCTGGAGATGAGAAGGAGAGGACAGCCGAGGGGCTGCTGGCTAAAACACTTAAGCAGCGAGGACTTTTTTCAAAGCTGCATGCAACGAAAGAAGGAAATGTAACTGTTAATGTTACGCTAAATGTTAAATGTAAGCGTTAATGTTAAGTTAAATGCTAAATGTAAGTGTAAGTTAGTGTAAAACAATGAGTCCTGCATATTATGTATTTATATATATATATATATATATATATATTTTTTTTTTTTTTTTCTTAATAATATGCTGTTTGGGGTGATTTTCAGTAATATAAATGCTGAAAAATAAGAATATCAATATGTTTTCTATAGTGATAAAATAGAGGTTACATCTCACATTATTTTTTTGGTCCCCAGCAACAATCCGGGTTTCTCATTTGGCCCCACAGGAAAAATAATCGCCCACCCCTGTGCTAGAGGGAACGTTGTTGCTATTCCAATACTGGAAGGGCACCATAGAGGGCACTTCATCGCATTTTCTCTACTGGTGTCCTCTAGGGTGCTCTTGCAGTAGGGAAAATGTGAAGGGCACCTTAGAAAGCACTTCATCGCATTTTCTCTACTAGAACAGCACCATAGAGGGTACTTGATTGCATTTTCACCACTGGAAGGGCAGCCTAGAAGGCAATTCATCGCATTTTCTCTACTAGAAGAGCACCATAGAGGGCACTTCGTTGTGTTTTCTCCACTAGAAGAGCACCATAGAGGGCACTTCATTGTGTTTTCTCTACTAGAAGAGCACCATAGAGGGCACTTCATTGTTTTCTCTACTAGAAGAGCACCATAGAAGGCACTTCGTTGTGTTTTCTCTACTAGAAGAGCACCATAGAAGGCACTTCGTTGTGTTTTCTCTACTAGAAGAGCACCATAGAGGGCACTCCGTTGTGTTTTCTCTACTAGAAGAGCACCATAGAGGGCACTTTGTTGTGTTTTCTCCACTAGAAGAGCACCATAGAGGGCACTTCGTTGTGTATTCTCTACTAGAAGAGCACCATAGAGGGCACTTTGTTGTGTATTCTCTACTAGAAGAGCACCATAGAAGGCACTTTGTTGTGTTTTCTCTACTGGAAGGGTACCCCAGAGGGCACTTTTCTTCATTCATTCACTCCAAACAGAAATACGTCAACTGTAAAAATGTTGGTTATAAGGCAGATGCACCGACCGTGTGTGTGGGTGTGTGTTTGTGTTCAGTCCAGCTATTCACTGATCAGAATTCACCAGAAACTCTGCTTCTTTCTGTTATTTCCCTCATGTCTCTGGCCTTTTTCCTCTCGTCTCTGTGGGTTTATGAAAAAGAGTCATAGAGTCCCAGTAAAGGGCGAATTTCTCCCTCAAGTTGAAACATCTTCAACACAGTATGTGTGTTCAAACAGAACAGCCGGCGAATTTTAGAGGCTTTGAATGCACTTGATGGTTCTTTAGACGCAAAATACTCCAATATCTTCACCAGCTAGATGCCAACTGTGTTGTCAGTGTACAGTAAGTTTTAAGAGCTATTTTCTCTGAAAACAGCTCCCTGCTAAGTCCATAAACGACGCTGTGAGAGCGATGACAGCCACCTAAATTACAGTAAACTTGTAGACAATGAGGTGAAACTCACTGTCCTTCAGTTTGTCATCTCTATGCAAGAAGCTTATATTTCCATACCATCTCTATTCCCATTTTTAAATAAAACTCACAAAATGAACTCAGTGTCACTCTTATCTTTGAATTCTCTTTTACCTGCGACTGCTAGGCTCTGATTAATATCTCCCCATCTGGTTGTCACCAGTTTTTGGAAGCAAAGTACAGTCAATTATAAATAGGATGCCTTTGTAAAGTAAAGCTCGGTGTGTGTGTGTGTGTGTGTGTGTGTGTGTCGCACACAGGCAGGTGTGTCGGAGTGTGATTACTACTTTGGCAGACAACAGAGCAGAGAAGCGAAATTAGATTAGAAAGATGTGTACCTTTTTTTTTCTTCTGCAAATGGCATCGGAGACGGAAATAAACATACAATACTAATGTGGCCATATAAGCACATTAGGCACATTGAATGAGGCAGAGAAATTATGCAATATTTAGAAGGGGACGGGAGCAGACGTGTTTATGTATAATTCAGAAAACTGGGGTGGGCTAACTGTTCTGAAGGCCTATGATCTGCTGGGGGAGTTGGCAAGCTAAACTAAGCTAAGCTAATGCTAGACTGGGCCGCACTAAGCCTGCTGGTAATAAGAGAGTTGGTAGAGAGTAATCTGTCAGCGTGCCAAAGTGGCGCTATCCTGCGGGAGCTCATTAGCTTAGCATTCTGCCTCAGTGGTCCTGCTTTGAATGAATGGGAGCACAAAGAAGAGCTACGTGCTCGTCGTCATGCTGCCTCCCACAGATGACTCTTCTGCCCGTTTTCTCTCTTTCTATCCTTCACTTCCCCGCCTTTTTTTTTCCGCTTCGACATCGTTTCCCTCTCAAAATGTTCCGGTCACTTTCCAAAACTTTCAGGTCCATGAGACATTTTAAAGTCGGCCCACATGAGCCCATCAATGAGCCAAACAGCCCTTTCAAAAGCTCCCATCCTGGCCCTCCACCAAAGAGATCTTCCTCTGTCTGAAGCTATCACTTTAATGGCAACTCAAACAGATAAAAAAAAAAAAAAAACTTTTCCCAGGCCTAACAGTTGTCTCCTTTTTGTCAAAGCTTTAGTGCACCATCTGCTTCTCCCGTACAATTAGCCCTCTCTGCCTGACAGCGAGTTTACATCTCCATCGTGCAGCAGAGGAGTTACACTTAGCCTCCCCGGCTGTGAGAGACAGGTGAGCCAACAGTCGAGGATTCCTGTTAATAGACGCGTGGAAGTGAAAGCCAGCTTCTCTCTGAGTCTCGGCGGTGCTTTTCGACAGCAGTGACTCAAACCCACCTGTGGAGTCTGATATATGGACTTTAATTAGTGGCTTTTAAACAGAGATGTCAACCGTGTGAGGCTGGTTATTAAGACAGGATTGCCGGCTCTGCCTTAATGATAAGTAATGAGCATGCAACCTCTGTGGAAATCAAGCCTGGCCCCCATATCTGGTTACAGGAAGTGCTCTTTATGACATATCGACGGTTTAAAGAGGCCACCAGGCTTCAAGATAGCGCGTCATGCTTATGTGCCATGGAGCAGCGTTCTCCATCTGAGTAATTACCCATCGCTGAGATGACGCCAAGGGAAAAGGAGGGAGACGTGAAAAATTTAAGCGTGTGGAAATCTCAGTTTTATGAGCACTGTGAATGCACGCCTCCATTATTAAGCAGCGAGCGCTGGCGTAACTGATCAAAAGCCCTCACGCCTCCGCTGTTGGGAATTTTCAGCTTTCCAGGAAGGAAAGTTGTCACTAGGTCCTCTCATCAAAAAAAAAAAAAAAAGCTTTTGATCATTTGCGATCACAGGATAGCATGCATTATTCTGCAGATGGATTATTAATCAAGAGATTTGTGAGTTCACATGCACTCTGGGGAAACACCTGAGCAATTTGTTCCCATGCGCCCAGATTTGAACACAAATATGCATCGACACAACTAAAATAGTTGCTCATATACTGTATATTACATAACAAGACAAACCCTTCCTATGGGTTTGTGTCGACCCGGAGAGATCGGCGTGTGAATTACAGAATAGTACAGAGGGAACTAAATCCGATGAGCAGAACCAGTCGGGATCAGCAGGGGGGGACCGAGGATCAGAGCCCAATCCTCTCCGACATACTTCACATGCATTTCTGCCATTCCCGCTGTGTCAGATGTTGCACACGCTGAGAAGAAGGAGAATTTGTCGAAGCTTTGCAGGGGTGAAAAGGCAGAAGAGGCAGTTGTGAAAGAAAGAAAAAGGGGGGCGAACACTTCCTGCCAGTTTTGAGTATGAACTAATGTACAGTGGAGGGACATGCACCCTAGAGGCGAGGAGATCTTTGAAGTGTGGCTCCATCAAAGCACACTGGTTTTCATATTCACTTTTAATCTCTCTCTATCCCCTCCAGTCATCATTTCTTGTGTTTACTGCTCCCTCTCTGTGAATGACGGGAGTGACTGACATGCATACTGAAGGCTTTCTGTACCTGGAGCAAACAGAAAACTACAGTTTGAAGCTTCAGGCACTCACGCACTGCAGCCCAGGGCCGTAGGCGGAGGTATGGAGCCTGGTCGTGCTGGAACAGTACTCTTTTATGCAAAAAGGGAAAGGGATATCTATTATTCGTTTGAAATATACAAACTATTACAGACCGTGTGGACTCGACCACTGATGACCCAATCAGGTCTCAGTGGAAGGCGTGGACATAGCGGGACATTACACGGACAGCGGTGTGTCAACGCATTTCAGGATTTTCGCATGTCATTTGCGTGTCGCTTTTCGCATGTCGTGTCAGTGGTAGCGTCCGGAGTTTAGGCAACAGAACCGCTTTGTTAGGTTTAGGAACAACATCGGTAACACTTAATTTTACTGGTCTGCAAATTTCATGGTAATTAGGTGATCATTACCAAGTGACCTATTTGAAATTTCTTCAGAATTTCTGCCAAATTTCCTCAATATTTACCTCAAAATTTATCAAAAATTACTTTATTATGAACATGATCTAATGATATGCTAAAATAGCATATAATGGTTAAAATAGGGCCCTAAGGCTTGAGAAGCAGCCGTGCGCTGCTCTTCATCAGAGGTTGAAAACCAAAACTAATAGAGGTCACTTGTATGGCTTATTGTCTCCACAAATGTAGCCTGATAGTAATGAAATGATTCAGGGAGTTCTCAAAAAAAATTCAAATAAGTTGAAATAAGACACGGAAATAAAGCATATCAGATAACTTTGTATTCTTTTCCTGGAAATGTAATGAATCACCAGCTATGGAAAAATAGCAGAATATAATTATCAAATAATGTTTAAAATAAATTAATTTTCAATCGATTTTGAGGTAAATATTGGGGTAATTTGGCAGTATTTCCAAAGAAATTTTAAATTGCTATTTATCACCTAATTACCATAAAATTTACAGATCTATAAGTGTTACCAAAATATCATGGTTGGGCACAAACGAAGTACATAAACTAAGTAAAATAAGCACAGAAAACATGTTATAAATGTCACTCATATAACAAAACACCAATCTGGTTAGAATTCATGCATTTTTATGAAGCAAATGAATTTTTTTTTTTTTTTTTCCTATTTTATAATTAAATAATAAAGGTCCGGTGTGTCAGATCAGGCAGCATCTAGCGGCGAGGCTGCAGATTGCAACCAACCCGTGTGCCAAGCGTGTGGAAAATACGGTGGCCAACACAAAAACGTGAAAACACAAATGGCCCTATCTCCAGCAGTGTTTGGTCTGTCCATCCTACGCTACTGCAAAAACATGGTGACCAGCTCCAGATAAACTACAGATATAAACGGCTCATTCTACGCTAACGAAAACACAACAACTCAAGAACAACAAGAAAACATACTTATTAATTATTATATTGCATTTCTGCCAATAGATCCCCTCAATGCTACAACACTGTTCCGTTATTACAGTAGTGGGGCGGCAGTAGCTCAGTCTGTAGGGAGTTGGCTTGGGAACCAGAGGGTCACCGGTTCAAGTCCCGACATGGACCAAAAACTGAGCGTGAACTGGTAGCTGGAGAGGTGCCAGTTTACCTCTTGGGCACTGCCGAGGTGCCCCTGAGCAAGGCACCAAACCCCCAACTGCTCGGGGCGCTTGTCAGGAGCAGCCCCATCACTCTGACACCTCTCCAATTGTTGCATGTATATGGACCTGTTTGTGCATGTGTGTGTATAAGTTAACAGAGTGAAAAAATTGAATTTCCCCTAGCGGGACTAATAAAGGACTATCTTCTTCTTCTTCTTCTTCTTATTCGTAAAGAAAATCTTGCTTTTTCTGACCTCCAGTTGTCAAAAGAAAAACAGGAGAGGTGAGTGGACCTCAAATAGTGCTAATTTCCCTCCTACTTCTAATGTTTTCAGGACATTCTTACATCAGCCGGAAACATCAGATAAATCTGCGTGTCAGATTGCAAACATTTTTGCTGCCAGTTTGACACTGTTTCAATGCAACATATCCTCATTCATTGGTTTGTATGCTAGCTTACAAAAATGTGTTCCTTATTTTTCGTGCGTTTTACAAATGTCCGGCAAGACGTGACCGCATGTGTCAACTTCCACTCATTACATACACAAAGTCTTTTCAAAATAAACTTGCGTCTTCGCAGGAAACAACTTGGTTAGGTTTAGGCAACAAAACTACTTTGTTAGGTTTAGGAAAAGATGATAGTTTGAAAAAAACAACTCAAGAAACGGCGTCACTTAAGTACAGAAGTTACGTTTGAAATAAAAAGACATTGTCTGGTTTCACTCTGGGATGCAAACACTAGTCTCTTGGTTGAAAATCTGGCGTTTTTTGACCCAGCCATCCACCCCTACCCCCTCCCTACATGCTATTTGTCACTCTTTATACTTACTTTACTTTATACGGTGTCTATGTAGATTTCATACAAATTGATTTTGTGGGATACATACGAACGACAGTGCATTTTTTGTAGGTATAGCTACGAACAGTGTATGAGAACAGCCTGTTCAATGGTGCCAGTTGGTGGTGGTAGAGCTTTACATGAGTTTTCTAAGGAAACTGTTAGACCGCAAGGATACACACAATGTGGTTTAGTGAGAAATGTTTGCAGCATGTCTGTGGATACAACCACAGATGGACACGGTGTCTAACCTGAGAAATACTACTATCTACTACTATTTACTACTATCTACGTGTTATCCGAGTATCAAATGTGGGGAAAATAACATGTATTAGCATTCAGTGTTTGCCATAGTTGCTGTTGGAGTCTAACAGATGCATGTGATGGGAATTGTGGTCAGACAACGGCTGAATTTTAACAGACACCTGTCCAAAGATGTGAAAGAATTCAAGAAGAGCCAGCAAAGCCTGGGATTCATACATAATCAAAACTCCATATATTCATATTCACAGTTTGCCAGCGATTATTATTTAACGCTCTTTGCATGTCTGCAGCAGGAAACGATGTACACTGTGATTCCTGTTATTACGACCTTTGACACTCATTTCTATTCCCGCAGAATTCAGACGCTTCGTCCGTTCAACAAGCCGATTGTGGAGGAGAGATGTTTACAGACAAGGAGAGGGAAATTATGAACACACAAATAACCACGCACAAGCTTCAACATCTATAACCCCATGTGATTGGCTGTGAGTTGAATTCATAACCCCTCTCATAATAAACCACGCTGATCTCCTTTAAATGTAAAAAGTAATAATTACAATTGTGGAGATTAGAAGGATATTTTTAATTAATTAAACATATGAAACATTAATTCAAAACCTCTACCCAACCCTACTTCTAGCCTCCTAACAGTTTTTTGTTTTTAAATTGTTATATCTCATGTTTTGACAAAACTGCAACCCATATTATTTAACTATAAATCCTGCTCTTGTGTTTCAACTAAAAGACAACACTCATTTACTGCAGGATGAGAAATGACAGGGGATTTCAAGCATGGGAGACTTTTTTTTTTCTCAGCCCCTCTGCTGTTATTTCCTCTGTTAATTTGTGAGCTACTACAGCCACCTGTGCACACGGATTTAAAGCACACACACAGGATAATTTCCATGTAAGGGGGGGTTGGGTATCCTCTCAAATGCATGATTGTTGAAGGCTTCTGTTGCCACATCCGTCACGCTAACAGGACAAACATATGGCAGAGATAAGAGACCCGCCGCTGCAGAAATAAGTCCCTGGATGTCTTTGATGCGCTGTACATCACAGTTTAAACACCTTGCTGTCTTTCATCAACACTAAGCAAAAAGATTCAGTAAAGATTTAGTTCCTTAGAGCTCAAGCAGTGATGGAGGATTCAACAGTAAATCACAGAGAACAGGTTTAATGGCACTATGCTACATGCATTTAACATAAATCAGCATGAATCAATCACAACTCACAGAAGCACAGCGTTACCTAGAGGAAGACGTGTTCATAAGGAGCAGGATGGTGATGCAACCCATTTTAAAGCTGCACTCAGAAATATTTCTATATCAACGATGGATTCAATTACTTTGTGAAATGTGAAAGGGGATCCTCGTATCGACAAACCAGCAGAGAACTATCACATATCTGCAGTCGCCCTCAGCTTTACGTCAGCATTGTTTGGATTTTACACCAAAAACAAATATTTTACTAATCTGAAACACTCTCATCATACTCATCAATCCCGTTTCCAGCCGCTGACTGCCGTTTTCCACTATCTGCTAGTTAGTGAAAGCATTTTGTAGTAAATAATGAATAAGAATTTCACTCATTTCAACGGATGTCACGAGATACCAAGTCGATGCCAAATTTCTGAAAACGTGGCAGCACCCATCTTTCTATAGTAACGCAGTTATCGAGTGTAACGGCATCCTGGGGACAAGACAAATGCGTTTGGGATACAGTTCACTCGCTATCGATGCGTCAACAGGCAATCGGTAGCTGCTGCATCCTGCAGGAAGGCGTCCCAGGGACGCACCCTATTTTTTCCCCATTCACAATGTGAACAACAAATCTGTGCCAAACTCGGCAGGATGAGAGCTAGTTAACGTTAGCCGTTAGCTCCATGCAGGAATGGCCTGCTTACGAGCCGCTAACAGCTAAAGTTAACTAGCTCTCGTCCTGCCAATTTCAGCACGGGAGGTGCCATACACTTTGATGCATTCAGGCTCTATTCAGTAATCATGAGTACTGAGCGAAGATTATGACGTTTTCATGATGAGTTCAAATGTAATATTGTGAGACATACTTTTTGGTATCGACTACTAGAGCTAGTTAACGTTAGCCATTAGCTCCGTGCGGGACTGGCCTGCTTATGAGCTTATGTTGTGACGCCCTACTCATTACATATTTTTGATTAGATTTTATTATACATGCAAATTGTGTTTGATGCTTGCATATTTCATTTTGTACTATGGTCACTTAAAATTCTCTATTCTGATTGGCTGGAAGGTGCAAGTTACTGATTGAACAGTATAACCAGACAGGACTCCTATGCAGGTACCTGTTTGCAGACAGCTACAGTGAGGCTTAGCTAATGAGCCTAGAAATAGGGCTTATTACCAATTAAATTCCATATGTTTGATATTTGCATGAATCTGAACACCCATATCAGTAAATAATAAGAGACCCTTGAAACCCCTGGCATTGAAAAACTACATCATGGCATTCCTGATACTAATATTGTTTGTTGATATTTTACAATATGTCACAGTCCAAAAGGTTAAATGGGAGACTTTTCTTTCTAAGGTCAGACTTCCAGCAGCTGACATGACTAATTATCACCAGATGGAGGGTCATATTTCCTGTCCTGACATCATATTAATCCCACGAGACAAGAATGGAGAATTAGCAGGCTACCTATCATTTTTAGATTAATGTGACAATAGGTTACAGCCATGGCATATTTCTGCTCTGTGAGTTCTCCAGTAAGCTGAATTTAAGCCCAACCAAGTGCTGCAGAGTTAACATTATTCCCTCAGTTCCCACTGTTCCTTCCACCTCTCAAGTCCGACAAGCTGTTTTCTCTCTTGTTTTTGTCAGCAGGATGGCGGGAACATCGGGGATCCGTTTCCACAAGATTAATTCTTCGAAACCATGAGGCGTGTGACAGGGTGTGTTCAGTGAACACAGCAGAAAAGTTGTAAAGATATGGATCCTTCTATATTATGGATGATTTGTCTTTCGCCGTTTGAATTGTCGCTCTCCATCTGTCCCTTTCTCCGTGTATAATTTAACCCCCGTGTGCTGCTCCTAATTATCCTCCTTTTTTTGGCAACATCCTTTCATGTGTCTCATTATTAAGGCCAGTTTGCAATGCATTGCTATTGCGTGACTACACTCCTTAAAGCGAATGTATGCACGTCTGAGCCCTTATTGAATATGACACGTTAAAACAGCCGTATTTCTGCTGCTGTTTAGCACATAAATAATGCAACATACGACAAAACTATTTTCGCTTGGCTGTTGAGAGCTGCTAAGAGGATGACATGACAGGAGACATGAAATGTTTCTACGGTGTTAACAGACTTATTTCTGCTGTTAGTTATAAAAAAGGTTAATAAAAGGCCGAGCAGAGAGCATTGTTTTTATGCACTAGCAGATATGTGGCTATTACTGCCATCCCTATACTCGGCAGCCTGACAGTTTAAATTGCGGGAAGAGAAACAGCTACTACATTTTACATTATTGATGCTACATTTCCTGGCAGTTGCCTCATACACTCTTGTGTTGTGTTTAAGTCAGTTTGCCACTTCCTCACTGGTTTTGAACAAGAGCAGACAACCTCACACACACACCTAAGCTTTTTCAGACTCATCCCAGGCATACGAAGAAGAGGAAAGATGGGCGGCCTGTCCACTCTGGATAACATATCGGTGAAGTTTGAGCTAATGAGGAAATAGAGTCAGAGCTAGCTTTTCCCTCTCTCTGTCTCCCACACACACAAACAGGCTTCAATCAGCTCACTGGCGGACAAACTAGAAGAACTACAGCGGACCAGGCCCAATTAGTACTGTTGTCATGGATCCCATGCAGTTAAAGCGCCGCACAAGCAGGTGGAACAGTTTTTTTCACTTCACCACAGTACACAAACTCACAATGCAGAAATATACAACAGCATGAATGCCAAGTACTGATTTTGGCATCTAGTTTTCAGCACCAAGGCCACCTTGGCAACATTCATTCATTTCATCTTCATGTGTATCATCAATTACTAGCATTTTTTTTTTAAATCTTTCTTGAACCTAGAACCCCCGCGTCATGGTGGTATGCCTCCACCAACCAATCAAGATGCAGTTTACATCTGTCTGTCTAAAATATCATCACTTTGTCATTTTATCCTGTTTTTGTTTGTGTGAAATTGTCATATTTGGAGCACGGGTTCATGAGTTATGGCCAAAAACTTATGTTGTGAGGTAAAGGACCTTGACCTTTGACCACTAAAATCTAATCAGTTCAAGTGGACGTTTGCAGAAATTTGCTGGTGTTACTGAGATATCATGAGAATGGGATGGACGTGAGGTCACAGTGACCTTTGACCACCAAAATCTAATCAGTTCATCCATGATTCCAAGTGGACGTTTGTGCCAAATTTGAAGAAATTCCTTCCAGGTTGGCTTTCCTGAGATATTGCATGGGATGGACGGACGTACAGATGGATATAGAAACTGAAAACGTAATGCCTATGGCCACAGCTGTCACAAGCACGGAGGCATACAGATTTCCCTGACATGCAAGCAGCAAGATCTTAAAATGATCTAAAATCCTTTTAACTAGAAACTGACAGCATTGAGCTGTAATGGTGCAGGGTGCACTAGTGTAGTATAGAGATTTGGGGCCACTGTCGGGAAAGATTTAGAGAATGAAGTTGTGAGAAAACATCATGGTATGAAAATGAAGTAGTCATGAGAATAAATTCAGTGTTTTGAAAAAATCAATCAGGAAAATCAGGAAAAGCACAGATGTAAAGGCCTTTACACATCGGGGGTGTGATGAATAAATACGAAAATGCTAAATACTCGCCTGAAAATATTATATGTCTAGGGCTTTTAGTGTGAAAGGTAAGAATGGAGGGAATGGATCTGGTCTGCGCTGCCTTTGTCAAGATTAAAAGGAGTAATAAAGTTTGCCATCTTGGTCAATTTTTAATAAATATAGACCCAACTCAACCTGTTCAACACAAATGTGATTGGTTGGGGACTTTATTCGTGTTACAAAAGCTCAGAAAATCAACTTTGTTCCAGAAAAAAAACTACAATGGCCAACGCAAAAACATGTCAATGCAAATGGCCCCGTCTAGCCCTTTTCTGGGCTACTGTAGAAACATGGTGGCCGGTCCGTGAAGAAAAAAATCGCACAATAAGCCTTTTCCAGAGCAGCCATTTAGACATGTATTTGCAAGGTGAACACCAAGGCCCTAGCCCAGCTAAATGGAACAGGGCCACAATTAATGCTACTAATTACACCTGAGTTTACCCTGCAAAGGCCTATCGCAGACCCTGAAATTGAAGCAGCTAAACTGAATTCAGCCATGATTCATTTTATTAATTATGGTATTTCTCTTGTGACATGTCAAAAAGCCTATTCATCTTAGAGGTCACAATATGATTTATGCAGTATACATGCACAGCAATATATGTATAATATCTCCTAATAATTACAATTCTAATTTGACAGCCATTTCATGTGTACTTCTTATCCAGAATGAGGTATAATATCAGTCAGCACACATGACCATGACAATACCAGCAGATTGAGCGGAAATGGACATTAAAATCTCATCTCACTTATGTGCTGAGCATTAACAGCAAAACATGCAACAGGAAGTCAACTGAACCAACAAGCTGCAAGTGTTGATTTCCATTTAAATAGTACACAAAAGCTAAAAGTAACAGTTTCCTCACTGTGGGTGCTCCTGTTTGTCCATCCATTGTGTGCATATTAGCATCCCTGTGTGCTTGCATGAATGCGTGCGCACATTCAGTACACAAGTACATGCATGTTTGTGTTTCGTGCCTGTGTGTTTGTGTGGTTAAGTCTGTATATTGCAATCATTACACTTTCACCCACTTGGAAAAAACATAGATTCAAATCAATTACGCGCTAAAGGTCACAGTGGGAGCACAAACAAAACCGCTAATTGGTGAGTGGTGAAAAGAGCCACGGGTGACGTGGCCATAAATAGCTGCGGACCTCACCTATATGGTTTGGCAAAAAGGTAATGCGGATAGCTAAAATGCATCTCACACTCCCAGTGACCAAATATAGCCACAGTGTCTTGGCTGCTGCTTGTTGTGGTGGAGGATTCACACTCTGAGGGAAGTTAGCAAGAGGAGTAGGAGGAGATTTGTACATGTTGTGTAAAAGTCTGTTTGAATCTGGCTTGAATTCCTGAATTTTCCATATTTTGGCTTCAGCTATTTGGCTGATAATCTTGTCAGAGTGACTTCAGATGAGTGAGCAGCTATGATTTAGTGTTTTTGTCAAGAATACATCAACAGCATACACTGAGACTAAATGTGTTGCTGCTGAATCATAAATTATAGTTAATGTGAAAAAAAATCAAGAAGCACCTGTAACTTTAGCGCCATTATTGGGTCAAATTTTTAATTTATCCCGTACTTTGGTTTATAATCAATTGGCAATCTCTGGGTATGTACAGTGAAGCCACTGCAAAAGGGCCTTAAAGGACCAATATATAATATATTTACTGTAATAAATCATAAAGTGATATGTCTTACGGAAACATGCTGAATGGAAATACTGGCTTCTCTGACAACAATGCTACAGCCAGTATGCTCTCCTTGGCAGCCATGAAAACAAGCCAACGAACTGGATCAACAGATATAACATGCTGTTAGATTCTAGCCCACCTTAAAAGCCTCGGCGTATCTCTCCGTGTGCAGCTAGGTTATCAAGACGCTGAGGATTTAAGACACACAGCCGGTGACGTTATTCTCACTACTGCTGCTGGCCAGAGGGTAACACGGTTGCGTCTGGAAGGTAACCCTCAAATTGCAATTAGTCACATCAGAGGAGCGGACAGTTCCAATGTTTGAAGTTAGACTGCCGTTACCATTTTAAACGCTGGTTGTCAGTCTTACATATTGCTTCATTAAATTTGCTAGCGACATTGCAAAAAGTTCCACTGACACTAAGCCTACTTCTCACTTGGTTTATTACGTCAGTAAACATTGTAAACTTGAGTTTAAGGTCTCAATTGCTAGTTTCAAGTCTTCTTCAATACAGCATGAGGTTCATTTAGTAAATTATAGTCCCATTTACAGTCAAATAGACCATAAAGCAGGGTATTATTTATGTGGCCATGGGCAAAATGCCAAACTTTGGGCTTCAAAATGGCAGTCCATCAACCAATGGGTAACATATTGGTCTCCTAAAAATGTCTTATTTAGCGTACACTTGTAGGCCCTACTTAACTCCACCCTCTTGTGTCACTTCTGGTTCCAAAAAACCAAGATGGCAATGGTCAAAAACCAAAATGGCAACCGCCAAGATGCCAAACTTGAGGCTTCAAAACGGCAGTCCATCAACCAATGAGTGACATTTTTGTCACCTAAAAATGTCTTGTTTAGCATACACTTGTAGGGCCTACTTAAAAAACCAAGACTACAATGACCAAAATGCTGAACTCCTGAACTCAAGGCTTCAAAACGGCAGTCCACAAACAAATGTGTGACGTCACGTTCTTATATACAGTCTATTTTTGCAAGCAAATACCTGCACAACTAATGTAATCAGCATGGTACTTTGTGTTTAGCACTAATTAACAATGCTAGTCTAAGATGGAGAACATGGTAAACATAGCTGCTAGACATCTAGCTATCATTAGCATGTTGGCAAGCTGTCAATAGCATTTAGCTCAAAGCACTGCTGTGCCTAAGTACAGCCTCACAGAGCCTTCAGTGTGGTTGTAAACTCTAAGCTCCATTTGCCAGTCCACATCAGACAAACTCAATACAAAATTTTTAGCAATATATTATATTAAATTTCCACATTTCTTTAAAAAGATGGATGCAAAATTACTTAAAGATGTGTGTTATTCTGAATAGAAATGAAATTGTGAAAGTACGTACATGCCTACGCAAAGTAAGTGATACTGTCCATCACGATGACGTCAATCTACAAATAAAGACAAATATGTGTTTACTTGGCATTTGACTGGCTTGTGACTTCATCTTGTCACTGACACCTGTTTTTTAAACCAGGTTTGTGTTTGCACTGATCCTATATGGGGGTTAGGAGGTTGCCTGTCACCTCTTAATCTTGTGTTTTGCTGGTAAAAGAGGAGAAGAGAGAGGGAAAACTGTTGTTGTAGAGCTCTGATTGGAATCCTGTCTTGGCTAATAGCAGGATTATGTCTGAGTCCTCCTAAGCCTGCACTGCCAGGTTTTTATTCAGTTATATAGCCAGGGCATCTCCTGGGTTTTGTTATGAAAGTAGAGTTATCGGACGTGTGAGCGTAAACATTGTCTGGAGGAAATGTGGAGGACAGATGCATACACAGAAAAATACCTAACGCTCAAAGTGACCGAATCATTTTTACACATCACAATCAAAGCAGCAAGAGCTCCTCTCCTTAATCGATTGTGTAGACTTTTCACTCATGAATAAACCCGGTGATTTGCAAGGTGCCAGAGTTAATCTACTTTGCATAAATAGATTGGTAAGCTGCATCTGTTCCTTCTACAAGCTTGAAATGGAAGTCAGGAAATCAGAAAATTACCAAATTATTCATATGCTACTGACAAACCTGAACGTGTGAATGAAATTATTACAACGTGTCTTTCTTTTGGGGTAGATAAGGTGAGGATGAAGGTAGCGATAGTTAGAAGGGATCAGTGGCTGCACAGGCAATCAGTGATGTTATAGCCAATACTACTTCAGTCAGTGCTCTCTGGAAATGAACACTAGAGGAAAGAAATGAAGTGGGGTCAGAGTGCATGGTCACACTAGAGCGATGTCCCTGGAAAGCAGGATCAGAGATATATATCTATTAAAGTTTCTATAAATAAATGAATAACATTCAAATGATATGCAGTCACCGCTGCCACATTTTAAAGCACACATGAACATATAATGATATGATGAATTTAATTTCCCTCCCCTTCTAACCTAAGAATACGCACATGCAATATTAAGCTTATTGGAAATTAATTGCACAAGAAAAGATAACTCCAAGAGGAAAATGCTTTTGTAATCAGTTAATTAAAGATATTAATTGGAACTTAGTCATTCAAATTAAATTCTGAATACCCAATATGGCTTGAACATAAGATATACTGTGTATACCCCGCTAATGTTTTTAGTAGGGCTGTCAATTAGAATATTTAATCGAGCTAAATATTTAATACGCTTATCAACATGAGAGTGGGAAAAACAACAGCACAAAACAATGAGAAATATTGTCCAGAAACCCTCACAGGTACTGTATTTAGCATAAAAATATGGTCATATCATAACATGGCAAACTGAAGCTGAACAGGCAACAACTGTCAGCTGTCAGTGTGCTGACTTGACTATGACTTGCCCAAAACTGCATGTAATTATCATAAAGTGGGCATCTCTGTAAAGGGGACACTCGTGGGTACTCATAGAGCCCATTTTCATTCACATATCTTGAAGTCAGAGGTCAATGGACCTCTTGCTACCACAAGATTGGAACATTATTGAGCCTTCTTTGCAACAAGCTATTATGACACGGTTGGTACCAAATTCCTTGATATGTTTTAAAACAAAGCCCGGTACAACCTCCAGAAGATCAATTGCGTTAATGCATTAAAGAAATTAGTGGCATTAATGTAAATTTGTGTTATTAGCCCAGTAACTTTGCTCTAGCCCTAGTTTTTTGCCATGCTCTCTGTTGGCTGTCGTCCACTACTTTGGACCATAGACCTGAGTGAAGAAGAAGAAGAAGAAGAAGAAGAAGATATTCCTTTATTAGTCCCACAGTGGGGAAATTCAGTTTTACACTCTGTTGTTCACACAGTACATATACATGCGTCAATGGAGAGATGTCAGAGTGAGGGGGCTGCTCCTGACAAGCGCCCAGAGCAGTTGGGGGTTCGGTGCCTTGCTCAGGGGCACCTCGGCAGTGCCCAAGAGGTAAACTGGCACCTCTCCAGCAACCAGTTGGTCTTGGTCCATGGGGGACTTGAACCGGCGTCCTCTGCGTCCTAACCCAAGTCCTTACGGACTGAGCTACTGCCGCCCCAAGCGGACATAGTCGCCATGATGTTACACATTGGTTTGTTGACTGCTATTTTGAAGCTTTGAGTGTGGCATTTTGGCCGTCGCCATCTTGGTTTTTGCAACCAGAAGTGGCACGATTGAGCGGAGTTAAGTAGGCCCTGCAAGCCTACGCTAAATAAGACATTTTTAGGTGACCAAAATGTCACCCATTGGTTGATGGACTGTTTTGAAGCCTCTGCCAATGAGCAACAATTTTGGGCAACCAAAACTCATGAACTGAAAACACACTGTGAATGAGTTAAAGTTCTAAGACAAAAACATGGACAACTCAAAGACTGGACAACACTGTGGTAACAATCTGTCAATCACATGGTAGCCATGCCTTAAAGCATACCCTACATTATCATCTATTTGCCTCTAAATGGGACCATAATTTACTACTTTCTCATAGACTTCTATACAATCAGACTTCTTTTTGCAACCAGAGGAGTCGCCCCCTGCTGGCTGTTAGAAAGAACGCAAGTTTAAGGCACTTCTGCATTGGCTTCACTTTTCAGAAAAGGGGGTTTCCCACTGCTTTGGACTGAAATATCTCAACAACTATTGGATGGATTGACATGAATTTTTTACAGATATTCATGGTCCCAAGAGGATGAAACCTAATGATGTTGGCAATCCCCTGACTTTTGCTCTAGCGCTACCATCAGGCTAAATTTGTCCAATAGTTTGGTTTGTGACCAAACACCTGCAGATACAGTGACCCATCAGTCTTAGCTGTTGGTTGTGTTTAATGAAAGCATGAATCATATTATTGTGACTTTTCCTGAGTTACTATTTTCTACCAATGACTTTAAACTCATGGCCATGCGCCCTTGATCTCTGAGTCACCTAACTAGAAAAATCTAGTTGAGAGCGGGTATTCCAATTAAGGAGTTAATGCAGCAGTGCCAATGGGTAGCACACAGAAATAGACATTCCCAACTGTCTCCCACTCCATTCCTTTCCAGCTGTTTTGCAGAAACCCACCATCCATCACCAGCCATTTGTGAAGTCGGTGTGTATGTGTGCCTGTGGACGTTTGCCAAGTGAACAGCTAGTGTCTGTCCTTTGCGTCTGAGTGTCTCTCCCAGGTGACACATCGCATCTTGTCACCATAGTGACTCACATTTGCTTGGAGTGGTCCAGAGTTTTGGGGGAAGGGAACATGAACGCATGCACATGCCAATAAACCCAACAACTTGCAATTACCGTAAACCTGCTTGAATGCACACACACGCTCAAACACTCACTTAAAGGTGTTTACTCACACTAAAACTGGGGAGAGATGTTAAATGATTTAAGGGGCTGCACAGGGGCCCTGGAACATGCCAGAAAAATTTTACTGTTTTAAGGCCCCCTGAGCTGTTTTCACAGGGGCCTGAAATTCTAGCAGCAGCGCCATGCACATCCAAAAACACACTTTTCACCTGCCACATCACATCATGCCAACAAGCTGTGTAAAGTGCATCCTTTCGTAAAACGGCGGTGCATTAATCCAGTGCAGGTGCACTCATGATTAACTGACTGGGGATTATGAGAAGGAGCGGAACAATCAAGTAAAGAAAGGTCACAACACTGTTGGGAGCGATGCTCCGGTCCCCGGCGTTCCACTTGAGCTTTTCCGGAGTCTTGAATTTTGTTCTGGTGTGAGCCGGTGGCCCTGCAGGCTGCCTTAAATGGGTCGGTGTGAGCCTGCAGAGCCCTAGAATCATCCTCCAGACCTGCAGCACAACAGTAAGTCATCTCACACTTAATAATTTTCATCTTACGTAAATAGTTTGTTAAATTTGGCATTTGCAGACATGGTAATGTGCCCTCTGGACTTTAAAATATGCCAGGAATAATTTTATATTTGAATGTTATGTGCATTAGGTGCAGTAGCTGCCTAAATGTGGTGAATGAAATGAAATGAAATGATTTGTTGCTTCTTGCAATAGTCAGTGGCCATTTATGGTGTTTATTGATTTGGAATGATGAGATGATTTAATTACAAACTATTTTCGATCATACCATATTCCATTACTTATTCAAAATGATTTAATTTTTTTAAAATATATGTTCTCTTGATTTCATATTAATTATCTAATATCTGGATATGTGGAAAGATGAGAGACGCAAATCTGAGAGATGTAAAAAGCTTATTTTCATCAGTAAGATGCTCATAATCTTATATAAAATATTAGCCAAGGACCTTCTTTTTCCTTATTTTTATAGGCTACGATTATAACTTAAAAGCATTAGTGCAGAGGCTGAATTCAGGCTCAGGCAACAGACTCACTCTTCATCAGATTCAGAGAAATGCTTGCTGCTGCCCACTCAACACCGAGACTGAGAGGTGAGGGGAAATATATGGTTCAGCATTTCCCCCCTCACAAGAACAGCACAGTAATCAATTCCGTTTAGTACAAATCCAATGCACTTAAACTTCCAGCACGAATAACCAGAGGCTGCAGAGCAGAGGTACATTTATCGATAAAGCAATTAATTCAAACTCCTCCCCCCACCTCCCCCTCCTCCTCTGGACTGCTGCTGCTTCTCCCCCATCCACGGCAAAGATTATTCAGGTAATCGTTACTCAACAAAGTCACGCATTAAACGTTACTTTTATAAAAGTAAGCCAATTTCTCCTCATAAACTCTCATGGGTCACGAATTAGTTATGGAGCTATGCATTGCCAGATGGAAAATTGCCAAGCAGGAGCAAAAACATTAAGCTAACTCTGCATTTTTTTTCTCATTTTAGCACATCACATTAGGGGAGACAGGGGGCAACTGTAACATTTTTTGGTTTTGATGTCATTACTCAAAAACCTCTTGAAATATTTGGATTAAATATTTATGTAGGTAATTAGAGCTGCAACGTTTAATCGATGAATTGTTCCAGATTGCATACTTTTGCTTTTTACGTTTAGTACATACTGCAAGTACGTACTCTTGCATGTAGTGTGCATACAATTAACTACTACTACTTGTCATAACATTGTACCTTCAACGTTGACCCTCTTGCTCATATAGCCGCGGTGCAGAGGATTGTGGGTCACAACTGCCAGAAAAGCATGCTGGCTCGCATACTGCGACCAGATGCAGTAGGACATCCTAGTATTTTCTTAGCATACTACATTTGATGTACTATGTACTGGGACATTCTACATCTTCTTTCTGACATACTAGATAGCATGATAGTATGGGTAATGGAATGCATGGGAAACAATGATTGACATTTTTCACCATTTCCTTACATTTTATAGACCAAAAAACATATTGATTTATTGAGAAAATAATTGACAGATTAGTAAAGACTCATTCGCTTTGTGTCAGTACTGCATCACCTTGTCATGGTTTATTTTGTAACAATGACCGGGTAGCTGTACATTATCCTGCTTATTACATGGATCGTACATAAGAAATCAGTAATTTGACATCAAAATGGTCCCCCTGAGATCAGAACTGCGTTCATAGAAACAGTCTGTTATACATGGCAACATTTTGCTATAAAGACATAATAGATCGTAGATTGCTGTGATTGACCAATCAGAATTAACAAAACCATGTAATAAAACTATTTAATATCCAATGGACAATGAATTAATTTTGTACCTAAAAAAATCAATTGAGACATCGGCTTGTCTTTTGGCAGGGTGACAAGGATCATCACAGACCATGTGCACAGTGGTTGCGTCCGAAAATCCATACTAACGTGCTATTTAGTAAGTTACCCCCCAGTAAGTATGAATCCAATAGTACGCAAATTGCATACTAACTATGGCACAATATTATAGTATGCAATGCGGGACTTACGGCAGCAATGCAGTAGTAAGGACAATATTCATATGTTATGATATACATGTTGACGGATGGACTCGTTTAGGTCACGAGTTCGGCACGGGTTACCGTGGTTGCACGTCTCCGATGTAAATTACTGCTCAATACGTCTGAAAGCATACATACTGTTTATCCACGTAAAAGTATGTTGAACGACGGTGCACCTAATGGGTATGTAGTGCACAGTATGCGGTTTCGAACACAGCCAATGAGTTTTAGCGTTCTCTCTCTTTTCTGATTGGTGCAATTTCAGATGTTACAATCGCCCCTGGTCTCCCCTATCATAAAAAGAAAAGGTAAGTTTTAGTGAACAAAAAAAAAGTGAAAAAATCGGAGTGTAACTTTTATATGAGTAAGTAGGTTAAACTGGAAAAGGCGAATGTAACATTAACTACGTTTTTGTAACGGTAACGTCGCGGCGGTAACGTCATTTAGCTACGACACCACACTGCTGACACCGCGGTCCAGTAACGTTTTAATAAGGACTGGGTGAGCACCAGTCTGCCCACCGGAGAGGAGAGAGATAGGGGGAAAGACATAAAGAGCATCCAGAGCTCCTCTGTCACCTCCATCAAGTCAAACTAAAGCGATAGCGCCACACCGGAACTGTATTTTTAGCCTTCAGCGTAAAAGGGGGTAAATTCCTGGGACACGCTACGTGAGTATTATCCGATGTAAAAACTCACTTTAAATGAGAACTGAGTCATTCTTTTGTGTTCAAAATAATTTGTGTTGAAACTCTTTCTTCGTTTTCACTGTAACGCGTCAGGGTGTGGGTGTAGCAACCCGTATGCTGGCACTATTATTTTATTTTGAAAACGCCAGCCGGTAGTCGCACTTTTATTTTGCTGCGCTTCACGCGCTCTCCGTCTCTCAGAGCTCGGTCGGCTCGCAGAGACAGCAGGATGCCAGAGGGAGCACTCCGACACACGGCGTCCGTTTTACCGTCTCCCGGCGTTGTCTCTCGGCCACAGACACTCTGATGGGCGTTTTTATCTTCCTTTTACCGTCCTCGACGCTTGGATATTTTCGGAAGCCACGAAATGAAGCGAATGAATGTGAGCAACAAGAAGTGTCCTGTTGTTGTGCCTGTCTCCAGCATCACTAGTAGTCAAGTCCTCCCCGTGGATGCGGTGATGTTTTTTTTTTTGTTTTTTTAGTTGTCTGTTTTCAGAGGATTTAATGTAGTGTTTTGTAGTGGACTACCCAACTTTCCCCCGCTTTTTTGTTGTCTTTTTCGAGGTTTTCCGTCTTTGAAACAAAAGATTTCAGGATAGACCAACTCCGGAAAACCAGCGACTTGACATCTGCTCCCGGCGGAATAACCATTGTTAGCGGTTATTCGCCTTTACAAGCATCTTCTCTGGGGTGGGAACACGACTGATGCTTGCCTTGCTCGTCTATTCGAGTTTTGTATCGTCTCGTACTGTCTGTCTGTTTTGTCCCACAGTGGCATGAAAATTCATGAATGCGTCCAAGGACATGTATACAAATTACGCATGCACCATGACGGTAGTAGGCTGTGCGTAATATCCTCTTATTATATCCCTACCACATGAATGCAACACAGTCAATCTCATTCTTGTGTTTGGACAATATCTGGCAGATCCATCCTAACTTAACTGGTGTGTGTGCGTGCGCGTGTGTGTGTTTGGCATGGGCGTCATGAGTATGGCAATGTAATGTCACGATTAAGTGGAGTAAAATGTCCCAAAAAATCTTGAAAACTGATCCCTTCAAAGTCTTATACTAAACAATCTTGGACCAGATATTGAAATGTGTTTTGCCCCCATTAATTAAGCCTGTGAATGCGCCCAAAGTTAGCAGCAAATTAAAAAAAAAAAGCCTTTATATACAGCTCCATGCCTTTGCCATAATTAACGCCCCGTGTGTGAGGATGGATCAGGGGAATCTGCGCGTAAAAGCATGCACGTCTGCCCATGTGCGCGCCCCTGGCCGCGCTATAACGTGCCCCTTCTGTGTGTACGGTGTATGTGTGTGCAGCCACGCTGGAAGTCGCCCCCCATGTGGCCGTCGGGAGTGGGGAGCAGGCAGCCCTGCCCGCGGGAGTCGGCGCTGCGCAAGGCGGCCATCAGCGGCAACATCAACGCCCTGCCGCACCACGTCCCCACCGGCCGCAGCGTCCGGGTCTTCATCTGTGCCAACCCCGACGGTAAGACCCCCACCACCACCATCCATCTTGCACATAATACACACTCTCTTCAAGCCTGCAGACCCTCAAATTACTCGATAGTTTCCATGCTGAGACTCATTTTACAAATATGGAAATTACATATATTTTACATCCAGGTTGGGCTTTTTAGGATGTTTTAGTTGAATTCTCTGCAGTGGAGACTAACATGTTATGGCTATCACCTATTAGGGCTGTAAAAAATGAACTGAACCACAGTCAAGTAGAAGGTTAATGCACCAGGATAAGAAATATAGCCACTTTCCAAGCATGTGATCTGATCCGGTATTGATTTAGGCCCATTTTGAAGGAAAGGGTAGATTAATGTGGAGTCTATTCGCAATGAGCATCAAGTTCAAGTTTCACTTTTTTTTGTCATGTGCAGTTTGACACAGGTGCAACGGTAGGATGAAATGCATAGGATGAGAGAAGGAGTGAGCTCAGCACTAAAACAACATATAAGATAAAATGAAAATAATAAGATGAAACTATGGAAATGAGGACTGTGTGTGAAAGTAGGTGTCAGCATTTAGCTGCGACATATAAAAGATCCATTTCCCTGTATACAAGTGGAAAATATCTTAAATTAGGTTACATTAGGGTTACATTATCACAGCTTGCCAAAAAACAAATTGGAGCATGATTTATTCCTAAAATAACGCAATGGAACAACAGATTGCTGTCGACATACAGAGCGCACGGTGTGTTAGCAGAGTGCGAGACAGTCGGGTTGTGAGGGAGACACCCAGTTGCAGCTCTGTATTTGAATATGCCCTCTGGGCGAGAGGGGGTAAAAATAGGCTCAGTAAAACTGGAGTAAACAAGGCAAGGGAAGTAGAGTAGGCTATGAGAGAGAGAAGTAGAGAGAAAGAGGAGGGAATGCCAGAATTAAAAAAGGGAGGCTGCTTTTGTCGATACATCACTGTCATTTGCTCGCCTCCGCTGAGCAAATTGCAAAAAGAATGAGTTGACCTCAGATTATCACACTGTTGAAAAGTGTGGCCACCTGTAGCTGACTCAGTGGTTCAGACTTTCCCATCATGGCACGGATCGAACGCTCCGATCTACACGTGGATGGGAAAAGCAATGAGTGGGGCTTCGCCGTCGGCGCAAACGGAAAGACACATCTCCAGCGCGAGCTGTGAAAGGAGCTAATTATGAGCTGCTGTTTCCGGTGAAGCGAGGTGCTGGTATCCAGTGCCATATCTTGGTAATGAAGCCATAGCACTGTGAGACTAATAAAGGAATATCTTATCTTATCTTATCTTATAAACTCGGTCTTGCTTCAGACACCTGCTGATTCCCCTGCCTTGCTCAACTCACATATGCAGGAAGGTATTCTGTGCATTCGTTTCAGATGACTTCACTCCATTAGCTGTAACTGAACAGAAACTCTCCTTCGCTCGCAGACTTTTGTGGTACTTTCTGTACCAACATGCACATGAGGAAGTACTCATAACTGCTGTGACCCAGGTCTGCCCTCAGTCCTGCTGCAGTCTGTTCCTCCATGTTCACTAGAGGGGGCTGTCCATGCACTTTATGTAATAGCATTCACCATACTGTACATGTACAGTATAATGTGCTACCAAAATAAGGGTGCTCCAATCAGGATTTTTGGGGCTGATCACCGATCGCTCCAAGCGGCATCAGCCGATCCGATTACAGATCACAGGGCTTTGTCGAGTTATTTCTCTGCACCAGTCAGCAATGCTCCTCTGCTCTTTGTATGTGCCTGTGTGTGTGTTGGGCATCAGTTCAAACTATTCAAATATCTATTTTTGCGCATTATGTCCACGACATTTGTCCTGATGCTAAGCTCACACGACAAGCAACAAAACAGCCAAGCGTGGCCGGCTACATTGTCGCCGAGTCGTTGTTGAAGTGTTGCTCAAGCGCTCGCCGACGCAGTTATGTTGTTATGTCGGGTGAAACAAAAACATCTGATTGATGCAGTGACTGTCATCAGTTTGTAGCTTCATGTGACCAGCTTCCATTAAAAATGGCGTGTAGCCTGTCGCTTTGTCGCTCGTAGTGTGATCACAACATAAATGGCCAACTTGCCGTTTTGAGCTGAACTTTTGTCAGATGCCCCATTTCTGTTTATTCCCATCACTCGCTTTGAAAGCGCCGCAATGGACGAGGAAAAGCTGATTCATGAGGATGAAATGAGGACATATCTAGCTTAAAGTTTCCTACTCGCTGTTAGCCATATTTTAGTTATTTCCCGTAAATATAAAGTGTGCATTTTCTCGAGCGCACAGCTGATAGGTACATAGTTTGTTTACGTGACATCGCAGAAGCGCATACATGCTCGCTTGCCGTCACTTCTCTCTGCAGCCAAGTTCTACGCCATCGTTACGGTTATTGTTGAAATAATCGCAATAAACAGATTCTGCGTTCACATGCAGAATCTGTAGGCAACGGGACAAGACTTTGGCATCGTAAATGTTCTGGTTTCTGTTAGGGATGCGACGATACCGGATCGGATATCGGGCTGATACCGACTCAAGTAGCTGGATCTGATATCGCCGACAATGGGTCCGATCTATTCAATTCAGTTTTATGTTTATATGCATACATGCTAGAATTTTAATCCAGGTTTAAGTTTTGACCAACTTGTTGCTGCATTAAAAGGTTTACACCTGAATTATAATTCATGTTAATTTTGAAGTTTTTGGTGTACAATTTGTCATGTTAATAATACAAAACAATTAAATACATTTATATCTATGTATTTATGGTCACATTTTATTTTACAAAGCTGGAAAAGCAATGTTTAAGTCAAGCCTGATGTTTCCTTACACATAACAGAACGATCCCAGTCACTTCCACACAGTTAGACATACAGCTTATGAAGTAAACACTGGTATTGGATCGGTACTCGGTATACCCAAAGCCCAGATATCGCTATCTGAAAAAGTCGGATCAGTGCATCCTTAGCTTCCGTTTGTAGGCTGAGTAGAATTGATTAATCACGCTTGAGCAGGCTTTGGTTGAATGCAGGTAAACCGTCCGTTTGGAGAGCAAAAGAGGTGGAACACACTGGCCGACATACAATCTAAGGACCCATCAGTTTTGTCTGACGATGATTTATCTTTTTATTGGTTTAAAATTAGCTTTCTAAAGTGGCTACTGGTGAATCTGGTCGTACACATCGTCTCTCAACTCCAGCTCTCCAACAGTCTCGCATCCCGAGTTGCTAATTGGATTATAAGAAATGAGCAGTGCACAGAAAAGGAAATATTGGCGTAGATATTGGCTGGCCACACCAAAACCGCAGAAATATAGCCAATAGAGGCTTAACCGTCGTGAGGCCGATAGCCGGCGTGTTCTGAGTCTGTTATTGAATAGGGTCACGGAAAAAAATAAACCAGACAGACGAAACTATGGCCGAAGATGGTGAGTCAGCTGTGGGAGCGCCGCAGTAACGGTTGAGATAGAGCAGTCGGGTCTGGTGTGTGTGTGTCCAGCTGTGTAGCTCTCAGAGCAAACTAAAGAGCAGGCAGCATCTGACCAACTCGTCTTATCGTCCTTTATCGAGACCACAGATCAAACCATTTTGAATGAAAATCAGAGTGCCCTGACATCCCACAGCACATATAATGGACTATTAGTCTATTTAGACTTGTGACTGGGAGGCTGTAGCTCTGAAATTGAATCAGTAACTCTAACTCTTGTTGAGAAGGAACAGAAAGGGCGTGTTTCCTCACATTTCTCCCCAAACTACATGTAGACGCACTAAATGAAGCAGTATGAAGGAGACACTGAGAGCTGGGTAGGATCACCCTCGCTTAGACAAACATCCCGTTCTAACACTTAACGAAATATATGTCACACATAGCAGTGTAATTACACTATTTATAATACCACACACTAGAAAGATGAGCAGTGCTATCCGCTGTGATAATCTCAGCATCGCAGTGCTTTTTTATTGTCTGTGTGACTGGAGGACCTCTCTGCTGTGATGCTGCTACAATGCCAAGCACTTTATGTGTTGGCTCTGCTGAATATACTAACCCTACCGCTCTTAATCAAAACCTATAGACCACTGCGCTGCACTCCCACCGCTGCATTCACCGTCAGGGACCTCTATTGTGTGTACTTGCGGCATCTGTAAAGGGGCATTACACTCAGTTTTAACAGTAATTCAGTACATCATACTGACAAAAACTTACAATTTTAACTTACTGTTGCTCCATTTCCTCAATCATATTATCATGTTATATTATATTATTTTGCTGAGCTATTCTCTGTGTTTACACTCTTGGGATGTCCATACTCATATCTCACAAGCACAGTCTTGCACTAATTATATCCCTGCAGTGTTTACTGGTGACTTTTTGTACCTTTGCACTACCACCACGACACACAGTCTACCATAGCACCGTATCATGGTCATGGTATCAAAGGGCCAGTCCTTAATAGGCCTCTGTAATCACCTCACATGCCCTCACTTCCGACATTTGTGTGTGCAATTTTTGATTTACATGTGTGTGAGATATGTGTGTATATGTACAGAAGTTATTGGATGCCTAAAATTTCCTACAGGATGAATAAATATCTATCGTAGTTGACAGAAGAGTGGTTTGAGATATCAGCACAGCATGCAGATGCTGCAGTAGAAGGTTCAATGCAGTGATAGAGCGTATGTATGTATTCCAGAGTGTAAGCTAAACAACTAATTTGAGTGGATTTACATCCTGCTTCCATGATGTTAATGAATCACTCAAGTTCTTGGCTCAGGTGGATGAGTGTGTGTGTGTGTGTGGCCACACTCGATCAATTAAAAACCCCGCTGTTATCTGTTTTTGCCAGTAGCCAGACGACTGCAACAAACCAGAGAAAAGCCTAACATGATTTATTTTTGTATTTGTGCATACCTCTCAGTGCATTATGCAGCCTGTCTCCTCTGTCTATATCTATATATGTGTGTGTGTGTGTGTGTGTGTGTGTGTGTGTGTGTGTGTGTGTGTAGGTCCATATAAGCACATCAAGACAACTCTATTACCTTGCTGTAGTCACCTCAGGGGCTCTGGCATCGCTTGTAGGCAGCTATTTGTATGCAAGCTATCACTTAAGCTGTTTAACGTTGATAAAGGCTCGAGACCTTAGGGATGCGATGCATAAAATCATCCAATGCGCCATCATCAAGGCTATAGCATGTCACCACAGAGACCACTAATTACGTTACAATTCGCCCCGCAATTATTCCCACTGTTCCGATTTCCTCTCTTTATCTTGTTGTAGGTTTTTATCTCAGTTTTCCGTCATTCAATGCTCTTTTTACTTTAAGAATATGTCTCTCTCCCTAATCATCCACTTTTTTGAATTGAGTCTGGTTGAAAGAGAACAAAGGGGAGAGAGTGGGAGGGTTGGCGAGGCAGACAGAGGGAGAGATGACAGGTGGAAATGCTGTGTCAAGGGTGGCTTTTGTTTCATAAATTGCTTTTCTGGGGCTGGCGAGTGGCAGGTTTTTGGGCGAGTCTGGCGCCGTTCGTCGGCGTTTAAAGTTTATGATGCGTGCTAGCGAGCTTATTTCTCCTCCTGTGTCATCCTGGCTCTTCTACCGAAGGGAGAAAGCGAGCTCACTCTGACTAGTTTGGCAGCAGCTTTTTGGTGACCTCGCTCTGAGTTTTTGAGTTGCTGTGAAGCAATTCTGCACCCCCAGGACGCCGTTCTGACAAATTCAGCAGTTGCCCTCGCACACTCGTCCAGCTCCCCGGGTGTTTGAGCCATTTCACAGTACACGCTGTAAAAATACCTCATGAGGGAATGATGGCGATGATAGCAAGCGGCTCGCTACATACACCTGAATAAAATCGCGCTGTGATTATCCACTTATGACCAACCATAATTAACCTCAGGAAAAGTAGTGCGGTCCAAGTGGTTTCTAACTAATGGGAATTTTATTTTATGTGCACATCAAGGGCCCTGCTGGGGAGAGTTTGGAGGCTCAATGCTGATAATTGAGATTGAAAATGAACAAAATCTTACCAGTCACTTCCACTGAATGTTTCATTCAGTGTCTTCTTGGAGCCTCTCACTATTTTATGTACTTTTAAGTCAGCATAATGTAATGTGGTGAGGCTTCTAGTCAGCCACTGCGTCTTCACTGTATTCTTTAGTTTTGCACATCAAAATGTCACATCAAAAGGTGTTATCTGTATACATCTGTATATCTTCCCTCCAGTTTCCAATTTCCCTAAACTGAGGAGTAGCAACTTCACTTCAAAAATCACATGAATATTTAACATATCCCCCACACTTTAATTCTCCTCAGAATATAGTACTAATTCTCTTCATTTTTCGAGATCCCGCCACATCAAGGACACAGACAGAAATAAAGTATTGCATGCAAAGATGTATCGTTCTAAGAAGGACAGTTTCCAAGATTAAAAAGTAATACCAAGGATTAAAAAATAAAATGTGATGATCTGGTTCTGAAATTTCTAGTGAGGCAGTATAAAAATAGCAGTGATGAAAAGTGGAAGACCAACTCTCTACAAAAAACTGCTAGTTTTGCATTTAATTACACAACTATAACAAAGGAGCTCCTTATGTAAGAAGTAAGCACAAACCTTCTTGAGCTGACCGCCCACTTTGTGTTCGTGGAGCCCCTTAATAACTCAAGTAACTTTCTTACCACGGGATATGCATAGGTTTGGTTTTAACATATTTTGTTGGGCGACCAATATACATAATTCTGTGTAAGTACAGTTGCTGACACACACACACAGAACAAGACACTGGAAAACGGTTGCTTCACGCAGTACATATTTGTTTATATTAATTATTCAAAACAGGGCTGGTTTTATGTTGATCGTTATGTCGTCACAGCAAATTTCCAAACAGGTTATTTGGATAAACTGACTGATAAACTGATAAACTGATCACCTGAAAACACATTTAATAAGTGACATACAGTGTTTATAGCTTTTAGCCTCGCAATGCATTGTTGAGCAGTTGAGCATGTGCAGTTTGTCTCATACACTCGTAGAAATTCTTGTTAAGGTAGTATACAGCACATCCTGGCATTTCTCAAATAGGGAGGGACAACTTACTAGTGCCCTGGCTTTGGTAGAGACATGTCTGTCCTACCAGCCATATCCAAATCTATGTCCCTGACCAGAGAGCTAATGGGAAACTAAAGCTGCAGCAGATGAATTCACAGTGATATAAATTGAAAAGCAAGGCATCACACCTTAGCATCACTGTCCAGCTCAATCTACAGGAATAGATTCAGCATAAAGTCTAACACGCTTTATATAAATATTTATAATCAAACTGCCCCCTTGGTGCCCCCATGTTTGAACAAACCACAACAAAAGTGCCCTCTTGGGTGCCCTTTGAGTAGAGAAAATGGGATGAAGTGCCCTCCAGGGTGCTCTTCTAGTGTAGAAAACGTGCTGAAGTGCCCTCTAGGGTGCCCTTCCGTTGGAGACAATGAAATTTAGTACCCTCTAGGGTGCCCTTCCAGCAGTGAAAACTTGATGAAGTACCCTCTAGGGTGCTCTTTCAATAGAGAAAACGTGATTTAGTGCCCTCTAGGGTGCCCTTCTAGTATAGAAAATGTGATTTAGTGCCCTCCAGGGTGCCCTCCCACTAGAAAAAACATGGTGAGATTCCCTCTAGGGTGTCAAATCAAGTCAAGTCAGTTTATTTTTGCATGGCCCAAAGTCACAAATCACAATTTTGACACAGGGGGTGCCCTTCCAGTAGAGAAAACATGATGATGTGCCCCCTAGGGTACCCTTCCAATAGAGGAAACTTAATGAAGTGCCCTCTGGAGTGGCCTTAGGGAAAATTTTGCGCTCTGCTGCCCCATCACATGCAGCTGGTGCACTTTTTATTTTTTCACCCATGCCCCTCAGACAGTTCGTCACTGGATATAATCATGGCTAATTGGACCATCTGACTGGTCTGAGCTTCTGTCAAGAGGCAAGAGATTTGAATCTCAAATCTACAAGACAACATGTGGTGGCCATGGTTACAGAGTCTCCGCAATCTTGAGCATCAGTCATCATGACTGACTATAATTGGGCTGTAAAATGTGTAGTGTGTTCCCAGCATAACTGTGATTATATGACAGAGACCCTAAAAGCCCCAGAAGTGGCTTTAAAGGCAACAGCTGCTAGTACAGATGTTACCCAATGAACTTGTTATAGTACATTTTTATGTTGGGTAGACCAACACTGGTTCATCATGGGACCACTGTTATGGATATTTAATCATACAAAGTTTAAGTTACATCCATATTTTACTCTAAATTGTTTTTTCTCTCCATGCTTAACATAAAGTGTGGATGGTGGCACAATAACCTCCAGAGGATTTCCTTCATCCTGATTCAGTGGTATTCAGATAACCTGTAGGGTCTCCCTGTGCTCAGGAAATGCAGGAACATCTGGCCTTTATGGATGGCTGACTTACACCGCCACAGTTTGCCTTCAGCATCTTCCAGGTCATTCGGTATCGATTTGCTCACTGGCTGTGCGTTTGCATCATCAGGTTCAGATCCGCACATTAGAGAGTTTGTGTGGTACACTGAACACAGTGAACTTGAACTTTCTTTAGCAACACCTCTGCATCAAATTAAATATCGTGATATTGTTTTCTGATACTGTATTGATTTTTAGTCATTAGTTTGCAATGATGTTGGATGTTACGACAGTGATATATGAAAATGCAGATCCCACTGTTCTGACAGCATTTTTATTCATGTTTTATGAATATGATGGTTGTGTTCTTTATGCTATCGCAATATATCGCAATTCATTGAATCGTAACCTCTGTATCGTGATACATAAGGTATCGTCAGATTCTTGCCAATACACTGCCCCATTTGTGGGGTCTATTCTGATGTACTGTAGACTTAGTTTTAAGATGCTTTATTGTGAAATACGCAGTGTTGAGACGTTGCATTCGACAAAACAAGTGAGAGAGAATAAAACGCTGCAGGTTAGGGGCTGAATTTGAATTAGGGCTGCAACAAAAGATTGTTTTCAGATAATTGATCCCAAGGTGATGCCTGTAAGTGTATTTTTTTGTCGGACCAACAGTTGAAAAGCCAAACATATTCACATCTGAGGAGCTGGAACCAGAAAATGGCTTATTTTGCTTGACAAATGATTAAAACGACTGATCAAGTATTAAAATTGTTGCTGATTAATTTTCTGGCTATTGACTAAATAGTTTCAGCGAATAATTGTTTCACTAACAACGCCCCTGATGCATGATAATATCCTCAAGATCAGTGGTTCCAAACCTTTTTGGCCCCTTAAAATGATTTCTGTGTCGACTTGGGACCCCGTTTCACAGTTTGCATATAAACAGCTCCAACAGAGTGATCTTCTCAGATTGCTATATTTAATCATTTTTAGAGGCCAGAACATGTAAAAACATCCATTTTTTACAACAAAAGCAAAAAAATACTTGTGTTAGACTACAAATTACAAGAGCTTTGGTCTCTTGATGTGATGCACCTGTCTCGTTTACACAGCTCAGTTCACTCAAATCCTTAACAGATTTTCTTCTCAGATTTTGAGGTATCCGTTTCAAAAGATTTTTGCATCCAGCTCAATATAATAAAGGTTGAATTTTATTGTAGTGTGCAAATCGCTGACACATTATCCAGCAGAGACACTGTTTCTGGAGGCAGGAATTACAGTCAGATATAAACCTGGTGAACCGACCCTCAGATATACACACTGTAGCATCCATGTCAATATGGATGACCACTGTGTCGCAGCTTTGCTCTATATCTGCTAAGACACTTGTCTTGTGGACCTCCCTCTCTCTTCTAATCAGGGATCTCAAAGCAGTTGTGCATACCAAGTGGCTCTGGAGTGTCTGTTGGTGTATCTTGATGAGAGCTGAGTGATTGCTTTGTCAGAGCCTTGTTGATGAGACTTGGAGAGGGCAGCTGTAGAGTGACCGCTATCGAGAGGGACGACGGGCCAGCCGAAGCTACGACAGAATAACTAACTTCGTAGCGCTGAAGTGATGTTGGTTTAGCTGTTTAGCTGGTTATCCATAGATTAGGCCTGGGTGATATGGCTTATAAATAATATCTCAATATCTTTAGGGACATATCTTGATATACAATATACAGTACGTTGAGATATTTTTAGGCGATATCGCAATACTTGATATTTATATATATCGCAGTATTTTGAGGCTATATTGCAATATTCTATACATATCACAGAATTTTTAGGCTATATGGCAATGTACAATATACAGTATATCTAGATACTTTTAGGCTATATCGCAATATTTTATAAATATCAGTATTTTAAGGTAAGTTGTGTTAAAAAAAATATGATGTTTTGATCTTTTTAGGCCATATCAGATATGCAATATATATCAAAGTAATTTTGGTATATAGATATACGTCATACATCTAGATATTTTATGCTATGTATGTATATATATATGTATATATATATATGTATATCTAGATCTTTTTATATATATAGACATATATATGTATATATAAATATATATACATATTGTATATATATATATATATAGAGAGAGAGAGAGAGAGAGAGAGACAGTATTTTTAGGCTATATCACAATATACGTTATATATCTAGATATTTTATGCTATATTGTGTCTATATATACAGTATATATATATATGGGGGCGGCAGTAGCTCAGTCTGTAGGGAGTTGGCTTGGGAACCGGAGGATCACCGGTTCAAGTCCCGACATGGACCAAAAACTGAGTGTGAACTGGTAGCTGGAGAGGTGCCAGTTTACCTCTTGGGCACTGCCGAGGTGCCCCTGAGCAAGGCACCAAACCCCCAACTGCTCGGGGCGCTTGTCAGGAGCAGCCCCCTCACTCTGACATCTCTTCATTACTGCATGTATGTGTGTTTCAGGTCTGCATGTACCATGTATAAGTTAAACAGAGTGTAAATTGAATTTCCCCATTGTGGGACTAATAAAGGTAGATCTTCTTCTTCTTCTTCTTCTATATATAGAGAGAGAGATTTTTAAGCTATATCATGTTATCTGATATACTGTATATCTAGATATTTTTTAGGCTATATCGCGATATACGATATACATGTACGCGATATAGTCATTTACTAAATCCCACAGAGAACAATACACTGAATATATGCAATATATCGCCCACCTCTACCATAGATACTTTAGTACTGAGTTCTGCTGAGATGGTTTGTTGTTTAAATCATTAATCAAGCAAAAATGTCAAACAATTCCTGGTTGACATTTTTCCAAACATGAGCATTTTAGGATTCATATCACTGTAAATAGAGTATATTTGTGTTTGGACAGCTGGTTGGACTGTGAAATGTGAAATTTTTCACAAACAATCAATGGAAAATAAAACGTATAGTTATCAGCAGCCCTTGTATCGAGCATGACAGAAAGAACCAGGAACATTTGACTGGATTTCTGTGTTCAATTGATCGCCCATGAGTTCCCTATACGATAAGGGAGGAAGAGAGAAAAGAAGAGGAAGTGAGGAAGAAGAAAGAAAAGAGCTGACATGACACATCTGAAAAGAAAGATAGATTGGTCGGCACTATTGAAATAAACAGATTGGAAAATTGGAGGGAGGGACACACACAGCGAGAGAGAGGGCGAATGTAGCATCCAGCCTTTGTTGCTTTGCATGTGGGTGTGCACACGGCAGACACACACATACGTCAGGCTGCCATAACTCATCATCATCCCACAAAAAAGAGAGAGAGAGGGGCGTCTCGCAGTTATCAGCACAATACAAACAACAACACAGTTTAGTCTGTCAGCTCGCATCGAGACGCAGCACAGCGACATGCAGATTGCACTACTTTTCAACACTTCCATCACATCTCTGTAAACGCTGCTATTTTTTCCGGTTATGACGTCACTGTAAGACATTATACATTTACTGTAGTGTTTCTCTGATGGATTTAGATAGGAGCTCCACTGATGCAGCAACTGCCATTTATTTAATTTGCATACTATTACAGCCGTTCAGTTTTGATTTGACATTTTGCTCGGGTAGCTGTGGGCGGATATTTGTGCGGTCACGGCCCAAAGCCTTACTAAAGATAGATGAGGGAAAGATTCGTCAGACTAAATTTGCGGGCTCTTCTGCTCACGCTGCGTAAGACACGGTTAGCGGCTGAGGGGATGTTTGTGCGCCGTCTGTCCGTCCGCCGTGTGTGTTCTTTGCTTCGCGCATGTGCACACTGGGCGTCTCTGTTGGGCATGATCTGTTTTTAACTATCCGTCCGCACCCTTCAGAAAAAGAGAGGGAGAAAGAGACTGGGCCTGTCCGAATATATTACAGTAACCATTTGGAAGACAGTAGAAAAGAGAGGACAGGAGGAAAGAAAGTGGGACATAACAACAAGCCGTGGGCACTCGCTCCGTGACACTCCGACTGTCCAATATGATCACTGCCTTTGTAATGCTTCAACAGTGTGTGTCAGCGCTGCTGCTGACTGCAGCTCTTCTAGGTAATCAGGTATTGTATGGGTATTAAAAAGGGTTGCATGTTTAAAAATTATCTACATACACTGATATGGGGCTGGCGTCAATATGAGTTATATTAAAGGTGATTTGTTGGTAAATCCATTAGTTGATCAAGCAGGAATTTGACAAATGCCTGTCAGTCATGTGTTGTCCCAGCTGTCCAGTTAAGATACAAACACTCCCTGTTGAATGAATAAATAAAACAGGATATTCGTAACAGGATGGTCAGAGCGGCGCCCATTGTTGTGGACCATAGCGGGCTCGCAAATTGCGAAATCTGGCAAAAACTCACGAGACTTGCTGCCCGACCTTTAAATATTCAAGGTCAGTTTCCCAGCTCGTAGGTTACTTTCTACACACAACCGTACTGTATGAATTAAACTGACTTACTGCAACTTGCAGACTCACTGAGGTGAGATTTTGCCCTAACAACTAAAACGCACATTAACGTTACAAAGGATAGAGAGCCAGAGTATATGTGTAAAATGAAACTATTTAATGCTTCATCCACACACATACACTCTTGTCACAGTGTAGGAATGCACATTGCTATCGTCAGGTGACTGACAACTTTGCCTCATTTTCTGTACTGTACACTAGTGGCAGAATGAGTAAGCTAGTTAGCTGGCTAGTTAGCAATCTTGCTAATTACGCCATGCTTTAGTGCTACAAAAAAATTAGACGAATGGTGGGATGGTGGCTAGCGGCGGTCCCTCCACCTCACTCCACACCTCTCCAGAGAAGGAAAATCTACTGAGCTAACTAGCTAGCCGTCCATGTGTGGCTCAGCATCCACTCTCTTCCCGGCGAGCTGCGACCACACTTTACAGCTCCACTGACGTGCGTTGCCATCATAACAACTCGCAACCGTTTTCCGTCAAATGACCATCCTTCCGTCCAGTGTTATACTCCTATGATGTGTCTATGGAGCCAGACAAGCCCCGCTTCTACTCTTTATGTCGTGCTAAGCTAAGCTAAGCTCTGTATGTAATGCTCAAACCAACTGTGCAAGATTCACTTGAGAAGCGGGGGGGGGCAAATAAGTCAACACGCAGCGAAATGCAGCTTGTAACAAGGAATGTAACAGCTTTGACTTAAGGTCAAAACTATAAACCAACATAAACCACCATGTTCTGAATGGCCACAGTACAAACTAACACCGACAAGAAGTAATATTTGCATTTAAACCTAAACATAAAACCTCAAACTTAACACAATCCCGGACAAGCCCTCCTTTTCCCGAATTTCCCTCCGGGGATTAATAAAGGTTCATCTTATCTTATCAATATTCAGTTTAGCACTGCATGATGGGAAATGTGGGCTGTTGCTACACACATGCTAGCCTACCTAGAGTGGTGCTGCACATCCAGCAACAAGCATCAGTTTCAGCTCAGCTGGTCGGTGCTCAAAGAGCGTTGAAGTAGGTTAAATCTTGGAACTGTGGACTCTTTACTTTCTCTACACAGAGCAGCCAAACACTAGGCTAAAACAGATAATACAGGCCGACACATGAGGCTACTATTTGTTAAAATTCACGGTTAAGATGTAGAGGATGCTTCCTCCTGCCTCCCGGCTGCAGGATCAGCCCCTTAGAGAATGCTAAGTCACTCACTAAAGTCAATTGTGCTACTAAAATGCATAAAGTTGTCAGTTCGGGTGGTTGATTAACACATATTTTTGCGGGTCGAGCGGTGACATATTGGCTGTCACAAGTGTAAGTATTAACAAACCCAGACCTGTGCATCACAACACAACACACTGCTCCCTCGGTTGCAAAATGTGGATAAATATGTTATTCAGTGCCTTTTTATTGGGCATCACTCTCAGATTTTATGCATGTGTTCTTGAGAAATATACTTGAAGCTTGAATAAATGCTCAGCTTGTGGTTACATGGCACTCAGTTGAGACAGAGCCAGATTAAAATGAGTGTATCTGTAGAACAAACACGGTAACATATGGTGTTTTATAATTTTTGATCAATTGTGAGGTAAATATTTGGGTAATTTGGCAGTGATTCCAAAGACATTTCAAATAGGTTACCTGCTAATTATAACCTCATTACCATGAAATTTGCGGACCTGTAAAATGAAGTGTTACCAAAAACACTTCGACACCCTCTGGTCGAGACATACACAGGTTGGACCGGGATGACTGAAGCTTTCGCAGTGATTCGCGACTTACAAAGAAAGCGGGACAGGGCTGTAAATTGGGGATCAGTGGTACCAATCTTCTCATCTAATGTCCAGAAAAAAGGTCAATAAGCATATTTCCCAAAAGGCTATGTCTTTAATTTTCTCTCTTTAATTGAACTGGCTATGTAAATAAGGTTTTTACTATAATTTTCACATAGCCTCTGCGCTTTTATTTGTACGTTTGGTTAACACTTGAAGACGCCCTCTTTTTTTGTCTCCCCAGACACAGAGGCAGAGAGGAACGCACTGAAAGAGCACGTCTACCCCAAACTACGAGACTTCTGCAGGGAGAACTATGGGATTGAATTCCAGGTAACATCCCCCCTTTTTCTACCTTGATTTTTCCTTTATTTATTTTCTTTCTTTCCTACCCCCCTCCAGCTCACGGAGCCTATAACTTCCAGAACAGCAGTTTGCCAGTGCTGACTCTTAAGTGCCTCCAAATCCACACTGTGGCTTACACATTGCCTGGAGGGCCCCCGGGGCGTCACGCAGGGGTTGCTGTCCCTTTAAGCGGACAGAAGGCCAGCAGAGATAAGGTTTCCTTGAGTGAAGGCTGGCACAAATCTCGCTGTGGATAAGGCAGCGTGGTGCGAGGGCCTTCCCTTTGTTGTTGTCGGAGAATTGCAGCGTTTCCCCCGCGGTGTCCACCGATCGAGATCATTTGCATTGAAAATCAGCAACACTGTACGCGGAGAGATTGCTATCAGAGGTTTGTTTGTTTAACAAATCCAGGAGAGCCCTCAAGTCGGGGGCAGATTTCTGCCATAGATTGTTCCTGGAAGGATTTGAGGAGACTTGTGACCCCTGAATTGTTTGGCAAAGCTGCAGTCAGCAGGGTGTCTGCAGCTAATTCTTATTTCATGCTAAGAATGTATCATAAACAGCTCCAAGCACATACTATCGAAAGGTGTTACAAGACTTAATACAATAGAATACCTCCCATATATACACAGAGCTTGTCCAGACATTACAGAGTCTGGGATTATAGACTAGACATTATAACAGCAATCAATAAATCAAATGCTCGGACAAAATAATGAAAAATTCAGAATATTTGGCTGTTGCAGGACTGTAATAAGCCTCTCCAATCATTACAATCAGCCCGTATGGCTCCACACAAAATAGCAATGTGCAAATATGTACATGTGTTTGAGAATTAACTCCTAATGGCAGTCGGACTGAATCAGCGTTTGAATAGTTCTTATAATAGTGCCGTGATTGGAGGATTGGAATGAGTTGTGAAGGACGTATGATGAGGGTTGTTTTATGTCTAAAAGGTTAAATAAAGGAAACTATAAATATTCTCTTGCTTGCTCTCGGGGGACGATATGATTACAACTGGGGAGATTTTAATAATGTTAGACATTAAAGTGATTTTGTGCAATTGCTTTTGTGAAGCATATGCTTGCTAGCGGGGGGGAAACATCAAAAACGGCATGACGACCTCTGGTTCTTAGATTTGGTTGGATTAAAGAGGACCTACTGTACTTTTTTTTCCCTGTCCATTAGTGTGTTATATAGTTTTTTGTGCATGTAAAAGGTCTACAAAGTTACAAAGCCCAAAGTAACACTGCAACCCCCCAAGAAACACTGCCTGAAACACCTCTCTTGAAGCCCCGCCTTTTATTCCGTAACATGGTGATGTAACCAAGTAACACATTTGCGTAATACCTGCCTCGCGGCTAGTTTGGCATGCCCTCAAACAAAGCTAGTTAAAGCGGAGCTGGAACGGAGTGCAGAGAGATTGGATCGGTTGACCAGTCACAACAGAGTGGGCCAGTTGACCAATCAGAGCAGACTGGGCTTTTCGGGAGGGCGGGGCCAGGAGGCGGAGCTCAAGCAGAGTATTTCAGACAGAGGGTGAACCAACTACAATATAACCAACCAAATATAAGTATGAACCTGAAAATAAGCATAATAGGTCCTCTTTAAAGTCAAAAGCAATTATTGAAACCAAATCTTAGCTCTTTTGTTGCTGTTTGACAAATCTCTGTTGAAATGGTTTTGCGATGAGACTCCGACTGAATAGGAGGAATAATAATTACCATTCAGTGTATACATACAGTAGCTCCAAAGCACCATAATTGACAAGTATGTTACATGTCTGGCACCGACTGCCAGCTGCATGAATTAAACTACTGTTACTACAAGCATTAATTAAATAAAATCAAAGGGTCAAAGGCACGCTAACCAGATAGGACGATCTTGCCGAATTCCTTAAATGCCTATGTGTGACAGAGAAGCGCGAGATAATGCAGGAAGAGCCGGCAGAGACGTTTTGGCTCCGGTATCCGAGGCCACGTGTCTGTCTGGTGATTCAGCTCTCTGTGACGAAGCGTGAGCTGAAATGATTATGCAGAAGGCCTGGGAGTTTATACTATGACTCACTTAGCCTCCCCTCCTCCTCTTCCTCCTCTATCTGAAACCCCCACTCCTCATCCCCACCCACTCATACAATGTGAGAACTGGCACCTTGGCTAAAACCACAGTTTACTGGAGCTTGAAAGCGTTTTCTACGTACGGCATGTCGTAGCCCGAGTAGATTATTTTTCTAGTTCATTTTCTTTTTTTTTTTTTGCTTAGATTTGTAATTTATGTGTGATCCCGCCTCCCCTTTCACACTCTCACACACAAATCCGCTGGCACACACTGATATGCATATGCCAAGCTGATGAAACCCAATTCTTCACCAGTCCCTCATCGCTCGACTCAGTTTCCACCCAGAATGCTCCCTTAAGAGGATGGAGAGGGGATCGCGGGAGACGGAGAGAGGGATGGAGGGCTTGGAAATCGAGCCCAGGGGCCGAGGATTGCGTCCTCATTCAGTCAGCACACAGCAGCAGTATCCCTGTTTTTCCTGTTTTCAGACATGTAAAGATCAAGGGTCAGACAAGGTTTCAAGCTCAGTTGGTCAGCACCTCTTCATTCAGTCTCAGAACACTAGTCCCAAATTGGACTCAGCCAAGGAGTCCAAATTAATTCAATCAGGTAGGCTCCTGTTGTATTGACACTTATCTTGGATCCAACACCTGAACGGAGACATGCTGCATTATAATCATCTCGGGAGTAAAGTGTGTTTTTGACGCAAGGCAGAGGGTGTGAACTGTGCTTCACAGGGTGAAATAACATGAATTACTGCTCTTTCGACCACGGCTGCTTGTGAACTGGCGGTGCATCGTGCTGCTGCCAGTGTTCCCTCTCTTTTTTGGCCCATATTTTGCACTGGGCTGAATTATCCTCAGGTTTATTCAGATTGGGTCGGGTCCCTTTCTTTCTCACAATTTTTTTTTTTCTTTTAGTGAACATAGACTTTATGTAAGAAGTGGACATAGTCACCATGACTTCACCCAGTGGTTTGTGGGCTGCCATTTTGAAGCCTGGAGTTCAGCATTTTGGCCGTCGCCATCTTGGTTTTTTGCAACCAAAAGTGACACAAGAGGGTGGAGCTAAGTTCAATAATAACGATAGGTTGTCAACCATAGGGGATGACAACCTATCGCCACAACCGCCATGTATTTTCTTTTTTGAATTCATTTTGCTACAAATGCAGCAGAGTGAAAAGGTATTCTGCGCTGACCGCTGCATGTTTGGTGTTTTTTTTCTGGTTGCCGTGAGTTGAAAAATGTTAAAATTTAGGTAAAACGATACGCTCGTCACTGTCGCTGTTTTACCCAGCCGTCCAATCACAATGGAGGAGGGGCAGGACAAATACCACAGCGATCAACTGTAACATGCTACATGTGGGCTACAAATGCTAAACAACAATAATGGAGGTGAACTTAATACAAAAAGACCGGCGGGTCCCTCCTCTCTCCCACGACAGACTTCCCATCATCTCAAGATTTTTACTCCTGTAGATATTCTGTGTCAAAGCAACAAGATGCAACCAAAGTGTGTCAGCTGGAAAAGCAACTATATTCATAATAATAGCCCAACAACAAAGCTTATTTATATAACACTAAAATCAGGATAAATAAAGTCATTTGCCAAAAAAAATGCAATAATAATACATATCTCGCTATCGCTGCAGGTGAAATCCATAACCATCTTGTTTTTTTGCAACCAGAAGTGCCACAAAAGGGTGGAGCTTAGTACCAATGAACACTGAATAAGACATTCAACCAAAAATGTCACAATTAATGAACTTATTAACTTAATCATGAACTTAAAACACACTGTGAAAGGACAACGCCGTGGTAGAGACCTGTCAATCACAAGGTAGCCACACCCTAAAGCATACCTGCTTTATGGTCTATTTGACTCTAAATGGGACCATAATTTACTAAATGAACATCACTCTGCACTGAAGAAGACTTAAAACTGACAATGTTTACTGAGGTAATAAATCAAGTGAGAAGTAGGCTCATTTTCTCTTTATAATCAGGCTTCATTTTGCAACCAGTCATCGCCCTCTCCTGGCCATTAGAAAGAATGCAAGTTTAAGGCATTTCTGCTTTGGCTTCACTTTTTCAGACCCAGATGTTGCCGACTAAACTAGTCACTGTGCATTTGCGACCAAACTAATGTCCCCGTATTTATTAATTTAGGATTAATAAAGCTCATTAAGCTGGTTTTGGTGATGTGTAGCTGACATCTTTGCGTCTAGTAAAAGAGGAGTAAGTTCACTGAAAAGCTGAATTTTGTCTAGATTACATATAAAATGTATTTGAATTGCATGTCAATCAACTTGTGCCATTATATATTTTTTCCTAAATATATTTCTTGCAAAAAGCAGTACAAAAGCGGCTAGATGCCAACACCACACCACAGTTATGGCGGCTGCTTTACTTCCACTTCCCATTATCTTAACCCATCTTCTTAGACTCATAAATCATCTTGTTACAATACAATCACCTCCTCCCACATGCAGGATTTAAACTGAATCTCGGGGTTACTGGAAGCAGCTCTGTTAATAATGCGGTTGGACCTCTCTATGGTTGCAATTATAATAAAAGTTTCCTGGCCACAGCTGTGAGATTCTGTTCAGCGGCTGTCACTCCGACGTCTTTTGCAACTCACTACAAAAGATGGGAGATGACATTTCACGAAGATTTTTTTTTTTAAAAAGCCTTTTGATATTGTCCATTATGCTTGCACTTTTTAAAAGGCGGGAATACGTCCGTCAATTTGTCTTTGTGAAAAAAAAAAAGACGCGGTGCTCTTAGAAGATGTCACCCACTTGAAAATATAATAGCTAATAATTTAGAAAAAAAAAGTATTTTCCTGTGAATATACTTTTTATCTTCATAGCTTTTTAGGAGATATTACAACACTATATATTTTTGTTGTTTTAGACGTATTCATCACTCTTCCATCTGTTTACCTGGCTGCCATTTTGCTCAATTTGTGTCTCTCATTCTTCTCCCAGTCTGCTTCTTTCCCTCCTTGGCAGTCGGCCATCGTCTTCATTCGCTGTCCTGCTCTGACATGGTTTTTTTTTCTGTCTCTTCAGTCTACAGAAACATATCAACATGTCACAAGAGTGATGCTGACAATCGGCAAAGATAATCAAAAACCAAATATGAAATGCCTCGGAGGTTTCCGTTACAATATGTTTGTAAATGGGAGAAATATTTGTATCACTGTCACCATGATAATTATATTTTCACCCCCGTCAGTTTATCTAACCTCAGAAAATATGAGCATATTTCTATGTGACATTTGATGGACAAGCCCGGGTAGAAAACACAAAACCATGACTTATGTTTTCATAATTTTCCATAACTTTAAGAGACTTGTTTGTTGTCAAAACAGACTGAGTAATACTGTTAATATATTGAGAGATATTCAACAAATTACAAATAATAAATAAAAACAAGCTCTTTAAAGTTGAATGAAATGGAAAAATGCCTTTTTTTTAACCCTTTTAGATCACGATCATATTGTGCACCAATTTAACAATATCATTCTCTTTATTTATATATTAAAATTAGCGTTGGACCTCGATTCAAATATTTAATTGCAAATGAATTACACATTTAAAGGGAGATTTGTCAAGTATTTAATACTCTTATCAACATGAGTGGGCAAATATGCTGCTTTATGCAAACGTGTGTTTATAGTTATTATTGGAAATCAATTAACAACACAAAACAATGACAAATATGGTCCAGAAACCCTCACAGGTACTTCATTGAGCATAAATAATATGCTGAAATTATAACAAACAACAAGCAAACTGCAGCCCAACAGGCAACAACAGCTGTCATTGTGTCATATAACTTGACCTTAACTGCATATGATTATCATAAAGTGGGCATGTCTGTAAAGGGGAGTCTGGTGGGTATCCATAGAACCCATTTACATTCACATATCTTGAGGTCAGAGGTCAACATAGGGAGCAGATCATCCTCACAGACTGTGCCATGTTTGTACAGTTTCCCAGAACGGACAAACCAGACTGTTAACTTTTCCTGCTGGGCTGGAGTTGATAACGTTACTTGCTCCCGTCGCCACTACTCTCTCTCTTGCTTCACCACTCACTTACCCACATACTCTATGCGCTGACTCGCCTCCAAATGGCTCTGGAGAGGGCCATTCACGTTTTTGCATTGGCCACCGTAGCTCTCCGAGACGGTTGGCACACCGGAGAGGCTTCAGTTGGTTGCACTCTCCTCACCTCACCACTAAGATACCGCCAGATCCTACACACTGCACCTTTAAATCCCTCTTGTAACTGTACACCGCTCAAATCTTCTGTTTCACTGGAGGAGTTAAAGACGCTCTTCCGTTTCACTGGGACTTTAAGTGTCATCGTAAAAAGCAGAATAGTTCACATTCATTTCAAGTGGTATCTAGTGCCACCTCCACTTTTTCCAATCGTGAGTTAGCATAAAAAAGTGTCTTTTAGTCAACCCAGCGGGAAAAAGACAGCTGAGCAGCGACTGCTCGAGGGCGACAATTGTGGGTGAAAAAGAGCAATGTTATACCCAAATGATATACTGCAGGCAGTGCTGTCTGTGCTAGGTTTAAATGCAAAAAAAGGGCGTGTATACCTCAGGATATCCAGTTTCTTCATTGATTTGAAAGTGCATACATTTAATTTTAGCATAACAGAAGAAACTACCATGTTGGCTGAACTACAGGGCAGATGAGAGTTGATTATATGTAGTGTTGACTCTTTGACTCTAAAATTTGAATCACATCTGGCAGGTATCCTGACAGCACAATCAAAGTTTAAAGATTGATCAGTCGATATGGGCTTTAGAGAAAATGGGAACAACTGAATTTGAAGACTTTTCTTGAACTTTCTGTACATAGTTATGTGTGAGGTCTGTTCTCTGAGTGTGCATTCTCAGAGTACTTTTAGGAGTGTTTGCAATTTGTAGTCTGCAGTATGCACCGGCTGGCCAGCCAACAATTGATGCTTTTGTTGTATTATTCCACAACACACCCGAATTGGTCGACACTGTGTTGTGATTAGTTTTTCCTTGCTGGGTTACTTATTGGTTCGTTTCTCAGCTTCCAAGTTGTGTCTGATCCCATTTTACTCTCAAGCACCAACATCTGGCTTGGGAATCTCAGCTCACATTAAGAAAGCTGTGCTCCTCTAAAAAACGCCCTCAAAATTTGCTTTAATTTAAAAGGATAGCTCAGTTGTTTTGAAGTGGGGTTGTATGAGGTTCTTTTCTATAGTCAGTGGATTACCTACAGTAGATGACGGTTGGTACGCCCCCAGTTTAGAGAAGCAGACAGGAGTTACTGCACAGAAGCAAAGCAATGTACTGCTGTGGACGGGGCCGGCAGCAAAACGTACTTTCGCCACAGAAAAGAAAGACACCTAAAAAATCAATATCAGTTTAAGTGTATGCTATATTTGGAATATTTTCACTGTTTTACCTTGCCATGAGACAGCTATACAGTCTGTTTCTGATGGGTATCGAAGCTGTTATCTATGCCTTCACCAAAGCAACCAGACTCCATTAAAAAAAACCCAATAATTTTACCTCGCAGAACATGGAAGATGCTGGTCTACCGCTGCCTCGATTGATTAGTTTGTTAGTAGTATTAAGAGTCACACAACAGCATTAACACACTAAGTGATCGGGGCAGCGGTAGACCAGCAACCCCTGATTGTTTTTTCCAATGGAGTCTGGTGGCTTTGGTGAGAGCACATATGGATACAATGACTTCGGTTCCGTGTCAGAAAGGACTGTCTAAAGGTCAAGCAGTGAAAAGACTGTAAATACAACATACACTTAAACTGATATTGATTATTTTTAGGTGGATAAAATATACTTTGCTGCCGTCCCCATCCGCAGCAGTACATTGCTGTCTCTCAAAATCTGGGGACGCACCAGCCGTCATCTACTGTGCGTAATACACTATCTATGATAAGTACCTCATACAACCCCACTTCAAAACTGTCCCTTTAAGGGCACAGTCAGCCGTACAGTTCCCAAGCATCTATCGCTATAAAAAAAATAAAAGAATAAAAAGGTCTACTCCCTCCTCTGCTGGGTGCCTCATTATAGCCGCCTCAAGTCATGTGATCTCATTACCTCATGTCGTTGACCAGCTCTTAACCTTAACTTACTACGGTTGAGCTGCAACATCTAAAACGCTGTGCCGCAATTACCCCTGTGGGGCAGAGCTCGACAGGTTTTCTCGAAGGTATGCATGTGAAATGTCCTCTCGGCGCTCGTTATTGACAACCTGAATCAACTATTAGATTCACAAAGTGGAATTTGACCTCTTATCAAAGCAGGCTGACGATAGAAATAAGTTAAGTAAAACACAGCATTAAGAGATCTAACATTAAGGTCTAAATCCCTGCTTAACCTCCCTTCTTGTGATTTGCCATTGGTGGTTTTAAATGTATTTCATATCACTGCAGAATTTTCATATTTGGCCATGGATTTGCTGCTTAAACCTGCACTTTTCTTGAGCGCTAAGAAAGCCGTATTCATCAAACATTCTTAGAGATTTACTACATGTTCTTGATAAAATTGCCCACAGTGGAGAGCTTAAGATGTATTTATGTTGGCACTGTATCTATTTTTACTGTTGTTTTTTTGCCTTAGAGTATCTGGTAGTGTTGCTGGGGGTTTTTACGCCTTTCTCCCCGCCTGATTTCATGCCCTTTCTTCCTGGGCATCTTGGGCATAATCCCAAAGTCTAATAGTCTAACATTCAATAAATAAAAAAAAGGCTTCTGCACTTGACCCGCCATGGGCAAATGCCTTCCAAGGGCATTAGAAAGCTGCTTAGCAGAAGCTGCTCCGGCTCTTACGTAAGCAATGGCGCCCCCACTGCTAGTGGGAGAGTGGGGAGGGGGAGTAATCAGAGAGAGGAGCAGCAAAGTCCAAGGAAAAGTTGGCGGAAGAGAAAAAGAGGGGGGTGAAAAGACGCAGGGAAACTGTGAAACAATCCCACAGGAGTCCTCATCATCTTCGCTAAAAAACCCCTCTAATTATCCCCCGTCCGAATACTTTCCCTCTTAACTTCATTTACGTGTCCTTGCCTATTTGGGATAAACACTCCTCGACCTCTTTTTCCAACATCCATCCCTCCATACTCCAGCGAAGCGCAGCGGGGTAAATTTAATCAGTGTATCCTCCCCACATACATGAATAGATGTCTTTTAATTACCGTGCATCCTCCCAGTTACCTGCTGGAACCCAGTACAAACCCAGTATCGTAATCTGGGCTCGCTCATCTCACTTCAGCCCCGCCCCCCTCCGGTCGTTGTCAACACAGGGCCGATTGCAGTCTCCCACACATGTGCGTTGGAAGTAGATTAGTGACACTGATACACAGTGACTGATGTGCTAAGCAATGAGTTTTCCACAACAGTGAGGGATGCTTATCGGGTGAGTGGGAGAGTTCTCCTCCTCAGTAAAAGCCTGTGGTGGTTCACAATAATGGAAAGAGGCTTAGAGCTATCACCTAATCAGCCCAGTTGTACAGTTTCTATCCCTCAACCACTCTTGTGTCATTTATCTCTGTTGGTACAGTAGTACCGCCAAAACACTACTGAAAATAATCTCCAACATCTTTGAGAATCAACTAATAATTTATTATGCAAGAAAATGACAAATATCCTCTCTGTTTTACATCATGTAGAGCTAAACAACAATAATACATTGTTTAAGTCATGCCTACCTCTCTCTATCTTATGTGATAACAAACTGAATAAGCAATTAATCAAGAACAATAAATATATTTAATGAAAATAACTGAACATCTTTGGGTCAAAGATATTTGGTGACATCTCTTTGGGCTCTGGGAACTTAACCTGACCCACCAGATGGTTTGTTTAAACACAACCGTGTGAGAAGTGACTGGATGAACCATCTGTCAATCAAACTCATGCCGAAGCCAGTCGTGAGAAGAGCAAAAACATCTTTTCTCTTTTTTCAATAAAAAATAAACTCCAGTTCTGATATAATTGATGCTATTGCACCTACGCTCTATGCTGACCTCTTCAGGAGCTGACATTTTTGTTTAGAGCAAACAGCCGCCTCTCCGTGTCGCCTCAAACACGCCTAAGCCACGCCCATAGCTGCCAATAGTTCTTCACGCAGTGCTGATTGGTTTGTGATCTGGCTTGCCGGCCACAAACATTAACTGAAGCCGAACAAAGTTTTGTGTAGATGTGATCCTGCAATTCTTGCATGATCTAGTGACATCTCAAGAATCCAGCTGCTGTGCATCTGTAACTTTCAATGGCTGTTAATTTTTTTTTTCCCGGGATGTTTCATAGACTACATAGAAAAGGTAAAAATTAAAAAACAATAAGCTCTTGGGACTCACAACCCTCTTGCAGGGGTTGCAACACAAATGATTGTGATATGGTTTACAGGATAGGAAATCAAAGAAATATGTATTTTTTCGCTTTCTGGTGTTTGCTTGTTTTTTCTTTAATGGGAGTAATAATGACCCTTCGGTTGATACCTATCGTGCGTTTTCCTACGAATGTACAACAACACATGTTCGTGTCCACTCGTTACATGCATACAGTCTTTTAAAAATAAACTTCTTCACAGAAATCAATTTGGTTAGGTTTAGGAAAAGATTGTTGTTTTGGGGTTAAAATAACGCCTGAAGTGGCGTAACTTAAGTGCAGAAATGACAAATAAATCAAAATTGACTTCTGGTTTCACACAGGATACAAACACAGATCTCCAGGGAGAAAAGCCGGTGGTTTTTGAACCATCTGTCCCCCCGACCTTCTCTCTATGCTGCACTCTTTATATTTCCTTGTTTGTGATTACGTAGATTAAATACAAATTGATTTTGATGGATATACAGTGTATGAATTACAGTGAATTGTTTATAGCTACAAATGGTACTTTGTTTTACGGTGTTACAAGGCAAAAACCTTGGTATCTACTGGAATAATTGCTAATGAAGATGCATGTTAGTTGCAGCCTGAGGCTGTGGAAGAAATATGCAGCCAGTTGTAGCAGCAGTAACACAGCTGCTCACAGGTGCACAACAACAATCAAGCAGATGAGCCGAGGCGTAGCTCCAGCACTCCTGCTGCTCCCACCAGTAGCGGAGAGGCCAATATCTCCCAGACCGTCAAGTCCCACACTCTCAATTTCAGCACCATCCGGTTATATGGGGCTGCCAGTCGATGCTGTTCTCTGCCACACTGCGGATGTGTCAGTCACTGTGCCAGACTAAACTCATTTGAGCCAGCTAGTCTGGTGAGCAGCAGAGCGTGAAGGAAGAGGGAAGCTGAATAACTTTGTCTTCACCTCATCCCCCTGCTACTTTTTACTCCTCAAACACTGTCATCAGGGACACAGACTAGCTGATTCGATAGCTATAAGAGAGGAGAAGAAGAAGAGAAGAATTGCACCACCATGCACATTAATTTATTTTAAGGACTGAAACCCATGCCACCAAGCAGCAATCAGGAATAATGTATTGTACCCTAAGCCACGTCAGGCTCCAAAACAGTAACGGCTTTAGTCCGGCTGAGATTTTACAGTGTACTATAAGCATGCTGATCCTTTTGTGTGAGCTTTTGATTAACTATACTTTGTTGTGTTTGTAAAACCCAAAACTTGGCATCAGGTTCTTTTCCCTTAAATGCCCTTAAATATAATACGCTTCTCTGCTCAACTGCTTTTGTTCTTTTCTTTTATCAGCTAAGTTAAATCACAGTGTGTGCATTAGGGATGCTAATTTTGAATAATTATCTTACAGATAACCGACCCTTGTTAACCGATTATTAACCGATAAAATTAGTACCTTGCATACAGTGGTGCGCCAGCTGCAGTATATGAGCACAGCAGACAGTTGAGTCAGGAGAGCTACTGTAGCAGCCACGGTGCTGCATTCACTGTCCCCAGGTCACCGTCCATGAGCATTAGCAGCTACAGTGCTGCACGGAGTGTCGCGGACATGCAGCCACTTTCCCAGTAAAAGTCTCCACCGCACATTTAGTTTAGCAGGTTGTCAGCTGTGTGTCTGCGCGGATTAACAACGGCAAGTGTCCAAAGTGTGTGTTTGTGCTACATTAGCAGCTGCTGGCGTTGCAGGTGGCTTCATTTTCACTGTAGCATTACTTAAGCGAGTTTCCGACAGACCGTGTATGTGTGGCGGCGGTGAGTGTGGGTTTGTCGGAGGCGTTATAGTTGTGAACACAAACAGTGTGTGTACAGTTTATTTATCAGTGAATAAATGCTACAAGCTACAACTCCTCCACTGGACGTCCCGAACCAACTTCCTGTATCTGCGCAGGCTCTCTCTTAAGGTGGACCAGCTTTTCTCATTAAAGTGACGAGCCGCTCCTCTGCGTTTTTCTCAGCTTTTTAATTAATTATTAATATTTCTCTTTCTGTTTTGCAAGAGCTCAAAATGTATCTTGAAGTGCTTTCCTGCAACAGCAAAATCTCAGTGAAACAGCAAGTGTATAACCTTGTTTTCTAAAAGGAAATCTATCATTTATTTGCTCTTTTGTGAGCTGAAGAAGATGGTTGGGCATAGACCCACTGGTTTGTGGACTGACGTTTTGAAGCCTCGAGTTCGGCATTTTGGCCGTCACCATCTTGGTTTTTGGCTGTCGCCATCTTGGTTATTTGCAACCATAAGTGACACCAGAGTGTGGAGTAAAGTACAACCAAACACTGAATATGACATTTTGAAAGGGTTTAAGTTGTAAGATGAAAACACAGACAACTCCCAGACTGCACAGCACTGCGGTAGCGACCTGTCAATCACAAGGTAGCCACGCCCTAAAGCAGTAGTTCTCAAAACCTCAAGGGGTCCAGTTCTAGGGGGTCCCCAGAAAAATGGGGAATGGTTTAGCTTCACTATTTAATTCACTATAAATTGTGAATTTCCCCACTGTGGGACCAATAAAGGAATATCTTATCTTATCTTATCTTATAAAGCCCAATGTCAGTAAGAGTCATAAGAGTGACTATTCTGATCAGGTTTCACTATAGTTTTAGTCTTAATCCTATCTAATAACCAAAATCTTTCAAGATGGAGGTTCCTGAAGTGAAATCTTGTCAAATGGGGGTACATTAATTTAGGGGTGCCCTAAAACCACCCCTCTTTTATGTTCTATTTGACTCTAAATGGGACCATAATTTACTAAATGAACATTAAGCACTATTGAAGAAGACCTGAAACTAGTCATTGAGACTATAAACTCATGTTTTCTGAGGTAATAAATCAAGTGAGAAGAAGAAGAAGTTTAAGGCTCTCGTAGAAAAAGAAAGCAAGAAAACCTTATCCATTTAGAGGTGTAGGAGAAAGATTCTGCCACACTGAATGCATTTAATTAGTCTTTTTGCTCTCGTTAGAACATAAGGTAACTCTGTTGGTTTGTTTCCAGGTGGTGGACCTGTACTGGGGTGCAGACCCAGAGGAGTGGGACAGTCCGGAGCTGCAGCGACTCAGGATGAAGCTCCTGGAGGAATGTCTAAAGACCTCAGCGGGGCCGTGTTTTGTGGTAAGTATCACACACCACACAGATTACCCTGTAATGGATTTTATAGGTCTGTGTTATCTAAGTTCACGTCGCTGCATATCCAGAAAATCTGTTAAATCAGCGTCTGCTTCAGTTTTTCCCACCATTCCTCTCTATCTATTTCATAGCCCAGATATAACATTAAAGCTGGTTTGTTCCCAGGCTGTTTGCTTTTTAGCATCTCAAGTCAAATTTTTCTTGCAGATTTGTCTTTGTATGTGTAGCTGCATGGTCGCATTTGAAAAATGACACTAATCAGTTGACAAGTATATGATGCAGAATCTTGTTTTCGAACATGTCATTTTTTAATGTGCAGTGCTTTGATAATAGTTGATTGCGTTTGTTAGGGTGCTGAAAATGCCAATAACTTCATCACTTTAGTAAAAAATTGATTTTTATTCACGCTACTTGATGGGTTGGTGATATTTCACCTGATTCCATCGTTATCCAGCCATTAAATGGGTACTATTGGTTGCTATAAGCACTATAGATGTGGGTCAATAGGTGGATATTTTCACTGTAAACAGCAACAAATGTGGAAAAACTTCGCAAATAATAAGAAATTCTCTAAGAAAGAAATTCCTCTAAGTTAAGATTACACTTGTATGAATAAGTAATGTGAAGACCTCTGCATGGAGGGAGAGAGAGAGAGAGTGGTGTAGAGCGTAATTATGGCTGACATCTCCATGATCTCTTTTGGGGGGGAGTAGCTCAGTCTGTAGGGAGTTGGCTTGGGAACCGGAGGGTCACCGGTTCAAGTCCCGACATGGACAAAAACTGAGTGTGAACTGGTAGCTGGAGAGGTGCCAGTTTCCTCTTGGGCACTGCCGAGGTGCCCCTGAGCAAGGCACCAAACCCCCAACTGCTCGGGGCGCTTGTCTGGAGCAGCCCCCTCACTCTGACATCTCTCCATTACTGCATGTGTGTGTGTTTGTGTGATGTACCATGTATAAGTTAAACAGAGTGTAAATTGAATTTCCCCACTGTGGGACTAATAAAGGTAGATCTTCTTCTTCTTCTCTTCTTTAGATAATTTTAGGCCACATTAAAAAAAAAAAAAAAAAAAAAAAGAAGAGTCAGGCGCGAGGAAGGAAAGAGGAGTGAAGAGAGGAAGACGACAGGAGGAGAAATTGATGGTGAATTATTCAAATGGAACAGATCCGTTTCTAGAGGTTGAAATTGAGGTGAAAAGATCACAGGGAGACGTAATGCATTATGGGTAGGACGGGAGCCCCGGTCTCCAGGGAGCGTAATCTATTTCCCCCAGACGGAGTTTGCTGTTTTCTTCTCCTCCCGCCCTCCTTACTCGCTCATTCACATATTGTCATTCTCTTTCTATAAACACACTTTTCACTGCAAAACCTGCAGCTTAATGATTCATTCTGGCATATTATCCAGTGGAGTGTGCTCCTTAAATCAGGCCAGTATTCAGCTGCTTCACAAACTAGAGGAAGTACAGTATCTCCCTGCACTGGTATTAAAGAAGGTGATCTGCTTGGCTGCTTAGTTTAAAAAACTGTGTTAGAATCCACAAAAAAAAAAGAGGACAAAGAGGTCACACACAAAGTAGCTGATATTTGGCATCATGGCTCCCAGTTCATCACTCCTCACAAGCATACAGTACAGCATACATACATACATAGTGCAGCAGAGTTTGAGGACTGACAACAATAAACTCACAAAGACAATAAACTCCATCCATCCATCGTCAACCGCTTATCCCGTTAGGGGTCACAGGGGGGCTGGAGCCGATCCCAGCTGGCATTGGGCGAAGGCGGGGTTCACCCTGGACAGGTCACCAGTCCATCGCAGGGCACATAGAGACAGACAACATAGAGACAGACAACCATTCACGCTCACATCCACACCTACAATTTAGAGTAATCAATTAACCTAAACAGCATGTCTTTGGACTGTGGGAGGAAGCCGGAGTACCCGGAGAGAACCCACGCTTACACGGGGAGAACATGCAAACTCCACACAGAAGAGTTCCAAGCCGGTATCGAACCTGCGACCCTCTTGCTGTGAGGCAACAGTGCTAACCACTGCACCAACATGCAGCCCCATAATAAACTCATCCTTCAATTAATCACATTAACCACTGTTATGGTTGCATCCCAAACTCCACAACATGCTATTCAGTGCACTAAAAAAAAAAACATGTGACATTTGTTAGTATGTCCAAAACCTTAGTATGAAACCAACAGTATGCGAATTTTATAATATTTCTGGTGAAATATCACAGTAAGCAAACGCTGGACTCTACAGTGGCATAAATGTCTCAAAATGCAACGTTCATAACAGACATTGACGGACAGCTGTGTAACATCAATAACGATTCAGTTTAAGTGCAAGTATCACTTTGCTAGGCGTAACATTTTTTATTATGATCAGTTCAGACTTTGATTCTCACAAATCAGCGTTTTCGTCACATGAGATTGGCACGGGTTGCCATGGTTACACGTCTCTGACCGGCAAGCAGGCTCTCGGGAAGCGACGATTACTGCTCAGTGTGTCTGAAGAGACACACACTGCTGTTTACTCACACAAAAGTATGTTGAACAATATAGTGCGTATATATAGTATGTGATTTTGTACACAGTCAAAGCGTATTATTGCAATATTAGAATTTACTCAATTTCCTTGACAGCTGAGAAAACTCCATCTGCTGATGAATAGTATGAGAAGTAGTGAAAGCTCCTGAAAAAGCTAGTAAATGGACCTTGAGTGAAACTATTTTTCCACTATATTAATCAACAGAAAGGAAACATCATAACACACGTGCCAAATGGCAGCCAGAAAGCATTCACCAACAGAAAATCATTCTCAATAAATACAGATGATATAGGTTGTAGCAGAAATTAGTAGCCAGCAAAGCTATCACATCACCCACACTGTAGAAAAGCAATAACGCAGCCAACCACTGATATCACCAAGCACACAAAACACACACCTGAACAGCCAAAACAGCAGGTCACAATATGTTAAACACATGCAGCAAAGGAGTAGGAGCTTACCTTGGTGATGTACGCCAGCAAGGAGAGACTTCACAGATAAGGAAAATCCCACATTTGGCTTTAAATGGCATCCGGAGCAGATTCAACAAACAGCCGACCAGGAGAGTGAGGCAACGCAGGTAGCAGCGCGGTACTACTGGTGTAAAAACACACAGGTATTTCCTTTAAAAGCCACATAATATAAGTGTTAAGCTTCTTTATGAAATGCTGTATTAGCAGCAGCAGCAAGTATTTGCAGCAGAGTGATCAGTGTGGTAGCACCTGGAAAAAGTGGGCAGGGCACTGACAGCTTAAATAGGCCACCCTCTACCAAAGGGCGCGTTTGATATATGTCACCACAACTAGAATATGTCATGTGAGCGTAGCAGAAAACGTCCTCTCTCTGGCCCGGCTCTAATCCGACTCCATGAGGAGTGAACTCGGTTTGTAGTCCCACTCACAGCTGAATGAAGTGCCCTTCTTTAAGATGCAGAATATAAGTACAGCGGCAAGATTAAGGACAGACTTTATCCTCTCTGGCAAGGAAACCATAAATAATATTAGAATCAGAAATAAAATGTATTGATCTGCGGGGTAAATATTGAGAAACCAACAAAAATGGGTAAAAAATGGGTACATGCAAGTTCAATTACCTGTGGTCAGAGAACAGTGACTTTAGCTTGTGGTTGAAGCCGGTGCCTGGAAGCGTGTTTGAAGTCCGCTGCACCCTCTGCAAGAAAGCAAGAAACTTAGAACATTGGGCATCATGTCTTTGGAGTCGCATGCCAAGTCAGAAATACATAAAGTGGTTGTTAAAAAAAAAAAAATGGCTGCAATCAGCCAGTATTGTTCCACATCAGGATCTAAAGCATCAACCTCCAGACAGCGTTTGGCGCTACACCTACACTTTAGGCTGAGGTGCTCTGGACTTAACACTCAGCAACGAAGCATCAGTCATGTAGCAGCAATGACAGTATTGATGTTCCAGTTTTCCTTCATATGCTGAGCACTTTCTTGCCAGTATGGATGTGAAGTAGGTCTTAAATTACATTCATAGTGGTCATAAATGGATGTGAAATAGGTCTTAAATTGCATTCATAATGGTCTTTTTAAAAAGAAGTCTTAATAAGTCTTCAATTTGACTTGTTGAAACCTGCAGATACCCTGTTAAGGCAGTATTGCGCAGTTGAATATATAATAAAAGTATGGTGTTATAGCTGTTGATAAGGGTAAAAATATTACATACGTTGTATGTATAAATATATTTTACAATCTAATTAACATGTCTACCATTTCCTAGACTAGACAGGTATTTCTGATCCTAAATACAGTGTTTTAACTGTAAGTTGATCATGTAAGTATAACAATAAAGGAGAAAAAGTTTGAGCTGTTTATGAGGAAATGTTTGTACCGGTAGTGGCCTGGAACTTACATTGAAGCGTGTGTCTCACGTCTTCAGTAAGGGCAGCTGATTAAGTCAGCATCGATGTAGACTCGCTGATGGAGGGTTTTATACTCACTTCCACTCCCCGCTAATTGGCTTGGGATGGCACTTAATGCTGCAGTGGGAAGAAATGGAGCAAATATGATTAAGAAAAGTTATTTTTTTAAAACAGTCACTGTATCCTGACAGTAGAACATGAGACTAAAAATCTTTAAAACAAAATCATGTGCCTCTGTGTCCGCCAGTGTCCTCCAGTGCTCCTAATGGCATCTGCAAAATTTCAGAAAGGAGGAAAACAACCAATCAGAGCAAGCTGGAGCTTGTCGTCTATGAGCAGCTGTCAATCACTCACGAATCCCGCCCAAATTCTGTTACTGTAACGCCTATTTCTCGCCTCAAATGTTTTCAAAAACATCTTGTAGTTACTGTTTAGCTGTAAAATGAGAAAGTTTGTCAGCCATGTTGAGATCTGTTGAGGAAATACCAAGCACCGGCCACCAGCTGGAGCACAGCCAATAGGAACGCTGTCTCTGAAATGACATGTGATTGGCCAAAGTCTCCCGTCATGGGCTAGATTTTTTAAAGCCTGAAAACAGCCATGAGGAGGTGCAGAAATCTAGTTTTCTCTCAGAAGACTTGAATTACAATATGCTGAAAGGAATTTTTGCCCAGTGATGCCAAAAATATACTCTCTAGTCCCACTTTAATACAGTGGACCCCCACACAAACGGAGTGGAAGTGGGTAGGAGGGGTAGGGGACGGATTGGAAATGGGTCTTAAATGCTGCAACAATGATGTGGGAGTATTTCTTTTAGATATTGCCTGAGTACTTCGGCATTGACCCCTGCACTTTGAAAAGTTGGTTGCTGATAATGTTGACAGCCTAGAATATTTTTCTTGAGTACTTTTTTGTTCTAATGTGTTGAAGTGAAATTTGATGTCGCGGCCTCTAAAGCCCGTTGAGACGTTATGTACTGCGATATCGGGCTGTACAATGTGAGCTCAATCAGACTAAACTGGTCTGAAATTACCAGAGTTGAAAAGAAGCGACGCACTTTGTGCTTTTGTGGGGTTGGTTGTGGTGTTGCGCTCGGCGCGCTGATTTCATTCACTGCCATCGGCCTCGCCGCCCTCTGTCCCTGCTGCAATTTCACCGTCTTAACCCGGACTGACCTCCGAGGCGATACCACACAGCGAGCCGAGGGAAAACCGGGCCCTTTCTACTGCTTTCAAACACAGACACCCACACAGGCACATACAAACAGAGCATCTTGACCTGAGGCATTTTTTCTGTCATGAGACTGAGAGGTGTACTCTCTCTCTTTACACCCCACACACACACATCTATAGTGTGTGTCCTCCCCTTCTGGCTGCTTAAATCTTTAATGGTGTATTCTACTCGCTGGTGAATGAAGGGTTTTTATGCAGAGCCCACAATAGCTCCAGTTCCATTCAGACTTGTCAGAGCCAGCTGCTGCGGTCCCTGCGGCCCGACTCCCCGTCGCTGCCCCGTTTCCAGGACTGGGGAGCTCCGAGCGGCAGCCGCGGGTTCTTTGATCAGGGACTTGGATCCCCGTTTATGACAGTTCTGGGTTGTCTGGGACATCTCCGGAGTCCCATTGTTTATTTTTACAGGGTGGTAGACCTAGATATACATGCGAGGACGGGGAACACGTCAGCAGAATTTAGGGTCTTGTTGTTTCTGCAGTAATACAGTAGGTTTCAAAGTGTGAGTTTGTGTGTCACTGAGCATTGTTCAGGCATTGCTCCTTTGGCTTGCTTTCTTTTAATACCTCTTATTTTCTTTCTCATTTCAAACTCCGATGCAGCTGCTCAGTTTCTACACACCCACCATTATCATCAGGTGCCCCCCTCAAATGCTGCTGTCATCCCCCAGCTAACACACACTAGAGCTGCTCGAAAGTCATAATTGTGATTTTTTTTTGGTCAATATTGAGATCTGGATTATTTACAACGATTACTTATTGATTTTGGAAACATCATGCATTTAGAAAAAATATTGTAGCTTACATTTTAAAGTTAAATGTATGGATGTGGTGCACTTTCAAAGCACAGTTAAGGGATTTATCTCTGAGGAAATCCTAGTGAACAGTTTAATCATAAACACATTGGTTGTATAAATATGAATGGTGAACACAAATCACACCCAGAAAGCATGGGGAACGAGACGGGGTCCGGTGGGAGCTCCGTCCTTCCCTGCACTGATTGGTGAGGTCCAGGCGAGGGTTGCTGTAAAGCGCCACCTTAACCCCGAGATTTTAAAGGAGGAAATATACCCGACGAGGGCCAGTCAGCGCCAGGGAAAGTTCCCACAAGTGACATCATATCCGTTCTGTATCCGTCAACCAAAACAAACGCCGCCGTGAGCCGAAACAATAATGTACAAAACGCCGGAGGGTCTGCATGCATACGACCTGCACCCTCATATGTTAAATCCAATGTGGTAAACGCGACACATACAGGATGTATAATCCAAGTATGGAAACACTTTGGGTTTCACACATTGCCAGGAAAAGCAGAGCTAGACATCATGGCTAAAGCTGCATGCTAACTCTGGAGTCATGCCAACTGCCACTTGCATCTCTGTGGTCAAATCAGCCCATGTTACAACTGTAGAGCATCCATACACTGACTTTTATGTTCAATGCATTCAAACGACCCCAATGGAGCTAACCACTGACTAGAGAGCTAGCGACGGACTTGACAAAGTTAGTGAAATATATACATGCAGAGGTCGACCGAATCGGTTAATTTTTTTTTTATAATGCCCAATGTCTGAGCATATGAAGCTGATTATCAAGCAGGTGCATAAATGCTGCTAAGTGCACTAAAACTTTATTTTTTTCCTCCAAAAGTTTATTTGACAAAGTTTATTTTTATTTATTTATTTTCTTTTGGATTACCTGTTTCATGTATTGGATATTTAGATTGTACATTATTTTTATTTAAAATATATAAGTGCACACAAAATGTAGATTGGAGAGACAAACCAGCTGCTGTTAAGCTGTTAAATTTTATCAGATGGAGGGAAAAAAAAAAAACAAACATATCGGCTCCCCCTGCATCAAATATCAGCCATCGGCTATCCTGATTCTCCAATAAATCAGCATCAGCCATAAAAAAAAACATATCGGTCAACCTCTATATGATGTCATGTGTTTGACTACATCCAGTCTTCAAAATAAGGTGTCAACGAAAGGAACTGTATATACAAAATACATATGGAAATACGATTGATTAAATTATATTAACCAGAGGTATAAAACAGAATACCACTAATATGTGAGGGGAATGTCTTTATTCTTTGATTTTTGGGCTGCAGGATTAAAATGTAATGAATAATTCCTGACAATGACTGATATATTTGACTTCTGGACATCTGAGTACATTCATGCTGAAAATCAAACATTTTTACTTTATCAATTTAGATATTTTCCAAAGCAAAAGTCCCTAGAAGTGGATGATTTTTCCTCTAGTGTTAAAAAAGTAAACAAAAAATCGTAATATCGAATCACATACACAAGTATCATGTTAGTATAGAATCAGGAGATGGGTATATTGTCCCAGCCCCAATAACCTCTGGAAGTCAAAATCATAATTGAAATTCAGTTCCACATACACAGTCTTATATTGTACACACAGCCACACGGCAGTAAAAGGAGGCTTCAAAGTGAATCTGGGGGGGCTGCAGCCCACAGCAGCTATCACAGAGTCCAGTGTGGAAGGATCAGAGTGGGGGAAAGGGATGAACGGACGAAAAGATAAGAAAGAGGAAAAGCTGCATTGATTATCGATGTAAAGGAGGTGGGATGTGTGTTTCTACTGCAGAAAAAGAAACAGATGAAGACAGAAGGGGAGAACAGGGGAGGACGGGAGCTTGAAGTTGGAAGAACAGGTTCCCTAGAAACACTACACAGGAAACAGAGATTGACAAGCATAGTGTAGGTGTGTTTCTGGCTGCCACGGAGGATCTGTGCAACAGCTAGAAAGCCCTCGATGCTCCGTTTGGCACCACATCTCTCCTCATTCACCTCCACCGATCAGTCAGTGGCGGACTTAATCCTACTCTTAGGGATTTCAGTCTCACTATTTCAGATTTAAAAGTGAAATTACAACTATAAAAACAACAAAATTCTTTTAATGTAGAGGGCAAGCGTGGCCATCACGATGTAGAGTAGCCTTATATCACAAGGCAGAGTTGTTATAGCCATAAGTGGCTTTTTATTGGATATGTCAGTCTTCCTTTATGAGCAGGAATCAGTTGCAGCGAGTGTTTTTCAAAGGGCATGGCTGAACACGAGACAGGTGGCAGTGCAGCATTGTTAAACACACACAGCGCGAGGGAAACACTCACACTCCACACCTGGGTGAGGGGGGCTTTTCTCTAACCTGTCAATGCAATAAAGCTGGTTTCCATGGCGATCGCAGGGGTTGGCATGGTGATGGTGTCATTGACCCGGAGATTAAGCATGACAATGAGCCATGACTGTTTTTTTCCTTCTTCTTTCCTTTCCGCTCTTCTGCTCTCCAACAGTCTCAAATTCCCTCGTGTAAAAAAAAAAAAAAACACTAAAACTTGATAAATGCCTCAAGGACGCGTATCGGCAAACAGCAAACAGCCGCTCGGCCAGTTCTTCTGCTTTTTTTTTTCTGTTTGCATGGCCGTGAAGAAGGTTTACTGCATGTAAGAGGATAGCTGAGGATACGGGAGTGCACTTATTTTTCTCTCTGCTTCTCCTCCATTCAGTCAACATGATGTAACTGCTAACGTGATAGCCCAGACGCTCATCCTCAGTGGAAGTTGATATACAAAGCTGATGTTTAAAGGGGACATAACATGCTCATTTATTGGTTCATACTTGTATCTGGACCGTCTTCTAGAACACGTTTACATGCTTTAATATGACTAAAAACACTTTATTTTTGTCATACTGTCTGTCTGAATATACCTGGATTCACCCTCCGTCTGAAACGCTCTGTTTTAGCGCCTGTCTCTTTAAGAAGCCCAGTCTGCTCGCGAGAAAAATATGATGCTCATTTAAAGGAGGTTATTCTTCGTCAATAAATCCCATGAAAAGGACCGAAACCAACACTGTCAGCACATCTCTTCTACCTAATACTTGTCTAACTTCCCTACAGCCCTTTCAGTCCCACTCCTATTCATTCCCCCCTGAAGATGTAAATCTTAAAGAGCGCAGAGTTTCATTTATATAAAAGGTCCATTAATTTCCTGAAGCTGGGCATTTTTTTGAAAACATTTCACAAGCAGGTTAGATAGGGACTAGTTTCAGCAGTGGGTTAATACACATTTGGTCATCTTGTGAGTGTTTACAGCAACAAGATGGGGTAACAGTGTGGCTCATTGATTTTTAATTGTTTTTGGACAACAATATAGGTCTAATACGGTACAAAGGACAACAATGGTGACAACTATCATACTCTTCTCATGTAATTTGCTGACAATAAGAAAAGAAAAGAAAGATAAAAGAAAAGATAAGAAAAGATACATTGGCAGAGAAAATATGTCATTGTTTCATGAGGGTACAAAACTTTTAAGTGGATCGATTTCTTGTACACTATGTCATGAAACCAGAAATTTAGTCGTCAATAACAGTACCAGTGAAATTTCACAATTGTTGATGCCAAATCCATACCACGCTAAAAAAACGATAGTAAAACCACAAACATACACTTCTTTATTAAATAGGTCATAAATCCCTCTCTATAATCTATTTTATACTGCTGTGAAAACAACTGTATTTATCCTCAACAAAAACTACATTTTACAAGATTACATTTGAACACATCTCGATAACCTTCGTTCAGTACTCATTGTTACTGAACGCCTGAATGCATCATATTGTAAATCCGTGGCACTTCCCGTCCGCCTCATCGGCACCTTGTCGAGAGCTGGTTAACGTTAGCTGTTAGCAGCTGCAAAAGCTAATGTTGACTAGCTCTCGCACTGTCAATTTCAGCGCAGATTTGTTGTTCGCAGTGTCGCGTTACCAGGGAAACAACAGCTTGCTTCCCCAGGATGCACTGATAGGGAACGTACTGCGTCCCAAACACATTTTCTACGGGACGATGTTACTCTCAAGCCCTAATGGTTGAAAAACATCACATTTTCCGAAATTTGGCATCAACTTGGTTGCAAAGTATCAGTTCTTGTGACATCTCTAATACTAACTACAAAAACAGTACACTAAGACAATTAGAGCAGACCACATAGTATCAGTATGGCATTGGCTCACTGCTCCGTGACCGACGTGTCACTGAAAACGTATTATTTCTTTGATCAGATCATCTGTTTCTTTTTGGATCCGTTCCTCCCTCCGCAGTGCCAAAGCTTACGCAGCAAATATCCAAACAGTTGACTGCGTGTTTCATTGATTGATTGACCGCGTGAGTGTTTGATTTGTTGATTCATACTGTAGCTGTGTACAATATCTTACCGCCTCTCCCAACTGGCTCATCAGATAAAGTGCACTTAGCCGGAGCATAAAACCCCTTCCAGGGATGAAAAACCAAAGGAGGAGGGAGGAGGGAGGGGAGTGCGGCTAAAGCTGGGATTGCATTTGGCCGCTATCTGCTTTGCTACTGTCACTTTACCCTCCTGTGTTTCTTGCACCTGCGGCGGCTAAAGTGTAATAAGAACTACCGCAACCCTTCGGTGCCCCTCAAAAACGAGACACGTATGGATATGGACACACACACAGATGAGCGAAGTTCTGGCTTGTCAGCTGCCATGTTGTAATCCACTTCAGGTGGCCTCATTCCAGGCCTGCTCCCTGGCTAGGACAGGGCTGTTAAAAACCACCTGGCAAATATTTGGACATCTTTTACAGTCTGGCTTTGCTAAATTGGGCAGCAGACAGAAGTGACAGTAGATTACACGGAAGGGTGGAGTGACGTGGCTGTGTGTTAGCATTTGAACGCCTTATTTTGTCATTTTGATAGGAAATACCAGTTGGTTTTCTCCTAATCTCCATCTCCACACACACATGCACACACTCTGCCACTCCATTCATCCGGCTACATCACCGAGACGCAACCTGACAGAGACTTTGTCAGCAACTTGGAGAGTGACTGTTCTCTCTCTCCTCCTCTCGCTCTCTCAGCATTACTGTAGTTCAGCCTCCATCCTCAGCTAACACATCACTGCAGCGCCGTGAGTCATAGAAGGCCATCTAAAGAGGGTGGATGAGGTGACCTGCAGTGCAGCCCCGCAGTTCGAGAATCTGTCCAGTCAAGGTCCTTAGGAAATCTAAGATGTGTCTAACCAGTGTTTCCTAAATTATTTTATAATACTGGTAGATTTAACTCAGCATCATCTCACGGCGCTATGCAACACATTAAATATAAGCCTCAAAAGCAAATATTTTACCATTTGCTATATTACTCCCCAAAACAGCAACCTTAAGTAAGCACCTTAGCATGTTTGGCTAACTAGCTTACTACCGAAAGTAATAACTTAACCCAGCTTTTCACACATAAACTGTTTACATACTGTAGATCAGACCTGGGCATTATACGGCCCACGAGATCTCAGTCAAACCACACAATTTTACCTACAAAGCTAAAAAAAACTAAAGAAAATAGCTTTTATTTTGAAATGCTTGTGTATTGTTAGCTTGCTTCTTCCTGTCACACTTGACAGTAATGTGACAGTAATGTAAACTGACATAAGTGATGTTTGAAGAAAGTTTAACTTTAGTTTATTTAAAGGGGACAGTGCAATTTCATAAAACACATGATTATACATGGTTTAAAAAAGCCAGAATTAGCCAGAAGGGTAGTAGCAGCGTTGGGGGGGGGTAATCAAGGTCTCGCCCACACACCAGCCCAAACCAATCGCGAGCCAAGCATAGCTGCAGCTTTTTAAGCGAGGGAAAAATTTATTAACGTGAACTTTGGCTTTTTGGTTTGGCTCATGTCCCATCCGCTAACATGGAGGGGGCGGGATTTATGACCTGTACTGCAACCAGCCACCAGGGGGTGATCAAGATGTTTTGGCTTCACTTTTGGGGAGCTGTCATGTCGTCCATCTTTATATCGGCTACCGTTTATGGTTTCATACTGCATTAATTTGTGGGATTACAGGTTACATTGAATAAAGGTCATTGTGTAGTTAGTCCTGATACTAAAACATCTGTAGGTTAACTTTAATGAACTCTTTTTTTATATCATTCAGGGAAGTTTACACTTAACACCAGCCGATGTTGCCCGAGATTATTATTTTTGCCATTGGTTACCCTAACCCAGTAGCATTCAAAGTGAAGTATACTGTTTCAAAATGCAAACGATAAAGCATAGATTTAACCTGTCTTAAGTATTATAGCTGAAAATGACTTTTCAGTGTTTTGGAGAGCAAACGGATGCAGTTAATGTCTTTTTTTTTCCCTGAGCTAAAGCATGCACCTGTCACTTGAAACAATTTGGTCTTGAATGTAGCTCATGACCTTTCCTGTCAATCCCAGCTGAAGATAGAGAGCAGCCTGCCCTAATTATCTATTAAGCTCTATGTTTAGGCAGAAAGAAACCACAGAGAGCTACACACAAGAGGGAATCCCTTTCCTTTCTTCCTCCATTTGATATTTTCTGTGTTAAAGATATGCTTGGCTCATGTTCTGTTCTTAAATTAGCACTATCTTCTTATGAGGCTTCTTGCTATAATGGATGTACTTGAATGTTCTTGTCGCAGGGGGGTTCATTTATCAGTATGTGGCACCATTTTCCTTTTTACCCTCTTGTTTTATTGCAAATACTTTAATATTCAGAGGATTGTTTTATTTTTACTAGACTTTTTCACCCTTGTGCATACAGGTGCAAACATTTAATGAGTTGTTTGACTGGATAACTGGGTCAGCTAAATGTTTATATAAGTCCAATGGTGGGTTTGGATCCAATACCCAACCTTGAAAATGACACCTCCTCCTCCAAAACAACTGATACGGTACATGAAAATTAGCTTCCAAATCCAAAAATAAGCTGCAAAATGAACCTTTGCTATTAAATGTTTTGTGCAACATGGCCACAAAACTGTACGAATGGAAATGAATGCACCACGGGGCATGTGTGGTTTTTTTTCCTGAGAGTAGGCCGTCCTACAGACCATGCCACATGCCATCATCTTGTTCGCTGCATCTGTTCCCACTGCGTCTGCCAAGGGAACGAGGAGTCCAGCATGGAATGGCTTTGAAGCGTCATTGCCGTGAGCGCTCCAACGTAGTTTTCCTGCTCATCGGAGCTCACAGTCATTTGGCTTGTCCCTCACTCGCTCTGCGTCTTCGCCCCGAGGCCTCGGCTGCATGAGAGTTACGACACATGGAGTAAAGATCAGCTGGTCATGGAGCGGAGGGTTTCCACTGATTTTATTTTTTTTTTTAGCTCTCATTGTCCTCGAATGTGACTGATAGAGCACATCAGGGATCAAGGCAGGAAACGGCCCTGATCATTTCCGACGGTATTGAATCGACTGTCGCTCAGCGGCATGTGCGTAAATGCTGAAGGGGAGAATGGAGACTCATTGGAGCTTACAGTAGATATGACATGTGGAGTGGCAGATAACAGTGGGATGAAAAGGCCACAATTTAATTTGATGATGCCTAATTATGCAGCCAGTGTTGAGTGTTCGAGTCGCTGACTAAAAAGATCAGGGGGAGCGATTGTCGGTATTGGTTTTGGTGTAGAAGACTCATGATGATGTCAGTGGTTGTGACGATAACAAATCAAATTTCACAGTCTTAGAGTCTCACAAATCTGCATTCCTCCCTTTAATTAATGCATTCATTTCCTTTCATTTAAAACATTCCCATCTGTTCTATATATAAAGCAAATCTGCTCATTTCCCTTAATACCACTTATTACTGAGCATTTTACATAACAGTGTGTCATTCAGACAAATCTGCTTTTTCTTACTGAAAACAACGAATTAAGAACCGGCATTGGTATTGAACCAATTGACCCAGATTTGTAATCTAGTTTACGTATTAATTGATCACATATTTCCTCATTTGTATCATAATTTTGTTTTAAAGTTATCATTTTGGTATCCGTGCTGTAGCTCAGGATCATAGCAACACTCGTATTGAACAATACAGAGCCCTAATTATTGGGGGTTTGCTCAGTCGCCACTCTTAAATCATATTCTTACTCTTCAGATCTAAGCTGTGTTATGAGATGACTTTACCTCCTATGCTATGTTCACACTACGAGTGACAAAGTGTGGCCAGCTACGTTGTCGCTGAGTTGCCACTGAAATGTTGCTCAAGCGCTCGTTGATGTAGTTTAGGGGTAGGCAATATGGCCAAAATCTTCTATCCTGATACAGGTCATTTCACATCTCGAGAATGATATGTATCATGACGTTTTCTGGTTATTTTGATAATAAATATATTTGAAATAACCACAGAACGTAAAGCGTCGTCCACATTACATATATATTGCAGTAATGCAATTCGGTCGCTGTTTTGTTTTCGACACTGCAATAGAAACAATGTATAAAAATAAATCGTTTTGATGATATAAAATATATCGTCATATCATGTAATTATGTTGTTACATAGTTCTGGGCATTGTCTGAGACGAGGGGACCGGACATGGTGAAACAAAAACATGATCCATTGTAGCTTCACCGCATCACCAGAGTGCTGAAATATGTTGAGGCCAGCATGACTTTAACTTGTAGCGTATCATAGTCGTCACGCAATGACAAGTGACGAGTGCAGTGAGCATCCTCCGGGTCTGAAAAGTAAAGGCAATGGGGAAGTGCCTTAAACTTGCATTCTTTCTAACAGCCAGCAGGGGGCGACATCTCTGGTTGCAAAAAAGAAGTCAGATTGTATAGAAGTTTATGAGAAAATGAGCCTACTTCTCACTTGATTTACTACTTCAGTAAACAATGTAAACATGAGTTTATGGTATCAATCACTAGTTTAAAGTTTTCTTCAATCCAGCGTGATGTTCATATAGTAAATTGTAGACTGTAACATGGTCACCTAAAAATGTTTTATTCAGCGTTCGGCTGTAAGTAGTTCCACCCTTTTGTGTCATCTCTGGTTGCACAAAATCTAAATAGCGACGGCCAAAAACCAAGATGACAACGACCAAAACGCTGGACTCAAGGCTTTAAAATTGTAGGCCGCATACCAATGGTTGAAGTCACGGTGACTGCATCCACTTCTATATACTATATATATATATATATACGGTTTATGGTCATGCGTCAGTTTGCTTCCATAAAAAATAACTTGTTGCCTGTTGCTTTGGCGTAGTGTCAACATACAGTAGCATTACTCATCCCTTAGCTTTAATACTTAAATTGATATTTTCTATCTTTTACATATCTTTATGTTGTGATATTTATGTGATAGTGTGTGACGTATGGCAGGCAGATGGCATTTTCTTCAAACAACAACCAGTCTTTTTCCTCGCACACGATTGTTGTTTTCCACGCTTACTGCAAACATGACTGTTTCTACGTGGGAAGAGGGATGCAACATTTCCTTCTTTAAGCTGAACACTATACATATGTAACTGTGGTGTACCACCAAGATTGAGCTTTCGGTATGCACTATAGTGCACGCAGAGTGGGGATCGTGGCGGCAGTTATATCCCTGATGTCCCAACTGCACCACAGTTGCGCCCGTGGCTCTGAAACTGCCTTAAATAAGTCACACTGTGTGCATCATTGACTCTAGCATTCACCCTGCGCCACTGATCCAAAAAACACAGCCCTAAAACGGTCGGAAGGATCATGATTATACGCATTTCCTGTCTCTCTTTCTCACCTCCCCTGCCCTCTATCTATCTTTCCTTCCTTCCTCCCTTCAGGGTCTGGTGGGAGAAAAGTACGGCAGCATCCGAGTGCCGGGGGAGGTGGAGTCAGCGGAGTTTGAGATGATCTTGGATGCAGCTGTGGAGGCGGGGCTGGACACACACATCTTGGAAGAGTGGTACTGCAGGGACGAAAACTCTGTGCCACCCGCATACTACCTCAAACCCAAAGCCCAAATGCTTAAGAACTACCAGAACTCTGTGAGTCCAGCTAGCGTGCTACCACTACAGGGGTTTTTTTTTTAGCATGTTATTTTACCCACATGGAGGGCTTAACAGTGCTGATTATGGATTCTTGTCCTTGAGATCCGTGGTTCATGAATTAAATTATCCTTGAGGAACATATTTTATATGCACATAGAGAAAAGAAAAGCAGCTTTGTTCTGAGCTTGTGAGCAAAGTAGTTTGGTCTCAGGCAGCTCCTGAGCCCCTTTGAAGTCCTTTGCTTTACTGTTTGCCAAAAAGTTTTTTTATAAGTTAGTTTACATGCAAATGACCCCATAAAAGTCATTTAAAAACATTTCTGTCAGCAAAGTTAATTTCATACAAAACTGTTTAGCTTCTGAGTTCCACCTTGTTAAAATATCTGGATGGGTTTAGATAAAAAAAAAAAAAAAAAAAACTGCATGACAATGTTGGCTTAAGTTTCACTTAAGTCATAAAAATTAGGGATAGGAATCACCAGAGGCCCCACAATACGATATTATCACAATATGATATTATCACTAAAAGATATTATCACAATACGATATTATCACAATATATTATCACTATAAAATATTATCACAACACGATATTATCACAATATACAGTATTATCACTATAAGATAATATGACAGTATGATATTATCAGGATACAATATTATCACAATATGATATTATCACAATATTATCACAATGCAATATAATCACAATAAAATATTATCACTGTAAGATATTATCATGATATGATATTAACAGGATACAATATTATCACGATTTGATATTATCACTATAAGATATTATCACAATATGATATCACAATATTATCACGATGCAATATAATCACAATACAATATTATCACGGTACAATATTATCACGGTACAATATTATCACCGTAAGATATTATCATGATACAATATTATCACCGTAAGATATTATCATGATACAATATTATCACAATACAATATCATGACAATATTTAAGTCACAATCGTACTGCGATTTAAACATTTTGTAATATGCCGAGTATTGCTATAAGACATATTGTGATATATTACCTTTTTCAACTGCAAACTATGCAGCTTGTCAACATGTGTTTTATCTAATAAGATACAGTTTTCATTCACATATTTTGAGGTCAGAGGTTAAGGGACCACTTTGAAAATGGCCGTGCCATTTTCCTTGCCAAAATCTAGTGTTATTATGAAGCGTTATTTCGCATTCTCCCCAAGCTAAAATGACATGGTTGGTACCGATTCCTTAGTTTTTTCATGTGATATGTCTTCACTCTCTTGCTACATCTGAAAGACAGAATAGCGGCTGGATTGTTAAGAGCTTTATAGTTTAAAATCAATACTTGACGTCAGTGTATCAATAAAATATTGCCATCAAAAATATCACAATACTATACTGTATGGATTTTTCCCCCAACTCCTAATAAAAACTGTACCCTGTTGGCCAGCATAGCTCTTTAACACACTTTAGGATGCTAAAAACATTACGATAAGAACATTTCATACTCTCCCTACTAGATAGCAGAATGCCTCAAAAATCAAGATTTTCCCAGGCAATCCAGCCCACATGAAGCATTCTTTCTAAATGAGCATTTCTGTTATGAAACACAGAACAATATTCCTTTTGTTACACTAAGTTTCTGCGCAGTACTTAGAAAACATGAATGACTACATTCCCTCAGTGCATGTCTAACGACCGACTGTCATCTCCCCGCTGCCGGTCCTGCCCAGATGGAGTCGAGCAGCGCAGCTAAGACCAAGAATGACAAGGCCTGGAGGAATGTGTCGGAGGAGATCAAGAGGATCTTCCGGACAGCGGTGCTGCAGCTTCAGGAGAAGGGGACCATGAAGATCGCTCAGGCCAAGAAATTCCTTTGCTCTGGTTAGTTTCAGGTCGACGTCCTCTCTCATGTCATCTTTTGATCGCTTCTTTTCAAGTCTGAAACAGGCCTTAACTCTCGGATAGGAAGCTCACGTCTATCTCTCTGGGCTTTTATTTGGTATTTATTTATTTTTACATTAAAAAAAAGACCTTTAAGTTGATGACACAAATGTCAATTTCTGAATAATATGATTCTATGAAAAACCACAGCCTCCGCATGAATCTACATGCAGCCTACATTTTCTTCATGTTCGCATATGCTGCTATTATTTCTGAGCTATACAATTACTTGTTTAATCAATTAGTCGGATAACAAAAAATAATTGTAAATTCTGAAACATTTTGATAATCAGTTAAATGTTTAAGTAGTTGTTTTAGCTTCTCAAATGGAAATATTTGCTGGATTTTAGTCTTCTATTATAGTTGTCTAAACATGTTGAAACAAGCTATATAAATATGTCACCTTGGCCCTTGGAAAATTATCAAATTTTTACACGTTTCTGATATTTTATAGAGCACACACTTAATCGATTAATCTGGAAAATAATAAGTAAATTAATCAATAATGAAAATAATACTTAGTTTCAGCCCTAGTTGCTACCGTAGACTGTATATAAGAAGTGGACGTAGTCACTGTGACGTTACCCATTGGTTTGTGGACTGCTGTTTTGAAGCCTCGAGTTTGGCATTTTGGCAGTCGCCATCTTGTTTTTTTGAATCAAGAAGCGACACGGGAGGGTGGAACGCCGAATAAGACCTTTTTAGGCAACCAAAATGTTACAATTAACTTTCATGAACAGACAACACACTGTGAAAGGGTTAAAGTTGTAAGAAAACAGACAACTCCCAGACTGGACAACACTGTGGAAGTGACAATCATCATCACCGTTTTCTGGTCTATTTGACTCTAAATGAGACCTTAATTTACTAAATGAACATCATGCTGTATTGAAGAAGACTTAAAAAAAACTCATGTTTACAATGTTTACTGAGCTAATAAATAATGTGAGAAGTAGGCTCATTTTCTCATGGACTTCTATACAATCAGACTTCCTTTTGCAACCAGAAGAGTCGCCCCCTGCTGGTTATTAGACAGAAAGCAAGTTTAAGGCACTCCAGCATTGGCTTCAGTTGTCAGAACCAGAGGTTGCCCACTGGTTACTACAGTGGTTAAAATAAGTACTGGTGATATACAGTCAGCGTATTTGTCTTAGAAAACCAAACAAATCATAACTTTACACATATAATACATCTGATGATTGGGATATTGTGTAACGTTGTATCTGGGCCAAAAAATAATATTTACATGCCAGGCATGAGGCGCAACCATCTAACCTGAAAGCTGTAATATAATCTACAATAAAAGTATTGATTTTTAAAAAATATAACATTAACCTTCATGGGGGGAAATCACAAGGCAAAGGCCATATATTTAATGAGTGAGGCTGCTGTGTAGGCCGTCATCTTGTCACTAAAGTGGTAACAAGAGTTGAGATGTAATCAGGATCTGTCAGACTCAGCTCAGCCGATGACAGTGATTGATCGATCACATTGTATGTTCACCTCTCTGTAATTAATCCAAACAGTGTTTTGCGATGACAGGTAAAAACAGACAGGATTTTTTTTTTCTGAAAAGTGACTTTTCAAGACCACTTTTCCCCTATACGTTCATATTTTGTTTGTTATTTTCTAATATTTTTCGTGATTATCAGGCTAATTATTGAGGAACTTCACTGTATGCTGTGTTAAAGGGGACCTATCATGCTCATTTTCAGGTGCATATTTGTATTTTATGTTTCAACTACAATATTTACATCCTTTAATGTTAAAAAAATACTTTACTTTTCTCATACCAGCTGTGCTGCAGCACCTCTTATCACTGTCTGAAACCCTCATTCTCTGAAAAGGCTGCGCTGACTGGTCAGCTGGCCCCGTTGTGATTGGTCAATAGAATCAAACTCTTCGGACTGTGGTCAAATGCCGCTCTAACTACCTTTGTTTGAGGGCATCCCAATCTACCCTCTAGGCAGGAATTAAGCAAATGTGTTACTAGGTGACATCACTATGTTACAGAAGAAAAGGCGGGACTTCAAGCAAGACCTTTTACATGCTATATATATATATATATATATATATATATAACACTAAAGAAAAGGGAAAAAGCATATTGTGTCCTCTTGAATCACAAAACCACAATTTAGCATTCAACATGGTTCTTGAAAATATACCAATTATCTCCCAGTAAAGTGGCCAATCTGAGCTCTCCTATTAAGATCAAACATCAAAACAGAGAATCAAGTGAATAAACAAAACAGTTATTCTCAGATTTTCATAGCTCTGCTGGTATAAAAGCTAAAGTTACAACTCTGACATTTGACCAATTCCTCACACTGTTTGTTTTCACCCAGTGAGGTTGGTGTAACATGCTCCATCTGTAAAAGACTCCATTTGGGAATCACACAGTTATTACCGAATTGTTTGGACAGCAGTGAATTAATCTTTCAAGACATCTCCTTTTCTTTTCTCTGGCTGTCACTGGAGGAGAAGATCTAAGCAATATGCCAACAGGATCTGATAACAAGTCTCGTTTTATAGCCCTGTCCTTATGGAGCAGGCGCAGCACGTAGCCTTTTGTTGTGGAGGAAATAAAGATTAATACAAAGCTAATTAAGTAATTGCAAGTTTTCTAATTTCCCATGAAAAGGAAGCACCTCTTTTGTGTCAGGAAACCACAGTTTTTTATGCACTGTAATTGAGCACACTGGGCTTTAATTGTACCATATAGAGGAAGTTGTGTCTCCTGGAACTTTCCTTTCACACTTTTCTCTCTCCCACCTAATTAGCAGGCTACCATGTAAGCTAACTACACAGGAGATGCTGGCAGAATTTCAGTCAGTGATACAGTTCAGTGGTGCTGGCTTATGTGATTTTATCAGCTTTGTTTCTTCTTAAATAAGGTTCAAGAGACATCGATCTAATCGGAAGCTAAAGGCTCCTAAAATCTGCTCCCGAATGAAATCTAAATCCTACATCTGTTAGATGTTTATCTTTGCAAATTGTACATTATAATCCAGAGGTGGCTCTTATTGGCAGTACGCCATTGTAGTACATACAGAGAAGTTGAGAAAGACTTCTAAGTTGTATTTTTCTGTTATTTCAGCCTTGGAGGATGAATTAGACTTCGCCCTTGGGAAACAAACTCCTGCCTTTCTCAGGAAATGTGTCTGCTACATTCGCAAGATCGCAAACTTCGACCGCTTCGCCAAAATCCCAGAGATGACCCGATACATGGACATCGTGGTGAGCGGCGATCGCGTCATGCGCAACCAAGAAGCCTACGAACGCCTCCTGAAGGTGCGGGACGAGTTCATCCCCACGGTCGTCGCCGCCTCCAACCTCCGAGTCTATTCCTCAGTCACCCACTGCGACATGAAGTTGGGCTACTCCCAAGAAGTGGAAAGCCACTATGTGGAGGGTCTGTGTAAACAGTTCTACGAGGACATGGTTGATATCATCCAAGCCACGGTCCAGCAGAACTTCGGCACGGAGACCGACCCGCTGTACGATGAGATCCTGCAGCACCTGTCCCTCTGTAAAAGCTACGCGGCACTCTACGAGTTCAAGACAGAGTCGTTGGATTACGTACAAGAGTACCTGATGCCATCCAAGGGGAGCAGGATGAGCCCCCTGGTGGTGTACGGAGGACCTTGCACTGGGAAGACACTGCTGCTCTCTGAGGTGGCTAAACAGGTGAGAATATTTAAAAATGATGCTGTTTTTCTCCTTTTTGTGTGATCCCCGCCTTTCTTTCTGTCTCTCTTTGGCCGGCTCTCGCACTGTGTTCACGCTTGTACTCATCTGTCTGATCTGAGCATGTGTCCATCTTTGTACCGCACTGAATGAGGGGGCGTGCAACTGTTCATCTCTTCTCATCAAACGCTTGCTTGACCATCTGTGCGTCTGCCAAAAGACGGTCCATTGCCATGCACGTCTCTGATTTCCTGTGAAGCTATGCGTGTGTGTGCTGTACATCCGCATGTGACTTCACAGTTTTGCTTTTTTTAAGCCGTTTTGTGTGTGAACATCTGTAGAAATTTCTGCGTACGTTCGTTTCTCAAATGGCGGGCTTGTAGTCTGTGTTTGTGAACCGTATTCTGTGTTCAACTCTCTGGCTTTGTGTGTGCCATCTGGCTGCCCGGCTAGATTAGCATCATACCACAGCCAAGACCACACAGCGCCAACCTACAGATCCACCCCTCCTGTCCAACCTTCGTAATAAATGTCACATTGATACACTAAATTATTGTAAGCGCCATTCATATCATCCAAGTTCTTTAAATGACCCATATCATGCTTATTTTCAGGTTCCTACTTGTATTTTATGTTATTTTCCTCATACTGTCTGCATGAATATGCCTGTATTTAACCCCTGTCTGAAACACTCGCGCATTTCAATGGAAGTTTGTTGCTAGGCAACAGTTTGGGTCCACGTTTACTTCCTGTTGTCATTCTGATGTCATTCACTTCAGTTGCATCCAAAATTCTATATTAAGATGCTATTTAGTGCGCTAAACAGTGTTTTTAGTATGTCCAAAACTCAGTAGAGAACCAAAGCCATGTGAAATGCATACTATTTCAAGTGAAATATTACAGTATCCAACACTGGAGACTATGGCAGCATAAATATCCCACAATGCAATACAGTAGTTAGAGGTCGACCGATTAATCGGTCAGACAGACCATAGGTGTTCAATGAATGTTTACTAAAGTTGAGAAATTTTGTGTATCATTTGTTGTTATTATTAAGCTGTTATATTTTATCAGATGGAGGGAAAAAAAGAAAGTCACCCAAACATCCCCCCCCCCCCCCCCCCCAAAAAAAAGGCCACCGGCTGTCCTGATTCTCCAATAAATCGGCATTGGCATCGGCCATAAAAAAAAACTTATCTGTCGACCTCTAACAGTAGTGATAACATCATCATTCCTAACAGACTATTGTGGACGGCTCTATATCGTCGGTAATTTTTAAATTTAACCGTAAGTATGAGATTTCACTTTGCTAGGCATAATACAGTATTTGAATTAGTTCAGACTTTGTTTTTCACAAATCGCTGTTTTGGTCACATGAGGTTACCATGTTACATCTCTTCAACGTCTCCCAGGAGGCTCTCAGGACGTGATGACGGCAATTACCACTCGGTGCATCCGAACAGATACATACAGTACTACTTTTGATTCACACAAAAGTGTGTTAAACAATAGTACACCTACGTAGTGCGTTTGCAATTCAACCAAAGCCGTAAAGTGCAACCAGAAATAACCAGATAATGTTTAAAACTGTGAAATGATCTTTATGTCATTGTTTTGTGACGTCACAACAATTTCTGAAGACAGGCTGTGTATAATTTCTCCATGGATTGAGTGTTTCGATATATCACTTAAACCTGCTTTATCACATAAAAGACATGACAATCTAATTTTTTACAATATGGGGCCTTTAAATGTTACAAGGTACAATAACAGCAATAAAACACTGATAAAAGCCTAAAACATCAGTGTTAAGATTACCAGGGGACATAAGATAGTAAGTAGAAAGTAAAATCAACACTAAATGAATTCTCATAAAGCAGAGCTTAGTAATGGAGGAGGAAGTGTGGAAGACAACATGGACAAGGACTCTACGGTTTCTATCAGGGGAGTTTACCTGTTTTCTTAGAGCCTGTCCCAATTTTTGTGCCATGAACGTCTTTGTTGCAGAGGAGTATGTTTCCACCAGCGTTGCTGGGTTGGTTCGTTTGTCTGTCTATTAGCAGGATTACTCCAAAAGTCTGTGATGGATTTGAATGAAATTGTTTGTGGCACAGTGAATATTTTGGTGGCGATACAGATCATGATCCGGATTCAGGATTTTTATAAAGGATTCCAATCCGCCGTAACATTAAGACCACTGACTATAACTGATGCGTTGATGAGGTGCGACCAAGCCTCCTTCCGGAGAAGAAAGCGAGAGAAAAAGACACTGAAATTAGAGTTGAGTTTGCAAAGCACAAAGTTTTTTGGAAAGAGTAACGACGACAGTTTAGGTGAGTTTAATTGTTTCTGTCCAGCTGGAAGTGTTTTACGATTCTCCGCTACGTACAGCTGATCTCAACATAAGCGAAACAAAAATACACGAGGACGATGGCGCACGTTGAACGGAGGGGACAATCGTACTCGTATCGGTCTGCGCTCTCCAAGTGCCTTTCTAGTTCTTTGCTGTTTTCAATACCAGGTTGATCATTCAAAAGCTTCCTTGTAACATGTTGGCAGCCACACTGTCCTCAAGTTTTTGTAAACAGAAAAAGGGAGAATCTGCTTTTTTTTTTAAATCAGAATTATTTTTTTTTAGAAATTCACAAAAATCCAGATATCACTTTTACCCATTTGAAATATACTGCTAATTCCCGCAGTTAACAATTAATAGCTTGTTTTGGCTCAAATGAATGAAACGATTCATTAAAATGACGGCATGATTTGATATACAGTATTTTTAAACTATTGCTGTCCACACGGATTAGCCTGCTGTTTTATCACACAACCCTATTACACTACAGTATGTGACTGAGCAGTCGAGTTCACATTTAGTGCAGTTTTACATGTGGAAATGCACACTTTATAACTTAATTTGAAGCTGAAAAAGCACTAGATTATAAAATACTAGCACTGATAGATGCAGTTAACCCATTTGTTGAATACTGATTCCAGCTATTAAGTATATTTTTGCAATTTTCACCACTATATTATCCTATGTATTAGTCTTAAGCCAGTTAATACTTACAGTTAGCATGTTACAACAAAAATAATAATAGTTTGAAAGTGTACGTGGCCTTGGTGTTTGAAGGAGAAACGGATGCTATTAGACTAAAAGAGGTGCAGCGCTGTCCAAACAATTCGAAGGGTGAAGTGGTCTGCATGGGGCAACTGTGCCACTGTGAGTCCACAGGGTGTAATTCACACATAACCTGTTGGGTTTGATTCAGCTGAACCATGAAGCATTTATGTCGTTGCTTTTGAGCTCAGACCACCTGATGTTCTGGAAAATAGAGGTCCTGTACCCCTCTGAGCAGACTATAACTATAACAGACCAACCACAGCTTACGTGATGCAGAAATGTGTAAACCCAAATGCTGATATTGGACAGAGGCACTCTTATTTTGTCATGTAATAGTTCAGGATAATTTATGTCCTGTTTCCGTTTCTAGTATCTCTGACAAACAAAAGCCAGTAGTAATATGTACATATAGTGTGCAAATATAGATAACTACAATTTGTCCACATAGCAATGACCTGTAAGTCAATTTAATCTACTTTACTAACCACAAACCTCAGTGTGGTTAGTAAAGTGGATAAAAATGGCTCACAGGTTAACACACCGAATATTTATAGCTTGTCTTTGATACATAATTCAAGTCAGTCCACCGAGACGAGAGAAATTCAGGTCAGAATGTCATCAAACATTTGTGGGACTCGGGGCAAAGCTTTGTGTAGCACGGCTGCAATGAGCTCTGAAACTTGGATACAAATTTACAAATACACACAAATGCATGTGCAAAAAAAAAAGTATGCATTCAGGACTTTCTTAAAAAATCGGATTACTAAAAAGTAGGGTAAGAAAAAAAAGGGGTGAGAAATATTCAAAGCTGTTTGAAGACACATACCTCTACACAAAAACAGTGACATCTGTCTGAGGATACCTAATAGTAATGAATTTGAATACAAATAATGAATACTGTTGTGGCATTATGTCTTCTTTCACAGATTTGGGGATATTTATTTATTACATCCTATTAATAAACAAAGCATTTGAACGCTGATTCAATTTGAAGGTCTATTACCATGGCAACAGTCAAAGCTTCAGAGCATTTAGGTCAGCCCCACAAAAAAGACAGATTGTTTTGCGTGCACACACACTTCAATGGTAATTTAATTTAATTATCTGTATGTAACAAAGTGACAAAGAGATGGATAATAGCAAAGGGAATTGTGAGGTATTTTATTTGGAGCTGTATTCCTCTCAGTAACTCGTAGCCTGAGGCCTCTGCAGAGTTTTGTGATGATAACAGGTGTGTAAGGTTGCAAAACAGGTTTTCATATCATCAGCCAAGTCGTACACGGAATTATGCATATCAGATGATGAATTACACTAGTTGTTAAATAGACTATTATAGCATAATATGCAGCAGCATGTACTGTAATTGGTTCCTAACGGTGCAGTTGCTGCTTTGACAGCTAAAGAATATTGCGAGTACAAAAATGAGTCTTCAGGGGCTCTTCTGAATTTTGGGCCCACGATAATGGCTGGCATTTACTGCACATAAGAATCTGGTTAATTTAAGTTATGTAGACTTTCATTTATATCTGATTGGAATAGTGGGCTAGGCATACAGATTCAAGAAAGCTATGTTGAGAGAGAATGCAACTACCTCTATGATCTTGCCTTACTGTTCTGCAGGTACATCGTATTCAATGTAACGTGTAAAATGTGACATACATGTCATAGTTACATTTCAGTTATTTAAAATTGTAAATAATCTACTGACAGATTCTGTGCAGCTCTCTCTTTCCCTCCTAGTCTCTTCCACACAGCTAAATGTGGAGTAGGCGTCATCCTGTTGCCCTAAAAGTGTCAAATAACATCTTAATGTCTGCCGAAATCTCAGCTGGGCCATTTAATGAATTCATGAATGGAATTATAATATCAATGAAGCCTCAGAAATTGGAGTAGAGCTCATTCATGGGATGTTTCAAATGATGATAAAAATGATTCATTTATAAATTAAATCTATGTGTTAATTACAGTATGAATGTTTGAGGGCAGTAAAAAAAAATTAACATTGCTGAGATTTACACATTTATCTATGTCTAATAAAAAATACAAATTTGGTGTAGCACAGATATGGTGTCATAAGGTAAAAGTGTATGAAATCTCTCCATGCTGTGCTAATGAGCCCTCACACTGTTAGAATAACAATTAATTTAATCCCTCTGGCTTCACTGTAGAGCTTTGATTATTCTAGTTGTTTGACTGTGTTTGTTAGTTAAGAGCAAGCAGAAAAGTACATTTTGCTCACAATAAATACAATGTCTGAAAGTTTTCCATTTTAAGATTTTTATTTTATGGATTTGTTTTTGCCTATGTTGTTGCCTTATGCGACTATCACATGTACTTTTCAAATATGGAATATTCATAAAAACCATTATATTGAAAAAAATCTAATCTAAATATCCTAACAGTCATCTCTCAATGCTGTTTTCAGGCCTACACATGGCTGCAGAAAGAGATGGGCCCTGAAACCGACCCAGTGGTTATTGTCCGTTTTATTGGCTCCAGCCAGCTCTCCACAGACCTACGCACCCTCCTCCAGAGCATCTGTGAACAGATTGCAATAAACTACCGCTGCCTGATTCACTTTTTGCCTAACAAGATCCAGGAGATGAGGGAGCTCCTGATCAACCTTCTTGGGGAATCTTCATTCAACCGGCCCTTGGTCATTGTCCTGGATGCCCTAGAGCAGCTCTCAGATTCCGATGAAGTTCGCAAGCTGTGGTGGCTCCCCATACATCTGCCTCGGACAGTTCGCATTGTAGTCTCAACGCTGCCCAACAAACATGGCATCCTGCAGAAGCTTCGACAGCTCATCCATGATGAAGGGTATTATGTGGAATTAATCCAGAGGGACCGCAAGGTCTGCAGCCAAACACTGAAACAGCAGTTGCTGGGAGTGAAGAGAAAGGTCACATCAGGCCAACAGATCTATGTCAATGAAGCGCTTGCCAAGTGTACATTGCCAATGTTTGTCAATCTCATCTACAGAGAAGTAGTTCATTGGAGATCTCACAAAGATGTGGACGACAGGTCTCTGTGCTCCACAGTGCATGAAAGCATAGAACAACTCTTCTACTCAGTGGAGAACAAGTTGGGCCAACGATTTGTCTTCCGAGCATTAGGTTATATCACCATGGCCAAGGCTGGGCTAACTGAGGTAGAGCTGGAAGATATTCTGTCCCTTGATAATATAGTTCTTGGCGATGTCATTGTGGCAACTTACCTCAAAAACCCCTTGAGGATCTCCTATGATTTGGTTGCAAGGCTGAAAGAGGAGCTGGATGGTTATCTGGTGGAACGTCAGGTACGTAATGTCACCTTGATGGTTTGGGCCAACAGACACCTGCATCTCATTGCACAGAAGCTGTACCTTAGCAATGAGGAGGATGTCCATCAAATGCACAGCCTCCTTGCTGAGTACTTCCTGGGGGCATGGGCAGGAGGCAGGAAGAAGATCTTCACTTACGATAACAACCATTTCACTTCCCTGAATATATCTCACCACAAAAACCCCCACCATCAGCAGTCCCATGAAAAAACATCCTCTGACAAGTACTCCTATGACAGACAGACTCCAGAGCAGCCTTGGGTGTTCCAGTGCAATCTTTTGGAGCCTGACATTTTCTTTGTCAACCATAGGAAGATGACAGAGCTGGTATACCACCTTACCAGGAGTGGGCGCACTGATGACCTCATGTTCGGTGTCATCATGAACTTCAGCTGGCTGTACACAATGATCAAGATTGGCCAGTTTGAAAAGGCTTTAACAGACATTGACCTAGCTTACAGCTACACCCAAGAAAAAGAACTAAAGTTCCTGGCCACAACTCTCCGTAGCATCAAGGTAAAAGTGCTGAAGAACCCAGCGTCTCTGTCTGCAGAACTGCAGCAAAGGCTTCTGCCAGTTGTCACCTCCCTCCCCAAGCTCAGACATCTCCTCCTGGAGTGTGACAAAGATGGACCGAAGTACTGCTCCATTGTGCCTCTCCACTCCTCTATGGATGTCACCTACAGTCCAGAGAGGCTTCCTCTGTGCTCTAGCTACATGCAGATTGTGGAGGTCTTGCCTACCCTTGCCCCAAACATAGTCCTTGTAGCCCTCGAAGATGGGTCTGTCAGCACCTGGGATGTTGAGAGCAGACAACTTCAAAGACAGATCGACACAGCCAGATCCGTTGTGCTTGGAATAAGGCTAACCACTGATGAAAAGTATCTGGTTGTGGCCACAACCAAAAACACGTTGCTCATCTATGATAATCACAAGTCCTGCCTTTTATCTGAGGTTGAAATCAAGGGATCCAAGCACGGTGGTGTCACTGGTGGGGTGGCCTTCATCAATGGTTTTACTTTGTCCACGCATCATGCTTTGGCATGGCTTGAGGCCAGTAAAGACGTCAACGTTATTGACCTACTCTACGGTTGGCCTCTCTACCAGTTCCATTGCTGGTACGAGGTGACTTGTGTCCAGTGCTCTCCAGATGGAATGTATGCCTTCTGTGGCCAGTACCTCAACACTGCATCCATCTTTCATCTGGGAAATGGGGACAAGTTGGCCACTGTCACCTCTGAGTTTTCTGGGGGATTCGTAAAGTCCATTCTAGTTCTGGACACCCTTAACCAAATGGTGATGGTTGATAATGAAGGCAGTTTGTCAGTATGGAACACCAAAGAGATCACCAACCCACGTCTGATGGAGGATTATGATTGCAGAGGGGATGACAGTGAAGTGGTGGGCATTGAGTTATCTGAAGACCAGCGCTCAATTCTCATTTGCAAGGCAAGAAGTATTGAGGTTCTGGACACAAAAGTATGGAAAATGGTAGAGAAATTCAAAGCCAAACGCACTGAACGCTTTGTGGCTGCTGTTCTCTCCAAGAATGGACAAAGCATTGTGGCCTCCATGGAGAACACCTCCTCCATCTTTGTCTGGAGAAGGGACAGTGGACAGTGCATGGCTAGCCTGATTGAGATTTCAGGTGCTATCGTCAAGCTCATCAAATCAGCCCACCACAACCTGCTTCTTTCTGTTGCCAGCAGTGGAGTGCTGTCTGTTTGGGACATTGATATCATCACCGCCATGTCCAACATTGACAAAACAGGCAAGAAGATCCAGACGTTGCAACTGTCCGGCAGAGAGGATTATGTGTTTACTATGGACGGTTCAGAAGCTGTCCACAAATGGAACTTCAGCACCGGCTTTATTGAGACAGTCTTTAAGCACGAGGGCATAGTGGAGAACTGTGTCCTAACTTCCTCAGGGGATCTCATGGTGACTTCAGATGACAAGTCCAGTCAGTACATCTGGCAAACCAACACTGGAGAAAACATCTTCCGCATCAATGGACAGAGAATATCACAGCTTCTAATCACCCACAATGATCAGTTTGTGGTGTCCCTCTGTGAGCAGAACGCCTCCAGAGTCTGGAGGCTCGGGACTGGGCACAAAGTGTGCAACATTTTAGTCACCCTCCAAAATGCACTGATCACCACAGCAAACACTTTCCTTGTGGGAACCTCCAAAAACAAGCTCCTCGCTGTCAGCCTGTGGTCAGGCAGCGTATCCAAGAAGTTTGTCTGTGATGATGGCATCACCATTGTCAACTTCAAGCTCATTCCTGACTGCCCTGACTGCGTGGTGTTCATCACATCCACAGAGACCGTCTTCATCTGGAGTGTGGCAGATGAGTCAGTTTGCAGGCGAGTCCAGCTGCCAACCAACTTCCTCAAAAATCTGGAGGACTTCCAGATCTCACCTAATGGGAAACTAGGAATTGTCTCCAAAGGTGATGAGAATATTAATGTCCTGGATCTTCACAGCGGGAAACTGAGGCTTGTCCATGCTGCTGGTATAATTTGGCGTCAGAAGTTATCAAGAGATGGACGTTATCTAGTGTATGTCTGTTTCCGGAACTGTGATGAAGATGACGATGCTGGTGTTGTGTCAAATCTGATCGTGATGCGCCTTGCTGATGGCAAGAGCATCGGCACATGCTCTCTATACAAGACGCCCACCTTCCTGTCTCTCTCCCAGCGAGCACTAAACATCATCATTGGCTTTGAGGATGGCAGCATCGGCACATACACAGTAGTGGATCGTGTGGATGCTGCCCTCAAGATAAAGATAGCCACCTCCAACAGCCGACAGATTGTCAACAATGCCTCGCAGAAAGTGCGGCCTAAATGTGGCAACCACTCCTTTAAGACCGTTGCCGACTGCATTTGGAGGGAGTCAACCGAGGTCTTCTCCAGGGACAGCCCTATCAATGTGTCAGACTCTGGTGAGGGTGAGTCGACCACGCCTACAAAAAAGACTGAACTGCTGCAGTGATAGGTGGAGATCAGAGAAGCGGATGGAGTTAGGACAGGAAGGTGGAGATAGGTGATGAAGTTTAGAATCTCTGGGGTTGCAGTTGATTCTTGTTTACAGCCACGTGATTCAGCTGCAGATGTCAGCCCTCTGGGTAGTTAATGGGCCGACCGTTTAAACGCTGCACTCAAATTATGTATTACTTACTTCCAACTTATGATACAGTTTCTCTTTGTTTTACACACGAAGACTGTTAGAAAAATACTATGTTTTTTGAAAAGAAGAAAAAATGTTAATTATGTGAGTATTAGTTTGCCATTATGTGTCCTTTTGCATTTGAAGAACAAAGTTATTATTCAAATGTCTTGGTCAAACATTTTCAAAGCCATTCCAGTGATCTTAGCCACTTCCATTGTACACTATCTTTATTTACATTGTGCACATTAAGCCATAATGTTTAAGAATAGATTTATGTTTGTATCAACATCAGTCGGTACTGTACAAAAAAAAAAGGAAGAACTATGAACATATGTACATATCCTTTTTTGGCTGCTGCAATTTGTGCAACTCCTTAAAAATGTTATGTTGTGCTTAATGCAATCAAAGTGAGTGCCTGGAATTTAAAATGTTCTTTATGTGCAGATTACAAGATTTATGAAAATGCAGGGAATTTGTAAACACAGTATACACACAGTTACATAATACTTGCATTGATGTTAAATCTAAACAATCAGTGTACTGAAATCCAGTCAACAACACGAGAGATCGATGGCATTGCTCTTTGTAATGATAGACGTAGAAATTTCTTGGAACAGTTTACGTAAATTTGGTGTGAATTTACCTGCAGTTCCATCAGTTTGTGTGCTGTTTGTGTTAAGGGAAACACCACTATTGAGCATACAGTGTAGCATAGCACCATACACATTCACGCCTTAAACAGTGTACTTGCTTTAGGTTTAGTGAAGTTTGTTCAAATGTTCCAGTAGAAAAGGACAGAGTGATATTAGCCCAATGTTTCACTGAAACAGCTTGGCCATGTGAATATAATCATAGGTTTAGACAGTAGGTGGAAGCACTTTATAAGTGGTTTGTGAGAAATTAATAGATTTATTCATAGGAAACATTGTGTAAATTGTTTAAAGTGATCTAGAGTTGTCTTAAAATAGGTATTGGATTTGCCTACAAAAATACACAAGGCCATCCAGGTACTTGCAGGTTACAGCTAACTCACTTGATATGCTTCAATCTCTATATGTATGCCTGGTATTAATACAAAATTAAGATGCCATCATCTTAGCATCTAAGACAGGAACCTTGGAAGTATATGGGATCAAATAAGGGTCAATAAGATTTTGAGCTTGTGAAATGATGTTTATAATTCATTTAAAAACATTAGGTTGTACATCAGCTTTTGTAAACCTGTTAAAAAAACTTTGCATGTAAAATTAAAGATTGTGAATGTGCAAGAAGAAAATTGTAGCTACAGAAAAAAACTGTCAAAACAAAATAAATATAAATATATAATAAAAAAGCTAAATACTGTTTTAACTGTGAGATTACACATCTGAGTACAGCTTCAAAGCAAAAAAAACTGTTGGATGAACCCACACTTAAATTACAAGTATAAATCTTTTACAGCCAAAATCATGACCAAAATTTACACTTTCAATCACTTTTACTTTTACTTTCTGGTTCAAATCTGTACCCAGATCACACAACCAGTCTTTGATATTATTTGTGCACAAATTGTATTTAGACATACTGAAATTATTCCAACAACACAAATTGTTCCTTACATCTTCACAGTGTTTACAAGGGTGATATAGAGTATCTCTTAATCTTTTTGACCCTTGAGCCCATAGAAATGTGACTCTGGTAACATCGTGACATCAAGAAATAAACGCTGGTTTTCTGACAATCTGCGGACAAAGACTTCATCTATGAAGTTGTACCTTGCAGGTACCATGATCGCTGTTTTTAAGCATGTCTGTAATAACCCAAAATGCAATTTTGAGCTCTGATGAGACCCATCGTCTGCCAGGCATGATTGAAAACCACACACTTACACTTTGACATATACTTTTTAAGGGCTATTCCATTTTATTATACGTTTACTAGTTTTGAACTGTTGAGATAATGGCCCTTGGATAATTTCAAACTGGGTAGCAGCATCAAGCTTTAAAATACCTTATTTCCCAAGAGTTTCCAAATTGAAAAAAAGATATTATATAATTGCCAAAGTCCAGATTAAAGTTTCATTTTGTTGACTGTCTCGTTTGCTTTTTGAGGGTTATACTGTAATTATATTGTTACCAAATTGTTTGTGTTCTACTGTGATTATGTTTATGATAGAGACAATGTGCTATCTTTGCTAAAAAGTTTAAAAATATATTGGAATGCCAGTTTAAGAGTATATTTGAATGTGTCCATATGGAAGCCAGTAAACGGTATTATTGTATGTTAAGTAACTTGAATGAATTTTAATAACTTACATGTTTGCAACTCATAGTTGACATACTGGTATAATGAATGTTTCTATTGTATTCTTTGTATTGTCAGGACTGACTTACCTGTTTAGAGATTTATATTTTCATAAATGTTGTACTTACATTTTGTTACAGAGTTGTTTAACTGGAATTCAAACAGAAAAGAAACTTATGTCTGAAGCAATATGAAACTAGTGTGTATGCATCGTTTGTATGGAACATTTTAATGTAATAAAATGGTTCGCTTTTTGCCTCCACTGCACAGCCTCGGGCTTTTCACTGTAATTACAGGTTGCTACAGGATGTAGCGCTCATGTTTCTGTATAAAGCCTTTTATTTACTGTCTTTGACAATGACTGATGTGAACAAACTCTTTTCTAATTGGCTACAATTAGCCCAGTCCTGACATACCGGTAGCTGTAAGTTAAGTTGCAGAGCATGCTGGGAAACAGGTAATTCATGGTTGTTGTTTTTTTGTTTTCCAGAATCAGAAAATACTGACAGTGCTGACAGCCTCTCCACACACACACACACACACACACACACACACACACACACACACAACAGAGCTGTAAAATGATTTGATAGGCCAGTGATTGCGCTTCTCCGCTTGATGCCGAATGCCAGACAAGCGTGGTGAATATTTCTCCAACACTGGCTGACATTGTCATTATAATTAGCCGATGCATGTGCACCTGTACGCTGCAGAGCGCCAAACACACACACACAAACTTGCAAGGCAAACACATCCAGCATCAAGCTGCGACTGGCCAATAAAAGCCTGTTGCTTTGGGCTACCATTTTAATTTCCCAGTGGTGTCACTCTAAGCCAATCTGTGTGTGTGCGAGTGTATGCGTGTGTGTCCTGTCTCCACGGCAACATCAGGTCCATAGCGGTGACAGGCTTGGTCACGCCTCTCATTGTAATGATGGTGAGCTCATGTCTGTTGGCTATTGGGGCTGCTTCCAGTCCTTATGACAACAAGGGCTTGACTATCGCTAGCACATTCCACCTGCAGCGCCACACAGGCATATAATTACACCACTTGTTTGTTGAACAGGAGGTCTCCACAGGTCAAAGTGTGTGTTTCTATGTGTGTGCCCTACAGTAGATACAGTATGACATTGCCTCGTATTTGCTCAGCCCTAAAATAGCCTCGTCATTGTCAGCTGCATTTACTCTATAAGCCAGGGCCCTCCTTTGGTCATCCTTGTATTTTTTCAACTGTAACCTGTATTTTCAACAATGGGGAAACCTATGAGTCACCTGTATATCTCCCCATCCCCCTTCTACTCTCTGGCAGTCCAGATAAACCAGCCACAACTAAACTTTTACCTTGCTGACAGCTGAAATTTAAGTAGAAGCAAAGCCCTGCACCATTTAAGCTTAAAAAAAGACACCAAATCCTGTTTGTTTAAGTACTAGCCCCTTTTGACTAACGAGAAGCCTTTCACCAAATATGGGATGTTTGCACTGGGAATTCACACCAATTTTAGGCCGCTCAAAGTCAAAATTAAAATTTTACAAAGCACCATTCCTTGTCTGTGAAGCGAGTTATAACAAATCCAACCACTGAGGCACAACCCACACTCATTTTCATCCCTTTTATGTTGTTTTCTTTCTCCATATTTCCCCCATTGCATTAATACTAGACCCCAGTTTGGAAAGATAGCTACCAACAAGCCCTGACCTAATTCCTCCAAAGCATGCTGGGAAGAGAGACGCCAACATGTGAAAGCTTCCTTGCTCTAGTTTGATTTCAGGGGAACGGGAGGAAAGTGGACATGTTAGAAGAGCTGCTGCCTGTGATGGTTTAGAAGAGATTATAACGTCCACTCCGTCATGCTGCGGTTGGGATTTTTGGATGTAAACGCCCAGGACAGAGGAAGAAATTAAACATGGTGAGGAGTACAGGCAGTTAAAAGCTCCAGCACAAAAATCCAATTTGCTGACTAAACTTAAGGCTCTGTTGGAATTAATCATTACAGTGACGTGATTTTCTTTCTCTTTTGATTTTAGACAATGACACTATTTGAAAGGCACCAGTCCAGGAATGACTAAGTACACACCAAAGTCCATTTATTTTTCTGCCAACTGACACGTCACTGCTGAATCCCAACAATGAGGATGTTCAAGTGAAAAGTTATGGCTTTCTGGTGTGAAGAATCATTAAAATGACAAAGGTACGATTTAGTCTGAGGTCATGTCCACCCAAGATAAACATTCAAATTACTTCTCGTTATTTTAGTTACAGAAAAGGTCAAAACAACAACTTTAAGGAGTAGATTCTTGAAAACTTGGAAACTTCGGGAGATTTCAATCAGTAATTGTCAGATGGAGGTGAACTTTGAGCCCCAACTTTTAAGCCAACATGGACAAAAATCTTCCTAGAGTTCTCCACAAAAATGGAAATTTCACTGTCTACAATGCCGTGACCACATCAATATAGATTCTTCACTTTCTTGCCAAGAGTTGATATCACTTTCATCTCTGTACAGTCAATATGAAGCTGCAGCAAGGAGACGATTAGGTTAGCCAAGTGAGACAAAACTAATCTACTATCATTTGGCATGAATTTGTGTCATACAGATGCAAATGTGGCTCGCGTTTCAAGACAAGTCGGGTGGCCATATTGCCACAGACCCCTGACAAACTGAGGAGAGTCCACCACACAACAGACACAGGGGATCCCTGACTTTCTTTGCAAGGAGAGAGGGCCGTTGAAAAGTGCAATGTTTTCAGTACACTAGGAAACTGTAGTGGCCTGGATGTGGGAACACATTGATTTCACTTGAACTAGGCTAGACAATGGTTATGCAATATAGGTTCAACATGTTAGTCAGAGCACATATGCTGAAAGCTTTTTTTTTGCCCATTGATGCCAAATATATTCCACCTACTGCAGCTTTAAGTGGACTGACTAACATGCAGCTAAAACCAGGCTAGCAAAGCACAATAAGCAATATAACCACATGAAACATTGCACACAAAGCTACATGAGCAGTTCAGTCAACGGTAAAGTCACAGAGAGAGAAGGGGTTGTGCATTTCACTCACCATAGTCAAAGACGAAGGCCATTCTCCAGCCTGTCATGGTGGCGAAGTGGTCAATAACCATGCTGCACAACAGCCCACCAGCCTTTCGGTCCTACAAGGCAACAGTGGCTACTTTGGCTAGGATGCCAAGCCGGTCCAGTCCACATGTGGTCCTCAGGTCCAAGTGGATCCTTGTCAAAAAGAAGACACTACCACCAAAACAGCCTCTGAAGTTTAGAGCAACCAGCTAACATTAGCTACTCTGTGCAGACAGTTTTCTTCACTGAAAGTCTAAATTCTTCTTGTTTTCCTCTCCATACACAGCTCTAGTTTTAGCATTGGCCTGCTGTCAGATTTAAGATTTTAAACTGCTGCCTTTGTTCACTAAAACAAAACAAACTCAAAATCTCCACTCTCAATTATAGCATTTGCTAATGTTTGCCACCTGCTAACAGTGATAACAATACGACGTTGGTGCGATTTGATTGGTGGAGGGTTGGCAGGTGGTATCGGACGCCTTATCTGATTGGTTAATCCTTGAAGCGCTCTCATCACGATCATTACACTACTCCATAGCCGGGTGCAATACCGTGTTTTCAACACACATTGACTACCGTGTATTTAGGGGGGCGCTGTTTCACTAAAATACTCAACGTCTCCTGGCTGCTCAAATTAAACTCGCTCTTTGCAACAAAGCAAATAAATGTATTTCCTAAAATATTAAGATAGTTATTTGTATGTTTTTTTATTAGAATTTTTGGCAACGCTCTTTCCTCTGTGTTTCATTCTTTCACAGAAGCATTGTTGTAAAAATAAAAATGTTAAAAAAGAGGAAGCAGCAGAGTGAGAACAGTATTTATGCAGCGCCGCTGGCCGTATCTTGGAAAATGTCTAGAAGGGCTCTCTTTTGCATTTGATGTGTCACATTGTTGTCATGTTTTGTGTCTTTGCCAGGATGTTAGCCGCCATCCTGTCAACTGCAGCCAGAGCATGAAAAACATTCAGAAATATTCAGAGTATTTTCTTTTTCCAAAAACCTGTGTCTGAAATTGCATCACACTTTCATACTCATACATACATACTGTAGTCATGGAAAGCATTTACACCTATTGCAGCCAGAGAAATTATTCTGATTAGTTCCCACTTTCTTAAAAAACAATTAATTAATGTAATGTCCAATATAAAGCACAACCCAGAGCAAAATAAGGCCAAAAACTCCCTTTTGCCCCATTTAACCCATACTTTATGTTATCATTTGTAACATCTTCATGAGGCAGCACTAGATAAAACTTTAATGTCTGTGCATCTGTAAACACTCAAACCGGTTTTTCAGTTTTGTGTCATCCTCAGGGAAGTGATTTGTCTATTTAGTCATACAAAACAGTAAATATGCTAAAAAAGATTTAAAAAATACATTGATCAAGAGCACTTTTGATGGATTGTCCCTGGAAATAGGTTAAAAGTGCATTACATTACTGTATTTGCTCCATTTTTTGATAATAATAACTCTTTTGTAGATGTTTTCAGTGTAAATGTTGGATCGGACTCACACTCAGAGACTTTTCTTTTTCTTTTTTTTTCCTTTTTCTGGGCTGAAGCCAAGTTTTAAGTAAGTAGCAAGTGTTAAGGGGTGATTCCACTCTAATCGCATCCAAGTCATATGATCAACTGTGAGGAGGCTGGTCAGGTTAAGCTGAGTCAAGCTGGACATACTTTGGCACATCAAAACAGGAAGTCAGTTATATTAAAACCTCAGGTGGCATCTTGATGGTGTTCTGTTAATGTTAATGTGGGTGAATTATGACCCTCAGATGGTAATTATTACAAGGCATGCATTAGCCAGTATAACATAAAATCAATTAAGGTGTGCTGCTAACGTCATTAGTTTGATGCTGCATTATTTTACAGAGTGATTCCCAACCTTTTCTGTTTGTAATTTCTTAAAATGAAGCAGCTTCTCTTCTCTTTTCAGGTTATTGTTGTGTTAGTGTGGACATGATTTGTGAGCAGTTCAACCAAAGTTTGCCCCTTTAAAAAAAAAAAAAAAAATCTTGGGACCCTATATCATGTTTCAACTTCTTAAACCTCTTTTGCTCCATGTAAAGCAATTTGTATTTTTTTTCTTTATGATAACAGCTAAGCAGTGGAAGAAGTAGCGTATTCAGATCTTTTACTGAAGTATGACTAGCAATTATACCACAATGTAAAAATACTCTGTTACAAGTAAGCGTCTTGCATTCAAAATGTTATTTTAGTAATAGTATACTATAAGCATAATGCTTAATGTACCGAATGTAAAATTTCATAATTTATACTAGGGCTGTTGGTCAAATAAAATATTAAATTGCAATTAATTGCATGATTGACCATGATTAATCACAATTAATCACAAATTAATTGCACTTTTTAAAAAAAAAAAATGTTGTTTTTAAGCTACTATGACATGGTTTGACATGGTACCAATGGATTCCTTAGGTTTTCTAGTTTCATATGATGCCAGTATCTTCACCCAACCTTTAAAACTGATCCACTACAACCTCTGACAGATTGATTATATTAATGCGTCAAAGAAATTAGTGGCATTAAAACTAATTTGCGTTAACATGTTATCACCTTAACTTTGACAGCCCTAATTTATATTATATTTCTTGATTTAATTAGTGATGCATTAATGTATACATCACTTGAATGTTGCAGCTGGTGAAGGTGGGGCTTATTTCAACTAAATACTGATTACTATAATTACCATAATAATACAAAATAAGGGATTACTTGATTAAATTTTGTATTAATAATGTAAATCTAAAACTTGTCAAATAAATATAGTGGAATAAAAAGTACAATATTTGCCTCTGAAATATAGAGGAGTAAAAGTATAGTATAAGGTTGTATAAAATGGAAATACGCTTGTACAAGTACCTCAAAATTGTACTTAAGTACACTATTTGAGAAAATGTACTTACACCAACTATGTTTGCACAGTTTAGTAAATTATAAATGATAAATATTATAAATAATGTCCTGCTTGTTAAGGTTCGTAGATTTTATTTTGAAAGTGGTGACAGGAAACAGTTGTAGTTCGCTGTTTGTAGTTTGACAGTGGTCCACTTGTTTCCCAGGCTAACTAACCATCAGACGGCTGTTCAAACAGGAGACATGGGACTGTGGAGTCACCGAGGGGGGGAAACTCTTCTCCACAACAACTCCAACCAAAGGAAGGAAGTCACATCCAGCTGAAGATGTCTAATGGAGCCGCTACTTTTTCACCTGCGTGTCTAATTTCTGCTCAGTAACGGACCGGAAGAGGGACAAATTAAATGACAACTGAAGTTATCCGTGCATTTATGATACCTAGGGCAAAGTGCCACACCTTCGCTTAGCGCAACAGGTAGGTTGAAACAGCACTTACTTTGTCTTTCTGGCTCTCTTACGTGAAACATAATGCTGTAAATGAACTTTAAAGAGTGTGAAAAGTGTTGTTAATGCGTTATTACACCTTTGCTAGCAGAGCGTCGACAGCTAGTCACAGCAGCAGGTGAACGGTGAGGAGTGATGTCAGCCATATGGCGCGTGTCCGCTTTGAAAAACAAAGAAATACTACAGTAACATAACGATATTATACAAAATAAGATAGTTATAAGGGTACTTTATGCATGTTGAAGTGGTGCTACAATGAATAAATGTACTAAAGTATAAAAATAAGACAGTTATAAGCTAGTTTTTGTTGTTGCCTGGCTACAAAACCTACCTTGATGTATGGCAGGTTTAGTACTGACAATAGAGATGTGACTGTACACCTGTTGAACACCTGTCGAACATGATGCCATATGCTATTAACACAAACAAATTAATAATAGATTAAGAGAACAGGATTTAGAAAGTACTGAGGACCACCTCACTATATTTTAGATCAAATTCATAAAGAAGGTGTCTCAAAGTTTTTTACTTTACTACTTGGATTTTACTTATTTTATCTGTTCATTTAAGTGTGAACACTTTCTGTAAATTTTATTTTGAAAATAATTTCCTCACTGCCTGAAATCAAATTCTGGTAGACACATTTCTATTTTTTTATTTATTTATTTGGCTTATAAATCGTGAAATTTAAAGATAATGAGTGAGAATCGGCCTGTTAAATACAAATTAAGGTAATTATATGGCTACTGTATGCATGTTTAAGTGGAGGCACAGTAAGTAAATATATAAAAAGTATAATAAGATCATTGTAAGCTAATATTTGAGTAGCCTAGCTAAAAAAAACAATGGAGATGTGACTGTACACCTGTTACACACAATGGTATAGCTCGGCTATTAATTCAATCAAATTAATAGATACATTTATGAAGGTAGGCATGGCGTAAACAGGATTTCTGAAAATATAGATTCCCTCCCAATTTGCCCCTCTTACTTTTTAAGTACATTTTGATCAAAAATATGTGTAGTATTAATTTAATTAGTATTTAATTACTTGGATTTTTCTTATTTTATTTGTTCATGTAAGGGTTCCAGTGCTTAATATAAATTTAACTTAATTTAATTTTGCATTTTTATTGGCCTATAAATAGTAAAATTTAGAAATAAAGAGTCACCGAATCAGCCTGTAAAATCCCCTCCATGTGTGCATTCTAGTCATTTTTATTATTCATTTTCTCATTTTCTTTCTTTAACCATATGTTATGGCTGGTTGCGTAACCATCTTGGTTGTTGTTGTTGTTATTCTTCTGTGTCTTGTAAGCCCATATGGGCACCAAATGGTGCAGGACAATCAAACAAATAAATTAATCAACCAAAAATATTTATTTTCTTCACCAAAATCTTACTTCATAGATCAGTTAATTCATTGGTTTGTGTGAAAAGTGCCTGTTATAATTTCCCATAGCCAACATTTGTACGAGTTACATTCCAGAAACACAAAGATAGTCAATAAACAATCATATAATCTGATAAACAAAATAAATCCTCACATCCATCATATCCTTTTTTGCTTAAACAAATAACCAATCACCAGAATAGCTGCCCAATAATTTACTGTTGATCTGCTAGGAGAATGTAAATGTGTATATCTGTGTAAAAACTCTACTAAAAGCTGCTCTTCATTATGTTTCAGTGTGTTGCACACAGTGCTGTAAACTGAAGGTGAATGTTTCCATCCCACCCTGAACACACCGGAGTTAATGAGTGAATGGAGGGCTGTTATTGGGGACATTTGTTCTTTGTTGGGATGGAGTGGAGAGGTGGAGGTGGAGGAGTGGTCTGGAGTCAGTTTGCCAGAACTCATGTGCACGGCCTTGGGCTTTGTTTGCACATCTAACATGTAGCCACGCTGAACTCTGGGTCACTTAAAATGGTATACAGAGTTTCTGCCTGAGCCCAAACATATGCTGTCTGTCGTTTATCACATGCAACACTCTTGAACATGATGTTAACAGCTGCATACGAGCAGCTATCATACATCAGGTGTCTCTCCAAACTCATGATTATGTTGTCGCACATGTTTTTTAGCCCTAGGCATCCAGACAGTTGATTTACACGAGATGCTAAGCTGCGGTTTGCTAAACCCATTTAACTTGCCTTTATTGGCGGACTCCACCCATGTGACCATCTGTTAGACAAAACAAGCCATTAAAAGTGTATGCAAATAATATTTGCCAAAGGTCTAGTTTGCTTTGCACCAGGGCTGCTCCTGCAGGATGACTTGACCTGAAACAGGATGTAAACGTGAGAATAGAGCTCCCTGCTGTTATTGTACAGATAGTGTTATTTTTATTAAGTGAAGGATATGTTTAAAAATTACACGATTTAGTGCATTATATATCACTTTTTTGACATGTAAACAGTGGGCAACTCCTGGTCTTAAAAGTGAAGCCAATGAGGAAGTGTCTTAAACTTGCATTCTTTCTCAAAGCCAGCAGGGGACGACTCCTCTGGTTGCAACAAGAAGTCTATGAGAAAATCAGCCTACTTCTCACTTGATTTATTACCTCAGTCAACATTGTAAACATGAGTTTACGGTCTCAGTCGTTAGTTTCAAGTCGTCTTCAATACAGCATGATGATCATTTAGTAAGTTATGGTTCCATTTAGATTCAAATAGACCATTAAGCAGGACATGCTTCAGGGCGTTGCTTTGTTGTGATTGACAGGTCATCCGCATTTTTGTCTTACCGCTTTCGCTGTATACTTTCAGTTTATGAAAGTTCATTTTAACATTTTGGTCAATTAAAAAGGTCTTATTCAGCATTCAGTTGTACTTAGCTCCACCCTCTTGTGTCACTTCTGGTTGCAAATAACCAAAATGGCGACGGCCAAAAACCAAGATGGCAACAGCCAAAATGCTGAACTCGAGGCTTCAAAACCCAGTCCACCCACCACTGTGGGTGACGTCACGGTGACCATGTTAACTTCTTATATACACTCTATGGTTTTAAATTCATTCATAAGTATCAAACCTAGATAAGATATGTAAAGATATCATTGATAAAAAAACCATAAAAACAACAAATATATATATATTATATATACATATATATACATATTTTTGTTTACATAATGGTTGTTTGAATGTTAAAGAATCAGCTTGACGATGTTGTTTAGCCTCCGCTTTATTTACCACTGCATCACTGACTCTATGTCATTTAAAAGTGCGCTCTTCTTCGGCTCTTCGCAGGCTTATTTACTCTCTTTAAGTACAATTCAGAGCTCCTGGGTCAGGAGGATTCAAGGGTGGAAAACAGCAGCAGGTCTGTTTGCGTTGTGAGAGAGAGGAGGGGAGTGCTATTGATGAGTGTGAGCTGCTGGGTAATAGAGAAGAGACAGGACTTGTTTTCATCTGACTGCTGCCCAAGGCCATCTGAAACCCATCATATTACACACACGAACACGCACTTAGCTTCATGATCTGAAATCAGAGGTATTTTCAGATTATTTTTGGACCAGCTGATAAATATCATGCCAAGTGATTGACCTCCCAAAACAGCAAATGCACGTGTAAGCAGAAACGTGAAATAACTGCAGATCGATCCTTAACGATGGATAATTTTATATAAATTGGTCACCATGACAACTCACCGTGGATACACTTGCCTAATCACGCCATGCTCATTCAAATCAGACAGCTCAAGGTCAGCTCACGTGTCCAACACTCATATCAAAAACTCGTTTTCTGATTTGATTTCCTTTCCTTCTGTCAAATAACGGATATTTAACGGTGTTTCCTTATGCGAGCCACAATTGAGAAAGTTACACAGTAACATCACTTCAATGAATAGCTCGGTCTCTTTTATTGGAAGTGTTATCTGCTGTGGAAGGTTATCTCATCTACTGTATATGCAGGTTATTAAAAACTGCATAATGCAACGAGTGAGACAGCGTATTTTTTTGTCATTACACAGACTTTAAAATCGTATATTGACATTTCAGCTGGATTTTAAAAGCCCCGGAGCAGATAAGAATCCTAAATTGACCACCTTATCGAATGCAGTTCTCTTTCAGCAGAGACATGCAGAGGGTCACACTGGTGACTACAAGGAAATCCTGTCAATGAATGCTTTGTTTTAATTTTTACCTTATGTTCACGAGCACGTATGTGAGATAAAAGCCAGTTGCAGCTTGATAAAGTGGAACTGGTTGTAGATAAGGTTTAATTTAAGACCTGGAGGAAAGAACAAGGCTGCATGTTGAGATTAAATGAAGAATTATTATTTGACATTAAGTAGTAATTGATGCATCTCAGTAAACAAAGATCTGTTTAACCAGCCAAGGAAGTGCATTTTAAATATTCATTAATCTTATTGGTGGAAGTAGTTCCAGTCTGTTGGCCACACTGAAAGGTAATTCCATACTTATTCAATACTTATGCAATAATCATGGCTTTTAGAGCAGGTACTGATTACTGAATAGGGGTATCTATTGGCAGAAATTGAATATAATATTAATAAGTATGTTTTCTTTTGTGTATAATCACCTGATTTTAATGTTTTTGTTATTTTAGAATGAGGTATTTATATCTACATACAAAGCAGGTCTTCTTGAACGGAGCTCGCCATGTTGCACCGCCATGTTTCTGCAGTAGCCCAGAATAGAAACCAAACACTTAACTTTTCGTGCTTGGACCGGAGTTGATAACGTTACTCGCACCTTTCGCCACTGCTCTCTCTCTCTCGCTTCACCTCTCACTTCCCACATATACACACATTCCCACTGGCTGTGCACCAGATGACTTTAGAAAGGGAAATTCAAGTTTTTGCGTCAGCCACCGAAGCTCTCTAAGATAAGATAAGATGAACCTTTATTAATCCCCGGAGGGAAATTCGGGTAACATGCTTGGTACACGGGAGAGGCTTCAGATGGTTGCAGTCTCCTGTCCTCCCCGTTTGATTCCGCCAGATCCTACACGCTGGACTTTTAAGTCATCAATTTGGGTAATAAAATTTTAAAAAATAATGAGAAAAATGAGTATCACAATGCACCAGAGCATGGTGACATAATCAAACTGCTCATTTGTTCTGACCAACAGTCCAAAACCCCCAAACCTTTGTGACAGACGACTAAGAAAACTTCTAAATATTCACAATTAAGAAGACAGACGGATTTTAGGGGGCATTTTTGCACAAAAACGAATTTGAGTCTTGTTATAATATGTTTCAATAAGCAAATACCAGGAATATCCTCCTCCTCTGCATGTTTTTCTGAGCAGCCTATTAGATCAGGTGATAAGATGACAGTGTTTGCTTGTTTTTCACACACCTCCTGATACTGCCAAACAGGAGAGTCCTGCCTGGCCTCATGTCAGTAATGCAGACCCACACTTATTTCATCCTGAGACTCGTCATGCTGCGGACTGACTGAGAAGGAGTTTGGGTAGTGACACACAATATCTGCACATGCTTCGTATAGTTAAAAGCATTTTAGCAGAGCAGCGGTTTCAGTCTTGTATCTGTGTCTACACAGGATGCGTTCAGGTGCACTACTAGTTGTAAGTCACCTGCATTTTGGCAGTACTAGAGGCCAACACACGTCAGGAAATTGCTCTGGGCCATGGCTACATGTGTAAAGCATTAGTAAAACACAAGCCGTAACTCTTTCTGACTGTAGACGGCTGTATTGATTGAAAAAGGAGCGCATGTGTTATGTTAGACAAGCATGAGACAGACGACTGAAAAAAATCAGTGTAGTGTAGACAGCTTTTGACACATTTCTTTGCTGTGTAGACATACATCCCAAAAACATTTTAATTCTGGTTTTGCTCCTAAAATAATGTGGATAGTGGTGGATCAGTCTGGAGCTGCAACTAATAATTATTTTCATTACTGACTAATGTGTAGATTATTTTCTCCATTAATAGACTGATTATTTTGTCTTTAAAATTCCAAAAAAGCCCAAAATAATGTCTTTAAATGGCTTGTTTTACTAACTACTCTGTACTCAGTTTACAGTGAAATAAAAATGAAAAAAGCAGCAAATTCTCACATTTGAGAAGCTGGAACCAGTGACTATGTGGCACTTTTGCCTGATAAACAACTGTATTTAATATCGTATATTAGTTGCACATTAATTTTCTTTTGAATGACTGGATTCATATTCAGCAAAAACTGGTCAAACTGGCCCCCAGTTCCTCTTACATGCACATCTGTTGTAAATTCCTGCCATATTTCTTTCTACATTGTCTTGGCAGACGAAACACACTGTAGATATAGCAAAAGATAAAGAACAATAAACAACAGACAGTCGGATGGATGTCGGACCAGTTAGCCCACTTTTCCATCACCACACCCCTCCCATGTCACCCACATGAACACGATCTCCCTTCTGGCTATCCCTTCACACACCAACACACACGCTCTGACCGAGTGTTGAGCTATAAATTAGGACTTTATAACGTAACACACAGCTTACACAAGCAGAACAGATCTATCAGGTGACCGAGCTATGGTCTAGTCTGTGAAAGACTTGTCTCCTTTGTTGAAAAGTTCATTAGAGACCTTTCAGAGAAATATCTACACTTCAGGCAGCAACTGTCAGAACATGCACTCAATTACTGTCAGCAGATCAGAGAAAAGTGATCTATTTGCAAGCCTCTAATGTTTTTCAAGCTCTCTGTTATTGTCTCTGAATCTCGTCTAGCTGCATGTAGCTTTATATTGTTGGTATGTGCAGTGTTTAGACCAGCAACTCAAACCCACAGTTATACAGAAATGGTTGTGGATAGATTTCAGTCTTCCAAGGTCACAACAAAACAACTGGTATCAGATATGCGACACTGAAGGAAGACTATATCTCAAGGAGGTGACAGCATGTTTTTGTGTTTTGAGGTTGGTATGAGAGGCCGGAGATCAAGTCACTAAACACCTATTTATTTGTATTTTTTCCACATTTAAAAGGTACCTTGTCTTCTTGGAAGCAAACAAAAGTTATGTTTCCATTCAGTGTTTGTGGGGGGGGATCGATAAAGTAAGGCAGCTGTTTTGTCTTTCAGAGGATGTAGGTTAAAATTAAAGTGAAGATACTGGTATCATATTAAACTAGCAAACCCAAGGAATCGATTGGTACCAACCATAGCATGTTAGCTTGCCGGCAAATACCACTCTAAAGCTAACTTGCATGGCCACTTTCAGCCTGAGCTGACCTCTGACCTCAAGAAATGTTAATGCAAACTCTTGAGATGAACAGAATGAAAACTGTGTCTCATTAGATACAACAGATGTTAAACTGCATAATTTCAACTTGAAAAATAGCTAATAAAATGCACTGTATCATACAATATATTGCTATATCGCTAAGATCGCATCATGTCTTAGTGATTCCCACGCCTGCAACAGAACATAAGCTGTTTTCAAAACCGCCTACTACATACTACTAACAAACACAGTATGTACTGTATACTACATACTGATTTCCTCAGTAGTATGTAGTATGGAACATAAATTGATTTATATTGTTGTACGCAAGGCCGAGTTTCACGGGTTTCTGATCTTAGAAAAACAGCACGAGCATGACCATCCAATGCTTTGCAATGTGGGATACAGTAGGCGAAGTAGACTGGAGATTTTCTCAGAATCAGTACAAAATCAGGGTATTTTTGGCACTGCAGATTTTGCTTTTGTTCGCATACTGCATGCTACATTTTGGCCAAATCAGTACATAATTCTAGTACAGTATACGGTTTTGAAAACAGCCATATTCTTTTGTTTACATTACATTCTTGCAGTCTTCAATCCCTGGAGTCACATTTTCAGTTGCTGCACAATATCATCCTCTCTGGTAATGAAACCCTTATTAGTGTTATTATGAAAATAACCACTCCTCCCCACACAATAACTCTTAACAGGTAATTTCAACTGGACACTTTCCAGAGGAAGAATTATTTTAAAGCGTATCTTTCCGGATGAGATTTACCGCCTGCAGCAATTGTTCAAAACTGGCTCTGACTGCCAGTTCCTTGGATATCCCCTGGATTTCAATCCAGTCCACTTTTAGTGGACACTCTACAGCAATCTCACTTTTATTGCACCTGTTTCTCCAAGATGAAACGTTTCAATTTCCTCTGGAGAAAACTCTGAAAAAAGAAAAACAGGAGCTCGGCCAAGCTGCCAGAGCTGAAATATCTCTCCCCTTCAGTAATCGTCCTCCGATCTTCCCTATCATAAAAAACAGGAGCAATATCTAATATATTGAATGGCATAGGGAGCAGATAGAGCGACTGTTATTGCCAGCCAACAATGGCCAATATGTGAATGAATGATAGTCATTTGATGCACAGATTGAATCCTTGATCTCATCATGACTTTGGAAAGTTTCCAAGGGAACAACATGATTGGTCTTTTGGATGTTCTGGTGTGAATGTGAGTCAGATACTGCTGGTTACTGTAAAGCCTTATTACTGACTGTGTACCTCTCCCTCCCAACACCTCAAACATCGAAACCCACCTACAGTATTTAAATTTGCTTTTAATCTGTGATCCATTAGCCCCCCCACTGTTATTGCTTTTAGTGTTTCTCTTACTGTCTTTTCTTAACTATGTAACCTGCTTTGAGTACCTTTTGAAGCGCTATAGAAATAAAATGTATTATTATTATTAGTGATGTAATTTTTCAAGCAGAAATGTCAAAGGACCTCTTGTTTCACAGACTAAATTGTGAGGATTTGGTGCTTTTCTTTGTCTTAACCCTCCTGTTGTCTTCCCGTCGACCATGCAGCTTTTGTGTTCCCGGGTCAAAATGAACCCGGTCTGGTTTGACTGTTTATAAAGCATACAGTGTAAATTATCACCCAATTCTGTGTCAGCATCATTCCAGATTATACCCACAAGTTTTACACTTTTTGTTTTGGAAATTAAGGTTAATAAATCTAATTTTCATGAAATTAAACAATTTTTTTTAGTTAAAAAAAGCAGATATGAATTATTTTGACTATACAGAGGATGGATTATCACATACTGAGATATGTAAATATATGTATGTTTAGTCAGAATATTTTTTTGAAAGCATTTCAATTTTTTTAATGGCAGCACATAATGACACCTGGTGGGAAGGCCACAGATGCTATAAATCTGAATAAAACACCCACAGTTCAACAAAAGTAGTGGTCATTATTTGATATATTTTTTGCAAAGACCGTAGTAGGGATCCAGCCATGTTATTTGGGAGCAATTAGATGAAAGACATTTATATTTATCATATAATTAACTTCGAAAACGGGTCCAATTTGACCCAAGGACAACAGGAAGGTTAATACACTGCATATGTTTAGATTATGACTGCAAATCAACTTAAAGACGTCACCTTGGGCTTTGTGAAATTGTTGTGGACATTTTTATCTATTTAATATAGTTTACACTAGACTATGCAATTAATCGGTTAAATCAAGAAAATAATCAGCATATTAATCAATAATAATTTTTTTGCTGTGTTTATACCCTTAAGTGAAATGAGGCAAGACCATAGCTTCGGGTCTCGAGTCAAGTTCAAGTCTCAAATTTGGCAGAAGCAGTGTCATTCAGCTGGGATGGGTCTTAAAGGTCTTATTGATGACATTTTTATGTAGACAAATATTTACATAGACAAATAAATAGTTCCCACTTCTATAAAGGTGAGCCAATAGTAAAACAACACTGGTATCACGTGATATCTCTGGGTCATCAAAAAACTGATAAATGGCAGAGATTGATGGTAAGTGCCAGGCAAGGACTTGTTGTGAAGTGAATGCCATGGAACAAGGAAGGAGAATGAGACATCTAGTGGCTGAATGTTATTAATAGCACCTTTTAAAATGCAGGGCCAGGATCTGACTTTTAGGACCCTCCAAAACCCTATAGAGGGAGCTTGTATAGGATTTGGTGGCATCTAGTAGTGTGGTTGCGGATTGCAACCAACTGAATACCCCTCCGCTCACGCCTCCCTTTCCAAGCCGTCGTCTGACTTCCATCGCCCCTAAAGTAGTGTTAGCATGGTGAGAATGGCCTCCGCATCACTATGGCTTTGCACTCTGTGGCTCATGTTACCGCAGTTTTACAAGCATGTCGGTTCTCTCTAGTGTTTGGTTTGTCCTTTCTGGGCTACTGTAGAAACATGGCGGACTCTGTGAAGAGGACCTGCTCCCCATGTAGATAGAAGAGATTCTAACTAACGATAACGCAATGATTCTTAGTGCAGGTGATTATACACCAATAAAAACATACTTCTAAATCCCCCTAAATCCTACACCCTGTAATACCAAAGATTAATCTTAAAACACACCTCACTGGTTTTTCCACTTTTCTCTGTGTATCTATAGATATTTGCTCTACCAGTGTAGCAAAGATGACAGCTGCAAGTAGACACATTGGAGCCGGAGCATCAGCCCGCTTTGTTAGTCATGTTTGTCTTGTCATTTTCTTTAAGCAGAGTCCTTGGGAGTTGCCTTTGACTTTTAATGCTAATGCCACATAGTTATATCAATATAGTGACGTAACTAGTTACTCATGGGCCCATGTTGCTTGGAAGTTGTTAGCTAAGATGTCATTTGTGCCCTGCAGGACTAGTTCCCCTCTGACTTGCGAGCTGTTTCTGCTGACCAGCAGCAGAATGGTTAGCCCAAGGCGGGTAACACTGCAATCACATTGTCAGCACTCAGGCAACGCAGAGACAGCTTTTGCCTTGCAAATTTGCAACCCAACTCCACGCCAATGCAAACCAGCTTTTTCCGACCGAGTCAGCCAACCATCATTCAGCCTGTCTGACGGTCTGTCCTCACTCGACGTTAAAAGTCAGCCAAAACACTTAGACATTACTGGTGGAAATAAATAAATATTGAATTCGTGTAATTTTAAACATTTGATTTAACCCATTTACTTAATGATTAAACAGTATAGCAGCCAAGAGCAGAGCAAAAACGCAGCAGTGAAGAAAAAGTTACATGAACTTTTAATTCCAGGGAGTTGACAGACTTATGTAAGATGAAGAAAGAGGATGTTTTACATATAAAATTAGTCTATTCATCACATTGCTGCCACAAGCTGGCTGCTTTATTGCCACGCTCAGTTTTCAGGGAAAGACATGAGATTGACTTCAGGCGTAAATATTCTTGGAAATCTTGGATAACCTTGTGCCATTTTGTCTTTGACTCGTGTTGGTTTATTCTCATGTTATCTTTTTGAAGTGGTCTCACAAATTTATGACTTAATATGACTTTATATTTCTCATAAATTTGCCACTTTGATCGCAGAGAATATGTTTTATTATCGTAAATTTATGACTTTACAATCTTGCAAATTTGCAATTTGTTTGTTGTAAATTTACCACTTTAACAACATCCATGTTTTATTCTGTTAAATTTATTACTTTATAATCTCCTAAATTATTGATTTAATTTTTCATAAATCTACCACTTTAATTTTAGAGAATAGCCACATTTTTTTCTCGTAAACATATGACTATACAATCTCTCACATTTATCCTTTTTTTTCTTGTAAATTTACATCTTAATCTCAGAGAATGTTTGTTTTCTTCTCTTAAATTTACAACTTTATAATTTTTCATAAATTTACCACTTAAATCTCACAGAATATCCAAGTTTTCTTGAGAATTTATATATTTTTTCTCATTAATTTGCCACTTAAATCTCAAGTTTTTCACATACATTTCTGATTTTATAATCTCACAAATTTGTGATTTTTTTCTCATAAATTTGCCACTTTAATTTCAGAGAATTTCCAAGTTTTTTCTTGTAATTTTAGGTCTTTACAATCTCGCAAATTTCTATTTTTTTGTTGTAAATTCACAACTTAAATCTCAGAAAATGTTTTCTTGACTGAATTTATGACTTTGTAATCTTTGTTTATTTGTATATTTAATTGTTTATTTGTTTTCTCATAAGTTTTATCTCACAGAATATCCAAGTTTGTTTTCTCATAATTTTCTGACTTTACAATCTTGAGAATTTGTCATTTTTTCTTGTAAATTTTCTACTTTAATCTCAGAGAATATCCAAGTTTCTTTCTCAGAAATTTCTGACTTAATTTTTTACACCACTTCAAGCTAATTTTTCTCAGAATATTACCCTCTTCAATTTTTGTAGACAGTAGTTCAATAATGAATTTCTAATTTCAATTGTTTTAATTAAAATGTGTGTATATCATTTTATTAAGAACAATGTGTTGTTGCTTACCTCCCTGTCACAACACACAACAATCCATGTACTGTCACAGAGCTTTTATCGTAGTGAAAACATGGTGGCAAGAAGGAAGCAAACTTATTTATACTCATAATTAATGCAACAATTCAGTCAGAGTTAGTTATGTCACAGAGTTCAGGGCCATTTATTTCAACAAATAGATATGCGGTTGTATTTGGCAGAGCAGCCTCTGAGCTGGAAGATGCTCCCCAGATGAAACCAAGCAGCCTGAAAGCACATTAAAACACCCCCGAGGGTATAGAGAGCAGAATAAGATGGAGACATGGAATATACATAATGCACAAGGCAAGAACTGCCACAGCTCAACAAGAAAACAGGAGGGAGATGCTGGTGGCGGTGGAGGGAGAAATCAGCATGAGCGATCAGAGGATGAGTGTTGCGGCTTGCCAGATAATTATTGACCTGCTTGAATGCGACTAGTAATTGTAAAAATCAGCTGATAGTAACTTCTTCCGGGACAAATACGGCTCTCCATTAATGTGACAGTTCCCGATGCCCGCTGGGAAATTACCACCTCTTTCGCCCCCCTCTTGGAAGATAAGGGACTCTTCAGCCGGACGGGTGCTTGCCGGTGCAACAGTGTGTTAAACAGGGTCCTCTATTTAAAGCACAGCCTGTCGAACCCACTGCCGCTCTAAATTGCCCTTGTCATGGTACACCCTCTTGGCTTTTTTCAGAAGTAGCTGTGAATGCGTTGGAGGTCCCAGTGAAAATGGAGATTGGATTTTTACAGTCGAGTTCACCTCAAATCACAAGAGATAGTTTCTGTGAAGGAGAACAGAGGACACTCAAAGATGAGAGGATTGTTCTGTGTCCGAGCTGACTTTGTCGGCGACGACGCCCACCTCTGGTGTTGGACACTTTTTATGTCGTGGCGCACACCAGCAGACCTGTACGGGGGATAACTGGATGCCTTGAGATAGCAAAGTCATGCTTTTCTTTCACACAAATAATACAGCCATGTAAAAAAAAAAATGTGACATAGTCATGATGTTCCTGTTCCCAGTACTGGATTGAGGGCTTTGTTAGGCAGCTTGTGATATTATATAAGTCAGCAGGCCCTCTTTAGCATGAGGAGGACTATATTTCAAGTGTATTTTGTTAGTCTTTCACGCATCTTTGCAACTTGTTCCCTCGAGGAGTTTGCGTGAAGACGTATGAAGCCCCACTACATACAGTAACTAAAGCCTGTTACATCATAGTTGCCTGGCCTTACGGCATCCTGAACATTTGCATGATTAATGGATACAAATGCAGAAGAAAACTAATGATTGCAGGAGCTATGGGACATTCTGTTTGGTTGGAGATATCTAATATTTGTCTTATGGCTGTCAAAGTTAAGGTTGTAATAATGCAAATGTGTTTTAACGCCACTTACTTCTTTAACACAATAAAGCAAATTGCGGTTTTTAGGTTGTAGCGGGCTCAGTTTTAAAGCGAGTGAAGATACTGACATCATATGAAACTAGAAAACATAAGGAATCCACTGGTACCAACCATGTCATACTAGCTTGTTGTTGTAGAGCACAAATATGACACTGCATTAAGAAAGTAGTTTTTCTTTCCCGGAACAAGGTTGAATTTCTGAGCTTTCGCACCGCGGTAAAGGCATCAACCAATCCCATTGTGCAGAACCATTTGAGTTGCACTGATATTTATGTAACAACAACATGGAGGCTCCATGTTCCAAACCAGAACGCCAAACGTTATTGCTCCTTTCAACCTTTACAAAGAGACAAGAGACACACAGTGGTCTTGCAATTTTCATGGGGTTTGTGGTCAAGAAACATATATAATAACACCAGACTTATCCATTTAATGAAATCTAGTTTCTCCTTTGATTTGATTGTAAGCATCGTTTGTAATGAGATGAAGCTGCACCCAAAACTTATTGTACTCTGTTCAAAGATCCAACCAAAGGTAAAGGAGATGCCTGCAGGGTCAGAGAGTTAAGGTTAAGAATAGAAGCTGTTTTGTCTCATGGGCTCACATCTTTCCTTTTATTCCACAAAGAGATACTGTGTCCTCTATCTTTGTCGCTCTCTCTTTCCCCTTCGCTCGCAGACAATCCCATTCAAGACTCAGTGATTAATTATTTACCCAGGCAATGAAATGCCAAAGCCTAGAGAAACACACCACCAGGAGAGAAAAGGTCACTCCCATCCTGCACGTAGATACACACTCTCACGCGCACACACAACAGTGATGGATGGCAATAACATCTTTGTCGGCGCTTCAGGCAGACAGAGTTTTCATCCTCGTGTCCAAACACCGTCGAGACCAAGGGCAAAGCAAAAACCTGACTGATGAGGAGAGATCTTTGAGAGCGAACGCTCCTTTAAAAACCACTCACATGTCAGAGGTGGTGAACTGTCCGATCAATAGACGCTGTCAAAGAGTGTGTGTGTGTTGTTGTATCAGTGGCTGTGGAGCTAACTGTGACCTTTGCTTGATGAGCGGACACTGATGGGAAAATGACACAGACTGAAAACAATACGTGCGTCTTTTTAAAGAGGTTTTGTTGCTTTAGATTTTGCGTGATTAAAGTTTAACGTCTCTGTTAATGTCCCTTCACAGCTCCACAACACAGCTGGCCAAATGGGGTGCCAATGCTGCAGGATGATAAAAAGGTGAGTCACTACCTCTTCTTGTTTGTTGGTTTCCAGGTCCTTTGAGTGAATACTATCAGGATGTCTTACAATCACTTGTTTTCAGTGATTTAAAGGGCTGGTTCACTCAGATGACGTCATTTTTACATTCCTCTAGTGGTATCTGGCCAGTTTTGCTTTTATGTTTCAAGTTTTTTGTCCATCCCAAGATGTGCAGGTGTATGCAGTTCAATTTGTGGGACTCAATATTGCAATTATAAGTATTTTTTATTGATTTCTTTTTACTGAAGAAATAGTAGGCAATGTCCTTTTGTAATTTGAACTGGCCCTTTAACAATCGTCTTTTTCTTCATCAGTTAATTGTTCAGTCTGGAGATTGTCAGAAAATGAGATCAAACACTGATCAGTTTAGCTAATAGATGAAACCCTAAACAGCAGCCAAGCTCGTTAAATATGGCATAAACAGCTCCTCTGCTCCTTTTCTTGAAGGTTATTTTTTTAATTTCGTCGAAATGTTATGTAATTATTTATGATGTTATTGGAGGTGGTTTTTATTTTTTCCTCCACTTTAAAACATGACTTTCAAGAAATCCTTAAATTTGGACTAATAGCGTCTTGAGCAACTTAATCCAACGGGAAGGTTTAAATAGTAAGACATTACAAGGACATGCTGTGTGTCCTGAGAATGTATTTTATCCTTCTTGCATGTCAGTTGTACACCATGCACCAAAACTACAGTAAGGGCTGCAGTTAGATTAAGGCCCAAAACCACTCACTTAGGATTTGGCAACAAACCAGATTAGTCAGGTTTAGGAAAAGCATAATGGTTGGGGTTAGGTTAGCTTAACATAATTACGTAAAAGTAAGTAAAATATGTATGGAAACAAATTAAAAGACGTACAGAACTACTAACAAACATCTCAACACCTTGGGACACAATGGTCTTCAGTCGACATGGTCGTGTCGGGGTTCAAAATCCTGTGTTTGTTGGACCCATCTACCTCACTTACTACCCAGACAAGTAGTCTCTCTCACTTTTTATTGAGCAGATTTAAGTGGATGTGTTTACGTTGCAGTCAGTACAGACTATGTGTTGGACAAACAGCATGCCAAAAGCAAGAACGGCATTCCTATCACACGCTAAATGACTAGCAAACTACTGTCAGTGCGACTGGGCTCTCTTGAAAGGACGGGTTTACATTTACACAGATGATACAGTTTAGCTGCAAGAATGAAAGAAACTTTCATGCTCTTTAGGCTTTGTCTGTGTTTGTCATTTGTGTGTTTTGTTGTTTTTTAATGTAGCGCCATCAGTTGGTTTAACTGCCTTTCCCATCCGTCACAGCTCTATGAAATGTTAGCATAACATGCAAAACTAAAATGTTTAGTACATTAAAAACTGCAGTGTTAACATTATCATTGTGAGCATATTAGCATACTGGTGTCAGCATGCTGGCGTCAGCATGCTGGCGTTAGCATGCTGGCATTACCATGCTGGCGTTAGCATGCTGGCGTTACCATGCTGGCGCCCTGCAGAGCCGCTAGCATGGCTGTAGAGTTCCAGTCAACTATCAGTCTGATCAATCCACTAATATTCTAACTAGCATTATTGTTAGCTGCTCTGGATAGGAGCCTACGATAACTCCTCAGTAATCACCTCTCACTGTAGATTTCCTTATCTCCAGGTCCACAGTGCCAATTCAAATGTCTCCTCGCCCACATAATGATTTCTTGTCTTGTTTCATGCAGATAGTGAGAGGTCCATTTATAATACATCTGCACTGTCAGCCTCACGTGGGCTCTCTGTACAAACTGTGAGTCAATATGCCAATAGCCGTCACCCTTGGTTACTGTATTTCTTCACAGGGCCGTCTATTCATTAAAAAGCCTACAAGGCATCTTTGTCAGGGCTCAACATCATTGTGCTTTTTGAGGTGAGCGAGGAGAAAGAACGGGGATGGGAAACGAGATTTTGATTGCAGATTAATGAAAGGGCAAGCTGTGATTCGCATACCAGAGTCGTAATCCCCCCCTCCACACTTTTTTTTTTTTTTTTTCTTTGCCGTGTCAAAGACACACACGTGAATGCTTGTGACACACACACACACACACATACCTTCCTAATTGTCTGGAGTGTCACATTTCTGGGCTTATTGGTGTTTGGGGTTTGGCAGGGTAGGCCTGTAGGTTACTGGGTCAACAGTGTGGCCTCAGTAGGCTGACACTCACACATATTTACCCACACATTTGTGTGTATTTCTCTCTTTACTTCTGCATTTTGAAGTATTTCATGACTTCTCAGTGTCACAAAAAGGGCAATATTTACTCAGAGTGTAAATCACAAAAAAATAATATATTGATTCTTTGGATGACGATACGATATTTGCTGATATCACAAAGTCTCCCACAACATGATTTTGATTTAATTCAATATCATATGCCCTTTTAACACAATCAACTATCTACTATCAACTCACAAAAAGCACCTAAGATATGATTTGACTATTTTATTACTGAGCTCAACCAGATATTTAAGTTAAAAATAATCTATTCTTTTAAATATAAAGTGGGAATTTCAAAATAAGGGCGCATCTTAATGATATGTATCAATATTTTCACTTCATCGTTGATCAGTGAATCGATATATTAAACCGGACTGATGTATTGTTACACCCTGATTATGCACTGTAAATTACAAATTAGCGTTAGCAGTAGTAAATTAGCGTTCAGGAAACAACAACTTTCCAGGTACATTTAATTAAAAATCTATAAAAAATGCAGAGGTCTCATCCAAATATTGAGCATTTTAACAAAAGTGGGATATACCTTTTTCTGAGAAAACATTACTTATTTTGAATTTTGCCATTCCAAAGTGGACATTTCCATTCAGCTAAGAGGACAATGTGCTCGAGATTAGGATGTTCAACATCACAAGTCTAATGGTGTTGGGTGGTGGCATAAAATCCATAGGCACCGCTTCACCCTGCAGTGTATTTTAAACCAGTATAATCCGCTTAAATCTGTGGAGCACAAGAAGTGAGTTGGTATTGTGGTCACATACTGCAGTAGTGGCTAATCGCTGTATTAGCTCGAAGGAATCGTCTCCTACAACTTAAATCACTGTTTGACTTGCAGTAAACAGCGTCTCGTCTGGTGCACCATCGCAGTTAAAACATATGTAAATAGCGACTTCTTCCAGGAAGGAGGTGCTTCCTAAAAACCTCTTTAACATAAACAGAACCCCACAGAAAGGGAATCCCGACAGAAAGGTTACAGCAGGAACACCCCATAATCCACTGCATCAGTTTATATGCAAATATACTCTCTTGAAACTATACTCAAAATGCCAGGGAGCTGCTGCTTTTTTCTGTATCTTTGTGATATTTTGTGCTCTGAGTGATTTGATTTAAGCCTGATAACCACATAAACCGTACTTGCCAACCTCACGATTTTCCCAGGAGACCCACATTTTTGAATTGCTCTGCTTGGTTTCCTCCCAGGGTCATGATTCTCCCATATTTCTCCCAATTTATGCCAATTTTTCACGCATTTTTTTCTTCCCTCTTTTCGTTATCTCAGCATGTTTTCTGGCATTGACTATACAACGTGTATAAGCCATAAGCCCGACTGTTTCTACCCGGATGGCAATAGAGCTACTAGGGATGCTAATTTTGAAAAATTTTCTTAACCGATAACTGACCCTCGTTAACAGATTATTAACTATTAACCAACAAGATTTGTGTCTCACATGCGGCGGAGCACCAGCTGCAGCTTATGAACACAACAGACAACTGAGTAAACAGTTCACAAGTCAGGAGAGTTACTGTAGCAGCCACGATGCTGCGTTCACTGTCTCCAGTTCACTGTCTGGGAGCATTAGCAGCCACGGTGCTGCGTTCACTGTCTCCAGTTCACCGTCTGGGAGCATTAGCAGCCACGATGCTACGTTCACTGTCTCCAGTTCACCATCTGGGAGCATTAGCAGCCACGGTGCTGCGTTCACTGTCTCCAGTTCACCATCTGGGAGCATTAGCAGCCACGATGCTGCATTCACTGTCTCCAGTTCAACGTCTGGGAGCATTAGCAGCCACAGTGCTGCGTTCACTGTCTCCAGTTCACCATCTGGGAGCATTAGCAGCCACGATGCTACGTTCACTGTCTCCAGTTCACCGTCTGGGAGCATTAGCAGCCACGATGCTGCGTTCACTGTCTCCAGTTCACCGTCTGGGAGCATTAGCAGCCACGGTGCTGCGTTCACTGTCTCCAGTTCACCGTCTGGGAGCATTAGCAGCCACAGTGCTGCGTTCACAGTTCACCATCCAGGACTGTGTGTAGTGTCACAGACATGCAGCTACTTTCCCAGTTAAAGTCCACCGCCACCACCACACATTTAGTTTAGTTTAGCAGGTTGTCAGCTGTGCGTCTGCTCGGCATAACGACACAGACCGTGTGTGTGGCGGCGTGGAGTGTAGGTTTGTTGGTGGCGTTATAGCTGTGAACGTACAGTTTATTTGTCGGTGAATAAATAGAATAAATACGACAAGGCTACAACTCCTCAGCTGGAAGTCCAGAGCCAACTTCCTGTTTCTGCACCGGCACTCTCTTAAGGTGGACCAGTGTTTCTCCTTAAAGTGACAAGCCGCTACTCTGCGTTTTTCTCAGCTTTTTAATTAATTATTAATATTTCTTTTAACCCTTTAACCAATAGTGTTAATCGGTTTAACGGTTAATTATTAACATCCCTAAGAGCTTCAGTAATTGTCTTTCCCCGGCGGAGGAGAGCTGCTATTGACACCGTGGCGTAGTTTGAGCTTTGTTCGCCGCACACTGCAGCATTGAAGCACAGTGGCGTCGTACAAGCCATTAGAAATAATGGGTTTCAGAGGACAGCGGTGCCGTTCTTGCATTGGGCCTTCAGTGAGCGAGAGAAGGAGTGAGTTAACCTAGTTAACCTGGTTTATACCAGGGATTCACACAAGTTCATGTCTGAAGGTTGAATTAGTCAGTTTTCTTTCCTGAGAATTAAAAGTCAAGGTAAAAGTAGGCCTGTTTAATGAGAAATGATCTTGTAGCATAGTTACTTTATTTTCATTCTTTAAAAGACGCCAGAAGCAGGAAACAAAATGTCTGAAACTCTCATTTTGACATAAACACTCACATCCCACATATGGATGTCAAATTTGTCTTTTTTTATTCAATGTACCCAAAAAGTTAAGAAATTTTGTTAACATTTTAGTATTTGGTTTGTCTCCACCATAAACAGAAAATTGCAGCAACAAGTGTGAGTCTGCCATTTGGAAACAGCGTAGAGAAAGTAAAGTGTGGCCTCCCAGGTTTGATGAAGATACAGTTTTAATTTCTCGCTTTTGCCCGGCTTTATGACTCATGGGTCTTATTTTTGTAAAACACCTTGTGAGTGCGTGTGTCTGGCTTTTCTGAAAGCGAGCCTCAGATTTCACCTTGGCACAGCGGCGGCGCTGCCCAGGAGCCAGAGAAATGGAAAACATTCATTTTCTCAGCTTTCAACTGTGAAGGGAGACAGAGGGAAGGATGCAGGGTGAGAGAGAGAGTCAGAGGGTGAAGACAGGAGGAGGAGGAGGAGGAGGTAGACGGGGAAAAGCTCGAGGGACGGCGCTCAAATCAAGGAGAAGTCAAGTGCAAAAGGGATAGTAGATTAGCGAGCAACTGCATTAGAGCGACGCTGAAAGGGAGACGAGGAGGTGGCTTGTGCGGAGGCAGCTGGTGAGGTGCGAGATGGAGGGAGCTCAGCTGGGGTTACGGAGGAGAAAACAAATGAAAGGGTGAAAAGATGGGCGAGAAAAACACAAGGCTGGCACAGCAGGCAGTGTCTGACAGCCTGTTACACCGTCCGCAAAATAAAGCCCACCTGCCAGCGCTCCTAATACCTGTGGAGGTGTGTGATCTGGTGCTTTAAGAAAATCCTCCAAAATGGGGCATCAGACAGTCATTACAGGCTGCAAGGGGCTATTTAAGGTGTCACGCTTAAATGGGCATTAATTAGTCGCAGACCTTTATCGGCCATCCTACGAGGAACACTGACAGATCTTTGGCTTTGAGTGTATGGCGATCTGTAGACGAGAGCAGGGATTCGTCAGAAGCAGCATATAATATACCATTTTATTTTATGTGTCTATGCTGGTGAAAGTGCCCGCTTGACATTCAGCGTTTGTCACTCATCTTAATGAGCTGAACTATGTGGCTCCTTATTCTCGAAAAACAAAATGTGAATTTATTGTTTTTATTTGCATTTATTGTTGTTTTTTTCTTACTTGGACTCGGCAGATAATCAACTTTGTTTTTGTCACCTTTTGTTCCCCTTTAGTTTCTATAATCAAAAGTATTTTTCACTGTAATTTATGCTGATGAGTGTCTTCTCGCAGCAGGGAACAGCTAATTTAGCAGGGACATAAAATCCAGGTCAATTTCTACGAGCCTAAGGGACAATCTAGTATCATTAGCTTCCTCTGTATGAAAAAATAGCGTTATTATAATGCTGACTAACATCCGAGAGCAGTCTCCTTTAAAGCAGATAATTGTGAGAGATGGCAAGATCAGAAGATTGATACCACTCTCGTATACGGTAAGTGTGCTAAGTTTGGAGCTAGAGACAACATCTGAGAGTAGAAGTCAGTATTTTTTGGTGGGAGAAGAGTGCAGTCAGAGGCTTGAGTACACCTCCTTTTCCTCTTTTCTCCCCTGTGCATAATGTATCTGACATCCACATGAGCAGGGCAAACATCACCGCAGCCACGGTTAGATGTAGTCTTTGTAAACATCAAGTAGACGCATGCCGTAGATGGAACAGTGGCATTTAGAAAGGTGCACCGCCACTGACTGCATGATGAAGTATCCTTGTTGCCGTCAGTGTATAGTATGTGTCATCACGGCAACGTCTGACTCCTGATCTAAAAACTATATGTCGTTCTGTCTGTCTCTGTAACACCCTCTCTGCCTCTCTTTCACAGCTACATCTACGATCCCTCCGTGGCGGGGGACGTGAGGAAGGCCGAGTCCGTCGGCAGTTCGCTCTACCAGCCCCACCACCTCCCCAGCAGCGACCAGCTCGCCAGCTTCAACAAGCAGAAGCAGGGCTTCAACAACCTGGGCTACAGCAAGTCCAACGACAGCACGCTGAAACTAGAGGTGGACAACAACCACGTCAATCACAGGCTGCACGCCGCGCCTTCGTCTGCGAAGGAGCTGGACAGGCAAGGGAGCGCACCGGTTGCAGATAGCGGTCTGTACATCATCCAGCCAGAGGCTCTGGGGCCGAGATGGGTGATGCAGGAAAAAGGGCCCAGCCAGGTGCCCGTTTACCCAGACATACAGGACTACAACAACCAGAGGGGCTACAGCGAGCGGGGGCGCGGCGCGATGAGGAACGAGTGGGACAGCTCCATCACCGAGTGCGCGATCGGCAACGAGAGCCTGTCGGCAGACGAAACAGACGAGGGCGTGGGAGGGACGCCGGAGTACCCGTGCGACACGGGTGACGAGGGCAGCGTGCTGTCGGTGGAGATCCACACCAGCACCACCAGCCTGTCCTCGGTCGACACCAGGGACGAGCTCAGACTGCCAAAGACGCCGGACGTTTCCACCGTCGAGAGTGGGATCTCGGTGATGAAGGACGAGGAGGAGGAGGTGAGGGACGAGGAGGGGGAGGTGCAGAGCGTTACGGACTCGATGGTGGCGGAGGCTCTTGCTGCTTTGGAGGCCGCCACCGCCGGGGAGGACTTTGAGTGACGGACCCCTGCGCTGCCTCTCACTCACCACCAAAACAGAGCGTTAAAAACCACCATGAAACTTTGTTCTGAATAAGACCTGTTGTGTTTTTATCAGAACATTGAACAAAACAGATTTATTTTTGAACTCAAAATCTTGGATATTTTTTTATTTTGGTCGCACTGACAGAAGATGTCGGCCGTATGAAGGACGCAACTTTTCCAATGCCACAAAACATCTAGACTGTAAATACTGAAGTGTATTTAACACTCCACAGTCCTAATAAGACTGTATGTGCTCACTCACTGCTTTGCCATCTCCACACTGCCCTTGACAACATGTCGCTTTTGCTGCAGTTGCCTCATTTTGGGGGGGAGCTCTATGCTAATTGCTAGCATAGAGCCCTTTGTGAACACAGTCCCTGCCATAGCTTGCCATCTCGTCTGGAGTACCGCCCTCGTTTCACCGAGCAGGCGAAAGAGGAAAGGTCATCGCAGATTTTTTTTATACCCATGTTTTGCCTCTATTTTGTCTTCTGTTGTTATTTATAATATCTTCACTCATTTTGTTTTTTGAGAAACTGGACATTGGAGCAGGAGGGAGGATGTGGAGGCGGTACTTATTTATAACTTATTGTGTCATCATTGATTTCATCAGAATAAAACAATGAATATTGTGTCTACTTTAGAAAAATTAGTTTACACGCTATTCTTACACCATCAGACGCATTTATGCTGTTTCTTTTTCTAATGTCATTTAATGCACATTACAGACCATTTGTGGCATATCTATGCACATTTGAAATCTCCTGCAGGTTGTGAAAGGATAGCTTTGACCTTAAGACCAGTTTAAGTCAAGTCACTGGTGAGAAAACCAATTCACCCTACAAGTTGTTTTTTGTTATTATAGGTCAGGCTTTTTGTTTCTCGTCTGGCCCGGGACATTAGTTCAACCCACAGCTTGCTTATGTGCCTTATAATGAACTAATTGAGGCTTGACGGTGAGTGTAAAGAGTGTGTTAATTTGCTCAGCGAAGTTATGAATTTGTTTCACTGAGACTCCCCATTTAACTATCTCTTTGTTTGCCTGCCAAATCATTTCTACTTCTTGTATTTGTAATGTAAAATAAAGGAATATACTTTTAAAAAAAAATATTTGAGCTGTGAGGTACTGTGTAATTATTTATTCTGATGTGGATTTCAGGGTAGATTTTACAGGTATACAGAAAAAAAATAGTGACTGCTATTAGCTAGTCAGCTAACTAGCTAATATGTTAAAATACTTTAATTTATCTGACCTTTTTTCCTGAGTTTTGTTGTCTCTAGAGACCTGAGGCTTGGTTTTGCTGTTGCTGTAATTCTAGTTTTCCAGTGAGTTTTTAGCATAGTAAGCTAGTGATTAGCCAGACTGTAAACATCAACCATTGCAACTCCAATGGATGTATAAAGAGAACTGGAGCCCTGTTCATCCCTATGACAGGCATGCATGAAGCAAATAGAAAGTCCAGCCTCCGAGTATAAAATTACACGGCGATCCTCCGCATCCATTGGGCCCTTAAAGCAGGCGCAGTAGCGTTTCCTTTAACTCCGTCTCCCAGCCCTCGACTCAGGTCTCATTCACTTGAACGAAAGACGGGAAATAACTCTGGATTCAGCTATTAGTGTAGCCAACCAGGAAGAACGTCACACTTTGAAGCAAATCTTACATATACAGTACCCTTTTCTCACCCACATTGGTGTATACGGGTTTATTAAACACGAGAAAACCCACTATAATAGGCAGTATACTCCTCTCCCATTGTGAGTATGGCGGTGCCGTGGCACTGGACTGTTGCAACAGTGCAAGTAGTTCAGAGTGACTTTTGAGCTCCAGGTGCTGCTAATCAGGCACCACAAGACCAGACCACATTCGGAAAAGTCAGCTTTTTCAAAACCAACATGGCTCAGATCAAAATTTTGTTTCAGCACAAAACTCCTCATTTCTTCTCTGACATGATTTTGACAACAGATGATTTGGTACCAATCAGTGCTGCCAATCAGGCTCAAAACAAGAGTCAATACCAACAGGAGAATACACTGTTTAACAGTGGCAGAGAATTTGGGCAAATTTCACAGATATATATATAATCAGCTCCATAATTGCACGATCCTTACAAGACGGACGTCATCGTGAAGGTAAATAAACAGGCTTTCCAGTGATGTAACATACAATGACAATTAGCACTGTAACAACAGCAAACAACAACAAAAACAAATTTGCAAACATTTTTTTTTCTAAGTTTATTATCTGCTGAGTTACAAGCGTTTCTTTCCCAATGTTAGTCTATGGGGAAAAAGTCTTGGGGCCCAATGGCATCATGTGACGGACACGGAAGTTTGACCACTACGAAAATTCACATCAACAACCAGCGCCCTTCCTCGGAGGGCAAAAAAAAAAAAAAAAAAACAATGGCTAAAAAACTACCATAGTCTCTTCCGTTTTGGACCATACTACTATTACTACCATATATTCCTGTGTCTTGTCTTATTGTGCCACTTTTTCTTGCTTCAAAGCTGGAGATTGTCCCACACATATCTTTAGTTCACTATAAATTCCCTGGATGACAATGTTACATGTTTATTTTGAGATTACCTTCCTTGTATTAAATATTTAAAATGTAAAAAAGCAACTGGACCCTCTTCGAGCTCCTGTGATCCTGCATGGCATCAAATGCTTGTTTACGAGTGCTTCCCTCCCTGCCTCTTCATAAACGAGAGCTGTGGGACTTTGGTGTTTAAGCCTCTCGCAATAGCAGCAAACAGAGCCCAGGCAGGCGGCGTCCGAGGCCCCCGGTGCCTCGGCTAATGAACACCTCGGGGCTTTTCGCTTGAACCAGGAGGACTCACGCTGAGCACCACGGGGACATCCACAACAGGCGTGACTGAAAAAAGTATCCTAATCGTCTGACTGACTTGTGGTGGCAGGAGAGGCTGTTAGTGTCTGTCTCCATGTCAGGAGGTGGAATAGAGCCCTGGCGATACCACAATTAGCCCTTTCTTTGGACATTTATCTATTCATCTCACCCACTCCCTTCTATCTTCATCCCTCTTGCTCTTTGCTCGTTACTGTAATTGCTCGCCATGGTTCTCACAATTATAGTGTGCTCTTTTTAAGCCTGAAACTTGCTTTTCTGCTTGGACTTGCATGGCAGGATCTAATGTTTTTCAAAGTTTTTTTTCTTGACTTATAAAGAAATGTTTTCCATCTTACAGTCTTTCCGCTAATTGCTTGTTTTCACTTGCAAAACTCAAATTTTTCATATATTCTCGCTACTTTTCATTAAATCCCCTTTAAGTGTCAAACTTCATGGCGATACCACACGACACTCGAGCCAATTTCATGTCACATACAGCAAGATGTCACACAATGGCATGGACCGCCAGCCTCCAGGCCATGTTGAGGCCTGTGTGTGAGTGAATATATTCACAGTTTAGCTGAGTATTTGATCCAAAATGACTCAGAGGAGGTAATGTGTGGAGACAGTGGTTTGGTTATTTAGTCAGCAGCCAAATCACAAGCTGGAGAACAAGCAAGCTCGTTCTTCGGCGCTGACGTCTTTCAAAAGAGCAAAACCACACTGAAAACATGACTGATTTAACAAGTGATTTTTTTTGTACAATAGGGTTTACAGTCTTTATGAGGTTCTGAATGTACACCCTATGTTTATATCATGTGTATGACTTGTGCAATGTCACAAGATCAGGCAAAGATCAATGTCGACCTTTAACTATTCAAGGTCAATGCCTAACCTTAAAATTATTGCTAGAGTTTCGCAATTTGCATGTTGTCTTCTCTATACAACCCACCTATCAGACAAAAATCCATCTTGTCAGGCTTCAAGTAAGTTTCTGACCAGCAAGCCAGAGCTCCTGGAAGCTAAGGGCATAGTTTAGGTGTGTATGAGGCAACACGGAGAAGTGACTGTTCATTTTAATCGACAACAGCAGCTTAGCATAGATGCTGCAGTTGCATATTTCAAAACTGGAGAGTATTTCTTCATTGAAAGAAGCGAAAAGATGTTTTCACTCGTCTCCTGGCTGGCTTCAGCAAGAGTTTGATTGACAGATAGTTCATCCAATCACCTGCCAAGTATTTTTTTTTTTTTTTTAATGCCGTCCCTTTTCCAAACAGTTTCCAATGACGGCTTCTCAGACGGTTCTGTGTAACAAACCATCTGGTGCATCACGTTAATATTTGCAGTCAGTGTTAAGAAATAAGTCACACTTGCACCAAAGAGTGTGAGTGCGATTGTTTCATAAAATGAGAGAAGAAAATTTCCATATATCCATGGAGCGTTGTGACAACAGGATCTGCTGTGGAGTTCTTAATCAAACCAGTTACTCATCTTTTCATCAGTTCACAAAACAACAGGGCTGAGCTCGGCTTGTGCGTCACCCGATTACTTTGATCCTTTCAAGGATCCACAGAAAGGTAGATTATAGGTAGATAGGATAAATAAGATAGAGCTGGGGATTTATTTTGACACTCAGGAAGGAAGAAAGGTATCAAGCATTAAATTCAAACTCATGATGTTGGTTTGAGACTTAAATAAGAGTCGCTATTTCAAGAAAAACATATTATAATACAGCTTTGCTTATTGTTTGTTCATGGGAATAATAATGTGCATTTCTTTTAATTTCTCAGAAATTTAGTCCTGTTTGTGTAGGATTTCAATGCTCTTTTTTGCTTTAGAAAAGTTTTTTTTGAGGGGTTTGAGAAGTGGTATCAACCAATGTGGGAAAAGAAGATTCTTCAGCTTATTTGAGAGCATTAAACTTGTGAATAAATTACACATGATATCCCTGTTGGAATGACAAATGAAAAGCTGCAAATCCACATTGGCGTGCAACTTCTTCAAAGCAGAACTCCCTTGTACTAAAAAAAAAAAATCTGCTCAAAACACAGGCTTTTGTCTGTTCATTATATTTTCATGAGCACTTTTCACTTGTATCCCCTCAATGATAAGCTGATAGTGAGCTTTGTTCTGGCAAAATTTTCTCTGAAGGGCATTGACAGAGTTTTATGGGCCTTTTTAGAGTCTAAACCCATCATGGATTAGCATTTAAAGCACAAAGCTGGCATAAATTTATATTTCTCTACTGTCAACATATCCCATGAAAAGATCAAAACAAGAACGTGTCTCTCTCAATAAATCTTTTTGTGCAACTTGCAAGAACCAAGAGTCGCCTAAAAACATCAGATCTAGAAAAACAAAGCCTTCCGTCATTCAGGTATTGAGTGAAAAAGCCAAGCTTCCAGTCCTCAGACCTTCAACAGGGAAAGTGTTTGACAAAGGGGACTCTCAAGACTTATGAAGATGTCAAATTGAGTGCACCTGGGCTGCTTGACCTTGCAAGATCACATGGGAAATGTAGTTCACAAATGCAGCTCCCAAAGGCGTAAAACTAAAAATACAATCACACAGAAAGCAATGGAGATATCGACAGAATAGAAATTAATATCAGAAGTAGTCATCTTCAGTTTGTGTGATATAGCTGTGGAGCTTCCAGTGTATCTGAGATTTTAACTGTGAACTATATTTCCCATGTGTACTTGCACAAGCAAGCACAGGTGAGCTCCATTTGATCGTTCCCTCTCGTCAAACATTTGACCTGGTGAATGTCGAAACACTCACACCTTGGCTTTTTAATGAAAAATCTGGGTTGGGTCAAAGTGCCTCACTTATTTAAGAGTTTCTGGTTTTGGTATTATCAGCACTGAGCTGTGAGTGAACATATAAATGTATAATTAATTACATTTAATTTAACTATTTTATTTTATTTATTTAAATCTAGTTTATTTATTTTATTTTATTTTTAATTTAATTTAATTTAACTATTTTATTTTTGATTAAATTTAATTTAACTATTTTATTTCATTTTTGATTGAATTTAATTTAACTATTTTATTTTTAATTAAATGTAACTATTTTATTTTTATTAAATTTAATTTAACTATTTTATTTTTAATTAAATTTAATTTAACTATTTTATTTTTAATTAAATTTAATTTAACTTTTATTTTATTTTTGATTAAATTTAATTCAACTATTTTATTTTATTTTTAATTCAATTTAACTATTTTATTTTATTTTTAATTATATTTAATATAACTAAAAATAGAAAAATGAAATTATATATATTTCTATTTATTCATTGTAATATTTTTTTTTTACTTTTTATACAGTGTATATATTTTTCATGGGTTATATAAATTATCAGACAATTAATTTAAAACCCTGAAAGCCTGCAAAAAGTGTAAGATATATGCGAGACAAAAAAACAGCGTGAATGAACCCTCACATCCCCGTACGAAAGCAGGAAATGGAGTTCACCTTCTATCTTGTTTTCCATTATAGACGTTACCTCTCACTGTTGCTGTCGCCCCCAGTGACTCACAATAATCAATTCACCTCACCCCGCCTCTAGATAACAGCACAAAGGTAGTTTTGCAACAAGCTAATTTGTGCCACAGCCTGCTGTGCGTTGAATGTAGATGGAGGCAAATAAAGAGCACTTGTGTGTCAGATTCCTTCATGTTGTTTTTATTAGGTCCATTAGGCAGCCGGCTGTAGAGTCCCCGAGGTGTGCGCTCGGTTAACATGTTTGTTTTTCTCAAGGCTTTGTTGGAGTTAATGATGTCACCCTTAATTGTGGCACATACACACTTCCTTGTCTCAGAGGAATGGGCAGGACTTATTTAAAGTAGAAATATCCACCTAAAACAGGATCATTCTCCTGATTCTTACTGTCTTAACCTATTAATCAATGTCAACATTAAATGGTATCTTTGCCCTTAAAATGTCTGTGAAAAAGCCCAAAATAGTCTGTCTTGTTTTGGAATTTGCCCTGGAAATTAGCTAATGTTTTCACTCAGGTTAAATATTAAACCTGGTTAAATATAAAACCTGTAACTGACATTGACTCAGAGCAAGCGGCAAACCCCCAGTGCTGAGAAATGAAGCCAAAAGTGCCAAAAGTGCAGTTCCTCAAATGGCCACATGAGGCCGGCTCCAAGTCAATCTCCATAGGCGACCATTTTAAAATGGCCGACTTTACAGCAGAAATAAACATTTAAACAACAAACACTTTGTCTCTATTTCCCATTCATGACACCTGTGTTGGGCTGAATTTTCATATGACTCACCTGTTGAGATTATATTAAGGCTCAAAGTCAGGCATAATTGAGGGCGTTGACGCTTTAAGTGACAGTTAGATGTCGTACCTGCGCTGCTGCATCACCGCTCCACCTCGTTGGCCATTTTTATATTAGCTGAAAGTTAAGCCAAAGAATGTATATTGCCAAGAAGTGTAAAACAGAAGCCAGTAAAACATCCATCTACAAAGTGACAGTTTCTATTTTATTGTCATATTCTACCAAAATGGCCTGTCGTGAACAATAAAGATATGATTATAATAAGCGTTTTCAGTCCAAAATGGTGGCAGTGGCTGCTGTCAAAACACAACTCTTTGCGTCTATATTTGTTGGCTTAGCTCTGTTGTCACCGCCAAGTTGGTGACGACTGGAGCTGCATCCACTTTGAGCTTCATGACGGCTCTACAGAAACTCATGGGTGACATGGAGCAAATAAACCAAACAAAAGAAAGCAGAAAACCGGTTCTGAAAACTTTAAACTAAAGTTCCCGAGTCGGTGTGCATCATGATTGACACAATTCAGACCTGATGCGCATTCAAAGGCCTTCACTGTACATGTCGCTAAGGTCCTGTGGAAGCCATTCGTGGCAGTCAAGTGTGAAAACAGACTGGAATCACATTATGTGAGTTAAAGGTAGGCAGTGAGCAATTTTGAAAGGTCACTGCGTTTACGGGCCCTGATGTCGTTCAAAAGGTGTTAAACATTGACTAGACTTCCTCCCTCTGGTCCCAAATATTTCCCTAAAAAAAATGCCCCCCCTCCTCCTCCTCCTGAGCCAGAGCTCCATCCTCTTGGCTGATATCCAGCAACAAAGATAAGATGTAGGGCACTTAGCCTAGCATCGGCATGGGAACTCTGTCGCCTGGAGGCCTGAATAATTCAGCGCCTGAGATAAATTTACTGCTTATGTGGTCATGCAAAAAAAAAAAAAAAAAAAAAGACAGAACAGGGCTTTATTATCTATACCGTTTTCATGTGCATACCGAATTTCCTCGTGGAGTCACTTTAACGCAGTGCGAGCAACCTTTCTTAACGCTGGTGACACCCAGAGAGCTAAAGTAAACACACACGAGTCAATATTTGCACCAGGTTCTTGCTGCTTATTCATGTCCTGCACTGTCAACCGCATCTGTCTGACAGGTTTAACACCCCGAAGCTGTTCTGTGTGTGAGTGTGTTTATAAAAGGCAGGTTTGCTTTGAGCCTACAGCCATGGGCGGGGTGACGTCACCTTGTATGCTATCAGGCTTTCTTTTCCACTGCATGTAAATGCTGCTTCCTTCCGGTAAACAAGTCAATACTCCCTCAAGAGCTGTCAAGTGACACCAGCAGCAGCCGCGTGTCACTCAAAACATGTTTAATCCCGCCCAGGTCAGAGCAGTGCATCTGTTAATAATTTAGCATAAGTAACAAGGGAAATTAGCACATTTTCGATCTTTTCTTTTATTGTCTCTTTGCATGAGTGGACCCGACTCAGAAGGTCAAGAGACAAAAAGGAGTCAAGTACCGCTGATGCTCCAGACACCTCTCAATCCCCATCTCATCTCCATTATCTGGAAATAATATGAAAGAGAGCCCGAGGTCGTCGGACTACCTACTCGAGATGACTAAGACAAATTATCTTTTCATTACGCCCCAAAAACGGAGAGAAGGAGCGAGGAGGGTGCCGAGATGAGAGAGGGAATGAGACCGAATAGGATATGAAGACAGATGGTTCCCACAGATGAGGGAGGAGAAGGAGAAGTTAGCCTGCAGGTCAGAGACATACAGTCTATGATTAAATGACAACAGCAAAGTGAATTATTTATGCTTTGATATGTGTTAGTCATCTTTATTTCTTTCATTATACAATAAAAACACAGCAAATTGTCCCAAAATATGAATAACAAATATGTTTTGTAAAAATGAGGCACAATGAAATGACATTCATAAATACTAAGTTGGAAGAAAACATGCTATGGATATGAGAAATGACATATTTGGATGATTAGCTCATGAGGGCTATAAAGGGCTACTCCACTGATTTAGTGTCGCACTTCAATATAGGACTTTTTAAACCTACGTCTCCCAAATCTTTGTGTGATTCATGCTTTTACATTTCAGCCTGGCAATGGAGCGCTCCAGGATGATGTATGTTTGTAGGCCAACCAGGAAGTTAGCATCACCCTGGTTCCCTTGACGAAAAGCCAATGGGATTTTTTTTTCCCACTTATTCCACTTATTTCCACTGGATTATTGCAGAAAATTAACTCTGTAGCAAACATACATTTATTATCCATGTTTTTTTAATGCAATCACCAGAAGTAAAGAAGGCTATGAAGGCGGATGAGTTGGCGTGATGATGTTTTGTAATCACTGCTTGTTAACTGCCATTTTTAAGATAAGTAAAGGCTTCAAACTTCACAAGTGCGGTATTTACTGATGTATTTATGTCGTAGAAATCTTTTCAGCTTGTATTAACCACAGAGCTTAATTCAAGCATCTAACTAAAAACCCACTGACTTCCAGACGAGGGAACCGGAAGTGCTAAAACATCAACTAATTTCCGTATTTTAGGGCTAATTCCTGTAGCACTGTGTGTGGCGACCCAAACAAAGCTAAAATTACAGCGACATTATTGCTAATGTCACTCAAAGTCTGCAGGCAACTCTTTGCTTGACAAAACAAATTTATGAGCTATGTTAAAAATAAAAAAAATAAAAACACCTAAAACAGTAAATGTGGGCTTAAATATTTAGTAATGCCTATCTGACACATCAAAAATGGAAAATCTGACAGATCACCAATGACCTCGAAGAGCTGGAGCAGACTGGCCTGTCAAAAATAATACTGTCACTTTAAGAGAAAACAAAGAGTGAGCAGCCATGTTTGAATATTAAACAGAGAATACTGCCCTCTCTTCTTTATTAGAGGCCAGGATGGAAGATAAACACGAAGGCACACTCTGCTGTTTCACTCCTATCATATATGCTAATGCTCCAATCTACTTCCTGGTTCTCTGGCCGCCATTATCAGGTTGTTCCTCCTTCCTGTTTGGGAGTGTCAACCTACAGTTTAATCTCAGACTGGCTGTCTCTGTTTCTAAGGTGTAGTTTTATCAATTAAATGACTGACATGCAAAACCTTTACCACCACATTCACAAGTATATGTACATACATCGTCGGCATATTGAATAACAAGTTCATGGTTCAGGCTTCCTTGACATGAAACAGATGCACTGCTTCAGCGTCCCTGAGTAAGGCACTGTTGTAAATCTAAGAAGAGGAAATGGTGCACATCACAAATAGACAACCAATCCTCATTTTCTGCTTGTAAAATAACTGGCTGGTGAGACTCTGTATGTCACCCCCGCTACCGTCGTCCTCACCACCAGCTGCACCTTTCGCTCCCCGTGGAGCAGGAATGTGGAGGGACGACTCCCCGGTCGACTTCGCTCCTCCAGCGCTGATGTTAAGTCCTTGTTTTGGTTTGGGTTTTGTCCAGATGTTGTTGTTTTTTTTTCTCCTCTGGATTGCTATCGTTTCTCTTTGTCCGAGTTGTCCGTCTGCTCCTGGAGAAGGAAATAATCTTGATTTAATACATAATCATTAATAATCTTCAGATTATTCTGCAATCAGCTTTGTTTAGGTTCTCGGGCTGAAGGCATTTTTCTTTCTCACACAGTCAATATGAGAAGGCTGAAAGTCAATACGTGAGCGGTGTGAAATGAAACAAACACTGATGTTAAATGTGTTTTAAAGCTGTAAATGGATTCTTTGCATTTGTACGATCTATGAAACACCAGTGCCATGTTTCTGATTGATTCAGTAGAGGCTGCTGAATCTAAACACACTCTAATCTCTCATATTACCAAACCTGAATCTCACAATCTGTAGAAAACAAACGGTGATTTCTTAGGTATAAGAGCTAAGAAATATTTTGTGCATGTGAGGTTTCAAAACTATTTCCTGACAAAAAACTAAAAAAAAAATGTTATGTTTTAGAAAAATTATGTCTTTTGTTATTTGGTCAGTTTTCAATAAATCTGATCGGTGCATGCTGACATAAGCATCTGTCAGACACCGAAATGTCGACAGTTTCGCTGATGATCGAATGTAGCTAACAAACGTATTTTCATACACCTCATTTTTTTGTACGATTTCCTACGAAGGTCCAGCAACACGTGTCAATTTCTTCAAGTTTCATGCATGCAGTCTTTTCAAAATAAACTTCCATCTTCACAGGAAACAACTTAGTTAGGTTTAGGAAAGAAACCTAGTTAGTTAGGTTTAAGAAAAGTCATGCACCCATCCACCTCGACTTCAACCCTATGTACCATTTGTCGCACGTCGTACTTTGTGGTTCACGATTATGTGGATTAATCATGAATTGATTTTGTGGGATATGTACAAATTACAGTGCATTACTTTTTGTAGGTACAGCTGCGAATGTTGTATGAGAACAGCCTGAACTAACTGTAAAATTGGATGTATGAAAACACCTGAGATGTGATTTATGCTGAGGTTGAATTAGCAATGAGGAAACGTATCTGCTCTGCTGCTTTGAGCTTTGAATGTTTCTTTTTTCTTTTGTGATCGAAAGAATCTGAAAAGGAAATTTTCTGTGCTACGCCAACAGGAAGACAGCTCCTCGGCACACTCTTGTAAACAATAAATTAACCACCAAGGAGAGACGAGCCGAGTTCGTTGGTGATCACCTGGAGCATTGCAATTTCATAAGCACAGTTTCCTGTGATGTAAACAGACAACAGCAGAGCTGGAGGCTGATTATTGCTGCAGATGGATTTTTCAGTCACTCTTTATCTGAATGTTTAAACACTTCATTTAGCTACAATCACATTAAATTCACCTAATACAAAAAGTGACTGGAAGGCTACGTCTGCTGTTTTTCTTCAGCGTTCACATCTTTTAATTGAAAGAAGTTTTTCTTTTGAGTTTCAGGGTTATTCTAGATCATCAACTCCACAATGTTATACATTCTTTGGGGATTGAGTGTTTTCTTGGTAGATACTGGCTCTCTATTTGATATTAGAGTGATATATTAGGGTGTGCTGATGTACTATAGCACTGTCAACACTGTATACAACATTTTCGTGACAGTCTGTGACATAGCTGTCGATTGGTCGATGGACAGAAAATCAGCTATTTTGATAATCACTTAATTTAAGCCCTTTTTCAGTAGTTCCAACTATTCAAATGTGAAGATATGCTGCTTTTCTTTCTTTGGGTGATAGTAAACTGAATATTGCAGAGTTTTGTAGAGAAAAAACAAAACATTTAAAGAAGTTACATTGGGCTTTAGCATCATCATTAGTATTTAGCATATCAGGCATTTTTCACTATTTTCTGACATTTTATAGACTAAGCAATTGAAAGCTTAGAGGACTTATTATTATTATTTCCTCTAGTGTGTTATAGTTATTTGTGCATGTAAAAGGTCAAAATTATAAAGCCCAAGGAGTTACTCTCCCCCACAGAAACTCCTGAACTGCCTGAAACACCTCGCTTCAAGTCCCGCCTTTTCCTCCGTAACGTGGTGATGTCACCAAGTAACACACTTGCACAATACCTGCCTAGCGGCTAGTGTGGCACATTCTCAAACAAAGCTAGTTAGAGTGGAGCTGGTGGAGAGTCTGAAGAGTTTGGCTCGGTTGACCCAAAGTGAGCTAGCTGACCAATCAGAGCAGACTTGGCTTTTTTTTTTTAATTTTTTTTTTTTTTTTGGGGGGGGGGGGGGGGGGGATTCAAAGCTCCTTTTTGAATCCAGAAAATAACCAGCAAATTCAGATAATGACAATAGTCATTAGTTAGAACCCTGACACAGTTACAATATAGATCAAAAAAGGTGCTACGTCTTATTAATGACCAAGGCCATGACATTCTCTAGTTTTTGTGATATTTAACAATTTGTCAAACGATGAATAAAAAGGCAGCTGTTCTCATTATTCAAAGAGCACAGACGAGCAAGTATACTGCAGACGTTGGATACATAAGCAACACTTATTTATACACAGGGTGTGTATCAGCAGGGAGGAGCCTGATGGGAGATGAAGATAAAGCAGGACACACATGAAGACGTTTCCAGGATACAGACCTGCTGGGACTCGGACGTCGTCCGGCTCTTGGGCTCCACCTCCGTAGGAGACGAAGGAACGCTCCCATTGGAGTCTGTTATTAGCAGCGTCCGCCTCTCCCGGGTTGGTTTTTCACACTTCGTCACCCGGAACCTGAGAGGCGACCAAAAAAATAACAAAGTTTTGAATGTCTTAGCAGTTTGGGAAATGAGAGCTGAGCTCTCACCCACTGCAGAGTTGGCTCATTAAAAACAAACTCCTGCTCTTGCTGCATGTGGGAACCACTGGCCGAAATGTGCAGCGTATACTGTTGAACTCTTTCAAGAAATTTTTTTAAAAACGATCCCAGTGACTTATTTTTCTAGGTCAAAATCAAATAGAGCTGCCCATCTCTGCTGTTGTTTCTGCGTCTTTTCACTGATAATACACAAACACCTAAACTTTACACCTCGCTCTCATCCACCCCGCCACTTAAAAACCCCTGTGCACACACATACACTCACATGCTCCAAAGCCTTAATTAAATCAGCAAATGAATATTCGTATCCAGGTCATGCTGACCCCTCTGCGTACGCAGCCATTCATCTGGGTGTGCAAATGAAAACCAACCTCTCTGCATCCCAATCAGCTCGCAGCACGACATTAAGGATGAGGACAGCGCTCACTGCATGGTGGCTAACACTGAACGTTTTCCTGGGTTCACTAGTGGACTGAGAAATACTCTCTTTACTTTAATCTTATAATGTAGTATGCTGCCAAATTGAATTTTTGTCTTAAACCCCTTTTCAAACTCTGGAGAGCAATGGGACAGAGTCCACGTCCGTCTTTAATAGACAAAAAAAAAAAAACAAAATTCTTGTGCACAAGAGCAAACAAGAATGTTGTCTTACATTTATAATCCTTAAAGGGACAGTATGTAGGATTTGGTGACATCTAGTGGTGTGGTTGCAAATTGCAGACAACTGAGTTCCCTGTGGTAACGTGAGCTCATGTTGCCACAGTTTCTCAAACGAGTCGAAGAACTACGGTGGCCTTCAGGTAAAGAAAGAAAATACACAGGGTTCTCTCTAGAGTCTGTTTGGTTTGTCCGTTCTGGGCTACTGCAGAAACATGGCGGACTCTATGACGATGATCCGCTCACTATGTAGGTATGAATGGCTCATTCTAAGGTAATGAAATCACAACAGTTCTTATAATTATACACTAATGAAAACACTGTTATGAGTATTATATTCCATTTCTGCTTATAGATGTCACACATTCATTGATACCATTTACGGTCTGCATTTTTCAGGAATAGCCATTCAATGTACTTACATTCAGCAACTTTCTCTCAACATAGTCGCTTTCACTGCAAGTGGCGGAGTCCGCCACTCCCAGCAAGCACGAGGGAGTCGCAGGAAAAAGATGCAAAAAATTCAGCACAGCTCCATCTCATTATTAGCCACACTGTTTACTGTGTTAAGTTGCTGTTAATGCAAACAGAGCGTCACATTCTCGCTGCTTCACATTAAAAACTGACAGGGTGGCTTTTATTGTGAAGTAGCCACGTGATGCCATGTCTTGTCAGAAAGAGGCACATATTGAACAACTGAGAAATACAGGTAACCTACTCAAAATGCAACACTAGGTGACCTTCAAACTATTGAGAACAGGAGAATTATTGCACATTTCTGATCTGATATCATGTTTCCAAGGACTGAGCACCAGAATCTGTTTGAAATTCATCAAAACAAGCTTGGAAAAAGGCATTTTGGTGAAACAGTGGACGGACAGAAGTGGTCAACAACGACTTTCTAACCACTGAGAAAGTTGTAGATTAACTGTTAGCAACCAGCCAGTATAGCCAGACACCTCTGTAGCTGTCACTGTCTCCTTGTTTAATATGTTTTTAACAGGAACTGTCGCCACGGAGCAGAGACTCTGCAACAACACAGGTTAACCACTGAAGCTTCACACAAAACCTCCATCTGAACCCTGCAGCATCTATTTTCCCAGGCTGTCCACATGTCCTTTTTCCAGGTCACTGGTCTGGTGTCAAAGTGCACGGCAGTCTTAGTCGGTATAATAAAGTGTGGATTTTTACGGGTTAATGTTTGATTGTTAATGTTGTGTGTGAACTAATATCTAATATGCCTCTGGAGCAAACTGTTTTAATGTGTATCTGATAAATAAAGCACCTTGTGTGGTACGATTCTATAAGAAAATGATCATAAAGCAGCAAAAACACACACAGACACACACACACCTGCCCACCTGCCCACAGCCAGGACCGTGACCTCTCCGTATTGGCTGCGCCGCTGCTCCGCCTTGCGAGCCGACGGCCTCCTCATCAGCGGCCATTTCTTCTGGCTGCAGCGGGTGCAGATGTTCTTCTGGCCACCGAGGCCGCCGATGGTGTGCAGGTGGTTGCAGGTGTGCTTGGCGGCTCCCGGGGGCGCACCCGGCGATACGGGAGTCATCGGAGGGGTCGGGGTGCCGGGAGAGGTGGGGGTGAGCGGAGGGCTAAAGACAGAGGGAGACAGAAATTAGTCTGGATGGCATTTTGCTTCAGTCATGACACAATCATTACAATAAATGACACATTACAGCATTAATCAAGATAGCTGCTGATGACTACTAGCACAGCACAAGCCAAATAATGCAGCCCCTGAGCAATAATTACGCAACAAAGAGGGAAATAACCGAGAAATATTTTATAGGTCGGTAGAATGTTTCAACATCTAAAGATTAAATTATACGATAAGTCTATTCAAGTCAGCTGTGTCTTTGAGAAGGGAGACCTTTCACAGAATAACAGCTGGCCTACATTCAAAAGCATTTTTTATTTTACGCTGATGAATACAAGCTCATTGAATTTGGCAGCACTTCCTTTATCACAGCCCGCCACAGCAGAAATGACACATTACTATCTCATATCTTCAAACAAATACCGAAGAGCTCTTCGAGAGTGATCACTCGGAGTGACGGCAATGGTTAAAAGCAGCAATGAAGGGAATTGGTTGGGCGTGCGATCAGGTGACAATCAGCTGTAAAAAGAAGGTGATGCACCACATGCTGCTTCTCTCCACCGTCATCCAGTATATTCATCTTAGAAGCCAGCTAACGGGGACTAATTGAGGCCGTCTGTTTGAGCTCTCAGGTCATTTTTCATGAAAGGAACTGTGTGTGAATGTTTTATGACCCCAGAGAAAAGCTCTTCACATTGTTTACACACAAAAGGTAGAATAAACAGCATTTCTACTCACTGACATGCTCATATAATATATACAGTGTGTAGAAATGTACATGTGTCAGGGGACGGACAGCATAATGAGTCACATATCTTTGATCCGTGTCAGGAGGAGGAAGCACCACAGAAATAGACTCTTTCTGTAAGAGTGCAGATACAGTATAAGGCCACAAATATGTGGACAGCAGAACATCACACCCGTATGTGATTATTGAACACTTTGGGGGCTGTATATGCTGGGATTTGCTCTCATTCAGCAATGAGATCAATGAAAGGGGTTTATGTTCGCCGTCGCGGTGCGTGAGCCACAAATGATAATCATGACATATTAATCAGGCGCTTCCTAAACTAACAGCTAGAGATGAACTTGCAGTGACTGGCTGCGAGCAAAACCATACCAATCGTCTTTTTTTTTCTAGATAGATCTGGATAGAAGAGGGATCAAATGGCAGGTATCATTTAACTGGAGAAATTTCGGTACTACTTCTGGGTTATTTCGGCCAATACCTTAAAGGTAACGATTACTGAGTGCAACAGCACTTGTAAATTAAATCAGAATATAAACAGGATAGGACAGCAAGTTAAATCATGGGATATTTCTTTGCATTTTTCCCTTGCAAATTACTGGATAATTATAGGTGTTCCAGGTAGGTTTGGGCACTAAAGTAATATTTTCCAACTGGCCACCGTTAACAACCTGTGATTGCTGATAATTTCCTGCAGACGTGCGCCTTTAAAAAACTTATCATGAACTGGTAGAAACTGGTAGACGTATGCAACCAGCGAGAAGCACAAGCCGCTTGTCGCTTTGCTTTATGGTTTCCCAAGGCAAAAATGTTGGGAAGAACTAGTGTAAATAATGTGTGAGCGCTAGCACGTGAAATGCACAAAAAATATGCATTATGCTCATGTACGGCCGAGCATGAGGATTCCTGATGAGGGGAGGTATGAATCATGAGTTTGATCCACAGGAGGAGAAAGAGATGACTGATGTGAAGAACAGAGAGCATCTAGCGGGAAGGGGACTGAGGAGGAGGAGGAGGAGGAGGAGGAGGAGGCTGGAGTACTGATGGGGAGAAAGCAGCACCGAGGCGAAGGGAAGTTATGCACCAAATCTGGAGAGGCAGATAGCGAGGCCTGGCCACACTACAGTTACTCTCCTTCTGTAGCCTCTCTCTCCTTTTTCCTCCCTCTCTTTCTGTCTGTCTCCCTCCCTCCCCCTTTAAGTGTCCCATAAATTACCCCCGCCGATACCCCTCTTCCCCCCTATTCCTCCATCTCTAAGTGATCCACTGGCAGACAGCCCAACCTGGCTGGGAGAAAGATATGAAGAGTAACAGCAAGAGAAGGAGGGAGTACTACAGAGAGTCATTTTATCAAAAACAAAAAAAAAAAGAGTGAAGGGAAACGGGGGAGAAAACAATATGTGGGAAAAGAGATTTGAAGACAGAATGAATAGGCGAAACACATGAAAGTGATCCGGGGAAAATGTGTGCGACTGCAGATTTCTGCTGATTTTTTACAATGTGACTAAGCAGAACGCTTCAATACCTAAAACGTTCCTACCGTTTATCCACGCTGTTTCTTCCTAACAAAGGAGAACATCTCCCCTCTCTTTATCTCGCTCCTTTCCTCCCAGAACAATATGTAGCAGGACGGGAAAGATGACAGGAGGAGAGAGAGGGGAAAACATGCCCCACTAACTCGATTTACTCACACTGCTCTACCTACACAGGTTTCTCCTCCTCCAATCTGTCTATCAGCCCGACTCCCTCGCCCCTTATCTCAGCGGCGAAGCAGAGTGAAGACGTCTAATCTCAGCTTGTACCGTCGGCTCCCGTTCTTATGATGCAGGGTCGTTTTAAGCGGGCGGCCTTTGATTTGAGATGTGAATGTCAAAATGTGAATGAAATGTAGTTTCCAGGCTGATAGATTTTACGCTATTAAAAAAAGATCCTGGACATCAGATGCAGGCTGCAAATAACAGCTGAAGCTTCGGTTTCGACTGTTCTGTCATTGTTGCAAGCTTTCCGTTCTTGCAGATTTACCATCAAAATTCATGGTAATGTTTTTAAACGGTGGGTCCTTGATTTCACAAAGATCAGCTTCTAATTTCTGGTCAATGATGGTGGCTAGTTACAGTCACAGTCTTTCAATCTGTTGATTTTCTCGATTAATCGATGAGTTATTTGGTTTGTAAAATGTCAGAAAGTTTTTACAAAAGCCCAAAGATGACGTCCTCAAATGTCTTGTTTTGGCCACAACTCAAAGATATTCAGTTTACTGTGTTAGAGGAGTACTCGAAAGAAAAATATTCACATTTAAGAAGCTGGAATCAAAGAATTTTTACTTTTTTCCTTTAAAAAAATGACTCAAACCGATTAATCGATTATTATTAGTATCCAAGATTTGATTCAAATGACAAGGGTCTTAACCACGCACTTGTCAACTATATGCACTGGAATTTCAGACTGAGGCTAACACCTCTTCCTTACTGGACGTGATACGAATGAGCAAACAAGCGATGATGATGATGATGATGATGATGATCGGATTATTTCACTTTTAACCTGCTCCATGCGTCATCGAACAGGCAAAGCGACGCTTACTTGAAAAACCGCCTGTCCTGTCTCTATTTTAGTGCAGTTTCGCACACCTCCGTCTTGTTTTCATTTCTCAGAATTGATGCTGAAAGCAACTTACAGTTAATCAATATCACATAAAGTTACTTACTCTCTGTATATCAGGAAGAGGTGCAAAGCAAACAGGTCTCAGGTTAAAAGTCAGCATCTTCACCAGCTGGTGATCCATGTATAAGACATGAAGCAACATCGCTCTTTCGCAGAGTAGAACTAGTTAGTCTGAGGGTTCAAAAAGTGTTTCACTTTTAATGTTACAGGATAAAAGGCTTTTAGAATGAGGACTAATGCGTGTTTGGTGAACGTAACGCAATCTCTGGTGACAAATCGGCTGGAATTGCTTGAGTGTAAACTTCCCCAAATCTAGTCCGATCCAGATAAAACCAAAGAGACGACAGAGCCACGAACGTTGGCCTACAAGTAGCATCGAGGACAGGCTCCCACTCAGTGGTGGACGACTACACAGTGGATTATGCTAACGTGAAGGTGTATTAACATAACACAGCAATGTAATATGTACTGTAAGCTAGTTAGTTGGCCATGTTTGCAGCTTATGTTAGGAATACATGGTTTGTCTGCTCTAACACTTTTGAAAATTATTTAAAAAAAAACACAGCCCCATGCACACCACTTCAATATGTGCCTTGTTGAATGCTTAATTATTTTCATTACCGATTAATCTGTTGGTTCTTTTTCCAATTAATAAATGAATCTTTTGTTCCGTAAAATGTCTGAAATTTGAGAAGAAAAAACTTCCCAGAGCCCAGGGTGATGTATCCAACGGTCAAAACCTCAAAGATTAGAAATGTGATAGGGCTGCCACAAAAAATTATTTCCATTATTGATTAATCTTTTGACTATTTTTTGATTAATCGGTTAATATTTGTGGTCTAGAAAATGTCAGAAAATTGTGAAAAATGTCTTGTTTTGTCAACAACTCAAACATGTTCAGTTTACTGTCACAGAAGAGTAAAGAAACCAGAAAATATTCACTTATTCACATTTAAAAAGCTGGAATCAGAGCATTTTTACTTTGTTTTTTGTTTTTAATTACTCAAACTGATTAATCAATCATCAGAATAGCTGGTGATTAAGTTAATAACTGACTGATTAATCGTTGCAGCTCTAATGTGATATAAAACAGGGAAAAGCATCAAATCCTTACGTTTGAAACACTGTAATTGACACACGTTTGGGGCTTTTTGCTTGATAAAATCAACCAGTTGTTTTGAACTAATGCACTAGTGCCGTATTTATAAAGCCTCTGGTACAAAGACACCTCCAGCTTCTTAGCCCAGCTCTCTTTTTAAGTGTCACTGTGTTCTGGCTGAAAACCCAGTAAGGAAACAAGCCAACAACTGTGCTCAATATGCTTTAATAATCCCACAGTATAGTGATATGGGGCATGGTAGCATTTCGGGAAGAGTCCCCAGCTGCTCGCCCTCAATCAAACCCTGCCAATCTGGAAAAGTATCAGAAGAGAAATGTGGCCTGATTGCTTTGTTGTGTTCATTTCCTGCCCTGGCTACTCTCATTTCAGTCACTTCGGCCACTTCAGCTGCGACACCGACGGGCTTCCACAGAGGCTTGTGGTGCCATCTGGTGGCCACAGCTGGACAAAACAACATGTGAGGACACTTACCCATCAGAGTCGATGCTGTTTTCATGAACCATGGCTTTCAGGGCATCTGAGTTTGCTGGAAAGAGAGAGAGAGAAATAGAGAGATAGAGAGAAAGTTACTCACTTATTCAGACAGAAGAAAGGGGAAGAGAGAGGAGAGATAAAAGTAGTGTTGGGAATTTAGCAAGGAGAACGCTCCAGTGACTTCAAAAGCACAGTGCTTATTGAAAGATGGTTACAACAGATTAACTCCTTAACACAATTAAAATGGCGCTCGCTGAGCACAATTACTGCACAACCTCAGGAGAGTGTGTCGGACCAGAAAACCTTTATTGAAGCGAGCAAACGCCGGAAGGATATGACTGAAAGAGTTCTGTATAATGGTCAGGAAATTAGCCAAGGGAAATAAGGTTGTTTTGATTTTTTTCTTACACACATAAATGTCAATTCGGCCAACTTCTGCCCCCAGACAAAGTATCGACACAAGAGACAACAGCTCAGGTATAGATTTGCATAATTTGACAGATTTCCCTAAGGCCTCGCCGCGATGCGTTCACTGACTTCCCCCTGTAGTCCCTGCACAGATAAAGGAATCTGTGCATACATTTGGAAAAAAGGGAAAATCCACTGGGTAGGGGGTGTAAAAAAATATTGAAAATATCTATTTATTGTGATATTATGTTTCATGATCCTGCATCAGTTCTCAAAAACACTGCATGGATTTCATTTGATAGCTCACACGCAAAGATTAATTCAGTCAATAGTTAATTTCATTTACAAAGAGATGCATCGTCTCAGTGTATGTGCCCTCTCAAAGTAGTGCTGATGTTTGATGTTACAGGAACTGTGGATAAGTGACAAATGCAGATCCCACTGCATAAAAATGTAAACTTTTTGTCTCTGATTTTTTGCATATGATCGTGTGCAAAATCGCAATATATCGCCTTGCTTACAGTATCGCAATGTATCACAATATATTGAATCGTAACCCCTGTAGCGTGAAACGTATCATGTCACCAGACTCTTGCCAATACACCCTCGTACTGAGTGAAGCGGTATGGAGATACATACGAATCACTTAGGTGAATGTGGAGGTTTAATGTCGATGATTTCATCTAAAAACGCATGGACGTGTGACTCAACACTGTCCTCCTCGTCACCCCGTCCTCGTCCTCGTCCTCATATCATCCAGTACCGCAGGGTGTATCCTGGTTAGTTATTTTTAGTCTGTAAGTATTTAGCACTTCCATCTGCTTTGGTTACTTTGAGGACTGTGCCACTGAGTGACTCAGGCCTCATTTCACAGTTTTGTGTCTGGAAGTCCGAGCAGTATGCGGATTACGCCCCCTGGTGTTCAACACAATGAAAGCATCTCTTTACAGATGGACAGAAACGCCACAGCAGATATGAGGAAGACAATTTTGTTTTTTTTTTCACCATCCAGTCTAGATGAGTGACATTTATACATCTTTCTTTAAACATTGGAGGCATGCTAGCTGTGTAACACACAAAGCATAGCATACAAAACTGCTAAATATACCGTCAAATTTTCCACTTGGAAAAAAAAAGTGTAAATAGAGCTGTTATTATTATATCCTTTATTTAACCAGGTTAGAAAACTCATTGAGATTAAAATCTCTTTTCCAAGAGTGACCTGGCCAAGAGGGCAGCAGAGAAAGTGTATGTGCTGTATTACATTCATCAGTCAGTTATTAATTTGTTAGAATGCCAGCTTCCTGTGGCACACAGCATATACAGTCTGTCTGAAACCTACCACAGAAGTAGGGCTTAACTAAGTTAATCGAAATTTTTATCACAACATGGCCTACTATGGCGCAATATTTGCCGGTAAAATGTGTGTCAAAATACCATTCTGAATTAATATTATTGTGCTGCAGAGACCAAATGAATATGATCGCGGGTACAAAGTGGCTGAAATGAGTTTCCTTCATGGGGTGGCTGGGCTCGGCCTTAGAGATAGGGAGAGCAGCTCAGACATCCCTCCATTTGGAGGTTTTCTGGGCACACAACTGGTTAGAGTCCCCGAGGTAGACCCAGAACACGCCAGGGAGATTACATATCTCGTCTGGTCCGGGAACGCCTCAGCGTCCCCCAGTAAGAGCTGGAAAACACTGCTGAGGACAGGGATGTCTGGAATTCCCTGCCAAGCCTGCTGCTCTGGATAGGTGGAAGAAAATCGACAGATGTTTCTACAGACAAGAATCATTATTTGGTACCGATCCCTGCAAAAGTGTTTTTCAGTGACAATGAGAATGATGTAAAGATGATTATTCCATCTGATATCGCAATATCAGCCAAAACAATCTAGTTTCCAGATACAACGGGGGACTCTTCCCATCTAGAAACTAGATTGTTTTGGCTAGATTTCAACTTAGAAATCTTTTCAAAAGATATCTTTTCAAAATTATGCAGCCCAACGCAGAAGTTCAATTTTTTCAACGTACTAGATGCACAATCTGGACTGAAAACAAACAGAAAACTGAAGGAGGAGTTTCATAAACACATCACAGAGGTTTCAGTTGACCGGCATACGTACACAGAGCTCTGTGGGAAACAGTTGTGGGATTATTACTTATGTTTCCAGTGTCAGTTAAATCTAATCAAACCACACCCACACATAATGTTAAACTACAGCTTCCAATACTGTTTCTGTGCTTATTCTGTCATAAATATGTTATAAAGATCAATCTGAAACAAAGATTTAAAAAGGGGAAAAAAAATCTGTAACACCTCTATTGAGAGAAAACTATTTGTAATGAGCCGTATACTTATGGATGCATTTAGTTATTTATGTTATACAAATATCTGATATCTAGATAATGTGGCATGTTCATGTTCATACATAATCCTGCATAAAACAACATTTTCAATCCTTCTGTGAATTACAATTTCCAAGATTTCTGATTTTCTGATTTCTGATCCATTTTATTTTATTCTACTTCCTTTTTTATAGGTATCTTATTCCTGTATATTTGTGTATATTCCTGTATATTTGTCTATATTTTTCATATATTTTTATGTAAATGTGCTGCTGTAACGACCAATTTTCCCCACTGTGGGATTAATAAAGGTCTATTCTGTTCAATTGTATTATATTTTATGTTCCTCAGCAGTAATGGGCTACTTAACGCTTTATAACACAATGCAAAGTGGTCAAAAGCATTTTAAGTATATACACGGACTATATCTTCCTTTTTATCTTTCAGAAATATTGAATTATTGAGTGAGTTACAAGAAAACAAAAAGGTGAAGGGTCATTTTTATCCTCCAGGTGATTTTATTTTGAAGTTTTAAGTGTAGCGATGCTACTGTATGACTGTGCCAGCACTGTGATGCCTTTATTTTTTAGATCATCTGTAGATGGCAGTATTTGACCAGCCATAACGATGACTACTGCTACTCATGGTGACTTCTCACTTCTTATGTTTATTCATACACAAACCGCTGCTGCAAATCACTTCCTGCGCTCCAGATAATTATTTCCATGAAAAATGCCTGGACGTAGGTTTTTAGAGTAGCCAGTAACGGTGTTTTCATACATTTTGAATATTGACAGGTTAAACAGTCATTAACCGTCTTCTACAGTAATACGAGCTATTTTCGTAGTAGGAATCCTGAACAACGTGAGGGTGAGTCACAGTTAACGGACTCCAGCTCTGCAAACATTGTCACTACAAAAGGAAGTGATGAGTCAGCTCAAAGCTTCAGCCTCTTGAGGGTGGGCAGAAAAATCAACTCAGGACAGCGATGGCCAGACACCAGAACAGGACAATGCTGCCTTTGTGGGCCGTACAGTATGTTAGTCGTCTGGATACGATACGAAGTACAGTTTAGACTGCACAGTTTAGGGATCAGCACTCACAGATAAGCTCCATCAGTTTAGTTAATAGCATTTAAAGACACTTTCAGGCCAACAATATTACTTCAACATGTGTCCTTTGTGAAGTAAACTAATCCAGAAAATGATTTTTTCAAATACATTTAAAAATAAGACAATAAAATGGTAAACCCTGTTTTTTGTGCGGTAAATTTACTTCATACTTTACTTTCAGCCCCTAATTCATCATCTCTAAGCAGTATATAGACGTATAATTAACAATAAATAATAATAATGGTATGGGGGTGTAAATCTCAAGTTTCAATGTAACAATATGATATTTGCTGATATCAAAAAGTCTGCCACAATATGATATTGATTCCATTCAATTCAGGGACCTGTGATCAATATGAGGCAATATCACATGCACATTTTACATAATCAGTTATATTTATATCAACTCACAAAACAAAATCAACTAAAATCTGATTTGAGGATTGTATTACTGAGCTCTTCTAGTTATTTAAATGAAAATCAATCTATTTTTCTTAATAAAAAGAACAAGTATCAAGTGGAAATTTCAACATAAAAGTGTATTTTAAAGATGAGACTGATGGATCTTTACACCCCTTTCATGGTACATTATTATTCTATTTTTATTATCATACCTTTGTCATTATAATGTAGTTATAAGTGTTTACTAATGTGAAATATTTGTCAACAATTATGATCTCTCTTTCAAAGCTTTTATTTTTGCTGATTTGGTCATAAATATGGGTAATAAAGCACTATTTGAAACAGTTTTCAGGGGATTTAAAAGAAAAAAAAATCCCCCTTGAACACCTCTATTGAAAGAACAACAATTTGTGATTTGTAATTTCAAAATAAAGGTGCATCTCAATGATATATCAGCATTTTCAATTCGCAGTGATGATATTGGATCCCTGAATGTGCAGCATTTGTCAAAAACTATGATCTCCTATGAAGACATATCTTTTATTATTACAACTGTGTTATATCATCTTATCATTCATTATCTATTTATATACCAAGAGAAGCTGAACTTGTTAGCAACAACATCGACAAACAAACTATTTATTAAATGTTTATACACTGGGAGTAAATCCTACGCCACAAACAGTCGGCGTAGCACACAATAAAAATCACACTTCTGCCTCTTTCCTGCCTCTGTATGATTCATTGGACGTTAAAGGAAGTTGAATTTTTGGCTCTTTATGTGCACGGCGATAAAAAGTCCAAGCTGCGCTGCCATAACACATCCAGACTTAACTCCTCTCTCCTCCTCTTCCACTTCATATTATTCTTTCTGGCCTGTTGTGTCATGAGAAAAAAATATAGTTATGGGTTGCATCTGAAATCTCATATTATGCACTACATACTCAATATATGTACTATCGTTCAGCATACAGTACTTCTGTGTGAATAAACAGTAGTATGTGTCTTTTCAGACGCACTGAGCAGTAATCTATGTTGTCACTTCCTGAGAGCCTCTTGCTGGTTGGGGGCACGTAACCACGGCAACCCAAGCCAACCTCATGCTGAAACAAAAATTGCAAAAATTATGAAGTCTGAACAAATTTTCAAAATACATTACGCCTAGTGAAGTAAAAGATTATCCTTACACGTAATGTGAAGCATTAATGGTTTTACAGAGCTGTGTGTCAACGTCAGTTGAATGTTTTCATCATTACCTTATTGCATTGTGGGATATTTACGCCATTGTAGTATCCACCGTTGCATACTGTAATATTTCACCAGAAATAGCATGCAATTCACCTACTATTTGTTACATACTGAGGTTTCAGACATACTAAAATATCTCACTGTTTTATTAAATAACATGTTAGTATGAAATTTGTGGGACATTTCCCATATACAGCTATTAATGTAATAACCAACAAACCAACTACTCAAGTACCGAGCAAAATCGTTTTTTCAGTAACTCTCTCAACACATAATTCAAATGAAACAGGAGTTCCTCTATTTCCTTTCTGCGGGGTATCTGCAGGTTTCAACAAGTCAAATTTAAGACTTTTAAAGACCATTTTAAGCCCATTATCAGAGCAATTTAAGACCCATTTCACATCCATTTAAGACAACTATGTATGCTATTTAAGACCTACTTCACATCCATACTGGCAAGAAAGTACTAAGGATATGAAAGAAACTTGAAACATCAATATTGTCGTTGCTGCTACATGACTGATGCGAGTGTTGAGTCCAGAGCACCTCAGTTTTTAGTGGAGGTGGATCTCCAAATGCTGTCTTTTGTTATGGCATGCTCAAAAAACAAAACATTTAAAAGCAAGATAATGCATTTCTTTTGAAATGAAAGGAATGTTAATGAATTTTTAAGACCTGCCAGAACTGGATTTAAGACATTTTGTGAGATTTTAGGACATTTTGGGGCCTTTTTAAAGACGTTTTAAGACCCCACTGGAACCCTGTTCTACCTTTAAACCAAAGTTGTATGCTTACAAATAGTTCAATAAGACTCAGCTGCTGTGGGAGGTTTATTAGCACTGAGGGAAATACTGTAATCTACACTGTCAGGAAAGGCATATGTGTTCACACTAATCAAGCTGACACAACGCACTGATCCTTATCTGTCTTGTCACTTATAAACTCAGCTGAACAATCTGCAGTTATCTGGTATAAGGAGAGTGCTGTGATTTATCAGGAATTTAACTTCATGTTCCAGCTCAGGGAAATGATTTCAATTTCCAGGAATAACACAAGCAACTGCGACACTCCTGCACACACACACACACATTGTCCTTGAAATTCCTCTGCAGCTGGTAGATTGTCCTGGTGTTGACCCTCAACGAAGACCCTCATTCCTGACAAACCCACATACACATTACTGCCACGGCACAAAAACCGACACACGTCCTTACTAAATAGCGTGTGACAATACTTGCCAAAACATTAATGGAGTGCAGCTGTGATAAAGACTTCATGAAAGAGGCAGCCAAAGAAAAAAAGGGGAATCTCTTGCACAATATGTAACGCAAGACACTGATTCAGTCTAGTGTTTGTTCTTCAGTACGTCGGACACATACCTTCATTCTTCATGATGTAGTGGACAATCTGCCCGACGGTGTCATTGTTCTCACTGAAGGTGTCATTCATGTCTAGAAGATGAGCGGGAAAATACACGCAATTAGAAACACTTTAAGTATTAGGTATTTGGGTAAGCAGTCAAAACTCTAATATCCTCAAGCAACAAGTTAAAAGAAAGTCGCTATATTTCCGAGTGCAGTAAAACAAACTATATAACCTAAAAGCTTGTGTGTAAACATGCTGTGCTTCGGTCACGGCCTCAGGGCTCCCTTTTACGTTGAACCTTTAAACATGATTTCCCATGTATCACAAATCAAGAGCACTTGTTAATATTACAGCTCGACAGTGCTCCCATAGGTTTCGCTGTTTAACTGGAGCAGCGATGCAATTAATTATTTAGAATAGAAACCCACACATTGACTCATGGACCATTATGTTTGCCTATTAACAGAGATACAAGCTTCCCAATATATTGATGTAATATTAATGGATTATGAGAGTAGATAGCGTCTTGGATGTTGGTTGACTTTTAGACTTGCATTCATGGGTGGTGCCTATTGACATTTTTTGAGAAAACACGAGTAATTTGGGTAGTTATTTAAATTTTTTTTTTATATTATTATTAAAATTTTATTTTGTAGTTTTTTTTTATTTTTTTAGGGGTGTAAAAGTAAAAGAAAAAAAGAAAAAAAAAAAATATATTTAAACAAGAAAAAATTTTTTTATAAATTAAAGAAAATTTTGGGGTTAATTTTAAAAAAAAAATAATTTTAAAAAAAAAAAAAAAAAAAAAACAGGGAAAGTATCGGTATCAGTGATGACGCTGATCATACTAGCTTGTCCTGTAGGAGGTTAAATAGCGCTCCAAACTCATCCTAAATTTGGCGAAGAAAATCTGTGATCAGCATTTTCAAAGGGGACCCTTGACCTCTGACTTCAAGATATGTGAATGTAAATGGGTTCTCTGGGTACCCACGAGTCTCCCCTTTACAGACATGCCCACTTTATGATAGTCCCAGTCAGTCTGGATCAAGTCCTAGTCAAGTCAGCACTCTGACACACTGACAGCTGTTGTTGCCTGTTGGGCTGCAGTTTGCCATTTTATGATTTGAGCATATTTTTTAAGCTTAAGGCAGTACCTGTGAGGGTTTCTGGATAATATTTGTCATTGTTGTGTTGTTAATTAATTTACAGGACTAAATAAATATACACATTTGCGTAAGGCAGCATATTTGCCTCCTCCCAAGTTGATAAGTTTAAGGCACATTAAGCGAAACAAAACGGTCAGAGAAGTCAAACTTTATTCAGTTCATTTAATAACTCAATAACACTTTCAACAACTAACTAACTGTCAATATTTTTTCAGTTATATCACATGAAATACAAAACAATACGCTCACTTTTCAGTTCATTCCTCTTCCACAAATCCATCAAATCCTTCATCATCAGTGTCTGAGTTAAACAGTTGGGCGATTTGAAGTGCGCCTTATGGTGCGAAAAATACGGTATTAAATACTTGACAAATCTCCCTTTAAGGTACATTTTAAACAGATTAAACTGAAATTGATCACAAAAATGAATATTTTAATGAACTGACAGACGTTTCTGGGGCGTTTTTTGTGTTTCATTTCAATTTACAATAACAACCACGTGTTTAAAACTGTTGAAAAGGGCAAATGTAATCCGGTTGCACATAACCCCGTAAATGTGCAATCATAAACTTCTGATTGACTAAACAGAAACAGTGTATGAGCCCTTCCACCCAGCACACACCCCTGTTCCTAGAGCTTCCTGTTGACTGCTTCCTGAGCATTTCCTCCACTTCTGATACCCGCAATACCCTCCCAGCAATTTATGGGAGTCTTCTGGTGTGTTTTAAACCTGCGCGATGTAAAGGGAGCGGCTCATGACTTCGTAGAAAAGGCAGTGAAAGAAACAAAAGCAGAAAGGAAAGGGGAAATCTGATCATTGCGTAACAAGAGAGGACTGGAGACAGAAACAATTTTTTGTTCCTACGCTTTTGCTTATGAGAGAGAAAGGGTTGGGCATGCTGTAGAAAGACACACAGAGACAACAGGGGAAAACCCTGATGCATTTATGACTATTGTGCTGCTGGCAGGGAGCTCACATTAATGCCACAAGAAAAAACAGCTTTCTCTTTCCAATACCACTTAACATATGAGGTAATAATTAATTCAACAGAGGGGTGCCTGGAGGAAAACTGCGAGGATAAGTGAGAAAGGCAGCGAGCGTGGACTCTCGCTGATCTTTGCAGCATGCTGTAACAGTTCATTCCTTCAAGAACATTTCTCATGCCTCTGACTTACCCCAGGGCAACCCAGCAATGCCAGAGGCTTCATGTCTGCACAGTTATTAGCAGGAAAGGCAGAGCGCTAACCTCACTGCCATGCACTGCATTAGCAAAAACTGACACAGTAGCTGCAAACCAAGCCAAGCGAGTAAACTTCTTTTCACTTTTCAGTGCGCTGAAGTTCAGAAATTCAACTACATTCTCCCATAAGCCGGAAAACTCATCATTGCCTACACAATGCTCATAGCAATTAAGCATTACGGTATCTATCTGTAGTTATCATTATGAGCCAAGGGAAATTAAAGTGGCCCTATGTGGAGAATTTCTTTGTTTCGCCTCGCTTAACACACCCCTAGTTGAGTCAGAACATGAGCGGTGCGAATGCCAAACGTCTCCCTGGTTTCTATTGGCCTCCACTCCTTAAAAAGACAGAAGCAGTAGAGAACTATTGCTGGGATAAGGCCACAGCTTACAGCAAGACAATGGCAAAGAGCTGGCAGTATCACCACATGATGACTTCCTGGAAATATACAGGTTTCTGTTGTGTGATTTCCCAGGGATTTTCTGAAGATTAGTTCGTCAGTGCAACCATTGAAAACCGCCTGTTAAATGACAATAAATAAGTGTTCCTGAAATAAGCTCTGATATACATTATGTAGGATTTTACCTTGTTTTAGTATCTAATTTTGAAGGTGCCATTCACCTCACACCAGTCTATTCTTAACAACATCTGTCAGTACCTGACATGCTCCAGACTCATTAGATTCAAGAATGTAGTATAAGCCTGTAAGTACTAGAGGACAGGCGGGAAAATCTTGTGATTTTACTGCATCATCGGTGACCTTGAATCTCACCATCACATGAAGGGAAAATGCAAAACCTCTTGCAGAGTAGTGACTAATTTGGAAAACAACTTAAAAGAAATCGCCTTTTCAGCATTTAGTTTTCCCATTTACTCACTGATGTGTGACAGAATCCCAGTCTGACTAATAGTTTGGCCCAATATCGAATACCGTATAATGTTTGACTTGACTGGAATTTTTAGATTCATGTGCTGCTGTTGTGAAGCAAAGAGGGAGACAAGGTGAAAAAGAAAAGTTTTACAAAATCAAACTCCATTTTTGGCGGATTTATGGTTAGCATTTTTTCTGCATTAGTCATTCGATGTAACTACATTCTGCAATTCCCCCGTCTCTCTGTGGGAGACTTCACTGTTAGTGGCAGCTGTTACATGAGGAACGAAACAAGGCAAGTAATCAAGCGTTGCTTCTTTTACCGTTGATATCAGTCTCACCAATTACTATTCATTCTATGGAGCCATATTACCGCTAATGCAACCTGAACATCCCACTGCTGCTGCTTCACATTTAAAGTGAACCCATTTTAAGCTTTTTCGCTTTCCTTTAGCGTATACTTTTTTGTGCATGTAAAAGGTCTGCAAAGTTGCAAAACCCAAAGTCCACACCAAAGGTAGTTACTCTCCCCCACAGGAACGCTGCCCATGAACTGCCTGAAACTCCTTGACTGAAGTCCCGCCTTTTATTCCGTAATGTGGTGACGTCACCAAGTAACATATTTGTGTGATACCTGCCTAGCGGCTAGTTTGGCACGACCTCAAACAAAGGCGCTAAAATGAAGCGTTTTAGACAGAGGATGAAAACGAGGGGCTACCTGAGGAAAAGTAAAAGTATGTTTTGAACATTAAAGCTTGTGAAACCCAAAATACATGTATGCACATGATGCAAATGAGCATAATAGGTCCTCTTAAAAGCATTCATCTGGTGACAAGAAACACACATATTTGTGGCCATCATGAGAGTAAACCATGATTGTTCCTCAGAGAAGCTGCTGCTTTTTGTTGACAGCGGATCAGCTTTTAGGGAGGAACAAAACAAGTCAGAGCAGAGCGGCACACTTCCAACTCGAGCAAGATAATCAACTGCACATGTCGTACACAGCCTGGAATCAGACTGCAGTTGGGATTATTATTGACTCTTTATTAAAATGTGTTTGTGCTGCACTGTAAACAAATATACTTCTGCTGCATTTCTTACACAAGAGAGTTCGCTTCCCCCAGAATTCTGGGAACTGTAGCATTAAAGAGGACCTATTGTGCTTTTTTCCTTTCCTTTAGTGTGTTATTACTAAACTATTATATACACATACTAATATATGTTATGTATCTATTTTATGCATGTAAAATGTCTGCAAGCCGACAAAGTCCCCACCAAAGGGAGTTACTCTCCCCCACAGAAACACTGCTCCAGAACTGCCTGAAACACCTCGCTTCAACCCCGCCTTTTCTTCCGTAACATGGTGATGTCACCAAGTAGCATATTTGCATAACACCTGTCTAGCGGCTTGTTTGCGTTGGTTGTCCAATGACAAAAGAGTGGGCCAGCTGACCTGTCAGAGCAGATCGGGCTTTTCGGGGAAGGGAGGGAGCATTTCAGATGGAGGCTGAAAAGAGTTGCTGCATCGCAGCCGGTATTATAAAGCGTTTTTTGAATATTAAAGCATGTAGACATGTTTTAGATGAAACCCACGATACAAGTACGCATCTGCATCGTCTTTTTAAAACGCACTTGCTGTTACCACAGTAACCAGTGGTATCGCCATATGTACCACGACTAAAATCTTTAAAGTTTCTTATTGAATCAGTCTTTTAGCGAGGGATCATAAATATGCATCAAAATATTGACCTGTAGCTGACCTGGTAACGTATCTTAAAATTCAGTACACCACCAATTTATAGCTTCTTTTCTATCAAACAATTTGCACTTCCATCCCTTACCGCCTCTCTAATCTCTTATCTGTCTACTTACATTAATATGTACCTGGCTGAGCAATAATCTTGGGTGTGTGCTGCTGTATATCAATGACAGATGCCTTCAAACGATGAGCACATGGATGCAATAAACCCATAAAGCTAATCACAAAGTCACATTATATTTGAATCTGCTCCCTCTGTTATTCAGATTTCCCTACCTCCGCCCAGCTCAGGATCCTTTCCTTCCTCCTCACACTCCTCCTCCCCATTATGGGCCTCAGTGGTGCACCGATAGCCCTTCCTCTTCAACACGTGGCAGATCACCACCCCCAACAGGCCCAGAAGGAAGAAAACAGGCACCAGGACGAACGCTATGTAGTCCGGGTTGCTTGGCCCTCCTGCTCCACCGTCACCTTTCCCGGGCGTAGTATGATCCCCTGGAGGATGAAGAGGGAGGGGAGTACGAAAGAGAGAGAAAAACTAAATTATTTTAAATGTTGTTGCAACACAGACAAGCAAAACAATTGATTTGTCATTACAACGCCCTTGAAGCAACCTGATATCCCCAGTGAGTCTGCACGAGGGTGCATTTGGGGCCGAGCAGCTGAGAGGATTTAAATGCTATCAGCCGCAACATGACAGAGATTTCATGTTCCCTTCCTGGATCAATCCAGTCTGCTGCCATCTCTGCCCTCTAAGTGCTCGATCTGGTGCAAGCTGTCTCCGCTCTCTCAAGAAAGAGTGGACAGGCCAAACCAGAAACTAGAAACTCTCAGTCTACATGTAGACGGGTTGGTTATACGTTTGTGTTTTTATAATAACTGACTGCAGCAAGGACCGTAAACTTTGCCATTCCAGCTTCCCACTCCCATCTGCCCACCCACCTAGTACACCGGACTTTAGACCCATCAGGGTACCACAACACTGGGAAGGGTGCTGATGAGCTCAACATATTGTACTTTCAATTCAACTTCAGAGAAAGCTTTAGGGCTGAAACTAACCATAAGTTTTGTTGATAACGCTCTTGTCTAGCCGATTCATTGTTCTGTCTCTAGTATGTGACGAAGTAGTGAAAACAGCAGCATATTTCCAGAGTCAAAAGGAAAATCTCATATGGGTCATTTTGCATGACCAACGGTCCACAACCCAAACATATTCAGTTGACGATCATATATGACAAAGAAAACAGTGAAAATCCTCACTCCTGGTAAGCTGTAACCAGCAGTGTTGTAGTACTCAAGATCGGTCTTGGTCTCAAGACCACTTTTTGAAGGTTTCTGTCTGCTATCACGATCGACCACATTCTTTACTCAGGTTTGTCTCAGACAAAGAGGACTCATTTCAGGACTAGTCAACACCATGACATCATTATAAGCGCATTCAGATTATTTTATCAAGGCATTTCTCATGGTAGCAGTTGTACATGCACGCATATACAGTATGTATACTGCAATAAAAGAGGCGAATAAAGAGGAATCGTCATTTGTTTTCTGGGTTTTTATGGGAATGTGGATTGTTCGGATCACTGTTGAGTGCCTATGGTTTGCATGTTCCACATTTCATATTAAGTGTGCTGTGTCATGTGTCTGGTCTTGGTCTTGACTTGGGTCTAGGTGTAGGTGGTCTCAACTCCAACACTGTTACATGTTTGCCTTTTTTTGCTTTAAAAAAATGAATTAAATGATTTATCAACTATCAAAAATACTTATTATATTAATTTTCTTTTAAATCCATTTAACTTAATTGTTGCAGACGAATAATCAGTTAGTTTCAGATTTGATCGCCAGATCTGTAAAAATGAGTTTCATCACAAAGAATCACAATGTAAATCTGTGTTTACCAGAGATGTGCTCATAAGTCATTCAGCATGAAAAAAAAGCATAAAATGACTAATAAACAGAAGAAATCTTTGTCAAAAAACAAAACAACAGATTAGACGACTAGTCTAAGTCCGCATTTTTTGTCTGAAATTGATGCACGTTTAAAAATAAATGTGACCTCACGTTGCCTCAATCACGTTTACAAAGCAAACACATCCAACATCAACATTTTCACAGCAGGTTAGAATTTCTGCAGGTTTTTTTTGCATCTGTCAAAAGGGTTGTTTGACCACTCAGAGCCACCATCTGTGCAAACGTCATCAACCAAAATGGCTGATAAACGTTCACTTCGTCTCCCTGCACAAAGCACTTCTTCAGCATAAAGGAATAAAAGACCATAAATGCTTAATTTAAAGATTGCAGTAGCTGGTTGCAGAGTAGCTTTGAATTGGGGATGGTCACCAAACAAACGATGGGTTGGGTGTCTGTGCTTAACGTTTTCCATCAGATGACAGACTTAAAAAACGCATACTAAATAACCAGATTTGGCAAAGACCTCAAGAGGGGGCAGCCCTAGCATGTAAAGTCAATTTCATTGAAATTTTAGCATATTTTATCATTTAAATGAATGACCACTCTTATATTACGCCAACATTCTACATGACGGACCTGACGGCTTGAAACTGATCAGGTCAAAGGTCAAACGGCAGACAGTGACCTGTGGTCAGCTGTGGGCGAACGCTCCCCTGGCTCCTGCTGCTGGTGCACCACGTGACCTGAGGCATTCAACACACAAGAGGGCTTTTGTCTATTTTCCAGTTCGCATCAGTGTGTGCAAGAGAGACACACACACACACACAGGCTCACAGTTTGAACACAATCTCAAATCCTATCAGCATCAGATCACATGTTGTTCACGCCATATCAACATGTACGACGGCTCTGTGCGTATAGGCGTGTCTGCATACCTAACCATGTGCCTCCTGATGTACGTAGGCATTTGTGCTCCCATTGTCCCTGACGCATCAGACTGAACACTGATAAAGACCATTGTCTGCTCGCTGACCATCCTGTGACCGACTGCTGTGCGTCCATGTGCTCATACACTAGCAGGCTGTCCTGCACACCCACGTTTCTCCAAATGACTCACAGGCCAGTTAGAGGATTGTATAAGAAACACTGACGAAAAGGCCGGAGTCTGGCAAATGGGTTGAATAGAGTCCTTGAGGAGGATTTACAACTGAGTCATCAAAATCTCTTAGCAACCACAGCCATGATGGAAAAAAAAAATAGACATATCTGAGAAATCACAAGTGTGGATTCATGATATTGATTTAAGATATTCATAAGAAACTTTTGGGCATTGTTAAGCTTTGATTAGATGCCACCATTTTGTACAAATATAAATAAGGCTGAGTACAGAACCTAATGTTTTGGGTATAGACTCGCGAATACAAGGGCTTTACACACTGGGGGTATGACAAATAAACACCATGGAAATGCAAAATGCTCACCTGTGCATATCATACGTCTTGTGCTTTTATTGAAATGGGAAATGTAAGAACAGAAGGAGTGGATCTGGTCTGCGCTGCATATTTAAAGTCTGCCGTCTTGGGTCGGACTGCGGAGCCTCTGTGTTGCTGTTTCATAAATACAACCGCAACTCCAAAGCTCCTAAAATCAACCATGTTCTGCAAAAAGTATGTTGCTTTTTTGCCACGTAATATTCACATTCTGTGTGAAAGTACTCATGACAAAAACATTTGAAAAAATATATTGATGTGAATTTTAAAAAACGCCACCAGTGTGTAATAACAACTAAGGATTATTGTCTTTATAGATCAGCTGTCCACTATTTTTTCCAAACGCTCATTAAGTCGTTAAAAGTCCCCAAGGGATGTTTGCATGTTTTAATCCACCCAATAGTTCAAAACATACAAATATTCAATATCTATTATGATATAAACTAAAGAAAGCAGCAAATCTTCACATTTGAGAAGCAAAAACCACGAATGTTTGGCATTTTTGCTTGATAATTTGCTTAAATGATCAATCGATTATCAAAGTTGTCCCTTCTGTCTATCAACAAATCGATTAATAAACAGTTTTGGCAGTAATAAAATATTTTTGACACGTAGTCTTTGACAATCCTGCTTATGTTAAGTAGACAACACGGCTGTCTTTCATAAATGAAGTTTGTTTTAGGGCTGGGAGACATGGACAAAATCAAATATCACAATATTTTTGACTAAATACCTCGATATTGCAAAAATATTGTAGGGATGACCTACAATGACCTTCTCACTAAATATTAACACAATGAGATTTTTGATAATAATTATCAATAACGTGGATATAATATCTAAGTGGGTAAAGGCAAATAATAGAAGAGCAGTTCAGAATATTATCACTTTACTGTAATGCAGCCTTTAAAATTAAGAAAACACTTCAGCCATATTACAATATCCAAAATCAAAGATGATATCTAGTCTCATATTATAATATTGATATATTATTGATAGACCTAGTTTGTTTTGTTAAATGAGCAAACTACTCAGGTATCACACTGACACCAGTATTAGAAAGATTTCTCAGGCTTATAGATATCCGATAAACTGGAGAAGTAAAACATTGTGTTTATTCTGACCTCAGGATGAGAAAATGAGGAGCGACTATGGGTGTGGAAAATATTTTTGTGATAACATACCGTGTTAGTGTTACACACAAAGTCCAGTGATTCTCTGGATGTTGAGATATGTGGGTCAAACCACCTCTGATTACGTGGAAAAACAATAAATTCAACTGGACACTTGGACCGCTTCACACCTTCAAGACATTCCCCCCGCCAACACCACTGACATCCAGTCTGATGGGAGGTATTCCCCCTTCTTTCTGAATACAGAGGAGCACACACATTCCTGTCTACAGTGTCAAATCCTTCAACTGAACCATCCTTTGGAGCCGAGCGCCGCTCAGCATTACTGTCCTACTTTCATTTCCTGCAGTTTTACGAGGATTTACCCAGTGAGACGTCCTATCTGCCTAAAAGGTTATCGACGTCTCCGCTGCAACAGCTTCTTTCATCAAATGATGGAAAATCAATCGCTGCAGAAACACACAAAAAGAGGCCGATTTGTGATTGAAATCTTTGCCTTTATCTCTTTGCTTTTCTCTCCCCTTTCTGCGCCTCCTCTCTCTTGAACATCACACGCACTACTGGGGAATTATTTTAGCTATTAATAAAGGCAAAGTCAATTCAGACAGAAAATGAGGATGTCAGTGTTCCTCACTGCTGAGATCAGGAAGAAGTTCATTGTGTTTTCTAACCTTCCCATTTAATTTTAGATCATTTCCAACTTTGTGAGTCACTTCTCTGGAAATGTTGCATTAAATAATAGGAAATCAGAAATGGCTGCAAGACTTTTTACCCTTTTCTCATTACTGACTGACCTCTTGGCTACATCCAGTCAGTAATCTGATCCTCAACCAGATGTTAACCACATTATTCTCCTCAATTTACTCATCTTGGGAAAGACAGAGAACGGAAATGGGAACTGTTCGACGTCTCCTTATTGACCACTTTTTGGCTATAGTTAATAACCTCTCCTTCTCCATTTGACATCTATATCTACATTAAACTTTGGGCATAACAATACCCAAAACACCAGAGGTGCACATTCATTCTCTGAAATATTCTGCTTCAATCCATCAATTTGTTGGCGTTTAGCCTTTCAAAAACAACGTATTTATTGCGGTCCTGCTTGCCGCACACAAAAGGGAGGCAGGCCATAAATTAAATTTATATAACCACAATAACAACTATTTTCTTCCTCTTTTTAAGGGTTATTGACGTCATGAAATATGACAACAAATATCTGAAGCTTCCTTCAAAAAGATCAAATAGAAGCTTTGAATTAGAGTGAAATGCGTCCGATAATGACCAAAATTCAAGATCGGGTATTTGCGAATATGCCAGTCTATAGTCTGCTCCGATCAATCAATTCTTCTTTGCTGATCCAAAACAGTAACTTTCACAGTGCTTTCATCCCAGATGTATCATGGCTACAACTACTGTTTTAGAGCAGTGAAGAAAGGTAGTCAGCCATTTGACGATGTTTTACGACAGAAATCTGTTCATGTTACAAAGCCATAAACCAAGCCATTAGCCATAATAACTACATATTTCTTTATCATGCTGGTATCAGATCGGTACTCAGTATTGGCCGATACCGCAAGTTCGGGTATCGGAATCGGTAAGGAAAAAATGGCATTGGAACATCTATACTTAGATGTCAATCGACAATATGTTTAACTGTTGAGAAAGTGACACTAAAAGGTTTTCATTTCACCACAACTTCAACTCAGCACTGAATATTAATGAATGAAACAGCTCTGTGGCTTACCCATTTCCTCACATTTGGGAAATAATGTGCAGCTAGCAAAGCAAATCTAAGACCCTTGACTTAAATTAACCGCATCTCCTTTCAGACAACACAACAGTGTCATTCCAACTCTTGGTCTTTTATCCACTTAGTCACTAAGTGAGCTCATTCATAAGTGGAGATGAAACCTCTGACACTGTGAGAGATACCAAGGTCTCAGCACATTAGTTCCCCATATTCCCCTTGTGTCTGCTGGTAATGGCACAACAAAAAAAAAAAACAGCTACATTTCGCACAGTATCTTTCACATAACAGTTGTGCACCACTGTGCACCAACTGTGCACTTGTTGTGCGAAAAGTTGCTTAACTGCATTCTCATGCACACTGATCAGTGAGCCGTCAATTCAAATTTCCCTTGAGAAATGAGATAACTGCTGCATCCTTTTTGGAAGCAGAGATTGAGTTTCATGCAGGTATTCAAAGAAACAATCCAGAAATAATGAACGCTGCAAGTGCTGCCTTTGTTGATTACTTTTTTTAACAAATCAATAAAAGATTTGGTCTTTAAAATGTCAGAGAACACCGAAAAATAGTTTTCTGAAGCCCAAAGGGACATCTTGAAATTACAAGATGAAGAAAAGCAGCAAAATATCCCAGCTGAGAAGTTGGAAGTCGGGGTTTATGAAATGACTTGTCATAAAAATCAGCAGTGTTGACCATTAATAATAATGTGGCCCTCACCACATGTGAGAAAAGAATAGCACCTTTATTACCAAGAGGACACAGCAGGAGAGGATCTTCTTACTATGGCAGCAACTTTCAAAATGTAGTTTGATATGAGTAATAGCACAGTTCAGTGACGTGACCTTAGTCATACCTGTGTGGATTGGAGCAACATCCGTTTAAGCTCACCTGCAATAACAATAAAAAGACAGGGAAGTGTATGCAGCTACTCCAAACTCCCACTCCCCCAGATGGCATTGAACTACTCATCTATAAGCATTCATTTATAAGCATACTGGATATTAATTGCAATATCAAACACAACGAAGATGTAAAATGTTTGCCATTAGTCCCAAGGCTCCGACACACCAAGGCAACAGTCGGCAAACGGATGGTTTGAGACCGGCAGTGAGCGTCTGGTGACTTAGTTATAGACACCATTCCTTCGGCAACACCTACGTTCATACCCGAGATTTGTCTCGGGGGCAATTTCTTCCTTTTAAAATCATTCTGTGCAGCTAGAAATTGACAATTAACGTTTCGCTATCTGCATCATTACATTATTAGCATCAGTGGATGTTGACTTGCATCTATATATATATATATATATATATATATATATATATATATATATATATATATATATATATATATATATATATATATATATATATATAAATGTAACACGAAGCAGTTAGTTAGCATTAGTTTGCTCCACTTGTTTCATCATATAAAGGTAAAGGTTTAACAAAGTGTTAAAGAGTTAAATCATCGAATAAATGTAAAGCCACTGATTTGAGTGGCACAAACAGGACAATAAAGCAGCCAGTGGGAGGTCTTGTTCTACGTAAATCTATGACCTATGTCAAGCTTTACAGGTCTGTAGAAGTTCGTTGTGAATTCCCCTTCCATCATCACATTTATTATGGGGACTCTTGTGGGGTCACCACCCCCGGGTTGGGAACCTAGACCACAACAAGTCCCTCAGCCTGCAAATGAGTGCCTGGAAGCACGTTTAGCCTGCTGCATGAAGCGGTGAAGACAGCTGATCAAATACATACAGTATATGCTTGCACTGTGTATACACACACACGCACACGTTGCATGAGTGTATTAATACCAAACCAGCGTATTGGATGACTTGGTCTAATTGAACGAGCATGAGGGATTCAGCGTTGGCCTTTTGCAAGCCACAGACTCCTGTGGACTCTCCGTGGAAAATTGAAACAGGTCCAGAAATTTAAAGGTTATGGAGAAAACCAAAGCGTAACATGGAACTAAAAGAACACTGGCTTGAGTATTTCTCGATGCAGAGCCACGTATAATACTCTCCTCTGACATCCTAGCAGTATTTAAAAAATATCCACTTACTGAGGCTGTGTGCTGGACATCTATCACTGCTAGTGAGACATTTATACTGACAAGCAAAGATAATGTGCAGTGTTGTGCTACTCTAATATTCCAACACCAAGAGCAGATAGTCATTTATTATTTATATCCAGATTAAGATGTTATGTAAAGATAGCATATTTCTACAATTACTAAATACAAATAGTACAGTTAGTGTCATATCCTGTAGTTTCACAGAAGTTTATATACAGACACCGGAACTAGTAACAAGTTAGTATTGAGTCATGATCATTAGATCATTAGAGCAATAACAGTTTTTAGGGAAGTAAAAGTACACTGTCAGCTCTGGTGCCTGGTGGCATAAACATCTCTTGGATAAATTGGAAATCCATTAGACTACTTAGGAAAGGAGTAATTAGCTTATATAAGTACATTATAACCTGTATGTATGTATGTATCTGTTGGGACAATCACAAAAAACTAAAATAACCGCTGAATTAGAGATACCATAGAAAACACAAGTCTCACAGGAGCTACAGCATAGCTTTTTTTCTTGCATAGTTTATATCAGGATAGGACAAAGTGGCATTTCAAGGCTTGAGTTTGACAGTTTTACTCCACTTGTAGTTTCATAAACGCTGCATGCATTCGGCTGTTACGCAGTAACTGGTGCATCCTCCTACAACTTTTGTATTTGCTAGCTTAGCTAACGTTAGCAGTTCAAAAAGCTCAACACGCGGTCGCTCCTGTAACGTTATAAACTCAAGCTATGTTAAAATGAGACAACTTATTTTTCTGAGGTGAGAAAATATGAACGACTCTGATTGTGGAGCACAGCTCCGCCTTTTCGTTTCCACACAGCAGACGGGGAGAAAAGCTGGAAAACTTACGCGTAACGGTGGTTGAATTGGCCATTGATGAACAGGAGCTAACCGGAGGGCTGTCGGTGATGTTTTGAACTAACGCTGTGGTCACCACTAACCGTGGTCAAACTAAACTAAAGGAGGGACTTCTTCTTACAAACATTAACGTATTTCCTGATTCCCAAAGAGTGGATACGCCCTAATCTTAAAGCTGCATTCAACCCAACAAAGAGCAGTAACGGGCAAGAGAGCGAGAGGGTTCATGTACTGTTACTTCCGCCTTCGTTGGCTGTTGGTTAAAAAGGTGGTTTCAGTATTGTGCATTACCACAGTTTTGATTTACTAATACTTTCCTTGAGTATTTATATTTTATGCTACTTTATACTTCTTGTCTATTAGAATTAAGAGGGAAATATTAAAATTTTTACTCCACTACACATATTTCACACTAGCGATGCACCAATTTTCAGTCACAATAGTTTAAAGTGGCAGTACACAGTATATTTTTGCCATAACTGGGCTAAAATTTCATAAAAATCTTTCATAATATTGTAATTCAAATACTCTGAGAGATAACTATACTCCTGCACCTCCTCGTGGCTCTGTTTTCAGGCTTTAAAAAAATCTAGACCATGACAGGAAACTTATGGTGCCTTCAAATGGCACAAATGAACTTCATTCGCGACATGGGAAGCCATGAACATAACATGCGTTGCGTTCAAGTGCAGAACACCGCTGCTAAGCAGTGGCAATATTAACGTTACTATCCGAGTCTAAAAGTATGTACTGCATACTGCATACTGTGTTTGTCAGTATTATGTAGTATGAAATGTAAATCAAGGGCTGGTTTGCTCTGTCGTCTCACAGGGTCGCAGGTTCAAATCCAGCTTGGGGCTCTTCTGTGTGGAGTTTGCATGTTCTCTGTGTTTGCATGGGTTTTCTCCGGGTTCTCCGGCTTCTTCCCACAGTCCAAAGACATGCATTTTAGGTTAATGGATGACTCTAAATTGCCCGTAGGTTTGGATTTGAGCGTGAATGGTTGTCTGTCTCTATGTTGTCTGTCTCTATGTGCCCTGCGATGGACTGGCGACCTGTCCAGGGTGAACCCCGCCTTCGCCCAGTGCCAGCTGGGATCGGCTCCCCACTCACATTCAAACCTATGTGCAATTTAGAGTCAACATTGAACCTAACCAGCATGTCTTTGGACTGTGGGAAGAAACCCGAGAACCCGGAGAAAACCCAGAACATGAGATCTCCACAGAAAAGGGCTGTGAGGTGCTAACCACTGCACGACCGTGCAGCCCCTTTCTCACAACAACTTTGGACGAATGTTCATGGATGGATGCATATTAAAATACCTAGTATTTCCATATTTAACCTAATAGATGTCTTATTTCTTAAGTCTTAACCATCACATTTCTTTTGTTATTAATACAGTAATTCTAATGAGAAAGCATCATATTCATATATGTGAGTGGAAAAACAGAAACCACATTTCTATTGTGTTTATTAATGAAATAAAATACATTGTCAAATCATTGAAATTTGCAAAAGAAAAAAAAAACAGTGGAATATATTTTGTGAAAAACTTTTAATTAATATTATTATTATTATTACTTTATGTTTCCTTATGCTAAATTTTAACATTAATTGAGGTATGCTGTGATTACATTGTTTGAATTGTTGTCATTGACCCATTCTTGATTTGTAGTAATACTGTGTTTTATTTTGATTTTTTTAAAATATCACAAGTTCTGACACACTTCTCATTTAATTCAAGATGTTTCTGTTACTGCTTACAATTTATCTTATCTTTGGGCATACTCAGGATGCGTTTTAACAGAAAGTAATGTACTTCCACCCAGAACTTGACAGTGTGATGATTCCTGTACATACCTGTTTCCACTGTCTGTAATAAGAAGATGATCTGATATGACACCACAGTAAGGATGAGCCCTTAAACACCAATAAAACTTATATGCAGATGAATCAAGTTTGAGATCCCCTGTGCATCATCATTCACAACTGCTAATGTAATTTAAAGTTATCTTAATTAACTACAGTTTCATTGTGATTGCACGATATTAGTTCAGTCCTGCATGTCAGTTTCCCCTCCTGTGGCATCAAACTGATGAAATACTCCCCTCTAGTGGACACATTCATGCTCACACTTAGATCTGCTGAGCATACCTCACTGCAGTATGCAAATTTTAGGATGTGCCCATTTTAACATGCAGGACTTTCTTTGCCGAAAAACCAAATCAACTGTGAAAAAAAAATGTTTCATTTCATTCATCTCTGTCATGAAATGTCTGTTTTAGAGTGCAGAATATTGATAACTAGCATATTAATATCAAAAACACAGTGGTGCTATGTCCAAAAATGCATGTCATCTTTTGTTTAAAACATTCAGATGCCGAGCACGCTCTTACCAAGTGTGCTATTAGTATACTTCTTTTAAACTTAAAATAAGAGAGCATATATTCAGTTAACTTTTTTTGGACTTATCACTTAACTACTCATACTCATACTGACAAGTATACATAAAAGTCTAAGTATACTTGGCTCAGACTGATAAGTATAATTAAACGTCTAAGTACACTTGGCTTACTCTGACAAGTATACAGAAGTGTCGAGGTATACTTGACTCATACTGACAAGTATACAGAAAAAGTCTAAGCATACTTGGTTCACACTGACAAGTATAATTAAATGTCTATGTACACTTGGCTTATTCTGACAAGTATATTTGGCTCATAGGCTTAATCTTTTGATCAAAATGTAAGGAAAGTATAATTAAGTATTAGTAGTATCTTGTGTCAAAGGCCAACAGGAAAGAATGCTTGGCCTGTGGTTGTGTTGATTTTTTGATAGACTATCTTGTCAAAGTGTGTGGGAGTTTGTCAAAGGAAATTTGGATAGGAATTCACTTCAGTTCATCAAGTTTTTGAATTATCTGTTCACCATTTTTTTTAAAATCTCATCATAAATCTTCAAGTCAAATAGCTAGAGGAGCAAGTCTCTTTATGTTTACATAAATCATTGGTTAAGTACTAGAAGTGAAAGTATACAAAGTGCTCACATCATTTTTTTGCAAGGCCAAGTCAAGTTTCAAGTATTTACATGTGGATAGGGTTTTTACAGAAACATGATAAAACTTAATATTGCATATCAAACAGCATATTAATTATGCAGCTTGCAGCATGTAAAATTGCCTCTGTAGCCTGTCTAATATTCTCAATTACATTTAAAGTGGCAGACATGACAGAGCAGTAAACCAGTCTGGACTGTGTGCAACAAGAAGTCCACACAAGCACCTGCCAGTAGCTGGTGCCAAACACCAGACTATTGGCCAGATGGCTCGGTGCAGCTTGACCAATGAAATGCTTTGAATCCAAATGAATAACCAACCAGTTTGATGGAAACACATTTCTAAAGCAGCTGTGATGTAAATCTGTCTGTCGGATCCTCAGAAAAGCAGACAAACAGAATCATCTAATTGCATGTTAACATATCCGTCAATGAAGGTTTAATATTATATTATAACACTAAACTCTTGCCAGACCTACTGGTCAGTAATTCTGTGGCTCACAATTGCACAAAAACCTAGTGGCTTTACCAATCGTTATATGCTATAAAATAAAACAAAAAATTAAAAATATGGTCGAGAAAAAAATCATTCCACGCTGTGGCTCATTGAACCAATAATTCATGTATGTCCTGATTGGAGCTTTTCCATTAAATGTATGCTAAGCTTCACTGACTAAGTGATATATTTAGACATGGAAGTGTCATTAATATTTTTAGGTCTGACACAAGTGCTTCAAATTGAGCTTTGACCTTTGCTATGATGATCAACCTCCAAATCAAGCATTCAAATGCTTAATTTTTTAAATTATAATGTGTAAAATCAAAATACCCACATATAAGGCATAATCCCACAACATTGTTCATTACTCATATTCAACATGAAATATTATTAGTTATTTTTAGACGGATATTGCCGTTTGTTCTGTAGAGGTGTATGTGTGTACAGTAGTGTGGCAGCGGCAAAACATATATATATTTCAATATTTCAAATTTAAAGGACCAGGTGTTAATATACATTGCATACATTGTCTTACTTTGAATATTTTACTCCACTAGAATTTGTATTTAGTATATATTTCTAACTCAAGCTATGTACTGTACACAGTGGTGGGATGTAATTCAGAACATTTACTCATGTGTTGTACTTAAGTACCAATTTTGATGGACTTTGGATATTTCTATTTTGTGTTACAATTTAGAGGCGAATATTGTAGTTTTTACTCCACTACATTTATTTTGACAACACTGGTTACTGTGCAGGGTCACATTATTATAACAAATTATAACCAACTTATAAATTATGATGCATCTTTATGAATTAAGCCGCCCAGCAGCATATAAAGTAAAATCAGCCACATTTTTACTAGCTGCAACATTAGTGATGCTTATTATAATCCAATAACATGATACATGTTAGTCTTTGTGGGCCATTCTGCATGATGGGTACTTTTTGTACTTAAAGTACTGTAATGCTAATTCTTTTGAACTTTTACTAAAGTATAGTTTTGAATACAGTGCTTTAATTAAACAATATTTATAGTAGTATTACCATGTATTATTTCCCACCGCTGCCTGTGCGTCTGAGTTTATTGCCATCTAGTGGATATGTAATAAAAGTACTTTATGCATCGTTTATTCCCTTGTAACCATAACCAAATATTGATTGGCAAATAATTTCACTGACAGTAAAAGGAGAAGCTCAGGCTCATATATTGACACAGTATATGTGCTCCCATTAAACTGGAGTGTATTACTGCAGTAATAGTGGTTATTTACTCACTGGCATGTGACCTACATCTGTACTGTTTACAGCCTCTCAGCCGCCACACCGTCGGCCTCGTGCCTTCAGAGAGGGCAAGCAGTGCAAATGACGTCACCATCTAGGAGCACGTTGAAATGTGCATGCTGAGGCTCTGCCGCAGCCGTAAATACGAGGCAAACGCGCAGCACGAAATAGCCCCCGTGTTGTTTCGCGCATGGGTAAAGACAAGACAAGGCAGATTCATTTTCTTCTTTGCTATATTCATCTAGTTTCTCAAGACAGATGTAGTCTATGACTGGTTTCAAATATATTGAATTATGAGGGTAAGAAGGCAATAGGAGAGAAATAAAACCATAATAATGAGCCAACAAAATAAAAAAACAGCTTTTTCTGGAGCTTCCAACTGCTTCTCACAGTTTCACTCAATCTTTGTTCAGGTACAAGATAAAACAGTAGGTCAATATAAAATCAAAGCAATAAATAATGATAATAATAGTCCCAACATCTTTGTGAGCTTTCTGCCTTGTCTTTGCTTAATTTACTCAGAATAAGCTGTGCTTTTTAAAAAAAAAAAAAAAAAAAAATCCAACTATTTTCATAGTCAAGAATTAACTTTCATTATAGCAGTATAAAATTACTACTATTATTATATCTGATTATTATTATTATTATTATTATTATTATTATTATTATTATTAGGGGGCGATCCCAGCTGGCATTGGGCAAAGGCGGGGTTCACCCTGGACAGGTCACCAGTCCATCGCAGGGCACATAGAGACAGACAACCATTCATGCTCAACTCACACCCATGGGTAATTTAGAGTCATCGGTTAACCTAAAATGTATGGTCTTTGGACTTTCTGTGGGAGGAAGCCGGAGCACCCGGAGAAAACCCACGCAAACATGGAGAACATGCAAACTCTACACAGAAGAGCCCCAAGCCAGATTCGAACCTCCTGCTATGAGGCGACAGCACCAACTACTGCACCACCGTGCAGCCCTTACATACTATGGACTACATACCAAATATGCATTTTATTGTTCAGCATAGTTTTGTGTGACTAAACAGTAGCATGTATCTCTGCACGTATCTAAGCACTGGGTAATTTACATCGTCACTTCCTGAGAGCCTCCTTGCCGATTGGAGATGTGTAACCATGGTAACCTGGCTAACTTCATGTGACCAAAATGATTTTTGTGGGAATCAAAGTCTGAATTGATTTAAAACATACATTTTGCTTAGCAATAAAGCATTATTGACGTTGTCATTACTACTGCATTGCATTTTGGGATATTTATGCTGCCATAGTGTTCAGCATGGCAGAACGTAACACTTCACTGGAAATAGTATGCAGTTCATATACTACTGGTTTCAAACCAAGGTTTTGGCTTCATCTTTTTCCTCTGTTGTTACGCATTTGCATTTCCTTCATGATGTTACCTGCTTGCTAGTTTGCTAAACTGTTAGTGTCTGTGGCTCCTAGATTGCCAACAGTAACGTTAACATTGTCGTGTCTTAGCAGCAGTGTTCTCATGACTTAACCACTTGAACGCCACACATATTATGTCTGTGACTTCCCATGTTGTCATTTGAAGGCACCACATATTAAATATTTGTGACATCACAAAATTACAGCGATCCTGACAGCTTGCTTCAAAGGCACAGTTTTCAGTATTTCTCCAGGGATTGAGCATTTTGATACTTTCAGTATTTATATAGCACTTGAGCCAGCTTTATAATAAAAAAGACATGCAAATCTCAGCTTTTACAGTATGAGACCTTTAAGTGATAATTTAAAAATGACTAGTTATTATTTATTAGTCATCAGGGTTTATTTTTGATGATGTTATATCGCTATTATGACTAGATATAGATAAACTGACACCACTGAAACTGCAGTTTAATAACTACAGTGTAATAACCTCCAAATGTCAATGCGATGGTATTACTGGTATTACGGTCAAGCAAATAGGCCACATCGAGTGCGGCTCGGGCTACGCCCTCCCATGTATGTTTGGATGCGAGCTGAGGACCAGACACACTGCAACGTGACAACCGGGCCCCGTGCAGCTAGCCCCGCCCCTCTCAGCCAATCAAAACGCGCCGGGGCGTGGTTGGGCGGGAACATCCACTCGTGTTGTCCAATCATGGCGGCGGATTCAATGTTACTTACTTAGATCAAGCACCGGCACGTGTGTCCCTGCGTGTAAACTAGTGTTGGGGGGGCGAGCAAAAAAATGTCTGGAGCAAATGCAGATCGCTAAGCACAGGCGCTCGTTTCTACCAGGATTTGTGGCGTTTCTTTTTGACTTTTAAGAACCTCACTTGGATTATCAAAGCTGTTGTTATCGTTTTGAAGCATATCTAAGGTAAGGTGGTCGTGTTGGGGTCGTAAATGGTCGTGTCTGTCGCTGTTGCTTCGTAGCTAGCATGATAGCTGTCACTTCGGCTAACAGCGTACTAACATCCGTCTATTACAACTTCATATCATAGTCATAACATATTTAAACCTTTAACCATTACGCTACGCATACTGTTCACTAACTAACTGCTTTGTGTTGCGTATTCCCATCTGTCGTAACGTATTTAATGCTCTCGTTTAACCCTTTAGGTGTCTCTTCATGTAAACGACACCATCACGATGAGGAAACATTTATTAATTATTTGTGGTAGAGGAGGTCAACACCACTCACTAATGGGAAATTATGTGCATTCATCCCAATGCAAAAGCTATTATTCTTTAACTAAGTGTCGTTTTTAGTTCCTGGTGGGTGGACATGCATGTGGACGTTGCACAATGGACTAGCAGGGGCTGCTAAACGCTCCACCGTGATAGGTGCATCCTGTACGGTATTTGCGTTGTGCATGCTATCGGTAACGTGAGGCATGTTGTGACCATTCGATTAACCTCTCATTGTTATTATCAGTACATACGTAACACTATTATTACACTATCAATAGCGGTTTGGTAAGCCACCGCCACTACAAATGTCGAATTATGTATTTAAAATTGTGTACAGAGCAGCAAGTGTTTGTTGTAATTGCAAGTTTATTTTGATCCACTACGGGCTCCTGTACTCCCAATGTGCATGTAAAGTACTTGTTCAAGGCAGATTTGCTTGCTTCTAGTCAAATGATGCTCTGTGATTGACATCTGCTGAAATCCACATGCTTTGTGCTGCTACACATGACCCACACATGCAGGCTGCATCTCAGCATTTCTCTTACCAATCAATCAATCGCAAACACACAACCCTAGAAAAGTCTGATTTAAAAACATGTAGCTCTAAATCAGACAGGCTATCAATAACAGAGCATGGAAGCCTGAGAGATGCAGGGATTCAATCCTACAGGTTCTTGCAGATATCACACCCTATGTAGTGCGCAAAGCAACACTAAGCACTTAAAACTAGACCATTTTGCCACCAGTCACCTGCATTTATTGTGCATGTGGATGGCATAGGAGGTAAGATGGCAGCCAGTGGTAAAGGTGTTGCAATCTGCATTTAAACTAGATGAATATACTGACTCATCACTTGAGACCGGACAAGTAAACAGCTTATAGTTTTCCATCACTGTGATACTTTAATATGAGAATGAGTGATTCACCAGCATCTTAATGGGTGACGCAGAGGAGCAGCAACACAATCTGCCTCCTGTTTTCTGCTATAAAACACTGTTTGTACCTTCACAGGCCACTAAAAGTCACACAGTGTTACCAGTTGAGTCTTAAATTAGTGAAAACAAAAAGCTTAAGGCTAAGAGAGGGAGAGATGTTTGGAGGGGAATTGTTAGATAGCAGAGGGAGTGTGTGTGTCCTACTTGTCAGAAGATAATAAAACAAATCAAGGCCACAAAATTTACCACAAGCTGCCAGGAAATAGCTCACCGGTGGCTCCTGAATGTGTCAGAAGTGGTAATGTTCCTGTTGTTCTTGTTAAAGAGGGTTGTCTCAGAATTATGAATCCCAGGTCTAGCGATGACTGTTAAACTGTCTCTTATTTATTCAAACGCATATTTGTTGTCTATATTTACAGCTGTATGGCGGTTTGCTCAACATTTTATTTTCAAAACTTGTCACTTAGGAATAAACTTGGGCTCAGTGGACCATGTGGACACCGGAAACTTGATACGTAATTAACTTTCCAAGTCAAAACAATGAATATTTGCATCACTAAATGAGCCGTCTGGCATCCTAAAATAATACCTCATTGGACAACAGACTGAGCTGATTCTTGTTTGGAAGTAGGAAGATATTGTGCATGAAATGCCATCAAGGACATGAAAAATCTGCTAAATGTTCCCCCTCCGAAAATGCAACAATCCAGAAAGAACGAGTAATTGAATAGGAACTAGTACATGCACTGTTTGAGCAGGTTTTTCCATTGACCTTCTCCTTTGTTCCACTGTTGCTGAACCACTTTACTGTGTGTTCATAATCTTCCAACTAGGTTATTGTAACATACTGTTGGTTTTAACAACTTGGAGTATGGGGAAAGCTCTGCAGCTTGAATGTTTGCTCACACACACCACAACCAGTTCTTACAGACTTGTCACTTAATTTTAGGTTAACTTAACTTTCAGGTTAACATTTTGCAATTAGCAAGTTTTGTGCCATTTGTGGAAGGTTTTATCTGAGGTACCTGGTTAGTTTGGTCTATAAAATGTCAGAACATTATGACAAATGTTGATCAGTTTCTCAAAGCCAAAGATGACATCCTCAAATGTCTTGTTTGGCCACATCTCAAAGATATTAAGTTTACTGTCATAGCAAAGTAAAGAAACAAGAAAATTTACATTTAAGAAGCTGGAATCAGAGAATTTTGACTTTTTGTTTCATAAAAAAATGACTCAAATTGAATAATAGATTATTAAAATAACTGCTAATTCATTTGATAGTTGACAAATAATCAATTCATCATTGCAACTCTGATGTAATGATGTAATGTGTCTTTAGTCCCAATCAGCTAATGCTGTGTTTCCTCCAAGTTCAGTCCATTACATTAAAACAGATATTTTTGTGCTTCCATTAGCAGAAGTTGTGGATAGTACCAAGTACTTTTTTAGTACTACCTTGGTTGAGGTTCAAAGTAAGCTGAGCGATACTAGAAGGTGGAGTTAAAACACAAAAATGTCAATCAGTGTTTCCCAAAGTCCAAGATGACGTCCTCAAATGTCTTGTTTTGTCCACAACTCAAAGATATTCAGTTTACTGTCATAGAGGAGGAAAGAGACCTTAATATTCGCCTTTAAGAAGCTGGAATCAGAGAATTGACTTTTAAAAAAAATATTACTCAAACTGATTCATTTAATATTTGACAATTAATCGATTAACTGATTAATCTGCAGGGATTGTACCATGTTTTTTCCCTCAGACATCCATCAATCCTCTCCTTTAACAAGGAGTTTACTTGCATTAGATGAGGCTTAAATTACTTATTTTATTTAAAATGTCAATTCTATAAATTCTTAAAATGTAAATATAATATATAATATAATAATAAATATTAATAGATACACGATAATAAATAATATAAATCATTTTCTCAAGGAAAATCCAATAGTCCTGGGTAGACATATTTTGTAATGTGCACATTTTTGTTCCTAATTATGTAACAGGTTAGTGTATTGTAGTGTGATTTGTACTATAAGAAGTCATGTGGCCTTCCAACTCATGTAAAGCGCGTGTCTCCTCGTCTCGTAAATGTACATTATGTACAGTACCCACTCACTGATCGTGAATCAGCTCTTGCATCTGGCAACGGCCTGAAATGCAAACTCCAGCAGATCTGAGATCAGCGTCTGGCGGTCAGCGTGCGAGCAGCAGCCTCTGTCGCAGGCAGCCCAGCCTCTGCGGGGCACGCTCTCTCATTGGTCCGCCCAGCCGACCAATCAGCAGCCGGCGAGGCTCGCGGAACGCACAGCCGCGGACACGTGCAGTGTGTACACAGAAAAGCAACGCAGGGCAGAGCTGTGGAGTAATACACTGGACGGCACGGTGTGCGTTTATGGTACGGATACTCGGAAGGACATTAATAAAAAAAGGTACTGCTATATCTCGATTAATGAATGCAAACATGTCGCGATGCTGCTGGGTGGTGTTGGTGTGATGGAGCGCTTAAAGGGGCGGAGAGGTTCACACATGTTCAGGCACGGAGCGACGCCACACCTTCATGCAGCCTCCCTCTGTTTATTGCAGTACTGATGCGTCTCGTGTCGCCTACGCGTTCAGGTGACTTGTTTTTGTTAATTTTTTTTTATGATAATATGTTGTCAGAGTCTGTAGTATGAAGCTGTGACAGTACGTACTGTGGCTGTGATTGAGTTGAAATGCCAGGCTACCCTTCATATTATGTGTTAAAATGGTGGTTTATTTAGAAAAAAATGATAATGGAAGTTGTTTGAATTTCCTGTAGATATGGCTTTACATGTAATTACAATACAAGCCATCATGCACAGTAACTGCTGCAACTAGGCCCGCAACTGTTTGATGGCATATACTGTATATACATACAATTACTATACATACAAGGCATAATGCATCCTGTTTGTTTTCATTGTCTATTAATCTGCTGATTATTGTCTCACTTAAATCAGTCAGTTGTTTAGTCCATAGTGAAACATCATTTTCCACAGAGTTGGGGATGTCTTCTTATTGCAGAAGTGGATAACCCCTAAATATTCAAATTATCATCTAGGGATGCAATGATCTGACTTTTTCAGTCCTGATACCAGTGTTTATTTAATAAGCTGTATGCCTCACTGTGTGAGAGCCAGCAAACTCTTTCTATTTACTATTTTTTTTTCTTATAAAACAACTTTTTTTAATCAGATTTGTTGCAAACTAATTTACTGTCAGTATACTAACTTAATGTTAACCTTTTAAAGTCACATTATTCTTGTTTGTGCAGTTCCTCCTGGAAACACCTAATTGTTTCAACAACAGCATGGCACCTGTAACTGTGACGTACTTTCAGGTGCTATTATAAATGCAGACTGTCAGTCACGTTATTCAAATGCCCATAACATTACACAGTAATTACAGTTTGTGCTGTAGGAGTCACTTACTTTTCTCTGTTAACCAGTGCACTGATGCTTGTTTGTTGTTTAGCTTGATGCATTTTTTTAGTCACCGCCAAAACATGCTGTTTTCTTTTACTGTAACAGAAATGTGATGTTAACAATTTTTAATTTACAGCACAATAATAAATGCCAGCAACTGTGTACTTCCTCAAAAAGATATGAAGTTTTCAGCCACTTTTAACCTGATGACGAGGCATTTCACACAGAAATTGCCCTGCACATAACCCTAAAAAAGGAAGTGATGTCAGGGGTCTGATGTGGGTAGTAAATAAGTAAGTAGAGCAGAGCTGTAACTAATGATTTTGATTATTTACTGGTGATTATTTTCTAGTAGGGCTGTGAAAGTTAATGTGGTTGTAACTTAAGTGATTTAAAGCTAGATCGAAGATACTGGCTTGGAACTAGAAAAGCAGAGGAATCCATTGGTATTATGTCATGCAAGCTTGTCGCAAAGGAGGCTGAATAATGCTCCAAATGTAAAGGAAAAACTGAATAATGCTCCAAATGTAAAGGAAAAACTGGCAAAGGATCCTTTGAGCTCTGATTTTAGATATGTGAATGTTAGCGGGTACTATGGGTACCCCGCCCCCACGAGTCTCCCCACACAAGCAGTTTGGAGCAAGTCATAGTCAAGTCAGCACACTGACACACTGACTAGCTGTGCTAGATGCAGTACCCCTTGAGGGTTTTTGGACTATATCATTGTTTTGTGTTATTAATTGATTTCCATTAATAAATATGTACGTACATGTGCATAAAGCAGCATATTTGTTCACTCCCATGTTGATAAGAGTATTAAATGCTTGACAAATCTCCCTTTAAGGTACATTTTGAACAGATGTGCAGTTAATTGCAATCAACTATGGACAATAATTAATTGATGAATTGATTAATTACAATTGAATATTTGAATCGATTGACAGCCCTATTTTCTAGATGAATCTGTATCTGTTAATGTCTATAAAATGTCAGAAATCTGAAACGTCTCAGTTTATAAAACCAAAGATATTCACTTTACACTTTAAAACAGTGAAAATCCTCACAATTGAGAAAGTGGAAATAGGGAATATTTGATATTTAATAACAAAGGTATGAATGCACATCCGTTCAGAGTGATTGTAATGATGGGTGATGCTGCATATTCTTCCCCTCAATAAGATAGACACATAACCAGAGATCGGTCTTAGTGCATTTCCTGTGAGTAATTTGAGCTGGTGGCCGGCATAGTGCCTCAGTGGCTAGCGTTGTTACCTCACAGTCGTGGGTTTAAACCTGACTTAGCTGCTTCAGTGCATGGCGATGTGTGGAGATGGCTACCCTGTGTCTGTGGGGGTTTCCTCCGTGTGCTCCTGTTTTCATCCCACGGTCCAAAGACATGAATGCTTGGTGAACTGGAAGCACTAAATTGCCTGTAGGTGTGCATTAATGTAGTGTCTGCCTTGCTCGGCACCCAGTGCATGCTGGGATTGGCTGAGTGAATTTGGGATAAATGACCCTTAAATGTAAGTGGGTGGGTGGGTGGACAGGGATCGGAGCGGCACATCCAGGTATTCAAGTAGCCTGAACACAGTTCGCCACCGCTGCCTCCACCCACGGCCGTGTGGCTTTTGCCATCACCCTGTGGAAGTATGCATGGATGCCAGCCTGCCTCGCCGCCCACTCACACCCTGCTTGCATATTTCCAGATCATAATTGCCTCTTCCCCCGCCCAGTTCAGCCACAGCAATTTGTCATGTGCATCGTCCATCTGACCAAACATAACGTTAATTAGCATTTCACGGCTGACAAGGGAGGCAGTTCAGTTGCATGAGGCAGTGTCACATGAATTTGAACTAGATACCTGCGTTTTGTTCACCTTGGTGTCCCTTCCGAGATGTTACATAATGTTTGCTTTAGTTATGTCTGCGTAATGAGTTACATTTGTCATTAGCTGTGCGCACCTGTTATCCTCTTGTCAGATCTAAATAGCAATCTCCAGCTGGTGCTGAACCTGTCCACTCAGCCGTATTGGGTTAGTGCGTCAGGACAGGAAGCTGAAGTGTGTCTGAGCTGTCACTGCAGGAGCAACTTCTGCACCAAAGGCATCACTACATGCTTAAAGGAGGCAGATAAAGGGGGGTTGTGGGGCAGCCAGGTACATAAAATTAAAAAGGACTGATGACTGAGCGCTGGCCCGCATCTTCTTCTGTGTGCGTCTGCAGAGCTTAAAGGATTAAGCAGCATCTACCTTTGCCCAAGTAATAAATAGCACTAGACTTTTACTTGCGTAGGTGGAGGCCCAATATATACTTAGTGTTAGTACTAACAAGCAATCCTTAATTTGTAACATCCCTGTGATGGCGAGCTTTGTTGCGTCCTCCTGTTTGTTTTGACCGCCCTCTGAGTAAAAGTGGACTAAGCTGTGACGACCAACTAATAACCTTTGTACTTTCACCATGTTCACCTGTTCTATATTCAGATGCATGCGTACGCACTTGCATGCAAATATTAGGAGCAGATTATTGTCATTCCACGCACAGCATGGATTGTTTATTCTGGATAATCTGGGTAAAAGGCTAACAGCTGGGCGCTATTACAACCAGCATTCAGTCTGCAGCACAAGGTTGTGACAGCATCTCAAGGCCATGTGTGAAGCTTCCTCGAAGGCGACACGATAAACTGATAAGCGATCCTTTTTTGGTATTTCAGAGCTGTAGTCCTTGGGAGATACAAGACTGAGACAGACGTTTTGTAATCGTGCAGCTAATATTCTTCCTTCTCTTTCTTTCTCTTTCTCCATCATCTCAGGTGGCCTTTAGCACCTGGAGCATCACATCTCTGAAGAGGCGAGAAGACCAGAGACAGAGTCAAAAGTGTTTTTTTTCTCTCTCACCAAGAGCTGTTTTTCTCACTTTCCCTCACAATCTCCCATCCCATCTGTTGGAGCACTTGTGCCAAGGCTGTTTCATAAGCAGAAATTCATCTCTTGTTCGCATTACTTTGAGAGACACTAGCAGCCTTTGCTTTTTGGTTATTTTTTTATTTGAAAATCTGCACTTTTTGAAAGCCCTCAAAGAAGGGCTCACAGCCCAAAAACTCTTTGATTTTACCATTTTTTTGCAGGGGAAGCAATGAATTTCTCTCCTTAGTTCTTTTAACTACCAGCGAATAACCATGATTCATCCATGTATACATAGTAGTCCCACTTAAATTAAAGTTCTTCCTGTTTTCACCTCGGCTGACACCTTAATAAAGCTGTTCCAGCCTCATCCTACTCTAGTATGAGTTATGACAACTCTAAATCAATGCCCAGCAGCAGCGCTCGGGGGCGAGCGGCGAGAGCCGACGAGAAAGACAATGACCAGGAAGCAGAGTCAGAAGGGTTAAACTCTCCCAACACCAGCGGCGGTCAGTCCAGCGCCGATGTCGCCGCTCAGGAGCAGGGGAGTGGAAATGGAGGCGGCTCCGTCGGCGGCTCATCTCCCAGCGTGGGGTCGGGGTCTGGAGGTTTGTCCCGAGACCGAAGGGAGCCCAACTCCGACGACATGGATGGACTCTCCAGCGGGAACGACTCCGGGGAGAGGGAGAGCGAGGGCGGAATGGAGAGAGACAACGGGTCACGCGGGCGCCAGTCCGTGCGAAGCTCCCACAGCTCGTCAAACGGCAAGGACTCCGGCATGATGCTGGAAACCACAGAGAGCAACAAGAGGTAAGAGAGAAAGTTCAGGCTGTTCTCATACACCATTCATAGCTGCACCTATGAAATGTAATACACTTTAATATGTCTATATCCCATGTGGATGTATTCCATCTAATTCTGAACCAGGAAGTAAAAAGAATGACAAATGCCAAGTAGAGAGGAACCCAGTGTTCATGTCCCATGTGAAACCAGATTATTTATTTGTAACATTACTTCTGTGCTTAAGTTACATCACTTATGTATTTATTATAACCCAAACCAAACCATCTTTTCCCAAAACTAACTTAATAGTTTGTCTTGTAATGTTCATACTTAAGTTATGTCATTTCTAGAGTTATTTTAACCCAAACCACAATTTTTTCCTAAAACTAAGTAGCTTTGGCCACGTAACTTCTGTACTGAAGCTAACCAAGTAGTTTTGTTGCCTAAATCCAACCAAGTCTGTTTTTCTCAACCTAACCGAGTAGCTTTATTTTGAAAGACTGGAGAAGAAATTGACACGTGTCACATGTTGCTGGATAGTCAATAGACTTTTCTTAAGATATCATATGAAGCAAGCAGAGCAGCTGTCTGACTATTCTCGCATCACATGCTAGCAAGCTGTGCAGTGTAGCAAACTGTACATGCCCACACTTTTGTTCATTAAATGGCCATTTGCTGTAATCTCAACCGTCCCTTCTTCTCCAGCTCCAACTCCCAGAGTCTCTCACCCCCCAGCAGCTCTCTGGCCTACAGCCTTCTGTCCACCAGCTCGGAGCACGACCCACCCTCCACCTCCGGCTGTAGCAGCAACCAGTCGGCGAGGGTCCAGACCCAGAAAGATCTGATGAAGGCCATCAAGGAGCTGAAGCTCCGCCTGCCGAATGAGCGCAAGGCCAAGGGCCACACCAGCACCTTAAACGCACTCAAATACGCACTGCAGTGTGTCAAACAAGTCCGAGGTGAGGGGGATAGTTTTGTTTCTATATTCATTATGCTCACTGCAATATGTAATTGTATCTGTACCTACACACACACCCTGACTGATTTATGTTTAATGTTTCCAGCCAACAAGGAGTACTATCATCAGTGGAGCGTAGAGGAGTGTCAGGGCTGCAGTCTGGACTTGTCTGCCTTCACAATTGAGGAGCTTGACAACATCACCTCAGAATACACACTCAAAAACACTGTACGTTTATACAGTTATTCCTGCTTCATCATTTATTTGAACTGTACCATTTGAATCGCTCTACAGTACAGTTAATCTAAGCCATCATCCTCTTCTCTATTGGTGAATAAAAGAAGTTTTTCTTTTTTATCTTCTTCAGGACACTTTCTCCATGGGAGTGTCGTTCTTGTCGGGGAAGGTCGTGTACGTGTCACCCCAGGGCTCATCCCTACTGCGCTGTAAGCCCGAGCGTCTCCAGGGGACGATGTTTTCTGAGCTTTTGGCCCCGCAGGATGTCAGCACTTTCTACAGTGGTACAGCACCCTGCCGCCTGCCGAACTGGGCCTCCTGCATCGGGTCTGGTGAGCCAAGGCCGAATGAAATAGGGGAAGGGTTAGAAAAAGGGGGATGGGATTGTGATTTCCGACAGAGAATCTCACTGTGTCTGACTCTTTGTCCTCTCAGCGTCTCCTCCAGTCGATTGCACTCAGGAGAAGTCCATGTTCTGCCGAATCAGCGCCGACCAGGCGCAAGGCGGCGAGATGCGCTACTACCCCTTTCGCCTCACGCCCTACCAGCTCACCATCAGAGACTCGGATGACGCTGAGCCACAGCCCTGCTGCTTGCTCATCGCAGAGAGGGTCCACTCTGGATACGAGGGTATTTCTCATTTTACTATTTATGTGAACGACTGGACACAAAGCTTATGGACTAAAACACAACAGAGAGTAGACGACATTATGAGGCTCCAGCTTTAAAAAATAAAACAATAACAGGGTTTTATGACCTAAGAGAAGCTTTTATTTTATTTTAGTGTGATCACACACACACACAACTCAACTTTCTCAGCTTTTTTTCTGTTTGGTCAGACAGCAATCTTCATCAACACCATTTATCTTAACTGCCAGTTATGTTTCATAGAAATTCAGTGGACACACTGGAATGGTTGAGCACACAGTACACTGAGCCTGAAAATAAATCCCCTTTTGTACTTATTGAAATCGAGAATCGATTCAAGATTCCCACCCCCAAAAAAACCCAAGACTTTCCATTTATTTATTTATTTACCCAGAATCCCCATTAGTCACTATCATAGTAGAAACTACTTTCCCTTGGGTCTGTACAAAAACACTACAACACATTGTAAAACAAATATGTAATTAAAATCTAAAGTATATTCCAACAATAAAAGTACTAAAGACAATAATAACAAAATGACCACAAGTCAGAAACGGATTAAAAAACAATCAAAGTGCAAGAAACAATAAATCAACAACAATGAAACTGCTAATGACAATAACAACAACAACAAATGACAAGTCAAAACATTAAAAACAAATAACAAAACAAGCAAACTAAAAAAATAAATATATAAATATTAAAATCATTAATAATTTAACTACTAATGACAACAGCAAAACAAGTACCCACACCTTAAAAACATTAGATACAGCTCAAAAACAACAACAACACCATTAAAAACAGGCTATAAGGTTGCTAAAATATAAATAAAGCAAGAAAATAATTCTGCTCTGTGAGGTAAAGATGGAGTTAACTCCCATCTCCTGTCTAACTTAGTTTAAGTCACAGCAACGGAGTATCTCTGCTGCTGTAAATTAACTAACAAATAAGATGGTTCGTTGAATTATAAGATGGTGGAGCCACCACGCTACTTCTTGTCTTATGGTGCCTTCACCGTGTGTTTACCGTGTTTAAGAGTCCATATGAAGTGTCGTATTCACGATCTAAGTGGAAAGTATATTGTAATTTTAGTCATATATTGTTTTTCTTGGTAACTGTGGAAAATGTTGATATAAAATTGAATTTCCCCTCGTGGGACTAAAAAAGGACTATTTTTTTCTATTTTCTTCTCTATTCTCAACAACCTCATCTTTTTCCTCTGTTATTTCCTGCATTATATTACCCACTTCTTCACATCTTAACCACTTAAACGCCAAGCATATCATGTACAAGACTTCCATCTTGTAAACATGCTAAACACGACCCCATTTGAAGGAACCATAAAACTGAGCGGTACTTAGTTATTAATAATACAGAAAAAGTCATTCACGAAGCCAGTGCTAGTATAAAGCTCCTCATCATGATTTTTATTGTGACCGTGCAGCATTGATAATTTTATGTCTGAATAATGCAGGCATCACAACTGCAGCAGGTTTCTGATAATTGAGTGTCAGTGTAGTTGGGTCACCTTTTTATGTTTTGACAGAAAGATCAGAGTTGACATATTTGTGTATCAAGATATGATTATTCTTGCATCATTTGTTTAACTTTAGTCACTGTATAATCTAAAACACACTTGAGACTGTTCATGTGGAAGAGGTGAAAGAAATGAAAGACAAGAGACTTATCTTTATCATATATACAGTCTATTTGAACTTAGTCTGTCCTCAAAACATGAAGTTCATTTGTTGTTTCTGTGTCCTCTCAGCTCCTCGCATCCCTCCAGACAAGAGGATCTTCACCACCAGTCACAGCCCTAGCTGCCTCTTCCAGGAAGTTGATGAGAGGTCAGTTATTTCAAACCTTTATGGACATTATCTGCTTCTATAATAATCAAAATATGTCCCTGTGACTCTTTTATTCATCACTTTTACTTTACTCCCATCTGTTTGCTGCTGTAGCGCAGTCACAAACATACCGTTTCTGTGTAACAGTGTGTAAATATACTGTATATATTTTGTTTACAGGGCAGTGCCATTGTTGGGCTACCTGCCTCAGGATTTAGTGGGAACTCCCACCCTACTCTACATCCACCCAGAGGACCGGCCTATAATGGTGGCTATACATGAGAAGAGTGAGTATATTTAGCACTGAACTCTGTCTGAACCTACTGTAACTGCTGCTCACATGTCATATACTGGGAAATGTTTTTTTTCTGTTGATGTCTTTTGCACTTATCGTGTCAGAACTCTAATGAAAATTATAGTATTTTAGTATAAAACTTTCTCATACACGTCTGCACTGTCGTCTCTCCTCAGTCTTTCAGTTTGCAGGGCAGCCGTTCGACTATACGCCCCTGAGGATGTGCGCCCGCAACGGGGAATATCTGACCATTGACACCAGCTGGTCTTCCTTTGTCAACCCCTGGAGCCGGAAGGTGGCATTCATCGTAGGGCGCCACAAAGTCAGAACGTAAGATTATTAATTTGCTCACTTAGAAACAAAACAAAGACCGTTACTAAATATTAGCTATTATAACAAAAAGAAGGTATGCTCTGTCTTTTTCCTGTGCTAAGTGGTGCTCTGACGTTATCTCCCGTCTCCAGGAGCCCACTGAATGAAGACGTGTTCACGACACCCCAGGGATGCGAGACCCGAGCCACCACGCCGGACGTCGTCCAGCTGAGCGAGCAGATCCACCGGCTCCTGGTGCAGCCGGTCCACAGCGGCAGCTCTCAGGGCTACAGCTCGCTCGGGTCCAGCGGCTCACGAGGGTCCCGGCATTCACACCAACAGCACCACACCGCCTCGGCCGCCTCGTCCAGCGACAGCAACGGACCCGCCATGGACGAGGCTGCTGCTGCTGTCGCTTTGCACAAACCTGTGAGTCGGAGCAACCAGTGGGTTTACATCTAAACTGCTGTTTAATGCATCATCATGTACACAGTCAACATGTTTGTAGATAAGATTTGTAGATAAACATAGCATGCAAAGGTAAACTAAGATGTTGTCTTAATCTTTTAAAAACGGAGATTGTTTTTTGCATGATTCTGTTTTAGATCTATCTATAATAAAAACCATGATAGCTTTTTTTGCAGTGGGAAAGCTAAAGCTTTTGTCTTTGTGTCATCATGTTGTACACTTATCATGACGTCATTACATTATGTGCGAAATGTAACAAATCTTTTAAAACTCCTTTGCACTAAATGTATGAAAATAAGCATGTCAAAAACTAAAAAAAAAGTGCATTGTTAAAAAAAAAAGATTTTGTTTTTAAGTAACTTAGGTTGTAAAAATGTTAAGGATATGAAGCATTTGAGTATCTGATGTTACAATAAGCAAAAATACCGATGTAGGCACTGGTAGACCATTTCTGTTCCAGAGACACAGAGCCATGTCATACCACGTCTCTTTAATGAGTTTGATGCTGTGATTTTTCCAGATGACTTTCCAGCAGATCTGTAAAGATGTCCACATGGTCAAGACTAATGGACAACAGGTTTTCATTGAGTCCCGTAACCGGCCACCACCAAGAAAACACACCAGCACAGGTAAAATAAATAAGGACCGTTACATAGTAAAGATGGTAAGTTAACAACAATGGATGATTGTTGAATTTAAAAAGGGCCAGTAATTAACAATGCCTGTTACATAGGAGTAAAGAATAAAAAGGGCCAGTAATTAACAATGCTTGTTATACACTGTAGGACTAAAGAATAAAAAGGGCCAGCAATTAACTGTTACATTCTGTAGGAGTAGAGAATAAAAAGGGCCAGTAATTCACATTGCCTGTTACAGAGGAGTAAAGATTAAATGAGAAATATGGGGCATGTCGTCAATGTCAGTGACTGAGCAGGCTTTTCCTGTTCCTTTCTTGTCTTCATCCAGGCACAACAAGCCTCAGAGCAATCAGTGGTGACCCAGTCCGAGGTTTGATAGCTGACATGACAAAACCTCCCAAAGCTCTTGTCCCTGCTCCGCTTGTACCGAAGGAGCCCCCTGCTGGCTACTCCTACCAGCAGATCAACTGCCTGGACAGCATCATAAGGTGCGTTTACAGGCCAAAAGCCTTTCGATGCCATCATTTTTTTGTGTTTGTTTACTTAATTCATCCAACAACGTTCTGACTCTACGCAGGTACCTGGACAGCTGTAACATTCCTAACACGGTTAAGAGGAAGTGTGGCTCCTACACTGCCTCGTCCACGTCTGATGATGACAAACAGCAGGAGGCAAGCAACAACACAGGTACTATTTGTTAATTACCCAGAACTGGTTTGGTTCATTGTTTAAGTAATTAGCTTGGTGTTTTTTGGAAGTTTGCCTTACAAATCTCTGTGATCCACTTATTTAAGTTTCCCGTTTTTTGGTCAGTATGTATTTACCAACAAAAACACTGATAGAAAAATGTTATTTTTGCTGTTGAATATAGATTTTTTTATATTTAGCAACCTTGGTTTGTCTCACGACAGCTTCTAGATTACCAGTAAGCCATGCTTGTTCATGTTTGCTCGTCTGGACAGTAACACAATTATTGACAGAAACTTGTTGGACTTGTTTTCTTCTGCAGGTGGTTCAGTTAACCTCGTAAGTGAACCACCTCCTCTGCCTCCCCTGACCATGGCCACAAAGGCAGAGAGTGTAGCCTCAGTCACGTCGCAGTGTAGCTTCAGCAGCACCATTGTGCATGTAGGAGACAAGAAGCCTCCCGAGTCAGGTGGGAAATCCTCAACACTCACACTCTTCTACATCTTTCACACGTCATTGGTGCTATTCAAGTTTTTGATCTATATTCCACATATTTTATACTTAATGATTCATTTTCACATCATTTAACTTTTTAATGATATTCATACAAATGAAACCCATTCCCACTTTTCCATCTATTCCTACTTCTTACAGATTAAAGTAAGCAAAGCAATGTAGAGTCAGCTTTTCATCAAACCATGATAATTCATACATTACTGGTATTCTTCAACTTTTAAAGCCATCAGTCCAGTGTTGCGTCAGCCTTTGAACATCCAGCATTCACACCGTAATTTCTTCAGAAAGTGCATTCCCTAGTTGGTGTGAATGGTTCCTGCACGCTCCGTTTTAGCGCCTGTCTCTTTAAGCCTCCCACCAGAAAAAGACCAGTCTGCTCTGATTGGCTTGCGAGAAAAAAATGGCTCAGCTTTGCAAAGGTAGATCTCAAGCTGTGGGCAGTGTATTCTAATGAGCCTGCATGTGACAGGAAGGGGAGCCAAATCTGAATGGCTTGTTGATTCACATGCTTTCTGATCCAGGCAGCCCACGGAGGACTGCCTGGGTTGGGAGGGACTCCAGATACACAAATGTATGAGCACATGACATGTCCCCTTTAAGATCCTCTCTTTTTCTTTGGACCCCTACTTTGGATACTTTACCTTGCTTGCTTATTTTGCAAAGAAACTGATTAAAAAGCATCTTTATTACTTTCAAAAGTCTTAAGAATTATCCTGTAGAAACCTGCAGCCACATGATAAAACTGCAGCTTGCAGGTAATCTGCAAAAGTGAGTGTGTAACATTTGTTGTTAAATACGAAACAGTAGCAAACTAACAGTACTGTCTATGTCGATCTTGAGTTTGCTAGCATTACCACCATATAAGACCAAGTACGGCTGTAGCAACACAATCCACGAGTGTATTGAATTGAGCATTTTATGTATTTAACTTTTCATTTGTGCCATTTCTTCTTTCAAAAGTCACACAGCATCAGTTCACTACTCTAACACCCCTCCATGCTTTTCCCTCCATCACAGACATCATCATGGAGGAGGCTCCTACGACTCCCACCCTTGCTGCTCCTACAGCTACACCAACTCCTCCCGCCACCAGTCCGACACCTCCTCCCGCTAACACGGCAATTACCGTTCCTCCTCTCCCACCGCCGCCTCCTCCTCCCCCTCAAGCCACTCCGCCGGAGAGGGACAGCCGGAGAAGTGGAAGCGTGGGAGGGGGAGGAGGAGGAGGAGGCGGCCGCATGGGTCTCACAAAGGAGGTGCTGTCCGCCCACACCCAGCAGGAGGAGCAGGCATTCCTTGACCGCTTTAAGGACCTCAGCAAGCTGCGCGTTTTCGATCAGGCGGCGTCTTCGACTCTGCGCTGTCAGACCCCGGCTGCCAACCCTCTGTCACGAGGTAGGAGCACACCAGTCCAACACACACACACACACACACACAGTCATGTATGTATCTTACACACATGAATTACAAACATTTTACTTAATTCAGCGTCTCCTTTTCTTTTCCTTCCCAGGAGTGCGTTGTTCTCGGGATTACCCAGCCGCAGGAAGCAGCACCAGTCACAGACGTGGTCGTGGCGGCAAGAGACTCAAGCACCAGGAGTCGTCTGACCAGCACAGCTCTCTGGGCCTGAGCGGGAGTCGACATGACCCCAGAAGCAATGCGGCTCCCATGCCCCTAAACATGCCCATCGGACCCCCGACAAACTCATCCTCCTGGCCGTCTGTGGGATCCCAGGCCAGCATTCCCGCCGCCCCTTTCGCACCTGGCATGCTTCCGATCTACCCCGTTTACCCACCGCTCCCACAGCCCTCACCCGATCCATCACGTTTCCCCACTACCCAGATGGTGCCCCCCATGATGGCCCTCGTTCTGCCCAACTACATGTTCCCCCAGATGGGGGCGCCCATCCCTCAGCCAGGCCTCACCCCCGGACACTTCTACAATCCTAACTTCACGTACCCCGCCGCCACCCCAGCGGCCGTCCCCACCGTCATTTCCAACCCCGTACCCATTGCGGCCACCTGCGCCCCATCTCGCAGCAGCACCCCGCAGTCCTACAGTCAGATGCCTGCTGACCGCGAAGGCGCAGAGTCCCCCCTATTTCAGTCCCGATGCTCTTCACCTCTCAACCTGCTGCAGCTGGAAGAGTCACCGAGCAACCGGTTAGACGTCGCTACAGCCCTGGCGGCGTCACAAGCCACGCCGCCTGTACAGGGCGGTGCAGCCGGGGGACAGAGCTCAGCCAACCAAAGGAGCTCTGATGATGCATCCAAGGAGAATGAAAATGTAAGTACACAGACATTGAGGATGGGATGTTAAACTTTTATATGTCTGTCATTTAAATGTATCTTAACAACATCTTTCCTCCATTAGGGTGAAGCTAATGAGTCCAACAACGACGCAATGTCCACATCCAGCGACCTGCTGGATATGCTGCTGCAGGAAGATGCCCGTTCCGGCACTGGCTCAGCTGCGTCCGGTTCAGGGTCCTCCGGCACAAGGTCCTCTGGTTCAGGTTCCGGCTCCAATGGCTGCAGCTCTTCTGGCACCAGCGGCATGAGTAAGTTGTCCAATTTTACCATGCCTGACATTTGAAATCCCAAGAGCTGAGGGTCACCCTGACAGCAACTTACTGACAGTCACGCTGCCTCGACACGTCACGACAGGATAATAGATGTCAAGAGGCAATTTTACTACTATTACTACGAAATGAAACATAATGCCGCTGTTGTTGTACTCACAATTCTCATCTTTCACTTCCTCGTCCATTCAGGCAGCAGCCAGGGCAGCCACACCAGCAAGTACTTTGGCAGCATTGACTCATCAGAGAACGATCATTCACGCAAGCAGCCAGCAGGGGGCAGCAGCAGCGCCGGAGGAGATGGTGGCGAGGAGCAGTTCATCAAGTGTGTCCTGCAGGACCCCATCTGGCTGCTGATGGCCAACACTGACGACAAGGTCATGATGACCTATCAGCTGCCCATCAGGTAAGACAAATGTGACACAACACTGAAGCCTATTTAGTTCAGTTTCAGACTTATGTTGATCCTTCAGTGACCTTTTTTTTTTTTTTTTTGCCCCGTACAACAGAGACATGGAGACCGTGCTGCGCGAAGACCGCGAGGCCTTGAGGAGCATGCAGAAACACCAACCACGCTTCACAGAGGACCAGAAGAGGGAGCTGAGCCAGGTGCACCCCTGGATCCGCACAGGGCGCCTGCCCCGAGCCATCAACATCTCTGTGAGTATACTACAACTCAACCCTGAGCTATGAATGGTTTAGAGCAGTGGTTGTCAGTCTTTTTCTTGTCAAGGACCCCTAACTTGACACATATTCGGTCACATTTTACAAGGTCTCTCTAAAGATCTGTCCTACAGTTGAGGACATAAAAACTATGATCAGAATAGTCACTCTTATGACTCTTACTTACATTGGGCTCACTTCTATAGTGAAGTAAATAGTGAAAGTAAATTTCATTTTTCTGGGGACCCCCTAGAACTCCCTCAAGGACCCCTGGGAGATCCCAGACCCCCTGGTCCACTGGTTTAGTGTATGTATTATTGTTAAGATACATTACAGAGATGAAAGGAAATCATGCGTTTGCGTCTCTCTTTTCTTTCAGGGCTGCACAGGCTGCAAGTCTCCCTCCTCCGTGCCCCCCGCCGCTCCATTCGATGTGGAAATCCACGAGATGGAGCTGTGCAGTGTGCTGAAAGCTCAGGACGAGGACGCCACAAAGGACAAGAAGAATCCCACAGAGACGGCCATGGATGAAGCTCACCCAGAGGATGAAGATGAAGAAGAGGAGGAGAAAGAAACCAAAACAGAAGACACTAACCAAGACATGACAGCAGAGGAGGAGCAGCAAGTGACCTCAGAAGATGTGAAAGACAAGTCTCACATGACACACTAAGCAGGCGGCCAAAGATAAAGAACAGTCTCACAATGTTTTGGTGAAGGTGGAAATTGATCAAGACAACTTCCATTTATTGTTTGACAGGTCAGGCAGGTCTGACTTAGATGACAGCACACCAGGCATGTTGTAGGACTACATATTGAATGCCTTGGAAACCACAGGACACTCCCGTTTTAAAGTGGGAATGAGCACCTCACTTTTCTTGTAGTTCTCGACATATTTATTGAAGTTGTAAGATAATCACAGTGGACTAAGGTGAATGTGTTTAAAAAAAAAAAAAAAAAAAGGCGCCTTTTCGTAAAGATGGATGTGCTTCACCACAGTGTCCTCGGTCACGTTTTCAGGTTCAAGCTCACGGGGGAAAGAAGGGAGTTCATCTGTGACTTTTCTTCTTCTTGTTGAATGTTTCCCAGGTTGTCTGGGATCCTGATCAAAGACTGAATTTTGTTTGGGAAAAAATTTGCCCCAATTAAAGACAGTACTCTATAGACAAAGTACTCTATAGACAAAATGTACAGTGAGAACTGGGTTATTTTGTAAACAATGTGTATATTTTTATACTTTCATCCACTGCAAATAGAGGGAGAAAAGCAATGTGAAAAATGTGAAAATCCAGGCTGAAATCTATGAAAGAAAAATGGAGACGGTGTTTTTCATGACACAGCAATCTAGTTGCTGTACTTGAGGGATGTACAGTTAATCATGGAGCAGCGTGGCAATCGCCAGGAGACGACCCCGGACTTAAAGGTTTCTCCTCGGCCGGGCATTAGTTTGTGCACTGGTGTGACAAATGATCAATGCCTCTCTAAGAGACGATTCTCTCACAGACAGTATTATCCAAACTGCCAGCACCCTGAGGAGCTGTAAAACCTTCAGTGGAGGGAGAGCTCTTGAGTGGATTTGAAAGAGGTGGACGTAACTCTCTAAAAAGTCTGGAGAGTGTTTACTATCTCTCTTCCTCTCTTCGTCCCTTTCTCTCTCTTCCTCTCTGTGGCACTGTTCTGGTCATGTGATATCCTTTTGCTCTATGGCGTCCAGTGGTGTCTGCAGCAGTTTCTAAATATTTTTGTGAAATTCTTTGTACAAAAAAAGACAATAAAACAACTTGAAAATCATTTAAATGTGATTTTTTTTCCTTCTTCTGCAGATACTTTTATGATTACATCTCTTTGCAGTCTATTTTTGTCGGTGGGTGTTGTGCTGCAGTTGGCGTGGATACTCAGAAGTGACCGGAATGAACTGGAAGCAGAGAGCGAGCGGATCGGGGCAGCTGCTTTTCCCACCGAACCACAGTCTCCTTCTATTCAGCTGTGGTTTCTACCCAGAGTGGTCACCGCAGCTTAAAAAAGACAAAGGCATGCCCGTGTTCAGACAAACACAAACGCTGACTTCAACGCACTTTATCATTATAACAATGACGACAATGGATGTCATGTACGTGGAGCATTTTGTGACAGAGCTGATGTTAATAAACTAGTTTATTTTAAGCCACATTTCGAGGATTAAACTTTTTCTTACAATAATGATGGGCCTTTCCCTGCCAAAGCAAAATACATTTTACATATTTCAAGTCTTCCATATATACTTTTATAAGTAGCGTGCTGTTTTGGTTGAACCTACTGTATTTTTCATTCTTTCCTGCATTTAAACTGAACTTTTTTAACCATCTACTTACTTTCCACCACTGTGAAATCTGCGGAAAGTTATTTAATCCACATTACACGCTTCACATGCAGATTCTGCAGTTCTTCGGGGCTGTAATCTTGCATTCTCCAGCAGGGGGCGACTCCTCCGGTTGCAGAAAAGAAGTCTGATTGTAGAGAAGTCTATGAGAAAATGACGCTTATTCTTGCTAGTCCTTCCTTATTAGTATAGTGGACAGTATCTCCGTCAGTCACATAGTAGACCTTCCTACTGTCTACATGTTGAAGTGTCCTTGAGCGAGACTCTGAACCCCAAGTTGCTCCCTGGACGCTTTGCAGCAGCTCACTGCTCCCAAAATACTTAGGATGAGTTAAATGCAAAGATCTAATTTCAGGCATCTATGTGATGAATCTTAATTAAGTTTTATTACCTCAGTAAACATTGTAAACATGAGTTTATGGTCTGAATCGCTAGATTCAACGTTCACTTGTACTTAGCTCCACCCTCTCGTGTGACTTCTGGTTGCAAGAAACCAAGATGGCGACAGCCAAAGTGCCAAAGCAGTCCACAAACCGATGGGTGACGTTACGGTGACTACATCCACTTCTCATCTAGGTGCCAATCCATCTGCTAGATGTAGAGGTATTTCACCAGATAACTTTGCTTCATCTTCTGAGGAGCATAAACATTTTCATTTTTATGACAAACCATCAGTGGTTGTTGAGATATTTCTGTCTGAACCAAAGTGGTGGACCAACCAACCAACTTGCAGACTGACATAAATTCAGATGCCTTGCTGCCCGCTGGTGGTGCAGTGAATAGGTCATTATACTGTCTACAGCACACACACAACAGTGGTACTCTGTTCATCAGCACACACACCTGCAGAAACATACATTTCCCATATATTCCATTACGCTACCTGTTGAACAACAACACAGAGCTGAACATAAGTACACTGTACTCTGAGCTGAACATACATTGCTTTTGGTCATGAGTCAGAGTGATTAATGTATCAAACAACCTTCTGTCCTCAACATTCATTCACCTTTTCCTTTCTTCTCCTTCCCACCTCCTCTTCACCCATCACTTTCCTCCTCTTTCCCTCTCCCCGCCCCCCCGCTTTTTGAACCCAACATCTCTCCACGCCTCCACTCTGATTCTCCCTCCTTCCTCCCTCCCTCCTCCTCTTCTCCTCTCCCGTCTTTTCCTAACCTCGGGAAGACAGCTAGGATGGAGGACAGGGTGTGGGCAGTGTGCCTTCTTGTCATTCTGGCGCTGGGATGGACCGAGGCTCAGAGTCAGAACAACTTCACCAGGTAGGCTGAGAGATTTTAGACATTTAAAAATGTCTTCAGGTATGCGTGCGTCAACTCCATCAATGTCCCTCTTGTGCATCTGTTTTCCTGCCTGTGCACATGTGGCATGCCGTTTTCAAGCTCACATCTGTCTAGATTAACTGCTGTGTGTCTTTTTTCCACTTATGATTACAGAAAGCGCAGTAGAAGTAGAGGGTTGCAGTGTTAGGAAGATGTGGTTGGCGTCCCCGTAAACACACAAAATGACAGCATGCTGTAATTGATGCAGTGATTCAACTGGGCGAATGTACAGTAGCTGATGTTTTTGTCAATGCTAGAAATGAATTGTCTTTTTATGCTCTAAATCCACAGTTGCACATATAGCTACTTGTACACACATACAGGGTGTAAATTGAACATGAGAGACAAACAAATGCCTGTGGGCTGTTCAGCTCCAGAGGGTCAGAAGGGAGGAACACCACTGTTTTTTTTTGGCCAAATGTGGCCTTATAGTACCGCATAGTCTGCCTGAAGAGCATGACAGAAAAGAAAAAAGACTATAAATCAGATGGTGATTCCAGAAACAGTCCCCACAATGTAAAAAAAAATGTTTTTTTCCTCCAAGAAACAAGCACAAAAACAACAAACTGAGCCACAGAGTCAAGTCTGATGAGAAAACAGAAGCTGGCAAGATGCCAGAGCAGCAAACGTCTAAATTACCAAGTCTGCTGCAAAATTAAAAGTTGAGGCTTTCCCTGCTTTGATCACCAAACTCCATGTGTGAGTGGCTCGTTGAAAAGTGCCATGTCTGCTGAAAGTAAATATGTGTTACGTCAACTTTCATGTGGTACAGTAGGCATGGAGAAAGCTCACAGCACATATACTGTATATTGACAGGCTTCCTGGCTTGATTTGACCAACCTTTTAAGAAAATAAAAAACAGGAGAGTTCATCAGGAACCTCCCCGGACTCGGAGAACAGAGACAGACTGTATGTAAAAGTGTATGTGCCTCAGTACTCTCAGTAAAGCTGCATTTTATTCCAGTGTGGCATGTCGAGTTAAATGGTGGTTGTGTGATACTCTTTCTAGGCCCATCTTCCACTGTGGAGGCCACCTGGTCACAGACTCAGGCATCGTAGCCAGTGAGGGATTCCCCAGTCCCTACAAACCCAACAGTAAATGCACCTGGTACATCACTGTGAGTCATTTTCAAATCACTACACACCATTGTAAATTTCTCCACTGTGGGACAAATAAAGGAATATCTTATCTTATTAAACTAAACTCACTCTGTCCCAGAGTGGCTGCTATCATTGCCTGACCAGTTGGAGTGAGATTATACATTAAAAAGAAAATCCAGTTCCTTCACAGCACGAGGGAAAATGCACTAATGCCCTGCACAACCGTGGTATACCTGTACAGGTAATTAATGGATGATTAGACCTCCTCTCAGGATTGTGTGGGCGTGAACGGACGCTGACTGATTGATAAGCTTTGTTGCACCTGGTAGAGTGGACAAATTACACCTTTATCGTCCTTATGGTGAATGGAGTTTGTGGTCTTCTCATCCAATCAGTCAAAATGAGTAAAAAGCACCTGAGCCAGTGTGTAATTGTAGGATAATAGAGAAATATAGTGCAACAGTAGCCCAAGAAGAGAACAATCAAAGTTAGTAAACTAACTCAATAATGTTAGGTAGACAAGTAGAAATTAAGTTAATGCCTTTACACACCAGGGGTGTGACAAATAAACAACATGAAAATATAAATATTATATGTCTAGGGATTTTATTGTGAAAGGAAAGAACTGAAGAAGTTGATCTGGTCACTTTGTCGCTGCATAAAGGCCTTTAAACACCAGGGACGAGACAAATAAATGACACAAAATGCAAATATAATATGTCTAGGGCCATGCTAAGTGTAGAAAATTGGCCTCATTGTCAAAAAAAAAAGTCACCTTTTCACCAAGTAATGTTTGTGTTCTGTGTTTAAAGTATTCATGACAAAAACAACAGCTTGAGAAAATGAATTGACGTGCGAGTTTGTCACACAAAATAACACCCCTAGTGTGTAAAAGCCTTTCCACAGCAACTGCAATACATTAAATGCTTGCTAAAGTTAGCCACCATTAGCTCCACACAGACCAAACGAGGCTGAAGCAACAAAACGCCTGAGTGTGTTGAACTGAACAAGTTCGCAGTTTATTGCTAATGAGATAAATTTTTCATTAAAAAAACAAAAACAAAACAAAACTTTATTTAACCACGCAACTCAGTTAGAACAAATGATGTATTAATACAATGGTGGCCGACTTTTGTGGGCTGGATTCAGCTCCAGTTTGAATTTTCAGGATTTGTCCATAATGTTGAACATGCACAAGTGTGGACAGTGACTAAACAGATAATTGCTGTTCAGTTCTAGTTGACATAAAACCCCATTTTCCCCTTAAAGCAGTCTAAACGTTGGAAGAACGAGCTTGACAAACAAAGAGTAAACTGCCAGTGACTGGCTTTTATGGGCTACCTGCTCAGCCTTAACTGGAACATACCATCTACTCAGGCGAACATGGGGCGATGCAAAACTCTCAAAGACTACCAAATATCAAACACAACATGAATTTAAGATTTCCTTTTTAAATGCTGATAACTGCACTTTATTTCTGGCAAACATACACTCATAAGTGCACCAACATTAACAGAAAGTCATTTACTGCAGAACATTTTTTAACATCTGCCTCCCGAAACTTGGTAGCACCCCGTCGCTCACTGCTGAGGACCTGATGATGCACACCTGGTTTCACTTTCACGCATTAAGCCGAGGACCTGCAAGCATGTTAATTGGTTACTTGTATAATCTGACTGATAAATTAACAGATTAATAAAAAACAATAGACTTTAACTTAATCATTTAACACAAAAAAACATTGTTAATGTTGGGAAACAGTGAGGTGAAGCAATCACTTTTTTTAAACTCCATGAATTTTTTGGCTGCACCATTACGCCGCATTAAATACTCTACATGTTTTGTGCATCATTTTATACATATTTCCCCCAAAAAATCTGTCTTATCTGACATCTTTGGAAACTTTGAGATATTCACTAGAAATTAAAATTAAGTTCTGCTGCTTTTTGAGCTTCACAAGTCTTAAAACCTTTATAAAAATACACTTCAAGTGAAATCATTATTTGTTGAATTTTTTAATGTCTGTTTATGTTTCCACATATTTAAAAAGACAATATACTTAGTGACACCTATTAAGGACATACTATAGGTAAAAATATAATCATGGCAAAAATCCCTGGTGTATTTTAGATATTAATATTTACAATATTTTTCATATAAAGAATATACAGTGTAAAGTGTCTGTGTTCAAATAAAACAAAACAATATAAAGAAGCAGGAGTAATCGCCATATTTATAGTTTCTAAGAGTGATTATTTTTTCCCCGAGTCAAATGTTTCCGTTTATACATAGACAATGACATGTTGACTCATCAGCCTTCACATAATCTGTGGTCACATCCCCTGTCGCCCCCGTCCAGGTCCCAGAGGGCCATGTGGTCATGCTGTCTTTCCGCCTCTTCGACATGGAGGCCGACCCCACCTGTCGGTACGACTACCTGGACGTCTACAACGGTCACACCCGTTTGGTGCAGAAGCTGGGCCGTTTCTGCGGGACGTTCCGGCCCGGCGCCCTCATCGCCACCTCCAACACGATGATGTTAGAGATGGTGTCAGACGAGGCCACCGGAGGAAGAGGCTTTCTTGCCGCCTTTAGTGCGGGGAAGCCACACATGGAAGGTGTGGACATGTGATCCCACAAGCATATAAGACGCAGACCAGGATGGACTATTGAACATGAGGCTGTTTTTCTTGCGATAGATGGCTGCATTGTGGTTGTCTCATATTTTTATTGTCTGTGAAACTACATTTTGGTGATTTGTGTAAGCTCAGAAAAGGGTAACACAATCCTCGCTGGAATAAAAAATCACTACAGTCTGTCAGGTTTATGAAAGCTAGAGAGCTGCAGGAATGAGTCCAAAAACCTAGAGATGAGTCAGCATTTTTGTACTTCCAGTTCCCTCATCTTGAAGTCAGTTAGATGTTAACACAAAGTTTTGTTCGTATACATGAAATACATTAGTAAATATCCCACTTGTGAATTCTGAAGCTTTTACGTGTTTTGAAAAAGGCGGTTTCTAACAAGTGGTTAAATGAGTCATTACAGCGAACACTCGTCCAGCTTTAGCTTAGTGGTGAAACCACGGTGTAGTTTGTCCATAGCAAACGTTAGCTGCTGGCAATTGCATTTACGCTTCAAAAATCAGAAGTGGTGTTCATATGTCAAGACTATCTTGCTGAGCAGGGCATGTATCATAGATGTGTGTTTGCCACGGAGCTTATTTTATGCAATAATCGAAAACCAAATGGAGAAATCCCGTCTCGTAACATGTTATCCCTGCAGCACTCTTTTCAGGATCCCCTTAAAAAATCCCCAATGACATCATCAAGCTAATACTCCTCAAATATAGTATCACAGGACAAAAAAAACATCCCTCCCTTATTTGAAATGTCATATTTTTCTTTATTCCCACAGAGAACCAGTTTTGTGGAGGACGTCTGACCAAATCGCAGGGCTCCGTCAAGACGCCCAACTGGCCCAACTCTAATTACCCAGCAGGCATCAGCTGCTCCTGGCACATCTCTGTAGAGCCAAGCAATGTAAGCCCATCCTATTACACTTTGTATTTCTTACTAGGCGTGTACCTAAAACGTCCCCTCAGTATTTCAATAGAAATGTAATGAATTTAAATGAGTATATTATCCAGTACGAATCATTCAATTTCAATTCATTTCAATTCACACAGTCTACGAATCCGTGGTGTTTGTTTTGAGTTGTGTAACTTTACTTAGTTAAAACTCTCGGCCAAAAGCAGACATTTAAATTATATTAATTCTTCTGCAGTGATACCCCTACGTTAATGTAAAAACAATGGCTAATGGGAATCAGTAAAATAAAAATAAAAAAAAAAATAAAATACAAATTTCTAAAATCATTACTTTGCAAGTATAGCTAGTTGGGCTGTACCAAACTTTTTTTTTAACATTCAAAACTTCTATTGAGGATTTTGAATGATGTTTTGAGTGTGTTTTGTTATTTTATGACACCAACACCCTAAAATAGTAATCCTTGAACAAGACACTCAATTTGAATAAAGTGATTTAGTGGATTAAATAAGTCTTTTTTTAAATTAAATTATATTTTTATAATTAATGAATATAAGTCATCAGTTTCATCAGCATGGTGGATGTAAGTTATTAATAACTTACTCGGGATGCTGCTTTGTCACCCGAACCCAAAATTGTAGGTTGACATCACCACTTCTGTTCGCAGCCACCACTGGTATTTAATTCTACAAATAGTATCATACTAATAATATTAATGTAGCCATATCTTTATGTGCAACTGTGCAAAAAAAGCCTCAATTTTTCAAGTGGAATATAAACTTAACGGCCCGATGGGCTCTCCATAATTTTAGATATTGTAATGGGACAGATGGCTTAAACTTGGTTGGTAGCAAATGCTGTGTAGGCTCATTGGAAGAGAGTACAAAATACCTCGTAAAACAGTTTAATCCGCATTAGACAGGTAGAAAAAATATCATATAATATCATATAATGTTATATTTTTGATTTCTGTGTTCAAAAAGTGAGGCGCAAGGTGTGTTGAATAAGGATACTTGAAGCAGGAGAAGTGAAAATAGTGGTGAGGGGGCCCGTCATAAGGAAATGTTCAACCTCAGATCCCTGCTGTAGTGTAGGCTATGTGTGTGAGTGTGACAGCGGCCCTGTGACGAAGTTCAAATGAAAGACTTCATTGATTCCTGGAGGTGTGTTCATGTGTGCCAAGAGATTGAATGTAAGGAAAGAGGGAAGGAAGCGAGAGCGAGGGAGAGAGTAAATGCCCTTCTGTATTTCACAAGTCTGGCCCTTCTCCTCCACCAACACCACCACCACCAACCGCTGTACTGTATGTCGGCACTGTGCTGGGTTCAGGAAAACTAGTCAGGAATAAACAGCTCACATTCACTTTCGTGAATTTCATAGCTTGGCATGTTTTGTGTGTTCGTTGCCACCTCTTCCCCAGGTGATCGAGGTGAAGTTTCAGAAGCTGGACTTGGAGCCGGACATGTACTGTCGCTACGACTATGTGGCATTGTTTAACGGAGGCGAGAGGGATAACTCGCGGCGGATTGGGAAATTCTGTGGCGACAGGCCACCAGGGTGAGACTTGTTATTAAGACATGGCTTGCAGCTGAGTTCTGCCAATGTTCCTTTTGTTAATCCTCCTCCTGTCATTTCCTGCATGTTTTTCTTTATCCTTTACATAGGACAATAGTGACAAATGGGAACGAGCTCCTTGTCCAGTTCGTCTCCGACCTCAGCGTGACCTCAGATGGCTTCATGGCACACTACTCCAGTGTTCCCCGCGGGTCTCGGGTGCCTACCGCTGGGGGAGATTTTGTCTTTCGACCTGAAACGACCTCAACGCCACAAAAAGCAGTCGTGAAGCCAAGCAAACCCACCCCTAAACCTCGACCTGGACCTAAACCAACCCCGAAACCGGCCAAAAAACCACTGGTGAAGATACCGCTGAAACCCCCACCACGCAAACCTGTCATCAAGCCCACACCTAAACCCAAACCAACTAAACCCACACCTAAAGCACCTGTGAAGAAGCCCACACCTAAAGCACCTGTGAAGAAGCCCACACCTAAAGCACCTGTGAAAAAGCCCACACCTAAAGCACCTGTGAAAAAGCCCACACCTAAAGCACCTGTGAAAAAGCCCACACCTAAACCTAGAGCTAAACCTACACCAAAACCAAAGATTATTAAGCCAACAATCAAACCAAGCATCAAAGTTAAACCTACACGTAAGCCTGTCCTGAAGACCAAGCCAACCTTAAAACCTGGTGTCAAACCAGTAAAGCCAACTTCTAAGAGCAGAGTTAAACCAACAGCCAAGCCCAAAATTAAGCCTGAAGTGACACCTAAACCTGGAGTTACCAAGACAGTAACGAAGAAGCCTTTTGTGAGCAAGACACGTGAGTACACTTTGCTTGTATGTATATGTACACGACTGTATCAAGAAACAAATTATCATGTTTGTATGTTGTTTTCTTCAGCTTTACCACAGAACCCACTGTGTACACAAGTCTGTAAGAGGACAGGAACTCTCCAATCCAGCTTCTGCCTTCAAGACTTCGGTGAGCTGCCCGACTTCTGTGTCCCAACAACAAAAGGATAACTTTAATATTTAAATTAAATTCTTTAGTTTGACCATAACTGGTGTATAATTTGTTGAAGAAATGGCATGCAATGTCTCTTATTTTTCTCTCTCTTTCAGTGATTACGGGTAAGGTCACAACTTTGACCACTGGTCCGAGCGGCTCGGTGACAGTTGAGGTGTTCCTGATCAAGACCTATAAGGCAGGACGACTGAACATCACCAAATCGGGGCCCATCATGTCGGTCACACTGACCTCTACCTGCAAGAGATGCCCTGGGCTAATCAAAGGTACAGTACAACTATCTGTATGTGCAGCCTTTGTCTGTCTCTGCATCCTTGACACACATGCAACATTTTATACCGACTGAAATGCGTCCATAGCATCAACTGTGAAATACAGATAGTTGCCATACGCGCCTTCATACATGCAACATCTTGCTATTTCTAAATGTTGATCACAAATTATTTACATCAATTCTTGCAAATTAACTAAAAAATATTATCTTTGGTATAAGAAACTCAGATTTATAATAGAATTTGGGTGAACAGTGTTATGGCAACACAAAAAATGTTCATGTTAAAATGGTCAAATTCAATAGAAAAAAGAAAGAAAAGCTGGTTACAAATTATAGTGTATAAAAGGTAAGAATGAAAGATGCTATATCAAGTAGCAATATCAAATATTAAATTTCTTTCCTGCTCTTTTGGCAAATGGACTACAAAAGAGCATAAACGCTCACTGTATGCAGATGATGCAATTCTTTATTTAGCCAATATATCCTTATAATTAAAGGCAGGAATACAAAAATGTAGTGTCCAGTTACAAATCAAACATGGGATGCAACATGTTTTTGTTTGGTTTCTTTTGGAGATATTTATGTATACAAAAGTCTAGTTTCAGTATCACTCTCCTCTTGAATTGGTACATTTTATTTTCATTGCATTTGTCTGTTTGTTTAATCCACTCAGCTTTTCTGGTATGTGTGAACATGACATAACATGTATTTGACATATTCTCTGATATATTTTTTTTTTGTCTTGTTCAGGCCGCAACTATGTGTTGATGGGAAAAGTTGACGAACAGGGCAACGGCCTCCTCAACCCGTCCAGCTTCACACTCCTCTATAAGCCCATCCATGCCAAAGCACTGGCCGGCCTCTCGCGCAAACCGTGCTGACATCACAGCGCGGCCCACCAATCAGATGGACAGTCCTGACTATCTCTCTGAAAACATGTAACTTTACATAAAGTGTGAAAATATTATAGTAATATCCAAACATAATTTTTTACACAATGCAATACTGTCTACTTTTCTATACTGAAAAGTTATTTTAAGAGTAAACATACATCATGAACTATTATATTTTGTATTTTGTATGTAAATTATGATATTTCTGTGATTTAAAAAAATGCACATCAATAAACCATGTGATTCTGATGAAATGAGGAGTACGTGGGTGTCGGGATCATGTGGCTGGAGTTGGTAAGAACACATTGAGGACAAAGGGGAAAATGCTTGGCGATCATGTGCTACTTGCACATATTTAAATTAGGTAATATTTATACATTTTGCACAAAATTGGTCCCATTTAAATGAGCCTCATTGCAAAAACACCCCAATTCACAAAGATAAGTCTTGAATAGCCACATGGCAAATTTTGAAGCACATTTATAAGGGCTGCCATGCCTAGACTTTACAATGATAAAATAAGATAAGATAAGATGAACCTTTATTAATCATGACATAAAACCCAAATCAACCCAACCCAATTCTCCGTCTCTCTTTTTGCTGTAAAATTTAATTTTTCCTTTTCTCTCTGCAATTCCTACTCTGTTTTTGGAGTAACATGTATACTTTGCCACATGGATAATTGCAGTTGAAGAAAAAAGGGCAAATTGCATTCAGTAGCAAAACTTTATGGGCATGTTGTGCTGTAATATCATTAGCACAATATCTTTTGTGAATTGGACCTTGAAACGGGGCAGATAGCGGTTGCAAGTGATGTGGGAATCATGGAGCTTTCAGCCGCTGCAATCTATTCATTGTGAATTTGCTCAAAGCGCGCAAAAATGATTTAGTCTGAGGTTGCATGCAGTATAACTAAGGCCAGGTATTTGATGCCAGTGCTTTTTGAATACTCAGGCCTCTGTTTAAAGAGACACCCACTAACAAAAGAACTAACAAAAGATTTATACACACACACACACACGCACACACACACTGTATATCAATCATGCTTTTTGTTTCCTTAGGTAAAAGGACAACAACCTAAACCATAACAAATAAAACATGGACATAATAACAGGCCAACTGAAATTGTAAATTGAAAAACATAAAAAAAAAAAGGAAGGAGAAAAAAATGCAAATAATAATAAGAATAAAACAGAAAACGTATACAAAAATATATATTTTTTAATTAAATAAAATAGTCTTAATATCTCATCTCATCCTCGACCGCTTATCTGGTGTCGGTCGCGGGGGCAACAGCTCCAGCAGGGGACCCCAAACTTCCCTTTCCTTAGTCTTAAATTGTCTTAATAATCCATAGTCTTAATAATGATAACAATTATTATTATTATTATTATTGTGAATAAAAATACATCAATTAATGAAACAGATTCAAGCAAACTATAATTTGAGAAAAATACAGTAGACATATGCTTGAAACTGATTAGTAAGTGAAGTGAAATAGTGATTAAGCAGATACGTTATACCGTTCTGTTGGCTGTATTTCTGTGATGACTGGGAATGAAAGTAAAAGGCTTTCAGACAAGAACTCGTTGATCTGCGTTGTTGATTTGTGACATCTGTGGGTCACAAACGCTTTATTGTTCACGTGCATGGGTGCATGTGTGTCATACATCAACTTCCTGGTTCATTGTCCTCTTGAAGCTTAATTTAGATTTCTTCTAAATTACATGGTGAGAATGCAGATGTCACATGCCAACTATTATATAACCATTATGAGGCGCTGTCATCCACCATTTTGTCTTATTTTTCTCCACCTCAGTACGCACAGAGGTCTCTGTACGTGAGGTTTTGTATGTCTTGTGGTAAAAGGGCTGTTTTTAAACAGTATTCTGGTTTAAGATTTACAGATACAGTTCACATTTTTACACATTTCCCATGTAACACATTTCTCTTTTCATGCATTCCTCTGTATATTTCCAATAATGTTGTTCTCAGTTGAAAACAATAAAAACATTCCCTTGTCAGAGCACATTTTATAAAAAAAAACATCCATAAGGAATGGGTTGACTGCTGCATTTGACTGCCATCCATCAGTAAATGAGTTGTAAAAGTACTGAACCTGCTGCGATAGATATGCTTAAATAATTGTTTTCTATCTAGTCTAAATGAAAAAATGTGGTTAATAAATTACTCTTAAAAAAACACTAATTTCTTCTTGCTTATATTTTGCTCTATTTTAAGAAAGAGAGAGAAAAATTTCCCAGGGGATTCCCTTCCACAAAAAAGGGGGGGGGCCGCAGGGGGGGGGGCCCGCAAAAAGCCCCCCAGGGGGAGCCCCCCCAACCAACCCGCCTAATTTTGTAATTATGGGTAAGATTACATCTCTGACCTCTGGTCTTCAGTGATGTAACTAAGTACATTTACTCAAGTACACTACTTTGATCCTACTTTGAGGTACTTGTACTTTACTTGAGTGTGAACTTAATACTTATTCCACCACAATTTGGAGGCAAATGTTATACTTTTTACTCAACTACATTTATTTGATAACAGATGAAAATTATTAATACAAAATATAAATCCGTTAATGGTTTATTTAGGCATAGTAAAGTGACATAAATTCATAAAACCCCTCAAGCTATTGTGGTACTCAGTATTTTGTTTAACAGATTTTCTGAGAACTTGAAAAATTTACACAAAGTGCAAAGATTTTATTACTAGTATTCAAACATTTTCACACAATAAAATACTGTAAAAAGTTATAAATTTCAAGAGTAAACATAAAATATTATACTGAAATTTGTAAATATTTCTGTGATAAAAGATGCATAACAATAAAAGATGTGAGGCTGGTGCTTGAGGTGCTTTAAGGACTTCTTTCCAGTGCTTTTCATTAAACATCTGCATGTGCATCAGACACTTTTGAAATCACAGATTAATGTTGTCATTACATCAGCCGATCACTCTATATGTGAGTTGGGTTGTTTTCCTTTTAATTGTCGCCAGAGAGGCGAGCAGCAGCTACAGAAAAGGACAGAACCTAGCAGGATGTAGAAGAGGTTGGTGGTCCAGAAGGCAAACAGGTAGAGGGTCTTGTTGCAGTAGGTATTAATGCTTAATATTGTGCTGTTGTAGTTGGGCTCATAGATGGAGTAAATCCACACATTACCTAAAAGAAGTCAAAGAGAATAATTACTTTTCACAGAAAGGAACACATTTTCTGTCCAATATTCACTCTCCTTTTAGCTCTGCTTTGGTCTGCACCATCTCCACAGGGAAAAATTTGGCTCTTTAGCTGCTAAATGCTCCACCGTTGTCTTTTGACTGCTTTTTCTTTAAGGGACCCCTTTTCTATCATCGAGTAAACTGATGACCCCTGACTAAGTGACATATTATGGATATTTAACATCTTACAAAACAAGTGATAGATTGTACAATTAACCCAAATAACGAACGCAATAACTGCAAGAAGTTTGTGCAAAAGGAAAACGCAAACTTATTATACAATTCTGTCTGTATTACTTTATATTTGTATTATGAATTGTTTTTGACAATTAACTCTTAATTCTTTTTTCACACATTAATGACATAATTTTGTTATGAACACTCATCGTCAATCGCTTATCTGGGGTCAGGAGGCAGCAGCTCCAGCAGGGGACCCCAAACTTCCCTTTCCCAGGCCACATTAACCAGCTCTGACTGGGGGATCCTGAGATGTTTCCAGGCCAATGTGGAGATATAATCTCTCCACCTAGTCCTGGGTCTTCCCCCTGACCTCCTCCCAGCAGGTCATGTCTAGAAAACCTCAGCTGGCTACGAATATCCAGGAAACAAACATTCTTAGTTAGGTTTAGGAAAAGATTGTGGTTTGGGTTAAAATAGCTAAGTAAGTGCTGTTAATAATTATGGAAGTTATGTGACGAATGAACGTTGACTTCTAGTTTTGCGCGGGGTACGAACACCGGTCTCCTGGGTGAAAATCTGGTCCCTGTTCTTAGGGAGGGCTATAACAATCTATGAGAACAGCCTGATGTGCAACTTCTTTTCTGACAGTGTTTTCTTCTCCCTGATGCTTGGCCACTTTTCTGTCAGCTGGTTGTTTTAACTGCATAGTTTTTAATGCGGGATGAGGCTGTTTGGAACAGAGGAAGGCTCTGTGAATATAACTTGTGTTCAGGTCTACGCAGTGCACTGTACCCCATTAGACTACAGTTCCAGTCTTTTAGCTTACCAGCGATGAACCAGCAGAAGAAGAAGAGATAGACTAAGCAGCTCCAGGCCTTGCTGTGATTCCCGAAGTTGGCGCAGCAAGGCAGGATGGGGAGCACAGTCAGCAGCAAGGGGACGACTCCCATCACCAGCAGATAGATGGGGATGTAGGGCTGCCTCGGGCAGTCATACTGGTACACTGCTCCTATAGGACACAAGCTATATCACTTCACTTGCTTCCTGTACTTCAGGCCGCAGTGATTACAATCCACAATTAAACAGATTCACTTACCTATTACTAGCTGAGCAAAGGGCATAATGCCCATAATCACCTGGGTACATACTGAGGGAAGACAGACAGGATATTACACAGTATATATGTGGTGAAGCTGATTTAATATAAGTGTGCATGACTTTTCCACATCACTATCTCTCACCTACTATTACTGCTGGAGGTTTAGAAGGGCTGCAGATGCATTGAAGTCCTTCAATCTCTGACATTGTGTTATGAGAAATCTAAGACGAGAGACACATCAGCTGTCTAATCTGCAGTCTGTGATAATCGGGTGATATGGGTGCTTCCTGGTCTTTTTAAATCTTGACGTTTGCTTTCAGTTCCCTCTCTGTCTGGTAATGAGGAGGGAAGTCATTATGTAAACTCCAGTTAAATCATGTTTTTACTAATCAATCCTATTTAGACTTCTCACAACTTAAAGGGACATATGCACATTTTCATGCTCATATTTGTATTTTGGGTTTCCACTAGACCATGATTACATGCTTTAATGTTCAGAAAACACATTTTTCCTCATATGGTCTGTCTGAATATTAGGGATAGGTATCAGTACTCGATACTTTAAAAGGTATCAACCGAAACAAGTAGTATAGAAACTTTTCCAATCAAATACCTGCAATACATCCTTTTTGTGCCCAGATCTCAATTTGATTTATTGCTACATGCGATTTCATTCACAGGATGGGTGTCAAATGAAGTACTCGACTAGTATACAGTAGGCTTCACTTTAAAGTTAATGGCATCGTGATTTTTTTTTTTAATACCTAGAATAACCTGAATATACCTGTACTCACCCTCAGTCTGAAACGCTCCATTTAATCACTTGTCTCTTTAAGACCCCCCTCCTGATAAAGACTTCTCTGATATAAAATACATCATTAAATATTCGACTTGTGAAGCCTTTATGCCTCTTCAAAAAGGCGGTTAGTAACAAGTGGCGAAATAAGGCTATGAAACGTCATCACGCCAGCTCGTCCACCTTTACAGCCTCATTGTGTATTCTCGCGCTCATGCAACGTGGGGTAGTTAATTGATTGCATTCACGCTTCAAATATAAGCGTTCATTTGTGGCCATTATTTTGCGTAACAAAACATAAACTCGGGGCAATGCTGACTTCCTGGCTGGCCAACAAACGTACGCCATCCCTGGATCACTCTGTTGTGATGGTAATTACAGCTCTTCGAAGGGAGACGGATCTTAAGGCGTTGAAATTCGACTAGGTTTAGCAGCACAATTACTCATACTGCCTACTCTGAATGATCTGCATTGTAAACACTAAGGCCTTGACACGACCATTGGCCAATTTAGGGTCTGCCCTAGTTTTTACAGTGCGGCCCGCACCATGTGCGAACCATGTTTGTTTGTGGGTTGGCAGTTACTTCAGATACCCACATGTATGTGCACAAGCAGTGAAAAAGTGAGTTTTTCATGATGTCCCTTTTAAATCTTTTTTTGTAAAGCTAAATCAACGGAATTTAACTGCCAACTTTCTTTTCAGCTCTTTTATCCATAAAAGTTCTATATATAAAATTTTACTTAAACAAATGTGATGTTTTTTGTTGCTTGCAAGGAAATGAATCACACTAAAATGGGTTTAGTCAACAACATCAGGCTTTTGGAGACTGCTGTTCATGTCCCATGCATCAAGTTTCACTTTCATTGTCATCTGTACAATTGTAGTCATTTGAAGCCCAACCCTGATGTTTTTTCTTTATCCTTAGTGGTTTCACTGCCCGAACCTGACCAAGTGTTTTTGTTTCATTCATAATGTTAAGCATGTGTTTACTGCGACTGGAAAGTGACACAGAGGGGTCTGGCAAAGCAAAATTATACAAATATATAGTCTTCTTGTCTCTGCTTGAATCCAGATGTTTGCTCTACTGCAAGACAAGACAGAGCGGTTGGAGGGTTGGATGAGTTTACTTGGGCAGGTTTTCCAAGTGCAAATCAAACAAGTCAGACAGGTAAAAACAAAGAGGGTCTAAGGCGTGTGCTCCACAACGGACAATGTGGCAAAGTGAGAGGGAAAAGAGGCTGATTTGTAACCTACTGGGTGACTAATGAGGGAATGAGAGGCAGGTGGGTGTGGGAGGTAAATCACAGCTGCGCAGGAGGAAGACGGTGTTAAAAAGTCCTAATTACAAGCTGGGAAAAAGAAAAGAGGGAAAGCAATATTTTCTAATTTTGTGGTACCTGAAACAATTTTCTTGAGTTGAATCTGCTGCTTTGTAACTGATAGATATATCACAAGGCCTGTTTTTGCACTCGTCAGCTTTCACTTTTATGTAGATGTTGCATTGCCTTCGTCGTGGTTCCTGTAATTTTAAGCTAATAGACAGACTACATATGATTTCCCCCTTTGATTATTTGAACACCTAAACAATGGAGCTATTTCAGGTGAAAACTTACTCTTATTTCTCTCTATCTTAGTAACCTGAGTGTCTACATGAGGTTAAAGCACGTCTTGTGGTCGGTTTGAGCGGAGAAATAACCTCTTAATTGAAACACATTTCCTGTTTCTTTGAGTTTCCATTTCATTTCCATATCAATCATACTACATGTAGTTCAAGCAGTGAAACTCATCAACGTTTAGTGTGATTTTGTGATTAAATGTTACATAGTCGAGATTAAAATGGGAAACATCAAAATTGTTGGTCCCTCCTGGAAACATACTACTGCATTAGGTATAATAAAATACCTTATATAGGCTTATAATTTATAGGACATCATTGTCTATTACAGTGCATGGTGGGTGGTGATGATGTGGAATATGATTAGTTAAACTTGACTGTGTTTCCTGACACAAATTATCAACAAACATGAGCATTAAAGTTAAAAACAAAAAAGGTACAACGAATGAACTCAAGTAACAGACATTTTATCAAATTATTCTGTACTGTGTCAAGTTTAAGCCAAACTCCTGGTTCAACATGTATCATGTATGTTTGGGACAGGAAGTGAGAAAAAAATTCAACAAAACAGGAGGTAGAAAAGGCTCAGCATTGAGAAAAAAAAAAAAAACAGTGTTAAAATCGACAGCATCTTGGAGTTAAGCATGCATCAAAACAAAGGCTGCGCAACTAGAAGTGCCACTACGAGACATGTCTGGTGTTGATAAGGCATATTAGTCTTGTGTTGCCGTGTATGGAACCGTTAATTATTAACAGCCTTAGTAGCCAGCTCATTGTGTGCACCCTCACGAGATGCGTCCCGTCAACTCATTGATTCGTTTGTCTCTAGATATTGTCGTCTGGGTCGGCTCGGCCACACAGGTAGAAGCAGAAGAGCACGCAGCAGCCGCCGACCAGGCACAGACCCAGCAGGATGTAGACTAAGGTGGTGGTCCAGAAGGCGAACAGGTAGAGCGTCCTGTCGCAGTACGCATCTACACTTGTTGTGTTCTTGTTGTAGTTGGGCTGGTAAATAGAGTATATCCACACATTACCTAAACAAAAAACAAACAGGAATAAATAAAGGCTATATACAAGAAGTGGACGTAGTCACTGTGACGTCACTCACTGATTTGTGGACTACAATTTGAAGCCTTGAGTTTGGAGGTTTGGCTGTCGCCATCTTGTTTTTTTTTTTTTGCAACCAGAAGTGATACGAGTGGGTGGAACCTTCACTGAAAATACACTGTGAAAGGGTTAAAGTTAAAAGACGAAAACACTGACAGCTCCCAGAATGCCGTGGCAACGACCCGTCAATTACAAGGCAGCCACACCCTAAATCAAACCCTGCTTTATCATTTATTTTACTCTAAATGGGACCATAATTTACTAAATGAACATCATGCTGCATTGAAGAAGACTTTAAACTAGCAATTGAGACCATAAACTCATGTTTACAATGTTTAATAAATCAAGAGAGAAGTAGGCTCATTTCCTCATAGGCTTCTTTGGGAGTTGCCCCTGAACTCAGCTTTAAGGCACTTCCACACTGGCTTCAATACTCACCTCACCAGACCAGGAGGTGGCCCACAGGCTATGCCCCAATATCATATTTTCAAGACAACTGTTTCATACATTTGAATACATTTTTCCTTTTCTTTTTTTTTGGTATTTTTTTTTTTTAGGGCTGATAAAGATGGCATGACATGAAAAACTCCACAGCAGTGTCATTTATTCATTTATTTAATAAGAAATACAAGTGAAATTCAGCCCAAATATGCATCTTAACATGTATAATGAGCTTAATTGGCCTGGTTACTTTAGCTGTGATGTTTAGAAGACTGGAGGATAACAGGCTGAACCCCGTGTTTCCTTTCCATAGCCTCACTGAGGCTGTACATTTTTTTTTTTAAAAATTATTTTACATATACACCTAAGGGGTTTGAGTGCACCACGAGGTTATAACGGTTGTGGATTTTCCCTTAGTTTTAAATTGAATTTTAGTTTGGTTGTAGTTTGTTTTCAGTGCATTTGCTAGTTTTGGTTTAGTTTAATTTTTTCAGAAAGGTTTAGTTTTTAAATAAGTTTTTAGTTTTAGTTTGTTTTTGTTAGGGCCAGATATAATATCTCAGAAGAGTGTAGCTACATATACACACAAAATACATGTTGGGAGAACTGTGTATGAATGGGTGTATTGTTTCATTTTTGCGCTACTTCAGTAAAGCAATTGTGGTGTAGCTTAGTTTAATACTTTGTTTTTTTTACCCAGGCAATATTGTTTTGGTTTAGTTTTTCTTGAAGGATATAGTTCTTATTTAGTCAGTTTATGTACATATTTTGCACTGCTTAATTTAGTTTCATTTTTAGTTTACTGTAATAACCTGGTGTGTAGCTGTCAATTTAAAAAGGGAGGGGGCTCTTTTGTAGACAAAGATGGACATCTAGTGGCCAACACGTGTTACTGCAACTTCCTGAGGTAAATTGCAGTTTCAAAAACATCCAAATGGGAGGAGGATATGTACGACAAAACACCTACAACAAAAATTAACAAAAATAATAACAAAATGGAGGCAAAAATGATATTTCCTCAATTGAGACCATGATTTTCTTGCATCAGGAGGCCCTGTAGTGAGTAATCACACTTATACATCAGCCATTTATCAGAGAAAAAAGTCAGCTGTGTGGAAAATCCTTGTCTATTGTTTAAAATTAGATTAGCTTCACCAGGGAGGCTAAAATAACATCACATTTTTGTTGAAACTGTTTAAGTAATTTTGGAGACTGTAGTTTGTGTAGTTGTTGTTATATTGAGTTGTTACCCTCATTGACATAAATGTAGAATAGAGGTTTTAGTTTGGTTTTGCCCACCAGAAACAACCCGAAACGAGTATTTCCCTTGGCCATGGTAAAACATCAAATAGGCTGGATGTCATTTGCGCTCTCTTTGGTCGTGCGTCCCTCCTGTGAGATCATTCGCCAGGTCATCGCCATTTAAACTCACCAGCAATAAACCAGCAGAAGAGGAAGAAAGATATCAACGAGTTCCAGGCCGTGCAGAGTCGACTGATCGGGTCTTCAGAGTTTTTGGCGCAGGGCAGGCAGGAGAGCAACCCCAGCACCAGGCCAAAGACTCCCACCACTATCAGATAGATAGGGATGTAGTGCTGCCGCGGGCAGTCATCCAGATGTACCGCACCTGTTGGACACGGGGATAACAGGAGATTTACCCTATTTAATCTATGCACAAAAATACTGAATTTCAAATATAACATTTAAGTGAAACACACAACATGAATAAAATGTGAATTGTTCACTCACCGATTGCAATCTGAGCAATGGGCATAACACAAAAAAACAACTTTGAACATCCTGCAAGAAGAAAGATTCAATTTAGGTGAAAGTACAAACATTTAGAGCTTAATTTCTGTTTATAATCTAAGCAAAGTCAAACTATGACAGGAATGATTTAGTTGATCTCACCTAGTACCGTTGCTGGGGGTTGAGGAGGGTTGCGGATGCGTTGAATAAGGCCGCCGTTTGACATTATCAGTAACAAGGACTCTGACCTGCGGAGGAAGATTAAGAACTGAGACAAAGACTGAAGCTGTCCACATTGTTAAAAGTCTGCAAGCTGAACGCTGACATCTTTATCAGGCAGAAGACAAGAAAACAAAGGTTTTAAGAGGAATCTAAACATAAGATGACAAGATTTTGCTCTAATCATTCTTTCACTACCTTGTTCTTCAAAAGCAACGTATTGAATTTACACAGGGAGGACGGCGTTCAGATGATCTTTTTATCTACATTAAAGCTGCAACCAGAGAAATATTTGGCATTCTTGCTTGTTAATGGCTAAATAACTGACTACTGCTTCATTTTTTGTGAGTAATGTAGACACCATGTTTTGAAAAAGAAAATGAGTGCATGGATTAAAAAAAAATATCTCTGGGTGTGTTACATGTTTTGTTTTTATTTTTAATTTTCCATCGTGATTCCAACAGTGTTATAGGAGTGCAATAAATCTGTGGAGTATTCTATTAATGAATTAATCTTAGTTGACTTCACCCATTTGTAAACAGTCAGACTCCTGTTTGTTTGTATTACACTTCAATTCCCATAATGCAAATGGAATGCATTTGCCATTAGACCCCTGATGCTTCTTGGATGCCCATTTCTTTCAAACGCCACACCTCGGCTGCATTCCAAGTCGCATAGTTTCTGCAGCTTCCCTTACAAAGTACGTATTATTGCATGCAGTATGCACACAACTGCAACACACTAACACACTACTTCCCCGTGTTTGCACATGTAGAGCAGTACTCTTCATGATGAGTAAACTGAAGCAGATGTGTAAAACTGGTGGAGTTTCCCTTTAAGCATTTAGGGAGGTTACTCATGGTGGTGTCATAGATTTAGTCTCAGGATTCACAAAGTATTTTTTGATTTATAAATAAATGACTAAACTAAATATTTTAATGCATTCAAAAATCGTTATCGTTGACTAGAAATGTAAAAGAAAACAACAAATATATTTCTTTTTGCACACACAAATATGTCTTGTTTTAAATAAATGTAACGGAAATCCACAAATACTTGTATTTAAAAGTATTTACAAATTTCAACAAAAACACATTTGGATGTGGTTACATTTATATACAAACTGTTGAACCTGCATTTGCAAACTGTGTGAACGTCACTGAATTTGTGTGTGGGTTTTATGAGACTCAGAACTTACGTGCAACAATCTGCAAATGCATTTTTCTCAGCAGGGAAGTATCTATAGCCAATTGGACATCTCCCTCCTTATAAGCCAATCACATGAGAGTGTTACATTTATATACAAAAATAACTATTTTTGTGTGCATTGAAAGATATTTTTGTGGAGAGAGTCATTTAAACCACAAAATACATTTGTGAATCCTAATCAGATCCCATAGTTTTTAAGGACCAGGAGCAAAGCACTAACACCTCATACATGCATGTGGCTGCTCATTAGAGTGATTTAATAAAGAGTCAGACCCAGCCTAAATTCCATTTAGTGTTCATGTAACTCCAAGTGTCCAGCACACACTGAAAATTATGACAACATCGGACGTAGTGACATGAACAGGGGCAGAGCGAGATGGTGGTTTCTGGGTCTCCAGCTTCAGATGTTTTCTCAAAAGCCTCAAATCTTTTGAGGTTCAGCTCAACATTCACTCTGCAAACTCAATACCAAAAATAGGTTGAAAGATTAATAATGCTATTCATGCCAAATTCCTTCCCTGCCTCTGTTATGCAATGTTAAAGGTGCAGAATGCAAGATTGGGAGCATTTCTATTGCCTGTGCACGGCTCTCAACATGGCGACAGGTGAGTCATAGTTTGTTGAAAAAAATCGTCAACAGTGCCATGTTAACCTGAGGTGTTACCGCTGCATGGGTGCTACACTTATGTGACGGCTCCATCGGTCTGGACGGCGTTATCAGCTGTAACCGCTGTATGAGAGCGGCAGCTGTGAGCTAGCCAATGGGGGACAAACATGCACTAAAAGCAAATGCGGCCAGCATTTCTTTACATAGCAAATAGCTGTTTGCTGCTAGAGCAAACAGTTGTTTGCTGCAGACAGGAAAAGACTAGACAGAGTGATCAGAAAGGCCAGCTCTGTCCTGGGATGCCCCCTCGACCCAGTAGAGGTGGTGGGAGAGATGAGGATGACGGCTAAGGTGTCATCCATGATGGGGAACAACTCCCACCCCATGTAGAACACTTTCACAGCACTGGAGAGCTCCTACAGCGACAGGTTGCTCCACCCAAAGTGTGTGAAGGAGCGCTATCGCAACCAGCGCTGCTCCCAGTAGACCACATACACACCAAAACTGACAATACCTGTACTCAATAACTGTACTATAGCGTACACCGACCGTGCAATATCACTACTACTCAGGTGTTAACCTCAACTCACACTGTGTAATTCTCTCCTGAGAGAATTACATGTGCAATTGTGTTAATTGTCTGTTTATTGTCAATACTGTATATATTGTTCCTATTTTTATATTTCCTTCTATTTAAGTTGCCATATTTTGTCTATCTACTTTTGTTTAGCCTCATCTTTTGCACTATCCCCTCTGCTGAGGACACTGCAAATTCCCCACTGTGGGTCTAACAAAAGGAATAGCTTATTTCCAACGTGGTAAACACTACACACAGTAAAATATGGAAACACGTTGGGTTTCTCACATTGCCAAGAAATAGCTAGACATCACGGTTAAAGCTGCACGTTAACTCTGTCATGGACAGGAAACGTCGCTCTGTGGTCAAATCAGCCGACGCTACACCTGTAGAGCACCCATATACTGACATTTATGTTAAACACATTCAAACAGCCCCGATGGAGCTGACCATGGATGGATAAAGAGAGCAGAGAGCTAGCGACGAACTTTGAGAAGTTAGCGAAAATATACATGTGTCACTACGTCCAGTTTTCAAAATAAGGTGTCAACAATGGAAACTACCAAATACATACAGAAAATGGAAAAAAAGATTGATTGGATTATATTAAGCAGAAGTACAAAACATTACATGTCCCTTATGAATTAAAAAGAAAATCCCACTAATTTGTGAGGGAAATGTAATAAATAATGCCTGACATCTCTGATTACATTTTTACTGTATCAATTTAGATATTTTTCAAAGTAAAAGTCCATAGAAGTGTATGATTCAACTTTTTCCCATTATCTCGTGTTAAAAAGTTCACATAAATCGTCCTTCCTGCGGCATCGTACCACTTAAAAATCGCGATACATATCGAATCGGCGCCCAAGTATTGCGATAGTGTCGAATCGAGAGATGGGTGTATCGTGGGTGTAGGAAATAATCTCCAACATACTGCAGGTTTGGGCTGAGCCCTGACTGCTTGGAAGGTCTGCCTCCTCTGCATTCAACACAAAGTGTGTGTTTAGAAACATACAATACTAGTGTGAAGAAATATAGCCTTTCAATTAGCAGACAAGAGGTCTGACTGCATTCCCAACAAAGCCAGTTTGCCAGTAGCTTATGATGGGAACAGCAACAACAGGAAACCACAGGTGTGCACGAAATACAACATTAAAACAGACGGAAATGAGGAAGAACAGGTAAATAAAAACAGACTCCGAGGACTCTCCGTTTCAAAAGCAAGTCGCAACACATGTCTGACACTTTCCCACAAGCTAAACAAATGTAGTCAGACCAGAAAAGATAAGGTGAGCGGCGGCCTCGCCTCCTCCTGTGTTTTAGGCTCAATGTTGTGAACACACGGAGACATAGAGTCAACTTCTGGTGTCTGAAAACCGAGAGAAACTACAAATATAACCGCGCACAGCGGCTACAAATACAGTATATAAACCACTACTTAGTGGTTTAAAGCAAAGTTAAGTAGTAGTTTAGCCCTCAGACACTCACCTGTAGCTGTGTGGTTTTACCTGCCCCGCTGTCTGCTGCTGTGACAGTGACACGCGCCGCCACACCTCGTGAGATGCCAAACCTCCTCCTCTCGGGAGCGCGCATGCCCAGAGCGGCGTTCACGAGGTCAGCTGATTGAATTAACTGTTTTCTCACAAATCAGTTTATTCAAATGTGCTCTTTGTATACTTTAAACTTAAAATAAGAGAGTATACTTTCATCTTAGCGTTTATGTACTCATCAGAGACATACTTAAGTATTCTTAGCTCATACAAACAAGGCTACAGTAAAGTCTATTTGGCTTACTACACTTAAGAAAAGTATAATTAAATATTTTTGCCTCATAGGCTCACAGAAAGATGAAACAAAATAAATGAAATCAAAGTGTGTGAGAGTTTCTGAAGTATATTTTGATTTGAATTTACGTCACATTTTTTGATTCTCCATGAAGGAATGCCAGAAAATTTTATTTTTTATCATTGCAAAATATCAAGTCAAATAGCAAAAGGAGCAAGTCTCTTTGTGTAATACATTAATCACTGGCTAAGTAAAATACATTAAAGTATGCATTGTGGACTTTCATACACTAAAAAGTGGGCTACAAATATTATATATACAAAAGTATACATGTAGGATGAAAACTGTTTAACAGAGTACTTTAAAGTGTACTTTCCTGAACTAAAAAGTGGGCTACAAATACAGTATATAAGTATTAAACTAGCAATGTACATATTCACTTGTGGTATAGTTCATAGTATAGTTGCAGTACAAAATACAACTTAGACATAAACAAGTACTCAAAGTTTACTGTTCTTACATTTAAAGTACACTTAAAAGTTTACCTTTATAAACTGAAACCAGGCCAATTTAGTCCTAAGAAGTATTTCATTAGTACACTTACAAGTTCTAGTAAACTTATATTAGTATTAGTACTACATAAAGTATACTTTGGGGAAATATACTTGAACTTTACTTAGGTATAGTTTATAAAATAAACTTGAAGTATACTACTTTTTTTTCGTAAGGGGTACAGTAGTCTACTTACACATTATAGGCCTGAAACATACTTGTGGTACTAAAAAGTACTCAGACAGCAGAATGACAGATTACTGCCATATCAGGATGATACTGTTATTATTGAAGTAATATGAGGCCACTATTATTGGTGTAGCTGGTCCAGGTGGAGCTAATTTTAACTGGATGGATGGATGATAGATAGATACAATAGATGGATCCATATGAACAGTAAATACACAGTGAGATAAATAAGGCTACTGTACACAATATAAAGAAAGATATATTAGAATACATATAAATATACCAGACTACTACAACTACCTTAGAAATATATAAATTGAATACAGAATAACAATAATATACATTAGCAAAGTGTCCAAGTTACAATTTTTGTTTTAAAATCATATCAAATGAGGAAGTACATTTGACTTCATCTCTCACATCCCTGACTACATACATGATACTGAAAAACAAACATTTGTATTATATCATTTAGATATTTTTCAAAGTAAAAGTCCCTAGAAGTGTATGATTGAACTTTTTTCCATGATTGCAAGAAATCATAAGATTGACTCACAATTCTGTCAAATCGGCACTCAAATATCGTGACAGTATTGAATCGAGAGATGGGTGTTAATTGTCTTACATGGACAAAAAACTGCTTTCAACATACGGCTCCACCCCAGGAAACGAATGCCACACAATGTGCATTCAAGACAAAGTATATGTTTACACACATACAATACTAGTGTGAAGAAAAAAAAAATAGCCTTTCTGTTAACAGCCAAGACGTTTGACTGCATTCCCAACAAAGCCAGTTTGCCCAATAGCCTTTAACAAGAAGAGCAGCAACAGGAAACAACAGCCTGAGCACTAAATACAACAAAGTCCACATGTACAAGTACAAGTGGTTAGTGCTGTCGCCTCACAGCTAGAGGGTCGCAGGTTTGATTCCGGCTTGGGACTCTTCTGTGTGGAGTTTGTATGTTCTCCCCGTGTAAGCGTGGGTTTTCTCCGGGTACTCCGGCTTCCTCCCACAGTCCAAAGACATGCTGTTTAGGTTAATTGATGACTCTAAATTGCCCGTAGGTGTGGATGTGAGTGTGAATGGTTGTCTGTCTATATGTTGTCTGTCTCTATGTGCCCTGCGATGGACTGGCGACCTGTCCAGGGTGAACCCCGCCTTCACCCAATGCCAGCTGGGATCGGCTCCAGCCCCCCCGCGACCCCTAATGGGATAAGCGGTTGACGATGAATGAATGAATGAATAAAACAGAAGGGAGAGTGGTTGAGACAGAAACTATACAGCTGGGAGACAGAGGTGGAGTGCTACCATATTTTACTATTTTGGTTCTTCAACCTTTAACAATAGACCATATCATGTTGGAAACTCCATTATAGGTTTTCTGTGTAAAAGTTTAATCTGGAAAGTAAATGTAATGGAATAAAAAGTACAATATTGCCCTGTGAAATGTGAGTAGAAGAGTTTGCTTAAAACAAGAAAAATACATCAAAACTGTACTAAAGTATCATACTTGAGTAAATGTGCTTATAGTAACTTTCCACCACTGATATTTCTTCACCAGCATGGATCTGTCATCCATATGGCAAAAGTCACATTCATGATAATAATGATAAGATAATCAGAGGGGATAAGATAGAAAAAAAAAAATCATACATGTCTGTTAGACCAAACTATGTTTATTCTTTTAATTTTACTTTCGGCTGAAATACTGCATATTTTCCCCTTTAGAGACCATCTAAAACCTCTTTAAATGAAACAATCAGAGAGGGATTTTTTTTTTTCTAATTTTATTTAACCACTCAACCTCATGTCCACGCTAAGACCATGTGATGAGGTGTCACAAGTGAGCAGTCACAAGTTAAAACGGTTGGGAAATACCATCAAATGAGGCCTACACTTCAAACATGGTACTTTAACATCACTTTCAAAAGCAGCACGCAAATATAACAGGCTCAGGATAAGCAAATGCTGTCAAATGAGAAGAGATAAAGGTTGAGGGAACCGTCTATCGTCGTAGTTTGCGTTGGAACAGAGGTGTGGTCACATACTGTTCACTAGCAGCTACGCTGTAGGGTTAGATTGACGCTCTCTCAAAATGTGACATCTCAGTGTGTGCATTGTCTGACTACTGATGTGTCTGTCTAATCATGTGAAGATATGAGGTCATGTGAAGTCAGCAAAACTGAATGAAGAGACATCTGCAGGAATGCAAACCTGTTGTGTTGCAACAAATCTCTCTGGGCTGAATGCAAGTGTTCCTTAAGCAAGTCTTTAAAATGTGTAGTGTTTGGATGTGCATACACTGAAAAAGAGAGGTACCTCTACTTAATTAACTTTCTTTAAAGCTCTCCTTTATCCATAAAAGTACTGGTCATGAAAGGGAAATTTTTAACATTTTTTTGTTGCTTGCAGGGAATGCATCACACTAGAGTGAGTTGGCTCAGAGCTGCTCAGGCAGGTAATACGTGGTATGATGAAATCTATCATATATGGATGAAATTATCCAGATAAAGTCTTCTTGTGTGAATCCAGATCTCTGCTCGACTGCAAGACTCAAGACAGAGCAGTTGGAGATAAGAACGAGTTTACTTGGGCACTTTTTCAAATCAGTGCAAAGTAAACAAAACCAAACAAAAGCCAGACAGGTAAAAACAAAGAGGGGCTGAGGCGTGTGCTCCACAGCAGACAATGTGGCAAAGTGGGAGGGAAGAGAGGCTGATTTATAACCTACTGGGTGACTAATGAGGGAATGAGAGGCAGGTGGGTGTGGGAGGTAAATCACAGCTGAGCAGGAGGAGGACGGTGTTAAAAAGTCCTAATTACAAGCTGGAAACGTGGAATAGTAATATTTATTTATTTGCTCTCTGTTACCTGAAAAGGGGAACCATATCTGCATGACTTGTTGAAATCACATATTTTCTGATCCAGGCAGTCCACAAAAAACCTGACTGGGTTGTGTTATTTCACATTTTTGTGGGTTGGTAGGCCTTCCAGATAAATCAATTCATGAACACAAGCACTTAAGAAGTGAGTTTTCCTTGACATGTCCCCTTTAATCCCTCCAAATAATGAAATAAACTGTCTTTAATGAATGTAATCATTATTTAATTATAAGAAAATATTTATAAAACACAAATGCCAATGTGATTTTGTACATATCCATTCAAGCCCTAACAACATAAATACTTTTAAAAATCATGACAATTTGAATGACAGCAACAGCAACACATGAAAACAACAGCACTATTAAATATAATAACACAAAAACATTTTGGCAGCAGTTTTTTTTGATACTGCTGAAGTCATGAATGATGCCCACCTTCACGTCTGACCAGCAGGTCACCACAGATGTACAATAAATAGTGAAATACACAGTACACTTACAACTATAACTATAGCACCTTAGTTGTTTTACTCAGTCTTTATCCATGAGTTCATCAAATCTTCTGTTTGTCCATCAACTTTAAACGGGAGGATGGCGGTTGTCGTGTAAGAAGACGATGCTGTCACAAGTCTGTGAGGCAGACGCTGGACGAAGTCTCAACGTAGACGCACCCTCGGCATCCTGAAGGGGATTGACCGCCTCGCAGATCGATCACATGGCTCCGACTCCTCTCAGACTCCGCCGTCTGGAGCCGAGCCTCACCGAGCACCGAGTCCCACAGCCGACCTCGGCTCCACACCTGCAGCACACAACAAGATGGGATTGACTGTGTGTGTGCATATTGTCTGTGTGTGTGTGTGTGTGTGTGTGTGTGTGTGTGTGTGTGTGGAGAGAGAGAGAGGGATTATGACTGTGTCAAACCTCAATAGAGATGTGTGAGCTGGGGTATCTCCTGTAGAAGATGGCTCTGAGGTTGAACTCAGGGTTTCCCTCCGCCTTGAAAATCCTCGTCCTTGTGGTGTCATTCTCACACCGAACTACGGCATAAACATCTGGAGCTGCAGATTAAATGTACGTTGGTAAGAAAGCTAAATGTGATTCCCCAAGATTGTTTTTCTTGCTTTGTTTGCCCTCCTCTATGTGTAAAACTGGAGATGTGGTGTTGTGTTGCAATGCCACCTGTCTGTTTGGGAGAGCTGAGTCCTGACGCCCTGCGGAGGTAGACTGTGGTCACCGTGGTGGGTTGAGGTAGAAAACACTGGAAGACAGAGGGAGACGGCAAATCCTCCCTCAGTTCCCTACACCAAAAAGATAAAACAAGATTATGGTTGGTATGAAGGTTTAAAGAGGACCTATTATGCTTATTTTCAGGTTCGTTCTTGTATTCGGGTTTCTACTAGAACATGTTTATATGGTTTAATGTTTAAAAAATGCTTTATTTTTCTCATACCAGCTGTGCTGCAGAACTTTTTTGCCATTATCAAACATAGACACACATGAAGTCTTGTGACACACCTAAGTCTGACGTGGGAATGGGAGAAGAGACGTAGGAGGAAGCGTCCTGTGGCACCCGGCAGAAAGGTGGTGGGCAGTACGACGTAGCGCCCTGGAGCCAGAGTCCCCCTCAGCGTTACACTGCGGGAGTCCATGTAGATGGAGCTGGCCGCCTGCTCCACCACACACTGCACCCGGCTGCAGCGGTTCACCTCCACCTAGACGACGAGATGGGAGCAGAGAAAATAGTTTTTTTTTTTGTGAGAACTGAAAAGATTTTTGTTCACATTTTGGACTGTGAACCGCTCACCTTGAGCACCTCAAAGCCAATAGGCAGGTTCTCTCCTCCTCCGTCTTTCCTTCGTATCCTCCTGTCCTCCTGCTGCAAGCAGATCAGCACCTCCTCCTCTTTGCCTCTCACCTCAAACATGAACTAAAGCCAGAAAGAAGAATGGTCATGCACTCATCAGAGTACTTGGATGTTTCCACTTCAGTTTTACCTGTGGATTGTGCAGGAAAGTGTTTCTGTGGTTGATGCATCCTCCACATCGACTCCTCTTATCCATCTGTGCCTCCCATCCTCCCACCTCTCCACCGTCATCATCTTCCTCTGTCTCTTTGTTCACAGCCTTATCTCGCTCACACCTTCCTCCTTTCCCTCCCTTCTGCTGCTGACCGAGTCTGGCCTCCTTCCGGTTACCTCGCTGCAACTTAGTCACTCCAGGTTTGGTGTTCCCCAAGCTCAGCACGTGGTGGTTGCTGCTGTGGAGGATGGTGGACGGAGGCGTTCCAGAGGAAGTGGGAGCTGGAGCCCACTCCCCGTAGCAGCGCACTTCCCTCCAGCGAGAACTCGGCCACAGCAGAGCCCTCTCCACCAGCCGGCACACCACCACGTCTGTGAAGTAGCGACAGAAATCCTTGAAGTCCATCCTGAGGAACAGGAGAACAACTGGAATCAGCATAATAATAAGTCACCAAAACCATACATGACCATCCATCCATCCACCGTCAACCGCTTATCCCGTTAGGGGTCACGGGGGGCTGGAGCCGATCCCAGCTGGCATTGGGCGAAGGCGGGGTTCACCCTGGACAGCTCACCAGTCCATCGCAGGACACATATAGACAGACAAGCAAACACGCTCACATTCACACCTACGGGCAATTTAGAGTCAACCTAAACAGCATGTCTTTGGACTGTGGGAGGAAGCCGGAGTACCCGGAGAAAACCCACGCTTAAACGGGGAGAACTCCACACAGAAGAGTCCAAAGCTGGAATCGAACCTGCAACCCTCTTGCTGTGAGGCAACAGCGCAAACCATTGCACCACCGTGCAGCCTGGTATGTTTATGATACCAGATGCAGATTTATTGTCTTTATATTTTTATAAAAAAGTGGCCACTTAATTTTATTTTCCACACAAATAATAAAGAATGAAATCTACCAGAACTCCCCAACGTCTCGAACAATGAGGCCCGTCTTCTCCCTCTCTGCTCGACTCATCTGCTGCCACTGCTGTGACCTGCAGGGGGCGTTCAAGGACAATAATGTCAAAGGCAGCAGAAAAAATGCAGAGCGACAAGGTCTAGCTACACTGGAAATGATATGTGAAAAGTACAAGTAGTGTTTCAACTTCTGGAAACCTTTATAGGTCCATTTTGGCCATTTTCAGTGTTTCTCAGACTTCCATAACGTAAATGGCAGATGTCCGCTTGTAAAACAATTCCAATACTATTGTAAAATGTCAGATATTGTAATTATAAAATGTTGTAAAATGGACCAACGCTGTTAAACTCTCCCACAGCTCCAGCAAAAGGTATGATGTACTCAGCATTTGTGGCAGATGAAGCCCTCACCCTTGACTCCAGGCGCCCGTCCAGTCTGTGGTCCCCCACGGGTTCCTCATGCGCACCATGAAGAGTCGGGACATCCAACCCGTCTTTGGCTGCCTCTCCCCCAGCCTCACCTTCCTCACCGCTGTGATCCCGTAGGCATGTCCTCGCACTAGGCCACAGTCCAACACCGACTCCACCGTCTCCCCCTCTGCTGGCTGAGACACAATAAACTTATCGTAGTCACCGCATTTCCAACATGCATCTCTTCTGTTTGAATACGCTCTGGCCCTACCCGTATGGAGCAGGTGATGAGGGCTTTACATTCATGAGCCTTGGTTAACGTCTGGAAGAACGCCCTCCTCTGGTCGCTGTTCAGGGTGAGGGCCTCCCGATCCAGGCTGAGGGGCTCCGAAACCCCGCCAGTGAAGTCGATCAGCGCCTCTGTGGTGTTTCCTCCCTCCAGGGCCTCATAGCAGCCATTTAGCCTGGAGAGTAACCAGATACACTGAATGATTCATTTCAAACTCCAGAGGTGTTTGCTTGTAGTGCAACCAGAACGTTTCTAAATAAAATCTATTTTTGAAAGTGCTTGCAGTTTCTCAGATGATAGGGGGTTGTACTAGGTGTTTACTAGATGGATAGCAGTGTTGCTATGAGGCTGCTTGTGTGTTTCCATGTGGCTTTTGAGGTTGGTGGCACTTTAGTAGGTGGTTGCTAGGGTGTTTAGGATGACAATGATTATGATGGTGACTGCTGGTGCTGAAGGAGTGCTGTACTTTTTCTTTCACCAGACATGATGTTGAACTATGGCTTGGACCTTGGACAATGGACACATCCAATGCCAACATTATTTTAAATTCTTGTTTTTTAGAATATATCTGCGAGGGTCCTGAGGAGGGGAGGAATCTACAAGGTCCTGGAGCCCTTACTTGGCGTAGGCCTTCTCCAGCAGGGCACTCCAGAACTCTCGGGGTGTGGCCGAGCGGCAGAAGAGCAGCACTCCGTCCCCGCTGACCGGCAGGCGGTCGTCCACGACAACGTCCATCCAGCGGCCGAGTCGCCAGAATCGGAAATGGAAGATGCCTGCGTAGAGGTTGGGATGCTTTGGATTCCACTCCTGGTCCATGTGGTCTGGGATCACCTGGGAGGAGGAGGACGTGAAAGATGAGATGAAGACGTGAAGGAAGGAAGGAAGGAAGCAATAAAGAAAGGACGACAGTGGAACACAAATATGCAACCTTCTTCCACAGAGATGGCTCAGATGCCAAGCAGGATATGGCGGCGACCATCCAGCAGTTACCCAGACTGCCTTGGTGCAAGTCACGAGTGCTGATGCCATCAACAAACAGACGGGGGTCCTTACATATCTCCTGGAGTGTAATCAGTAAAAAGAAACATCAAGTTTCATATTGATTATACAGCAGCTTTTAACTAATTCTAGTTAATGATTGCATTAGTTAGTAATATCACAGTGTTTTGTGAGTGTCTGTGCTGTGCTGAGGAGACAGATCCTGTCTGTGTTGATCTGTTGATCTCAGTTTGGGCGGGATCAGGTGGCAGTAGAGGTGCTGCTGGACACACACACACACACACACACACACACACACACACACATACACACTCAGTGGTCATAACCTCTTAAATGTAACTCCAGACGAGATGTGAACCTTCCTTGTGATGATATCAACTTCATCACAAGTGCGACGCCACCTGGATTGCGACGGTTAGCGGGATGTTATAGAGTGAGTCGGTGCAGTTTCTGAGTGTGTGTGCGTGTGTGTGTGTGTGTGTGTGTCAGCAGAGAGAGGCGACAGATGTCACCCTATCATCCGACTCCCTGTTGATACACGCTTAAAATACCTGAGTGGAGCATTAGGAACACAATACCATTAACCCCTTCTCTCCTGCCCTGAATCAACAAATTAATGGCCAGTAAGGTTTCACATTAAGAGCACTGAAGGTTTGGCCCAAATGAACTTGATGAACTACTGATGACTCAAAATACACAGATGTTTCTGAATGGAGCTAAAATAGGACAGAATTTATACAGTGTAGTTGTACAGTGTGATTCAGGGCATCTGCAGGTCTTGAAAAGTCTTAAAAAGCTATGTATTCCTCAAAAAAATGACTTAGAAAGTATTAAAAACTTTATTTACAAAAGGTATTTTTGCATTTTTTCCCCAGCTGCAAACACAGTTAGTTAGATTAGTTATGACTTATTATTTTTTAATTGGTTTTAAGTGAAACTGAATTTCCCTATGGGGATTAATAAAGGTTAATCTTCTTATCTTATCTTATAAAAATTAATATCACATCGCATCAAAATAATCTTTAAAAGCCAGGTGAATAATACAGAAACTAAGATTTAGTTTTGTTACAGTTTTGAGGAAAACATTAAGGGTTTTGACATGAAATCCTTGACTGTATGTTCATTTGTGTGTTATCTTTGACAGAAAATACCTTTTGTAAAATTGGAAAAAAAAAAAAAAAAAGACTAGGACATTGGAAACAAAAGGCATTTGGGGGAAAATGCTTATTTTGACTCTTTTTGTAGTCTATTACACATTTTTGCTAAAATACTACTAAAAATGTTATTCTTGGCTGTATAATGATATCCTTGCACTATTAAATATAGTTTTTTTGCCCATTGACACTGGACAGTAAATAATTTAACCTCCCATTTCACTGCCACCATTAAAGGCCTCTTGGCTTGCTGTGTTGCCACAATAAACACCTATACTTATACACAGCTACAGCCATCTAAAAACATCTGGGCTATTTAAATTGACTGCTGCTTCTTCTAAATAGAGCAGTCCATCGACAGCACACGCTACTCAAGGTCTCACTGCCTGACGCCTCTCCTATAATAGAAAGAGCTTTAATTAACTCTAATCTGACAGAATGTAACATGGTGATCTGGCCACTCTATTTAGATATGGGAGGAGAGGAGATATATTTGTAAAATAACTCTTTGTTGTTGTTCAAACTGGTTTGAACAAGGACATCACGCTCACCCTTGGCCTCTTCCAGCTCAGTCCCGGCGGAGGCTCCCTCTTGTAGAAGAGGGACTGGGCGGTGGCGGGGAACAGGGGATCCTTGAAGAGCGCACCTCGACGCAAGCAGGACCGCCTCAGCTTGTGAAAGCTTTGACCCTGGAAATTGTTCACTCGGGGCATTGTGGCTGGAGAGGAGGGGCTTTGGAAAAGCTGGAAACGAAGAGGAAAAAGGGGACAGATGAATATGGAAATGTCCATGAAGCATTAAAGGGTTACACTGTCTGCATATATATATAAAATGTTTTTTTTTTTTACAAGGGACAAAATAGAAACAAAACACACAGATACTCAAACATCTTTCATTGTCAAATTTACTGAAGTTTGTTAACACCCTCAGAAACAATGAAAGGTCATTTTGTTTTGACCAAATCTGACAAAGGTCATGTAACAAGTACTGTCACAGACTGCTACTTTTGTCAGACACAAAGGCTCTCTTGTACTATGACAAAACATCCTTTGTTTAAAGAGGACCCATTGTGCTTTTTCCCTTTCCTTTAGTGTGTTACTGTATATATCTTTTTGTGCATTTAAAAGGAGTAGTAACTTCTCACAGAAACACTGCTCGTGAACTGCCTGAAACACCTCCCTTTAAGTCCCGCCTTCTCTTTCATAACATGGCGATGTCACCATAATACTATATAATAATAATAATAATAATACTTGCGTAGTGGCTATTTTAGCACACCGTCAAACAAAGCTAGTTAGAGCAGAGCTGGAGTGGAGTCCCAAGAGTTTGGTTCAGTTGACCAATCGGAGCAGACCGGGTTGTTTGCGAGGGGGAGGAGCTCATACAGAATATTTCAGACAGAAGGTGGAAAGAGGTATGCCAGTATGAGAAAAATATAATGTGTTTTTTTAACGTTAAAGCATACAAACATGATCTAGCAGAAAATAGCAAGTATGCACCTGAAAAAAAGCATAATAGGTCCTCTTTAATACATAATTAATACATTTTGATACTTCATATCTAATGCTATCTAAATTTAAACACTGAATATCATTGTTTGCATAGTTTATCACAAGACACACAGTAAGCTAATATTATGCTGTTGTGTAATATGTTTTAAGGCTGACTACCATAAATGTAAATACATTGACTCCAGTGACTCATATTAAACACAGAAAAAACATTTCTCTTATAGTTTTCAAAATCTCTTGAATAAACTGAGTTGACACCCTGAACACAAACACACCGTTTTACATTGAACTGTTGAACGCTACTACGTCTGTGGGCATCTGAAGGGTTACAGAGTTCCTGGCAGAGCTAGCTGGGGGTCCTGAAGGGTCAGTGTGTGTGTTGGGGGTATAGAGAGAGCAGCAGTAAGGTAATGGTACCGTTTTAGTCATCAGTGATATGAACTGCTGGGGTCTCTGAGTCAGCAGTGTGTGTGTGTGTGTGTGTGTGTGTGTGTGTGTGTGTGTGTGTGTGTGTGTTCGTAGTCCAGGTCAGCTCAGGGTCTTGCTGTGCAGAGAGGAAAAGCAGAGATGAAACCTTGCAGGTGCTTGGGTTTGCAGATACCGCACAGGTCAGTGTCATCAATTATCAGCCAGGTTTTGTTTTTCTTGTATCAGATTTATGCAGAGAGACACATAAAACACGAGGTAAACATATGGAGGTAACACTCACTCATTCACCATTCATGTTTAATGACCGCATAACAAATTCATGGCTTATCATGTTTTAATGACTGCAGCAACTAAATGTAGATGTTTCATTTAAATTAGCTGGGGCGGTTGAGTATTTCAAACACATCTAGCTGCAGTTGTCCAGAAAAGTATTTTACTGGATGTTTTTGTATTTGTTGGTTTATTTTGGTTCAATGCATATGCTGCTTTTGACTCCCCATGCATTTCTTTTTAGATTTTTGTGTAGTAAAGTGCACTTGTTTTGTTTATTGATTTTACTTTTACTGCTGCTGTGTATTCATTTTTAAAAGGGTGTTTTTTAAATTCTGTTTGCTGTGTGAGGACCATGTTTTGATGTTGTCTGTTTTCACTATGCTGCATGGAAAATTTCCCATACAGGACAATAAAGACTGAACATATAGTGTGTACACAACCAAAGAACATCCTTATAGGCAGCATAGTAGTTTGTGTAAGAAGAGAGGAATCTTTCATTTCATTGCATTCACAATTGTAATTAAAGAGACATTGTCTTAGAATAAAAAACATGCAATATACTGTTCGCTTCTATTATTTTGAATATATTGTATAAAAATATAAGCTTTCTAGTACAAGTTTGTCTCCAAACATCTCTGATCCAAATGTCCTCTGACAGCATCAGAAAACATCAGACACTATCTCAGACCTGATATATTATTGTCTATTGCTAGTCAGTGTATTAAAAGAGCTGTCATCGCTTTGAGCCTGTTCCAGTCCTGTGGTGTGAGCGCTGCCTGTGAGTTTATATTTTGATTATTAGTGACCTTATTCTCATTTTAGTTATTATTACAGTACATGCAATAGATTGGGATTTGTATACCATTTTATAAGATGAAATGCAGGTACATTTTTTACCGTAAAGTCAGACTAGAAGTGTATCCACTTGATTCCCTGAGATGAAACTATTCCTTGAGCTCAGGCCGAGAATCCTGGATCATGTCCTCCTTTGGTCATTCAAGGAATCCTGATTTTTCAGAGGCAATTAAACAAGCTCTGCTGCGACAAATAGCCAACATTTCTCATCTCTCTCCTCTTGTTCTTCTCTGTCCCAGAGTCAGCTGTTATAAGCTGGCTGACACTTTCTTCTTCAGTCCTCTTAATCCGTCTGGAGTTTTGGACTCATCTTCTCCAACTACTTAACTCTGTGCCATCTTAATGATTTCTTTCACTGGAAATGAAATCAGAAAAATTTAAGTGAATAAAATGCAATAAGAAAAGATGCTGCAGGGTAAAAGTACAGCTTGATGTGAGAGTGCTGCAAGTTCCCTGACACCATCTCTTATGAGTGTGTGTACGTAACAGCCTGATGCATGAGTGTGTCCATGTGCATACTGCCGTGACACACAGGGCAGGGTGACACTGCTGTAACTTTATCTCCCTCCACACAGACAATAGACAGACAGTCACCACGCTGAGTGACATAACACACGATTATAGCCATGCAAGCTTCACACCAGTCACAGCTACTGCAGTTACTCTTGAGTTTCAGACACTTAAGATGAACACTTTATCCTCTGACGCCTGCGTGCAAACTGCTCTGCAGCTGGACAACATAAACAAATGTGTTTTCTAAGAGTATGTTTGTCACTCACTTCTGGTTGGTGACAGGTTTTTCTTTTATGTCGTTATATTAACATGTTTCCTACGTCTCTTCTCATTTTCTGTCTTTTCGTTTTAGTCTCTTCTCCTCTTCCCTCCTGTCCTCTCTATCTTCTCGGGGGTATCTGTTGCTGTCAAGTGTGTTTCCCCTGACACCTGAGAAACCAAGAGGCAAGCGCTGTCTATTTTATTTTAACCAGCTCGCTGCCAAATATCAAGCTAATTATCCCCCATGTGATCAACCTGAAACAGCAACTCAGCGTAAATGCCATTTTGAGGAACAAAAGAGGCCAAAGATCCAATTGAACACCACTGAAAATCTGTTGACAAGCAACATGTAAATAAAAGCATGAAAACCTTAGAACACATCTGTCTTTGTAGGATCTGCTCTCATTACATTCCCAGTAAAATGTGAGAATATTTCAAAATATGCTTTTTTGGGGGGGATAAATTAGTCATAAATGTTTTCATTCAGCCAGCCGGTGAATTACGATCTTGTATGTGCTTCTACATAAAACTGCATGCCATTGATTTCATATTTTTGATTAAGTAACTAGGTTGATATTATAAAATATAATTTTGCATACCCTACTTTATATTTAAATACTACAGCTTCTTTTCTCTCAGCTGTGAGAGAGAAAACACATAGAAATAGATAGAAAACACATATTACACTTTAAAATATTTTTTTCTTTTCTCATATTTTGCCAAACAAATATACAATATAGAAACAAACAAACAATATACAATAAATACATAGGCCTACTACCTATATTAAGTAATGAACAGACATGTTTTTATACTAATTAAGTAGGAACATTAAAAAATGTCATATTTTAATGGTGAATATATTAGCCAGGTATATTAAATCTTCAAAATTAATAACACATATATTTATATATAAATATATATATATGGATAAAAAATATTTCTGCAAAATATTATCATATATTATGCTAATGTTATTTTGTATATGTTTTTATATGGCATACCTGCATGTGTCCGTATAGGCTATAAGATCTTCGTTAAAATATCCGTTCATACATGGCCACATGTCAGATTTTTGTAACAATTACTTATAAACTCAGTAAATTTGCGTAAAATTTCAAAACACAGCAAATTGTTAAGAAAAATGTTTACCAATACTTTGGTAAAGAATAAACAGCCAGTAAATGTGCAAACTGACACGTAATAAAAATAAATTAAGTGAAGGGTGGAAGTAAACAGTTTAATATAATTAAATAAATAAATAATAAATTATGACTTATCTTGCGACGTGCTAATCATGATGCTAATGGCGTTTTCTTCTATCGACTATCTTCCCTGAAATCCAGCCATCAGGCATCTACTCGTCGTGTCTGTTTGGGTACGTTACGCATGCGCAGTTCCAAAAATGCCTATGTGGCTGCTGAGATATTAAACTTTTACTAAGCCTGAAAAGTATAAGAATAAACTGCTGCAATGAAACTTTTTATACTGCTTTTTGTTAGTGTTTGCTGCTCGGTCACAGCAGAAGAAGACGAGAGACTGCCGAATAAATGCGAAGGTAGGACGAAGAAGTGACACTAGCTAAGTTGTCATGATGCTATTTATGTGACTTTATAACAGCGGTATGGCATGTGTTTACATAGGTTCGTGTCCTCGAGTGTCTGTCTAAACTCTTTCGCGTATACATAAATAAAAAGTAGTTTTAAATGTGGTTGTATTCCTGTTTTCAGTGTGTAAGTTTTTGACAGTAGAGCTGCAGGATGCTCTGGAGAAAACTGGTCGCTCCAAAGAAGTCCTGGAGGTCGGAGAAGTGCTGGACACAGGCAAGAGAAGGAGGAAGATCAAATACAACACCTCGTAAGTTACACTCTCTGTGGGGAATATCACTTAAATAGGAAAATAAATACACCCTGGACTTAAGATATTATAAGTAAATGCTGCTTTACACATTGCATCTGCATTCTTTAAACTGCTATAAAGCCTGCAACTCTGGCTTGTATAGATGGGTGTGTAATGCCAGCATTAAACCTGCATTGTGATTACAGGGAAACTCGGCTGACTGAGGCAGTGGACAACATATGTGAGCACATCCTGCAGTATAATGTTCATGCAGAGAGGCCTGGCAGCCTCCGATACGCTAAGGTGAGGTCAAGGTCTCACGTGCATTCTTGTGCCCACAGGTTTTCATGTCATAAGATAAGATAATATAAGATAGAACTCCAAAGTTTGCTAATTTTTTGTATTGTTGTCATTTGCAAACACATTTGTGTAGCAAACTAATATCTAGCTGGTTTGTATGTATTACAGGGTGCCAGTCAGACCATGACGACTCTGAAGAACCTGGTCCACAAAGGAGTCAAAGTGGATTTGGGTCTGCCGTATGAGCTGTGGGACGAACCCTCGGTGGAGGTGTCAGACATGAAAAAACAGGTAGAAGGATGTGTTTGTCACAAACATTTCAGGGTTTTAAAAGGTTTTTTAAAACCCTTAGAATAACCTAAATACATATTTTATTTAAAGTAATATCTCAGAAGAGTTGGTTAAAATTGGAGGAAAGCATTCAATAATTGTAGAGAAAATATTACCAGCTGTACTGAAATGCAGAAACACCCCTTATTAACATTACATAACATTAAAAATGTTAGTAGTAATAAATGTTGAGTGCCTAGACTTGTTTGTGTTGATTAGTGTGAGACGATGCTGGAGCAGTACGAGCAGGTTGTGGAGGACTGGTACTTCCATCATCAGGACCAGCGGCTGGAGAACTTCCTCTGTGAGAAGCACGTCCTCAAGACATCAGAGCAAGGTAGATGATGACCCAAAGAAAGTGGCATAAGCTAGTTCCACTCCATTGCTGCTTTGAATGGTTTAGCTTGGGAGCACATTTGCTAAAGTCTTATCCGACAGTCTAGCTACACATATTCAAAGGCTATTAAATAAAACTTTCCGTGAGAGTAGTCACATGTACACATAAACTCACTGAACATCAACAGTGAACTTAGCCCACTCTTCTTGTGGCTCGAACCAACTCGTCTCACCTTTTCTCTCCCTCTCTCAGAATGTATAAAGGAGGCGTGGAAAGGAGACATGGGGACCAAAAAAGAGGTCAAGGAGGCAGAAAGCGACAGCACAGAAGAGGAGGGGAAAACGCATGATGCTGGGGAGCTATGAGGAAAACATTGTCAAAAAGGGAAATGCAGAAGACAACAGAATAACCTCAATTTTAGCTTTTGGCTGCAAACTGCAAAGAAATGATGTATTGTGACACCATTTTAGCTCTTCGCTATATGTAACAACCAAGATTTATACTATATGTCTGGTGTCAAATTTTGATTCTAGAGCTTATGCTGGGAGTTATAATCATGTAAAATGATGCTGTATAGACTTTAACATTACATTTCTCGTGTTGTTTTATATGAATGCTGTCAGCCATTGAGTTGTCGCAGCTTTTTAAAAACTCTGAAGCCTTTGCCGTTAATATCTAAGACCTTTACAGTGTTACATGATGTGTACTCGCTGTTACACCTCTCCTTATGCCAACATTATATGGCACATATCAGTATTTTTTACCCCAAATCACAGCCTTTAAATGCAATATGTACAGTTTTTCATTGTGAATAAAATGTGCTTTATAACACTTTGTTGGATTTATTTCCGCATTTTGTTACAGAAAATGTCCTAAAATAAGAGAAAGCACATTTTTTTTAGTCTGTTCGTGATTGTTACAGTGATGATGCAGGTCTCTAATCAAGGATGATGAATTTCAGGTGTGTGTGAGAGCTTTTTGAGTTCAGAGGAACAGTTTTCAATGCAACACCACAATGCCTCTTAGTTCTGTGTACTTTACAGTTTACATTCTGTCTAAATTAGTGACAGTTTGCTGCTACACTTATCAAACCGAGCCGCTTTTTCTGTCTTTCTCTGAACTGGCCGCCCTTGAAGCAGCAAGCTCTTTGCATCAGACAAACAAACTTCATTTTGAGGATCACAAGGTCAAGACATTTCTATTGAAATGTCACAAGGACAGCATCGAGGTGGTGATGAAAGCTTATCTGTTTGACCCCGGCCTGCCTGTGGAGCCCACGCGCTTGAGGCTCGGACCTTTCAGTGCTGCACGAGATCACTGCACGGCCGAAGTGTCTGGAAACGGGGAGTACGTCATCAGGGCACCTCTGACTGAGTGTGGGGGTACAGTGACGGTTGGTGAGCCTCTTAATTGTCCAAATACAATGATTTTACTGTAGAGTGAGCAAATGCTGACATTAAAGCAACAAAGCCCAGCTGGGTTTGCTTAATTCTGCCATCTAGTGGATTTATATTGATAGTGCTTTGTGTGTCTTTAAACCTGTTAGTTCACCCAGAGTGCTGTGCTGTACAACAACCACCTGCTGTACTCTCCTCCTCCTGCGTCACCTGGAGACGTGCTGCAAGCAGGAGCTGCTATTCCAGTCCAGTGTGAATATGAAAGGTGCATTTAAGCAGACAAAATGCTCTTGTTTGCCGTGTGTAGTTGGTAGAATAGCAAGCAAATATTATTTAAATCAAAGGCACAGTGTGCTTTAAAGGAAAAAGAGGGAGATATTATCACAACCAAGTTCACAATAGTCCATAAATCTGTGCATAAATGAACGTCCCCAATGTCCGCATCACCTTATAATACCTTGAACAGGTAAACCAATCATGTCAAAGAGATATGTTTGATAAATCAAATAAATGCATTCAGGCAAAGTTTGTTTTACTGATGAGAGGAAAAACAGAATGTAGCCTTTCATATTAGATTGAATTTTATAAGCAGACTACAATTATCAGAACAATATGAACATTCAGGCTCCCTCATGTGGCTCAAAAATGTTGTGCAGATATAAACTTTAAAAGACTGTATGGAAGAAATTTTGTAAATTTATTTGGCGACTCTAATAAGATCTCCAGCGACCCATCTGTGGGTTACGACCCAGTCTTTAGGAAAAACTATCATATACTGTAGAAAATAAAGGGAAAAAAGTGACAAACCTTCGAAGTAAAAGTTTCTAAATCAAGAAAAGGCCATACCAACACATTTATAATATTTTTATATTAATCTGTGAGTGAAACAATTGACAACACAACATAATGTGCAGAATAAAGGTTGCCACACTTTTTAAAAGTAGTATTTTACTTTGCAATGAATTTGGCACTTTGTTTGGGTCATTTCTACAATCAGTTATTAATATTCCCACTAGTTTCTAGAATGGAAATACAAGGGATTATGTTGAAATCCCTCTACCTTTCAGGAGGTACACAGTGAGCAGCGGGGCCCTGAAACCAACCTGGATTCCCCCTATCTCCATCCAGTCAACACATCTGGATCTGGACTTCCACCTCAGGCTCATGACGAGTGAGTTGGTTTCAGTCTGGTCGATAAACAGTCTCCTATTTGGTCTAAAGATCTATTCAACACAGAGATCATGTAACAACCTTCTGCTATGTGTAACACATTTCTTATCTATAATAGCCAGAAGCTTTTTAAAATCCAAGTTATAGCCCTTCTCAAAAATCCTCAATTCACAGGATAAATCTGAATTCCTTTATGTACTCAGTGGCAAATAAAAGTTATATTTTCCTGAGTGAGCCAGTAAACTTGTACATATTTTTGTAAGGGTGTGTCTTATCATTCCTCAGATGACTGGAGCAGCGAGAGAAAGTCGTCCGTTTACTTCCTGGGTGATGTGATCAACATCGAGGCCTCTGTGGATCATCACCTTCCTCTTCGTCTGTATGCAGACAGCTGTGTGGCTACTCTGACCTCCGACGTGAACTCTTATCCCAGATACTCCTTCATACACCACCAGGGGTGAACCCTTAATGTCTACAGTGGTTCCTGCAATTCATTTTCCAAATGAACTTCCTTTGAATGCATTTTGGTGGCCCACACTGCCGGCATAAATCCGTCCAGTCTCTGCATCCCATTCTTGTAAAATGCACCCAAATTACTGGTTAAATCTGATAAGGATATGTCTGCTCTTTGCAGATGTTTTGCAGACTCACAGCTGGAAGGCTCCAGCTCCCGTTTCCTGCCCAGAGTCCAGGACCACCTCCTCCAGATTCAACTGGAACCTTTCCTCTTCCACCAGGACCACAGGCACATGGTTAGTACTGTTTTTTTTTATTAATATAGCTACAGTATAAAGAAAGCTGCCTCAGTGTGTACATCATACTGTCTCCTGTAGATTTATGTAACCTGTTACCTGGAAGCAGAGCCCATTTCACACAAGGACCCAGTGAAAAAGGCTTGTTCTTTCATCAGTGGGAGGTCAGTGTTAATTCACTGTTTTATGTTCTTTGTGTCCACCATTAAAAATAAATGTTGAATTTATTCTCAAAAGCATGTGACATATAAAAGATATTTTATCCTTCAGGTGGAGGTCAGTGGATGGTGATGACCGTGTCTGTGAGAGCTGCAGCAGCATTGAAGAGACTAATCCGAGCAGCGGTGCCAAAGTCAACCACAAGAGGGCGCTGAGGAGCAAAACAAGGCCCAGACAAAGTGGGATTGAATCTAATACTTGTACTACTCATACTTTCAGTACTGAATGCTGTCTTTATATATTAAAAAAAGAAAATAACATCCACTTTGTGATTCATAAAATTGATTTGATTAAACTAACTTCTGTCCTTGCAGAGCAACATGGGGAGACCAGTCTGGGTCCAATGATGTTTCTCCGTTGAAAGTGAACTACAGTGAGAAAACACCAACATCTGTATCTGTATATCTGTTATCTGAGTGTAATAAAAATGTTAAAGCACCTGTGACATGTAAGAAAAAGTTCATTGTCTTAATGGAGACGAGAGTAGGGGATCCTGGCACAACTTCACAATTTACAAAGAAAAAAAATTAATTGAATAAAAAAAATATTATTACTACTACTAATAATAAATAAAATATTTAAAAATTTCAAAACATTTCAAAACAAACTGACCAAGTGTTTTACATGGTCTAACCAGGATTAAAATATTGAATAATTCATAAAAAAATCATAAAATAGAAAACAAAAAATAAAAATAACAGTTGCAGAGGAAAAAGACTGGATTTCCAGTCTAAACCTGCACATGCATTTGAAATATCAACATGCTTTCTTCATTTCTTTTAGTGTACTGAAACTCAGCTGGATGTTGGAATATTTGCATAATTAGCTCTATAACAATAATAATAATAATAATAATAATAATAATAATAATAATAATAATAATAATTGAATAAATAGTTTCCAGGTGTAACAATAACAGATAATCTCCAAAAACAAAGTATTTAAGGGATTTTATGCTTTTGTGGTAACTTTTTAATTTTTTCTTTTCTCAGGTGGTGGTTACTGTGATATTTTTCTCGACTCCTATTTGAAGCTTTTACCAGTAATTGTGACATTACAGTCATCCATCTCCAGTTTTGCAGACGGTGCTGCCTTATATTCATGCCGCTGTTGGCTGATGAAAGCAATCTGTGGTCAGTCTGATTATTTTCATCACGTGTGGATTCAGTTCACTGTAACCAAATTTTATTCTACTAGTCACAATCTGTTAAAATCAGTCAAACGGGGGCTTGAAATATGTAACCTTTGCTTAAAATTTTTTTATCTGTGTGTGGTTTCTTTTTCAAGCTTGCATGACAACGTTAAATACCAACATCTGTCAACACCAGTCATTTCAAATGCATTGATAAAACTCCTGCTGACACCAATATAAGACCATACATCATAATTTTTCCTATTATACAGGCAGCTTATAGAGTGTTGAAGAGGTAGTGATTTTGTGCATTTGGTTTCCTTTTGTTGGTCAAGCTGCGTTCGCTCCACTTTGTTCCTCATTTAACAGTAAAACAAAAGAACATTTCAGACTGCAATGATTTTTGTGCCATACTTCATATGTCACGGTGGGTAATGGACAAAAAACATGAATGTTTTTGTACAAACAGGTGATTGCTCTTGGCTAACAAACATCCCTGGTCTGCATTCCAGACCTTTAGACTACCGTGATGCTCCACAGTGATAAATACATGACCTGATAAATGCCCATTGGAGTTTGTGGATTTCCAGCTTGCTTTACTCTGATCTTTTCTCTTAACCGCAGCAGGTTAACTTGCAGTTTACTGGTGAGTTTTCCATCACCGCACAAGAACAGTCTGCTCCCCATCACTATGCCGCACCTGTCAACACTCACACAAAATGAGGGAAGCTTGGAAAAACAAAAACATTACATTTGGATTCATGGCAACTGGGATAATCTGCCACTCTGCTCTTTTTGCCAACCATGTTTTAGAGCCAAAGCCTTCAGTCAGGTTTTATTTTTTTTTGTACAGACATCTGTCTTGTTGTATTAAACAAAATCATAATAGTTACCAGCAAGTGAATACCAAGAACAATGCCAATTTTGTGTTTTTAATGTGAAATTTTAGTGTCCAGTGGTGATCATCCAGATAAGAGAAGCCTGTTGCAGGTCTAAGGCAGCTTGTGTCAAGTCTGTCCATCGTTTCCTTCCTCTCCAGACTGCTGTGTACACTGGAGAAGGTCAGAGGGGAGGGAACATGATCCCCTTGAAGATGTACTTCGATGACGGGGGGCGACCCCTGAAATGGACAGGACATGTGAGATACACCTCCACGTTAATAGAGGATCTTCTTACAGCCTCTGAACCTGGATATCCTGACATAAAACACACTAATTGTGCTAATTTATTTAATCGAATTGATAAAGCTTTTAAAGGTTTGGATGAAAACATCAGCAAGATGATATTCAAAGACTTAAACTCAAGATAGGCATAACCACTGTGGCACAGTTATTTCTTTATCTCACCATTGCATTTTTTTGTTATCTATAAATCAAACGTGAATAAAATCTCAGAAGATTCTGTTTCTCCAGTATTGTGCAATGATGATATTGTATTTGCCTTTTTGGCCATAATTTTGGTTCAATGGTAGGAGTCCCAACACTAATCCCTGGTGTACACCCATCCATTTTCTTCTGCTTATCCGGGGCCAAGTCACAGGGGGCAGCTGGCTTAGCAGGGAATTCCAGACATCCCTCTCCCCAGCAACGTTTCCCAGGTCTTCCTGGGGGACCCCAAGGCGTTCCCAAGCCAGATGAGATATATATGAATCGGATCCAAAAGAGTTGTGAAACCTCGCCTGGAAAAGGGAAACCGGGCCCCCCCCTTCTGGAGCCTGGGAGGGGAGCTCTCCGGCAAGCGTCTGGTGGCCGGGTGCGGCGAGCAGGGCGGCGGGCAAAGGCGGGGATCTAGGCATGCTGATCCCTGGTATCGCAGACTGGCTCTAAGTACATACACCCATTATCTTCAATTAACACTGCCTTTGCTCTGAGTTGAAAAGTGAAGACCCTCTTTAAAAGATTAATATTCTTACAAATAATTTACTGTTACCTTTTGTCTCATTCATCAGATAAAAGACAGATTTAGCTCATCTCATTTGCTGAATAACTGTTTCTCAGTCCTCTATAAGTCAACATATCTGTACCACAGAGTTTTATTAGACCACGGTAGATCACTTTTACCCTTACCTACTTATATTTCAGATTATCAGATAGCACATCATTCAGTTTGTGGGAGCAAAATATGCATTTAAGATTTCTGTTTTTAGCCAATTCGACTGCTGTCAGGCCATTAAATAGATGTTATCAGTCGCTATAAGGACCATAGATGGGGCCTACTACACCCTCTAGTAGGTTTTATCATCTATTGACATGGTAGATCCTGATAGAAGGTATAAAAGAACACAACAGTGACCTCTAGAGCTCATTATGACAGGAGCAGAAGAGGATGTGAGGCATGTTTTTGTGCTCACAAGCGATTATTTTCACATTCACTTTTGAAACACAGTGATTTAAGACTTTAAATCACTGTGTTTCATGACGTTTTTCCCAAAATGTAACTGTTTTTTTTTTTTTTGCCTAAACCTAAAGAGGCCTTTTTGTTTGTGTCAAAACATAATGTTTCATTCAGTATTTTTGTATGAGAACGTGTTGGTTTTAAGTTTCACTTTTACTTTGCAGTATAGTTATTTTATGCCAGTACACAATGTTTTCCCCTAAACTTTAGTGGTTTTGTTGCCTAACCCTAAATACGCCTTTTTGTTTGTGTTCAAAACAACATTTCATTCAGTCCTTACGTGTTAAAATGTGTTGCTTTTAAGTTTTACTTTTACAACAATAGGTGTAGTAGGCCCCTACTGACCCACAGAAATGGTGCGCCATTAACGCCTATTTAATGGCCTCATAACAGTCGAATCAGGTGCCTTTTGAGAGCATTCGTGGTATTTCTTTGCGTCTGTGAGTGAAAAATATATGTCGACTGTGGAGGCAATAAATTTTCTGTATATTGCATCTTCACATTCTTATCTGATTATTAAACCACAGTACAAGGCCATATTGTTGCACTTTACACATCTAAGCACAGCTAATCCATCAAGTCAACGCCCAAGTATTGTGAAATCTGCTCTGATTCTGTCACGGTGCGGCTTAATATTGACTTTTATAATTACACTTCCATGGTATTTTGTTTATTATGATGTGAGTCTGAGCACACTCTTAGCTGCAGGCTGAAAACTCCTGGCAGCGCGAGGCACCTGTCAAGGACCACCTGAAGTGTTTAATTAAACAGTCACACATTTTCTCATATACTTATTACCGATGATTTCTGTTATCAATTGGTGCTATTTGAATCATTCTTTGAATGGTACCAATTCTTGTCCCACCCCAGCTCTCTGAAATCTCTTGTGTCTTTGTGTTTATGCTGCCAGAGTGCAATATTGACACATAAATGTGCTGCTTCACCCCTCAATTTACTTTATTGCACTTGTCCTGCGTCCAAGGATAGCATTTCTAAACTGCACTGTAACTACTACACACTCGCACAAAGCACACCTGGGGAAACATTCCTCGAGGGAAGTCATCAATCAGTTTTATGGCTTTCTCTGGGAAAGTTTCCTCCTCTCCAATCAAGCGTCTTCCCTCCCTCTACCCTCCTCCTCCTCGATTCTCTTTCTTATATTTCCATCTGTATCAGTTTTGGTTCACATCTGAGAACGATCCACTCCAGGCAATTAACTTCAACCATTTTTCTTATTCCGCCGAGGGATAATTGGAGCAAACTGGAGAGTGAGATCTTTGCCTGGACGATACGAGATAAGACTATTACAACTGGATTTCCTCTGTGAGCTCAATTTGCCCGCCAGTGGTAATAAACCTGAAGGTGGAAGACCTGCAAAAGGTAAAAACAAATGTCCTTGAAAGTTTAATTTAAAGGGGAAAAACTGCCATCAAAGTTGAAAAAGAAAAACTGCCTCTTGTCTTTAAAGCAAAACAAACTTGTTGTAGGAACTGTTTCCCCTCAAGTGTGTTGGCATTGGTTTGTCTGATTTTCTCCAGAGCTTTAACAACAAACTCAATTTTTAGATAAATGATGATACTCAGCGTGCCATCAAGTCACATTAACATGTTACAAGTTCAAACTTAAAGGCTCCTATTTCTTCATTCAGCTTCTTATAATGAGCAGCATGATCCTACAAGAGCACAGAATTTGATGCCAAAGTTTTTGGTTACTTCAACTAAGATAATTTAATATATTTGTGTTTTTATTAGTCTTGACTGATTTTAAGTGGGCAGGGATTTGTTGGAACAAGCTGATGTCAGGATTTAGTGGTACCCACCCATCTGCTGCACTTAACCTATAACTATTTTACTTATTTATTTTATTGCCATTTCCTTCATTGCACCTTCTCTTTTACTTATATTGTATTCATCTGTACTGTTGTTGCTGCTGCTATGACACTCAAATTTCCCTCCGGGGATTAATAAACGTTCATCTTATCTTATCTTATATGATGTTTGATTTCACCTGTGACCTGTTTTCCACAGTCCTGATTAAGTAGTTTTTCTGGAGTTAAATACTTAATAAATAACTATTTTCCCCTCCAAACATTTTGTTGTTGCATAGAAATACTTATGAATTGAAGTAGAAATACCTCGTAAAAAACACTCGTAAGTATTATGAAAATGTATATAATAATCACATGAAAAAGTACTCATGCAAAACAGTCCCCTTCAGAGTAATGCATTATTATTATTACTACTATTAAAGCATGCAAGTTTAATATTAGTTGCTGGCTGGGGATAATGTCATTTTGTTGGGTAGTTTCACTAATAAACTACATCATTTAACATGCAGACAGTGGTTGTAAAGGTAAAAGTAAAATACTATATTTCAAATAAAATTTCTGCTTGGAAATGTGAAAAATGCTGTGACTTCAAGTATCAAAATAAAAGTACTCAGTCCAGAAAAAATGGCCCCTGTGATGCATATTTTTCTTAATAAGTGGGTCATATGTTTTGAATCACAATGTATCTTGAAAAAGACTTATATCCACTATTGTATAAATTAAGTTTTAACAGTGACAAGTGTATTAGACTTTGGGAGAAATAACTTTGTCATTGAGATTCAGTGAAAACGTTTACATTAATTAAAATTCATTTACGGATTTAAAATAAATAAATAAATAGGACATACAGAAGATTATTATCAAAATTAAGCAATCCAGAAAAACATTGTCCAGAATCCATTTTAAAGTTTAAAACAACAACAAAAAAGAAACTACGAATGTGTATCAGCATGATGGTTTAATAGGAAATAACTTGCTTGTTTGAGTCTGAAACATGTGAGTTAGTTTGGCAGAAGTGTGCTGTGCGTCAAGCAGGATGTGAGTGGTTCCTCTGGAGGTGGGAGCACTTGGCTCACTTCAGTTACTATATGGAGAGACCCACCTCCCAGCTGATCCCGTTAATTTATCTTCCCTCCTCCTCCTCCTCCTCTTCCTCCTCCTCCAGTAGCTTCCCGGTGTGTTGCCCCCTCTCGGTAGCTCTGTCTTCTGCTCCTCAGCTCCTCCGCAGACGCGCAGGAGCTGCTGGATGTCCGGACACTTGCTGCAGCCGCTGCGCTTCTCTTAATGATCCGGAGAAGTGAGGAGAAGGAGAATCTCTGGGACGCACATGGTGAGCTCGTTTATTTCTTCCTCTTTCAGATGGTTTTAGGCTCTGGACTCAGTGATACTTGAGGTGTTTGGGAAGTTTTGTCTGACGCTGAAGTCGCGCGTAAAAAGAAGAAATAAACGGCAAGTGCGATCTTGTATTTCATTGTCAGCGAGGGCAAATATGAGGTAGAAATTAATACATTTATTTGAAAAAAATGTAGCCTAAAAAGACCATTTATCACTGCGTTGTGTTTTGTGGTTTTATGAATTTAGTAATTTATCAAACTGATATTTTGACATCGCCGCCTTCAGCCTTTACGCATATCAGACTTTTAATTTGTATTAGTTATATGTATTTTTTAAAATCTGTATTTGGTTATTTATTGTACTTTCTTTTGCTTGACTTAGAACACAGTCATATTAGACTACACACCAAATAAATACTTTCGCTGTAGTTTTATTTATCTTTTATAAGTTGTTTCCCTAAAACTCATGTAAGCATAAATCCAAAGATTTTACTTTAAAAACTAGGACTGAATTCTCTTATAACTTCTTAATTTTAATATTTTTTACACAAATTGTTACTGCGTGCTGTCTGTGAAAATCCCACCATTATTTAGATGTAATTTAAAGCAATTTTAATATTGCGTTTTTGACTGAATAAAACATAAAATATGAACATTTTTTTAGTTGTTGGACTGGATTTAAAATAAAAAAATAAGTCTTAAATTCCCAAAACATGCAAGACTAACAATCAATATTTTTTAAGAACATGTGGGTGAAGTTGTTTGATCATAGTGTGATAGCCTAACACTGTAAATATTATTGTTCCTCTCTGTGAGATAAAGCTAATTGACTGCAGCCAATTTGTGCCTAACAAGTGCAATTAGCTGCAGAATGGATGTAATTAGTCTCCAGGCTTCACTGTTAGCTCTTAGCCAAAGTAATCAGCCTAAATATGATAAACATTTATGTTTAATGAACCGTGAGAAAGTGAATCATTATTCTCGGGTCCATTAAATGCAATGCGCAAAGTGCGTGTGACTGCGGGCTGTTTCCCTTATAAGGTCTGTAGTTGATTAGTTTTCCTAACATCCCTTTGCAGCACAGAGAAAATATACCATATTTGCTTTAATAGACACATAAGGCCAGTTGCTCATGTTTTTGTATAATATAGGGGTCATGCATTTTTTTTTACAGATGGGCCTTTAGTGTGCCTGGCAGTGGTTATTATTTTTATCATTTTTAGAATATTTATATAATAAATTAGCCAACAAAAATCATGTGTGCTTTTTATTTGTTTTTGTGCTCATAAAGGGTGCAGCCCTGGAGTATTTTTCTGTTTTGTTTTCCCTCTTTATTAACCCCCTGTATGACATTTTCTGGATTTAATTGACATGCAATTACAGCCAGAGGCTTTGCTTTTACTTCCATGATCATGCCCGAGGTTGTCTTTGGCGTGACTGCAACATGAAATCACAGTGATTTCATTTCCATCTGTTTTTCAATATCAACATGTGAAGCTGGAGCTGCTGGAGAGCGTCTTGCCAACTTGTATGAGGCTGTAAAGGGGGGGTGGGGGGTGACAGGAAACTCACTTTTTTAAATTGGGTAACATGTGTTTTTTTATTCAAAAGTGAAGTAAGCAGGGCGTACGGGTCAGTGCCGAGGCAGAGACACCCTGTGTGGAAGTGCTGTTGGCCCCTGGGGGCCTCCGGGTGCACATGCACTGGATTGGCAGTTTTGTTGGCGGTGCAAATGTGAAGTCCTTAAGCTATAGATACAAGCAGTGATAATCCATTTTGTGCTGTCTGTTGCTTTCACCTCCCGGGCCGCTCCACTAAAATTAGATTATTACACCTAAAACAGAACTCGTGGAATCTGCTCCGTGTGGAATAACACACAGATGGGCTTCGACTGTGCAGTCAGGAATGCAGTTTGAGAATACAGACCGCATACGTAGCCTCTCTATTCTCACCCAGTGTTGTATTTCTGACCGGCTGAGGACAATTGCAAATTAACAAAGGTGTCAGTGTGGTAACATGCACCAACAGGTGCCTCGGTTCAGCTCCAGAGCTTGTATAATTGATCATATTTATTTAAAGGCTCTTGTGTCTTAGAGCAGAGCTGCAGCGTAGAACCCTGGGAAATCTTCCCAGCGACTATCAGCCAGATATAAAACTGTCTGTGTTTACTTCTACAAACCACTGTTTAGTCTTTTGAAACTCATCACCAAGTAGCGAAGCAATTTTGCCTCCGTTTTGCTGGCCGGTGCTGCTTGCCCATGACGAGGAATGTTAAAACGTGTGAGACAGGCGGCCAAATCCAGCTCATCTGCTCTCCAGAACTGTTCCAGACCCAGACAGGCCCTCAGATCCAAAGTGTGAACAGGCCAAAGATTGTTAACAGGTAGCAGGAGAGTATACCACACACAACAGAGGTTTCCACGCTTTAGTTTCAGAACGTAAAGCCCTTGTTTCCTCTTAAATCATGAGTTTGTTGCTGCAGAATAAAGCACCTTTCCTCCTAGATTCCCACATTTACGCCAGTAGATCTCAACCGTTTTCATGTCAAGAACCCCTAAACGGATACACATTAGGTCACGGACCCCCATTTGACAAGATTTCGCTACAGGGAAGCGAAATCATCGAAAAAGATGCTGGTTGTTATGATCAAGACCAGATCATTATAGTTGTCAGCTACCGTTGAGATAACTGTGCCGGGAGTGAAACCTAAGATCAGAATAGTCACTGACTCTTACTCACTGAATTAAATAGTGAAAATAAACTATTCCCCTTTTTGTGGGGTCCACCTGAAACTCCCACAAAGACCCCTGGTTGAGAACCACTGATTTAAGCCATTTAAAAGACAACGTTATGCCGTACATAAATACATAAAATATAGACATAACACACAAAAAAATCAGCAATAATTAAAAAACAAAATAACACAGAGGAAGGACACCATGGGCCAATAAACATACAAATAAATATCTCCATCACTCCTCTTGCGTGTTCACTAATAGATCTTTATTCCCAATGGAATCACATATCCTTCCCATCAATGTTATAGATTTATCATAATGTTTAGACATGAAAAGTATTGATTTGTTACTATTCTAACTAATTATACCCTGAAATAACTTTCAAAAGGCACCAAAAGCACTTAAAAACATGCAACATAACTGTATAGTACTTACTATGTACTTCTACTTCAGAGGAAAACATTGCAGTACTACTGACAGAGATGCTACTCAAGTTTACTCACAAAATATAACAATTAAAATACGATGCATTATTATTCATTGAACTATGCAGCATCATATTAGAACTGAAAGCTCCACTTTGAACAGACGCTGTGCTGATAATACAACTCTCATCACGCTTTACTTGTATTATTTCATAATATCTTATTATTATTTATTTATTATATCTTATTTGTCTATATGTCGTCAACGTGGTCGATATTGTTTCACTAAGATTAGGATTATTATTAGTATTATTACTTTTTTCCTTCATTGGTTATTCATTTGAAAAATATATATTTTTTTAACAAAGTAAATTTTGTACTCTGAAGAGGAGGAATAAAAACATTATTAGTTAGAGAGGGTGAAAAGTAGAGTAAGACATATTTGCTTGGGGCCCCCAAATTGCTAAATCCGGCCCTGGCCCGGCGCCTCCATAATATCAAGCCTTGACCCCCGCTACCCCCTCTAACTGTGGCAAATATTTTCATACATTTTTCACCCCATATTTATCCCCCGAGAAGGAAATTGTAATCATTCATAGCAATGATAAATTAAACATATACGTTAGCAATGAATGAGTGTTCTTGTAATGTTATATGTGTATTGTTTTGTATTGGTGGTTGTATGTAATAGCTGTGCTTAATATTTTAAGCTTATAAAATTGCATTTGACCCCAGCTTGGCCCCCGTTTGAAATGGTCGAAAAACCTCTGGCAACCCCACCATACTCTTAAAAATATGGTACTAGTCAGTATTATACTGACTAATACTTATATTCAGTATTATACTGACTGATACTTATTTTATATTTGCAATAAATCTAGGTCACATTGTTAATGTGTGATTTCACTTTGACATTTTTATGCTTATCAGTGTCCAAGAAGCCCCATTAAATTGAATTTGATTCAAGACAATAAAACATTTAAACGTCCAACGCCTACATATAAGCAATATATGCACAAATTCTTGTTATTTCAGCTTTTCCCCAACCATAAAATAATGCATTTGTTTCCCCTGCTGACATTCATCAGACACACGTCAGCGTAATGAAGAATAGAAGTAGAATGGCATGAGGAAATATTAGGACGGCAGTGAAACGAACATGAGCGTCGCTCTCCTCGCTCCCCTCTGTTCGACTATGCTGTAAACATGCCCCCAGGTTGTCAGCAAGTATTTTTCCAGCCCCTTGCCAGCCAAGCATAGCTGCTTCTAAAGATCACCCGCCGGAGATGTTGATCTCATCTTACCACTATTTGGCTGTATAAGCTTTTTGAAAGGCGAAGATTGCTGCCAAGTTACTTCAAAACGTTTCAAAATGGAAGCATATTTGTATTCTGTCAGGGTTATGTTTTGTACGTCAGTTTGAGGTTTACCGGGGGGAAAACACGTGCCGTTTGTAGTCAGTCTGCACTAACAAAAGAATGGGTGTGAAATAGTCACGACTGGATTTTTATCTCATTAAATTGCCGCTGGTCTTCAACATGTTCTTCCGACACCCCGGCAGTGTGAATTTATGGAAAGCAGCAGAGAAAAACCGTTGAAACTGTATCCGGTGGGTTACGGTGGCGGTGCCAGACAGATGATCTGGTTTCGGAAGAGTCTGGATTTGGCCTAGAGGGGCGCATTAAAAAACCTCAGGGGCCTCTCTCCGATGAGCATCCATTTATCAAAGTGGTTGTAATGGGGCAATGTTTAATTAGTCATGTAATGTGACAAAGACAAGAACAAGTGCATGTCATGGGAATGTTAAACAAGCGGCCCCTTTCTCCTCTGTGTCGTCCCAACCCTGAACCCCCGCCCGCCTACGCACACTCGTCATTCCTCATCTTGAATTCCTCCACCACTTCCCTGAATCCTTCAATAACCTTTATCCCTTTGACACCGTCTTCCCATTTTATACAGCCAGCTCATTGACACCAAATGAAACCAGAGACCTAATTAATCATCCGATCAACTTCTACTTAAGTCCTGCTTTTTTATCAGTGCGTTCAGGTTCCCGTAGGGCATGTCTCGACGCGTCAGGAATGACCAGCCGACCCCAGGAATGTGGCTCGGTGGCACCGGGGTCACAGTCAGACCACTCATCACTGCGCTCCTTGCTCGTAGTGTTTCCTGTAGCAACACCACAAAACAAGGTTGCCCAATGTGCCGTTTGTCCTCAACCAGGTTTGGTCGATAAACTTCCTTTGCTTTCAGGAGCAGAGCAGCTCGTCCGAGGCAGCCGAAGGAGGTGCCGCGGCCTCCTCGCAGGCCCCTTGGAGCTGTGTGGTCCCTGAGGGAAGCCTCATATTTCGGTCGTTGGCTAATTGAGCGGGATGACGAGGCCGGAGAGGCGCTCGGCCCCATCCTCTCCTAGGGGTTTGGTTTATGCAGCCCTGCTGACTTTGCTGTCAGTGTCAAACGCTTGTTAGGGCATCATCAATCTCGCAGCAGTTAAGAATATTCCCAGAACAGAACGAAGGGGGCAGGTGATAGATGGGCAGGGAGACGGAAGAGCACGGGGAAAGTTGTTTGAAAATGTGGAAGGAAGGTGGTTATTGATGAAAAAATGACAGTCCTCTCATGACAGAAAGAAACAAGAAAGTAAAAGTGCTCCTAGCAAGAAATAAATAAAAGAAGTGCTTGTTGGGAATGTGCTTCTGGGCTAAAAACAATAAATCACTGCTCCGAGGGAAAGCGCATACATTGTTCATTTCACCAAAATTAACGCTCTTGGGTATCAAATCTCAACAGAGGAATAAATTACACTCATCCCCCGTCGTAAGAAACTGCAAGGGATTTGTTCGTACACAAGTCTGTGTTTGTCTTTACCACGGAAGTATCCACATAGAGGCTCAAGCCGAACACACATTTCGATCTATAAATCATTCGCTACCATCCTCAGGACTAATCTTCTTTCCCTCCTCTGTCTTTTTTCTCATACCCTCTTTTTCTGCTCAATAACACTTCACTCCGCTCAAGCTCAGGCCCCTCGCTCGCCTGCAGCACTGACCGACGGTAAAGTGATTTGAAAAGGAGAGCCATAAACGTGATGGATGTGGTCCAGCTTGGGGTTTAGCCCCAGCTGTCGGGCATGTTTTTTGTCATCTCAGACAGACCCGTTGGGTGCGCGCCCTTCTTCACCCACAGTCATCTCACTCTTCTCGGGGGTTTTAAGACAAATACGTTCTTAAAGGCTGTAAAGGTCACAGGTTCAAACCGGTGGCCGCCACTACTGTGAAGATGGGAGATTACATTTTTATAGGATGAAATCTTTACTGGCATTTACCGAAAGCCAATAAGGTGCAGTTGAAGTGATGCAGTGAGCTGGTATTGTGTGTTTTCAATAAAGCCACAGGTGGAATCTTATATTTCCTTCTTTGGCTTCAAATGCAAAGTCATATAAATCAATCAGTTTGTTTTGTTTTATGATCGAGTTCCTGTGGTTTTCTCTTAAAAATGATTTCTTTTTTTTTCCCTCCACAGGCTCGATAACATGATGTTCCCGCCCTTTTCCCCTCCCCCCCTCCACCTCTCTCTTCCCCGTTTTCCTTCTGCTCCTCCTTTTCCTTCCTCTATCCTTCGTCTCCTCCTCCTTTTCCCACACCCCGTTGAGCTGGACTTCGCCTCATGACCCCTGCTACTACCTAGATGGCCGCCCGCGACACTGCCTATCAGAGTTCATCAACGCCGCATATGGCGTCCCGGCCAATGCTAGCAACTCACTACACGGGCCTGATTTTGACAGCAACATCACCACCCTGACGGACCTCCACAACCCCCACAACCTCACATGCTGGATGGCTCACGGAGGTCCTGATGCCGGAGAATGGGTCCTCACGTTACCTCTGGGCCGCCGCTTTGAGATCACTTATATAAGCTTACAGTTTTGTCAACATGGGGAGCCATCGGACCCCATCTCCATCTCCATCCTCAAGTCTATGGACTATGGGCGCTCCTGGAGGCCGATGCAGCACTACTCTAGTGACTGCCTTGGGAATTTTGGGCTGCCCTCCCAGACAGTGGCCCAGACAAGGCACCAAGAGACAGAGCCCCTATGCTCAGACCCTCGCCCCCTGCAAAAGCAGAGAGGTGGCATGGTGTTGGCCTTCTCCACCCTGGACGGACGGCCGTCCTCTCCCGACTTTGACTACAGCCACACCCTCCAGGACTGGGTGACGGCCACGGACATCCGTGTAGTCTTCCACCAGGTGTCCAAAGACACAAAGGTGGGCAACTCGGATAAGAAAGAGGAAGCACGATGGCGTGATGGTGCAGAAGATGACAGAGGCACTGGGCTTCTGAGATGGAGATCGGGCTCCAAGGGGCACACTGGAGGTCAGGTGGACCAGTTAAGCACAGATAATACACTGGCATTTTTTGAAACAGAGATGAAAAACTCAGAGATAAGGGAGAGGAGCAAACATGGAAGGAAGGGTCATTACAAAGGGTCAAGTCAAGACGAAGATGGACACAATGTGACCAGCAAAGAAGGGGAAGATAGTTTTAGCACAGATACACTGACTTCTTCAAAGAGAGGCAGGAAAGCCAGAGGGCGCGGCCGCAAGAAGGAAAACAATCATTGGCTGCCCTGCCCCAGTGGAGGTTGTAATTGGACAGTTGAGGGGCAGAGCAGGAAGAACAACAAGGGGCGGGAACTGAGGAAGAGGAGGAACAATAATCTCAATGCAAAACAAAGCTCCAGGAATTTGCAGGTGGCCCCAGCCGCTGCTGCCCGAGCTCCTCTGGCCCTCTCGGACCTGCAAGTTGGTGGCAGGTGTAAATGTAACGGACACGCCTCCAGGTGTCGCCGTGACGACGCAGGCCAGGCGGTGTGCGTGTGCGAACATCACACGGCGGGGCCAGACTGCGACGTGTGTGAGGATTTCTACTGCGACAGGCCGTGGCATCGAGCTACACCCACGCACCCGAACCCCTGTGTTGGTGAGTCCTGCATCCTACTGCTGAATGAAAGTAAATTGTGATACCCTGGACATTTTTTCATGTTATTTATTATTCAAAAAATATCTCTCTCTATTATTTATCTCCCTTGTCCAGCCTGCGAGTGTAACGGCCACTCAAACAAGTGCCGCTTCAGCATGGAGGTGTTTCAGCAGTCAGGCCGGCGTAGCGGAGGTGTGTGTCAAAAGTGTCGCCACCACACGGCTGGACGCCACTGCCAGTACTGCCAGAACGGATACACCCGCGACCACAGCAAGCCGCTGAACCACCGCAAAGCCTGCCAATGTTAGTCACGACGTGTGTGTGTGTGTGTTTACAGGATTATCAGGAATAAGGAAGTGTATTCTTGTTTGTGTATTTGTGCACATGCATGGGTGAATAACTTAAATAACTAACTGCATTCCTGGAAGATGAAATGCAAACCTTAGTGTCAGAGACAGTGTTAATATCTGTGTGTCTGTGTGTGTTTACATGCCCAAGTGTTTATGGGGTGGTTACATTGTGAGAGTGGACAGCTATTCCTGTTAGCACACAAAAGCACAACACACAAACCCCACTGAGCTGCCACCTGTATCCCCATCGTTACCACCGGCTGGCATCTGCCGTGACCCCTGACCTTTGACTGGTCACATGTCCTAAGTGACTGTGGCATGTGGAAGCTTGACCACAGGCCTAATATATCCTAAGTTAATGGGCTCTCTTTGAGCTTGACACACATGCAGGGATGAAAAAAAAATGAGCTACGACTAAACATCATATTTTATCACTTTTTAATGCATGAAACAATAGCAAACTGCAAATTCATATCCTCCACCACACCGTCTCACACTTTAATTTATTAATGCTATATTTCATAGTTACCCTTCAGAGCTCAATTACTCATTTTCTCCAGTCAGATTGTTTGAACTCATTGTTAGGATTTGTGTAAATATTACTGGAGTGTGACCAGAGCTGCTGAAGTGCAGCTTCCTCTCGCTATCTGTCTTCTCTCATCAGGTTTCATCCAGTGATAGAAGTAGTAAATAAAAAGCTTTGCAGTGTAAACCATGACAAATCCAGGCAGTAATCATTATACAGCATCACAACAGGCAACAAAAAAGGACAAAAAAATGAAATGAATTTGGATACAGGATTGGTCTCCATCTGATGGGCTGAAAATAATAACCAATAACCAAATGTGACATTGAGTTGATGGCTCCATGGAGGAATTTATCTTTGTTTACCCAACAAGAAAGCTACAAAACAGCTTTTATGGTGTTAGTAGAGGTCATGTGTCTTTGCTCAATGACCTTCCCTCAGGACGGATGCTGTCAAGCAGGATTAAACCTGGGTCGGGTCCCGTCACTGATGGATGGTCTTCTTAATCCTGTTTACTGTCCTACTGACTTTGACAATAGTTTTTGCTTAAATATATCTTTAACTTCCTTCCTCATTGTCACAACTCGATGTGGTCTACTGCACAAAGCCAGGGCATCTCAACCAAATACTCTTACTTGTTTTGATGCCTATTTCATAGTCAAATGAAACATATTCACCTTGGCAAAGCAGTCCAACACTTAAGTGGCAAAATCTTAGACAACCACAGCAGTCCCTTAAATGCATCACTTTCAGCTATTGCCCTCAGGGCAAAGGTACAGAGTCCCCTGTGCACAAAAGCATCTATAATCATTGTTGTCATAAAGTATCTTCATATGTAAGAACAGCCTGCTCCCTCAGCACACAGCCCTTTATATCTATTTATTTAACCTTAATCCAGTCCTCACCATGTTTTTTTTTTTCTTTATGTAAATGTGTTTTATGTGTCCTGCCTGGAAGTGATATGTTGTGTTTAATGTACCCCTTTTAATAGCAGTTTTTGCACGTTAACCGAAGACAAAAATCTGCCTTTATAATGCAAAAAGTAGGCAAATTATTTTCTATTCTATTGGCATGTGGAAGCATCTTCTACGATTGGCCACTGAAAACCTTTACTATACCAACGACTATGACTGTAATGTGAAGGGGGTAACTCGTAATAATAATTAACTGACAGGGAATCATTATCATCACCCGACTCTGCTGTTCCCCTCAGCTCTACGGAGCATTTTAGTGTCTTTAAGCTCATTGTTTTGGTTTTACGGCTGGCAGCCTAAGTGTTTTGGTTCACTCTCACTGTGAACACACTGGAGCTAAAAAGCCAGATATTTCCTTCAGGAGCTGGTGGAGACCAAAAGGGAGATACAAGGAGCATGAATGCTGGATATACAGGTGTCAGATGGAGAGACACAACTTCAAATAAATGGTAATGTTTGCGGATGTGAAATTACACATCTGTTTGTTTACACGTTCATATTAACTTCATGAGGCCAAATCCACAGCAGAGCAGTGTGAAGTGCGGCTAGCTGCCATGCAATGTCTTTGGAAAGCTCTCAAGGTCATCAAGTTGCAGCCGTTTGATTCTCCGACTTGATACGGACAAACTGAAAGTTGGGAAAAATTTAACTTAAGTAACGAAGAGCGGTGAGAGAGTACCCGCAATCAGTTAACAGATCCTGTGACTCCTGTTACATCTTGACCTATTTTACAGAAGATTTTCTACAAGTACACACCTCCCAGGCCACAGAAAATTTTAATTACTGCAGCAAGCCCCACTCGGCCACTACCTGGTGTGAATTCAGTGTTAGGTGATAATGTGTCTCTTGGATTTTCTGCTCGTTTTTGCTGCCCTCAAGTGGCCAAAAAAAAAAAAAAAAAACAATTGTTGCTGCTTAAATCTCCAGCCGAAAACCATCAGTATATCACTTCTCTAATCGTCTCATTCTTGTTTTCAGCGTGTCAATGCCATCCTTTGGGAGCTGTGGGCCGCTGGTGTAACCAGACATCAGGTCAGTGCCTGTGTAGAGAAGGAGTGACCGGCCTCAGGTGTAACCGCTGTGCCCCGGGTTACAAACAGGGCAAGTCCCCTCTACGGCCCTGCATACGTAAGTCAACTACCAGTATTAAAGGAACAGTGTGTAGCATTTAGAGGGATATATTGGCAGAGATGGAATATAATAAGTATGTTTTCTTTAGTGTATTATCACCTATAATAAGAAATATGTTTTTGTTACCTTAGCATGAACATTGATAAGGATAAGGATTAGATCCTCTTCATGGAGCTGGCCGTCATGTTTCTACAGTAGCCCAGAATGGACAAACCAAACTAAATAGAGCCAGGCACATTTTGCCTCGGCCACCGTAGTTGGTTGCAATCTGCAACCTCACCACCAGATGCCACCAGATCCTGCACACTGCACCTTTAATGTTTATTCAGAATCAGAGTCTGTTATATACCTTTATATGGAGATTATATTCTTTTCTGAGAAATGACAGTTTTGGCACTAATTACTTGTTAAAACATTTGAATCAACCCATGTTTACAAGCTTATGGGCGTGCAAATAATGGAAGTTGTCGCAAAGAACCAAACGCAGAAACAGAGTGATTTAATGCCAAAAAATGATTTGGAGAGGATGTCCCCCAATGCCTGTGTCTCATGACAATGACTAGTCTTTCATTAACATTAACATTATTATGTAGTAGTCTAAACTTAGCCAAACCTTTACCATGAACAGAGCAGATCAGAAAAAAAATGTGTATGTACAGTATCTCAGATCAGATATCTGACTTGTTTTGATATGGATTACAATTCTTAACTTGTCTAAAAGAAATGTTCTCTCTGCATTCGACGCATGCCACCCAGCTCAAATAAATCACAGACTTTTAATAGTTTGTTGTCAGCCATGACAAAGTGACCTTTTTAATTTCTCCTTCAACCTCATTTGCTTGTGGCCTAAATGGATTAAACCTCCTATCAAGCTCTGTAAGCCTTTATCAAGTAGTAGCTCAATATAAAAGGGGCCGCCGCTGTCCAGACTAATTTGGCCCAATCTCCCAGCATGGCCCCTTTTCATCATCCCTAGAGACGGTTTCCATAGCAGCATGAACATGAGCCGACCGCTACAGGGAAACCTCATCTCCAGCTGATGTGGGATCAGCGTCAGATCAAGTGGATTGTTGCTACTCATATCTCTGCGCCTGGCCAGCATCGAACCTCAGCCATGAGCGCTAATCCACGTGCGCTTCCCTGGCTAATCGCACGAGTGCCGACAACTACATGGGCACTGCCGCCGCGTAAGCCCCAATCAGGTGACATAGGGAGCCGGCAACAGCGAGCTTCACACCTGTCGTGCAGCTCAAAGCGCCCCCCCCCCTCCCCATCACAGGGCCCAGACTCATAACTCTCCCATAGAAAGGAGCGAGTGAAAGAAAACCTTGTTTGTTTTTACTGCCAGACCATCTCAGGCTATGTATAGCATCTCTTACCCCCTACCACCACCTCTAACGCCTCGCCTCTCATCAGACAGACCAAAAGGCACGCAGCAGCCAGGCTAAACTTAAAGTTAGCTCCCACTCAGCCTTTTTATCCACACCTTGAATTGCACAAGAATGTCTCTGCTGTCCTCCCCTACAAAGGAGGTCAGTGAGGACAACCGACTAACCGTGTGGTGTTCAGTGAATAACCTGCCACTGAACACCACAAAAACAAAAGAGATAATCTTGGACTTCACGAAGGGCAGAGCAGACCCAACCCCAATTTACATCCATGGGGACTGTGTGGAAAGGGTCCATCAGGTTCCTGAGAGTGCAGCTCTGTGCGGACCTCTCCTGGACTGCTAAGACCACAGCAGTGGTGAAGAAAGCCCAGCAGCGAGTCCACTCCCTGAGGGTGCTCAGGAGAAAAATCCCTGCTGCATCACAGCGGGGAGCTCAGCAGCAGACAGGACTGCGCTGCAGAGGGTGGTCAACATGGACCAGAAGATCACCGGTTGCTCTCTGCCCAGCCTGGAGGACACTGCCAGCTCTCGCTACCTCAGCAGAGCTGTCAGCATCATCAAGGACGCATCCCACCCCAGTAACCACCTGTTTGACCTGCTACCCTCAGGCCGGCGCTATAGGTCACATAAGAACTGGACAAGCAGGCTCAGGGTCAGTTTCTTTTGATCACAAACAATAATTCTTACAACTGCTCTATCAATCCCGCTCACTTCACTATGTGCAATAACTGAGCCTTCCCATGAAATAACGTCTGTGTGCAATAGTCACTTAACTTGTACATAATTTAAATTGTACAAATCTCTTGTTTACATTTCTATGTTTTCTAAATTTTTACATTTTCTTTCCCCTTGTACATAGCTGTACATATTTAATTATTATTCAAGTATTTATCTTGTATGTATCTTGTTTCTTCAAAATGCACCAAAGGAGTTGTGCTCTAATTTCGTTGTATGCAATACAATGACAATAAAGGCGATTCTGATTGAGAGAAAAGACAACTAGAGAGCTAAAGAAAGAGAATGAAATTTACTGCAAAGCCCGTTGCTCCTCCTGGAGGCTTGGTTTAGTGGTCTCATTTATCTACTTGTTAGCAACCACCCTTTTTAAGACACAAAAGCTTCAAAATTCATGAGTGGGATATTTACTGATGTATTTGATGCCAAAAAAACCCCATTCAAAAAACCCGCTGACTTCCATTTCCAGGTTTGAGTTTACAGGTTCTACAGTTACAGACCAGTGGTGGGATTTTGTTTAGGCTGATGCTGAGTAAATGACCCTAAATGTGATAGACCATAAACTGAAGGTTTCGGGTGCTGTATTACCGCTGCTTTTCTGTTCATTTGTGTTCATTCATTCCCTTCTTCAGGGCTGTCGTGCATTTCACCATCAGCCTGATCTCACTCTCTCCTTATAAGAAATATAAGTTTAGTACAACTACATAACTCCCAGAAGGGAAGAATAAAACAGCCCTGCTTTAACCCCCTTCACACACACACACACACACACACACACACACACACACACACACACACACACACACACACACACACACACACACACACTCACACAGTCACACAGAGTAATATCAAGAGTGCTCTGCAAGCACAGGTGTCTTATAGGCCGTCGTCAGGGTGTGGCCAGGTAATCAGGTGTGTTCATTTCCAGTGAGCATGGAGGAGTCCCTCCCTGTAGGTTGGCCTTCCTCAGAGCACACACAGGTGGAACAAATAACATTAACAACAGCTACACACTGTGCTGGCTCACCGGCTTCACGGCTCCTTAATGTCATCAGTCACATCTGTGCTTTACCTGCCGTTATAAGTCCAAACGTACTGATCTGCGTGATTTATGCATGCCGCATCTGCGAGTGTCCTTTTGGTGCCTTCAAATGAAACTCCTGAGCTTGTGTTTGAAACGTAGGGAATTGTGTACATGATATGCTTGCCGTTCAAGTGGTTCAGCTGATTAGACTGTTGTCAGGCTATTAAATAGGCGTTATCAGTTACTATAAGTCCCATAGATGTGGGTCAAGAGGGGCCAACTACACCCACCAGTAGATATTATCATTTACTCCCAACATGTAGTATAAATAGTGAGAAAGTCCACAAACACTTGACTCTCACCCAGGAGACTGGAGTTCACATCCTAGTGAAACCAACAACATGTATTTGTCTTTATGTACCCAAAATATGATGTATTTCCGTAAACCTAAAGAAGTTGTAGTTTCGTTGCCTAAATATAAAGAAACCTTTGTGCTCAGAATGTGAAGTTTCATTCAGTTAGAGCGGTATCTTTAGTTTCATTTTCACTTTAGCAACACAGTAGGTTGATATACACTGTATATGGATAAAAGCCTTGTGAATCTACTATTAGCTTAGTAGGGCCCTACTAGCCCATTCAGTAGCCTGATAACAGTCAGACTGGGTGAGTGGTTAAGTTGTGAAGAACACCACTGCTAAGCAACAGCAATATAAACGTTACTGTCGGCATCTAGAAGCCACAGTACTATGGACACTATCTGAGAACCAATCAGACTTTTTTTCACATGGCTGGAGATACAGGGACCAATCGCAGGCGTACCCTGTTACGTACAATGCTGAAAACACTGTTCCCGGCTATTATTGGTTCACCATTAAGACAAAGCACTAGATAGAAAAAAGGGGACACTTGGATAAGCCTCAGTCAGTTTTAATTATAGGCTGGTCTCACAGATAAGCCTGTATTATCAAGTGGTCAGTGGTCACCTTCCTAGTCTGTATGTTTCAAAAGACTACAAACAGTCCTAACCTAAAAAGCATGTAAGGTGAAGTCATTAGTAAATTTGGTGTCAGTGTTCAGTATGTTCAAGACCTTTCCCTCTGGGCCATTTTCTTTAAAATATCACCTCCTCTAGTTGGCATCATTTTTCCAATCCCACAGAATTTTAAGGAAGAGGGTGAATCGTGGTTTGCTTCAGCATAACATTTTACAACTGCATGCTCCATATTGGCTTTTGATGAACTGACATTTCAATAGCTGTAATCTCAGCTTTTGACCCAAGTGGAATTGAGCTACCTTTAAATCACATATCTAACTAAAATGGATGGCGTCTCTTTCTGTCTGTATGTATGGTATGCATGCCCTTCGAGTTTCTCGACAACCATTCATCCCATCGACTTCACACTTGGCGGGTGTCGAGTTTGGATGAGCGTTTTTTGAGAAAGCAGCAATACTGGAGGCCAAAGCAATCTGCTGAATAAATTACATTGTAAACTGATTTATTACATTAGTTTCAATATAAATATCAGTGGTAGAAGGACGGGCAGACACCTAGCAAAACAGTTTTAATTCCCATGAACTTTGAAAGATAAAGTAAATAAAGTTGGTCTTTTTTTTGGTGCAACATACTCTGAAGATTATTATACTGTCAGTCACATTCAGTATGATTTATAGTCATGTTGTATACTTATTCTTTGATCAGATACTTCTTGGTTTAAATAATAATTTTCTTTAAGGCAAAGTCCCTGCAACTGCTTGTGTTTAGATAATGTTTAGTATCTGAAAAAGTCTGTATGTGTCAAATGATACTCAGCCCTGCTCATACATGTATGCTGCATTTACCTCATTTTGACCCCTCACATATACTGTAGTATGTACAGATACATACAAACACACAGCACCTTCCTGTCCTTTAAAAGTGGGGGTGTAGGGTGGGGGTGTAGGGTGTCACTGGCCCAGTTGTGTCAGAGAGGACATGGACGGGGGGACGTGGTAAAATATGGCAGCACTGTCACACACTCTTTTACAAGAGGCCTGGATAATGTATGTGCGGGCCAGTTCACGGACAAGCGCACAGCTTTATTACACTCTGTTTAATGTTCGAGACAAACCCATACAAGAAGTGATGTTTGACCTTATTAAATTACTAAAAGTTTGTATCTGTGTGTGTTCAAGTGAGTGTCAGAGTGTGTTTGTGGCCGTAAAAGGACCACACACACACCATTTTTGACACTTGCTTATCTTCTGTGCCGACATGCCCCACACACTGAGGGGCGTTCAGGCATAGCATGCATAACACACACACTCTGTCTGCAACACACGGGTATGCAGTGTGTATCTGGTCCTGTCACCTGTCTGAAACTGCGTTTATGTTTGCAGGAATTCAGGAGGTCGCTCCCACCCCGGTGTACCAGCCTCAGTTCAGCATCGGTGAGTAGATTTACAGGCTGGTCGTCTAGTCGTAACAACTAGTTTGAAAGGTGCTAGAATAAAATACATTCCTCTTAAATCAAATAAGGACTCAAAGTAAACTGTTTAGAGCAACTTTCACTTGAAGGCATTAATACCACAAACCATCCTTTTAACCTGCTGATGTCACCTAGTGTACAACATACACACTTATACATTAAAATTAAAATCTCTATGCAGTAGCTAACCACTCCCTCCTAGTGGCGGCTCGAGGAATGTCCCACCTGCTGCAGCTGAGGTCATCTGTTAGTTACAGGATACTGTGATGACAAATAGAAGCGGCCATATTGTAATTAGGGGAAAAGACATGTGCTGATATGCTTGCTATGAAATGACACCCTCTCATTTGATGCATTCTCCCTCCCTCCCTCCCTCCCTCTGTTACAGCGGAGGAGTGTGTTTCATACTGCCAGCCCTCTCAGGTTAAAGTCAGGATGAACTTGGAGACCTATTGTCTCAAGGACTTTGGTTGGTGTCATGTTTTATATTATTATATCTTAAAAACAAAAATAATGTTCTCAAAATGTTTGTATTTCCTCCCTTTTTTCCTCTGAAATAAAATTTAATTATGACCTACTGTAAATCTGATGACTGAAATCAAATTTACATGAAAAAAACTAAATAAAATAAATTAAGTAAAAATTAAAAGAAACTACATAATAGATTTTTTAAAACTACTGATACAGAAATATAATTTTAAAATTTGGTCTTTCTCAGTGCTGAAGGTGCAGGTGAGAGGGAATGGAGCGTTCAGGTCCCTGGTGGCAGTTCTCCATCTCAGTCCAAACCGTCTTCCGCACAGGGTCCACATCCCGCGTTCGCAGGGGCTCCCAGTCCCTCTGGGTCCCCGACCGCGACCTGGGCTGCGGCTGCCCGGCCCTCCACGTGGGCCGGACCTTCCTCCTGATCGGTGCGGAGGAGGGGGAGCGGGGCTGGGGTCCCGAGGAGAGTCGCCTGGTGGCGGATCGCTCCACTCTGGCCCTCCAGTGGCGGGAACACTGGAGCCCCAAACTGAGGGGCTTCCGGGGGCAGGACAAGAGGGGGCGCTGCCCGCCGAAATCCCCCGACAACCAACAGCACCACCAAAGGGAGCAAACAAAGTCTGGGTACATCCCCCCTCACCTGCTGACTGAGAAACCCACCGAGGACACACACTCCTCATTGGTGGAGCACACACACTCTGACAAGGACGCAGAGGTTAAACCCACAGAGGCGACCCACTCGCCAACTACACCTGCTCTAGTGTGTTCTACCCAAGGTCCTGGATGAAAAACAAATCTACAAAGACACATAAAAATAATCCCCCACTTCTCTGGATATTTTGCAAAAAGAGTATAAGGAGAGGAAAATGCTCTTTTCTGACTTTACAGCTTTTTTCCTGAAGGTTTCAGAAGGAATAGCTGTGACTCTGCTTCGTCAGCATGGAGAAACTCAACACACACAAACATGAAGGCCCAATTCCAGTCCGTCCACTACACCCTCTCCCTACGCATGTCCTCAAGTCTTCAATGACAGGGGAGTGGAAGTGGGCTATAAACCCCTCCAACAGCAAGCCTGCATCGACACATAACCAGCTGCCCTTACTAACCATGTGCAACGCTGTTTTGTGTTCATCATAGAAAACGTTCTGTACAAACGTTACGTGCGACTGCCGGCACAAACATTTACTTGTAAACTGCTCAAACTAAGATTTAATATTGTCAACAACTTAAAGGTTCTGTTATATTTAGGATGTCTAGTCTAGAAAGCTTGGGAGTTGTGTTTTTCTCCATAGTTACAGCATTTCCTGTTTCCGTCGGAGAGAGGGAAGCTCGTCCCAAAGCGTGCCGCTGTATTTATACCCCACACTTAGAGAAGGGTGCTTCATTCAGCTGCAAGTGAGACTAGAAACCGAGTTCACTCCGTCACAGAGCGGGAGGGCGTAGGGACCGGACTGGAACTGAGCCATACGCACTTGTTATGAGACGTTCAAATGCTTATCGAAAAATGTGAAGAAACACAGAGTTTCCTCGTGTACAGTAGCTGTTGGTGATGTATTAACTTTGGAAGGTAAAGGTCAACTTTCTGCATCAACACAACTGGTGCTATGTGAAATGATAGTTGTAAGAATTTAAATATTTTCTACTAAAGAGCCTTTAAAGTCCGACTTAACTCTGACTGACATGCCATGCAGTATTTTTGTCTTATAAAGATGTTTTTTAAAGATTGTCTGAATCATATTTATTCTTGGATCACTTTATGTAGAACACATATAAACAAGAGAAAACTAAATAAATAACTAAGATAAGAGACAGTGTCCATCAACGCTTATTCAGAAATGCTGTTTCCATTTTTAAATAAAAAATAAAGGAGTAACCATATGATTTTTTTTTTGTTTTTGATACAATAGAAACAAACATGAAATAATATGTATTAATGAAATTGTGCTAAACTAAAATAACTTTAAACTGTTGGTCAGATATTCAACCATTGACAGTATAAAACGCATTTACAGTATTTACATTGTTGCAGTGTATCAGTGGTGGAATGTAACGAAGTATATTTACTCAAGTACATTTAAGATGTACTTATTTACTATTTACATTTTATTTCACTTTATATTTTTACTCCGCTACATTTATTTGACCACTTTAGTTAAAAGTTAAATCAGATTATTTATGGGAAATTTAAAAAAATAATCAACTAATACATTATGATATCATAGGTTAAGTTACCAAGCAGTACATAAAGTACTTAAATGTATCTCCACCTTTTACCACCTGCAACATTAACATGCATCACTAATTAAAATGCAATAATATATATTATGCCAAAATGGGAACCTCTGCACAATGAGTACTTTATATTTTGATGCTAATACTTTTACTTAAGTATGACTTTGGACACGTGACTTTTACTTGTAACAAAGTATTTTTACACTGAAGTATTGTTACTTTTACTTAAGTAAAGGATCTTAATACTTCTTCCACTACTGCAGTGTCGTCACGATGCCACCTGTTGATTAGTTTGAAAAGAAACACTGACTATTGTACTTGTGAACCATTATAATAGTAAAAATATTTTTTTGTGTTATTATTATAAAATTATTTTCTAGTACAGGATTGCTTTTTTGTTTTTGCCCTCTTCATGTATATTTTCAGTAGTTTGGATAAAAGTAATACATAAGCTCCAGGTCATTCACTCAAACATGCACACACTCACATCTACTGTCCCTTGTATTCACAATGTACGTTATTTGAGAAAATTGATCCTATCTACGATCTGCTCCGTCATTGGACAGCTGACACAGAGACCAAACTAACCTCAGCCTCATTTTCCAACCATATAGGAATCCTCAGACCGTGAGGAGCCCAGATATGGATCTAAAAAGCATCGGTCCGACCTGTCGTCGTGACTTCTGTTTCCATTTGGGAGATATGGCGTCATAGCCCAGGGGAAATGGGGTATATTAAGACAGATGGAAGGGCTCCTATTTGTTGAGCAGCCATGTTGTTTTGGTAGCGGCCTCGTCAGCGATTGGCTGTGCCGCCGTGTTGAAGCCTGTGATTGAAAATAAAGAGAGAAAAATAGACTCGCTGACTGATGAACCTTCAGTGGGACTGAACATACAGTTCACTGAGAGTCTGTGGGGGTTTTATACTCATGAGGTCCAAATGGGGCCCACACAATCCATGGGGGTCCCTATGGAAACTTTAGGCTACTGAAAAGATTCTGTCTTATCAGGATTGTGATTAAAAATTAAATGTTTCCTCGGGGCCCCAGAGTGTCAGACAGGTCTGCAAGTAAAGTAAATCATCAGTGAAATCCTCCAATATGAAGATGTTTTATGGAGGTTTTTCAGCAACAGCAGACAGCTGATTTAAAGGGGACATATGCTCAGTTCCAGGTTCACACTTGTATTTTGGGGTTTTACTAGAACACATTTGCATGTTTTCATGTTAAAAAAAAACACAATATTTTTCTCATACTGTCTGTCTGAATATACCTGTATTCACCCTCTGTCTGAAACGTCTCGTTTTAGTGCCTGTCTCTTTAAGACTCCCTCCTGAAAAAGCCATGTCTGCTCTGATTGGCTTACAAGAAAAATATGGTGCACCTTTGCAAAAGTAGCTGTTTAAATTTGAGTTCATGCATTGAAAAAGTGAATTTTTCAAGAAATAAAAGCAAAAAGATCTGATAAACTCACTGTATGCTACCTGTCCATCACTAAATGAGTAAACAAAATGAAGCATTTAGCAGTTAAAGAGCCAGGTATTTCCCTCAGGAGTGGGTGGAGACCAAAACAGAGCCAAAAGGGGACTGAATATTGCAGTTACATCCGTTAGCTGGCCAGAGACACAACTGCACAACTGAATGCTAATGTTGCTCCATAACTATTTGCTGTTCGGTGATAACATGTCAGAGTTTAAAGTTTATTACTAGCAACAAAATGCTTTCACTTCCTCGAGAGTAACATTTAAGGAACAAAAGAGTAGCGTTCAGGTAAAGTTAGCATTGAAATCTAATTGTGAGTATCTTGATTGGTATTGCAATTGCGATACATTAGTATTGTGATTTTCACTGAAACATATTAAAATGATTATGGTGTGATTTTTGTGGCGATCTGTACCAAACAAAGATATTTTCTTGGGTCTGTAGAATATGATGTGTAAGCATGAACATCTCTGCAGCGCGACAAAGTCATGTTTTCTAATTAGGGCTATCAATCACTTGAAATATTTAATGGTTAATAATCACGTGTTTATTATGATTAATTGCAAATTAATCACATATTTGTTATCAAAATGTACCTTAAAGGGAGATTTGTCAAGTTTCTAATTCTTATCAACATGGGAGTGGGCAAATATACTGTTTTATGCAAAAATATGTAGATATTTATTATTGAAAATCAATTAGCACAAAACAATGACAAATATTGACCAGAAACCCTCACAGCTACTGCATTTACCTTAAAAATATGCTCAAATCATAACACGGCAAACTGCAGCACAACAGGAAACAACAGCTGTCAGTGTGTTGACTAGACTATGACTTGCCCCAAACTGCATGTGATTATCATAAAGAGGGCATGTCTGTAAAAGAGAGACTGGTGGGTACCCAGAGAACCCATTTACATTCACATATCTCGAGGTCAGAGGTCAAGGGAGCCAGTTGAAAAAGGCCTGGACAGTTTTTCCTCAACAAAAAGTTTGGAGCGTTAGCTATCCTCCTCCGTGACAAGCTAGTATGACATGGTTGGTACCAGTAGATTCCTCAGGCTTTATAGTTTCATATCACACCAGTATCCTTAACTTAAAAAAAACAAAAAACACTACAACCGAACAATCAATTGCATGTAAGCGTTAAAGAAATTAGTAAATTTGTCTTTATATTGCATTAATGTTGACAGCCCTATTTCTAATATTCACAATTATTTCATTTTAAATGGCATTTTGACGTGTTTACCCTTTAACAAATATTACAACTGCCTCCTAGTCCTTCAATTTTCAAATTGTGATATAGCCATATTGTGATTTTGATGAAATTTCCTTTAATTGTGCAGCCCTAATTAGCACTAGCTGTACATAAAAAACTGACAAAAACTGTTCAACAAATTAAATTCATCCTCATTTTAATGAGGAAATATAAGATGCACAAGAAAAAAAACAGCGTGTACAGTGGAGTGCAGGGTTACGGCTCACATCCGCACATGTATAATAATACTAACTTGTGTGTGTCGGGGAGAATGTACAGACACAAGTGTGTGTCAGTACATGCACAATCATGTCTTGGAGGCCCCCTAGTGTGTGTGTGTGTGTGTGTGTGTGTGTGTGTGTGTGCGTGAACATGAAGCACCTGCTGCGTTGCTGCAGGAAGCACCTGTCAGCGGTCGTCTCCTCGCTGCAGCCTGTCGACATGAGGGTTTGATCCTGAAACTCCCCAAACACACACACTTACACAGACACTAACAGACAACTTAAGCCCGCAGGCTCGTTCTGCTGCAGGGGCAGCAAGTCACGTTTAAACCGACGACACACACTTTTCTAAAAAGACGCTGAGGGCGAGGGAAGGCCCGCTGTGGTGGCATATACATAGAAACCCAGGATCTTCTTTTTCTCTGGCATGGGAGGCAGCAGTGTGCGTTTGGGAGTGTGTGGTATTATGTTTACAACCTGCTGGGGGTACGTTTTACGAGAGGTGACTCCAGCCAGAGCCAAAGTTCAACTAGACCTCTTGCAACATTTATTTATATCTATTTTTTTCCCACACACACACACACATTTCTTGTGCATCTCTTCCTCAAACACTCACTCAGGTTTCTTACCTAAGAGCTCCAGTCCAGCTCAGCAGGTTTCACCGTCACACTGTTTTCAGGACACAAACACACACAGAGAGAGACACACACTGGGCTTCTGTTAACCTGAGAGGCGGAGGGTCAATCCCTGTGATCCGCAGCCTGCATGCCTTCCATACAGACACGCCGCCAACACCGCAACCTGACTCCCAGCTAGATTAGGACTAATCAAGCATGGCACAGCTCCGGGCAGCAACACCATGACACACATATACACACACATATATATACACACTACTACAAACATGTGCAAACCAGCAGCATTTGCTGTTTTACATTTTCAACTAATGCTGTTTTCAAGAGCAGAAGTGTTGCCACCCTATTCTCCTCCCTTCACTCGTTTGTCTCTCTTCAATCACAAAAAAAAAAAAAAAAAGAAATCTTCCACCCTGCAGGGTAAAATTACACCAGTTCTCTCTTCATGTATGTTATATCAAAGGGGATTCATCCCCCATATGTCAAAAAACAATACCTCCATTTTAATTACATATACTGGTGCTTGCGTCTACAAAAAGTTTAATGGACCAAATTGACAAAACTGTGGACAGCCAAGATTGTAAATATAAAAGTAAATACACTCCAAGATGATAAAAAAATAAATAAATTTAAATACAGTATACAGTTAGTTCCACCTTATGAAGGCCAGTAAGATCTATAGTATATATAATATACAGTATATATACATATATACAGTATGTATAACCGCTGTTCCCTCTTTTCACATTTTTGCCATTTCTGTCTTTCATTCACACATATTCATTTTGATTACTGTGCATTGTGTTTGCTTCTACAAAAGGTCTGTTCATGGATCCCAAACAATCAATCAATCATTGAGAATTCATCCTGATGCAGCTCAAGTGTGTCAAAACACGTCAGAAATTCAAGATGATAAAAAACGAAATTTACACGCAGCACATGCAGCCAGTAAGATCTGTGGTTGTTTGCATGTGATTGATTTAAAAAAAAAAAAAAAAAAAAAAAACAATGTGTGTATCAGAACTGTGATGTTTCCTTTTTAAAATAAAGCAAATAAAGGAGTAACCATATTATATATATTTTTATGATACAATAGAAATGAACATATTAGTGAACACATTTAATGCCCTTAAGTGTACTAAATCAAAATAGCCTGAAGCTTGAAATAAATGTACAGAGCTGTAGATAACAGTGCAGTTACTATAAAACTATAATTATTTTAAAAATTATAAAAATTAATCTGAGTTATTTGGCTACATTATAGTTGCAAGGGAGTCACAATGCGGCCTGTTGATTAGTTTAAAAAATAAAAACAAAACAAAAAAATAATCTGCTGGGAATTTGTGAGCCAACAGAGTAAAGGTAAAAACTTTTTTTTTTTAATTATCATTATCAAATTTTGTCAAATACAGGTTAAATATTATCAAATACAGGTTTGATTTTTTTAAAAATCCAAAACAATTTGGGCATTCAGACGACATTAGAGGGTCATGATACTCATGATTGTGATAAATACAAATCTTTGTAGCATTTAAAATGTAGGCTACTGAGCAATTTGACATTGAAAATATGTTTAATAGATGTGTATTATATGCCTTTTTGTCTGTAGACATTTAGTTTAAATTAAGGTTATTCAAGATTGAAAAGTGAAAGATTAGTAGACATCTAAACTCGGTGTTGTTTCAATCTGTGAATATGACAAAAAATATGAAGTTATACTGTGAATGTGGGGGTTTGTAGTGCTTATTAGATGTAATGATGCTTTTGAAATATGGCTATATGTAACCAATAAATCTTGTGGTCAGTATAGGAGCTAAATCATAGAGGTGATGTTGATCTATTGCTCAGTGGATAGCAACAGCATTTTTCTGTTAGTGGCAGTTGAAGGGTTGTATGCTACTTGTAGCCTGAGATCACCTCCAAAAATTTACCTATTTTCACAATAATGTCAAGGTCAGAAAAATCTTTGTTGCGTGTTGGTTTGTGTTTGTTTTCCAAACGACTCTGCCACCATACGCAGCAAAGAATCTCCACATAAATAACACAACTGTATAATCATAGACGAGACAGTATGAAACAAGTGTTGTCACATGTCCAGAAACTGACTCCTCTGGTAAAAATGTTCCCAGCAGCCCCAGGTGTCGACCAGTCGTCTGGTCACAAACGTCTGGGACGTCTCAGGCCGTCCTCGGCTTTGTAGTCTGTAGCCTGAACCCCGTTTTGTCTTTGTAGTCGCCAAGCGGAACTTTATTTTGGCAGCCACCGTGTTAGAGGGGACAGGTGATTTATGACGCCGAGGGGCAGCGGGGCGAGCCGCCATTTTCTCTCTGTTTGCTCTGGATGTTGTTATGGCGTCCACACAGAGTCTATTAGTGCTGGAGAGCCGGAGTCGGGGTCCAGGATTAGTGATCAAAAGAGAGAGGGGGGTAAAAGGTTGTGGGGTAACACTAGCCCGGCCTGCCCAGGTGGTGCAGCTGAAAAGAGATTCCCCATCTGTGGTGTGGATGGGTCGAACATGGGCCGTATGCGTGTGTGTTTGCTTCCAACATGGTGTGTGTGAGTGACTTTTATGAGGCGTACACTTCGTGGTGAACTCCGTCTAGTTGGATTTGAACCGTAGCCAATTGGTTTTCAAGCTCGGGGAGGTGACCCCTGACCTTTTTTACAACATCTGCATCCCTGACTTTCCTTCAGCCACATTTTAACTTCACATCGCTCCCTATGCCACCCGGCCTATAACATCAGCATGAATAATATAATATGATTTTCTAGCTGATATGGACAAGATGTCCAAAAAGAGTAAAAACAAAATGCTATTATTGTATGTTCAAGTGTAATTTAAATTAATTTAAATCATAAGCTGACCTAGTTGCAGGTTTGTGAGAACTAATGTAACATATGGAAAAAGTGTGGAATGAGTTTTGACATCTGACAACTAAAAAAAAAAGCTAAATAAAAATGCTTATGTAAATGTTTCACATTTTATTTAATTAGAACTGAAAATGTTAAAGCTTGAGTTGCAAAAAGTGACAAAAATAGAAAAACAGTCCATGTTTTTATGAATAAATACTTGTCTCAGAGTTTTAGTACAGATATATTTCTTTACACACAGTATATTTTTGCTGCCAGTCGTGACACTGATGGTGGTCTCTCACATGTGGGTGGTCTCTTCTTCAGCGTCTGTGTCATGTGGCTGAAACGTCTGGGCTTCAGGGAGGTTGTTGCACTGCAGGTAGCAGAAAACCACTTGGACCTGAAGCACACAGTGAAGTGTGTAAAATATCATTTAACCTGCAGACTGTGGCAACACGTCAATACCTCTCATTGACAAAATAAAAACTCATTTAAAAGTCTAACTTATTATCCAGTAATGTGAGTTATTTTACATGTTTTCATTATAATATATTGTACCTTATATGAAGAGTAACTACCACTTTTTTTTTTTTTTTTTTAAAAAAATGGCAACACACAAAGTACAGTATGTCTTATTATTATTATCATACCAAGACATTTACTTTCAATTATATAACTCAATTCTTTGTTTTTACATAATTTATCTATTTATAATCAGAGGCTTAACTGAACATAATAAATTCATCTTAATACTACATTTCAGATTTTTTTTTGTTTCAAAAAATATTTTTTTATTCGCAAATGACATATTTTGATGACAGTGGTCATGTCCTCTGTATTTTATGGTAATTTGGGGGGTTAGCAACCTGAAGGGCTAGGTAAACAATTAAAAACTAATTGGTGGGTATTTCATAAACTGACTCCTTTTTTTTTATTTTATATTTTTAATTTTCATTATTTTTGGTCAACAAAAAAGGATTCAGCATTTCCTTACAATAACTGTTTTCTTGTTAGCATGGAAAATGCTTCAAAGTACCCTTTAAATTATGATGCAAAATAAACACAGTTAACTGAATAAAAAAAAAAATAGTTTTATATTTAAATACTTTTTCCTAAATCAGAAATTACAAAAAAAAAAAAAAAAGATAAATTTGATCCTCAAAAATGCAGCAGTTTAGAAAGGAAAGACTTATTTTGGCAGAAAATCTCTTGCAAAATAAATAATTTTTCTCTAAGTATCCAGTACTTTTCTCTGCTTGATCCCCACCTGCACCACCACCTCCTGGGTGATATCCACTGTGGGGCCGCCGTGCCCCAGTCCAACCACAGGAGGGCGGAGAAGGCTCGGACCGAACACCGTTGCCAGGTTCAGCAGAGACATCCTGTTGACGTCCTGCTTCTCAGAGACTCTGAAGAAAAATGATAAGAAATATAAGGTGCAGTGAACTGGAACATACTGTTAAACATGTTCAGAGAGATTAGTGCAACAATCTACAGGCTCTCTTATCATTTCCTGTCGGATAGAAGGAGTCAGGAGTTGTTATGTTGTGTGCTGATTGTTGTCAGACCGTTGGAGGTGGTGCAGGAGGTACAGGAAGGTGTGGCGGTTGGGGTCAGGACAGGAGTGCAGCAGGGACAACATGGAGACAAGCCGGGAGTTTATGTCCTGGATGTCTACAAGGGAGAGAAAATGCATCCATGTGACATTCAGAGCACTTTTATGCTCAATTCACGTGGCTGAGAGGCCATTTCAAGAATAAAAGAAGCCAAATTTAGTGTTAAATTAACTTATAAAACCAGAGTCATTTAGAGACATTTTCTACTCTACAATTCGGGTCAAACAAACTGGAAATTCACGACTGTAGCCTGAATAAAAACAGAGGGCTATGACCTACGGAGAAATGTTTTGAGGGATTATTTCCTGGCCGATTTCACTTTAAAGCTACAGCGAATTTCACTCTTAACATATCCACTTAGACAATAGGTCTAAAAGGTGCAACCTAAAGTGTGTAATGGCCTCAAACTTGAACAACTTAATAAAGAAACACCAGTTTAATCCCTCCATGTTACAGTGAAGAACATGTTCTTGTGATGTGTTTTACCCAGAGTCCTGGCCAGGCTCTGAAACATCTCAGTGGGTATGAGAGGCTCAGGCAGCTCTCTGAAGTACAGTTTGAGGACGCCAGAGACGGCATTCACCTCAGCGCTTCTCAGCCGGGTCACTGCTTCACGCAGATCTGAGGGCAGACAATGTCATCAGTATTACAGTACAGTATCTTCTTGTACCATATACTTCCTTCCTCAGAAGCGCAAGATAAATACACTTCTCATAGAGCTGAGAAGCTCTTTTCTTTTTTTTTTTTTTTTACAGTGGTGATATGAACTATTTTGCATGCATAACAAACATGAGACATCCAAAAATCCAACATGGTAATATTTGTGGGAGTGAGCAGAAAGTGAAGTTTCAGAGCTCTTTCTTACTGCTGTCGAATGCAGTCTTGAGTGTGCCGATGTCACTGGTGGTTCCTGAAACCCTGTAGATGCCGACCTCGTCCATGCCTCTCCTCTCGACCTCCTCCACGCAGCAGCGCACCACATGTGGGACGAGCACTCCCTCCTGTCTGACACACGATTAAAAGACGTCTGACATGGATGGGTTGTTTCATTCCAGATTCCACTCTTGCCACACTTCTGCTTCTATTCAGCCCACTCTCCCATACAACATACAGCTTTCTGTTTCAAGCTTCTTTAGACGCCCACATGAGCCCAGACAGGGTTAGCGACAACTTACTGAGCCACCGTTTCAATGGGGACGCAGAAGACGGGTTGTTGTTGAGCTGTAGAGCTGGGTGGTTCAAGTGGGTGGGGGCAGTACTTCAGGGAGAGCGTCACCTCCACCCGGCCAAGGTGTAGAGTCTGTCTCCTCCACCGATTACTCAGGGTTTTAGAGTCCAACTAATAGAAAAACACAAAATATTACAGCGGAGACACGATGGCAGAAGAACAAATATTGTATTATGAATCTAAAAATAAAACGGTTTAGATGTGAGTCTGATGAAACTGTTGAGGGCTGTTTTCAACCCTGACTTCTACCTTTGTACAGGTATTACATACATACCACATGCAAACACTGATGAACTAACATGGAGCCCGCAGCTAAAACACTGCAGGCCATAACAAATGTCAGCAAAATCCCTTTCATGCACTTTATTTTTGATATTTTTAAAGCTGTATTAATCAATTTTTTAGCCACTAGGGGGGACTGTATGCAGTATAAGAAGTAGATGTAGTAGTCACCATGTAGTAGGTTTGTGTACTGACATTATTAAGCCTCAAGTTTGGCATTTTGGCCGTCCCCATCTTGGTTTTTTGCAGCCAGAAGTGACCTGAGAGAGCGAAGCTAAGTACAATCTGACGTTAAGAAAGGCATTTTTAGGTAACCAAAAATGTTACAATTAATTTTCATGGGCTGAAAAGTTCTTAGAGGTAAACATGGACAACGTCGTGGTAGCGACCTTTCAATCGCAAGATAGCCACGCCCTAAATCATCCCGTTTTATGGTCAGTTTGACTCTAAATAGAAGTCAAAGAAGACTTGAAACTAGCGATTGAGACCATAAACTCATGTTTACAATGTTTACTGAGGTAATAAATCAAGTGAGAAGTAGGGTAATTTTCTCATAGACTTCTATACGTGATTTGGCAGTGCAGCTTTAATCATTTGACCCATTTTTGATATAATACTGTTTATTAATATTTGTAGCTTTCTATATTTTACATGACTTTAACTGTTATTTCTGTCATTCTCTGGTGTTATGCGTTTAATGCCCGGCTTCAAAGCTCATTTTTTTCATGATGATAATAAGTCCTTCTTCTTACCGTCACAGAAGCTTTACCCAGGACGGCATCATCGTGTCTATCAGACTGACTCACACAGAGCACCCTCAGTTCCTGAGCCCCGTCCACCTGGAAACACAGCTCCTGTTTGACAGAAACAATGTACTGTTAACACTGACGACAGCAGCGTCGTAAAGCCACAACATGTCTTATTTTAAGCCTTTTGATCCTGGCTACCAGTTGGATTTAGTGTAGATTTTACTGCCGCTGATCATGTTTAAAGCGTGGCATGGTCTGGCCAGAGCGCCAACTTTTTAATCCTCCTGAAGCCTGACATCAGGTCGGATGCTGTCTAGACATGAAGATGTCATATACTGTACCACCCTGGACTCTGGCTGACAGATCATCTGCCTTTTAAATCAGTGTTAACTCCCTTTTATTCAAGATTATATATATAATCAACTAACCTGGTCCCAATGTGGGTTGAGGCTGTGGACTGATGAGTGTGTCTGGGCTTGTTTATCATAAAACTCATGGCCATCTACTTCCACACACACATACACACCTGAAAAAGACAGAGTGACCTCTAGGTCATCATTCAGATAGGTCCTAATTGGTTATCTGGCGTGATTAAAAAGATAAATCTCATATTAAAAACATACAGGCTGGCTGCTGCAGGCCGTAGGCGGAGTGGACGGCCACACTCAGAGTCCCACACAAAGACTCCTCGTTCTCCACTGGTGACAGACAAAGACATAAATATCCTGAAGCTCACAGGATTTAATCGTCCTGAACAGAAGTGAAACTGAGCGAGACGAGAAAGACGTAAAGACAGTGTTTCAGCATTAAAAGATCAAAAGGAAAAGTAAAGCTATACCCAGAGTCGGTGTGTTATATTTCAGATACAGGATGTGATTGTGCACTGAGGAAAAGAGGTCGATAGAGAGGTGGTGGCTGTACCGGCGTTCGTGCTGTGAAGTGGCGGCTGCTGGGTCATTCTCAGTTTCACACATGCGCTGGTGAGCGTGAGGAGGTCTGGAGGGACCGTTTCTATGTCTGTTAAACAACACACAGCAAATATAAAAGCACCAATCAGCTTCCAGAACCACAGTAACTAACGGAAAGATAAAACAATAAGAGGCTTGTCAGTGATGCTCGTGCCCCTGTTTCTATTTGACAGTTACAGTAGGTTGAGGTAGTTTGTGTAGTAGACGGATGCTGAAGGCCTGAGACCCTAAAATGGGAAGTCTTTGGTTTCCACTTTCATTGTGCCCATTTTTTATGCAATTTAAAGCAATTATTATATGTTCTTGAACTGTTTAATAGGGCTGCACCCTCTTAGCCGATTAGTCCACTAATCAGTCGTTTTGACCTTAGCTGACAAAGATTTTTCTAGTTGATCAGTCATTTTATGCTTTTTTCACACTGAATGACTTATTTTAAAGACACTTCGGAGCACATCTCTGGTAAACACAAGATTTAAAGTGGTGCTTTTGTGTGATTTTTTGTGGAGATTTATGGGTCTGAATAAATCAACTAATCGCTTAGTGGACTAAGAATTCCTTTGGTTGATGACAGCCCTCGTTTTTATATTTATTCTTTCCAGAAAACAAATTTTACGTTTGCAAAATTACCATCATTGGGAATCACTTTGAATATTGTAGTCATAATATTGAGGTGCCTGTGTGATGACTTTGGCGGATTAGTCTTTTCTATTTGAGCAAGGAACCTTCAGAGCTCAGTAGCCGCAGCTTCGCTGATTTGTTCTGTGTTTTATACTCCAGTGTTAATATTTTTAACAGGGATGTTATTCTCTGTTTCCTGCGCGGGAGTACAGATGTAAATTAGCTTATGGCTAACTCTGGTACAGCTAAGAAGCTGTGCACTGTCAAATAAATAAATAAAAATAAATATTCATTGGCAGAGACTATAACCCTCAAACATATTTTCTATATTATAGTCATTTTTATCAAGCTGCTAAATAATGTTTGTATGTTTGTTTATACACTTCAATAAAGAAATTTTTGAACCTGTTTACCTACAAAAAATGTTTCTTTTCTAGCAAACTTGTTTCTTGGGCTATACAAAGTCAGAAAATAATAATAGTAATAATAATAATAATAATAATAATAATAATAAACAGCTATTACCACAGTTTGCTACTTTGTCCAACCATCCAAAAACCAAAATATTCAATTTACAATCAGGTCAGACTGAATTAGGCCTAGATAAAGAAAAACAGATCCATGCTTCAAAACAACTTTCCAACATTAAGCTGTTGGACAGTTGATGCAGAACTGGCATCTAGGAGGAAAATGGTGAGATATAATCAAACGTTCAGAGTAGCTGCAGCACTATGCAGGACAGGGTGTCTACTTCTGAGCATAATTGTCCAAATCAGTCATTTCTCCTTAAGAGTTTGAAGTAAAGACCCATGTTGCACACTGCAATGATGCAAGTGTGTCCTTAGACTAAGGTGTTTGGGTCCACAAGTTTGTTTTTGTTGACCTCATTGCAGCTACTGTACATTGTCACACTTCCGTCACACTCAACTTTCATTTTCTACTTCTCAAAAACGCCTCTCTGCTGTTGCTCCCTTACAGATGTCTTCAATTTAAACATCTGTTGGTAGGCATTAGGCAATTTTACTCCGGGCCTCCAGATTAAGTTGTGAACTTACTGTCTGTGGTGAGTTTGTGAATGGCTTCTCTCCATTCTTCAAGCTCATACAGGGAGGAGAAGAGGAGAGTGTGACTCTGTAGTGAGGCGAAACAGATTGTTTCAATGTTAGCAATTTATTATTCAAAATGGCGACTTTACTGGCAATATCAAGGGTTGTATATGTGTGTGCATACCTTGCCACTGGGGCTGTGCAGCTCCAGTGTGTAAATAGGGGAGTGTGTGAGCAGCATCAACTCCATTTGCTCCAGTTTCTTCCTGCTACGAGCTGCCAAAGCCAAACCCCGGTGCCCTTTCTTTACACAAACACATTTTCTTATTTCACTTGTCTGTTAAAACACTGGTCATATACTCTTCTCTCCTGTATTTGTCACACAAACGTACTGCATGGTGCCGGAGCTGTTGTCGAAGGAGGTGCATCTTGGTTCTTATGGTGTGTAGGCGAAGCTGTGCATCTGGCGAACGTTCTTGGTCTGCAACCCAGTGAAGTTTTAGACCAGCAAGAGGCAGATACCAGCAGAACCTGTACTGGTCCTGCTTCCTGGAAGAACACGTGTAGTCAGTGTTGTAAGCTGCTGGTCTCTAAAAAAAAAAAAAAAAAAAAAAAAATGTAGACCACATTTCCCCCAAAGGTGCTTTCTCTTGCTGCACTCACCCTCTGCTTGCGTGTTTGAATCTCGTGCACAGCAGGAGGTCGGTGTAGAGGAAGAGGTGACGCAGGCTGCGTTCCCCCTCGCTCGCGTCCACCACAAAGCCGTCGCGCATCAGCTGACGCCTCTGGAGTAACACACAAACACAACACAAGGGTCTGGAGGTGCAAATCGATGCTCACGTCACAACAAGCGTGGGTGCGCATGCAACTAAAGGCTTTTTCATGTACGTCTTGGCCAGATTTTGTGTGAGCCTCACCATGCCGTGGCTGAGCGTGACCTCTCGTTTGCACTGTGAACTCTCGTTGATGCCAGACAGGAAGCTGCGGGACAATCTCAGAGCTTCCTGTAACAATGTGTAATCACCATGCTCCATTGGCGTCGTCTTCAGGAGGTCCTACAAGATCACAGAGAGGATTCCAAGTCAAAAAATGCCAAGTGGTTGGAAAAAGTAGCACAAGCTCCTACTCCAGGCTAGGTCCTGGTACTGTGCTCCAATCACACTATGATAAATTATTTAGTCATCAAATTATTGATGCAAATGTAAAAGATAGATGAGCATGATCAGGGAACAACCGTAGAAGCTATAGAGGTTCAGGATCAATTATCTCACACGCAACACTAGTGTGGTCTTGGTTACTCTGTCCAAAGGCTTGTAGAGCAGAGCTGTAAAAACAAAGACAGCAATCAGATACTGTCAGCCAACAATTTATCAAAAAAAAAAAAAAAACACAGTAATTCAGATGTACCTTCAAATGTGTATTTAGTCCGAGCTTTGTCTGAGCCGTTATTAGACATCATGCTCTGGAAAAGCAAGAGATATAAGTGAGACTGGTTCCGATAACCTTATTGTGAGAGTAGGTGCAGTTTGACGTACCTGGGCCAGCGTCCGGAAGCGAGGGTCAGAGTGTGTGCACTTGCGAACGACTTCAACAGCTTCCTCGTAGTTTTCAATGAAACCACCGTACAGACCAATCTGGTTCACCTGCGAAGACAGAATAACAGATGAATGGATGGTTGGAGAGAGGGGGCTGAAAGCTCTTGAGTTCAGGAGTCGTGACGTGTTTGCTGACATATTCAGAAATAGCGGAGGCCATGGCAATTCATTTTTCCGTCAATTGTAAGCTAATTTATTTTAATTTTAGACGTCTAGAGTTTTTTTTTTCTCAATTATACGTCTGAGGAAAACGTTGACATTGCCAATGGCCTGCATTACCTTACCCAAATTGATAGCCTCAGTCGATATAGATGCTGAGAGTGGCATCTATGTTGCTGTTGCCTAGCAACCATGTTCTCATGCCTTGACCACTTTAATGTCAAGCATATATTGTGTATACGATTTCCAATTTCCCAAGTTCCATTTGAAGGCAGCATCAGAAAAATGATATATTTAAGGTTGGGCAACCAGATCATTTTAGTCACATTTATAGATATGATTCCCTGTGACCGTGGGAGAAAAAATGTGAAATTAAACTAAAATTGAATAGACCTGTTTATAGCAGAAACTGGGACACTGCTACAACTAATAGCATTGTTAATTGCTGCATAGTAGTTGCTGGAACCAACCTGTTAATATTATTATCACCAGTCAAAATGTCGGCCGTGAAAAGGGCTTATGAATCAGATTCATTTGGGATTGAAACGGGAGTGCTCTGCAAGACTTAACAGGGTAGAAAAAAAAGAAACTTGTTACGTTTATCTTGCAATTTTTATGCCATTTTCTTGATTAAGTTACTTCAGGAAAAATCTGCTTGGCTCTGTCACTTCAGTAGATCCTCAGTATTGTTGCTTAAGTGCTTTTTCGGCTTTGAAAGGGCAGCATAACAAAAACTCACAGGCGTTTTCACTCATGTTGCCTGATGAGGTCTCTTCTCAGGGCTGTGGGACTGAACAAGCTGTGCTTGATTGACATCTCCCTCACCTTCCTGCTAGATTGGCTGCAGCTTTTAGCGCAGGAGAACATCCTTTGTCATGTAGTGACCTTAATTAATTAGGATATTACTCCATCCAGCTGTGACCAGAGTTTAAATCAGCCATAATAAAATAACTGTGCACATGTGTGGGGCCATGACTAGTAATTACAATGAAGAAAATAGGATTCCATCATAAAAACACATTAAACTGAACAATTTAAGATGTTGTCATCAAGATATCTCAAAAGTTACATACTATATGAACCACACTTTGTAGGCCAGAAGCCAGTCACAGACATGGGGATTTTCCTATTGACTTTTGGATTATTGTAGAAAATAAGGTAAGTTTATGATACTTCCATGTTTTGTTCAGCAAGATAATCTCCATAAATTTACACTTATGATTTTTGAAGCATAAATTCAGTTGCCTGTAGCAAAAAATCTAACTGATTTGACATCTAACTGATGATTAGACTAAAAACGAATCACACTGCTGCTGCATAACTTGTCACCACCTCTCAGCTAAAGGCTGACTAGTGTTCAGTGTGATGATGTTTAGTACATGGATGTACGAAGAGAACTGGGCCCCGTTCTTTCCTATGAGAGTTGCTTAGTGATCCACATCACTGATTTACAGATGTCTCTTTCCCAATATAAGTCTATGGGAAAAGTCTTTTGGGGTACAAAGGCATCACATGATGGACGCGGAAACTGCCTCAAATGTTCAAAATTTCAGAGTGGGATATTTACTAATGTATTCTATATCGTTGAATTAAATTTTAAAATATCTTAAGCTTATATTAACCATTGACCTTATTTCAGGCATTTTAACCAAAAACACATTAAAAAAAACATTGATTTCCAGACAAAGAGGGGACCCTAAGTGCTAAAACGTGAACTCATTTCTGGGTTTTAGGACTCATTCCTGCAGTAATCTATATGGTTTCTAGGAAAGTGGAGGATTTTAATGTACAGAGTTTACAGGTCCTACAGTTGTGGGCAAGTGGCTGGTTTTTGTTTTAGGCTGATGCTGATTATTTTGAGTAGATAACCTAAAATGGGACAGATTTTAGGCAAAACAATGAAATGACGTACAGTATGTTGTGAATTATTTGAAACATTTTTAGATCAACATGATGGGGAAAAAGGGGATGTGACCAGTAAAATGAGGATTTAAAAAGTTTGGATGCCAAGTTAAAGACTTCGTAGCTGGGTTTGGTAAAATTTAGGGAATTTGGACTTCAGTATTTTCAAAATCCTGGCAAAGACAGTATATTTGTGTGCTGTGTTATCGATGCTTTTCACCATCAGCCTGAGCTCACTATTTCGTTTAATACCGCTACATAACTCCCAGAAGGGAGGAATAAAACAGCCCTGCTTTAACCCCCTTTACACACTTTTCACACTGTCACACACTCATTCAGAGAAATATCAAGAGTGCTCTGCAAGCGCAGGTGTCTTATAGGCCATCGTCAGGGTGTGGCCAGGTAATCAGGTGTGTTCATTTCCAGTGAGCATGGAGGAGTCCCTCCCTGTAGGTTGGCCTTCCTCAGAGCACACACAGGTGGAACAAATAACATTAACAACAGCTACACACTGTGCTGGCTCACCGGCTTCACGACTCCTTAATGTCATCAGTCACACCTGTGCTTTACCTGCTGTGATAAGTCCAAACGTATGCTTTGAAATTTTAGCTTGGTTGTATTCATATAAAAACAATATATACATAAGACATAACGTACACAATGCACAAAAGAAAGAAAATCAGTAGAGTAGGAGATACAGATGTGTGAGGACTAAAAAATCAATTGAAATAAAATTAAATAATAAACAATAAAGCATAAACAGCCTGAAAAATATTGTGTGATACTGAAAGAGAGCCATTTAAGGCTAAAAAACAGCCAAAACAGCCAGCTCTGCAGCGAAAGTTTACAAAAATACTTAATACGTCAGGCTGAGTCATGTATAAAACAATGCACAAAACAAATATTGCCATTTGATTGAAGCCATTTAAAAACAGGGAGTCTTGTGTTAATATTTCACTCATTGTAAACATCATATAGTTTCAATGTTAATATATATATTTATATGATATTGTCAGACTGTGTTGGATAAAATGATTGTTCCAACTTTAAAGCAGCTTATGGGAAAATAAAAGTGGGAAAATGGATGTTAAAGTTGTGTTAATTGTTTTTTGGCCACTTGGGACAATGGAATAAGGATTCCTAACCGAAGCATGACTCAGCATACATTTACTAAAGGGTTAACACAGTCAGTAAAGAGCTTACCATTTTCAGAAACAGGTCTCCCACCATCAGCTCATAGCCGGTGTAGCTCATCTCTCTTTCCTCACCAGGGCCGGGGCCAGTGAGCCGGGCCTTCAGGCCAGAGTAGAAGCTTTGGTGCATGTCTCTGAGCTCAGGAACCTGGTAGAAAACAGTCTGGACCTCTCGACTGGACAGAACTGGCTGGGAGGTCCCGGCTGAGGCCCGCAGGGCCTTCATGGGCTACAGGAAGATAAATACTACATTTTAGCTGTACAAGCAGAGAGGCTAAAGGCCAACTAATGCAGGTGAGAGGGTACAAGAGGTGAGAAAAAGAAGCATGCGTGAACATACTGAATCAAATGCACAGTTCCTTCAACCCTCAAAGCTCCATTTTCATGAACTTCAGCAGCTTCTCAACTCTCAAACCACTGCTGAATAACAGCAAGTATGTACAAATATACACACCCACACTGCTGAGTGACAACAGGACACACAAAACATCAACTTTCTGAATCATTTCTCACATCCACATTTTTTTTTAGGTAAAATGAGTCACATAGTGTGAGAACACAGAAACAGGGGGTTGCTGTTCATAGTAGAGAAAAAAGAAAGAAGAAATTGACAAAGAAAGCACACTCGTTGCACGATCACATCCTGCCCTAAATCTGTTTCTACTCTGGAGTGAATTATATATATCTGAGCATTTATTTGCTCTCATTACATTCTCATTCTCATTTGATTGACACTCTCATGTCTGTGCAATTAATATGAAGCTACAGCTAGCAGTTAGCTTAGCCTAAAGACTTGATACAGAAAGAGATTGCCTGTCGCTGTCCAAACTTGCAACTTGCTTACAAAAATATTTTAAAAACTATGTTAAAAACTAACATCTCTTAAGCTTACTTATTAACATACTGTTTAAACTGTTTGGGTAAGCATTAGCTAGCTACAGTCTGTGACCAGTTGCCAGGCAACAAGCAGATAATCCAGGATGTTGCTGGTCCCAGCCATGAAATAGTCTGGCACGTGATCCCCCATAAAACAGTTTAAACAAATACCATGTTAATTTATGAGCTTTAGAGGTGTGTGTATTTTGTTAGCTTTGGACAGATACGGGCTAGCTGTTCCCCACAGTCTGTATGTTAAGCTAAGCTAACCTGCTGCTAGCTGTAGCTTCATATCAAGTATAGGCATGATAGTAGTATCAATCTTTTTAGAAAAAAGGGAACCTTGTCTCTGATAGAAAACAGCCCATTTGTGGTTAAAGAAGGAAACTGAAACATGAAGACATACATCTCGTATGACACAACGCTAACCACATGCACATGACAGCTGCTCATATACTCACTAAAAACTCCTTTACATTCATGTAAGTGAAGAAAAAACTGTCTTTGGAGAGTAAGTTGGACTCAAATATTGGTTATTTGCTGATTCTCCTTTAGGCTACACAATAAAAAAGCATTTTTAGCTTTTTTATGTGGCGACAGCAGATCAGCAAAGAGGAACTAATAATTATATGCACAGGGTTTTTCCCCTTTTTGTAATATGGAAGAGCCCAGAGAATAAGATGACACCTCAGCATCAATGTTTTGATGCTAAAATAAGAACTTATTTTCATGTTTGTGTGTGTACGTCACCATCAGCAGGGCCTCCAGCTCTCTGAGATAAACTTCCTCACTATCCAGGATGCCTTTCAGGACCACGAGCCTCCTCTCCAGCATTTCCTCCGGGCTGCATAATGTCTGAAATCGCAGGAAAAACACCAAAGTCAGTGTCAAAATCAGAGTCCTGACAATCCGTTCAGTCGGTGGCGCTGCAAATGAGGCAACAGCCAGCATTATAATACAGAAAAGTCAGAGAAAATTAAGTGTTTTGAAGATGAATTTAAGCTTACGCTGATGATCATATCATCACACACAAAATGTATTTCTCTGTGAATGACTTTTTGGCAAAAAAAAAAAAAAAAAAAAAACGAACTTGCCCATGCATACGCCATACATATTTCCTTATTTGGTGTAATAAAACTGTCACTTCTGTATTTTGCCACCCTCATCAAATATATTTGTGAAAAACAGAACCTCACTACTCATCTACTGACTGAGGTCAGAAGAAAACAACAAAACACAACGGTTACATTTATAAAGTGTCTATTTAATACTTAATATTTGAATTTTCACATGGCAATTCAGCTATTTACACCGAGCTTAATATGTTAATTTAAGAAAAGTTAGCAAGTGGAAGGGTTTTCTGCCAGAAGATTTAACAGACGTAGTAGTAGTCGTAGCAGTACTAGTAGTAGTAGTACTAGTAGTAGTAGTAGTAGTAGTCGTAGGATGAATGGGTCAAACTTTGGAGTTTGCAGGAGACTGGAATGTGCGTCCCGTGAGAGGCCTGTTTGTTGCTTAATTGACTTATTGTCATCTGTTTTTTCATTCTCATTTTCAGTTTTCAGTCCCATTTTGGTTAGATTTAGGCAACAGAACTACTTGGTTATGTTTAGGCAAAATATACATACAGTACATATACACATACAGTATCTAATGTGTGCCCAGGTCAGGTGCAAATTGCTATGGATGGGTGCTAATAGCATCTGGCTTAAATTGCTGAATTTGTGTTTTCTTATTGTCTTATTTGAAAAACATTTTAGAATAAAGGTTAAGTCAGTTGGACACTGGGGCATATATGGCTCCACGTAATGCTTGTTATATTGTGTGGTATTCTGTAAAAGTCACTCAAATATAGTCGATGAATAGTTGATAGAAAACCTACGATATAACTCGAGGACCTGGTTATAGCTTTTTTCCAGTATTGATATGTCTTTGGATGTATCTGTGCATCTTCACCACTGAAACTCCACGTATCCCTCTCTACTTTACAACAGGGATCATGAAAATAAAAACTCACGGGGGTGTCGGGGAAGTCTAAGCTCTCTGGGTGGAGAGGAGAAAATAAACAGGACACCGCCTCCTCCTGGAACACATCCTCCTCCAGGACCTCGGTCTCTGCTTCAACTGACACAAACACACACATAACATAAAGTAGTGGGAGGATTATCAATAAGTTCCCATATCTGCATCCCCCGTTTAACATTAATGTTGTTCCTACATGAAAGAACACTTGAATTGACACATTTTTGATTGGATCTTTCAGTTTTTCTAGAGAAGAGAATCGATAATGCTTTATAAAATGACATTTTCTTTACATGACAAAACACTCACCTGGCACACGATGCGACTCCAGATAACGCACAGCCTCCCGGTATACGTCCATCAGGGCTCGGAGGTCCTCTCCTCACGGCGTAGGCTGAGCTCTGGAGGCGCTGCATGTGAACAAACTCAAACACACAAAACTTCCTCTTTCTGTTATGGGTGTGCAAAAAGGGGAAAATACAGCTTCCTGTCTGTCCGGTAAAAGCTGATGAGAAGTGGCACCTGATGTTCAATCCAGTCCTACAGTTGCACTTCACTTCCTGTAAATGTGTCGATTTCAACATCAACACAGTATCAAAACTTCACTGAATGTTCCTTCATCAGATACTGAAATTATGTCTGTTTTCTCTTAACTAGTTGCTATATCACTGTACCATATTATAATTTAGCCTCCTTTATTATCAGGATTTCCCGAATTTCCCTCCGGGGATTAATAAATGTTCATCTTATCTTATCTTATCTTAGGATGTAGTTTTTACCAGCCATTATAGTATACAAGGCTTATAAATGTACATCTATGTAGTGATAAATGTGGAAAACATAAAGCATATCAAAATATTAGAGTCTCAGTAATAACATTTACCATAACTTACTACATATTAACAGCTAGTGCAATTCACAATATGAGTAATGAGAAGTAAATATTAAACATACATAGTGTAGTATACAATATTAAGCTGTGGGAATCTCTCGCTGAACCTCTAAGTGTGATATTAACCAATAAAAAAAAGCATGAAAAGCATTTAGCAGCCTTACCAAGTAAAACTGGAGACAGGAGTTTGGGTTATAGTTCATTTAATGGATGGAGATGGTAATATTTTGAATCACACTGATTTTAAATCAAATTTAACAGAAAGCACGAATGGATACTGTCAAAGAATGAAATATCCTGTTATTCCGTTTGGTGTTATTATAATTTAAATATAAAATTTATTTTATAATGTGGACTTTCTATGTAATAATATTTTGATTATGGGTACATTTTACTTCCACAAATATAGTTTCTTAAAAGTTGCTCAGACCTCTGTGGCTTTTAAACATGACCTCTGGATTTTCTTTCACTCTTTAAAAAGTATAAGTGCCTTAAGGCTCTCTGAGTAACTTGAGTTATATTTCGATTAACACCCTTAATGTGAATTTAATTCATGTATAGATATTTATTTTTATTTTATTTGTTTTGTTCTCTCACTTAAATAAGCTGCTTGATTTTGTTTACTGTACAGTTTACTATTGATATCTATTGGTATGTTTTGTTGTGTCTCAGTTTGTTACATAAAGATTAAGACAAACATTATAAAAATGAAGCTAAGAGCCTCTTTTTATAGTGGAATGCTGCCCTCCACAGTACAACACATGTTAGCACAGCTTCATTAGTGCTGCTTCAGTTCAATCTGTTGTTGATACAGTGCTCTCTCTTTCTTTTCAGTTTCACTGGACTGACGTGACAAATGACACGTGACACGTTTCCTGTTAGGGCGTGTAAACTAACACTGCTACTACCGGTTGTGGTTTGTGGTTCCATGAAGCCAAATCTACCGTATGTGCTGACACTGACAAGAGCGAAACCGTTATAAAGCAATGACCAGTGCATCATTTTGACCGCATAGATATGAGATAGTCACATATTTGAAGATGTGTTACAAATAAATAATCTGCAATTTCAAACCTAAAAAAAATCATAAAACATTAATAATTTAGATTTATTTTATGCATGATGTCTTTTAAAGATGTGTCAGTCAGTTTGAGAGGGCTGGTCTAGTCCAAGTCTTGTGTTAGGAGCTTTGTTGGTGGCTTTAATGGCCGCTGCTTTAAACCTACAGTCAGTAGGCCACTTGGGGGCAGAAGAAGTCAACTTTTATGTTGATATGTTGAACATGTTCGTAGTTAGTTGCTCATTTACACATCCAGCAGTTAGAGAGCAACATTAACATTCATTTGAAATCATGTTTGGGTCCAAATGATGAATATAGTTTAGTTAGCTGTTTGTGAAAAAGGCAAAATTCTGAGTTGTGCATGTTATAATTAATATATGTGTGCAGTGAGGATATAATAGTTTGAATTTTCAATACGTTTTTGTTACTCTTGACTTTGGTCAGTGTCACAAGCGTTGATGGAAATTCATGCTGTTGTGATATAGCAAAAAAACTAGTTTTTAACATGGCAATATCATTTCAGTTTATTTTTTCTTAAAGGATGTAGTTTTTATAAAGTTTCAGTTTCCTAAAAATAATTTTCACAGCTTATTTTCATTTAATTTCAGCTTTGGCTTACTTAAAAAAAAACCTGGTGCATTATTAATTTTATAAAACCACTTTTTTGCCTATATATTTCCCTTGCGTATGTTTTAAAATGAAAAAAATCAAAACAAAAAGTATAACAAAATATTGGGATAAGTCCCAGTCCAGTGTCATTTTGTTATGAGTACTCTCTAAAACTGAGTTCTGAGAGCACTACGAAGTAAGGTACAGTAACTATGACCAGACTATTCCTCCTGTAGGGGACGCTGTATCACCTTATTCAATCATTACTGTTATAAGTATTAAAAAAAAAGGATATTTCATAATCGTCAGTAACCGACTAACAGATGTGTGGCTTCTCCACCAACACACCTCCCTCCCACACTCTCACCTTCCCAAGACCTTTCCAAAAACAGGAAACTGAAACTTAAGTGGAAACTGGACGGGTAATAAGAAGTTTCCTGAGCTCAAAGCCCATCCGAACAACCTCATAGACTTTGTTCAGGTCAAGATTATCTCAGCCAATGCCTGTGATAAGAAGACAGTAAAAAAAGAGGAGAGCTTGCTGGGAATGGCCTGAATAACTGTAACAGATCAATAAAATTCAGTGACAATAATATGTGATGAAATGGAGTGTGTATTTAGCAATATCAATAAAAAACTGCACCAACTCTACCCAATGTAAGGAATGATGTTAATGCACAACTGAGTTTCTGGAAGTCATTGCTCGGCCGAAAGGACATTACGGCAACTTGGAAATGTTTCTGTTTCTGAATGAAACAAGATTGAGGAACAGAAAGCTCGGGATAAACTAACAGAACCGAAGAGCCAGATTAGTTTAGCCAGATGCTAGCAGTTTTACATTAGCTGTCAGAGTTGCAATTTTATTCTGCTGATGAGGAAAAAAATTCAAGAAGTGAGAGATTTTTCTTTATTTAACTGAGGGCATAAACACAAGACGGATCTGGCATTAAGTGATCCTCATGTTGTGTTCAGCGCTGAAAGGAACCAAACATTTATTTACTGGTCTGTAATTTCTTAATAGTTTTATTGAACATTTTCTGAAAAGATGAACAAAGAACTGAAGAACGGAGAAGAAAAGAAAGAAGCAACAGTGTGTAACATTTAGGATGTTGATGTTGTACCAAAGCGTTATTCTTTAACTAGCTGCCCTCACTCCTTTTTAGTATGTTTGGGTGTAAATTAATTAATTGACTGAATTATATAATCATGCAACAACTATGAACCATTACACCTCATTATCAGCGATGTACATACTGCACACCATCACTGACATACTGATTTTTTTTAACTTTTCAGCCAATTAAATCATCCATTATACATTCCTCTCAGAGTGCAAACTGTTAAAAGTAAAAGTGATGTAGGCAGTTCAGATAAAATGTCTCAAACGGTTCTGGGATCAGTTCTGTGGTGTAAACACAGGTGACAAACATTTCACATCATGAGAAAAGAGAGAAGTGAGAAACCGTTAAACGTTTGTGATCAAGACTCCATGAAAAGGAACTCAGTTGGAGAGTTTTAGCTGGGATTTTGTAAAGATGTTGCTGGATGGAGCTTGTTGACTGAAATAGCAATATTTTATTGGCCAGAGAGATTCAAAGGTCAGACAAAAACCCGACCTGCCATCATACAGTATCAGAACATCAAATATGTTAATATTCAACTCAAACACCTGGCTTTAACAGGATTTGAACAGCAAGTCAGAAATAAAAATCTTGATGTTACAAACGACAAATCACTCCTATAAAATGTTTATGATGCTCAGTGCTAGCTGCTAAAAGCTAGTGTGTGTATAAAGGAAACAGATGGAGTAATGAGAACATTAAGAAAAATAACGAGTAAGCTATTCCCTCAGCTCACAACCAAAGCGGCTGCGCCCTATTCCCTCATGACCTGTGTGGTGACCACTGAGGTGCTGACCGGCTGGTTGCCCCTGATCTTCAGCTCACGATTCATCTGGCACCAGACGCAGGGGTAACAACAGAATATCTTGCAGCAGTCGTCACAGCACGAGCCCTTCGGGAGGAAAAAGAGGAAGATGAAATGAATGATGTACAGTCTCAAAACCTTCAGAGACTAATTTACTAAGAATAGTTACTAAGCCAACTGAAAATATTGCAATAAAATTGAGAGACTTTTTTTTAGCATGATATTTACTGTCACTTAATTTTTACTGGAGCCTGGCTGCAGTCAAGATGAGTAGTATTAAGGTCTTTGAAGACCAAACACGAATAATTCACAAGTCAATTTAAAAATTCAAACCCATCTATCTCCATATTCAACTTTTTTTCGCAGCAGCAAATTTCGGATGGCGATAAAAACAAACCAACAAATAAACTAATGACTTTTGATCACCGGACTATCATATATTTTTTCGGACGTCAATGTCAGAATTATGTTTATAGCGCCAATTGCTGCTAGACTGCAGGTTACAGGTCCGTGGACTATATCATGCAATTGTAAGTTATTACTAATAAATAATTACAATCCCAACATTATGAATGAAGCTTTAACACTTCAAACTATCCCTCACAGCTTTACTATTGTTATTATTATCAGCTTATTATTGTTACCAGCAGTGGAAGTCTTTCCTTGATAAATCCACAGAACCTCAGAGGTAAGCTGACCATTATAAAGTGACTATTAAGCATAGTATTAAAGGCCATGTATGACATAATAGTAACCACATAGGCTGTATATGATCCAGTCCAGTCATGAATGATGAAAACCAGTGCAATAGACTCAGTATTTACACTTGTTACAGTAAAATGCTTCATAGGAAATGTGACCACATTGTAACTTTTCTACATTACACTGTGATGGTGCGAAACTTGGAATGATGTGTTGCACAGAATGCGACCATTTGTGTCGGCCTTGGTGTGAAAAGTTTGAACGCAAAAAATATCGGCAATGGATATTTTCGTTTTCATTCCAGCTGTGCAAAAGCCTTTATTTTCATACCACTTGGGAGGTGTTGGAAACAAGCTGTAAGAGCAAACGCATGGAGCCACATTTGCATTCATTTGGAGTCATCTTTGAGTCCAACTGGTGAATTGCTTAGTCTCATCTTTGCTCTGCTTTGGTTTCCATCCCTGAGAAAAATATCTCTCGTTAGCTGCTAAATGCTTCACTAGTCGCTCACTTTGCCTGTTTTTTTTTTTTTTTTTTTTTGCTGAAAATGGAAACAAGGAAACACTCTCCACTGCACTTCAAGAGCAGCGGAGAGTGAACCAGAACAGGCAATTTGCATTTTACATTGAAATCTATACATTACGAAAAGGAAAGCACCATTTTCTTCTTTCATTAGTCATTTTCTGCTAACATAACTGTCAGTAAAACTTTGTTAAATGTATTGAATCCTGAGCATTGTGTTGTATATCAAATCAAATTGTGAGCTAATTTTATCATTGCACATCTAGTTGTGACATCGAGATCCCTGTTTGCTGAGCAGGAAAGCTGCATGTTATAATCTAAAACCAGTTCAACTGATGCTTTGAGCACTCACAAACAATCAGTTGCTCTCATAATATTGGATTAGATTTCAGCAGGATCAAAGGTTCAGTTTGTATTAAATGACGACTACTTCATTGTTTGCGTGGCTTTTCCAGTGTTTGGATACTCTGAATGCAAGGCTCTGAACACACACCAGCTACTGTGCACATTATCTATGGTACATTATCCCTCATAAAAAAAGGAGTGGCCCTCACAAAACCAGAGATGCGATGACAATGCATCACACTCAAATATCGTGTCTGTCCAACATGTAAAATATATTTCATATTGATCAGTTTTGAATTAAACCTCAACAAATGACACTTATTTCTCTCTCATTCATATTTAGATATTATAATATTATTACTATATTAGATATTTGTCTTTGTTAAAACCCATTACCTATATTTATAAATTACTGAGCCAAATATTGTAACGTCTCTCAGTTTTGCTCCCAAAGCTCGGCTTAAAATGAGTGGAGAGGAGTCTTAATTTGCCCCTGAACTTCATTAATAGTTAATCCAATTCAATTGACATCTTTAAAGACATATAAACTTCTATTCTATCTGATGTATTTTTGCTAAATGCTTTTATTGTATCTTTTGTTTTAATGCTTAACTAATACAGCATTACTTTATCATTTTATCTACAACTGCATGTTCAAAATGACACCAAAAGGCCTAAAAGTATGCAACAACTCTTGTGTGGTTGTAAATTTCTCCACTGTGGGACTAATAAAGGAATATCTTATCTTATCTTAAATATGCATACTGTTCCCTCTCACAGCTGCACGTCGCCCAAATGTAAACAGGATGTTACAGCTCCTACATATGAACTTCCTCACCTTGCAGTTACATGGTGCGCTATGACTAGAAATATTAAATTACCACACTTAAAGTGTAATTTACAGGCTGGATGAGTAGGATTTTCCAAAAAAAAAAAAAAACAAACCGATGTACAGACTGATAGAAAAATAATCCTTCTCAATCATCACTAGAAGCGTGTAGTGGCGTCGGTGCCCAGGACGTTTCTGGATGTTAACCTCGGGGGCAAGATTTTAAGTAATAAAAATGGCGGACAGAGAGAAATATAGCGAGGAGAAATGCCATGGGGACAAAGCCGTCAGTTTCCACCCACTGGAGAGGACCCTAACACTAGTCTGACTCACCGGTTGTAGACTGTGGGTTTAATACTAACCGCAGTCAGGTGACATTAAGTATGTGAAGTTACTCTTTAAGAATCAGCACTGGATCATTCACAATTGAAATACATTCTTTCACCCATCCCTAGCTGACACTTTAAGCGTACCCCCCTCCCTCCCCACGACTTACAGGGATGTTGTGGCGCTCTCTAATGGAGGAGCGGAGTATGCAGGACACCACACAACAGAAGTCCAGGAGCGGCATGCAGCAGCACCAGCCATGGTCACTGGCTGTCTGGCACTGCATGCAGGGGAAGCACCAAAAACCACAGCAACCTTGAGGATAGAAGAGAAGATAAATATGAAGAATATATGGATTCTCACTTAAAGACGACACATACTGTATATCACACTTGATATTTCTCAGAATACAGCAACCAACCACATGACAGTGGCCTTCCTTTCCTTAACTTAATTTAAGAGGAACTTCACCAGTTTCAGGTTTACTGGTCATGTTGCTGTTGCACTACTGTACTCTTCCCATGAAAAGTATTCATTGTCTCTGAGGAGCTTTGTCAAGTCTGAGAAAATAACCCTGATGATGTCTCAGCAAAGCCATAGGTTTGATTTCAGAAGTGTGGGGGGCTATATGCTATTCATTTCCTGCATTTATATACATTAAATCAATGCAACAAATTACAAATATTGTGTAACAAAATGCTATGTAAATGTATGTATTTTTGATGCAGCAATCCTAAATAGTTTCCTTTATAGATACCTGATACTTTGACAACCAACGTTGCATTTTTATCGACTCATCTGGACTATGGTGGCTGGACAGTCAGAAGACGATGTTCAAAGACACCCTGATATTGTGTGAAACTTCCAGGTGGAACAAAGTCTCCGGCATTATATTGGGCAAACAAACAAACGCGTTTCAGCAATAAGCCTTCGTCAGCGGTCATCAAACTTACAGGTGCCCATATCACTGCAGCAGTCGCAGAGGCCGGTGCTCCATGTCCCAACGTTTTGGGTAGTGGTCATCACTGTCACCACCTGAGTTGGCTGCTGGTGGACGGCCATGACTGAAAAATACAAGACAGAAATGGAGAAACTGGGAAGGCATAAGGGACTTCTCTATATACACTAGAATCTGTGGATATTCTATGCATTATTAAGTCGAAAAAGTCAAAAATTGGGATCAACGACCAGCGCTCTTCCCGGGGGCTTGGTATCAAAGCTATCATTGTAATTGAGTAGCAACTTGTGCAATGCATTTCCTACATTTCAAGCAAGCGGTGCATGCTGGGACAGGTAACAGCACCTCGACACTCAGTCCCCTATGATTCACTATCAGTAATCCAAATTAGTTAGGCAACACCGTCATGTGAAGAAAGCACTAAATGCCCATTTCTTTCACCTCTCTATAAGACAAATAGTGTGTCACAGCCCTGATGTCAACGCCAAGTAACACCTTTCGAACAAACAGGAAATCCGACAGGAAATTCACAGTATTTCTGCCTCAAGGTGCTGATGTGACCTGATATGTTATTTAACTTATCTTGTCATAAAATTGCATAACCTTAGATGAAATGTTCAGGTGTCATACTTTTGGCCATAAGCCTTGAAATGCCTTCTAGTAGCTTTATGCTAATATCTTAATCAGTCAAAGTAGGAATACCATTTAATAAATAAACAAAAAAATATATAGTACACTTAAATGTATGGTGTTTTTTGTTGGTTTTTTTTTTTTTTTTTTTTTTGCTAGTTCACCTACCACCCACTACAAGTGCTGCACGAGATTGAAGTGTCAAATACAACCTTTAAGTACCAAATCATAATAAAATTATAACTTATTTTCTGAGTACAGTTTAAGCAACGCAAAATGTCTCCTACCTCCATGTCATCACACAGAGGTCAGAAAATCACGGTGGGCACAGCATCAGATAAGCTAACTAGCTAGAATTACGTTAGCTTCCTTACGTTGATAACGTTAGCTAAATTCAGAAGTCCACACTGTTAGCTAACGTTAGCTGCTAGCTACTAAAAAAATGAGTTATGCTTTTAAATCATTACTGACGCGGTTTTAGCACGTTCCCACCGATTGCACCCAGTCTTCAGTTTTAATATATCATAAAATAAAACAACAGGCTTTTGCGTAATGCAGATTTATATAACCTAACCTTTGCTAATGTTAGCTAAATACTGTAGCTATGTAAGTTGGTAAGCTAACCTAGCTAACATTCATCTGCCACTTAGCTAGCTGTCCTTGAAGTTGTAAATAAGGGGGAATTATTCAAATGTACGGTAAAAATGTTATTTATTCTGGTTGTCATGATATGGGATCCTAACTGTGGCTAATGTTAAGTTATTGCAGTCAGATTAAATCAAATGTATTCGTGTAAAAGGATAAAATAGGACATTTTAGTTGAACCTTCACTGTGCTGATTAAAAGCAGTTTTTATATGTAACCTTACAGTTTCATTTTATCCTTCTTTTTCTAAAGGAATGGAAAGCAAAGAAGAAAAGCTGAGGATTTTATCAGTTTTTGTCACTGCAACTACCAAGTGAATCTAATATATAGGCTATATATAGGCTAATATATAGGCTATAAAATAAACTGAAATAAATCATACCTAATAATACATTATTATAAGCACACAGCAGGCTCAGTAACACTGCTAATGGTCATATTCAGGCTAAAATACAAGCTTTTTCTTACCTTTTCTCTTGTTCCGTGAGCTGTGACAATGGAAAAACTTGAAGGTTTGTTCCGTTCAACACACGACGCCACAAGTGGGTGAAAAAAAGTCACGTCCCCCGTTAAAAGACACCGCTGCACCACTTTCTGTTTCTCAGAAAAGTCTGCCCCCTTTACTCCCACACACTCAGTTGACACCTTAAAGCTGCTGTAAAGTGTGCATGAAAGTGCAAAACTACCAGTGTGCATGAGGAAAACAATGATTGATCAAACGTTATAGGTTACCGGTCAGTTAAAGCCAGGAGGAAATCTAAGTGCACACCCAACAGTGATGCATGATAGAGACATAAAACATTTATTACTTTGTGTTACAAATGATAAAAGACAAACAATTTTCAATTTAGTTGATAACATTTAGGCTACTACAAACTACTAAATAGCATTTACATTCTAAATTCAAGTCTTTTATTATTTTTCAGCATTTTTTGTACTTGTTTACTTGGCAATTTGAACAACATTTAAATGTGTCCATTACTGGTGTATGTATGTGAGGGTTATCATTACATAATTTATTATTATGATAGGTGGAATTACACAAAACTATGACAGGAGGAAACACACCAAGTACAGATTGTCACACTTATGGTGAAGCAATTTCCATTTTTTTTTTTTTTTTTTTTGCATAATATTCTTTCAAATGAAATGATAAATGACTTAAACACAAAGCTGTGGGCAGTGTACCAGCACAACACCTGCAGGTCTAAAGATTGCATTTAGATTTTGATGTATCTTATAAATTGACTATTATTATTGACTACTAAATAACTTGGAAATTTGTTGAAATTATAATTTGGATTGTTTTAGTTGTGGAAAAAGTGCTAGACTTTAAATATATATATTTAATTATTATTTATGTATTTTAGAGGAGGGATGGAAACACAATCTCAACAGATTAATATAATACTTTTTACTATAGTGTATTATTATTTTTGACAGTTTGAAAATAATTAAATTGACTGTACTTTGATTACATATGTGTACCTTAGGTGTGGTACAATGTATATAATATGTACTGTATATACTGTATATGTATGGCCAAAGTTTTTGGAAGTAAAACTATATATTTCAAAATGTTTTCAACTTTTAAACAGCCATAACTACTGGAGCTCAATGCATGAGGCTACAGCATTAAAAATGCACTGGTGGATCATGTAGTTGAGGATTATCAATATATAATCTACCATAATGGTAGGTGAAATTATTCAAAATTATGGCAGGAGGAAACACACCAAGTGCAGATTTAATTCTGCTTCTACAAGTCCCACTTATGGTGATGTAATTTCCATTTTTTATGCATAATATCCTTTCAATTAAAATGATAAATGACTGAGGACACATGAGGGCAGCAGAATAACACCACCTGCAGGTCTGTGGATTGAGAGGCACACTAGTGACCCCGTGAGTCTGTGGTGACAATTACATATCAGAAACCAAAGAAATGTTGGACATGAAATAGTAAAGTGGCACCATGGTTACATTACCAAACAGGTCAGGTCCCAGGAGTCCACTGGGGGTCAGATAGGGAGGGCCCTGAGTCAGGGTATGACTTCAGATTTATAAAAAGCCCCTGCGTACACCCATGGGAAACCCCACACAGGTGACTTTAATTAATTAGCCTGATTAGGACAGAGTCAGTGTGTACAGACACTCCTTGACTGATGTCTCCTTCTGCTGGTAGTTTTGGAGCAGGACAAGTGACACTTTACAGTTCATATTGGTAGATGGAGTCCTGAGGTCTATGGCTGCAACTAACAAATGTTTTCACTGTTGATTAATTGGTCGATTATTTTCTCCATTCATCAATTAGTCGTTTGGTCTATAAAAAGTCAGAAAATGGTGAAAAATGCCAATCAGTGTCTCCCAAAGCCCAAGATAACATCCTCAAATGTCTTGTTTTGTCCAAAACTCAAAGATATTTGGTTTGCTGTCATGGCGAAGTAAAGAAACTAGAAAATATTCACTTTTAAGAGGCTGCAATCAGAGAATTTAGACTATTTTTCATTAAAAATTACTCAGACTGATTACCGAAGTAGTCAGTGATAAATTTAAATTGACAACTAATCGATTAATCGTTGCAGCTCTACCGAGATCCCAGCTATTCATAAGCCTTTCCATTGAAGTACATGAAACCCAGAGAGCAGCAACAGAACCTGTGCTTACTTTGGTTTCTTTTCATAACGCACAAGTCTTTCGCCTTTTACTAAAGACTTCCGTGGAAAGAAACACCAAGGAGTTCTTTCTATTTTTGGAAGGCTTTGCCATTTGGCTGTTTTGGGGGCGGCAGTAGCTCAGTCTGTAGGGGGTTGGGGGAATCGGAGGGTCACCGGTTCAAGTCCCAACGTGACCAAGAACTGAGTGTGAACTGGTAGCTGGAGAGGTGCCAGTTTACCTCTTGGGCACTGCCGAGGTGCCCCTGAGCAAGGCACCAAACCCCCAACTGCTCGGGGCGCTTGTCAGGAGCAGCCCCCTCTCCATTTGATGCATGTATATGGGTCCTGTTTGTGCATGTGTGTGTCTCGGGTCTGCATGTACTGTGTATAAGTAAAAAACAACAGAGTGTAAAAATTGAATTTCCCCTAGTGGGACGAATAAAGGACTATCTTCTTCTTCTTCTGATCAGCAGCTGTTCCTGCTCACAGCAGGAGGTGGCAGCAACAACATATAACAGCTATCAGATGTGCAAGTTAACCATAAAAGTAAATGTGATATAGAAGGTGGAGAAACTTTTGTAGGATTAATTTAGAAATTTAATTACCTCCGCCAAGGAGGTTATGTTTTTGCCTGCGTTTATCTGTCTGTTTGTCTGTGTTCAAGATAGCTCAAAAACTTATGGACGGATTTTGATGAAATTTTCAGGGTGTGTCGAAAATGTGAAAAGGGAGGACTGATTTCATTTTGGGGGTGATCCGGACCCTGGATCCTGGATTCTGGATCACTTTGAAATTTTCGTTAACATTGGGGTAAATGGGACCCAAAAGATTGTTTCTCAATATCTCTGGTAATTGTTGCCCAAAGCTCATGAAATTTGACTCAGGGATTTACAATGTGTACTTCTATCAAATCCCAAAGGCTGATCCAGATCTGATCCAGATGGTGGATTTTATAGCAATTTATATAAAAAATGGGTGTACTCTTACATTTTGGCCTACTGTGCATTTAATATTAGAGTTAGAGATTTCTAACACATCGTGTAGCTGAGACAATTCCGCATCTGAAGTATGTCAACGAATTTGATCTAGCTTTAATACTTGAGGACATAGATCCAGAAGAAACCGCCGGGGGGAAACTATGGTGCTTGGCGGAGGTCTGCGCTCTCCGAGTGCTTTTCTAGTTTTAAAAAGCAATTCTTTTCAATCCAAAGACAAATAAGAACGAAAAATGCATCAATTATTTTTGTATGCGTGTGTGGGAGAGAGAGAGAGAGAGAGAGAGAGAGAGAGAGAGAGGAAGAGAGGGGAGTTGATAGTCGTATTGAGTCAGTCTCCAGTTAGACAGCACTGAGAGAGGATCATGCGGCGCACAAGCTCTCTTTCCCATCAACTCCACCGCTATCATCATCATCATCATCATCCTCATCCTCACCAACTAGACCCAGCTGAGAAATAATGTCAGCCAACAACAGCACGGAGTCGACAAAGGTGAGGGACTACACCTGTGTGCGCTTTTACGTCTCCACCGTGTCCTTCTCAGTGCTCCTCTTCTTCAACCTCGTCATCAACTGGACTATAGTTCGCGTGGATCGGCTCCGGAGTCACGCCCGCTTCGTGCTGGTCTTTCACCTTCTGGTGTCAGCCCTGGTCCACCTGGGGATGTGCAGCGCCTTCTACTACCAGGTCCACCTGGACGCGCGGCCGTCCCGCGCCACCTGCCTCGCCATGATCACCGTGTTGATCAGCAGCGCCTCCAACATCCTCCTGACGCTCACGGTGATGGCCCTGGATCGCTACTGCGCGGTGTGCCACCCGATGCGCTACACCGCCGCCTGCACTGCGGGGCGCTGGCCGTGGCTGCTGGGCGCGCTCACCTGGCTCGTGGCCCTGGTCATCCCGCTCAGTCTGTTCCTCCAGCCGGACTCCCAGGCCGGTTATAACGGGGTGTGTGGCCGGGAGCAGCTGAAGAAAGGCGAGCTGCAGAAGGTGCTGTTCATCGGGTTGTGCACGCTGGTGATACTGTACAGCTACGTGAGGATACTGGTGGAGGGGCGTCGGTTAGGTGTGCTCAACCGGCGCAACCGGGCCGGGTGCAGGACCATAGCGCTGCACGGCACCCAGCTGGCGGTTTACATCCTCCCTAACTTTGTGAACTTTGTGCTGACGGTGCTGATCAACCACAGGCTCATCCAGCCTGAGACCAAAGAGCTTGCAGCCGTGGTGATATTCGCTTTCTTCAGCTTGGCGCAGTGCGTTGCACCAGTTGTTTACGGTTTGCGTAAAGAGGAACTAATGGAGCAGCTGAGTCACAGGTTCCCCTGCTGTTCGCGATACTTGAAGAGTGTCCTCGGCTGGACTGTGCGCGCCAACTGGCCACACACCCAACACGTCACACGGTACGTCCAAATAGATGCATCCAGTTTTTAATGTTTAGTTTTTACTTTAAATCCACGCAGAAACCATTGCACCTAATGTCCAACTAATGTGGGCAACTTTTGAGTTGCCAGGTTGTGAAAGCATCGTGCTGGTGAGTCAATAAATGCTCTCACTTTCTAATTAGTCATCAAGTCTGTCAAATATGACACTTTCTAAGGCCAATTGTCATCAGCCGGAGTGATTTTTCACAACCTGACAACCCAAAATGGGTTATTTGGCTTATAAGTGATGAAAAAAACACCAGTGAATTATTGATAAAGCCATTACAATTTGTTAGAAAGTGGTATGTAAAAACATGTTGCTTTACAGATTCATGTGTATATGTGGAAAGAAAATTACCAGGGGAAAAATATCTGAAATTTCCACTCCTGAAGTAGTCAAAACATTGTCACATGAAGTCACGTGAATGACTGAGCTTAGTGTGGAAAAACATGTTTCATGTGTTTTACTTATGCACACTAAGCAATAAACCCCAATTTGAGAATTTATCAAATTGGGGTTTTCTTATCTTTCTATATCTTTCTTCTTGTGCTTAATATTTATTTGACTGTTGATAAACCTGCATGTCTGTTATCCAACTCAAACGCGCCTCCACACATTCAGTCAGAGAGACACTGACACTTTCCTCTATGAAATTAAAGTTAAATACTAAGCTGATCACACTAATTATCTTTTATGACCAGATCAAGATACGTACAGGAACATTTCACATTCTGTCACCAAACAAAGCAAATTAACGGGCTATTTCCAGAAACATGAAGCTTAAGGACAATATGACACAGCACAGGAAACACAGTACCATGCTGTTACATACTAAAGATGTTTTATTTAATTTACAGTAGGACTAATTGTTTTTCTAAACTAAAACATTTTTCAACTCTAGGATTTTAAAAATACATTCTGAAATTTTTGCCCAGATACTTAAGTAGGTCTCCTTTCGAGCTTGAGTCCCATGAACTTGATTTGTTTCTATATTTTTGTTTCCCTGTTCCTAGATTTTTATTTTTGTTTTTATTTTTAGATTATATATTATCATTTATCTGTTTCTATGTATGTATTTGTTGTATCAATATTCTTACGTTTTTATTTCTATATTCCAATTTTTTGTTTCAATTTTTTTTTTTGCATCTAGATTTTTATTTTTGTTTCTATTTTTATTTCTATGTTTTAAGTTTTTGTTCCTAGATTTTTTTCTACATTTTTATTTTTTTTGTTCTGTATTTTTCTAGATTTTTATTTTTGCCTAATTTTTATTTTTTTATTTCTATATTTGTTGTTTCTATATTTTTATATTTCTGTTTCTATATTTTTAGTTTTTGTTTCTATATTTTTATTTGTTTCTATATTATTATTTCTAGATTTTTATATTTGTATATATATATATATATATATATATATATATATATATATATATATATATATATATATATATATATATAGTTTTGCTACTTTTACTGTTTTTCTGTTTCTGCTATTAGTGTAACTGTTTTTATTACCAGTGTTTTTATGTATTTGTTTTAATCTTAACTACAGTGAGGGTAGCCTGCCAAATTTCATCGTACCTGAGTATAATGATAATATATATTTTTGTCCTTTATTAAAAAATAATAATCATTTGATAACCAGAAAGATGGAACCACATTATGTAAAATATAAGAGCTGAATACAACAGCGGGAAAAAAAAGAAGGCGGATTGATAGCAAGATAAGATCAGCATGATAAAAAGAGATGTGTGAAATGGTGAAATGGATGGTATGGTTCGATATCACTATGACTACTGCCTAATTTGAGGACGAAACCACAGTAAAATACTTCCTTTTGACATTTCACCACAATCCCCGCTGAACCTCAAGTGTTATTTCAGGCTCTTTTTCCTCTCTTTCTCCCTTCAGGGAGCGAACGCTGACAGCACAGACGATCATCTCCCTGCAGGTCTCGCAAGTCCCAGAGGAGGAAACACAGCCAATGTCAGTCAGGAGATCCTCACATGACTTAGACTCATGTCAAGGCAATACAGACAATGCCTAATGGGAAAAATCAGGTCAATGTCAGGACTCCTGGCCTCATTTGGACATTGAACATTTGAATAACAGCTCAGGTCTTAAGGGAACTAAAGGAGCCACCTTGGGCATTATGATCCCGTGAGGTTTCTTCCTCTGGTTGTGCATCATCGTCACACCAAAATCAGCATGTCGCTCCATTTGTGACCTTTTGTCAGGGGAGCACATGCAGATTGACATTGGAGCTGGACTATGAAGAAGTGGACACTTCTCTTATTGTACATTTTCCTGGCTGGTCCAGGGATTTAAACCTCAAGTCTTCAGGTCACGTCTGACCTCAAAATAACTTGCTTCCATGTGCTCTTAACCTTGTGGATACTAAATATTAAATTATTCTTGCTGAGAATTAGATGAAAAGATCGATACCACTCTCCAGTATCTATCTGTGTGGGGACGGATGGACAGCCAACAACAAAGCTGTTGTGTTGATTATCGATAGAGCAAAAGCAAAAGGTCTGATACAAAAAAATATATCTATCTCACATTAGATCACATTCTGGACACATGAATGCACAGCAGTCATCTTGTTATTTCATTTCAATACAAATAATATCTGTTATTTACCATTAGAGGCACTTCTCACATTTTACCATGCATGATTAAGTAATAAACAGAATAGTAACAAGAAATGCCTGATGTGTGGCAGTTTATTTGGTAGTAATTAAATATATTCAGGAGTAAATAAGTCATGGCATTTGTCTCCTCTACATATTACATCAGCTGCTCTTAAAAATAATTACCGCCTCACTGTTGTATGCCTCCGCCAACCGGTTAGGTTGCAGTTTACATCCATGTCTGTCCCAAATCTCATCACTTTATCATTTTATTCTATTACACATTTGTGTGAAATTGTCATAATTAACATGAATTCTTGAGTTATGGCCAAATTACTTATTTTGTGAGGTCGCAGTTACCTTGACCTGTCAGTTCATCCTTGAGTCCAAATGGATGTTTCTGGCAAATTTGAAGAAATCAGCCCCCCACCAGTGTTCCTACTGGGCGGCAGTAGCTCAGTCCGTAAGGACTTGGGTTAGGACGCGGAGGATGCCGGTTCAAGTCCCCCATGGACCAAGACCAACTGGTTGCTGGAGAGGTGCCAGTTTACCTCTTGGGCACTGCCGAGGTGCCCCTGAGCAAGGCAACTGCTCTGGGCACTTGTCAGGAGCAGCCCCCTCACTCTGACATCTCTCCATTGATGCATGTATATGTACTGTGTGAACAACAGAGTGTAAAACTGAATTTCCCCACTGTGGGACTAATAAAGGAATATCTTCTTCTTCTTCATACCGCGTTCATGAGAATGGGACGGACAGATGGACAACCCAAAAACACAATATCTCTGGCTATCAATATCAGCAATTCACCCAATACCAATCTAAGCTTAGATTAAAGGGGAAAGTCGCCTATTTTTATGCGAATGTCCAATCAGTGTCCCCCTCAAAAACAATTTTCTTGTTGTCTTTGCTTGTACTGCAACTTTATTACCAACAGCGAAAATGGCATCCCAAAATATGAGTGCAGAGGACGTTACGGGTGAGAACACATTTTAACATGTTATGGCTGACTTATTGGAGCCAGAGTACATTACCGAAAAAATGTAGGGGAGAGAGGCCAAGACCGTGGCTGCATTAGCTGTGGAAGAGCGCATGGACGGCGGGGACCCTCCAGGTGCCAGAAGCTCATGCACAATGTATTCTGGTACATGTAGGCACTGCCAGGAGAACTCAGATTTCTGGGTCAATACAGTATGCTATGCACAGGATTTTATTGCTTCAACATTTACAAACAACACTGATTGGACATCCTCATAAAAGGTGGTGAGTTTTCCCTTTAAAGAAGCAGGAAACAGCTAGCTTAAAAAGGCAGGAAATGTGCACGTTTTCAGATTGCTTTGCCTACTTGCAGCTCTGAAATTCACAATTTCACCAACTATTAATTCTGCTTTTCTGTTTTTGTGTGGAGCAAATAACAGATATGAGCCTTGCAATTGCTGGTAGGTGGATTCTGTTAGCTAGCTTTGTTAGGCTAGCTGTTTTCCCATTTCAAGCATGGCTTCTAGTCTTTATGCTAAGCTAAGCTAACAGTATCCTGGCTATAGCTTAACATTTGATAGACAACCATAAGAATGATACTATAATCTATTGTCTAATCTAGCTATCAGACATTTACGTGAACAAACATATTTCCCAAAATGCTAAATCCTGACTTTCTCTAAGCAACGCTGGTTTGATTTAAACTACCACTGAATGCTTCCTCTCTTAATTTACCACCATTGTACAATCAGTAGGAAGTGTTAGTAGGCAAAGCGAGACTGTCGGTTTGGTTGACCTGCTGCATAGTTGCTGCTGAGCTCGTCAGTTTTTAGTCAGACGGAGGAACACAAGTCGGGAAATTCTCAACGTTTTAACCACAGGGCTCGTGAGGCGCTGGCACAGCCCTCAGCATCTTTCAGTCTCGCACCCACGGCAGAAACACTTGTCAAGTCATCGTGTATGTATGAGCAGGAGGGGGTTCCTGTTTTTATATCAAAAGCAGCACAAATAAGCTGCAGCAGCTATCTGGTGGCAAAGCGCTCACTGACTTTCCTGTAAGCGTTAATGCCCTGGAAGAGCCTGGGGCCGCAGAAGTGAAAGCTAAGTTGCAGGTCGTTATGTATACAACAGAAACAGGAAGTGAGTTTCGGGGGAAGGGGAGTAAAAATGCTTTTTTGCTGAGCTACAATATTTATTTGTTATTTGAAGAAACCAGAAAAACAGTGTAGTTTGGCCTGTTAATGACCACATTCATAGATATGACTGAATATTTAGAGAATCTGAACAGAACAGTTGTATTGAGACTCTACACAGGTTTAACAAACGGTGTGTTTGATGACAGAAAGATATCAGCAGAAATAAATTTAATTTGTCGCTCACACTGGTGCAAGCCAAGACAGATAAATGGATAGACAGATGGAGAGATACTTTATTTACTTATTTATATCAATAGGAAAGTGTGTTGTTGAACCAAAAAGCTCAATGTAGATCCGCACAAACCCCAACTGGCATGTGATCACATCATACTAAAGCAGTATTGTTCGTACAAGTTACAGAGAGGTGAGTGTGCAGACCTAATTTAAGCTTTATGAATGCTTTGACACAGCAGATTAAAACACCATCGAGTGCATTTACTGTACAAGAAATTATTTCTTAAAAGTATCAGGTATGCAGACTGATGGTTTATTTTCTATATTACAGTTAATGATGCCTGCTACCTTTAGCTGAGAAAATAAACTCGCACTGTGGATGGCCGCTAGTCGAGTTTAACTCTGAACAGCATCTGCCAACCAGTTTCCAAGGCATTTCGTTCCTGGCATTAATATTTCTGTGATGAGCACCAAGTAACATGCAGAAAGGCTTTAAAGAACATAAACACCACACCATTACTGTATATACATTTGATCGCCTGCCATATAACTGTATAAATCAAAGAAGAAATCATTTACCTTTGTGTATAAATTAAAACCACTAAAAACAGATTAATTTAAAGCTTCTAACTGGCCTTTTTACCTCAAAGATGCACTGACATTTCTTTTTCCATCAAAAATAACACCACAACCTAATATTTCAACAGATTAAATGATGAGATCATTCAATCAGATAGTTATGAAGGCTGAGATACAAAGTAAATGCTGCATTTAAAAGCTCCACGCACACATCGGAGACATTCTGTCAGCAGCTGCTTTAGATGCATTCAGGGCGGAATAATTTGTGGGAATACAGATTTTTCTGTTCGATTGATTCATTTTAATTCATTCTTATTTTGTATAGATTAAAACTCAAGCTCAAATTGAGACTTCCAGCCCAAGGTCTAGAGGTCTTGAGTCTGAATTAAATAAGAGGTGGCTGTAGCTCAGTGGGTAGAGTGAGGTTGACGGTTTGATCCCTGGCTCCTACTGTGTCCCCTACTGAGACCCTGAACCATACCCGTGACAGAAAAACACTTTAACAAAGACACACAATTTGATTGTGATCAAAACAACACCATGCAACAGAACAAAAACTTTCTGATTTCTGTGTAGAAACGACGAATCATTCAGCCCGAAGTGCAACAAAGCAGGTATGTGGGTACCGGTGTGTGATGGAGCATGATAATAAATGTTGTTTAAGTGCGAAACGACTTGGCATACATTACCCTGAACCTGGTTAGAGATGCAGAACAGTGAAAAAAAAAAAATACAACCAAATGTGAAGATATGGGGAATGTGGTGCGTTTAGAAACCCAGAGGGTGAGGAGCCACCACTCCTCCGGTCTCCACCACGGCTGCAGAGATGGCTCGCATGTTCTTGAAGAGCTGTCTGGACTGGCTGGAGCGCAGAGACTTGATGTCCTGCATGACCCTGTCATACGCCTGAGGGACAAAGGGAGTGTTAAATCAATGTAATTTGTTTCATCTCCAAGATATGTTGGGCAGCGAGGCTTGAGACAAGACAGACTTGTTGAATGTAGTAAACTGGTGGATTTTCATGACATCGGACCATTTCACAACTGTGGAGGCATTTTAGATTCAAGCTGGATAAGGTGACGCCGTTTGCTGACTTTGTTAAATACATTCGATTGCCATCCAGGTGAGGCAACAGCGTTGTACTTTAATTAATCAATAATCAATTATTTTATTTTGAGATTGTTCAAACTTGACTTTTATGAAAGTGAGAGCTGCAGTATGACTATAGTAGTGTTGCACGGTATACCAATACTAGAAAGCTAATGCAATACCCTGCTATTAAAGACAGTACCCCGTTAAAATACCAACGATAAATGCCCCATTTATTAGAAACAATACTTTAAGAATTACAGTATTTTAATAAGAGCTGTAGGCTATTTCCGATAAGTTGCATCAATGTGCGACAGCAGGGCAGTACCACTCTCCGCCTGAATTTTTAATGCTGAGCCAGTGGGGGCGCTGTTTTACCGAAAAAAAAGTCTTATTAAACGATCATTAATAAGCAATATCTGGTTCCAAATATAAAGTTAACTATGACATCAAATTAACTCAAGTATAGGGGCATAATATTACTGAATAAAATGTAAGTTGTTTTAATTAAAACATTTTACATTTTTAATTAATAAAAAATATGAATTAGTAATTACATGTTCTGTCATTTATTATTTCATTACTTTTCCTATTTTTGTCGTTTTTAGGGTTTTGCTGCAGTAAAAGGGTATTGTATTAAAGTCATAATTCTGCTATCGTGACAACACTAACTGAAAGTTGTGACTGTATATAAAGATGGACGACGCGTCTCCACTTTCTCCCACTGTACAGAAGTCAAGCCAAAATATTTCAATACGGAAGCTGCCATCTTGAGATGCTGATGTCAGTCGGAGCCAGCGTCTGTGCAGTAGTGATCGGGGCGGTGGGGTCACGGTATCGAAGCCACCCGCCTGAACCAAACGCCAGCCGAGCACGGCCGAAGCTTCTCAGTGAGAGACTCTCAGATGCCAATCATGACGTTTCACTGCCTTTTTATAGCATCAGATAACTAATTAAAACCAAACTTATCTCGAACATACATCAGTTTGATAAGAACTACCTAACATGATTGAAACCATCTTTGGTAAAAATGTATTTGACGTGTAATTTGACTTGTGGGATTTATGATCTATACTGCAGCCAGCCACCATGGGGCCATCCAGATGTTTTGGCTTCACTTTTGGGGAAGTGTCATGTTGTCCAGCTTTATATACGATCTACAGTTTGTACCAATATGGTTGACATTTTATTTCTAAATACATTGATTTCCTTTAGACTAATAGTTCCGTGTTTTGGGTAATATGCCTATTTGCTTTCTTGCCAAGGGTTAGATGTGAAAATGGATAAATACTCTGCCCAATAAATCTGAATCTACAGCCTGGAGACGGCTAACTTAAGGGGAATGGCTAGCTTGGCTCTGTCCAGGCTGGGTCATAATATTTTTTATAGTATCTCGTTTTATGTTGTGGAATATATCTCTCACTCCCAGATAAATGCAGCATATTCCAGTTTAAAATTAAGGGTTTAAATCTGGCAAAATTATCCTAATTATTATATGTTAGTATTAAAAGAGCTTTAGAATATAAGCTAATTATGTAGCTCCACACTTTTTTGTTAAACATTTACTATAAAATACTACATTCATCTTAATTATAAGATCAAATCTCACCATACTGACGACTGTGCCAGTATTTCTGGATCTTACCTCCACACACCAGGTTTCGCACAGCATCTTCTCATGCTGAGCTGAGGCGCTGCCCTGACTCAGAGAGCGTGAAGCTCTGCAGACAGACGAAAAAAAAAAAAAACACAGAAAAGGTCTCTTTAGGCTGCGTAGGAGTTTCTAGGTGGAATAAAAGTAGACCAGAGAGAAGGTGAGTGGGAGAATGAAGCAAGAAAGGGAGTGAAAGACTGAAATGGGGACAGAGAGAGAGACAGAAAAACATTTATTGTCTCTCGTCCTGGCTGCGTACCTGGAGAGGACCACCACCATGGAGTAGAGGTCGATGGCGCCGTCTGCGACTCTCTTCAGGACAAACTGTTCATCTGCACCAGAAGAAGTCAAGTTAAACAATAGGATTTCTTTGTTTTTCGTTTTTTTTTTTTTTTCTTTAGAAGAGGCATTCCTAATGTCTGAAATGACTATCTCTAGCAGACCTGTACCAGTTAGGGATTTTTTTCAAACACCCACAGGGTTTTCTCTCAACTTCACACACTCACCAATGATCTTCTTGCCGTGTTTGATCAGCAGCTCCTCGATGACCGCTCCAAACTGTTCGATGGCTTTAGTGGTCTAGAAATCAAATGTAAATCAATAATTCAAGGCAACAAAGCAGAAAAATCCCATATCATATCTAGCAAAGTTAAAGCAAAAAAAAACTGCATACAATGGAAAATGTATTACATGCAAGAAATGGTTTAACGCACCAGTTCGCCGCTGTGTGCCAGCTCAGGATGTACAGTTCCCTGCAGTGTCAGGCCTGTGCTCAAACCTGCCTTCCTACAAACACAACATAAGAAGAAGGCAGTGATATAACAAACATGGCTGAGGATGTGCAAATACACCATTTTCTACACCATGCCATGTGGTGAAAATTGCAGGAGGTGCAGTCCTTCATCTGTGTCTACTGGATCTGTATAGCATCAGTATTACTGTGAAGCATTTAAGTCCCTTTTCAACTGCAGGAACTTTCCCCAAGGACTAGGACCCTTATGAGGAACTCATCGTGTTTCAACCGCAGGGACCAGGGTCTAAATTACTGCTAATTAATGTCGTAACCACCCAAAGTAGATGTGCCACAAACTACATGCTACCGTAGAAACTCCAAGTCCGTATGATATCAGCCTTGTTTTAAGAAATACATGTTTTATTCGTGATGTCATGGAGAAATACAACACTGCCCACAATCCTTATGGTACATGTCCACAGGGGCGTATTTTACCGTGAGGGATCACCTTGGCTCCAAGAATTGGATGCCTAATGGGCTGCCAATAGATACAAGGTGCTCGGCACCCGATTGGATGAATGCCGGAAACTGGCAACAAAATGGCGGCTCATTTGGAACTTTTTGGCACTTATATCACGGAAATAGTTCACCAAAATGTGTTTCTGAAAATGTTATGCAAGAATTAAGCCATGCAGATGTTGAATCGCTTTTTTTTTTTAAATCAACAACGCTTAGTTTAAAAATTTCTCAGGAGTTTCCAGAGGCAGCGAGTCGTGTCAGACGCCTGTGATTTGCATAAAGTAGACTAGACCTCAACTTAATGCAAATGAGGCGCAGCCAACGTGACGCCCCATCTCTCGAATCGCACTGCTGCCATGCTACCAGAATGAATTGCACAGCTGCTGATTTGGACAATGAATGGTAAGCATAGAAAGGACGAAGGCTATGGGCATGTACTGTAAGTGTACCAGCACCATCTCTGATTGGTGGAGCTCACTGTTAATCGAAATGTGTGCCGTATCAGCAAATGGCTAGTAAGGTACGTGTTGCTCCGTGGTCTGCTCAACCGAGCCAAGATGGCAGCTCGTTCTGAAAATTTCTCTATTACAGGAATAATTCACCAAAATGTGTTTCTGAAAACATTTGAGGTGTGAAATAAGGCATGCAGTCACTGAATCTGTCTTCATTTTAGACGACAAAAGTTAGTTTAAACATTTTTGGAGTTTCCAGAGGTAGCAAGTTGATTCGCAATGGTTTATGGGATGAGTACTTCCTCATCTTAGTACAGTCAGTACTCTTAAAATAATTATGTACAGTCTTGTACTTGTGCCTTTTTTCTGTTTTCCAATTTTTGCTCCGAATCAAATATTTTATGGTCACAATTCATCTCGTAGTTTGCTCACTTAAAACTCTGGGTGGGTGGCCAATGTTGAGCTCTATAGTGTACATGAAGTATTTATCACAGGTTTATTAAAACAGGTCAACATTTCTGCAAGAAAAACAATTCTAGTCTGTGAGGTTGAAATTACCCAGTCAACACTACAATTACTGGAACATACTTTGAAAAACTGTGTTAGAGGACAAAGGGGATACAGAAACATGAGGACAAATTAGCTACAGCGATAATAAGATGAGCCTTTTGTCTGCACAGTAACAGCACTCAAACAAGAGCCTGAGTGCAGGAAACTGTGATTGTGTGGTGGCTGTGTTTCACTTCACAGGGAAAATTGAAGGAGGAAATAGATTAAAAAGTACATTTAATTCCCGGAAATGTGACATTTGTACTAATGGACAAGATAACTCCTATCACCTAATGATCTAACAAATTAGCTGTTTCTGCTCAGGCATCAGCTGCAACTGTAAAGCAACGTGATGATGGATTTCCACTTAAATCAATAAATTGCCTCATGCATTGTGCATGTATTGCAAGGGGAGTCCCCCGCCCACCATCAGCTATAGCAGTTTAGCACTTCCTGTACCCCAGACAGGAGGACACAAAGAGTGTGAAGTGAGTGTGAGACTCAACCTTTTGGCTCTCTTAGTGATTTCTCCTGCGAGCAGCCCGGCATTGCCGATGGGGTTCTTCAGGGCCTTCTGTAAGCTCTTCAGCTGGTTACCGGCATTCTGGAGGGACACGCGTGATTTAGCTCTTAATTTAGCAATGACTACTGCTTTTCTCAATCATAATCTTACTATGAGTGATGATGGAAGCACACATGAACACAAAGTGAAAAAAAAAATGGGTTGATGTAGGATGAGACATGTAATGGTTTATGAATACAAAATGCTGCAATCTCATCTAATCTCATCTACTTTGCTTTAAAGGAATACTTCACCAACAAAATTACCATTTGTATATCAATTACGCTTCCTGTGTTACCTTAAGTAAATGGGGATCATGTTTAACAAGAGCAAAACTATATAAAATCATCCGTTTACAAATTCTCACATAACTTATGCAGTATTACCTTAGCCTTGTTTATCCATAAACACATGCATCTTTGATAAAACTAAAACTACTTAAAACACTTTGGACTCGTCTGGACGTAGCGTGCCTGTGCAAGCGTGAGACTACACTAACTTATGGTTTCCATGCGCTCTCTTTCCTCACTGTAGAGCAGAAATCGTTCCCCCTCTGCCATCATGGAGGCTCTTCCAGCCCCTTAAACTAACCTCGAGGGGCGAGGAGAGAGGCAGCTTCTGGAGGAATTTAAAGTGGGGAGACACAGGTGTATCCTCCACAAAAGTCTTTTATTTCGTGGCGTGACATGTAAATGCCGCACCTCCACGTGTGGCACACAGTTTGAAGCAACTGACGTGTTTACAACTGGCGCTATGGAACCAAGGATTTCTCAGCTTAGGCTCCTCCATCTTTCCTCACATCTCTCTCGCTGAGAGGAAGAGACGCAAATAAGTAGTTGTAAATGGATGTTTTAACGGTTTTGCTATTGTTAAACACAGCCTCCATTTATTTCAATTCATCAAGACGGTGTTTTTTTATTCTCTGCTACCGTGGAGGCAACCATTTCGTAAGTGAAGTGTTCCTTTAAGAGGACAAAGAAATCGACAAGGCACTGAGTGTTAAGAAACACAGGCGTAACACAGATCCTTGGTCTAAAAGAATTATAAGGAAGTTGCTTCATGATCACCCATTTGTATTCAAGACTATATGACAAGAAGCAAGCAGAAATCACTTCCTCTCTGCAGATCATCTGTACTTTTCCACATACACACACATGCTCAGATCATTGAGTCAGCCAAGTCTGAAAAAAATCAAACAAAGCTTTCATTTTACCTGGAAGCCATTGAGGGCCACAAAGAGCCTCAGGATGTCGTTGGTGCCCTCGAAGATACGGAAAATTCTGAGATCCCTCATCACTCTCTCCACTCCAGAGTCCTGCAGAAACACACAGAAGGATGACGACCTTCAGTTCGGACTCTGGGAGTATTGGCTACTTTCTTTTTCAACTAAATCCTACCCAGAATAAAAAAACACATATAGCCCATAATTTACTACTACGGATGTACTGAATTTAACTTTTATCGCTAAATCTTTGTAAAACCACACCATGTTTGTGTTTGCATACTGAGCAGCCAACATGAGGCTGTGTTATCTATCTGATCTTACACATACATAGGACATTTTGATCTCTCACAAGTTCAAATCGGGTAGTGAAAACCACCTGCAAACAGGAACAGAGACCGTCAATATTCATTTCTCCATTTTGGAATTCTGTATGTGCATGTTACGGTTCATATTTTTAGGCAGCAGGCAGTGTATTTTGTACAGAAGAGCAGACATGGAAATGTACAGGGCACCACTTCTGACTTGAATTCCTTGGTAAAATGAAACACTGAGTCAAAATGTGCACTGTGAGCAGAACTACTCACAGTCTGGCGATGAATGTTTTCCCCCTCTTCCATTTAGAAAGCTCACACCCAACAACTAATGTCACAAGTTGTAGAAACACGAAGAATTGTATACAGTATATCTGGCTTTATCTTAATTATTAAAAATTCTTTTATTAAGAAGGATGTGGGGCGTTGTCCTCCCTGTATTGTTTTGTTTAAGGGATGAAAGAGACCAAAAAAAAAAAAAAGGAAATGGAACATGGATCACTATGTGAGCTGTTGCTGTGGCGTATCTACATCTTTTCCAATAAAAATATTACTAAAAAAAAGAAACACAAAGGGAAATGAAACACATATAATAAGTGTATTTGTGAAGCTTAAAATTCTGTTGAGATTTTTGTCAACTCTCTAGGCATTTGTGGGATTGTAAACTGTACTATTAAACTAAATTGATTTAAATTGTACAGGGTATTTTGTCCACCCCATGTAAGTGCTCAAGTATAATTTGCACCAAATTTGCCACCTGTTCCAGCAGTTAGTACAGTACTTTAGAATGTGAACTTTCCACTGTATTGAAAGCCTGGCAGAGCAGCACGTCTGCAAGCAGCATTATTGTTTATACAACTTCACTTCGCCCCCATATCCTAAGCTAGCTTGTACTGTCTATTCTTATAAACCTCTTAGCTGTTTTTTTTTTTTTACTTGAAGAAGCCATCATTGTGGTATGTGTGTGTTCTGAGCGTGAGCTTTGATACGAAGCGGCTATGACTCAAGACCACACCGGCAGTGTGTACGAGACATCTGCCTCAGCTACACAAATAAATGTGTAGTGGTTGTTTGAAGCTTGAAGTTTGTTTATAGACCTTTTATTGCTGGCTGATTTCATAATCACTGATAAGCTGATTAATATAAAAGGAAATGCTGTTACTGATCTTTGCAGGGCTAATGTAGAAATTATCTAAAGTGAATATGATGAGTTCAAGGTAAATGGTAATGTGGTAATAGATAACACACAGAGAGTGAGGCAGAGCAGGAAAAACAGTGACTTTTGCAGCAAATAATACCAGTAAAAACAGTATGATTTATTGGAAAAGGAACTGTGGCCTCAAGAAATAAACCGCAAACTAAAAGTCCATTTTGCATATTGTCATAAAGACTAGGCAAATTGACTGCTAATGCCAAATTCGTACCAGAGTAGTAAGAGAGATCATGTGACATGTTGACCTATATTACAAAGAATGTCTTCCCACCTAAAACATATGACCACGCCTCCCAGCTGCAAGAAAAAGGTATTTATTGCAATGAGCTGTACTCCGCCGCTGCCTGGTGTGAATTTGGCATAACAGATTAATAAATAACTGTTTGAATGGATCTTTCAAAGGCGGAGCAGTTTGCTCTACAATGTAGAAAAAGAGGAACAGGAGACTGAAAACACCACGTAATTGGCATTACTTCTTGTTTACATGTTTACTCGTCTGCTGCTCCTTAACCACTAAAACTTACAGAAAAAGTGCTTCTCTAGTCCCAATATCGACACCGCGGGCACATAGTGCTGGCTGATAGTGTGAACGAAAGCAGTACACAAGTAGTACCCAGTGTCATGTTTGTGTTTGACCAGCAAACAGTGTGAGCACCACAACCTACGCCTTAATAGTTTGGAGCCAGCACCTGTGGCTCAGGAACTATTTAAACCCTGGTTCTTGTGGTCAAAATACTAAGAGATATGATAAGATATTCCTTTATTAGTCCCACAGTGGGGAAATTTGCAGTGTATAGGAGCAAAGTGGATAGTGCAAAAACAGAAGCTAAATAGAAATAAAATATGACAATTTAAATAGAAGGGAATATAAAAAATAGGAACAATATAAACAAGTTGAAATGTTACAAATAGGAGCAGTATATACAGTATTGACAGTTGCAAAAGTGGGGAAAAAAGCTACTGCTCAGTCATTGTAATGAAGTTTCTAGTTCCTGGTTAAATTATTAGGTTTCTAAAAAAGTCTGTGGGTTCTTGGAAAAGTTCCTGCAGTGAAAATGGGCTGTTCTATACACAGAGAGGGATTTTTTTGGGGAGTAAAGTGCACGAACTATTAAGACTTAAGTTTCTTAGTTCCCTTCTGGAAAAGTTCCTGGCCCTTCTCTATCCAAAGGAGGTACTTTTTGGGGTAGGAAGTATGGTGCAGACAATGCTGACCTTCGTCCCACTAGTCAAAACCCAGGTCAAGTTCCTGTGTTCATAAAAAGTTCCTTGGTTCTGGAAAAAAGGTTAAAATTTTGCAGGGTATTCTCTCATCTCTGCTTATAGTTTCTCACCTAAAACAAATTTCACATTTCTACTGTGACATTGTGAACTACTTGTTTCATTAACCTGTTACAGGCTACATGTCCCACACAGCTTTTCAGTGGTTCCCGGTACATATGTAACAGGAAGTGGACTGAGCACTCACCTTCATGTAACCCATGCCACCCATAACCTGAATGCATTCATCAGTCACATTCCAAGCTGCTTCCTGTCACAATTAACACAAAAACACATGGAAGCTATTAAAAATGCACAATCACAAATCATCTTAATTCAGCAAACGAGCCTAGAGACATCTAAATTGTCTATATATCACCCTAAGACTTCAGTGTTCCGCAGACAGAGCAGAACATCAGATATTTTGAAAGAGGAGCTGCATTCCCTGGAGGAAGTACTTAATTACAATATATACAAAAGTAGAAACTAAACAATGCATACTTGTACTCTAAAAGCTGGTGTACGAGGCAATTATGCAATCACGTCAGCCAGGCATTATGGGAAATATTAGCTCCGCTGGTACGCATGTTTTACCCATGAAACTGTTGATTAAAATCTTACAGAGGCAAAGATCTTGCTGATGGCAGCTTCTATCTGGAATTCAGTGGCTCCAGTGTCCATGTTGCCGCTGATCATGTAGGCCATCGACTGCAAAAAAGACCCAAAAGAAGTAATGTCAGCATGAATTCATCACATCCTGTTCATGCTGGCTTTTTCAGCACAAGTATATAATAATGCAAAGTGTAAAAGTGGATTAAGATGTTAAGAATTTGTGCTCAAAACATCTTTGCTCGGTAAATTAAAAAAGTGCTTTGTAGGCTTTGCGCTACGCAGAAACCAGTAAGATGGCACAATAATTAACAGAAGTTAATAGTGTAGTTTGTGCTGCTGTTAAACAGGAAATAACACTTTGATGTTGTTAGTTACTGGCAGTATTTCATTCAGTGCCACTTTTATCAGAATCAGCATCAGACAACTTGTGCAGACGCGGTTGTGATAAATGTGAATGTAGAAAATTCACTGTTACGTCCACGGACCTCGGTGACATACTGCAGCATGGTCATGCGAGCAATTTTCTCCTGGATGGCTCCGTAGTTGTGGATCTTGCTCCCGAACTGGGTTCTGTTGGCTGCATGATCCACCTGATGAAAACAGGAAAACGAAGGTCACTATCGCACCTTGGCAGGCTGTGTGTTGTAACAACATCAAACAGACAAACGCTTCCTCATACTTCGAGACTTTTAGAAGCCTATTTTGGGGTGAAATATGTTGTCACTGTCTAGTTTTTGTGCATTAAGAGGAAGTTTGGTTGGGCTGCCGGCGAGCATGCAAGTATCAATCCTGTGGCGAGCTGCAAAGCCCAAAGAAGGAGTTCTCATGACCACACAGGCTCTGGTTGCAAAGAACATGCCACATGGTCTGAATATAAACAACTGAAGTGAAAGTAACTCATAAACAAGCGGAACCACTGAAGGGGTGTGCAATTTCTACATGGCTGTTAGAGAGAATGCCAAGCACATTCAGTATTGTAGTTCTCTAAATGATGCATCTTTGTGTGTATATTTTATAATTATTTCGATGGAAATCTCCAGTCTACAGCATTGCTACAAAAAGATATGTAGGGTTTTAAGTGGATTAGTCGACTAACTGGTTGTTTTGGTCTAAGATTTCTTTAGTTGATTTGTTTTCTATGCCTTTTTCATGCTCAGTGACTTATTTCTAAGACATGTCTGAGCACATCTGTGGTAAACACAAGATTTAAAGTGATGCTTCTATGGGATTCTTTGCAGAGAAACTCAGTTCTACAGATCTGTCGATTAAATGAACGAATCAGTCGACAAAATTATGAGTGTTGGACATCCCTAAATATATGCTATTTACATTTAATATTGACAAGTTAAACTTAGGAAGAATAGGGCCAAAAAGAGGCCCACTTCCTGTAAGTGAAGCAGTATCTAACAAGGCAAGCAGGACAATAATGAGCTTGTAGTCTTTATCTTTCAGTTGTGCCTGCTGACTTGAGGTTACAAATATATGATGGTTCCAACATCTGAAATGTGAAAATTTGCTGCTTTTCTTTGTTTCACATCAGGTGCATCAAATGCATTTTAGTTCATGAACTACAGCCCAACAAGTAAAACAATTAAATGATAACCTATAACAACAAATTTTTCTCGCTGATCTCTCTGTTGTTTCTTCAAACCTGCCAACAATTGATTTATATTCTCCGTTTCTCTCTTTGCAAAAAATTTTCACCGTGATGAGTCTGATACCAACCAAGCACATTGGCTTCCCAACTACCTCTGTGTGGAAACAGGAAGTATGAAAACCTGATACTGTGTCCACTTTTCTCTTTTCTGACAAAGTCATTTTCCACCATTGGCTCCTGCATGAACAGTAGCCTACGCTGGACGTGTCACATGCCTGTACCTAAATACATGGGATCTATAATAGCATATCCAGAATAGGGCCTGCTACTCTAATTAGGACGATGCCACCCCCAGTTGATGAATAGGAATAGAAGAATAGCAAAATTGGAATTAATGACTTCTCTGCAATTTTCAGACTTTGCAAATCATTCAGTTCTGGCCCTCCAGCTGTACATTTGACGCTGCTGTTTTACATAATTGTACATGGAATATTTTTAGGTTTTCACACTAAGGGTCAGAAAAGAGAAGCAAATAGAAGCCATCACCTACTGTACAGCTCTGGGAAATTTATCAGTACTTTCTGTACTGCACAGTACAGAGAGGATTATTTTCTGAGTTTGCATTTTAGTCACATTAACATGTTAATGACAGCTGATTACTAATTTTGTCACTTGTGCTGAGCAGTCAGCGTTAAAATTTGCGTCAGATGTTTGCAGTGTTGATAAAAAAGGTGATTTTTTTTTTTTTTTTTTTCAGATGATGCAATGATCAAACAGACTGACCCATGTCTCTCAGCCTGAGGCAGCTAAGACCATCCCTGCTGTGTCCTACATTTAACTACTGCTTTTGCACCACTATCAGAACAACTTGAATACAAGGATTGAAATGATCACATTTAGGACAGTACTCCTTTATATACTTACCAAAATATATATTTAGTTACAGTCAGTCAAGAAAACTTTGAGTGTTTAAGAAAAACAACAGACGAGACCAGAGCACGTTTGAATCTTTGGTGCCTGCAACCTCTGCAGGAAGTTGCATAGCAGAAACAGGCCATAGTGAACTAAAAGAAGGGAATTTCCCACAACCCCACAACAAAGGAAATACATGACTGAAGCTTCAGGTGTCAAAACGACAAGACAAGTAAAAGCAATGCAGCAGAGGGGAAACACGACAACACATAGAGACATAAAGCTATAAGTGCTCATCCACTGATGTCACTTCCCTTCTGCTATCACTTCCCTTCCCGTCTACATTTACGGTGCTAAAGGTACTCACAGCTTTGTTGATGACTCCCTTCATGGTGCCGGAGAGGGCGGCCGCCATGCCGAAGCGCCCGTTATTCAAGATGTTCATGGCCACCTTGAAACCTTCGCCCACCTCGCCCAGCAAGCAGTCAGCTGGCACGCGGACATTATCGAAATAGACCTCGGCTGTGTTGGACGCCTTGATGCCCATTTTCTTCTCTGGAGGGCCACTGGGATTAAGAGAATGAGTGATTGTAAAGGGGAAATAAAAAATATAATGAGATTACATGAGACTGAAAAGAGGAAAAAAAAAATACAAATTCCAACCTCTAATTGCCATTAAAAGGATAGTTTGGGTGTTTTGAAGCAGGGTTGTTTGAGGTACATATCCATAATCAGTGGATTATCTACAGTAGATTACGGTCAGCATGCCCCCAGCTTGGAGAAGCAGACAGGATCGGTATCAGTTAAAATGTACGCTATGTTTAGAGCATTTTCACAGTTTTACTTTGCCATGAGACAGCTAAACAGTCTATGTTTCCAAAGGTGGAATTGAAGCTGGTATCCACGCTCTCGCCAAAGCCATTGAAGAAAACAGTAATTTTACCTCGCAGAACATGGGAGTTGGTAGTCTACCGCTGCCTCCATCAGTAAATTTGCATTATTGTGTGACTTTGATCAGTTCAGATTCACCAAAGTCACACAATAACACAAACAAGCTAACCAATCGAGGCAGCGGTTGACCAGCAACCCCCATGTTCTACGAGGAAGTGGTAGCTTCGGCGAGAGCATATATGGATACATCGGCTTCAGTTCCCCGTTGAAAGAGACTGTCTTGAGGCAAGGTAAATCTGTGAACATATTCTAAATACTGTGTACACAAACTAATGTTGACTTTTTAGGTGGGTATTTCTTTTAGGTGGCGTGTTGACCATCATCTACTTTAGTTAATACACTGACTATGCGCAAGTATCTCATACAACCCCACTTCCAAACAACCAAACTGTCCCTTTAACATTAAAAACATTAAATCATGTCATGGTCTTTGGTGATAAACTGTCAAAAATGTAAAGAAAAGGTGTGTTCACTCACTGTGTCACTCCCCCAAAGCTCTTCTCCACAATGAACGCCGAGATCTTGTCCTTCATCTCCCCAGTCTTTGGATCTTTTATGGCTGTCTTGGCGAACACTGTGAAGATCTCAGCTAGACCTCCATTGCTGACAAGAGAAAAACGAGATTAACTTTGAGCGCTTACATTGTTATTAGACTAATTGCACAATGTTGCCTCCTTGTGGGGAAAGAAATGAAGAATTCTGATTACTGTGTCCTTACCTGATCCAGATCTTGCTTCCATTGAGGGTGAAGTACTTTCCACAGGGGGACTGAACAGCTGTGGTCTTGATGGAGGCGGCATCAGAGCCACTGGCTGGTTCGGTTAGGCAGAAGGCGGCTACATTCTCACCTGGATGTCAAACACATACACAGACAACAGAAATGATCCAGCAGCTCTACATTCTGCCTTCATCAGATTACAGCATGTTCCTTTTTAATTAGGGCTGTCCAAATTAACACAATAATAACATCTTAACACAGATTTGTTTTAACGGCAGTAATTTCTTTAACGCATTAACGACAGTTGCAATTTTTAGGTTGTAGCGGGCTGTTTTAAAGCTAGTGAATATGGAATCCATGGTACCAACCAAGTCATACTAGCTTGTCCCGAATGAAGCTAAATAACGCTTCAAACTTACGGCAAATTTTGGCGACAAAAAACTGGCATGCCCATTTTCAAAGGGGTCCCTTAACCTCTGACCTCAAGATACTGTACGTGAATGAAAATGGGTTCTATGGGTACCCAGGAGTCTTCCCTTTACTTCCCTTTTCTCTCTTTATGATAATCACATGCAGTTTCAGGCAAGTCATAGTCAAGTCAGCACACTGACATGTTGGGCTCGAGTTTGCCATGTTATGATTTGAGCATATTTTTTATGCTAAATGCAGTATCTGTGAGGGTTTCTGGACAACATTTGTCATTGTTTTGTGCTGTTAATTCATTTCCAATAATAAAGATATACATACATTTGCATAAAGCAGCATATTTGTCCACTCCCATGTAAATAAGTTTTGATATGTACATTTTGAAAAGATAAAAAATGTGCAATTAATTGCAATTACTGTGGACAATCATGCGATTAATCACAATCATGAAAGTGTGTTAGCTTCATGAATATGAAACAAAACTGTGCAGTAGTACATGTGTAGTCTTGTCTTCTTACCTGTGGCGAGCTTAGGCAGGTACTTCTCCTTCTGGGCTGCATTCCCAAAAAGCAAAATGCCTTTGAAGCCGATGGACTGGTGGGCACCCAGAGTGATGCCAACGCCGAGGTCATGACTGCCAACGATCTCAACCAGCCGGGCGTACTGTAGGATGGGGGTTATCACATTAGACTCATTGCGCTCGCCTGTCTAACAGAATTATCCACTATGCAGAGTTTACTAGTAAACATCCATAAATGTAATCGAGCAGACGTACCTGTGTGTTTGAGAGGCCGAGGCCGCCCAGGTCAGCTGGCACCTGCAGGCCAAAGGCGCCCATTTCCTTCAGGCCCTCCATTGTGTGATCTTCTACTTTCTCCAACGCGTCGTTCTTAGCAGGATCATTCACCTCCTGCCCAACAGGAAGCAGAAACATGGAGGGCAATTTATGAGGGAAGTCGACAAACCTATCCAAGAGCTCAAAGAGATTTGAAATTACCTCGAAAAATTTGCCGACAGGCCCCACAAGCTCTCGAAGAAACTGCTCCTGCTCCTCATTCATGGCTGTGGCACAAACAAGAGTTATTTCATTACAAGTCTTTTCATTTCAAAAGAGCAAACCGACGTTAACATAATCTCCTCTGATTTACCTGAGGGGTAGGGAAACACTTGGGCAGTTGCGATCTGTCCCTTGAAAATGTTGACAGCAAATGACTTGGATTCCTGTGGGAAGTCAAACATAGCATGTGTGTATGTGATATTTACAAGCTCGCAGTCTTTCCTGCATTTGTTGGTGCATTGCTGCATTATACACATGTGCATGCTACTAAACAGGGTCCCATTCATAAAAAAACCTGCTTCACAGGACTACAAGAGGTCCAAAACTTGACAGGGTGCCTTTAATTCTTAAGGCATATTGACTAGATTGATACAGCTGAGGTTTAACAATGATTTTAAAAAACACAGAAGAATAACAACATGATCTCAGATATAATAATTAGATACAGTTAATTAACATACTTCAGCAACTGTCTTCTTAACCACTTTGGTGGCAGCTTCAGTGCCGATTGCTGCTGGCTTCTCCAACACCGCCTGAAGACAAAGAGCAAAACAGAAATTGAAGAGATGAGAGGATGAGCTAGGGCTGAATGATTTGGAAAATAAATACCTGACTGAAATTATTTTGACTCAATACAATTCATGATATTGGTGGGAATGATCATTTTTGCATAATTATTCTCATTTTCATTGCAAAATATGATCACGTTGTGATTTTCTATGAGAATCTATGCCAAACAAAGATGGAATATGATTTGTAAGTCAGGACATCTCTGCTGCACCACAATCCTTATTTCAGAATAGTATAACAAAGCATGGAGCAGCACAGATTACAACATACATACCTTTAACAATATTATGCAATTTGAATATTGCACTAGTCCATATTGCGATCTTGGTAAAATTCAGATTAATTGTGCAGCTCTATAATGCATTTATGAACAGTTCATCAGTTCCAATGCAGAAAATAGAAGCTGAAATAACATTTGGTGTAAAAGCGCATATTGCTTAATGGCTGGGGAAAAATGTGACGTCAAAAGATGTGACTGTAAAAGAGGGGCAGCGTGCTGTTCAGCGTTGTTAAAGGACCAGTGTGTAACATCTGGGCAGCATCTAGCTGTGAGGTTGCAGGTGCCAAGCGTGTAGAAAATCTACGGTGGCAGACGTGAAAACGTGAATGGCTCCATCTAGAGCCAGCTGTTGTAGGAGTAGCATAGCTCATTTGGATAAAAGTCGTAGAAGAAAATGAGAGAGTGCGGCGCCGAATGTGTACAGTTAAGTGAAGGAGAAGACAAAGTTAGTTTAGCTCTGAGAGTATCAGGTCAATGTATAGTGGAAGTTTTGGTTCGTACATAAATAAATGCTGCAGCTCCTCAAGATGAACAAAGCTTTCCTGTGTCTTGTTTCTTATGAGTTAACTCCAGAGCGAGCAACGTTAGAAACATGGCGGTCGGCTCTGCAGAGAGGATCCGCTTCCTATGTAGATATAAACGGCTCATTCTAAGGTAACAAAAACACAATTTATATTTTCAGGTGATAGTACACAAAAGAAAATATACTTTCTGCCAATAGGTCCCCTTAATTGGGACACACCGGTCCTTCAATACATTCAGTGATCAGAATCCAGCGCTATAAACCAAAGAAAATATGGGTGAAAGTTTTTCCCCTGGGCAAAGATGCACTGAGGACTGATCATAAGCTCTAAATGGGTGAGAGGTCATCACTCAGCTGAGTCACCAAGCAGCACGAGTATTGTGCACAGACAGTGTGTATTATACAAATAGAGTGACAGGGTAATGATAGGATTTCTTACACGGCTGCTGTATTGTATATTATTGTAAGATAATAAATCGGTACCTCAGATTGAACCTGTAATATAGTAGTGTTTATGAAAGTAAGTCAAATATAATATACCTGAGTGAGTGGATGAGTATCACAATATATTCCTTACTCAATACAGCCTGCATACGCCCAGGAAAAAAAGCATTTAAGCTCATGTCAAAGCTACACATTGTTCTCTGAGCTCAACCCGCTGCTGCTCTTTATAGACATGAAGCCCACTGACAAACGATTCGTTACTTTCACTGAAATAAATCAGTCGTTCAGCATCATTTCAGTCACAGTAAGATCCAAGAACTTTGAATGAGAGGCAAATTAGGTTGGAAGTTGGCAGTTAGCGTACCGTGTACGTTTGCTTATCTACAGTATTGAGAAAAACTGACAGAAGTGTGTGTCTGTGAGTGAGTTAAAGGTACAGACAGGGTTAGTCTGGCTGTGCTGTCGCAAACCTTAAATATAGGAAGAATGTTAATTATCATAGGACTTTATTTTAAAAGCTCACAGATGCTATTACATGCTAAAGTGCTGCTGCTAGTATATAAACTAGCATGCTTTGGTCATATAATATATTATAGTTTATGCAGTGTTTGATCAAGTAATAACTCCGTTCTCATTCCTCTAAAGGTCACTGCAACTGATACTAATACTGATACTAACAGGGCTGACCCAAATGCTTCGAAGTTTTGACTGTTGCCATGGTAATCAACCTCCAAATCAGTACTCAAATGCTTTGTTTTGTTTTTGGTTATGTAATAATACAGTATAAATCCCTAAATAGCCTATGAAATAATGTATGTTCCCACATTATTCATTTTCAGCATTTATTATTAGTATTGTGTACAGTAGTGAAACAAGGGAGATGGAGACAGACAGACAGAAGAACATGTCCGCCTTCTGCACCACGATATGAAGCAAAGCTTTAAATACCTTTGAATATTTCTCAACAAAGCTTCGAAGCCCGAAAAAAGGTACTCCAGACAGCCCTAATAGTGTAATAATAACAGTGTAAAACAGTGTATTGTGATGCTTTCTGTGACGGTTATTATACCATAAAACTCTCATACCGTACAACCCTAGAGCCGAAATGTATATAAATGCCTGTACTGACATAAAATGAATTTCTAATTATGCATTTTCTTTGTTTCTGGATTTTTTTCACACATGCACAACAAAACTGTGTCTGTCGACCCATTAAACCTCCTGCTCTCTGTCATCGCATATGCTGTGCTTTAAAGCAGCTGAATTCATTCATGATATATTTGTTCTAATTTATATTATATTTCTGCCTCTGCTTCAACCAAGCTGCTAAAAAAAAAAGTGTTTGGGTCATGACATCACCAGAAAAATAAACAAAAATACTAGCTGTGCTGCAATTTCACCTTTGTTGACATTTAAACAGGTTATCATCTAACTAAACACAGAGGCTGTTAACACACCCAAATGACAAGTACGGTGCTGTGAAAAAGTATTTGCCCTCTTCCTGATTTCTTAGATTTTTGCAGATTTGTGTTACGACCCCAAAGTCGTATGAGTATTTATTCCTGTATTTTGGTGTATGTGCTGCAAAGTGCTCTGTGGTGGATTTTTTTTTGTTGTTGTTTTCTTGTGTGTGTGTGTGTGTGTGTGTGTGTGTGTGTGTGTGTGTGTGTGTGTCTGTGCGTGTGTCTGTGTGTGTGATGAGCTTCTTTGGGTGGCTGATTGCAGGTAGGCGTGGAGGTCTGCTGCTCGGTTCCAGCCTCCAGCCGCAGATTTAAAAAGCTGGGTTTCTTCAGTCCCAGGGGGGTTTTATCTTTTGTTGCCTTTATGTTTGAGTAGGGCAGTTGAGGGTCCATAGTTCCATTTGGTTATTTTTGCCATTACCTACCCTGACAATTGCTTATTGAATAAACCTTTAAAAAGGGCTGTACATCCCTTGTTGCTGGTGGTATTTGGGAGCTCGGGAAACGGGAGCCTCATTGTTCATGTTGCACCAGGTTTCCCCTGCGCCGGGTTGTAACATTTATCACATTTAAATGTTTCAGATCATTAAACAAATGTTAATATTAGACGGTTATTAGGTTTAGGGGGCAATTACTTTTCCACATAGGGCCAGTTGCATGCATTGCATTTTGTATTTGCTTGAGTTATCTTTGTCTACTATTAACATTTGTTTAATGATCTGAAACATGTAATTGTGACAAATATGCAAAAATATAAGAAATCAGGAAGTGGGCAATTACTTTTTCACAGCACTGTATGTGTGTAAAGCACTAAATACCTCTGGACTAGCATTTTAAACTGCATGACTGTATTACATATTTTCTGATAATATATGCAGCGCTATAACTGCCTGAGCTGAACCCTGGTGGTCTGGACAACAGCCGTGTCACCCACATTCATGGTGTCACCTTTAAAACTGAGTCATGTGACCAGTGAACTTTCCCCCACTTCCAACAGGGGGGGGTGCCAACGTTATGTCAGCCAAGCCCTGTAATGTAGGCCAAAGAAGGACAACAAACAGACTCTAACATATCATAAAACCCCAGCAAGCAGCAAGCATATCTGACAGAGTGGAACCGGGTTATCTATTATAATGAACTATTAGGTTGATGTTACCTCTGCGGCCTGACTGGCGTAGAAACGGGCATTTTGCACAGCAATGACAGCTCCGGCATGACGCTGACCTCTGTAGTCCCGACAAGAAATGAGAGGTGACTTTAACTTTTTTTTCCGTCAAGCAAAGAGTCGTTATGTCATGTTCGTCAATAGACGATAGGATCAATAGTAGCTTTACTTACCCAGACAGTACGGGAGGAATCCTGAGAATGGAGCCGCACAGTGCGGACGACTGGCTCACTTTACGAAGCAACATGGTTTCCTTTTGTTCTAAAGGGATTATAAGAAGCAGAGAGACACAGTATTTGGCTAAATAACACACAAACAACTTAGAAAACAAGGCAGTTTAGCTATCCGCTACGTAGCAGCGTCGGGTAACTTAGCTAACAGCTACGTAGCGACGCTGGTTTGTTTTGTAATTTGGCCATCTCGGACAAAAATCCGGAAACTCCAGTTAAAATATTTCTATCCCTTCTATCGAAAATTAAGAACATAAATATATAGTACACACCAACACAGGTTATATTAGGACAGGCCCCGTACGACTGTCCAGTAGCCGACTGTTCCTCCAAATGACACAGTAGCCTGATTTTTCCTTTGCGGAACGGTCGTGTTTAAAAGACAACCCGCAAATTGCGAAATCTGACCGGAAAGCTACAAGAACTCTCGCGAGATTCTCTGCCCGACGACCTATCCTTACATTAACTATTTGAAGTCAGTGTCTTACCTTAAGTATTGGAGTCGAACACCCAAATTTAACTATTCCAGCTCAATGTCTAACCCTAACTATTCAAGACCAATGCCTAACCATACCCATCTCGCGAGAGTTTCCTCAGCTCGCGGGTTACCTTCTGGGCGCGACCCTTTCGGAAAACGGCTCGCAGGAAAATATGTTTGCGGTGCTTCATGGGATATGTAGTTTTTCAGTATCGGAAAAAAGTCTCTATGGTAAAAGAGCACAAATTAGAACAACATTAAAATATGTTAATATTGTCATTACAGACTAAATATAGTCAGTAAAAGTAGCAATACTGTACCATAAAAATACAAAAAATGCACTGTCAGTTATCATTGATGCAATAACTTGTAGGCAGTACTTAAATGTGGTGATATGGACCTAACTGTAACTGTTTCATATACTGTTGTCTAATTTAATTTGTTATGCAACATATTTCATAAACTGATCATGTTTTGTATGTAAAATGTTAACATGAAAAGTTACTAGTGACTATGGCTGTTGATAAATGTAGTCAAAAGTGCAACATCCTCTGAAATGTACAAGTAGAAATAAAAAAAATAATAATAATTGCATAGAGTTCATGAGAAAAAATACTTTCACCACTGGTGTCTTCACAATGACAGTGTAGCTGCTAGTTTTATCTAGCTGGAGGCTGTTGTGCATCGCTCTGAGCTGTTTACATTTCCATTTCCGCACCAGGTAAAAGTTAAATAGGAAAAGTCAGTACTGTAGGATACAGGATATGCATATCTGTGTTTACAGTAAATGGATTTGTGTAGCGATGTGTTACATGAAAATTCACTTTTGAGTTTTCATGTAAGTCATACAGAGCAAACAGGATATTTGCCACACAACGACACCCAAAAAACAAACCCCACAACAATGAAAAAACCTGTGGCAGTTCAGGAGAAAACAACAAATTGTAACTCCCCACTGTACGTAACACCATGTCACATGTTAGATATTTATATTATTCATATATGTATGACAGATTTTGTCAGTCAACTCATCAGTTTTGATCTGCAAACCATGTGCAAGTATTTACTTTGCAAATTGTATGTACTCTTTTGCACATGTGCCAAAACGTTCAATCTCCTTGTTTATAAAATTGTGCAACTTAAAAAGGACCTATTGTGCTATGAGTGTTGAGAATTTGTTTGTGCATGTAAAACGAATGCAAATTCACAGAGCCCTAACTCCACACCAAAGGGAGTTAACAGTGCTCCTGAACTGCCCGAAACATCTCGCCTTTTCTTCTGTAACATGGTGATGCCATCAAGTAACACTTTTGCAAAACACCTGCCTTGCAGCTAGTTTGGCACGACCTCAAATAAAACTAGTTAGAACAGAGCTGGAGCAGAGTCCAAAGAGTTTGACTTGGTTGACCAATCACAACAGTGGGCCAGCTGACCTATCAGGGCAGACTGGGCATTTTGGGAGTGTTTCAGACTGTGTCAGGGTGAAAACAGGTGCTACAGCACAGCTAGTATGAGAAAAATTAAGCGTTTTTTGAACATTAAAGCATGTAAACATGTTCCAGTAGAAACCCAAAATACAAATATGAACCTGAAAATAAACACAAGTCTTCTTTATCTAACACCTTTTGAAAAATGACTCATCATGCTAACCAAAATCCAGATATCTACAGCATATCATGATCAGCATACAGTATGTGCAACATACCTGTTTTTATTTACGTAGTTGAATGAAACATTTTGCTTGTAATGGGACATTTTGTGGCTTTGCTTTTACTTAATACAGAGTCAATAATATCATCATCTGGTCATCTCTCCCCTCTAAAATAATGAAGTCTGGCCAGTATGTAAGTATCAAATTTATTCTCAAGTACACAAACAAAGGTGTCATTCTTTTTTTTTTTTGAAATGTTGAATCTTCATTTAGCACCTTAATAGTTCGGTTATACATGATTTTATATAGTCACTCATACAAAAATGAAATGGGTGAATAATGCGAGTCAGTAACATAAAAATAAGCATGGGGGCATTTGGATCACAGTTACTTAAGATATACACTGTATGTAATCAAAAAGTACCGCTTTCAGCATCTCGTCTTTTCACCTATTAGTACCGTTAGAGTCCCACACCGACAACTCCTCAGAGTTATTTGACGACTAGGCCTAGACAGTGATCACTAAACACAAGTTCACCTGACATTTTTGGACCGGTTTTCTTTTCACATTGCTGTTCTGTGTTGTTGCATTTACATAAGAGTAGTAGATATATACAGAGGAGTTCATTGTCAAACAATGCTGGAACAAGTTATTTCATGTACCTGGAGTGTAGAAATGTCTTTAAAAATGCAAAGAGTAAGGCACTCGATATACTCCTGTGCTGCCAGAAAATATGGCATGATGATCCAGATATGTATACAGGATTGCATCCTTTTCAAGTACACAGTGTACCTGGCACCCTCTACTGTTAAACTGTGGTCTGTGCGCTTCCTGGATGGACAGCTCTGACATTCAATAGCAGGTTTGGGATGGTGCTTCCCCCCTAAAACATCATTTGGGTTTTCATTTGGATTGCAAACATCAGAGAGCTGAGCAGCTCTGATTGGGAATCAAAATCTTTTGAGTTTGTTTTTTCAGGAAGAACAAGCTCGCTACTGAGATAAGAAAGTAGAACTGTTTTTTTTCTGGATTTAGGGTTGAAAAAAACAATTGTTATGTAGTGGATTTCAAAGGAAGGGAAACTAGACTTTGTAGACTTATAGTCAGACCATATCCCACAGTAACTGTTTTCGTTTTGTCTTATTTTCTTTGTCAATGTTAAACCCTGTTCTCACCAAATTTGTAACAAGTGCCCTAAATCCAATAGGCCCTTGTGAGCTCAAAAAGCTATCACCAGATCCTCGTCAAAACAAGTGGGAACCGTACACTAACTTCACATGAATGGTCACTCAACACCAAGACAGAAAAACTACATGACATCCACGAAGAACTCGCTGGGGTTGCCCATGGCCAGGTGGAACGACTGACGGGACGCAGTCAGCTCTGGGGGCACGGCGCCCAGGTCACGGGTGGGCGGGGCGCCGGGGGCCCCCCTGGAACAGAGGAGGGGGGCGGGGGTAGAGCCGGGTGCATCGCTGCCGTGGCCAGCTGCTGCGTGTGAGGAAGAGCGTGAGCGGCCGCCATGGCCGGGTGTGGGTGCTGGGGTACCATCATCACCATCATCGGGTTGTAAGGCAGGATGCCTGGTGGGTAGGGAGACATGTGGGGCGGTTGGGGAATGCGGTGGTGATGCGAGCGCTGGGAGGAGGCGTGGCTGTGCTCGCTGGGGGCGGCCGAACCGTGGCCGCGCCTCAGACTGCTGCGGGTGGAGTATTCTGATTCGCTACCGCTGCCTGAGCGCGAGTCGGCCCCGCCGCCTTCTCCGCCCCCGCCGGAGGGGGATTTCTCCCCTCCGCCCACGGTGCTGCCTGGACCTTTATTGCTGCGACGTCGCTCGCCCTCGCTTCTCGTCGATCCGCTGCTCCGGCTCCCTGGGGGCAGAGGCAAAATGCTGTTAGATGAGATTCAAACCAGTTGGAGCAGTTGAGCTTCAAGACTGTCACATTTTTTCTACACGGTCACATTTGTAAGAACATTTTGATGCTGGACAGCATTCCTTTTAACAACAAGAGACCAAATACTGTTATCCTTTCATAAACATCCAGTTTTGGCAGTTAACTCTCAACTCTCTGATGTCTGAGCCTCCCTCCCATTTTTAACAGCACTATTAACTAACTACTAACTACTAACTACAAATCCAGGCTGGAACAGAGCCTTTCAACAGTATGTCAAGTGGCTCTCTCTTCATATGTCTAGATAAGGCTGTTATTTGAAAAACGATTTAAACGACTGAGTTACAGAAGCTGGTGAAGAGGCTGGCCAGGACATGACGTCATGACTTCGCCTCTCTGTTGTACTTCCATAAAGTTGGACGACTCACAAGAGACAGATTTTCTTTTCCTAACAGTGAAAATTGATCCAACAAAGGCCAATATATCTATATTTCTTTTTGTCTGTCATATATGTCCCAAAACAATGAATCCTACAATTCCCATAATGCAATAATGTCTTAATTGTGTGTTCTATCAATAACCCCGATGCCATCCCCGGTTCACCCCCGGTTATTTCTAATTTCTTATTTTTATTTATATTCTCTACATATGTTGTGTTATGTGTTGTACCATTATGTACATCATTTACATGTTATATCGTCCTTTATTTCTATTTAGCTACATTTCTATATACGTTTAAGAGCAACTGTAAACGTCCAAATTTGCCCCGGGGATCAATAAAGTTTTTTATAAACAAATAAACAATAATTATTCTTCTATAGCAGAAACAGTGGCTATAAAAGAACTGATGGTATGCGTTGGACAGTAGTTCTACTACATATTCATGATTTGTAGCTAGTGACGCATGCAAATCAGCCAGTACAGTCCTTCAATGTCCCTTCAGATTTGCACGGTCTGTACTCACCTTCACTATGCTGGCTGCCGGTGCTGCCGGGGGCGTAGCTGTAGCTGGTGAGCTCGTGGTAAGGAGGTGGCTGGCTGGAGAAGGCATGTGTTGGGTAGGGCTGGTAGGGGAAGGTGTGCATCATGGGCCACGGGGAGGCCCCGGGGAGAGGCAGGGGGGCCAAGGTGTCCTGGTCTGAGGCCCCGCTGGAGCCATCATTGTCATTCAGGGAAAGGTTGGCCATGTCTGGGTGGAAGATGAACAACGGAAGGAGTCAATCTTCAAACATCATAGCAACTAAACACGAAATATCTGCTGGAGCGTGTAGACAGTTTGTTGTTTTTATGTTAAAATGCTTTCTGGGATGGCAGCGCATTAGATAAACCCTTTCGTAACTGAAATGTCACATGACTGCAACCACCAGTGTGTCCACAAAAGGCATGTGTGCAAATGTGATTAAGCGTAACAATCCATGCAAGCCCGTCAGTCAGGCAGTTACTCACAGTTCTCACAGTCACTTAGATCCCCGAAGACGTAGTAGCATTGTTCGGAGAAGGTGATCTTGTTGACAGTGTGTCGGATGAAGCCGGCCTTCAGCAGGTTGCTGGCGTACTTCCTGGCCTCACGGCGGTCCTGGAATCCCTCAATGTGGTGGAAGAGCCACTCAACTACGTCTGAGCCTGGAAGAGGATGCAAAAGATGTAAGATAAGGTAGAACTTAAATCATCCCAAAAGTAATATTTGTGATAAATATTCCCAGTATCCATACATACAAAGTATAATAAAACAATGGAAAAGAGTTCGATGCAAAAAAATGACTGCTGTATTTTAAGTGGATAAACCAGCATTATTCCTATGCAATAAGTGGCCATTTGGTCTGCTGTTCCCAGAACAAGATTTCAACAAAAAATATTTAAATTAAGTTGCATCAGTTAAGAGTGTGAGTAACATTTTTGCAGACCGTTTAATAACACTACAACCATTAACAAAATAATAATAATAATAATAATGCAATTTTTCCAGAGCTGATGATGGAAGTAGCTCAGGAGTAAACCTTCCTTCTCATCTCTGCTGAGAGTTGCAAATGCACAGTACCGATCGGGCACTCACGAGAAAATGGTGGCTGATAAAGAGGAAAGTTTTTTGAGTCGAAGCACAAGCGAGCATTTCAATTATCCTGGAAACCGGAGTTTAGTTGGTTGGCGTTCGAGTATGTGGACAAAACTCCGGATTCATTTTTTCGATTTCCTTTTAGTTTTCAGAGTGTTTGCTGGTTTTAGTTTAATTTCATTATTTTCAGAAGAGTTTAGTTTTTATTTTTAATTTTACATTAGTTTTAGTGTTTGTTAGGACTTCCTAAAATGTCTCAGAAGTTTGTTGCCAATTTTCTGTAAGCTGTAAGTCGAGCAGTTGCAGCGCTATCTCCTGGTCAGGCCCATTCAATCTCTGTGGTTCAATGTCAGGAGAGTTGATTTTAATTTATGCAGTTTCATTCTTTCTATAGTGTTATATTACAGCTAAAAAACTAAAACTGACATTCATTTTTCATTTTTATTTTAGAAGTTTTAAGTTTTACCCAGGCAACATCATTTCAGTTTGGTTTGATTTTTGGAGTTTTTATTTTGTTTCAGTTTACTGAAAACATTTTTCACTGCATATTTTTGTTCAAGTTTCAGTTTTACTATAAAAGCCTGCCACTTGACTAAACAGGGAAGTGGAAAAAAAAAAACAACAACACTGAAACGTTCAAAGATGCCACTGAACATCTCCAGCTGACAACAAAAAAAAGGCTGTTGAGAATTAATTAGTAACAGTATTGTGGCTTGTAATTTAAAGCATCAGTGCAGTTCAACAGCTGAATGCCTGATTACCTGTACAATGTTGGATTATTACTCTATTGTGAAAAAATGCACCTTGAAAAATATCCTTATTTTTATTTTCAAAAACATAAAGTGGATAAACACAGTTGATGTAATCACTCCTTGTGATTCACTTGCAGGTGATTCTAATTTAGCAGATGCCCTGTAGAGGTTTTCCCTCCTACAAGTCACATGGTTTTAATTCAGAGAGCATAATGGCCGCCCTGTAAAGCCCTGCGAGGCACAGAAAGCTCATGTAACTAATGAACTTTGTCTCAGCTGTTTAGTCTCACCGAGGAAAGCGTTGGGGATGGTGATTTTCAGCCACATGCGGTCCCTGACCTCCAGACCCGACTCTGGCGAGGCCATGGCCTTCGCAACCGACGCCATGTCGGAGTGCAGTGATAAGTTGAAGTCATCGAAACCTGGAGAGAGCCAGAGGCATTTTAGGGAAGGTGAAGAGGAAGAAATGTAGACATACAAGGAAAGATTACAGAGATGAAATGTGGGTCAAAACAAGAAGGCCAGGAGTGTAATTTGAAAGGCAGCAGACTTCATTTATCACAACACATAACAACAGCAACAAAGGCAGAAAGACAGATGTGAAAGATGATTCTTAGCCGATGTTGTTAGGAGAGAAAGACAGAAGAGACTGTAACAGGAAAAAGATACTTTACACTTTGAGAGGATCGTGTGGATATGAGAGACACTGAGAATAAAAAGGAGAGGTGAACACAAAGTGGGAAGAGAAGAGGCTCTCACGTTCGGTCTCAGTGACGGAGGAAGAAGAGGTGATGGTGCTGAGGGAGGAGCTGCCTGGGAAGGGGGGTAGGCCCCGGTCATCGCCACAGAGTGGCTCACCCACGCTGCTGGGTCAATGGGTCTGATTGGTTCATCTACACAGGTGGAGAAGAGATTAGGAGAGTGAGCCTGGCATCATTGAAATACCAAACACAACAAGAAAAGGGAGTATTCCACTTACTGCGAGGCAGAGTGAAGTAGCCTTGAGGAGAAGGATCCCAGCACTTAGCCACTGTCAGAATGATGGGCCTGGCAAACACCAAACAGCATTATAATCATTGCTGATCACTTGCATATGGAGACAACTTGAAAATTATTCTCTGGTTTTATCTAAAATGAGAAAAATGGCAGCTCACCCTGGCTTGTGTACAATCTCCCTCAGCACCCGCACTGCATCGTCGTTACTCATGTTCTCAAAGTTGATGTCATTCACCTTGGAGGATTTTGAAGAATAACAAAAAGATTTTATTTAGACTGAGAGATAAATACAGCTGAAATGATTTGTCGACCGACAGAAAAATAACAATACGCAGATACTTTGACAACTGAATTGATGAAGTCATTATGTCAGGATATGCTGTCATGTTTTTTTACTTTTTGGTTTCAGATAGTGAGTGAGACTAGAGCTGCAACGATTAATCGATTAGTTGTCAACTATCAAATTAATTGGCACTGACAGATAAGTACAGCTGAAATGGTTAGATTATAATATGCAGCTATTTTGATTAAAGATTAATCAGTTTGAAGTCAAAATTCTCTGATTCCAGCTTCTTGGTTCTTTTACTCCTCTGTAACAGTAAACTGAATATCTTTGACATTTGAGGACATCATTAGGCTTTGGGACATTTTTCATAATTTTCTGACATTTTATAGACTAAATAAGTAATCTATTAATCAATAAAATAATCAATAGATTAAGTGACAATGAAAATAATCATTAGCTGGGCTTAAGGAAATGATGGCGGACATTTTTCAGTATTTTTTGTCATTTTATAAGCCAAGTGACTCATCAACTAAAGTGAGAAAATAACTGGCAGATTAATCCTTAATGAAAATAAACCTCCGTCACAGTCCTACACAAAAGTACTGATTTAATTTACATGCATTTAAAAAGGAGACTACATCAGTGACTATGTTTACATGTGCACTATTAAGAATATGACAATAATATGAATTCTGGTTTTCTGAATTATTCCCAATGGCGCATTTCCCGATTAAGACATGTGGGATATGCAGATATTATTCGGGGTTTAGGTGCATTCTTTGTGAATATACTGTGCATTCAGAATAAGTGGGGTTTTTACAACAGTTACACACAGTTTCAGTTCACTAAGCTTCTTGCCTGTTTACGGCCAGCTCTATGTGTTGTACATAAAACCAGCTAGCTGACAGTTTGCAGAGATGCATGCCCAAAAGAAAAGCCCACATCTGTAGTCAGAAGGAGAAACACACCTGAAAGGTGTGGATGTCAACGGGATTTTTGCATATGCACTAATATCGCAATGCCAATCTTTTGTAGATGGTGGCTGAAGGAAGGTAAATGGTTATATTAGTGGAAAATTCATATTCACACACAGCTTGGCAGGAATATGTTTTTTTTAGAATAAGGGCAAAAAACTGAATACTTTGACTATGTTTACATGTACAGTGCTTCTTTGGTATTTACTTAGTTTAGTGAAAAAAACTGTAAACACAAACAGATGTGTTCATTTATCTTTCTGAATTAATAACAATCAAACATCTGAACTATAAATGTTTCTGACCTGGAAAAGATCCTGAAATGTACATCACAAAATCTAAAAACAAAGCTACACCAGTAGGGCTGCAAACTAATGATTATTTTCACTGTCGATTAATCTGTTGATTGATGAATATATCAGAAAATGGTGAAATATGTTGATCAGTGTTTCCTAAGGCCTAAGATGACATCCTCAAATGTCTCATTTTCTCCACAACGCAAAGATATTCAATTTACTCTCATAAAAGTAAAGAAACCAGAAAATATTCACATTTAAGAAGCTGGAATCAGAATTTCACCATTTTTCTTAAAAAAATACTCAAACCAATAAACTGTCAAAATATTTGGTGCTAAATTTAATAGACAACTTATTGATTAATTGTTGCAGGTCTATACACCAGCATCCAGTAAAATATTCATATCAACAGCCATTTAAAATAAAAATAAAAAAAAACACACTCCCTTTGAGGAGGTTAGGATTAACCCTTTATTCTTCCTCACCTGCAGCAGCATGTCACCGGGTTCGATGCGTCCGTCTGCAGCTACAGCTCCTCCCTTCATGATGGAGCCAATGTAGATGCCTCCATCGCCCCTCTCATTGCTCTGGCCCACAATGCTGATACCCAAGAAATTGTACTTCTCTGTGTTGTGGAGAAATCAGAATAGTGTTAACACCACACACTGATGTGTTAATGCAAGTGTAGTGCAGTATTTGAGCCTGTAAACAAGTGTACAGACCCATGTTGAGCGTGACGGTGATGATGTTCAAGGACATTGTGGAGTCTGTCACACTGCTGAAGGAAGAGGCCTGGAGATGAAAACCAGAAAACTAATCATGGGAAGTGCTTACAAACAAAAATACTTTCTCTGAGCAAACCATTTTAATGGTTCAGGATGAACAGTCAGAAAACAACAACATGAGAAAAAGTAAGGCAGAAAGATAACATACCCTCTCCAAACGTGGGGGGCGCTGTTTCCTGCGTCTGCGGTGCCGTTTAAGAAGCCTAGAGGCGGTGCTCTGCTCTGTTGCACTGCTGAACCTACAAGTTCAAGTGTCAAAAAAAGGTGAAAGGTCAGAATAGTAACATGCCGCCACAAACATTTAATAGGGTTGCTTCTGTCTCCCTTCTGTGTTACTTTTGTGTCTGAAACCCACAAAGATAATGGGAAAGCTAAGCTCTTGTTCATCAGTGGATCGCTCACATTTCATCCTCTACATTTCAAGAGACACAAATCAAAAGAGACTACAGCACGACAGACGAATCAAAACATCCATCTCAATCCATAAAAAATATACAACAAAGGAAAAATACACCCAGAAAATAACAAGGCAGAGCATTCGCATAAAGCCTATATACATCAAACCAGTATATCAACAGAAACATTCAAATGAAGATATTTTAATGCAGTACGCATCATCTTTTAATATAAAAACTGGCATGCTATGCATGTGTAAGTAGCAGCGTCAAACTTTACGAAACAATCCATTTATCTATTAACCGTGTTCCAAAAATGAAGCGGTCTATAGCTGATTATTTTAAAAAGCAAAATGAGACGAGGGAAGGAGGAGGCTGGTGTGGAGGGGGAGGCAATGAGAGGTTCATACGCCTCTGATGATGAACATGCAGGCAGGATGAGGCCAACTGAGCCAGTGATTACTATAACATGCTGCTGCGACCAAATAATGTGCTGGTTACACCAACTGAGTTGAAAAAGTTAGTCTGAAGCTTTGATTGGCTTTTTGTAAGTGTTTTCAATGACAGTGGAGCATTTTACGTGTTGCGTTTGCATTGCTGAGCACCTCATGTTTTTACAGCAGGGTATCTGCAGGTTTCAACAAGACAATTTAAGACTTTTTAAGACCTTTTGAAGACCATTATGAAATCAATTTGAGACCCATTTCATGTCCATTTAAGACCACTATGAATGTAAGTTAAGACCTTCACATTCATACTGGCAAGAAAGTACTAAGGATATGAAAGAAACTTGAAACATCAATACAGTCATTGTTGCTATATGACTGATTCATTATCATGTGTAAAGTCCAGGGCTCCTCAGAGTTAATGCTCTAGGGTGCATTTACCCATTTTGTTTTACCCGATTTTAACACTTGGACCTTAAGTTTGACAAAAGCAATATCTGTGATGTTACTCAGCTTTTCATGTTCCGCAAGGTTTATCCGCTAATATGCACACCACTCCCCTGCACTATACATGACATGCGTTTGCTTTTAAAAACATTTAATAGCAAGATAATGCATTTCTTTTGAAATGAAATGAATGTTAATGAATATTTAAGACCTTTTGCTATTTTAAGACATTTTGGGGCCTTAGATTAAGGTTATTGGGTTTTAGACCTCTTTTTTTAGACTTTTGAAGACCCTACGGGAATGGTTTGTGTTAAGCTAACGTTAGCCTAACAATGACAACAAAAGACGATGCAGCAAAATGCAAAAAATATCTGTTCAGGCAACTGATAGCTTTGTGTTTTCCACCTGCAAAACATGCTCTGTGGGATCAGGACCTATTTATAATTATTTATTGACTAAAAAGTTACTTTCTCAAGTAAAAGTCAAAGTGTAAATAATAGAGAAACAAAAGATTATATTTAAAGGTAACTGAAGGAGTGTTAATAGCAGCCTTTCACATTAACTACTCAACTGTTGCAATGTTATTCATGTTAAATTTTATACACAAATATTTCACATTAAATCTATAAAATCTTACGATTGTGGTGTATGTATAAAATGTAGATGTCTGAATTCCGTAGTAAACTATCTTCTCTTTCTCATCTTTCTCAGTTAACCCTCTTCTCCATCGACCTCCCACCTGCTCATGGTGTCGTCGTCCTCGGAGTCACAGAAGCTGGTGGTTTCCAGTTCGCTGCTCATCACGGTGCTGGAGCTCTCGTATCCTGCCAGGTGGCGCTCCAGGCGACTCTGGCCGTTCATACGAGGCCCTGCGACACCACAGAACAAGAGGGACGATTATTCACCGTGAATTTTCATGTTTGCTCAAGTCAGCGTTTACATACAAACATTCCACACTTCCTGACATTCCTTGATTTATATCACATATTCATTGTTTGGATGTTGGGTGCGAGCCACATCTTGATGGCATCGTAAAAGAACATTTTTTCCATCGGTGCTGTGGTCTGCTGTTTCTCACCGTGTGGCTCCATGCTCTCTCTGTGCCGAGGTCGTTCCCTCCTGAAGGAAACTACAGACTCTGTTTCGGTCTGGTCGTCCAAGGTCTCCACACTGCCAGTCGCATTGGGGCTATAAAGAAGAAGGAGCAGGAGCACAGTAAGAAATAGAGCACGACAGAAGTTAGTGTAATCCTTTTATCAAAGTGACATCTGTTTTTCTAGATGTGGTATTTACAATAATAACCAATAAACATGTTTTAGGTCTTAAAGGAGCACTTCAAAGATTTAGCATTGCACTAACAATGACTCACGATGGACATTTAGAAGAAAACGATCAAAATCCATGCAGCAGATATTGCCTTTTTTATTCCACATTAAACTCCTGGTGGACTTTTAAAGCATTCAAATTATTCTGTAATGCCAGAATTTGAAAATATGACTCATAATTATTATCAATTTATTTGGAAGTGCAACAGTTTTGGATGAGGTTATTTTACCCTTTGCAAACTGTAAACTTAGCAGTAAGTTAGCAGTTAGCAGCAAATTTAGCAGGCTGTGTTAATTCAATTCAAATAACATTCACAGAGGGTTAATTAAAATGCATACGCAGAAGAGCACACACACACACCTGTCTTAATGAAAACACACACGATAAAATGCATAAATAAACTTAAAAGAATGCAAAAGTAAACAGTACACTTATGACAACATGATTCGGTTCCACCTGTCACTTCAATATGGTTCTTGACATAAGAGAGTAAGATCTGGCATTATGAGATCGCATAAAACTGTATCCAGAAACTGTCTGAAACTGACACTTTAATCTCCTGTAGCAGTTCTCAACTCTTCACAGACAAGATCAGATGACAGGAGACTTATCGGTTTCATATGGCGACAATGGGGAACATCAAGCCACTTGAGGACAAGAAGGGCAGCATTACATGAATCTGATCAACGCCGACGAGACCATCACACTGTGTTCAGTGGCCCGTTGCTCTATATTTATACTTGTGAAAATTTACTGTATAACTTAAACACCTAAAATACACTTAGATGTTTGCCTTGGCAAGTATTTATTGTGTTGCTTTGCTGGTAGTATGCCACCTCGTCACCTGGACTCATTGCTTTCTTGCTTAATTTGCTCCATCATGGAGCACAATGGAACAGTCCTGGACTTCGCTGTGTCATCCTTGACATTTCTATAGATGTGTGTGATTTAATGTAAGGGTGCTCCGATCATTATCAGCCAATATTCATTCTAAATCGTTTGATTGGTGGTCTTTATAAAGGCCAATCAGATGACTCATCAATCCTGAATTGCAGGAAATGCGGGAAACAGGACAGTATTTATATGTAATACCTAGGAAATAATACTTAATATAATAACTAGGAACCGGCTAAAAACCTGAAGTCCATTAATTCAAAGATGGAAGGAAACAATACAGGAAATCTCAGAAATGGAGAGACTGAATATAAGAGGCACTAATCAAAGTGGATGAGATACAAGACGATGATCTGATGTAGAAAATTACACAAATTAAATAGAGATAGCAATGAAGAAGTACAAAAGACACTGGTTTAAGTAGATGAAATATGAGGCTGGAACTAAAGTTATGAACTCAAGTTAACAGAATGATATATAAATATATAATACTAATGATAATGTACAATATACACATCTTGGAGGAGGAGAAAACATTGTTTTTTTCGCATGTATGTATCTGTAAGTATGGGTGTGAGTGGTGATGTGTGAAAAAAAAATTGCAAATATACTGTATATAATCATATTTGTGGATTCTTTTTTCATTGAGCGTTTCTGACAAGGTAATACACTGATAACTATTAGAAACAACATAAATGATAGGCTTTTATTATTATATTAATTAGAAATGGCCTAATATCACTGCTGTATGTCATTGTGTTCTTTTAAATATATATTTATTCCACATATTTGTCAGTTGTGTCTAAACATAGAGTAAGAGAGACGAGCAGACACAAAACAGCTTCAAATGGACCCTGTGATCAGATCAGCCGATACTGCTTCCAGCTATCGGTCCCAAAAATCCTGATCGGAGCACCCTAAATTTAATGTCTTCCATCTCATATTGTCAAATAAATAATAAACTAAATTCAGATATCTTGCATGTATGAAGTTGCCCATCAGACTGAATGCTAGGGCTGTGAATTTGCACGAATCTGGTGATACGATACGTATCATAATACAGGGGTTACTCAACATATTAACTCAATATATTGCAATTTTTAAAAATCTATTTTTAGAAAAACTGTTATAGTATAAAGAGCATGCCACCATATGCACACAATCTGAGCAAAAACAAGTTTCATTTTTTATGCACTCTGATCTGCATTTGCATTTATCACAATCACGGTAAGATCCAACATCATAGCACTACTTTGAAAAGCCAAATACACCGAGAGGTCACATCTCTTTGCAAATGAAATAAAGTCTTGATTGAGTTCATCTTTGTATGAAAACTATTAATTAGACTGTTTTTGAGAATCAATACAATATCACAAAATGTAATATTGCGATATTACTTTTTTTTTATATGTTCTTACACCCTGACTGAATGCAGCACTGAATGATCGGTTGTATCTCAACAACACGCCCAGCCTTCTGCATGAATATTAGTTTGTTTGATAATTGCGAGGTAAAAAAAAATAATAATCCAAAGTCAGATTTCATGATGTTCTCAGTCTGTTCTGTTCCTGTGCAGAAACCCATTGATGAATACAGTAGAGCCTTAATGTTCCCCTCAGTTTATAGACAACAGTCAGTGAATTATAAATACAAAAAAGTACACAGGTTAACGGTATCTCTTGACTGAAACTAGAGTTTTTAGGACCACTTTTGTCATAGTCACGTGTCAGCAAACCCCTCTGGAGAAAGGAGTGAGAAGAAGCTATAAACCACGAGAACACGCCATCACATCCACAGCTGGTAGCAGGCCAACATGCATGTAGCAACAAGCTAATGCCCCAGTAAACCTACGTGGGGCAGCCGACTTCAGTAAAATGTGCACACTGACAAATATGCTGATTACATAGGAAGACAGAGAACGCCTTGCGGTTCACGATGAAAGTGAGCTGAAAAAAAAAGACCCTACAATTTAAATTACATTTAATTTTCCAGTATGAGCAATGGTGTTGATCCAGTTCCAAAGTACAGCATGGAAAAAAACAACTAACGCAGTTAATTCTCCACCGGCTGCAAACCACACGTTTAGTGAAGTTATAAGGAAATTGTTTAATTTGAGATTGGATTCAAAAACCATCCAGCGACCCTCCTGCAGCCACAGGACACAGACAGGAAGAGGTCCAAACATGACAAATGAATGAGAGTGCTGCAGCTGTAATGAGAGGTTGCAGTGACGGGTGTGAACTCCATTTGACCCCTAAACCAAACTTAAAGAGCTCCAAACAACATACTTCCAGAGGAACTAAGAGCGATGCTAAGAAGCTATTCAAATTGCAAATAGTTTGTTTTGGACACTATAGGCTGTACTCGAATTACAGTAATGGTTTCCTCATATTTTAGTAGGATAAAACATGGATGCTAAAGAATGAAGAAAAGACAAGAGGATCTTTATTTCATTCAGAAAGTGTCTGTGACTAGAATGTCTTGTGGTTTAACTCTCTTAAAAGCTGGCATAATCACTACCGGTACTTTTATATTAACTATGGATAAAACGACATGTGTAATGTTCATAGTGACAAACCCACAGAGAATCATCACCAGACAGTGCAGGTACCTTAAGCTCAACAAGGAGTTTGTAGCCTCTTTGAGCTCATTGTTTTGGTTTCCAGTCAATTTACAGTTTTGGTTCAGTCTCAACACTCATTTCAATGCGAAAGCTCTGTTAAACCTACTATACCCTACATGTCCAGCACTTAACGGCAGTTAGCAACTTTATCAGTTAACAACTAGCTGGTGAACATGGTTGAGCATTTAGAAGCTAAAGAGAAAAATATTTCTCTCAAGAGTTGGTGAAATGGAAAACTACAGGAAATAGAGAGTGAATATTAGACTTAAATTCATCAGGTTCTATGAACCCCAAATAAATGTGAATGTAATGCTCAATAAAACAATCAAATTGTACACTGGGATGTCACAAGAACTGATACTTCAGAACTAGGTTAATCCTGAATTTCTGAAAACCAAAAAAAACAAAATTTTCTACAGTACCACAGGTACCATTAGGGCTCGAAACCAACCGAAGCCCGGGGACGACAGAAAATGTGTTTGGGACGCAGTAAACTCCATAGTAGTAAACTATTGACGCATCCAGGCCCTATATTTTCCCCTGATGATGCTACATTGCGAACAACAAATCTGTGTTGAAATCGGCAGGATTAGAGCTATGTAACGTTAGCCATTAGCTCCATGCAGGAACTAGCTCTCATCCTGCTGATTTCAACACAAGAGATGCCATTGATTTACATTATGGTATGCTCTAGTTCTTTTCAGTAAAAATTAACTGGATGAAGGTAAATTCAAACGTTGTCATGACATATTCAAACGTAATCTTGTAAAATAAATATTTCAGCGAGAAACTTGAATAAATACAGTCGTTTGTATGTTGACGTACATGGGATTTATTATTTTTATTTTGTTTTTTGCTATCGAATTGGTATCAACAACAACCGTGACAACCCCATTATAAACTAAAGCCTATTTCAACCTTGGACATTTAAGATTTAAGAAGCAACAATTTATAAGTGAATGCCAATAACATATTCAAACTATGTAAGAACATGTAAAAATCCCGTCTGTGTGTATGATTAATGTAGTGAAAACTTCTCCCAGTACTGGCCATGTTAATAACAAGGGCGGCCCCAGCTAAGCTCAGGTTCAAATGAGCTGTAGTATTCTTGTAGTAACTTGATACTGGGAGTGTATGAGATATTCAGTAAAAGATACAGTATCTACATTACAGCTATGGGAGCAGCTCCAGTGTGTGTTAAAGTACAGGAGAAATTGTTTTTGGTTTTGAGGTGGCACTCTTCAGTTAAATATATGGTGCAATAAATGTTTCAAATGTGTGCTTTGCTTACTGGAAGGAGGGTGGTCTGGAGTCCCCGATGCCCCCGGTCCTCTCTGCAGGTGGGGGTGGGAGGGGCGGAGGAGGGGGCGAAGGCTGGGTAGTCGTTTCCACAGGGGGGACCACCGCCACGGGAGGCTCTGCTGTTGGAGTGTCTGAAGATACCAGCTGGAAAAAAGTGACATGAAAAAAGATGAAAAAAGAATTCCAAGGTGAAAACGGTAGAGACTCGATGTGGAGTGGACAGAAATTGGCACAAAATAAAATGGTACAGCCTGAGAGAGAAAGAGAGGGTGAGAAAACGACGGGAGAAGGAGGAGGTGGAGGGAGGAAAAGCGGGTAAGATGTCAATTACTTTGACACACAAACACTGTACTCTTTTCAGATGGACGTCTCAGGAGCATACTGAAACACTATCCTACACTTAACCTGTCTCTGTTCATTATACAACAAAAGTGCCTACAAGCGCACACACACACACACACACACACCAACAATTAGGATGAATGCCATACGGCATCCAATTACCTGAACCATAAAAACACACACAGGAAGGGAATAAGATGTAGTTAAGGCCTGCATACACACTGTTCAGTCCATAGCTTTTGGACATTCGGTGCATTCAAAGAGTTCAGATGAACAAGCTTTGCATTCCCCGTCAGAATAACTCAACCAAATGGAGTCTATCAGCCTGTACAGACCGAGTCCCTCCCTGTCCCCCCCTCCCCACTAATGGCTATGTGACTATGAAACACTCGTCTTCTGGGATCCCTCCATCCGTCTCGGCCTGCAGATCACATATCAGTCCCTCTGGTCTCCGAGCTTTGTTCCCCCCTCTTTTAATGCCTTCCCTCCTTCTTATGCACTTAACAGATGCTTTGGCCTCAAACCTGCTTATCTGGGCTCGGCCCTGAATGTTTTGTCTCTATTCAAATGTAACTCGCGGGGCGGGGGTACAACAACTGGGCCTTCTCCTGGAGAAAGCATGGAAACTGTACCTGGCAAATCACTGTACTGTAATTGCTAATAAGCTATGCTGCTTGTAGCTTGCAAGCTTGAGTATCTAGTAACACAATGAGGTCCAGATTTGCTGGATTATGTCATCTGCAGACTTAGTGACTTTCAAATAACTTAAATGGCAACACTAACCACATCATCCTGACCTAAAATACCTAAAAAAAGAGAAAAAAAAAGGAGGAAACCTCCCAAACCTAGAAATTATATGAACTGTAGAGGCTGAAATTTTTACATGAATCCTGCGGGAAGGGAATCGATGTCAATATTCATCACGTGAAGGAAGAGCGCCGGTCGTTGGTCCCAATTTTCATAGAGGCTAAACAGCGGTACTACAACTTTTGTGTCTGTCACGTGATGCCATTGGGCCTAAAAAGATTTTTTCCCATAGACTTACATTTGGAAAGACACATCTGTAACTCAGCAGATGATTTTAACTTTCCAGTACGAACACTCTAATAGCCCTTTTATAAATCATTAGGTCCTATAAGTTGTAAAACGCACTAATACTTGAATCCAGAGTTATTTCCCTTGCTCCGTTCATGTGAATGAGAACTGGATCGAAGCTGGAACGAGGGCTGGGAAGCGGAGTTAGCAAGCTGTGATGACAGTGTGGCGGTTGTGACCCTGTGATCGAGTCATGTGACAGAGCAGATGCTGCTGCACGTGTTCCACGGGCCCGATGGACGCGGAAGATCGACAGATCGATGGCCCTTTTCCAGATGGAAGTCGAGCCATTTCGACATCATGCGCCACTGAGCAACTTTTACAGGAATGAACGAGGCCCCATCTCCAACGCTGTATCCAGTTCTCTTTATACAACCATGGAATTAACGATATGTCATTAGAGACAGAAATGCATTGATCACCAGTCTCAGATATAGCCGATTCTGTGCTGATCAAAGTTACACACATGCTCCGCTTGATGGTTCATGTCAGGCACTGCGCACATCGGCACAGATGGTAACCGAATATCTGTCACAGCCTCGGTGTTGCCAAATCGCTGTGACCGGCTCTTATGCCAACGGTGGGGATCTCTCTTCCTCCTGTTGCTCTGTGCAGAGTCAGTAGGTGTGGAGCAGGCAGGAAGACGCCGCTCGCTGCAGGAGTGGGAGTTAATATAATACACGCACATTCTCGTAAATAGTTTCTGATTCATAAATAGTTTTATATAGATAAATGGAAAAATAAATACATAGTTTTAGATAAATAGTTGACTCGCTAACAGCCCTACATCCACAGCATAGAATAATATTTTCTCTGATGTGTAATCTCTAGTTTTTTATATATAAATATGCAGTACTAATCTAAATAAACACAGGATGGGAGTTGTTCTGCTGGGACTGGGATGGGACTTTCTTCTACTCTGTCATGGGATTGGGGCGGGATCAGAGTGGGATGGGACAGGAATGAAAATCCACTCCCATGTCACCCTCTAATGGACATAATATGGGAAATACTTGTGATGGGGATAACTTGGGGCGAAATGGATGCAACCAAAACGAATGGATAAATCTAAGAACAGTGTGGATATTAAGGCAGGAGAGAAAGAAAGGTATACCTCACTAGTGTTTTTTTCCCCCTTTATTAAATATCTTTAAATGTTATGAATAAAAAGTGAGAGACATATCACAAATTAGACAAGTATCGAGATCATTTAAATGGCGCGTCCATCTGCGCTCTGTTCCGTCTTTTGCTAATGGAAACGCCCAAGCTTATGAATAATGTGAACGCCAGCACTAGTTGAGTCAAAGTTAGCTGTGCTAAGTTTGGAAATAACTGAAAGGGATAGTTCATAGTGGGGTTTGTTTGTCTGACAACGATTCAAAGCAGATGTGGACTGGAGCAACAGAAAAATATCAAATCGGTTAAGTTGAACCAGCTTTTCTTTAAGTGACGAGCCACTCCTCTGAGTTTTGCTCAGCTTTTTAAATTAATTATGATTATATTTATATCTGTTTTAACCGTTTAACTGATAACTGATCCCTATTTGTGTTATTGTGTGACTTATGGATCGACGCAGCAGTACATCGCTTAGCTTCTGTGCCAGCACGCCTGTCTGCTTGGGTTAGGGTGTGCAGACCGCCATCTTCAAGTTAGTGTATTTAACATTAATACATGTAGCATCATCAACACACAGGAAGACAGATCTGATCACATGGGACAAAGTTTTTAAAAAATAGCATTTTGAGGCTAAAACATACCATATGTTGACCAAAATTTTAATGTTCGGATTTGAATACATACGGACCACTGTGAAGCTACACAATGATATAATGATCCCAGTAAATAAATAAATAAATGATGGACACAACCTTTAAAAACAGGTAGTAAAAATCTAAAATATGTTGTACTGCAATCAATTAAACTAAAAAAAGGGACCAGACAACTTTAATGGAAGCAAAGGTGAACATTTTTATAGTCTAGCGACGCTATTAGTACATGCTGTTGGCTATAGTGACTCAGACTGTGGTTAAAGCTCCAAGAAGATTTTCTCATAGATGTGAGTCTGTTTCCGCCAGTTGAACCTGGCTGGACAGCGAGTCTGGATCAGCTTTCCAACTCTCCATGAGGTTTAGGCGCAAGCCAGAAAAGAGTCTATGATGCTGCAATATGATATACAACTCTGCGACGTTAATGGCTCTAGTTTAAAGATGAATTTCTTAATTTTACTGCTGCTCGTTAGACAAGATCATTACTCTGAGAGGGGTCTAGGGGAATGCACAGGAAAAGGAAATGTGGTTTGGGAAAACAGCCTCTGGCTGCCGATGCTGGCCGACTTTTGAGATAAAAACCAGGTCTTGAGATTTTCACAGAAGCCTCAGTGACAAATTATTGTAATGAGGTCATACACGGTTCTAGAGCAATTGTGATTGAAATGTGGATAACCCCCCCCACTCCCATTTATACTAGATATGCAACAGGTTTATTGTTTCTTACCCATGAAACCACTCTGCCGTTGAAACATGGCAACTTGGCACTGTCATCGGAAATCTCTTCCTTCACCACCCTGAAAAACAAAGACACAGTGAGCTTCAGGAGGTATGAATTGTTCCACCTTCATAACATTATGGCAGCAGTATGTGCCGTGGTGTCTGAACACAACACTGAGGTTTAAGTCTAGTCATAAAGAAAAGAAGTGAAACTGCCAGGGAATTAAATGGTTTACATTACTGACACATTACATAAAATATATTAGGCTATGACAACAACACGGCTGAACTAAATCAAATGCTGGGCTTAATGCTAAAATATGACTAAAATATGTTTTGACAAGCTGTTCTTGTTCACTTGCCATATTTCTTTTACATGTGTGTTCGCACCAGGTGTTAAATGGATCAGGCTGCAGCTAACAGACTCAAGTGGCTCTAGTTGTGCAATACTGTAGTAGCGTATATCACATCAGCACAGCAACTGTACATTCCCTTCAAAATGTAATATTTCACAAGAAAGTAATATTGAAGTGTTTTTTTTTTTCATTACAAGGATGGTATGAAACATATGTGATTTTTTACATTTGTACAGTATTTAGGATACAGGTACAGAGATCAGGTTTTTACCCTTGATCCTTGATTTTGAGTTCAATCTGATACTTGTATTTACCTAAATGTTTATCAAATATTTCTCTAACACACTTAAATAACAACTACTAAATCTGGATCAGGCCCCATACCAATCCTTAGGATCGGCTTGGGACATCTCTATTTGTATGCATGACATAAAAAGTGTGTAACTGAATCCGCTTTGCCAGCCAGGCATTGAAGGACTGGACAAAATCCTCCATCATAGTTCATGCAATTTTATATCACGATACAGTACATAAACACCATGATATAGTATATGTTTTGCAAAATCAATTGATAAACTAGTCATAGATCAAATAATATGTCTGTTTTGGTTAATCCAGTGACTTACACAACTGACATATCAAAGTACTTAAGCACATATGATGCAACACTCATATTCCAGTATCACCATAAAGCAGATCTGCTTATTGATTTGCCAACAATGGCCCCACACAGTTGTTAATAAAATGGTAGCTACCAAAGTATGAACCATGTGACAAAATCTGTGACAGCTGACAAATTTAAATGGCCTCATTACAGGTGGGAATCCCAGAGGCCCCACCATACGATATTATCGTGACACTTAAATCACAATACAATCTTATTGCATTCTGGCAAAAGTTGAATCGAAGGCAACTGGTCTGACTAGTCAGACTGCAGTGTTCGAACTGATGAAGCCACTTGGATAAGGGGCGAAACGTCTTCAGGGACAAATCTAGTCCAGTTGCCTTCGATTCAACTTTTGCCAGAATGAATATGACCTGGATGAATGAGAACCTTCACAATCGTATTGCAATTTTAACATTTTGCAATATTATGAGTATTGCGATAAGATATACTGCTTTTTATTACCCTTCTTCAGCTGCAACTTCTGCAGTTTGTCAACATGTTTCATCTAATCAGATACAGTTTTCCCTCGGCTCATCTCAGTTTTTGCTCACATATCGTTAGGTCAGAGGTCAAAGGACCCCTTTGAAAATGGCCATGCCAGTTTTTCCTCACCAAATTTTAGCATAACTTCGTAACACTATTTAGCTACCATGACATGGTTGGTACCAGTCCATTTTATAGTTTCATATAATGCCAGTATCTTCCCTCTAGCTTTAAGACTGAGCTTGCCACAACCTCCAAAAGACAGAATAGCGACCAGGCTGTTGCACTATTGGATTATGGAGAGGTTAATAACAAATATTGATTCTTGACATCTGTATCAATTAGGGTTGTCGTGGTGAAGGCAATTCCCCTGCGGTGATAATGATTTGCTCAACAGCACAATATGAACTATAGCAGCCATTTTTATTCATGCAAATTACATAATTTATCCTGATTTTAGTGCAAGAGTACTTGCTCTAGATGAAGGGAACGTTGAAGCATGTAGAAAGTGTGTGTTGATGGTTACTCAGCGCAGAATTTTACCCAAACTTGAACATTTTTTCACCTCTCGCCGACCAGAAAAAAACACCAAAGAATAGAAGCTCAGCGTCTTGTCATGTGGCTGCCATTTGTTGCACAGTGTAAATATGTGGCGCTCCCAGTGCAAAACGTGAACATAAGTCGTGGCGGATGCTTGCAATCCCTGCGGTTGGCTTGTCAGTAGCGTGGTATTGCAATGTTGTGGCAGCCCTGGTATCGTAACAATATTACCACGCAAAATATTGCGATAGTATGCTGTATCGACCCCTAGGTCTTATGGTATATCATAATGTCACTCTACTGCCAGCTTTTCAACATCCCATTTTACCACATTATTTATTTTTTTGCATACTTGCAACTTGAGGAAATTTGCCTTTTTGACTTAAAAGTATTTTACCCATCATGACTTAAAATTCCCTGTGTTGGATGAATTTAGTTCATCTTTGATTTTACATGCTCAAAATAGTTTAACCGACCATTTAAAGCAACCATTCAGCTTCAATTTGCATCATAAAAACTACATCCATGTGTAAAGAATGTACAATTATATCACTGGGATTATACTCTGGGCTAATCGTATTACCCAAACACAACGCACACCATATGATGTCATGAATTTGCACAGCGGATATCAAAGAAGAGAACAAACAACCTTAATTTGTTTCCTCCGACGAGTGACAGGCGCTAGGGAATTTCTTCCATCACAGCAATGAGCTAAAACACACACTGTCTGCTTCTGTGCCTCCTTGACAAATTACACAAGCCGGTCAACTAAATATGCATGCAAATCCCAATACACATAACAACAATAACCTCTCAGTAACAGCCACCTCGAGAGCCCAGTGAAGCTCCTAAAGGCAACACATATCCATCTGGCTCCTCCGTCATCTTCCTCCATGTTTGTCAGAAAGACAAACAATGGGCTTCAGCTGTGTAATTCCCCCCAACAGCAGCCTGCCACCATGTTATTACAGTAGTTTACTGGGACAGGGTTTGGGCACAAGTGCTACAGAAAGGACACTTGACTGCTCCAGCTCCGTCCAAAGTTTTCCTTTTCCCCAGCTTCATCTGCCAGTGTGCGAGACTTGGGCAGGCTCCACTGGGGCTGTCGTAAGCAGCTGTTGAGAGCTGGTTTTGTGGGTGAGTGTTAACATACGGCCAGATTATTGTGGGGAACTGTTAAAGGAAGACTTTTGAGAGCTGTGTGTGTGGCTACCGAATGTTAAGTTTTTCCTCCGTCTGATTTATTTAACCCCTCACACTGCGAGAAACTAGATGAACAGATGCGACATTCTTCTCCTGAGAGCGTAATTGTCTTCATTCCTCGACCCTCCGAACAAACAAGTGACCACAGTAGAGTCAATTCACACACACTCTAAAATGCCTCGGATAATGCACAAACAACCCTGAAATATGCAGCATCCTGTTGGATTTAATACAAGCTTTTCACCCCCACTTCCTTTTTGTCCAGTCCCTTGCTACCATCAAATTCCTCACAGCCAACACAGCATCGTCTTTCTGGCAATTAATCTTACTTATACAACTCGCTGATCCCCCTCACCAGCAGACGTACACGGAAGAATATCTAATAACTGAGCGAACACCACCCCACTCTTTCTCTTCTTCCCCATACACCCAGCAAATGGCCTTCGTCCAGCCCCAGGTTCCCAACACCGGCCCAGGCCTGCTCAGCTCCACGGATCTCCCCCACTGCCACACACACAGCCCCGGTCGACAGCTGGCCTCGTACCAGGGCAAATGAAAACACACACTATTACACATACTCCTCTCCTGGGTCGGTGAGGGGGGAAAAAAAACGTCCCTGCTGCTTTGATTGGACAGCTGACTCGGAGCTATGTTTGAAATTTTTCATCTGAACTCAGTTGGAGATATTCAAATGAGAGAGCGTGATGCCAGGGCTGCGCAATTTAAACTGAGAAGTGGGAATTTTTCCTTCCAAACTAGATATGAGAGTTTGGCGTGGGTGGCTCTTTTAAAATTTTTGCCTTTGGAAAAACACCAACATTGTGCGCTCACTTACAAGCACACAGGGTCTAAACATGTCGCTTCCAGTTACGCAAGAGCAGGCTCTTAATTTGACAGCTAACTTGGAAATTACACAGCTGATTGTAGGAAGGCTAGTCCAGTTAAAATAATAATCAGTGGAGACCATTAGAGTGCAAAAAGAAGGAGTCTACAGACATTACTGTGCCCATAAAATGTGCAGATAATACTTTATTTTTACAGTTATCAGCTAAAACTAATACAGTCTAATACGACCAGTCAGTCCTGCAGTAAATCCTACCTTCATGATGAATATAATGTGCCATTTTTATTGAAACAGCTTTAAAAAAAAGTGTTGATTCAACTGTATGATCATTTTGAGGTTGTAGTAAGTGGTGTTGTTGTATTTAATATTTAGCCTACACTCATTGATATTAACGTGACGAGTGATGGCTATCCATGGAAACAACATTAGCCAAATGATTTGTTGATTAATCAGTTAGTCAAATGATTATTGTGATAATCAATTAATGATTTAAGTTGGTTTTTTTTAAGCAAAATCTCAAACCCTGGTTCCAGCCTCTCAAATGTGAGGTTTTGTTGCTTTTCTCTGTTATATCCATCCATCCATCCATCCATCCGCAACCACTTATCCCGGGACGCGGGGGGGCTGGAGCCGATCCCAGCTGACATTGGGCGAAGGTGGGGTATCATTGTAAAATTAATAAATTCTGATTTTGGATTGTTGGTTTAAAAAATTAAGACATGTGAAGAGGTCACTGTGGGCTCTGGGAACTGTACTTCTTTTATCACCATTTTCTGACATTTGTTTGACCAAACGCTTAATCAAGGGATGAAAATAATCCCAAATTGCAGCCCTAAAGAATATTTTTATGCAATCCCAATCGATGTGCGCCTGATTTAATTCACTCACATGAGACATTTTACTTAATAATACACAAAATAGGCTACAGAGATGTCCTCATCAGGGCTATAAATGATTATTTATTGTCTACTTTTGTTATGAAATGATGACTAACAGAGTTTCCAAACTGTCAGAAACCAAATACAAGCTCCAAGAGCCCAAATATGTATGTGTAGGGCTGCAACTAATGACTGTCTTCACTGCCAGTTAATCTGTCGTTTATTTTCATGATTAATCGATTAGTTGTTGATGGTGAAAATTGTGAAAAATGTAAATCAGTGTTTCCCAAAGCCCAAGGTGACTTCCTCAAATGTCTTGTTTTGTCCACAGTTCATTCAGTTTACTGTAAAGAAACTAGAAAACAGTCACATTTAAGAAGCTGGAATAAGATCATTTTTTACTTATTTTATTAAAAAATTACTACTACTATCAACTGATTAATCACTTATCAGAATAGTTAGTGATTAATTTAATAGTTGACAACTCAACAATTAATCATTGCAGCCATAATTGCAACCAAGCATCATTTACGGTCATAGAATATTAAAAAGAAAGCAGCTCAACTCAAAAAACATTATTTTTACAACTGAAATGATCAAAGTGGCGATCAACACATTTTTGTGGATGTAACGTTACTGGCCGATTACTCATCTAATCATTCCAACAACCAAAAAAAAAAAAAAAAAAAAAAAAAAAAAAACAAGGGAAGATTTTCTCAAACGAGCATCTCTACAAGACAGTTCCTGGTGTTGCTGCTATTATTCAGATGATTTGCAACTGAGGGGTTAGCTTTAGCCTGCCAGCTCTGTCGAGGCCTGAATGAAAAACCATCACATCCCATTTCATCTTTGAGCTGATATTGCAGCTTCCTTGGCAAGGGCTCTGACGGTGCCATCCAAAAGAGGAAAAGAGGCAAATAGCCCAGCCTTAATACTCATCCAAGAACTACAATGCATTTAACAGAAGCCCTAAGGGTCTCACTGGGTGAATAAACCACAAACATGCATTCCTCTGCAGGAAAATGCACACTGAGAAAAAAAAAAAAGAAGATTAATTGATAGGAGGAGAGGAGACAGCTCTTTCTGGAGGAGTGGAGTAGGGAGAAAGGGGAGAGGAAGCCAGGGAATGAAAGGATGGCTGGCAGGCCAAAGTGTTAAAGAGGGGAGACAAAACCCTGGCTTCAGTCCCGAGAGAATGAAAAGGCGAAGGATTTCACAAGATGATGGACTGAAGGAGGGAGGGAGGGATGAGGATTAGGGTAAAGAAAAGCAGCAGGGACAGGGAATGCCTCCTATTGTAATGATGATGTTTTCTGAGAAATGTCCCAGCCTACATACCCTTAGCATGTATAGTGCCACTTGGTTATTCATCACTAGTCATGATTACTTTTTCTGATTAGGGATGTGCTGCCTGGTTGGCTTCAGACTTTATTATCCCTCCACCATAAGTTATCCCCCTGTGACAAATACACGACAGCCGGTCACAAGATAGGATTGCATGGCTTTTTGACACGCATGCATTTCATTAAATATCTCTTAATCAGCCAAACATTTATAGTGTTTAATTATGGACGGTCAATGAAACACAAGCACATTAGAGGACTGTTTTCCAGCGTTTACAACTTTTGTCACAACACTTAGCCTAAAGTATCTTTACTCTTCCTACCTTACGTTAGCTGTGTTCACAGCTTTTATCACTCTTCATTTAGCATGCAAACCACAAAGCTCGTCTAAAGGGGAGCAGCTCACCCGAAGTCCTGGTCCATAGACTTGAAGAAGAATTTGTAGTTTGGCTTGTTCAAGACCTGTTTAAAATCCAGCAAAGTGATATTTTCGGCAGCAATGGGTATCTTCACCAAATACGGCGTCTCCTCTTCGTCGATGTGATAAATTATTTTGGTTTCCGCCATCTCTGCGGTTGCTATTTTTTCCTCCCAAGCTGGAAGTTACCACAAGAAACACACACTATGAGGCGAGGTAGCGTTAACTTTGTTGGGTAGCTAGCTAGCGGCGGAGCTAGCTAGGTGGCTAACGAGACGGCAGAGGTGAAACGATGATGGCCACTGAGATTTTCAGTCCGAGCCGGAGGACGTAAAGCGCTGTAACCCCGCTCAGAAGAAGCTCGCTGTCCGACTTTAAAAGAGTAAAAAAGTCGCATTCCCCCGCATTGTTACCGAGGGGCGAAAAACGACGGACACGCTACATTCACACGACCTAGTTAGCTAACTACCAACAACTTTTCCCCCAACAAAAACATACAGGGGAGGGGGTCTAAAAACTTTTCACCACTTTTTGCGAGCCAACGCGGCGTGTGACGTAAACACGTAACCCCCCTTTTTTACGTGCCCCCCCCCCACCCCCAACATTTTATTATTATGTACTTAGAGAAATAAATAAAGGTGGAAGAAGTAGTCTTTTACTTTAGTAAATACATACTATAGTATAAAATACTAAAGTAAAACTGCTTTCAAAATATACTTAAAGAACAAAAATAAAAGTACTCATTGTACAGAATGGGCCATTTTACACTGGATAATAATTACTGATGCATTAATGTGTTTAATGTTACATCTATTTAATTACTTTATATACTGCTGGTTAGATTAACCTAGAATGATATATCACAATTTATTAGGTAGTTTATATTTTGTATTAATAACGTAACGCTTTAAAATAAAAGTAATGGAGTAAAAAGTATACTATTGTCCTCCAAAATTTAGTATCATAGAAGAATAAAGTGGAATAAAATGGAAATGCTCATATATAGTACAAATACCTAAAAATACAGTACTTGAGTAAACGTTTTAGTTACTTTGCACCACTTGTTGGATGTTAGATATGAATAATCAACAGTAAATTCACACCTAATACATTCTTATTGAGAAATATGCTGATTTTATATGTTTTTTTAATGGGTGTTTATCTTTTAATGATTTTATATATTTTATAGGTTAATACATTGAGCTGGGTATAATACTGAGGTGGAAAAATTAAATAATCCTGAAAAAATATTGACGCTAAAATCCTTAACCTATAATAATATACCATAATTTATTAGGAAATTTATATGTGTGTATATATATATGTTTGTAGGATGTTATATATGAATAATCAACAGTAAATCCACAATTCTGTATCAATATTTACTATTAATAAAATAATTTAGATTCACTAAATCATGACAAAAAAGCGCTCAATAGGGACCCACAAAATGTTTGCCAAATGGCCCCAAAGCAGACTATGACAGAATATTTCTTGCATTTTACAACACAAAGGGGCAAATGTGAGAAATTGAGACACAAATGCTTAAACATATACAGACTATTATTTACCTATGCCATTTTTTTGGTGAATTTCTAAATGTACACACCTGACACAGTGTAAATATGTAATGTAAGGTAGATTCATTCAACACATGCATTGACAGGACATTCATCAGCTGTATAAGAAATAACATTATTAAACACAGATTAAAAATGAATATGAAACCTTAGAGAAGACAACACATTTAGTTTTTAATCATTTTATTTACAGTTTTGATCACAGTTCATACATTTCCAAATAAACCACTAGAGGGAACTCTTCATCAGTCTATCATTAAGGAAAGAAAGAGCAACAGCTATGCAGTACAGTGAGTGAGGTTTGGTAGAAGTGGTGGTATTGCTGACTAAAGTTGAGTTGGGCTCATAACTGCAGGGTGAATAGTGACCTTGGTGGTCAAAATATCTTCATAAAAATATAATTGAAAGACAATTTGTGTTTTATATTCTCAAAAATTTAGTGTCATGCTACTTTTTACAGTGTGCAACTAAATCTGCTACAAAAGGAGAATTAGATTGTTTCCTCTTAAAGTTTCCTGTTCATGAAATGTGGCCCAAACACCACCCCGACCACGCAGGTGATCACAAACAGCACCCAGAAGGTGATAGCCAGCAGCTGCACACAGAACAGCGTCTTCTTGCTCTGCTGTATGACCTCCTCCTCGCCCACAAGGCCCGGCGCTGTGCCGTACAGCCTCTCTGGGTGCATCTGCTGCACCCGCAGGCTCACAGTGGGCAGGATGATGAAGCGGGTGTCCCTGCTGTCACCCTCTAGAGAGAGCACTACTCTTTGGGTGACGGTGGCCAGGCGCGTTGCCATGGTCACAGGCAGGCGGAAGGTCACGGGGGGTAGCCTGGCCAGGATACGGGAGTTGCAGGGCAAGGAGAGGGTATCCCCGGTCTCTAGAGGGGTGAGGTGGCGGCAGAGGGGGCAGGGGATGGCTGGTGGGCTGTGGGGGTCGGGGGGCTCGCATGGGCAGAGCTGGATCCTCTGAAGGCACTCAGTGCAGAAAACATGGTGACACTCCAGCATCCGGGGGCATTTGTTGTACTGGTTGTACTCCTGGTAGCAGATGGGACACTCCACATCCATGGGCTCCCCAGGGAGGGTGCTGACGCCGGGTGCTGCAGCAGCTGGGTCCCCCTGCTGGGGAGCAGGAACTACATCCCCTGGCATGGTGGCAGGGAGGGAGGGAGGGAGGGTGAGTGGAGTTGGCTTGCAGTGATGGCAAGATGCAACTTGCGGATGAATCTTTTATAGACGACGAAAATCTGGAAGAGAAAACAACTTCAACTAAGACTAAGAGAACCCCTAAAGGCTTGTGTGGTTTTAAAATGCTCTCCCTGGGATGCCGCTTTGTTTCTTCTAAGTTTTATGAACAGATTCCACAGCCCATGAGTCATAGCATTCATCCATTTAAACACTCAGCCATCCACCATCTAACCATTTCCCCCCACACCTACTCACAAGCACCCTGAGTCCATGTAGTTCATGGCCTGTATACTCAGCAGGTCCAGCAAGTTAGGAAATGAATAAACAAGCAAAGCAACAGAAGAGCCGTGAAAGGAAGTAATAAGTCACTGCAATGATGCTTTCTGCATGTGTGGGTGCACGTACACTTTTCTTCACTAAGATTAGTTTAGTTTCAGTTATTTAAAGGGCCACTCCACTGATTTCAGAGAATCATTCAGTCTGTGAAAACAGTTCAGAAAACAACCCTGATCATGTTATTTATTTTGGCTTAGACTTTGAAAGATGTGAGCATTTACCAGACAGGGAGGGTCTAACAAAACACACTGTAGTGGCATCATGGGAAATGTAGGATCCATCGTTTTGGTAGTTGGTGACGTAGAAAAGAAAGTGAGGGGGACTGTTTATGGCGAGTGTTGTTGAGGTTATTCTGAAGTTTGTGATGTATTTTCTGTACTTCTGTTAAGTCTTGTATTTTACATAGTTTACATTTTACATAGTTTACATAGTCATTTTAAGGCCAACCATAATTTTTTTCCCAAAACCTAACTAAGTGGTTTTGTTACCTAAATATAACTGTAACCATTTCTGTAGTTTTGTTGCGTTGCATAAAAAACAACACACAAAAGAAGCGTGTAAATTACATGTGAAAATGCTCAAATTCATTCTCATGATGTACAGAATGTCCTTGTAATGACACTTATATGCCTTCCCATGAGATCGGGTTGCTCAACCTATACCCGAGACTTAAAGTAAGAATATTTCAGCTTCTGCCCCTTTGATTTTGACTGTTCATTTTTAAATTTATTTCTTGTAAGTCCGCCAACTTTCAGGAAGTACAATACTAAGTTGTTGGAGTGGCCCTTTAACATTTGAAATGGGACCAAGGCACATTGATTAAATGTAAACTGCTGAGCATGGTAAGATTTTGCCACCATAAAAATGTTTTTCAGTCAAACATGTGTTTTGGGTAATATGCTTATTCCCTTTCTCGCCAAGAGTTAGATGAGAGGATTGATACCACTCCCTTCAATATAAAGGTACAGCCAGTTAGCTTAGCTTAGCATAAAGACTGGAAACAGGGGGGAAAGGTAGCCTGGCTCTGTCTGAAGGTAACAAAATCCACGCTCACAGCTTGTTCTTCATTTTTTGTACATATATTAGGCTCGCAGTTGCCCCTCGTTTCCTGTCTTTGTGCTAAGCTATGCTAACTCGCTGCTGGCTTTTTTATGGAACAAAGCATTCAACTTGCTTTTGTTTGCTGCTCACATGGGACGACTACAAGGCAACCCAAGTTCACTCATGGGGGGATTGTTGCTTAGCAGATGAATTGATCCATGGCAACACAAAGGCTGAAACCTTTTCTTTTATACGTCTATATAGAATCATAACAAAAATAAGGATTAACATATAATTTACACCAACAATGAGTACTTTCATTTGCTCCAAAAAAAACATAATATAATGAGAAACAAGTTGTGAAAGGGAGACTTTGAAGCCAGCACTGAATTGTTGCTCTGTATAAACAAATGAGCCCTCTTGCATTGAGGCCATCAGGTTCAGTGAGATTATACTGAGAGAAGCTGGCAGCGATCCATCTTCACACCTCAGAAGCAGATATGAGAGCCACTTACCCACCGCACACCCCTTTGATCAGAGCACACTTTGACACCCACCTCTCACCACTCACTCCTCTTCCTCTCATGTTGGTACAGCTCTCATCCTCGCAGAGTGTCTTCCTCCTTCTTCTGTGTGCACATTAACCACTCAAGTTTCTACCTTAATATCCTGCAGCTACGTGGCTGAAGCTCGGCTTACAGGCAACCCTCCTGTTTTCGCTCCGTCTCCTTAATTTAACTCGTCCTCGTCTCTCTGTCTGGTCCCCCATGAGGCATCTCTGTGATTTCTCTCAGCAGTAATTAAACCCTTGGTGATGTGAAGGTAACCAGGACACACAAGACAGAAAATGACAGATTCGGAGTCTGCTTACTCGACTCTACCTGCATATTATCTTATTATGCTTCCACACAGTCAGCATGTGGGAGTTTTTAAAATAGCAGCAAGGATCAGGGTGTAATTAGTAACATCCTTACATGTTTTCTACTTTAAAAGTCAGTTGTTTAAGTAGATAATATAAAAAAACATAATACTCATACTCTAATACAATCATAGCAACAGAACAGAGCATGGTGTAAAGAGGTGAATTATTGACAGTTAAATTCAGTCATAACCTGTAGTACATTATCTGTTACCTCAACTGACTGATTTCCTTGTGACCAGCTTGTCCTGTACAGACATGTTTGACGCCCACTCTGCCATTTACAGCCTGACTAAACTGATCAAAACATAGTTATTAAGTTGACTTCAGAGATTGAGATTCAAAACTGATTACTAGGATACTCTGGTGAAAGAAAGCTTGAGTTCCTCTGTGGTTACTTTACTCCAAAGCCTGATACCGTGTGGTCCAGTGAAAACTTTGTGACAGAGCTTTAGGTTTTGCGTAAGAAAGTACTATAAAGAGACCAGACACGGGGTGTAATGGCAATTCAATGTTCATATACAGGTTGGGAAACTTTTACAACCACCAGACTTAATAAAAATATTATCTTAAATATCTTAAATTAAAAAATGCAAACATTATCTGATTCCAGCTTCTTAAATATGGATATTTTCTTGTTTCTTTACTCCTCTATGACAGTAAACTGAATATCTCTGAGTTGTGGACAAAACAAGACATTTGAGCATGCCATCATGGGCTTTGGGAAACACTAATTGACATTTTTCACCATTTTCTGACATCTTATAGACCAACCAACTAATCGATTAATCAAAAAGAAAACTGACATTAATCAACAATGCAATAATCGTTAGTTGCAGCCCTAGCACAAAGAATTCATTGTATACTACAAACCTTTGAAGATACCCACTTGAATGCTCAAACTCAGACTATATTAGCTTCAGATTAACTTTAAAATGCATTTTTGCTTGAAACAGTTGCTGAATTTGGTCCCTGAACACTTAGATTGGAATCACTTTAGAAAGGGAACAATTACAGCAATTTTCATTAAGGTCATTTAAGCCCTTAAAGTTGATGATCCATATCAAAGTCTAGATTTGGATATTATCCTGCCACAGTAGTATAATATTCAAGCTGAAAAGCTGAAAGTCACATGTTATTGTTTGTGGGTGTCTCTCCCTAAGAGACACACACAATAAAGTCAGAAAACAGCTAAAACAACCTTTCACTGTGGAAGCACTCACTGAATTCAAAACAAATATCCTGAATAACCGGCCTGTCCAGGGTGTACGCCGGTGGTTGGAGATGGATGGGTGGATATCTTGAATAACTATACATTTATTTTTTCAAAATCACAGATGATCTTGCCATTTTACATTTTCCCTTTGAATAGTCTCAGTTTGGGGGAAATAATTTCTTTAACTGTCATTAAGGTAAAAAAAAAAAAAAAAAAAAAAAAAAAAAAAACAGCACCTTTACCGTAAGTCCACTGCTGGTGGCAAAAAGCGGGAAGGGCAACAAAAAAAGAAAAAAAAAATCAACAAAGGGCTGAACACACACTCTCTCTCACACACACATTCACACGCAGTACTTCTATCTCTGTGAGGACACTCATTGACCTAATGCATTCCCTAGCCCCTTACCCTAACCTTAACCATCACAACTAACTGCCTGACCCTGACCCTGACCTAAACCTAATTCTAACCTGCACCTTAAAACCAAATCTGAACCCTCAAAAAGGCGTTTTAAGGTCAGTCCAAAGATGAAGACCGGCCAAAATGTCCTCACTCTGAAGGTCTAACACTCATACTGGTCCTCACAAAGATAGCTGTACAAGAATACACACACACACACACACACACACACTCAGAGAGAGAGAGCTTGTGATTGTTGGCCGAGATTTCAGTGGAAATCACCATGAAAGGAGTTCATGCTGGAACAACTGATAGGAGGAGGAGAAGGAGGAGGAGGAGGAAAGGAGGAGGAGGGTTGTTTGGGGATAACCATGGAGAGAAAGAGGTGACGTCACACACTCTCTCTCTCTCTCTCTCACACACACACACACACACACACACACACACACTGGAGTGTCAGCCTGAAACAAATTCAATGGATCTTAAGACACTTTTTTTTCTTTTTCTTGATTTACTGAACTTTATAGTTTTTGAGCCTAATAAGGGTAATAAAACAATTTCAACTCCAGATATACAGTAGATTATAATCAATATATGTTGCAATGTGTTGCATCAGTGTGCAGCTGTGATTCAGTCAGGGTTACTCAGTGTGTGATAGCCTACATGCTTTTTGTCCCATGGCCCAGACACTCACTTGGAGGTGTGTGTAGGTCCTTTAGGTTTCATGACATCACGACTATTTGGAGCTTGGTGACTCATTTGTGTATCTGGCTCAGATCCACTACAGTTTCTCCCGTCCTCCTCCTCCTCCTCCACCCACACACTTCCTCACACCCTGACTTATAAGTCTGGACAGTTCACCTCTTATTCATTCAGACAACCCGGATCAGACAGCAGGATGTGCTCAGAGTATGAGTGCGGAATTTGTTACCGGACCTACAACGCAGGTCGGCGGTGTCCCCGGGAGCTCCGCTGTAAACACAGCTTCTGTGAGAGCTGCCTGCTGGCCCTGTCCCGACCCCTGGGACCCGATGACGCGGCTTCTTTGGGGGCTGACACACTCATCGTGTGCCCGCTGTGCCGACACACCACGTCCGTCTCCGGGGAGGGGAAGGTGAGAGCCGAGCTCAAGGTGGACGAGACGATCCTGGAGCGGCTGATCGCCTCAGGAGTCTTCGACCAAGAGGAGGAGGAGGAGGACCCGGAGGGAGACGTTCAGAACGCGTGCGGCGACGCCGGGGAGCGTCCCGAGACTCCAGCCGAGGAGAGCGACTTCTCCCCGGGCTCCAGAGGTGGGAGGGTCCGGCGGTCTTGCGGGAAGGTTTGGCGGTTGATAAGTGGGAAGAACTCTCGGCGGAGGGGCGGAGAAAGTAAGTAAACAGAGGACTGTGGTTCATAATTAGTCTTTCAACTTACAATGTGGCTAAATAATAAGAGTATAATAAAATGAGCAGTTTGTGAATGAGGTTTGGTGGTAACAGTGGTGGAAGTGATGGAGTAAAAAAGTGCAATACTTCCCTCTGAAACATAGTAGTAGGTAGAAAGTAGCATAAAGTAGATATAAATCAAAATTGTACGTCAGTAGAGACCTTGAGTAAATGTACTCAGTTATTATCATTCCACCAAAGGTGACAGTAGGCTATTTATGTATGCTTTGTTTTTATTTAAGGCTATAAAGTTGACAGAAAACATTTAGTCTTAGTTTCAGTTCAGCTTTTCATAGCTTTAACTAATATCTGTTCACAGAAGTAGTCTGAAATAGTATAGAGTACAACAAGCCTCTATGTGTCATTCAAACTGTTTAGTAGAGCTTTATTTTGAAAATAGTGAATAAATATTTTTTTCCTAATGTGTTTTTTCCTTTAACAGACTGCATGAACAGTGATGACTTGAGGCACATCGCCATGATGTCCTGCTACATGTTTTAAGGAGTCTGAAACGTCAGATACTCTGGATAATGTGATACTATATTTATTCTCAATGGTTCTCCTTCGCAACATGGACTTGTGATGATGATGATGATTATGATGATTATGATGATGATGAAACCTTGCTGGATTTAAGCTTTTTGATTGCTTATTTAAATGATGACCACTATGTAGCACTAAAATGAGGGGAAAATGTGTGAATTGCCAAAGTGGCCCCTTTGTAGGTCTATTAATGCACTAATGTATGTGATATTTATTGTTTTTATAAATGTATTTTATTTTGAAATATTGTTATATATTTAATGAAAAATAAATAAACTTTTTTTTGACAAGAGTTTGGGTGAGTCAACTTGTGCATTATTATAAAAATCAATATAACGGCCTAGCTTTGGCCTATGTGTGTGCAAACATAGGGACAAAATTACACATTGCATCATGTCTAGGCCTAAGCAGACTTTTCAAAGTAAAATTAAAGGAAGGGGCAAATATATCCTTATGTTTAAAGAAAATTAAAGCAAAACACGCAAAACTGGGGAAAAGAGATTAAAGTATAAAGTATTTTACATGAAATGAGCCAAAATGGGAAACTACCCCTCTGACAGCTCCTGGGTGTGGGTTACTTGAGGCCAGGTGAACAGCATTGCATCCAATCAGACTCCCAACCAGCAGCAGAGTGTCAATGACTCACTTGTTTCACAAGTAAAACACATGGATTGACAACACAACAACTTACTTTACGGTCTTTTTTTATGACAAACCCTGGGAGAAAGCTGTCCATCATGATAGGAAATCCTCCCCTCTACTCAAGGTAAATATACATTTTACAAGCTATGTGCACATGTAATCGTAAAAATTTGAAAAGGCTTGGTGATTATTTCTGATTGACAGCATTATGATGCCCGTAAATTACAACAATAATCCCGTGGGTGTTGTGTTTTTTCCTGCAGACTTGTGCTGGTCTGTGCAGCTGTCATGTCGTTCATCATGTGTTCAGATGCTGCAAGAGGTGAGCAGCACAAACAGGCCAGGATACTGCCAGGACAATGCTGCGTCTGCAGTTTCAGTGAACTAATGCTCATCTTAATGGCTCTCTAATAAAAAAAAAATCATGAGGCATGCGTTGGCTGATTGGGTTAGGTGGAGCTCGGATGAAGCTTTCTCTTGGCAATTTAACAAAAATGCAGAGATTTTATTTTATAGAGAGATTTATAGCAACTTATATAAATACATATGGAAATGTATTTGATGTTGAGTCATCATAATTTGGGTTATATTTAAATAAGATGAAGGTATACATTGAACAAATTATTTGCCTGTATAAAAGAATAACTTGCTCATTATTTTTCCACCTTCAGCCATTACAACCCAAGTGGACAATGGAGTAAGGCACAATGTCCTGAGACGAGTGTATACTCCACACAGTCAACACCAACCCCTCTTTACTGGTCTGCCACCAACCAAAACTGGACTCCAAACTGGAACTAATAGTGAAACTGAGACCAGCGGGAATTACAGAGGAGCCTCGTCAATCATTGACCATCGATCAAACCCTGTATGGTTCACAGGAGGTAGCTTTGGTTACAAACAAAACAGCCCAGATAACAGACAGTCTCAAGCAGGTGTGAGGCCGGCAAGCAGCTACCACCCTCTCTCTTACAATTCAGTGATTATAAGAAAACCATCTCACAAAGAATCTGTCAGTCCTTTTCATCAGAGCTCCAGTCTTTCACAAGTTTGGGACCCCAAAGATGCTCAGAAATCCTACATGAATGAAGAAGCTCCTTCTATTTCTTCAGCCCAGACTGGTAGATATTGGAGCACTTCACTGCCAACTTCAAGAGGGCTTTACAGTAGCTATAAAGACACAAATGAGCTCGCTGCAGCCGGGGCTTGGGGTCCATCTAGTGGGATTCAATCAAGCAAATTTTTCGGCTTTGTGAAAACTGCCCCTCATGCACCATCAATCAACAACGGTTTAGATGCTCCTTTTATTAAAAGCATCCCCAGCTCAGAAAAACTGCCAGATTTCTCCCAGGGGTTGCACTCTGTGAGTAGTGGTGAGACACCAAGACACACAAAGGTCCAGTCGTATCTCTTCAAGGACCCCCAGACCTCTTCTGGTGGACATGAGACAGTTCATGGTAATGGACCTGCAACACCACATAAGCAAAGGGCATCTGATGTACGAGTTTACAGCAGGTTTTCTTCAAATGCTAAACAGTTACAAAGACAAGACCCAATCCAGGTAGAGCAGCATCTCTCTGATAATGCCAATCCACTATATCATAATGCTAATGTAGCCCAGTATGGCACTCAGACAGGTGGTTTTACTAAACGCACCACTCAAATCTCAGTACAGCCTGCTCCAGGAAAAGACATCACCATGGGAAGCGTTGTCCCTACAGCTCATGCAGATTTCCAGGGTAACTTTGCCACCGGCAGCAGTAAATCTGTATTAAGTAGCTCCATTAAAACAACTACAAGAGGATCAATGCATGCTCACACCCCTGCTCGAGCCATAAAAACCATCTATGGCTTCAGAGGATTTGAAAATCCTACACAGATGCCTATTCTCTCCTCTAGTGGCTCCAATGAAAGGACCAACGCTCAACGATACAGCTTTGACAAAGGAAAGGGTTATAAAATCACAAATATGGACCCTTTCTTGTCATCAAAGTACAGCTTTGGCCAGAGTGAAGCATCTACTACGCCAGCAAGACTTGAGAGGACAGCGTATCCCCCACCTTCCCCTGGCACACATCAGGCTTTGACATCAGGATTTAAGGAAGCCCAACCTCTGGTACCTGAAAGCGATGCCAGTATGGACCGCAGCCCAGATCGCAGACAGTTCAGAATCCACAGAAGGATATATGGTCTCAAAGGATTTAGCACTCGACCACTCGGGGGAGCTAAAACTTTAGCTAGTGAGCCAGATAAGTCTGTCAGAGTCCAGCAGGGTTTTGAAGGTTTTAAAGTCAGAAGCTCACAGAACTGGCAACCAAAAAGCAGCCAAAATGAGCTGAGCAGTGAAGACTTTAACCCACTTTTACAGAATGAATCATTCACCAGCTTTACACCAGACAAATACAAAAAGAGACGCAATATCTATAAATTCCCAGGATTTCTGCCGATTCAAAACCGAATTGTAAATGCTAATAATAACAGGGGACACAAACAAAATTCGACAAGTCACATAATCTCCTCAGCTTATTTACGATCGGCAGGTAAAGTCACACTTGAATCCCGCCCAACACCTGAGCCAAGAACAACCAAGGAAATCAAACTTGTCGAGAGAAAGGCGAGCCTGTTCAGCCGTTCCACCAGCAGCACCGTGAGAGGCAAACGTGTGAGAGGAAACAGCAAAAAGCTCAAAGCATCCACTCCCACCAGTGACATCGGAAATGCACCCATCGTCAGGCTGCCTAAGCGGCCTGCCAAGGTCATAACCGTCACGTACGCAGACATACTTGGAAGTGCCTCGTTCAGTGGCGTCACAACAACGACACCGATCACACTGACTGATAACATGACAGCTACAACCGAGCTTCAAGAAGAGGCCGGTCACTGGACCATAAAGGATGCTGTGCTTAGTAGAGACAACATGAGCAGAGGTCCTGATGCTGAAGATATTGAGAAAAACAACTCAAGTGTTAGAAGTGAAGACAGTGACATGAAAACTTTGGATTTGTTCCTGGATGATGAAGGAAGTGGAAGTGGGATTTTTAGTATATCTGATGTTTTGTCAACCGACACCACAGAGAGTCTTAGTGAGGAGTCGTCAGAGCTGGAATATCTACGAATATCAACTGGGAACGTCTCCTTCAAGTCAATGAAACTGTCCCCCACAGAGACATGACAGAAAGTTGCTTAAATTGTCATGTGGTTGGAACAATTCAAATAAAAGTTGGAAAAGTTCTTGTGATTTTGTTCTTAAATTATTGAATTAATACATTTTTTTTAATATTTCTCTTCACTTTCAGTTTAAAAAATTAATTGGTAACAAATTTGATAATTATTTAAATGTGTCCCAAAAACATTATTGTTTGTTAACAGGACTGGAATCTTAGTTGGATTATTAGAGCTCAAACTATTAATTGAATATTCGATCCAAAAGACAATTAAAGGATAACTATGGTGACAGGTGCCTCCTTCTTGAATGTGAAAATAGTCTGCTTTTATTCATTTTATATGATAGAAACCTTAATATCTTTTGAGTTTTGGACTGTTTGTTGGACAACAAAAGACATCCAAAGACACCTCGGACTAAATGAATGGCCATTTCAAATAGGGGAGAGTGGGGTCGGTAAGGACAGTGCTTTTAGTTAGAAAGCAACTATGCCTATGCCATTCACCATGCTCATAATGAGCCACAGTCTCAAATTAAATCAACAAAAGCAGACAAAACAAGATGATTTTGTTTTTCAATTTAAATGATATTTTTTTTTAGCTCAAAACAAGTAATTTAGGGAAACCTAAAATTTGGGAAAATGCATTCCTTGTACATTTAACAAAACACAGTTTTGGTTGGACTCTAAAAAACCTGATATACTGTTAACATAAACTTGTATCAGTTCAGGGATCAAACCATTTTCATTACCGTTCAAGTCATCTCTGAGTAATGGAAGGTTATTTGATGTCAACACTAAAGTGTCCCAACCCCGACTTTCCCTCAGATTTTCCCATTGTTTCATTCATTGTGGTAAAAACCACTCATCTGACATGATGACAAGCAGATGCTCAGCCTACGATAAATGCTGGGAATTATTTAAAAAAAACTACGTACCGTAAACTATGACTGCTAACTCTGCATTTTTATTAAAACTCCATCCCCCCTCTGACCTCGCGTCTTCTTGTCTCCCCTGAGATACCTCATATGAATGGAAACATCAGTTGAGGTCAAATTTCTGAGCACAACTTTTGCTCCATTTGGCAAATGATTTGCATAACGCAATGTCAAGTATGAAGAGGGAAAGCAGAAGAAGGTCATATACTTGAGGCTTTTTATAAAGCGATTGTATTCCCATTCCTTGTGTCCTCGTTCCCAGGCAGGCAGCGGCTATTCGGTGTGCTGACACAGATTTTCCACCTCCTCTTTTCCAGCTTACAAGGAGGGTTTCAGCATGCTGGTCTCTGGGTTAACACGCTATGGGATGGAAAAAACTGATCTTCCCCTTTGTTTGAAGGTCTTATAGTGACTTTGCCAAGCCATTAATAATGAAGAAAACAAGTAATTATGTGATTTGCTCCTATTTTAGCGATAAAGGGGAAACAGACTCACTAATGGAATTATTTTATTAAGATGTGCTTGTCATTATGTTGCTATACTCTGATCTATAGAGTTAGAGGCAAATAGATTATACCTATAGGGGCCTGATCTGCATTTACAGCATGAGCAGACGCCAGATCTTCCACTAGATGGCGCTACTTGTCCATTTTATTACCCCACGTGTGACCTCAAGTACTTCTATGATGTAGTTCTCATGCTTGTGTGCTACTTTGAAGCTCAAGGAATTCAGAGAGGATAAGATAAAATTGCAGGTCTTTTAAGCTTTAAAAAAAAAAAGCTTACAATTGAGAGCAAAATTGCTGTTTTTGCTTCCTCATCAATCAGCCAACCAAGCGTTGTGTTTCAAGGGCACTGGGTCCACACTAAGCTCACATCACAGACCCCAACAGGTCCATTCACACCACCCGACCCTTCACCTTTTTCCCCAGTCAGCCTCCAACACCTAAATACCACTTGTACGCTTGTCCTCAAGCTCAAAGGGGCCCCAAAAGAGAGGAGAGGGTGGGAGGGTTTGAGGGATCTGTCAGTCAAACTTAAACACATTGTACATTGGATTAACGCCCCCCCCACCACTACCACCACCACACCAATACCCGTGGAAAGTGGGACCGTCCACTTTCCCATAGAGGTATTAAGGTGATATGATGTTTTCCCGCATGCTGGCGTGTCAAGGTGTGGCCATGCCGGCTCCTTCAAAGTTCCCCTTCTTTCTGTGCTGCCTTTTGTGTAGCTGAGTGCGTCTGGTTCCCTTTCTTTCCAAGTGTGTGTGTTATGATATTCCCCGAGTGTGTGTGTGTGTGTGTTTATCACAGACAGTGTGGTGTTCGCTTGCAAAGCCGGCCCTCCCCCCTCTTTCTCCTACTGTGAGGGGAATTCTGTACCATGTGTCTGCGGTTTTCAGGGAGCTTTCAAGGAAAAAAAAAGCACAGAGGCCTCATGGTCCCCCCCACCACTACTCCTCTATCACCCTCCTCTCGTTTTCCCTCACTCACTCACTCCATGTGGCACTTTTTTTTTTTTTTTACACTTTAAACCTCCCTTTTTCTCAGCCTGCAGCTACAGAGTGAGCTAATTTCACATGCAGCCCGCAATACAGAGAAATCTATAATCATGGCAAACATTATGAGGCGAGAGAGGGTGAGCGTCAGTTGGTGGAGGTAGGGGGGAAAGGAAGGGGAAGGAGGGGAAGACAGAGAAAGGCTTTTTGTTTGGCTAAGTACACTATGTGAAAGAGGGGGTGGTGAGGAAAAGAGAGCTGGAAATACATTAGAAAATGGTCACATCTGCTGTGGTATTTGTGGCTCAGATTACCTCACATGCCATGCCAGCGGATGGACCCATTCGGTTTGACCATGACTGTGTGTAAACTAACTTTATTGCGTCTGCAGTGATTAACTCTGCCCTAAAAGTTATATGTAAGGACGGTGGAAGCGGAAGGGGGGTAAGAGGGAAAGTTGGGAGGATTAGCAGAGGCAGTTTGCAGCACACTGACTATAATCCAGAGCTTTACTGGCTCAGTCAACATACAGTAGGTTTGCTTTAGCTAAAACACCTGTACTATGTTGTTTATAATGGCAACTTGAAGGGGAAACTGGTGAAAAATGGCCCTACACATATCTCAATCACCGCTCACTTTTATCTTAACTCACGCCCAACCTCGAATAAGTATGAATGATGGGAAGGAAGCAATTTAGCAGCATGGAATAGCGCCTACATTAACATTCCCACATCTGCTTATGGGAGCAAGAGCTATTTCCGTGTCCTACATCCAATGACTTTCCTGTGGTCTGCACGGTGGAGGAAGTCATAAAGACTTCCTGTATTGTTGCCAGCCATGTAGCAGCGCAGACATGTACATGAGGCCATGAGGCCGTGATGTAAATACCATAAAAAGAAGCACTCTCAGGCCCATCAAAGAGGCCAAGACACACATCTGACCGCAGATTTATATATCACTCCGTTATACTAGATCTTTTCACAGGCTTGAGACGTGTTTTTACTGGGCTCAGCAGTCATGTAAAAGGACCTCCCTTTAAGAGAAAATACGTCATGACAACAAGTGTTATCTATGAAGTCTATATAATCTTTGTATTGCACACAATTATATGATATCCAGAGCATTAAACAGCTATTGTCTATGTAAGGATATAGAGGAATGTCCACCTGAGCAGAGGATGAAGTCTCCCTCTGTGTGCTGTAATCTGAGCTTCTTTGTGCTTTGTTTACATAGCCGGCCATGCATGCCTTTAAGTGCATGTGAGTGTGCTAGGTCATCGTTGCCACTCTGCACTGTTTTCATACAGCGGTTATGGGCCTTTTTGGAAATAATGGGTTTCAGAGCGAGAGTTTTGTGTGAAATGCCATTTATGGTATGTGTCCACAGGATACATTCTTCCCATGCTTTCCATTCATCTTGTATGCTGTGCAATGCATTCTGGTAGCGTAGCATTACTCTGAGAGACCAGCCGCCACATTGGCCGCACCTCATTTGCATAAAGTTGAGATCTAGGCTACTTTATGCAAGTGGCATCCAGCGTGACCTGCCACCTCTGGAAACAACTGAAAAACCTTTAAACTAAAACTTTTCAGAGGACTATTTTTGTAATGTATGAGAAAAAAAGTTCTCAAACAAGTTGCCATGTTGGTTTTCAGTTTGAAAGTGGGGGAAAGCGGTCATCCAATCAGGTGCCTAGTAGCAGCCCATCAAGTGTATAATGCTGGAATGTGAGGCCATCCCTGTGGACACGTACCATTAGCTCATAACGCCTCCTTCATCCTCCCCTCACCAAGTGTATAACACAACAAATGCCATAAATTGGAGTGTGACTACTGCTAAGGTCGCTATCTACTAACAAAGATGATGCATCAGGATCTGAGTGGTCTGCTGTCTCGGCTAAACAGCGTCCAACCTGGGAGAAATGTGTACACCCTTCAGTGTGGAAGTTTTGAGCAGGTGATTTTACTTTTCAGACTGTTTTGATTTGAAGGATTTTTAGAGGTGTGAAGTATTTTATGAGGCTGTACAAGTATTCCTGCAGTGTATAAGCAAGTGAGGTTACTGAGTCCATTTCTAATGCAGTGTGCCAATGGGTGCGTGTAGGTGTGTTTACAAAGATACAGTTTCACACGCTCACAATGAGGTGATGATACACCCGCTCAGACACAACAGGTTCACCTGTTGGCCTCCATCCAGCCCACCTCTCTCTCTCTGAGACTGAACTCTGTGTCCTCTTGCCTTGGCCCCCATCCAGTATCCCCTCCACCTCCTCCTCCTCCTCTCTCTTTCACTCCCTCATCTTGACCGGAGATGTTGCCACCACAGCCAGCCGAGGCAGGCATTGTCGCTGCCTGTCGCCAGGACAACCAAATGGCAGCTGCACCCGCCTCTGTTCCTCCGTTCTCTCCTCATATCACTGGGGATGAGAACTGAGTTCATCTTGACTTCTCATGTCAACCAAGGAATTTAAGTTTAACTGTTAAGGCTCTTTCATTCATTCAGAAATCGGACTTTCATGACAATCGTGAGGAACATACTCACTAATAATATTGAAGTAGGGCTCGAAATCCCCACAAGACTCACTTTGTTTAAGATATAAATGAATGTATAGAGAGTAGGTTTCACTAACCCTTCAGGTGTGGGTGTGTGAGGCTATTTCTTTACTCATACAGGTGCTTCCGAGCTCACTAACCTTATTGTCACTCAGTAAGTGAGAGGATCTGCAGGTGCTGAGCTGTTCTCATTTCAATTAATTTCTACGGTGCCTCTGTCTGGGTTGAGTTACTTGGCCATCTGTGGACAACACAAGATCCCATGCATGTTAAGAAGAAGAGAAGGAAACAGATTTATCATGCCTACAAACAGCTTATTTAATTAAACCGTGCACTGAGTGAGAGGGTGCTCACCCAGCAAACACCACGTTGGTCAAATTACCAGTAAGACGAGTGATTAACTTCGCTGGCAGTCCGCCATTTGAGTGCAAATGATCTTATCAATGGGAGTGGTGAATGTGACTAACGCAGTGGATAACAATCAGGCTGTTTTATTTTCCACATTACAGTGTGACATCTGGTGCGGTCGCAGGCCTCTGTGTGAGTAAAAGACAGTGGCGAGTTCGTGTGTGAGGGGCATGAGCCCGCCAGCGTCTGTGGCATTTTGTGCAGATGTTCACACTTGCCTCAGCCTGTAAACTGCAGCGTCTTCCCCCCTTCTTCATTTTCTCCCCCCTTTTAATCAGTAGCACTGCTGTTTTTCTGTCTTAAGCCTAAACAATCATCCCCATTACATCACTCAAAAGGAAACAGCCAGTCACAGAAACAAAAAAAACCACAAGTCTTTTTGTTGTTTGACTTTTTTTTCTCCTTTTAGTCAGGTTTTTTTTGTTTCTCTAAAGCAACAGAACTGTCTACATCAATGGCAAATCTCACAATATTCCCATTCAGTACCATCCCTCTGAGGAAACAGGAGGAAAACTATTTAGAGCAGCAGCAGCACTTTTCCTGCACATTTTTATGAGCATCTCGCAACCAACACAAACCATATAGCCACTTAAACTCTTTAACCTCGTTCGTCTGAGCTCTCCCAAATAAATTTAGCCATGATACGCGGCTGTGACCATCGAGTTCACAACGGGCAGTTTGAGAAAGTAAAAAACGTTCCATCAGAAGTTCATGAGATGCTCAGAGCTCGCTCTAAATGGCAGGATGATAATGTCCGTTTGAGTGCTCTCTTTCTAATCTACACAGAGCATTTGGCTGAAAACTGCTGAGTTTTAATACGAGAACATCTCCAAAATACATTAAAAGCATTTCATCATGAGTTTGCCTGCGAAGTCTTGGATTTAAATGCTGAATCTGATTTGAAGTCCAATTGTTTTTCTGCATTAGTAACTGCTATTAGAGGCAATTCAAACCACAGATCCAAATCTGCTCATAATAAAGCTGCATTGTTATGCTCCAGACCCAGAGAGTCACATGACCAGAGTGAGCGAGTTCATGAACTTCCCCAAGACGGGCAGACAAACACATGAGTACAATTTGGAGCTACATAGATGCACCATGTTTTTCGTGGGTGGCCTTTTCTTTCTCTTCATGCGTTTCTTTTTAATCCTCCGGTCAAAGTCTTGGCAAATTCAAGGTTAAAGCGTACGCAAGTCCTCGCAATGACCTTTATCTCCAAGTGTCACATAAGCAGACGGCGAGGCCAGATATGTCACAGTTCTTCCTCCCTGCTGCAATAGAAAACAACGGGGGAACACAAACAGGTTACATGTTTAAAACAAAGCAATACGTCCAGGCTTGCGAACCGAAGGTTGCTTCTTGAGGTGCTGCTGGAGCTTAGTCTCTTTGTTGTTGGTGTTGTGTTTTGGCACTGCGACAATTAAGTCCTCCATCCCCGGCAAAGAGAAACAGTCCAAAACTCCCCCGATCAGGGCCATGGCTGTCAGTCAAGTCATCTGACAGATCATTGTCACACCGAACAAACATAAACACGTTATTTCATGAGAACTGTACAGCCAAAAGAGACAAAAATAGACACAAAAATAGACTTAATATATTCTGCTAGGACAGCCCTATTAGTGCTAGCTGCTAAGACGGGGCAGACAGATAAAAAGGACAGACAGGCACTTAAGTGCTGATGCATAGCGGAGATTAAAGTAAGAGCTAAGCATAAAGACAGAAAGGAGGGAGGGAGAAACAGCATTTTCAATTCAACCAGTTTAAAAATGTAAAAGTGTAAAATTTAAAAATGTTTGGTACCTTAATGTAAAAATAACTGAGAACAAATTTCATTTATTATTTCATACTGACAGAATTGAAGAACTGACCCCCTTTCTGGTGCTAAAAGCAGTGTGCTGACCGCTACAAAGCTAGCATTAGCATGGCTATTGATAGGGTCTCTATCCTCGGCTGTAATGTAATCTAATGTTGTTTAGCATCCTGAGATGAAGTGGATTAAATGAGACACAAGTGTCTCGAGCTAATAGCTCTAATGGGATTGCTTGGCTCTGTATCAGGGGTCTCACCCTGAGCTGTGGTCAGCAGGACGCTGAATTTACGTCCTGGCTCGAAGATGCTAATATGTTAATCTGACCTAGCTGGCTTTAGCTAGCTAGCAAGCTACTGTATCCCCCTGTTACAAGTGCCTTTTTGTTTCAAGCCTGTGTGTTTTAATACTTTAGGTGTATGGCTTTGTTAAACAGAAAGAGAAAAAGACAGAATAAAAGCAGCACAAGTTATACTGAGCTGAATGCTAACACAGGCTATGCTAATATTTCTCACAGTAGACAGGAAGGCCAGCAGATTGGCTAGTACCATTAGCATTATTTATGTTAGCGGAAACGCTGCATTCATGTCATATCAGATTTATTGTGATTTCCAGTTTCAGACTCAACTGGTAAGTCGTAATTTCCAACTGGAACGCCCCCTGAAGTCAGACTTCTAACTTGAAAACTTTCCAACCCCAACCTCAAAATCCAAGATGGCTGCTCCGTACATCAACAGTAAAAAAGCAGTAGTAATATACTGTTTATTACTGTCCAACTTCTATCTGAGGACATGTTGCTGTCTGTATGCGCAAAATACTTGTGTAATGCCTTGTTATCAACTGGTATCGCTAACAATGGCTAACAATGGCAAACCTGGCTTGCGCAAATCCCATTCATTTTTTATACGTCATTCCCTGCTCCAACTTCCGATGTAATTGTCATATGCTGGTACTGGGAAGTTGCAATTTCCAAGTTCCCAGTTGAAATTTGCAACTGGAACACCCCTTGAAGTCGGATTTCCGACCCAGAAAGTCGGACGAACCCCATCTGCTCATTAGGGACGCAATGGTGAGGAAATTTTCCCACAGGTTAATAAACTTACGACAACACCGATGTTACCCAATTATACCAGACATTTTACAAAAAAAGATGACGGTCAGTATGTGTAGCGCGCTTATTTTACTCTTTAAAAACGAGTGGCGCCGTGTCTGGCTTCTCCAGTAGAGCTTTCTCTGGGCTGTGAATGCTCCGTCCTCCACGCGCCGATGCCCTCATTAAGGTTCCCTTATAGCATTGGGTTTAAATCTGAAATACTGCCACATGGGCACTTTTGCTTTTTGCTTCTCATCATCTTATCTGTCAACTCATCTCATGTTATGTGTCAAATAAAACACCCGCTACTCTGAGCTGTGACTCCGTATGGAGCATTCGTCAACTCGGGTGCGACCCCATTCTCAGCTATCTGCCTTGGAGCTCAGTTTTCCACAGTGTTATACTGACCATGCACACTATATTTTAACCCTCACATGACCAACTCTGTAATCATGTTGCTTGCAAGTTGTAAACACCAGAATCATCCCATATGACATGAACGCAGCAAAAGCTCACACCACCCCCTTTATATCTTCTGCTGCATTTTTTTTGTAACTACATCAAATCAAGCACAAAAAAACAAAAAACCCAAAGCTTCAGTTAGTCGAGGCTAAGTTGAAGTTCTTTGTAAAATGGCTACAATCTGAAAATGAGGCACTTTTTGAGCAGATATATAATTCCATTCATTTTCTTTTTCATAAACTAAATAGCCACCATTATACTCGTAATGATTAGAATTTTTCTCGTGGAAAAAAATAAAACTAAAACACCAATCTCCATTGTTTTTTTTTGTACCCTTCTCTGATTGGCTTTCACTCAAGGAATGAGAGCAGCAAATAGCTTTTTCAAGAATGTCATTTGGCACACTTCCCCGTTGGTTTCCACAACCAACAAGATGAAAGCGTGGGGAAATCTTTTTTTTTTTTTTTCCATCCGTCTGTCAAAGTGCTTCAGGGGCGTGTCCGATCCAGCTGCTCTCTCGATGTGATTGGTCATCACAAAAGGAAGAGGCGGAGCTTTGAAGCTCTCTGAGTTGCACCAGATTGTTTCCCAAAGGATGACGCACTGACATCAGCACTCTGGAAGAAAAAAAGAGGAAATTGTTTGGTTAGATGTACAATAAACAATAACCCAGATATGAAGAAGAAATAAATATTATGACATGTATATACAGCGTCTCTTGCTTATCAGGTTAATTATAATATTTAATGTAATTTATCAGCGTCTGCTTATCGGCCCGGGAACACAGTGACCTTAAAATAAACAACGGGAAGAACCAATGAAGCCAAATAAGCTGGAAAAAGACTCAGATGGGAAAGAAGCGATAAAGGGAACAGCGGGGGAAGACAGAGAAAGGGAGGACACCTATTGCTGCAGGCACAGCGAGGGCGAACAGATCCATCAATCATGTCAGGTGTTTTTTCTCAATTTCAGCTCTTCACATCACGTTGGACTTGTGAGCAAACAGGTGTGCTACGCCAGGAAAATATCACTGCTGTAATATTCAAAAAATGGTTGTCTCACCAGTTCTTTCCTAGCCTTGTTTGCACAGTTGGGATTAGCGGGAATGCAGACATAATGGTAAATCTGCTCCAGAGTAGAGACAGCAGATGAACCACATGGCATCAAGCAGCCATCTGCTCGTTTTACGGCCCTTGTGCGCTGTGTGATTTGGGACTGTCCCAGGCGAAAGTTTACAATTTTGAGAGAAACCTGGTGAAATCTTTGGTGATCAGTCTGGTTTTAACGCTGGCACTGTGAGACACGACCACCGACAGCTGATTTAAGGGATCTGCAAGCTTTTAATGGTCTCTGACCACCTTTCTGGTGTCAGGATTGGGGGACCTGCAACTTATTTTAACCAGCCCTAAAAGCCATCATCAACTGTGCAATTTCAGCAAAAGAAAGTCACAATCATGTGAGAAACATTGTGGAATCTTTGGTCATCAATTCCAAATACTGGTCCTAGATTGTGCTGTGGGAAATCTCCAATGAACCACATAATATTTCCTAATAAAGGACCGACACAACAGTCGTGGAGTGTTGGGAACCAACAATTACTTGATTGGTCAAAAAAATATCCAGCCAAGGCCCAAAAATCCAAGGCGTTGCCTTTAAATGTCTTGTTTTATGAATCCAAAACCCAAAGACATTCAGTTTAATATCATATAAAACAGAAAAGCAGGAAATGTCTGTATGTTAGAGGCTAAAATGGCATATTCTGCCATTTCTGCATGAAAAATCACTTCAACAATTTTTTGGCCTTTTTTTTTAACAACTTCTATGGCATGTTCAGTGATTTTAACCCACAGGAGCACAGTGCACATCTTCCATGCACAACCTATGATTGGACTGATGTGCAGGTTGCTGTGTCTCTAGGCCAAAAATTTATGACTCTATGTTGAGTCGATCCAACCGACCAATCAGAATACATAATGAAATTATGCAGAAAACACCGGCTGACCTGGCACTGTGCAAAGTCAAAACTGACATCACACAGCCTGGCCCACATGTTATCTGACCCATTTTACCTAGCGTGACATGCAATTAACCTGCAAGATAGCATGTGGTGTGCACGGCCCTTTAAACCAATGTTATGCTATTGTTCCGATCGGGGCATTGTTTGATTTCTGCATTCAGTATAACTGCTTTGTCGAAAAAGGTCTTGTCATGCATGTTAAAATGTTTTAAGGAAAGAGTGAAAAATGCAAAATAGTGGAGTTCTTTTAGAGTTTGCACCGAAAGCAGGACTATAAAGATTAGTCGATGCCCTTTAAACTGGGTTACTTTCTGTCAGATGTGATGACTCACACCAAAGGCACTCAGGCTGCCATCAGCCAAAATAACAAATGCACAAAGCTAGTAAAGAGAGCAGGCTGAGAGACAGCATTCCCTGTGCCTCTTTTCCCTAAAATTTCCCAGCAGCGCTTTGACTCTCTAATTGCATGAGGGTACTCTATATTTATGCCCCTCCCTCTCTCTCTCTCTCTCTCTCTCTCTCTTCCTGGTGCAGTGAACTATATTTAGACCCCCTCAGCAGCACAGACGGTTCCCGCCAGCCGGCCAAGCCGTGACGGCCTAAAGCTGTGAGCGGGAGCGGATCCCTCCTTCGTTCAGTCGACCAACTCGAAAACAGCAGCGCAGCCGACCGGAGGGAGCGGAGGAGACGGGCTGGACACACACGAAAACCACACACATAAAGGGACACAGAGGAAGATGCTATAATTACGTGGATGACATTCACTTAATGATGACCTTTCCCCAAACACAGACACTGGAAATTATACAGGGGAACAACTCTCCAATGCCTCATCCTGATGCACATGCACACTCTTACATGCAGGATATTTTCCGCTCTAATCAAATATTGCTTTCTTATTTTCCCTTCCACGAGTCTGACCCTCCCTTGGTGGTTTGTCTATCGATCTCCCTGCGTTGTTTCGCCATAAAAATCGATGTAATAACGATCGCGGTGATGATCGTGTGCTTCTCTTCCCCGTTCTCTGCCAGACTGTTTTAAATCAAGAGGTTAGACGAGGCTATCTGCCTCCGCAAGTCTGTGTCTAGCCAATAACTGCTCTCTAGCTGCCTGTGTGTGTGTGTAATTAGGAGAGTCTGGGTCTATGTGATGTCTCAATCGAGGCCAGTCTAAAATTGAAAGCCACCCTGTTCTCCGGTTGTAAATCGAGTGTGTCAGTCTGTCATTTTCATGCCGTCCCAGCTCCCACAAGACACAAAGCAACGTGATGTGAGTCCACTAGTCACTCTGAGTTAAATCATATTTTATATTAAAGGGAGAAACCTATACTGGCTTTATTAGACCTCAGTATATGGTTACAATAAATGAAAACAGTAATATACTCATTAGGGATGCTAATTCTGATTTTTTTTTTTTTTTTACTGATTATTAACCGTTAACTGAAACGATTAGTGCCTGCATGTAGCGGTGTGCAGCTGCAGTGTTTGTCTGCTGAGTCCCCAGTTCACGCCTCTGTAAGCGTTACCGTAGCAGCCACAACGCTGCGTGTAGTGTCGCGGACATGCCGCCTCTTTCTCCTCTGCACATGTAGGTTGTCAGCCGTGCGCCTGCCCTGCGTAACAACAGCGAGTGTCCGACAGACCCTGTGTGTGTGGCGGTGAGAGTGGGGTTGTAGGTGCACCAGACAGTGTGTGTACACTTTATTTGTCGGTGAATAAATGCTACAGGGCTACAACTCCTCAGCTCCGCTCCGCTCAAGCGAGCTCAACACGGGAGTTGACTTCCTGTATCTTGCAACGTTACGGTGAACCAGCTTTTCTCCAAGCCGCTCCTCTGAGACTTACTCAGCTTTTTAATTAATTATTAATAATTCTTTTAACCGTTAAACGGTTTAAGTTCTTCACGTCGGTTAACGGTTAATTATCAACATCCATAACACTCAACCAGCCTGTGTGGTTCTACAGATTTCACATGGCTAGATCTCATTTTTGTGGAGGAAAATGTGCTACTCCTTGCTCGGACGCATCAATCTGTGCTTTGCATCTGGGCAAAATTAAAAAAAAAAGTGTGGTTTGAGAGATTTTTCTTCAACCGCCATTTAAGTGTGAGCAACCTGTATAGATGTCTGCGCAAGATACCTTCCAGCGCCAAGGACTCAACCTATACATGTTGAGGGATGCAAGCAACTTTCCTCATGGAAAGAATTAAGGAATTACATTAATATATGGATGTAAAAATCCCACTCGCAACTGCTTTTCCACAATGGTAGCAATTTCTGGTGCCAGCAAAGCTCCAGCACTGTTATTATACGTGATTCCATTAAATCATCGAGTCGGTAAGACGCACGTCAAGACAGCTGCAGATCCACTGAATGGACGCTGGCAGGCTGAACCAGCACAACAGCTCCTGTGTCACCTCGTTTCATTTCTCCTGATGACGCCAGAAAGTCTGTCAGTTATGAAGAGATAATGTTCGCAGTGTGACCACAGCGCATGTGTGTGATTTCACAGTGCTTGTTTAGTTAGTCATGAATCTGGCACCTGTGTGGATGACGATTACTCCACCCAAACTCTATCTGTGTGTATCAAACGCTCGCCTCCTGTGGGCTTCAAAGGAGGTTGTAAAGAAAATTGCTTCTTCATGCAGGGCGGCGGTTATAGCTTGTTTGTATTAAGAACAGTTAACGGATTGCAGCTTCACGGTGAATCAAAAGTATCAGAACATCCATAGTAACGTAAAAATAATTGGTGCAGCCGAACCCACTCCTCTTGGTAACACGGCGGCGGTGGCACTCAGACCATCTCTGTCGTTCTTGTCTCACACCTCAGTCCTGACAATTGTGCAACAATAATGCTTAACGTTGGCAGTTTGCGGGTTGGGTTCAGGATAAGTTTGACTAAAATGACAGAAATGTTCAATATAATTGGTTGACTAAACAGGACTAAGATTAAGTTAGTTAAGTTGTCGTCGACTAAAACTATGAAGGATAAAAATGAAAAATGTGACTAAAACTAATAAGAATTTTTATCTAAAATAGCTGCCAACATTAACTGTGTTTGATGAGAGTTTGTGAGTTTAGTGAGCAGTGATTGACAGCTCCTTTACAGAGTCCTTGGCAAGTCTTGCAAACAGCATTAGGAGCACAGGAGGACACAGAAGAACATAATTATCTCACATATTGTCTCGCACACTACTGTTGTGGATACTACTATGGATATAGTGACAGTTTTATGAAGATAACTTTTTAACAAATTTGCTTGAAGTTACCAACTGCAACTTAAATGGAGAAAATACAGTATCTTCAGTGAAAATTATGCATTAATCTGCCTCGTCCGCAAAAAAACCAAACAAACAGCAAGCTGCAATCCCTTTAAAGTCTGCAGGGATTGAGTGTTTGATACTGGACGACAGACTTTGGGTCGAGAGCAAAAGCTTTCACATTCGCTCCTCTTGACTGTCAAGGATGCTGACGCAGAGAGAAAACATCAAACCAGTCTGATGGAATTAAACTGATGATAATGTTACAGATTTGAAAACAGTTGTAGGAGAAAATAAAATGCAGGAAAACACAGCAGCTAAGTGGGCCTTTCCACATCAATAATGAATGTTCTATCTATATTTATTTATTTATAATTATTTTAAATTTATTTAATTTTATTCATACATTAAAAAATATTTATTTTATAATTTTTAATTATTTATTATTTTTTTCTATTTTATTATTCTAATAAAATATAATATAATAGTATAATTAATTAATTTCTCCTCCTTTGCTTTTGAATACTACATGTTTTCTCAGTTTACAGTTAATATCTGTTGTTATATGTACATATTGTTTTATTTGTTGTGGTTTAGGTTGTTTCAGTCACTTTTGCATGTTCTATTTATATTTCTTTATCTCTTTTTCTTCTTATTATTTTTAATTAATTTATTTGTTTTCATAAATTAAAAAAATACATATATCATTTTCAATTATTTATTTATATTTTTCTATTCTATTATTATAATAGTACTGTTTTTGTCCTCCTTTGGTTTTGAATACTATATATGTTTTTCAATTTACAGTCACTATCTGTTGACATATGTACAAATTATTTATTTGTTGTGGTTTAGGTTGTTTTAGTCATTTTATTAGGAAAACAATAAAAAGCATGATTTAAAAGAAGAAAAAAAATGCATGTTCTGTAGTTTCAATAAACAACAACAAATTTGCTAAATAATCCTTCACCAATGTTGACTCAAACTTGATTGGTTGATAAAAATTTTACATTTGCTGGCCATTTGACTACATTTGGCATGTTTTTCCAGGGGGGACGAATGGTATAGGACATAGGAAGCCCTTTTTTCCGTGTTTGCAGAAACACCAGCAGCAGTTTGTTTAGAATAAATACAAGAAGAGCTGACCGGGGGTGAACATCGCCATCGATCATCGGCGAGGCTGAAAGCATCAACAGACAATCAAAGGAGCACGGCGTTGCCCACCACGCTTGACTGACAAGTGAGTTCTGGGAAGTGAACGCAACCACTTTGATAATGTCTTTTACAGAAAATTAAGCTTATTACAATACTTTATTACCACTAATGAATCATCCGACAGTAAGCTTTTTATTGTTTCAAACGCCCCCCATTATGTAGAAGAGTGAACGCAGCACATTTCCTCTTTATGTTCTATACATTATGCTGTTGGCAGTGGAGAGCAGGTAGTGTGGCGCTGAAAGACGAGTGCTGTGTGTGCTTATTGCACTTTTACACACTGTCTGGGCTGCTGCTGTCAATCACACTACAACAGCTACATAACAACCTATTATCCAGGGGTGTGTGTGCAGTGTATATGTACATACGAGGATGTGTGCAGGGGTATACGGTTGCAAAGGTTACATGGGACAAGGTGTTATGAAATCTCAAGAGAGAGAGGTGGAGAAAGTGAGTGAAAAAAGTCCATTTTCACATGACATTAAAAGCTTGAGCTCATTAAATGTTCTGTGTTTTGTCCGATTTTTTTTGATGGGATTGTATAACAATTCAAGTAAAAGAAAGGACAAGAGGCTGCAGGCAGGTTTCATTATGCAGCGACAAAGTGGGAGAGACTGAGTGGGTGTGTTGTGGCGCACAGAGGAGCTGGAATGTGTGGGGACAGGAAGAGACAGACAGAGACAGAGCAGCAGTGCTGAGTGGGGGAAAACAGGGGGGAAATAAGCACATTTGTGGGAGAACCACATTCACTGCGCACGTGCAGCTTCACATCCCAGTATTTTTAGATCGTCCTCGCACAAAACCGGAACCGGTTTGCCTTCGTTGTCCTGTCAGAATGGTGGGGCAAAGCATGTTATTCTTCACATACTCGTCCGTCGACAGCTTGTAAACGACAGAAGGCTTTTTGTAATTTTAAGAAATATAAATAGAAGCTGGGAACGAGTTAGCTGAACCTCACATTGGCCCCCCTGTGTGTGTGTGTGTGTGTGTGTGTGTGTGTGTGTGTGTGTGTGTACCTTTTGAAAATGTTCCCAGTGGAGTGTGGGTGGTTTGAAGAGTGCAACTGAGCAAAATTCAACTCTCCATGCTGTCTACAGGTATGACTGCAACACCTTTTATTACGGCTGAACTGATTACTCAATTGTCAGAAAATGAACTACCAAAAACATAAAATATTCAACTGTTGGCTGGACAAAACATCAGACTTTTGCTGATGTCAGCTTCGACTATGGGAGGTATAGGTTTTTGTGTATATAAAAGGTCTGCAAAGTTAGAAAACTGATACTGAAGGGAGACCCCCCCTTATTTTATGCAACGTGGTGATGTCACCAAGTAACATATTTGCATAATACCAACCTAGCAACTAGTTTGGCATGCATTCAAAGAGAGCTGGTTAAGAGCAGAGCTGAAGAGTCCAAAGAGTTTGGTTTAGTTGACCAATCACAACAGAGGACCAGCTGACCAATCAGAGCAGACTGGGCTTTAGTGTTAAAAACAGAGGGTCAAAAAGAGGTGCTGTAACACAGCCTGTAAGAGAAAAATAAAGCATTTTTCGAACATTAAAGCATGTCAACATGTTCTAATAGGAACCCAAAATACAAGTATGAACCTGAAAATGAGCATGATAGGTCCTCTTTAAAAAAAAAAAAATCTTCAAATTAACCGATCATGAAAATAATCCTTAGCCACAGACCCACTTTTCTTGTCCATACAGTCACAATTTAGCCCAAATAGAAACTATTAATTGCCAACATTTATTGAGTTAGTGGCCTCTAGTTGCATCATAGCTTTCCATCTACCTAAGATAAGAAAGCAACTGGTTCTTAAGTGCCAATAAAGACATAAAATGCCAATTGTTTTGTGGGCAAATGATTCCACTGTAGGTCCAAAAGTCAAATATGCACCTCAAGGGTGAGAAGATATATTATCATTTTGGAGCAAACTACTTTAAAACACATTGGATTTGTATAAAAGTTGACACTTAAAAATATAGCGTTTAAAACGTGGGTATCCTTCTGTAACAGAAACTGGCTACTGTACTGAAATCTGACATGGGACGTCCTGTCCCTGGACAGGACACACACAGCTAACACCAGGAGGACTAAAGGGGTTTGGGGAATGTTATCTCATTCACTCTGTCACACACACACATTTTCATTGTTTGCTGACTCAGGCCACCGATTTCTCTCTGTCTAGGTTGTCGCTCCACCAGTTCTACCACTTTCTGCCAATGTGGATAGCCCTCCTGAACACACACAGACATAGGCGGCATCTTGAGTGAAGTGCTATATAGAGTAATAGCATAAGCAGGTGTGCTCCTCAGTTCTGAGTAACGCATTTTGCAGAATGCCAGCTCTCTGACGCGAACGGACAAACAAAATGAAACACAAGAAGCTGTTGCACCATCTTTAAGACAGGCAGCTGAGCGAAGGAGCTGCTGTTGAGACATTTGTTGCTTCACCGGGCCGACACGTAATTCAAATAACAGTCCTTTGTCGGGAATCGTATCAGACGTTTTGAAAGTTGGAACTTATAAAACTGGAAGGTAAAACTTTCAGTTCAAGCAAGATCTAAGAGTGAAATAAGTCTTCAGCTTTCAAATCAAATGAAATGTAAATACCTTCATATATCTCTTTGTTTAATGCTAAAATGTTTCATGATTAAAGTCATTATCCTTGAAGTCATGGTTGACAGTTTTTTTAGAAAAAGACATACACTGTATTTACGTTCCGTAATTAACTCTCTATATAGCCATTTTCATTGTTAGTGGTGAAGTCCGCCATTCTCCACATTCACTATTTACTGTTCACTCTCCTAAAGACGTATCATATTTAATGCAAAGTATTTAATTACTGCTAATGCAAGGGCAACAATCACATAAAAACACTCAAATTGATGCTAATTAATGCAATTGCAATATCATGCTATACTACAAGTAAATAATGTAGTCAGTTTTTAATTATGATTAGCTTGAAACGATCATTCAATGATAACAGATATTGTAAAATTATGATTATGATGGGATATTTTATTTATTTATTTCATATGTAAGGGTCTACAGTATCAAACATATCATGTGATGTTAGCCTTAAGCTCATCTGCAACTGCTGCACTTCAGATTATCACCAAACAACATTATATACAATATTACTGAGTAATTGCCCAGTTTTAAAAATAGGAAAATTAAAGAGGACCTACTACACTTTAGTGCTTTTTCATGCAGGTAAAAGGTCTGTAAAGTTACAAAGCCCAAAGTCCAGGACAAAGAGACTTACTCTCCCCCACAGAAACTCTGATCCTGAACTGCCTGAAACACCTCGCTGGAAGTCCCGCCTTTTCTTCCACAACATGGTGATGTCACCAAGTAACACATCTGCATAATACCTGCTTGGTCGCTAGGCCTGGTGTCACGCCCTCAAACAAAGCTAGTTAGAGCGGAGCTGGAGCAGAGTCCAAAGAGTCTGGTTGGGTTGACCAATCACAACAGAGTGGGCCAGCTGACCAATCAGAGCAGACTGGGCTTTACAGAGCTCAATGGAGTATTTCAGACGGAAGGTGAAAAGAGGTGCTGCAGCACAGCCAGTATGAGAAAAATAAAGCATTTTTTGAACATTAAAGCTTGTAAACATGTTCTAGTAGAAACCCAAAATACAAGTAAGCACCATCTTTAATGGTCTTGTAGGTTCCAGGGTCATCACCAATTCAAAGTGCCACAGTCAGACCTGCTTCATGCTTATATCTTTCACAACATTAGTCTAAAGCTTCCTTCTTCTGCTAAGACGTGACTGTAAATAATAAATGTGGTCCCTGCGTTAAACCAAATTGACCCTCAGAGTCGAAAGGTACAGAACGTTTGGATCATTAAAATGGCGAGGGGGTGGGGGAATCTGGTTTGGAAATCCTGTCCCATGCGTTTAGAAACTGACGCCATTCTGTGTTTCACAGCGCCTCTGTGCGAGTGTGTCCACGTGCCAGCTTCTGGCCTCTGCTCCAGTCTGATGATGAATTGTGTAATTATTAATAGAGACACCCCTGCCCCTTCATTCTGCAACAGCTCAGACACACACATCCCAGAAGCTGTCCCATTCGTTTTAAGTTTCTACATGTTGCTTTATTAGGGGCAGTAACCAGGAGTGATTGTAAGCACTGACTGCAGGCATGCACATATGAGTGTGGGTCTGTATGTGTGTGTGTGCATACGTCAGTGTGTGGCTGACTGTGGTGAGACAGCCAGACTTGGCCAACATGCACTGCAAATATTTATCTACGGACCTTCTGGAGGCTCCGCTGGTGACGCCTCTCGCCCTCTCCTTGTCTCGACATGAGGGAAAAAAGCATTTATTAAAAGAGTCCTCGCCTTCTGCTCTTCATCTCCGTCCTGTTTTAAGCCTCTTCGCCACGCTCTGTCCCTCCTAGTCCTCAACATCTAAAAGATTTAGTTTGAAGTTTGGTCCTCCTTTAAGGATCGCTCTGTATGCGTGGGTGGTTTTCTGACAGTCGGACATGAATGAGGGCGGCTTGAAACAAGAACAGCAGTTAAAGTGACCTAAATGAAGACATGGATGCAATGTCAGATGGCACAATAACAAGACACGCTGGTCGGGTGTGTAATGGATGAGTCAATGCACCACAAGCCGTTGGGGAGTGAGTGTGTGTGGAGGAGAGCTGGGCAGTGAGGCGACAGTAGTAGCTGGTTTGGGTCATGGCTGCACAAGCACATTACTACAGCATATGACTGGACAAGAAATACACACACAGCAGGCAAACAAACACTCATCATGCAAACAGACAAGTGCAACAACGTGGTATTTTTCTCTGACCATTTTGGAAGCGGCCATAAGCCACGAGTACACAAAGGAATAGTGTGTGACCTATTCCAGATGGTAATATGTAAGAACCCCTGAGGATCACTTGATGATCATTAACCCACAATATACACAATATACAATAAATAGAGAAACAGATACATGTGACGATCACCAGATAGTGGAAAAACACTGAACTAGAGAAAACACCCAGGTTACAGCACTGGTGGAGGCGGAACCAAAACCCATTTATTATTTTAAAAAAAGGAAGGTATAGCCAACCAGACACTACTAACATGAGCGAAACTGTGATAACCGTGGAAAGTACCGGGAAAATATGATAAAGAAGGAGGGCCCTAGGGACTCCTCCCGAGGACCAAAGAGTTTGTATAAAAACAGCTATCTCGAGTACCCCAGTTCAGTTGTTCCGGACGACTCAATGGTGTTTGACCTGTTGCGTGCCTATCCTGAATAAACACCAAATCAACTTTGGAAGACGACTCTTTGCCTCTGTTATCCATTTCTGAACTTCTCCAAGACTTGTGCCTCCAACAGATTATTGGCCCAGAGACAGTTGTTGGACAGAAGACAATCCACAACATAAATTGGCGAGCTAGCCAGGGGGCCTCGGTTGGCAACGTGTGTGAGGCCTGAGGACCGGACGAGCACAGCTCAAGGCGCCACAAAACATCTAAAAGTCAGGTAAGATGAATAAACTCCTTACCTCTGACTAATTCGATTATGAGTACGTGAGTCCGCCCACAGGCCAAACACAGGTGCTAAACTAACCTAGCCAAAAGAACCTAGACTATCTTGTAAATTATTAACACCTTTAGAAAAGAGGCAAAGACCTTCCAGACTTGATCCTGTATGTTTGTGTCAATGCTCATGTGGTGTCTAGCGTCTGTAACCGTTTATGTGACACAGGAGAGTGAACAGAGAGAATGGAGTAATGAGAATGGATGTGTTGCAAAGAATATTGTTTAACATAATAATTTGGTTGTGGATTGTGTGGACTGCAGGAGGGACTATGTGGTTGATTGTTAGTTTGGTAGGACGGATCCAGACTAGACAGAGAGACCTTGTAGACGGACTGGGGAATTGGACGAGGGCCGATGGCCCTCAATGAGTGACCTGTTGGTAGAAGTAAGTCAGATAAAGAAGACAGGAAGAAGGTGAAGATGAGTGTTGTATTCTGTGTTCTGTGTTTGATGTGATACTCATGAGATAACGAAGTTAAAAGAGGTACCTAGAGAAGACTGTGCCAGGAGAGTCTGGACAGTGGGTTTTTGAGCTCGTTCGGTCCAGAAGGGACTAAGAGGATCTAAGCCTGGACAATAATGTTTGCCCATTAGGGAACAGTCCAGACTTACTGAGAGATCCTAAGGGCAGAGAAGCCCGTGGGTGTGGGATCACCCGAGTGTGAGTGTGTGTATGAATGTGATTGACCTTTGGAAGACTTTCTGCAGCAGACTGAAGCACTATTGTGTGCTTAGTACTAGGGAGTGTTGAGGTCCGATGAGACCCACTCTGTCACTCTGAAGAGGGAGAGACAGATATAGTAACTGTATAACATCTCGCAATAAATATAAAACAACAGAAAACATTGTATTGAATAAGATAAGTAAAAACCTTTTAACGACAAACTAAAATAAAAGCGGATAAAATAGGAGAGAAATAGTAAGTATAGATAAGATAATAATAAAAAAAGGTGATTAAAACGTGTTAACATAGATAATAAAATATATAAAGTATACATCCTGCAAACGTAGGGGTAACGATAACCCAAATAAGTGAAAGAGATAAATCAGAACATAGGTTTTTCCCAGGGGGCAACTATCAAAGCAGATATATAAGAGGCCGTGAGTCAACAAAACTATAATTGAGAGGACACTGATCGCAGATTTGGGCTTGCTGTACCAGATCTAAAACACTCTATGTGACATGGGAAACCAACAATGTAAAAACAAGGAGGAGTTGTCTCCAGCTGAGCTGGTCATGCTGAAACACCCTACACAGAGGAAGAAGATGGTGAAATATATGAACAAATGGCATAAAATGACTTCGGGAGGGGCGAGATGGCCGATAACTGGCTCATTTGATTTGACACACTGTGATAGAGTCGAAAGAGAGCTAGGTGAAAATGACAAAAAGAACGAAACCAAACACATGCAGAAGCGATTGAAAAATGCGGAGCAAAGAGAAATATTTCAGTACTTTAAGATGGAAGGTACACAGAGACTAATGTTAATGAAAGCCCCAGGGCGAAGTCATGTTGAACCGACAGCACCAGTAGCCCCACCCCCATATGAGAGGGGAGGAGGCGGCCAGTATCCATTGATGAGTAAACGAACCCAGCTTAGTGAAGAGATGCAGGGACAGATAACAGGAAACTTTAAAATAGAAATGTCACGAAAACCGACTAATGACACAAGCACGCCAAAATATGACAGTAAGAGAAGGAGGGGACGCAAGAACACCAGACACCTGACACCGTCAGAAAGGTCATCGAGCACCACTAGCTGCTGTAGTGAGGAATTTGAGGAAGGGTCTGCATGTGTAAATAAAAAACCAGACGAGCAGGAAAGGACCAGGGTGGGAGGAGCCGGAGGACAGGAGTGACAACTGTCACAAGGAGCAGGGGACTCGAAGCATGAGAGAGGGAGCCAGACCAAAAGAGACACAAAGGGTGTATAAGAGACTGCACACCACCACACAAAACACCAGCCATCGCACACCCACGCCTGAGTCATGGACTGACCCCACAGTGCAAAGCACAGAAGAACTATTGAAGGAAATGGACGACACAGAGAGGGAGTTGAAAAGATTGATGAGAGCCAACAAACCAGCTGACTCCAGGAAAAGAACAACAGACAGCCCTAACAGAACCAACAGTAGAGAAGAGGATTCAGCACGACACAGAGAAATAATAAGGTCATTGGAAAGAGCAGCGCAGCAGATTGCCTCAGGATGCAGCCGGCATGACTTGGAGAGAGAAGATGATTCAGAGGAGGACAGCTTTTCAAAACAATTTGACATGGGAAAAGAAAAATACAGAGTGGAATGTGACCAACTTCGCGATCTAACAGATCGATACAAACAACAACTGGAAGAAAAGAAAAAGAAAACAACAACTGGAGCCAACTCCTACAGTGTAGAGCTGCGAGGAAGCATCAAGCCCCAGCCACAAGAGGACGAAGGAATGGTGCTGCGCAACCGAACCATACCACCATACCACAGAGACAGCACAGAGGAAGGAGGGGCCCAACAGGAGGAGTTGGAAGGGCTGGAGGCCGTGCTGACGTGCACCTTGATGCAAAAAGGGCACCATGCAGCAGAAAGACATGTACCATGGAGCTTCATGGATATGACAGGCATGATAGACCGCCTGCCAGCACTAACCGACGGAGCTGACAAATGGATCTCTGCATTTGAGGACTCCACAGGAAGACTGAAGCTAGCAGTTGGCGACATAAAAGCACTACTGCTCCAAATTGTGGGCAAAGAGACGACGACAGAAATCTTTGGTGATTTTGGAAGACAAGACTGGGTCGGAAGCAGTCTAGTAGCAGTGGACTCACAAACATTTGATCACATCAGACCCGGACTGTGGAAGTCATTGCGCGCACGCTATCATTCCAAAATGGACCCTTCGATATTAGAGAAAGAGAGCCTAAAGGATGATGAGAGTCCATCCCATTTTCTCCACGGGTTCCAGAAGAAATGGAAAGATGAAACAGGAAGCGCCTGGAATGCAACAGAAACTACCAAAACACTCTTCAAGCTGATGATAAAGAAAGCCATGCCAGAAGCCGTCCAAAAGAAATTGGATGACGTGGTAGGACTGATGAAAATGGAGTGGCCCCTATTCTCTGAACACATAATACATCATGTGGAAGCCGAGAGAACAAGGAAGCGGGAGCGGGAGGAACAAGGCAAACAACTGGCAGGAAAGCTGGCACAGCTCCAAGTAGCAGAGTTGACAAAGAAACATAAGGAGAAAGACAAAATCAAGTATCAAGCAGCAGTGACAACTACTGTGGATGACACCAGGGTGGGCGAATCCAAGACAGAGGCACCAATTGAATCACCAGCCACTCAAGCTCCTGGGGTTTCTGCTGTGTTCACACCTCAGCCGCCGCAAACCCTGCCAGCACAGGCTGCACCATTCTCGGGAGGACAGCAGACACCAGCACCTCCACTTCCACCGATACATGTGCATCTCTATCAAGGGAGTATTACAGCCTACCCCCTACCTAACAGACGAGGCATTCAGAGGGGAGGACAGCCCCAGAGAGGAAGATGGAGGAATGGACCTTTTCAGAAGCAGTACCAACAACAGATGACAGGACAGATGCAAACCCCACCTGGACAGCAACCACCTCCAGCAGCCAATGGAGGTCCCCGACAAAATGGAGGACTCAAGTGCTGGGGATGTGGACAGGAAGGACACATGCAAAGGAGCTGTCCACATAATACAGGCCCATGGATGGGACCTGCAGCCCAATGGCAATAGGGATGCCCAGAGAAGCCGGAAGGGGAAGCCATGACACCTGTATTAACGCAACAACCACTCAGTGAACCAACCATTGAGGTACAGGTGAATGAACGCACACATCGGTTCATGGTAGATACAGGAGCAACATATTCGTGTATTGGCAAAGATGGAGCCGGTCTTCCCCTATCAACATCTAAAATTAAGACAGTAGGCTTCTCTGGGAAAACTCAGGTAATATCTATGACAGAACCGGTTCCAGTGAAAATAGAAGGGAAAACAATTTGTGCTCCATTGTTGTATTCAGAACAAACACCAATCAACCTACTAGGCCGAGATATATTATGTGCCCTGAAAGCTAACATATGGTGTACACCTGACGGCGTCTACTTTGACATTCCACCAGATAGCACAAACACCATGATGTCATTAATGATTGCAGACGAGAAACAGCAGACAACAGCAGAACAAGCCCAAGTTTATTGGCTGAAATTAACATCGTCAGACTCTTTCCTTAAACAACAATGGGAAACATGGGAGTTGTTTATAACGCACTACTACGACAATGCCAAACAACCTGAACTACCACTCCATTGTACTATGTTGTATGATGCTGAGGGCACACACACAGATTACGAACAATGTTGGGAAGAGCTAATGAATCACAAGCCCTCAGTCATACAATATCAAAACATCATTTTAGGACCAGCTGGAGCAGCAGCAGCTGTAAAATTAACTGACACATTTCAACCATGGTTCCAGGTCCCAAACTCATCTCCACACGTTACATTATTAGTAGCTGAGGGGTATGAATCACATCACCTAGGTCCAATGGTGAAAGAAGCACAGGACATCAAGGAATGGTGTGCCACACAATGCCAAGACATTCAGGTATCACCAGATAAGAAATATGTCAAAATTACTTGCACACAGGCAGACCAAGTAACTGCAGAAAAAGTGTTACTACCTCGCGTAGTTGAAACTCAGATGGTGCTGACGGAGCAACATGGAGACCTGCTGGAGCAAGTCCCATCAGAGGTTTGGTCAAAACATAAAACAGATGTGGGATTGATAAGGTCGGTGGCCCCAATCAAATTCAAAGTCAAACCCGGGGCTCGTCTACCTTATCAAAGACAATACCCACTCAAACCAGAATCAGTAGTGGGCATAAAACCCACCATAGAGGGACTAGTGAAAGCTGGAGTGTTGGAAAAAGTAAAAAGCGACTGTAACACACCCATTTTTCCAATAAAAAAAACACACTCAGAAGAATACAGATTGGTACATGACCTAAGGGCCATCAATGCAATCATTGAGCAGGATAATCCTGTTGTACCAGATCCACACACACTGCTCTCAAACATACCACCAGAAGTGTACAAAGTGGTACACAGTGATTGATTTGTGTTCGGCCTTTTTCAGTGTGCCAATCCACCCCGACTCACAACACTTGTTTGCCTTCACCTACCTGGGCGAACAGTATTCATACCGGCGGTTGCCTCAGGGACTGGCTTTGAGTCCCTCCCTGTTCAACAAGGCACTAGCAGAGGACCTGCAGCATTTGGATATCCCATCCACCACATTGATGTATGTAGACGACATTCTGATTTGCTCAGACAGTAAAGAACAGTGCGAAAAAGACTCAATCACCGTGCTAAAGGCACTCGCTGCAGGGGGCCACAAGGTCAGCAGAGACAAAATGCAATTTTGCCAACAAACTGTTGAATATTTGGGCCGACAATTGAGTGGTACAAGTAGGTGCATAGCACCGTCTCAGCTGAAGACAATAACTCAAGCCCCAAAACCACAGACAGTCGGAGACATGCTGTCATTCTTAGGGATGGCAGGGTACAGCAGACCATGGATATGCGATTATGCAATCCAAACCGCTCCCTTAAGAGCAATAATTAGGGCAGCGGGCCAAACAAACAGGAAGGCTCATTTGATCTGGACTGAAGAAGCCGACAAAGCCTTTCAGTTGTTGAAATGTGACATGCAAACTGCCCCTGCTTTGGCCAACCCAGACTATAACAAGATGTTTCATTTGTTTGTGGCAGAACGCCAGGGGTATGCGTGTGCAGTCTTGATGCAGGATTCCCCCACAGGAAAACAGCCCATAGCATACTACAGTACAAAACTGGACGAGGTAGAAGGTGGACTGCCACCTTGCTATCAGGGATTGGCAGCAGCCGCCTTTGCCTACAAAAAAGCATCTGTGGTGACAATGGGGCATCCAGTAACAGTGTATACATCTCATCAACTGCATGCACTGCTCACTAATCAACGTTTTGTTTTGACTCAGGCTAGGCGAACGGGTTATGAAGTTCTGTTGTCAGGACCGGATATCAACTTACAAAGGTGTGAAAACATAAACCCAGCTACCAGAATGGTGTTGCCCTCTGAGGGAAAACCTCACGATTGTCTAAATGAGACAGAAAGGTTCATGCAGGTATGTGATAACTTTTATAATGTACCAATACCATCTGACTTAACCTTGTTCGTAGATGGTTCCTGTGTCAGGACAGACACGGGGGCGCAGGCCGGTTATGGTATAGTTCAACTACACTCAAACGGCCATTTTGAAAGAGTACAATCTGTCCGTCTTCCTCAGCCATGTTCTGCCCAATTAGCAGAAGTTAAAGCCTTAACTGCCGCTTGTAAATTAGCAGCAGGAAAAAGAGCTACTATCTATACAGACAGCGCGTATGCCTATGGCGTTTGCCACATAAATGCTAGCATATGGAAACAAAGAGGCTATGTACGCGCTGATGGCAGACCAGTCGAACATGGCCAGGCTATAATCGATTTAATTCAAGCCATGCACTTGCCAACAGCCTTAGCCATAGTTAAATGTGCGGCTCACCAACATAATACGACGTTGATAGCTCAAGGTAACAATCTGGCCGACGAGGCTGCAAAAGAGGCGACAGGAGCCATTGTCATGACACCCTTATTGTTTGCCGAAGATTGCCAACCCATAACAGACATCAACTCTTTGGTACAAGCTCAAGGCCGTGTCTCTGATGCCGAGCAGAGACTATGGGTACAAAGAGGAGCAGTAAAAACTACTGACCAGTATGCAGGACTGTGGCATAGCAGCACAGGCCATTTTGTTTTACCTCTTTCATTACTCCCCAGCGCTATCAAGCTCATGCACGAGCCAGATCACTGTGGGAGGGGTCAGGAAGTCAGAAAACTACGTGCAGCATGGTGGTCGCCATACATGGCGGCTATGGTAGATAGGGAGTTAGCAAACTGCCCCCAGTGCCCTAAATACAATGTGCGCAAAATGTACACGCAGCCATTGGCGCATATACCCGTACCTGATGGTCCATTTAGGCATCTAATGATGGATTACATGGACATGCTTGAACGAGTACAGGGTAAGCGCTATTTGTTTGTTGTAGTTTGCAGGTTCAGCAGATGGGTAGAGGCCTGCCCCACTGCTAAAGAGGACACCAAATCAGCGGCCTGGTTTTTGTGCAAAGAAGTGTTTCCCAGGTTTGGTATGCCAGACACAATCTCTTCAGACAACGGCAAGCCTTTTGTTGCCAACATGATGAAGCAGGCGTTGGCTATGCTTGGGGTCAAGCAGAAGTATGGGTGTGTGTATCACCCACAATCACAGCGATCTGTGGAAAGAGCAAATGGTAGTCTGAAAAACAAAATTGTTAAAATAGTAGCTGACAGTGGAAACAGGCTCACTTGGGTGGATGCTTTGCCCATAGCACTAATGTCTATGCGCTCTCAAACTAACAGACTAACACACCTCACCCCGCATGAAATGCTTACAGGCCGCCCTATGCCAATGCCACCTTACAGGGGCCCTTGTGAGTCCCCGTCATTAGCTCAACTCCAGCAGGACTTGGGTGATTATTTGAAGGGTTTGTCTAACATCCACAGACTTGTCTTCCAACAGGTGAAAGAGGCAAACAAGTCCACCGAGGCCAGAATCCCTGTGGATCTGAGATCTATCCAAGTAGGGGACGAGGTCTTCATAAAAGTATTCCGCAGAAAGTGGAACGAGCCTCGCAGGGAAGGCCCATTCAAGGTGATACTAACTACCCCTACTGCCGTCAAAGTTCAAGGTAGGGATCTGTGGTATCACAGGAACCACTGTCTCCTTCACCGCCCGCCGGAGCCGCCGTCGTTGGTTTCTGCTCCACCGCATGCTGACGGGGAGGAAGATACCACCCCACCGAGCACCTTTCCTCACCCTCCTCCTCTCTCCTCTGATCCTCCTCACCGTAGGTCGTCTCGACTCCAGGCCCAAAAGCAGCCACGACAGACTTTAGCCCTACCGCCTACTCATAGGGCTACCACACCCTCAGACTCAGAAGCAGGCAGCGCACCCGCTGCTCCTGCTACTCCAGGGCTCTCTTTGACCCCCACCTCGGACAGTTCTTCACAAGAGGGTTCAGACAGCACCACCAATGTCACTACATCATTTTCACAGCCCACCTCTCCCGTTCCCGTAGACTCACCTATCGCCTCACCCCGCCCCTCCCCACCCTCTGTAGCCCCCTTTGACTCGGACTCGGACTCTGACTCATGCAGCCCGCCACACCCTCCCGCCGTCTCCCCTGACTACGATGCCTCCACCTCCCGCACCTCGCTGCGGGCCGCTACGTTTTTTGACCCGCCCCCTTCTCTTTGATTCCTTTCTCCCCCTCCCTTTTCTTCTGTTGTGTGTGTGTGTGCTAACCTTTTCAGGTCTCGCAAGGGGGGAGATCAGTGAGAACTGTGGCATCTCAGCATCCGCACCAGAATTAGGTGACATCTGTGATATCTCAGCCAACTCAGCGGGACCTCCTGATGAGCGTATTTTGTTACAGCACGCACCCTATCACCAACACACATACACATGCGCTTTAGCCACAGTAATCTTGAGTGTCCTTGCGGAGCACTCATCTATAGTAATAGTAGCTCAGTCCGTAAGGACTTGGGTTAGGATGTGGAGGACCCGGGTTCAATCCCCATGGACCAAGACCACTGGGCTGGAGAGGTGCCAGTTTACCTCTTGGGCACTGCGGGGTGCCCTGAGCAAGGCACCACACCCCAACTGCTCTGGGCGGTAGGGCAGCCCCATCACTCTGACATCTTCCATGACATGTATAGTCTGTGTGAACTGTACTGTGTGAACAACAGAGTGTAAAACTGAATTTCCCCACTGTGGGACTAATAAAGGAATATCTTTCTTTCTTTCTTTCTAATAGGATCCGACATCATACATACATTCACGTACATTAGAACAGATATTTATGACCACTCAGTTTTAACTGACGCGACAGGCACATACTGGCTAAGCCACCCGCGAAGCGAAACCTGTAACCTGTACCAGGTTGGTAGAGCTACCCTACAGGTAACATGCAATCCAATCGATTCCAATTGGCTGCCTCTCCAAACAAGTGACAATTTCAAGTGTCAAAACAAAGTATCAGGGGAAGCTATGACATTAGAGCAAGCACATGGCTGGGTGAGATTATCGACCAAAAGAGAAAAAAGAGCAATCCATAAGTTGCACTCAAAACAATGGGAGACTAATCTATTCATGCAATGGCTGAGATATTCGGCTCAGGCCGTGTCTAAAGCCAGAAAACAGAAGAAAAGTGGCTGTGTGGCTTGCTATAATGCACGGAGACTCCCCCAAATTAGAGCTGTACCTGGCAGCGAGATAAACAGCTGTAAAAGCATGCTCAGATGCCTGGCCTATTGCCTGATGTCCATGGCAGGAGGCAAACTACCATTCAACAAAGACGCACAGGTATGTCCATACAAGCTTAATAAAACGTCAGACATAGCAGACGCGCTCCCGCCAATAGTAAAGGTGCCAGAATCTTTTGTATTTCCACTATGTGTGGCAAGAGGTCAGTGGCTGGAAGAGAAACTAGAAGCAACAAGAGTAGAAGTAATTGATGCAGAGGACATAGTCAAATGCGACACCTCGGTTACAGTTATAAGTAGGAGCAAAACAGATGGGACCACAACACGATTCGTGAACGTCTTGACCAAAGTGTGCACCACAGGACCTAAGGCCAACATAACATGCACCCAATTGGTGCCTAACCAAGGAAAGTGGTATGGGAATCAAAAGAGGCGGTAGCAAAAAGATACAAACTACCAGATTACTTTAACGGCACCGAACCATTAGGGGATATCTTTTGGGTCTGCAACAACGGCAATGCACTACTCAGCCGATTGCCGGAGCAGTGGGAAGGCATTTGTGCCCCTGTAATGTTAACGGGCTCATTAACTATTGTAAGCCTGGGAGGCGACACCGGTCAGGATTTAGAAATCATGACCGATTACCAAACAACAGTAGAGCACAGTGAGTCCGCGACGACCCAAATTGACACCACTAAGTCACAAACTACTGATCCACACTCTCATACTACACGTGGCACCACACCCACCACCGTAGATGTATACAAGGAATCATACACCACCACGCGGCAATATCTGGCGGCGCCAACAACTGTAATCACGGCACAGAACATTACCACACAGCGCCATAACGTGATTAAATTGAGGAGGGCCGGAGTCACACCATCAGAACCAAAACACACGATCGCTTCACCCGAAACAGTAATTAACAATAGGAGTAGTAACAATGCCAGGGGACGCCGGCACCGGGAAAGCAAACAGACACAAAACCAAAAAGCTCTAAACCCGCAGTGAAAGAACCGCAATTCGTGGGATTGGACTCAGTCAGATGAGGTATATGTTAGCTGGGACCAAGTACCATACGGCGTACCCGATGAGTATGAGGCTATAGGAAGCGATTGGATAATCAGCGGCCGAGCGGCAGGTAGTGTCCCACTCCTTTTTGTCCATGGAGTAGTGAATGCACAATACATAGCCAGAAATAGCAGATGGACAAATTACCTATGGTATAACAACCAGAGGTTTGTAAATTACACCATTGCGGCATTTGGCCTGGTAAAAGAACAATTGCACGCAACGTCTATAATGGCCCTGCAAAACAGATATATGGTCGAGGCCATATTAGCTCCTGACCAAGGTTTGTGCGATGAGATCGGAGATGAGTGCTGCACGACTATACCTATGCACACAGGGGAAGAGGGTAACTCGACTAAAATATTAGATACAATGAGGAATTTGAGAGAAGAACAAGTAAGAAATTCAAATTGGAACACCAGATTGCAGGGATTGTGGGATTGGTTGGATAGACTCACATGGAGAGGAATACTGCGCATGGTGGGAACAGCCATTGGACTGTTTCTATTGATGATTTTGGTGACAGTATGCTGTCTCCTCCCAATGCTCCGCCTTTTGATCCACCGTTTTGTTAGCACAGTGGCTAGCACATTCCAGTTTCCGGTAATAGAAATAACTAACAAGGATGAGGGAAATGTATACGTCACACCAGTCATAAGACAGGGACAGTATATGCCAATGGAAGTCGCACCTGACATAGAAGGACAAGAGTTAAACAGGTATGAGACTGCTGAGATGTATGAGATTCCAGATGCTGAAGGGGGGACCTTTACCTCACTAGTGTAGACCACGCCACTCTACCTTTTTTGACTAACGACAAGCGACTACCCCTTACTAATCCTGTTTGACCCAATATGTGACTCACACACCAAGGTTGTTGAACTGCATGTAAACACTGTAGAAAAGCACTTTAGGGGGAGCACCACGCCATATGCTAATTCCTGTGTAAATACTTATGATAACCTTTTAACATATAGTAACGTAGTATATTTCTTTGTAGATTGCAAACGCTATGGAATGGACAAATACCAACACACCCGCCGACAACACCACCGAGCCAGACTCACAAACTGATACACCAAGGGCCCCCACCCTGTTTATATCAGATGAACACCTCCGTGTTACGGTAGAAAGGCAGACCTACACTCCCCTTAAGGAGGTGTATCTCCTCCAGGTTACTCTTACCAGAAAACATCTAGATACCATGTTTCCAGAGCAGGTGCAGCGCCTACATAACGCTTTGACTGACATGGCTGAGGCGCCAGAGGTACCGACCCAGTCGACGGGATCCCCGTCGCCAGCTGTCCCTCCTGTACCAACGCCATCTCCGCTGAGCTGCTCTCCATCGTCGCCGGAGGTTCCAGACGCGCTCATGTCTCCTGAGTCCCCAGAGGAGGCCGACAGAGGGACCCTCCACGTCGTACGCATGCCTCGCACCCCGGAAGGACCACCTCCACCAGATGACAGAGAGGACGAGCCCCCACCTGACGATGAGGAACAACCATCTCTTCGCCATGTCGTCCCTCGGCCCAGGCAGATGCGCCCCACCAACACAACTCCACCTACCATCCGACGACTACTGCTGGCACACGTGGAAAGACCATGGCCTACACCTGTTCAACCCCGACTCATTGTGCCTTGCAGCCCTCAGGATCAGCTCATCATATCCCGTGCCCTGGCCCCACCTCCTCAACCTCCACCTTTTGGTCAATCTACGGGACTGTTGGGAATAGGACAATCCCACGGTTGGCCACCATCCATGCCATACCAGCAGCAGGGACTTCCTGATCACGGCCTGCAGCCACCTTATTCTACCATGTGGCACGCTTAGGCCTCACTGTTTGAACTTTGCCAAAGTACACACACTGTTCACTGATGTTTGCCACATAACTCTGCTCCTAACACCACATGAACCTTTATTGACTACCTACATTGCTTAATTAGGATTGATTTTATTTTTTATTTTTTTCCTTTAATTATCTGACTGATGTGCCTCTTGATGATTTGTTCTTAAATTTTTCCTTGCCATTGCATGCGCCCTTTACGCTAATTGTTGATTTATGCCATATGATAGGCTGTATACTATAGGTGGCTTCCCGGTTTTGCTAATCATTATTGCTGTGTTGCCGTACCTTCTGCTAATGTTTAAGCTCATCGAAAAGATTTTAAATTCTTTTGCCTGCTCTAAGCGTGGCATGGGCCTCTGAGTGGGTCATGTGCCCATTCGGAGGTCATAGCGCTCTGCCCCCTCTGGGTCAGAGTAAAACAGTAAAAGAAAACGATCACATAAACAAAATAAGTAACTACGAGTAGCGCCTCACACGGCTGCCTGAAATGCTCTGGTTTGAAGGTTTCATGTTTTGTGTTTATTGCCTAGGGTTTCCATCTCGTTGGGTTTTTGGAGATTGTTTTTATTCTTATTCTTACTTTTTGTCATCTCACTACCTTATACTAATTTGGTCACATCACTGTTTGCACTATACACATATATTTACACTGGATTTTACACATTGGGTTTGAGTCTGAGTACTGTGTATGTTACACTGGCTGTCTACACCTTGCTTACCTCTACCATTTTTTATGTCACTGTCGTTCACTCCTCACCCCTCACTTTTGTTCACATATATTATACACTGGTTTTTGAGTGGTTTTGTTACATTCTTATGTCTGTGCTTATTTTGTGATCTTGTTTTGGTTCCTTTTTCGTCATTTCTACTTTGGGTTGATGTGTTCGTTGTGTGGCCCTTTCAGGCTGACAAGGGGGGACATGTGGAAGCGGCCATAAGCCACGAGTACACAAAGGAATAGTGTGTGACCTATTCCAGATGGTAATATGTAAGATCCCCTGAGGATCACTTGATGATCATTAACCCGAGGTCAAGGTACAGTATACACAATATACAATAAATAGAGAAACAGATAAATGTGACGATCACCAGATAGTGGAAAAACACTGAACTCAGTGGAAAACACCCAGGTTACAGCACTGGTGGAGGCGGAACCAAAACCCATTTATTATTTTAAAAAAAGGAAGGTATAGCCAACCAGACACTACTAACATGAGCGAAAGTGTGATAACCGTGGAAAGTACCGGGAAAATATGATAAAGGAGGAGGGCCCTAGGGACTCCTCCCTAGGACCCAAGAGTTTGTATAAAAACAGCTATCTCGAGTACCCCAGTTCAGTTGTTCCGGACGACTCAATGGTGTTTGACCTGTTGCGTGCCTATCCTGAATAAACACCAAATCAACTTTGGAAGACGACTCTTTGCCTCTGTTATCCATTTCTGAACTTCTCCAAGACTTGTGCCTCCAACAGATTATTGGCCCAGAGACAGTTGTTGGACAGAAGACAATCCACAACACCATACTTGTCCCTGTGGACATGAAGTCCCCACGTAATGAAAGTGAGCAGCATGATTATGCACATGCATGTTGTTTTGGACAGGAGGCGATGATTCATATTCAAATTGTGCCAAAAAAGCGCAGCTCAGAGCGGAAACAAATATGCCGTCACCACCTCGCTCGGAAGCGGCGATCGTACGTGTGCTCGTGACGGACGGCAAAACTCATGTCACGTTTCAGTCAGCTCAGCTCCTCTGGATGACAACTGGTCATGAATATAAACAATTTCATTAACGGCAAATGAAATTCAGCAGGGACATAAACCGTAAACACAGAGTGTGCATGCACAGATGTACCATGTGCCACCCAAACACCCCCTCCCATCTCTTCCGCATGCTATTTTCTACTTGTTTGTTCTTGACCACGTATGACTAATAATTAGACTAGACGGGAGAGTTGTGCGCATTTCATTTCCTCTCCTCTGCCGATTCGAGGCTTTTAATGCTCTGCTTAGGTGCTCTGAAGCGGAGGAGAATATTGTGTTAATGGCTGTGGAGAGGTGTAGTGACAGGGATTATAATTGTGTATTCTAGAGATGGTCTCCGTCTGGGCAACAGAAGCAGAAAATCAAGTTTCCTGTGAAGCCTAAAAACACGTTTAAGTTGTGCTTTTGAATGCCACACAAACACACAGCCAGTTGTACATACAGAGTCTACACTGCAGGCAAACGTGCATGTGTGGAGAAATGTAAACATACATATATTTATTTGTCTTGCACATTACTGCTACAACTCATGCTCCACAAGCAGGGTTGCCAGAGGTTCAGCCACTGCCTGACTGTGCTAATCCCTGCTGCCGGCACTCAGTTTAAGCAATTTATCTGTTACAAGGTGTAAACGGTACATGTGGGTCGCTACTAAAAGTGATGACAGGCTTGGAGGGTGGTGTTTTTAGCCTTACTGAAACCAGTGGGCAACCTCTGGGTCTGAAATGTGAAGCTAATGTGGAAGTGGAAGGGGGCGACTCCTCTGGTTGTAAGAAGAGTTTCGACTGTATAGAAGTCCAGAGTTTATGGTTTCAGTCTTTAGTTTAAAGTCTTCTTCAATATGGCATTATGTTCATTTAGTAAATTCTGGTCCCATAAGTTGACCTTGTTTGTTTTAACCCTTTCACAGTGTTTTGTCAGTTCATGAAAGTAAGTTGTGATATTTTGGAAGCCTAAAAATGTCTTATACAGCGTTCGGTTGTGCTTAGTTCCACCCGGCAGCGGTTGAAAACCAAAATGGTGACGGCCAAAATGCTGAATTCGAGGCTTGAAAATGGCGGTACAAAAAACAATAGGTGACATAATGTTGACTTCTTATATACAGTCAACTTAGTAGTAAGAGTTCCACCATGAGGGAATGGTCAATTATTATCAATTATTTTCTATTTAACTAATAATCTAATCTATAAAAGCAAAAAGCTAAAAGACAGTACCATTTTTTAAATGAAAATATGCTAACTAAAGCGCACAGTTAAACTGATATTTCTTTTTTTATGTGGCTGAAATATGTTTTCGCTGTCCCTGTCTGAAGAGGAAGCCGTTATATTGCTCTCTTCAAAGCCACCAGACTCACAAAAGCAGTAATTTTACCTCGCAAAACTCCAAACTAACCCTTTCAGTTATTTCCAAACTTGACCCAGCTATTCATATTCATTATTCATAACCTTATCGTTTAGTTTGGATTAGCTTTCTTTGCTAACCTACATTATCGCTTTTTGCAACGGCTGAGTGGACGTTCCCATTTAAAAAAAAAAAAAAATGAATAAAATGCAGATGGACCCTTTAATTCATAATTTAAAATTCGCACATTTGAACGAGCACACAGAGCGCTTTTTCTTGGTAAATTAACCATTGATTAAATAGGTTAATTGTTCTGCACTTCAAGGCACTGACTTGTCTCCTAATGCAAGAAATCAATTCAATCCCAAGAAAACCATTTCCAGTCAGAAAACCCACGTCTTTACAAGTAACGGACTCTACATACACATCCTGTGCCCCACAGCAATGTGGGCAATTTAATAAAGAAAACCCTGTTAAGCACAGGAAGCTGTTAGTTCTCCCACTGAGGCCCAGTTAACGGTGCTGACGCCGAGGTGACGTAGAGGTGAGGCAGCACTCTAAAGGTTAACGACTGTTCTCCGGCAAATAATGGCAGCAGTGAGCAAACATCACGGCTCCTTCATTCGATCTGCACTGATGAGTTACATAAGGCGGGTCGAGGGACTGTTTGTTCTTTCTCTCAATTACCACATAGAAAATTTCAATGATCTTGACTATGGAAAGTGTTTGGTGCATGTGTGAGGGGAACAGTCGGGGGTTGATCTAAAACTCTGTCCACGTGTCCAGATTGGAAAATGTTCTGTAGTTGTTTTCTCTGAAACGAAATTCTTGACTTGTTGTCAATCTGGCTTCCTGATCACATTGAGCAGAGCTGCAGAGCTGCAGAGAACGTGGACCCTGGTCGGCATGTCAGGATTAGGTAACTGAAATATAGGCTGTGTGTGTTTAGTCTATAGTTTCCCTCCAGGCAGTCAGAGTTGAGCAACCTGTATGATGTTAAAAGATCGTCCCATGATCCTCATTTCTTTGGCTATAATTTGAAACACTCAATTTCCAAACTCAAGTTGCAGAAAGTCCTCTGAGCCTGGTGTTGCAGGATCCATTAGCTAAAGCTACTTTACACTTAAAAAATAAATAAAGGCACTGCATGCTGACTCCAGGTTATTGCTGTCATAAACCCACAACCTTTGACTCGCCTGACCTTCAACCATCATGACTAGAAATTATGAACATCTGCAAGCAAAGTACTTCTGGTTTTACTTGCAGGAAACGTCAGCTGTTTCAAAATCTGGACTGGCCTGTCAGCATTCCTATTGGTTATAATAACATTTTTACTATCCTCTAAATGCCTTTTAAGAGGCTGAAGAGTTGATTCTGTGAGCTGCAGCCTACAATTGTCACTGGCAAATTTAATCATCTCTAGCTCATTAAAATGATATAACAGTAAATTAAAATGTCTGCAAGCTGTATTGTTTACCCTCAAGGAATAATTTCAAGCAGTAAACAAATGTGAAAGAAGAACAGAAGTGCATACTAGAGTATTTTGTAGGTTAAAGTTGAAACTTTACATACAGGCTGCTGGGGGAGTTTAGTGTGGGGACTTTGGCTGCATTGCAGCGCGCTGGGCGGAGACCATGAATAATATAATATAATATAATGCATAATAATAACAAAATAAAATAAAGCAGCACTTTGATGACAATGTTTGCCTTGAGTTTGACTTTAAGGTACAGCTCACAGACTGTATAAGAAGTGGACGCAGTCACAGTGACGTCACCTATTGGTTTGTGGACTGCCTTTTTAAAGACTCAGGTTTGGCATTTTGGCCATCGCCATCTTGGTTTTTTGCAACCAAAAGTGACACAAGAAGGTGAATGAACATCATGCTGTATTGACGACTTGAAACGAGAGATTGAGACCATAAACTTTCTACAATGTTTACTGAGGTAATAAATTAAGTGAGAAGTAGGGTTATTTTCTCATAGACTTCTATACAATCTGACTTCTTTTTGCAACCAGTTTAAAGCACTTCTGCATTAGCTTCACTTTTCAGAGCCCAATGGTACAAACCTTTTATTTTGTGACTGTATTTAAATGGTGGATCTTTCTTTGTTTCACTGCAAAGTGTCACCATCTTCCCAAACGGTTATTAAACAGTCGCCTGGTTTAAAACGGCTTAATTGGGCACAATTCAAACCGTCTAGACTGATCAAGGCTTTACAAGCAAAGCCCTAGTGAGGAAAAAAAGAGATTTCATGGCTGCTCCGCTGAGAATAACTTGACCTCTCTGCAGGAGTCTTAACTGGATTCTCACCCTGTTGTCACCGTCAGCACTTTGGCCTGACCCCGAGATCAACTGTGACCTCCTCTCATCCCGTGAACCTCCTCCACCTGATCCATCCGGCCTCGGCACAGCTACACGACACACCCCGCACAAATATGTACTGAAACTGCAAGCAGACACATAAACAAACAATATGAAAGCCCAAGAGTACACACACACACACACACACACACACACACACACATATACACGGTCTCCATGTGAGAAGTGGCTCGTTAGTAGACGGTAATCAGCTTAGTGCTCTCCAACGCCCACCGGCACTAAGCTCTTTACAGACAAACCCAGTTAGAGAAGTAGAAGCTGAGCGATGCCATGGCCCCGAATCCAATGAGACAGACACACACAGATCATGGTGGAGACGTGGGGAGAAACACTGTGGCGGTGTTGACACCAGGACAATCACCTGAGACGGAGCAGAGAGATTTATACTGTACGGGTGACAGGCGGAGAAGAAAAGAGGCCGGGAAACAAACATGGAGGGAGAAGAACGGCACACAAAAAAACTCAAATGAAGCAAAAAGTTTTCCACGGAGAGGGTTTGAGGAAGGAGGAGGGGGAAAAGTGGACAAATAAGAAGGAGTAGGTGAGAAACACTCCCTCCTCCTCCTCCTCCTGTGCCCTCAGTAACCCCAGTAGTTCGGTGGGTGACTGCTCAGTTCTTTTAGTCAGCGCCCGACGCTCTCCGAGCCCGGCATACATCCCATACCACAGCGCACAATCAGCGCTCTGTAGCCAAGATCACACTCGTACATGGAGCTGGAACGCTGCCAAGCTAACACACACACACACACACACACACAATAAGTAAAGTGTGTTCATGCCCGTAACGCAGGCCTACCACTTTGATCCAGACTGAAATCTCTTAACAACTGTTGAATGGATTGCCATGAGACTTGGCACAGGTATCCAGGGTAACCAGAGGATGAATCCAACCTCTTGTGACACCAAGGGGTTAATCCTTTGTGACTTTGAGTGAAATATCTCGAAAAATACTGGATTATTCCACTAAAATTTGGTACACACATTAATATTCCCCTTCAAGATGAATTTAAAATATGTATTATTTCTGTTGAATGGACAGACATGAGAGTGGCATATTTTAGGGCTGGACAATATATTGATATTATATCGATACTGTGGTATGACACTAGATATTGGATATTGTAATATGGCACAAATGGTGTCTTTTCCTGGTTTTAAAGGCTGCATCACACTAAAGAAAGCCAAACTATTATCTGCTGTTACCCACTTAATCATAATATCCACATTACTGATGATAATTTATCAAAGGTTTCATTGTGTATTTAGTGAGACACCGATAGGCAACCCCACAATATTGTCGCAATACTGATATCGAGGTATTTGCACGAAAATATTGCAATATTTGATTTTCTCCATATCGCCCAGCCCTTCCAATGAATCCTTTCATCTGAATTTTGCCATGAAAGTTCTCCAAAAATGTCCATTATATTGCTTTGAAAACTGCTTCAAAGTGACACAAATGCGCCGCCACAAGATTACAAAGAATGGCAATAAATCAAGTATTCAAACTGTCATGAACAGACAGTATGCATTAAGCAATAATGAGAGCTGCATTCAGGCTTTAGATGTAGCCTCACCTTAACTTGGGGTGGTGAAAAAACGCAGTTTGGCAATGATTTCTTAATGAACACATATGTTATCCTTCCTGTGATCTAGCTACATTATGTCTGCATATTACAGGTCGTTCATTCAGTCCTGTATTCAAGCAGAAAACACCTTGTACACAAACTCGGCTCACGCGCCCAGCTGAAAGCTCCTTAATTTGTGGAACGTGGTTATGAGAAAGAAAAGGAAAAAGTCTGGTGTGAAAGTAAAAAAAAAAGAAAAGAAAGATGAACAAAAAGTCTGCAGAGAGAGAGAAAAGACAGGAAGGAGAGGTTTGGAGAGCGGCGTAGAGAGGCACGACGGGGCACAGGGGCTTTGTTCAAAGCACAATGAGCAAAACAGTATTGACAAAAGAGACAGGAGGTGTGTGTGTGTGTGTGTGTGTGTGTGTGTGTAGTCGAGGTAGACCAGAACCAGACCAGAGCCAGGTCAGTGATGGTAAATTTGGCCATTAGTTGAGGAGCTTTTGGCTGATCCCTGCTTCCTGAAAGGTGATTGACTTGGATGACCTGTGTCAGCTTTTCTTATTTAGAGCAACACAGCCCTGAGATGTGTGTGTGTGTGTGTGTGTGTGTGTGTGTGTGTGTGTGTGTGTGTGTGTGTGTGTGTGTTACTTACATGTGTGTTTACATGCATATAAAGACTTTTTAATGTAACTTAAGAGCTCTGAATTGAAAAGCAAACATGCTCAGGTAATCAAATGATTTTCAGTCACATCCAATGACAAGTCCAATGGCTAAAGTCCTCTAGGCCACACACACACACACACACACACACACATTTAGTCTGTCCGGCGGCGCCTCTTTGACTGACCAAGCAGCCAATACAATTCATTCCCCTGCTACTGTGTGTGTGTGTGTGTGTGTGTGTGTGTGTGTGTGCCCACATGCATGTAAATAAGGCAGTAGTCAGTCAAAACATGACTAGAGTACTGAGTCATTAGCCGAGGTTTTACTACCTAATTATCATTCGCTCAGCCGGGCAGTTCAACACAAACAAGGACCACAGTTGAGCCCCTGGTGAGGAACCCTTGAGCAAGGCGCTTAAACCCCATATACCCCATAAGGGTAAGCGGGGGATTTATTGCTGAAAAAGAGCAGCTCATCTATGAATAAATAAACCAAAATGCCAAAAGCACACGTCCAGTTAAGACATTTCATAAAGAAACGGAGGGTTAATCTACAGCGAATTTCAAAAAATCAAGCCGGCCATAACGTTGGCCGTCTGTGGGCAGCACGAAACGAATGCTTCACAACTATCAGTATTTAAAGTTTTATTAAGCTAAAACTTATCAAAACTCAGGTTTAGTCTAATTTCCGAGACAAACAGGGCAGGATTCAGGATTCAGGATAGCCGCTCGTAATTCCAGTCGCAAAATCTTCGGTCACCCTACGCTCAGTACACACCTTTGTCACAACACTTCCAGTATTCAAATCTAAGGGATCCTTACCAACAATTTGTGTTTATGTGAAAACAATAACATCAGTAGAGAGAACATTTAACTATGGTGTGTTGATTAAATAAAATGTCGGCAATCTTCTCCCTGTTTCAGATTGGATATTTGGATTTAGGACAAAACAAGCAATCCAAAGACGTCACCTTTACAGAACAAACAACTAATCAGAATAACCAGCATGAAGTAATCAGCAGATTAACCTCTTAAACTCAAATATTGATATCGTTATTATCAGTCTCAAAAAAGCCAGTATCGGTTGGACTCTAGAGCGGCGGGTTATCTTTGCTTCCTTCCAAGTAACTCCAGTTTCTTGTTTTGATGACTTCCTGAACGCCAAATACTCCCCTTGTTGTGTCCATCTGTCTGTAACTTGTTTGAACACATCTAGTGATAAAACATTAATAGATAAGGTAAGTGTGTGTGTGTGTGTGTGTGTGTGTGTGTGTGTGTGTATAAGCGAGTATGTAAGCGATACTGTGGAGAGGAACATGTGTCTGTTACATTACCGGAAACGAGATCTGACCCTTCGTTGGCTTCGTGGCATTACTGGAATTATCACACACACACACACACACACACACACACACACACACACACACACACACACACACACACACACCTTGTGCTATCAGCTGATCTGTCCCTTTTCAGGCTTCATGTGATGAGCTCAAGAATGAAGCCACTCAGGTCTGCTGCTGTCGCCCTGACCTCGTGAATATGTGGTCAACGTCACACGTCATTTTTGCTGCAACTATCAGCAAGAACACACCGAGCAGAAAGGTCCAAGTGTGTGTGTGTGTGTGTGTGTGTGTGTGTGTGTGTGTGTGTGTGTGCTTTAATAAAATGGCATGTAGTGGGAGATCGGTACTGAAGCCTGGTCAAGGTCTTGGGAAGATGAGCAGCTGAAAACAAAACCAGGCGGGTGATAAGAGAGGGAGAGACGTTACTTCACTAGAAATCGCCAAGGCAACAAGCACATGACATCAAACATCGTTTTTTGGTGATTTTTCACTACAATTACGAAATCATAAAAAAATAAGAAGGTGCTGGTCGTGGAGGTATTTTTCACAAAATAAATTTTCATTTTCAAAGTTTTCTTTCAGTGATAAAAAAAACAGGAGACTTCTGTATAATTTAACATGTTTTAGTTATTTCAATGTACTTTCTTTGTTTGGTTTGGTGGACGGCTACCGTTGCTACGGAGAAGAAGCCAGTCTGAGCTGTCTTGCTGTTCAACTGGGAACAAAACATGGTGCCATGCTTGCTGAATTCATCCAACAATGTCCCAGAATATGAAAGTGAACTGATTTAAGATGAATAATGTTTTATATATTTTCTACATTGTCGTCAATAGCAACTGCACCAGTATTTTAAACTCACTGATTGGATGATTCATACCCAAAAGCTCTCTGAGAGTCATTGTTAACTTGTTTTTTTTTTATTTAAACTCTTATAACTTGGACATTTTAATCAAAGAAATAGATATTTTCTAACAAAGTTATCCATCTTTTGTACTGACAAATCAATAACCAGAGTTTGAGAGTCTAGTATTTGGGCACATTATATTTTAGGAAAAATCAGTAGTCCCTTGAGCCTAAATACTGGGTGTAGTATGATAATAAAAGGCTGTATCTCAAAAACTACTATGAGCACAAACAATTATTTGGTATCTATGAAGTCATAACAAGGTGAATGTCAAAGATATGCATGCATATGCAGGATTAAAACAATATTTCATATGGAAAACATCTAATAAATAGGATGTCAGTGTTTTTCCTCATTTTTTAAAAATCCTGACTTTGACCATTGATAAAAGTGTGATTTTCCATGTGATGTAACACATTTTTAGTTGTACTGTTACCAGACCAAATTTCAAAACTTTTGACCAATCAGAACAAATTTGGCATTTTTCCTGCTCATAAAAAACATAGTCATATTTTATTTATAATAGATTAATGCCCATACAGGCTGCGGAAGTGCTCCAACTGCCTGTCACCTAACATTATGTATGCTGAAAATGAACTTGAAGAAGATGTTTCGTCTGGATTTGGTTTGGTTTCGTCTTGTATATCCCCTAAACACCTCAGCATTTAGCCTCTGATTCCTAAATGTTGCTTTTCTTATACCATCTTAATTCATTCCTACATGAGTTATGATCTCTGCTTATCTCCGATTTCCCTCATCTCCTCCTCGGCTCATTCCCTCTGAATCATCCCTTTGCTCTATAAAAAGCTGTGAAATGTCATCATCATCCATTCTCCACGCTTTCCGGCGTGTCCGGCTTCAGTATTTGAGTGTCAACAACATTTTATGAAAAGGCCTTTTGATGTCTGTCGAAATGAGGCAAATAGTAATAGCATGGAGGCAAACATGATGGAGTGATGTTAAGTATGACGAATGCATGTACACAGATCTGAAAGAGAGGAAAATTTCCATCCAAAGACAGAAGACAGAAAGATTTAGAGTGCTTAGTGTTACTGTTCAATACTTGATGAATATGATGAGGGTTCAACAAGTCTGCACACACACACACACACACACACACACACACACACACACACACACACACACACACACACACACACACACACACACACACACACACACTCTCTGGAGATTTAGTCTCTATTCATTGTGCAAAACCAAACCACCCATTTCCTCCTCTCCCCTAGTCAATGGAAGATTATGTCTGTGGCAGGGTGGACCTCAGGCAGTATCTGAAACACACACACACACACACACACACACACACACACACACACACGCAAAGGGCAAGCCCCAACATCACACCCTGCTTTTCTTTTCAATGACACCATTAATGCCAAAAATCAAGAACATTCAGTGAATGTAAACTGATAGTAGATGCAGGCTGCATTCAGACCACCTGAGTTAATGCAACCTATCTCACTAACTTCAGTGATGTGGTGGCAGCGACGCAGAGGGATCTGGGGGGAAGAGCAGCGCAATTCTGCAAAAATAGTTGGTTCAAAAGCATGTAAATGAACATTCTACCTAAATGACTTTATAAGGTGAATGCTGTATTTCTACTCTTTACCTGGCTTACCATCATTAATATATATAATGAACAATAAACATCCTCATAATAATATAAACCAGATTACAGTCTTTAGTAGGGGTAGGGGAAAATAATCGATACAGCATAATATCGCAATATTTTGTGTGACAATATTATATCGATACACAGACGTCAAGTATCTTTTATTAACTGCTAGCTAGCAGGCCCGCTGCTGCTCTGTTTTCAGAGGCTGTAGCAGGCTCAGTCATAAAGCTGTAGAGAGTATACTGACACCATATGAAACTAGAAAACCTGAGGAATCCATTGGTACTAACCATGTCATACTAGCTTGTTGGCAGCAATGCTAAGTAACTCTCCAAATTTCTGTGAATTTTTGGCAAGAAAAAACTGCCATGGTCATTTTTAAAGGGGTCCCTTGACCTCTGACCTAAAGATATGTGAATGATAATCTGAGATGAACAGAGTGAATCTTATTAGATAAAGCAGATGTTGCGGTTGAAAAAGGTGCTAAATCGCACTATATCTTATCGCAATACTCAAATCGTGATCTTGGAGCCTCTGGTTATTCCCATGTTCGCATCTCTCAAGTCTTAAAATTCCTTTACATATTACTTAAACCAGTCATTCATTTCACTAGTACCTGAAGTAACGTGCCACACCAATGCAACTTCTTAATCTGGAACAATCATGGCAAGCGGCGAACCTGCTGGCCTTTTAGATGAACATCCACATTGAAATTTGACCATTCGCTCAGTTTCTCAGTTAATTCTCAAGACCAGAATGCACCAAAAACTGTCGTGATACTCACCCATGCAATATGAAAGTTAGAGGAGAGGCTTTAGTTCACTTTATAGACGTTGTGCACTTGCAATAGAAGCAAATACTCAAACTGAATCACTAAAATCAAACATTTTAACCTGTATCACTCCACAGCACCTGATATATACTTAGCACATTGTTTTCATACAGCAACACTCCCCAGTGGATCTCCATGATGGTGCCAGATGTGTCTGCAAAGAGAGTTGCGGTGCCACTGCAGAGTTTGACCTCTATGCTCACTACAGACGTCTATCAGCTCATACAGGTTTGGGAAACCCTTTGAGTTCACCAGGATTTTTCTGCTCCGTGTGCCGCGTGTGTGACAGCTTGATCATCCGTCACAAAGCTGTGTATATGTGTGTGTTAGCGTTCAACTCTGATTACTCCTCTTGCCCTCGGTTTCGCCGAATTGGACAGTAATGAGTCGCCGCTGCCGCCGTGGCTCACACAGATGACTTCATCACATGTGCTTGAAGTCAATGGGATGTGTGTGGTGGGGACAGACACACAACCTTCAACGCTGCCTAAAAACCCAAACACAGAAGAGTTGTTGCTATGTGTGGTGTGAGTTGGGTGACTCCCTGAACAGACCACCCAAACCAAACTAAACGTCCTTGACTTTAACAGAAACAAACCATCCCCAAAAAAGATCCTCCTCCATTTTGTGCTGGTATCCAAATCTAAATGTGTGTGGAAAATATTAGATAAACAGAAATACGGCTTGTGTTTACTTCAACTGGCAAGGAAATGGATTTCAGGCCTCTCTGATGTCCTCATGTAACCAGGCAGCTCGCCCTGCATCTTCCCGCGAGGGCGAATCAGTTGTATAATGCTGTAATGAGGTTAATGAAGGAAAGTTGCAATGTGGAGAAATCTGAGCTAATTTCCATTTGAACATGGATTGTATAATCATCAAAAGAAGCAGGGGTGTACCTCCTATCTCGTCCTGTTTTTCAAATCATACATCTGATTAAACAACAGTCTAGAAGGCTAATAAGTAGCTAAAATCTACTATGAAGTTGCTTTTATATGACGTTAACTGAATGCATTGCTGTTGCTCTCTTAGCTTTATTTCCCTTGATCTCAAAGGGGTCACACCTCATAATAAATGCTAAATTAGATTAATGCTGGCGCTCAGTCTGCCTCCTGCACATCATGGCACAAACCCGGTTAAAAAAAAGCACAACACGCTGTGCCCTGAGCCTCACCCTATCGGGGGTAATGTCCCGTCCACGTGGCCATGTTTTACATAACACTACTAGTGTTGTTAGTCTAACCTGGTGTTGCCCCAGATTACACACCCAGCAAGAGACGTCTGTCAGCTGCAGAAGGAAAACTGTGCAGAGGAATGAATGTGTGGGTGGACTGTTACAGCATGTACTCATTAAATATAGTAAGCTTACTAATTAAATAGTCAAACAATTAAAGGGTAGTTCTGATTTATTACATCTTGGGTGTTATTTCCCCTATATGGATAAAACTGACTCAAATTTTGTGAAGCATTGCTAACCGATAGAAATTGCTCATTTCTATCGGTTATCATTAGCGCTGACCCTTCTTTGTGGAGAAGCTCAGTTCTACAGATCTCAATCAATGAGTCGACAAAATCAAGTATGTTAGTCAACCTATTTGTATCCACCCCATTCCTCGCTGAGATCTTATTACATTTTTATTATTAGAAACTTATATACTAACATATCTTAACTTTGCCCCCCGTACTTACAGTAGTTGTGCACCCCTGTGCAAGAGATCATTATGGACATTTCCTGCATGCTCACATTCAGTTCTAACACTAAGTACAGTAATTTAGAGACAGAAACCTGTCTGATCATCTGACTGCTTGTGCTTCTTTTCCTGTCGGTAATTATTCTGGTGAGTTGTTGCCAAAGTGAAAATAAGACCAGCTGATAGTGGGTCGGGGCGATAATTCAATATGAGAATTTATTTTCTTTCACATGACATTGCATTGTGATGAACTCATATATCGTAATACACAATAACAAGCACATACTATCTCAGATTTCTCATAAAATCTGAACAGATAAGAATTCTGTATTTATATATATACACACACTGTACATATACATGCATGTATGTAAATATAGCCAGTGTATAGCTGGAAATATTTATTTATTCTCTGTAATTTCACTTGAAACCTTTATGTTCATTTTGCATTTTGTTATTAATTAAAAGAGAAAATACTTTTAATTTGTCAAGTATTTAATTTAAACAGGAATATACAACAATATCATGTGGTCATTTCATAAATGGGGGCGGCAGTAGCTCAGTCTGTAGGGAGTTGGCTTGGGAACCGGAGGGTCACCGGTTCAAGTCCCGACATGGACCAAAAACTGAGTGTGAACTGGTAGCTGGAGAGGTGCCAATTTACCTCTTGGGCACTGCCGAGGTGCCCCTGAGCAAGGCACCAAACCCCCAACTGCTCGGGGCGCTTGTCAGGAGCAGCCCCCTCACTCTGACATCTCTCCATTAATGCATGTATGTGTGTTTCAGGTCTGCATGTACCATGTATGAGTTTAACAGAGTGTAAATTGAATTTCCCCATTGTGGGCCTAATAAAGGACTATCTTCTTCTTCTTCTTCTTCTAAAGACTGAATTATGAGAAAAAAATGCTAAATCGGGATAGAAGATTTTGGCCACGTCATCCAGCCCTAGTTGTAATAAACTGAAATTATCCTTTAAGTCTCCTTTTTTTTTATTTAAACCTATAAAACTGTCAGTCGCTGTCTTTCATTTCCAACATTCACAGAGAAACTCTCTCTCAGACAGACAAGATGGAGGGATTGGGAACTATGTTTACATCTTGCTGGCCCACATGACCCGGGACACTGAGGAGGTGCCAACCAGCTGTCAACTGGGCCAATAAAACTACGCACTGCTGGGACGGTCAACGTCCATACAGAGTTACTGCTGTGCAGTTAAAGTTGAAGTCCAGTTGTCATTTTAGTATCACTGGAGTCATTTTTTCAAAGTTCTTATACATATTTTCATGTTGTTTTTTTAATTGAAATATTAATTCATATATTTTTCCAGTATTTTTTAATCAATGTACTAAAGTATCTTCATCTAACAGCTTTATTTCAATGGGTCAGCCAAAAACAGACTTCTCATCTGGTTACTTTATCTCTAAAACAGCCTCTTAAATGAATTTCCAGACGGCTAATATCACAATATATCCCTATATGAAATACATACAGTGATGGAAGATGTCATGGAAATTTCTGTAGGCTGCATGTGTGCGTAACATGTACCACCACTCCTGCATATTTGCCTCCATACTATTACTATTTGCCTCATTTTGACAGACATCAAAAGGCCTTTTCATAAAGCACTGTTGACACTCAAACAACTCGCAAACCCTACCTGGACTAAAATCCAACCAATCGATCACAATCACAATGTTTGGCATTTTTCATTAAAGACAAAGAAAGAGTCTATGCAAAGTTATTTATGACATTTATCACCTATGCGGTACATCTTTTTACCCCATTCCCCTTTCCCTCAAGAGGCTTTGCCTTTTGTCAGGACGCCATTGTAAATGCCTGGTTAAATAAAGTTTAATAAAAAAAAAAAAAAACATCTTGACAAATGATGAAAAAGATGCACTAGAACATATTTGGAAGATTTTACATAGGAGACGGAGCACACGCTCACTGTAGATACTGATCCACTTGGTCAGTTATGCGAGACTTTTGTCCAATTAGTTAACGGCAAGTAAGTATAAACGGCCCCGCTTCTGTGAACAACAACAATGTGTCCAAAGGCTTCATTTTCACTATGAATATATGCATGGATCTCCTCACTGGGAACCTCGATGTAGTGTGTCCCAGCAGGGAAAGAGATCTAAAAGAGCTACAGGTTATTTTGAGGCTGGCACACACATCCTCCTCCAGATGGTAACCACGTAAACTTAAGGGACAGCTGGAAGCATGGATAATAAAACTCTCTCATGTGATTTCTCTGGAGGAGATTGTTCGGCTTTAAGCTAATTAACATTTTGTCCTGAAAAACCCTTTCCACTTCATAAACTAATATTGCACTCCGTTCTGACGGAGATCATGACGATGCTCGCACGCGGTATGGGAAACACCGACGTGCACGCAAAGTCAAATACCCACATCACAGATATCACCACCTGTCACACTTTGGCTGAACTTCACAAAAAGCAGACGTATCAACACAGACGCTAATATTTTCAACACGAAGACACGCAGCCTTGAAATGCTCGCCGCAGGTCGCCAAAGCACGCACACGCCACATTTGTTATTTTGATTTCCTAAAACACGATATTTGGAGTGAAATGGGTCGCCCTTCTTTTCTTCATTATCTACATCATGAGGTTATTTTTACACATATTACATAACCAGCATCAAATAGGATTGTTTTTGGCACATGTCCCACTACTGATGTTCAAATTTAGCCTTTGGGCCACGGTGCCACAAGTATGCAGCCCTGAGACATATACACACTCTTTCCCTATACAAGCTGGTTCCTGTTGGGGGGAATAGTCCCTTTAATTACAGCAGATCAGAACCCTTTAAAAAGCACAAGCAGGATCCACGCAGACAAGATAATTAATTGTTTCTGAACTGTATTTTGTTTGTAGGAACGGATTAGACTGGTTGCCATGTGCCATCTCTGTATTGTCGCTTTTTGTGTTTGTCTGTCTCTTTCTCTGGTTGCTGTCTGCTCTGCAGCAAAAGGGAAGCGCGACACTAAAATCTATTTTTGTGTGTCTCTGCGAGGATGGAGTGAAACACAATGTGTGGGGGAAGGAGGACGAAAGGGGTTTCGGTGAAAAAGTGTTGAACAGTGTGCATAGTGAACAGAAGGGAGGGAAGGAATTCCAAAAATCTGTCAGACTGGACGTCGGATGAGGACGCAGATCGGAGATGAACAAAAAAGTGCGAGGAAATGACAGAAATAAAGAAGAAAACAAGAAAAAAAAATGAAGAGAGAGAAAGGCCACAAATTATGGAGTGCGAGAGAGAACTGTTTCAGGAGAGTCCACTAGTCTTGGGGCTCGGCCCTGCTGAGGCCCGCCAGCCCTGCCGCGGCAAAAACACTCGAACAAAAGGATCATTTATTGGAGGAGGAAAGAGGGGGAGGCGGGATGGAGTGGAGGGATGAAAGGAGGGGGAACACTGTACAGAGGCATTTGAGAACCGAGTGAGTGAAACACTGGCCCCATCTCAACATTCACAGCCAATGTGTAACATTCTCCCCCCGACGCTGCCCCGCTGACATACTCCGTAGCCACAGAGCCCATATGGTCCCACTGTGGTAGCCGGATACCTTTTAGATTTAAAATGCAACCAACAACTCCAATCCACGTCCCAGTGAAACCAACATGGCAACGTATGGATGCACACTGATGGTTCATTTCCATATGCGGAATATAAAAAACAACTGTTGAGCTCATGCACCGCAAGATCCCATGATGAATTTTTGCTAATGCCTCAAATTCTTCATTAAATCCAACTCTGGGGCTGGGCTATGAAATGTTTACCGCAGAAACCCATGAGGTTTAAATCTGACAAAACCATCATGTGGAAGCTAGCAGTGGCTACATAAACAACAAGGCTTGGCAGGACGCATCCATCACAAGAGCCCCACTGTGGAAGGTTAAGTAAGACTACAGAGTGTTTTACTGATGCATATAAATCTCCATTTCTCTATGTGCAGGCGTCTGTTTCTTAACAGGGCCAATTTAGTGCAGACGGCAGCTTAAATAGTGTTTTTCTATGAGGAAAACGTCTCACAGTGACCTAGTTGAGGCATTGTTTAGCTGCGGTGGTCCCCCACAGCTAGAGAGAATTACTCCACACAGTAGGAAAGAAAATTTAAACACAATGAAAATTCATCCTCTGGCCTTATTGACCTCTCGTCCTAAAAAAAGTAGACCTTGTGGATGTATTTTAAGGGGTAAAAAGCCCTGTGGTCGGCCAAACTGAACAACCACAGCTTTCTGCTCGTTTAAGCGAAGTATAAATCATGGCAAACAATATTCTTATAGCCACATTTACAAACCTGGCAACCCCACTTGAATGCTTGCATAGTTTCCTTCATAACATCATCATTTTAAAAGTCATAGGGCTCAGGAAACTCGTGTCATATTGAAGGGTCAGGTCAACGGAAAACAGGGTCAAAGTTCAACTTTATTGAATTTGGAGAAGAACTCTTCAGTGGTAAGTCTGCATTGTTTCCTTTGCTAAGAGGACGGCGAGTTGTTTGCAACAGCTCTGCTCATTGGAAAACAATGGCTCATCTGGAGCAGAAGGATTCTGCTGCTTGTCATATACATCTGAATCTTATGAAAGCGGGATCAGCAGTCATTTCCAGAATATCAATATTCCAATAGGTAGTCTAGCCTTTAGCACCTTACATAATTAGATAAGGTAAAAAGTTTGGATATGCATTTAGAGGTACACAGAGACGGAAATTTATTTATGAATTGTCAGAGGAGAAAATCTATATGTCATACTGTGGATTATGCAGACAGGCATACAAATCAGACTGGTGTCTGTATTCTAATCTGGCGCCAGGGGACGTTTGATTGCATAGATGGATAGGGAGGCCACGCTCCATTGGATTATCTGGAGAGCATATTCTTACCCATATGAATAATGTCACAGAGCGGGAGTAAGAAGAGAAAGGGAGAGAGATCACAGAGAAAACTAAAGAGACACGCCTAACAAATGTATTTAAAAAAAAAAAAGAGTAAAGGCGACTCTTACCTGTTCCCTCCTTGTTACCATTCTGATGCGTCCGCAGCTCCTCTGATTTGTAGAAGTCGATGCTGGCGTAAGTGTTGAGTGTTGAGCTGCCGCTGCTGCTGCTGCTGCTCCCGCCGACTGCTGCGCCCACTCCCCCGACCCCAGAACCTCCAGCAAGAACAGAGAAGAGGCGAGAGGGGGCCTGGCTACCCGAGGGTCCATCCAGGCCCAAATGGGGGCCCTCTTTGTTGGCCAAGTCCAAGTCTATGTAGTTAAGGCCTTGCTCTGTGGACGAAGTGTTTGTGGGGAGGGACTGCTGCCCAGGGAGGGCGAACTGAGTGGGGTTATCAGTCACAGCACCGTTCCCCCACAGCATGCTTTCAAAGCCCAGTCGGCGGGACACGGCTTGGGCGTGTTCTGGAAAGAGGGAGGCGGTGGAGGAAGAGGAAGTAGAGGTAGAGGTGGGGAGGGAGGGCGCGGCGAGGAAGGTTTCTGAGCAGTGGCGTCTGCGCCCTTGGGGGTCAGCACGAATAACTTTAGCCCCGTGGTCTGGGTTGGGTCCAGGTTTGGCTAGAGGGAAGTCCAAACCCCGTGATAGCACTGGAACGGAGGGATCAGTCCTAGTGGGGGAAGGGGCTTTAGGGGAGACACTGGATGATGACCTAGGGACGGTGTTGCTATTCAAGCTGAAGGCCATCTCCGTGTAGTCTCCGCAGGATGTTGGGGACTCAGACTCAGACACTGATGGAACGCTTTCTCTGCTTTTCCTAAGTGGAGCCTCAGCCACTTTGGCCCCCTCTTCATGAGGGCCAGCAGTACCCTCATCACAGGCTTTGGGGACATGAGCAAGAGTTGGTGGTGTGGGAGGAGTGTGGAAAGAGGGGAAAACTAGTGGAGTAAGAGAGAGGGGTGAGGGGGACGGAGAAGGGCCCAAGTCCATGTTGACATACTCAGAGGCAGCTGGGGGAGTGATGGGGGCAGAGGGGCTACGGGAGAGGGGAATAAAGTTCCCTAAGCAAGAAGTCGGCCTATGTTGAGGATGCTTGCTGCTTGAGCCATGAGGCAGTGATAAGCCATGTCTGAGACCCCTGCCACGCCCTCCTCCAACCCCACCCTGGCTGCTCTTCTCCCCCTTAAACTCAATGCTTACATACTCCCCAGGACTCTTAGGTTCTGGGGGCAGGGGGTTCTCACGGACCCTAGGAAGGGTGTTAGCCTTGGATACATCAACAAACAGGCTCACTGGTCTGCTCCTGCTATGGCTACCCTGCTTGGATAATCCACCAGAACTCCGTCTCTGCTGGAGCTTACTCCCATCTTTGGACTGACCTCCCCCAGCTGTGGTGCTCACTGCCTGGGTAACTCGCTCCTCACTCTCCCCAAGGCTCTCGCTGCTGGCTGAGCTGGAGGAGTACGAGGAAGAGGAGAGTGACAGGTGGCGCCCAACCACTGAATTGCCTACTGCTGTTTGCTCCTGACGCCCTCCCATAGTCCGACCTCCACCCATTCCCCTACTACAACTCCCATTCGGCCTTCTGCCTCGCCCAGGCCCATCGTCAAAGTGTCCAGGGGAGGGGTTATGTTTGTATGAGCGGGGAAGGGAATAGTAAGAATACACCATCTTGGGGGCTTGCTGTTGTGAAGTGGTCTCCAAATGACCGGTGTGCTCAGGAGGTGGGGGGCTGCCATTTACAGAACGTGCGCTGATTGGCGACATGTTCATATAGTCACTGCCTGCCCTGCTGTCCGCGCTACCGCTGCCCACCCAAGCCCCTCCAGAGAGGCCTCCACGCTGATCAGGGGAGCAGCTGCTATTAGGGGACATTATCATATAGCCATCAGAAGCTGGTGGAGGCCGGATCTGCTGTGGCGGGGATACGCTGTTGTTAGGGGTCATGGCCATGTAGTCATCAGCAGGTTTGGAATCTGAGTCTGGGACAGAGACGGCCAATGATTGGGACAGGGACACTGGAGGCTGAGTGACGCCAGGCAGCATGGACATATATCCATTGTCCACACCTATATCTACACTACCACTTGCTCCTGCACCCACTTCACTTTTGAACTCACCCGCCACATCCAAGTACCCTCCTCCTCCTCCTGCTGACCCAGCACCCATGACAGATTCCCTCTGTGTGGAGGAGGAGGTGGAAGCAAAGGACTCACGGCTGGTGCTCCTGGACATAATGGCATAATCTGCTGAATCTTCATCTGCTGGCTCCTCAGCTCTGCGCTGACGTGGGGCCAGCCTCTCCAGGGCCATGGGAGGTAATGAAGCCCGCTTGCTCAGCAGCCGACGTTCAGCTTCACATTCACGGCTGGAAGAGCGGCGCAGTACCCTCCTGGTCTGTGGTTGAGAGCCACAGGCTGCTGCTGCTGGGGCTGGCAGGGAGCTGGATGTTACGCTCCCTTGGTTACTGCTGCTACCACCACCACCACCACCACTACGTTGACCCATCAGGATATAGTTGGCTCCCTCCTCGCCAAGGGACTGGCTGCCGGCGCTACCAACAGAGCTTCCAGGCAGGCTCGGGGACGGGAGGAGTGTGTGATCCCCGGGACTAGAGCCATACTCGTCTGAAGAACCATAGTCACTGGGTGAGCCTGAGACAGAGGCGCGATGGGAGGGGACACGACTGTAGGCACCAGACCCCGGACCAGCACTAGCAGATGTCACGACTCCAAACTCAGAGCCGTGCCCAGAACTAGAGGAGAGGCTTGGGGCTGGGGAGGGCGCTGGGGTGGAGATGGAACGCATCAACCCAAGAGGAGTTTTAGCAGCTGTAGAGGGGGCTGAACGGGCTGACTTTGACCTGAGGATGGGGGTGGTAGTGCAGGAGCCATTGGTGGAGGGGCTGGAGCATGGCCCTTGGAGCGGTGTGGTCCCATCCTCACCTTTCCCCCCATCACTAGCTGTGCGAGACCTTGGGAAGCTATGCCGCGGGGTGGGAGAAGCATTGGCGCTGCCGACCCCTACACCTCCACCGTTAGCTCCTCCAGGAGGCTCAGTTCGGGGCCGGCGGGTGAAACCCACCTGGCTGGGAGGAGGGTTTGGGTGATGGCGGCGTGAGGGAACACTGATGGGGTTCGAAGCAGTAGCACCTCCTCCGGGGCCGGAGTTTGACTGAGACTTGCTGCGTTGGCGGAACTCCTCGCTCAGAGCCTTCATGGCCTCCAGCAAGGTTTCATGCATGTTCTGGGCCACCACGGAATCATCCACCTAAGACATGACACAAAAAACTCTCAAACAGTGAACTCAAATCATAATTCTGGTAAATTTATTCATGAGTGCTACAGGAATGAGTCCTAAAATACTTCCCTTGTCTCTGTCTTTATGGCTGCCTTGAGCATGCACCATCTACGGAGGCCTGTGCTACGGTGTCTTGCACAAGTATAAACAAAGCAGTCTATGGGTTTTTTGGATGGATTTTTAGTGAGATGCCTGAAAGAAGACCTATGTTAAGCTCAAGTGATTTAAAGTTTTGTTCTACGACATAAACTTCATTAATAAATACCCCATTCATGAATTTTGAAGCCTTTTTATGTCTTAAAAAAGGAGGCTGCTAACAAGTGGCTAAATGAGACCGCTAAATATCATCACACCAACTCGTCCATCATTAGATTTTTACTTCTGTCAAATTACACTTCAAAAATCATAAAAGTGGTGTTCATTTGTGAATCTTGCTGAACAAAATGTGTATCATAAACATTTGTTTGTCACTGAGCTTATTTTCTGCAATAATCCAAACCCCAATGGAAAAATCCCATTGGCCTTTGGTGAGAGAACACAGGGTGATGCTAACTTCCTGGTTGGCCTACAAAAATACATCATCCTAAAGCACTCTATACTTATTCCTTATATACTTATACTTAACTTCATTTAACTACAGTTAGGTGTAAACTTGATTTGACTTGTGTTTTAAAATCTAAAGGCTTCATGTTTAGGCACTAAAACAATACTACAGTATAATGTGTCCACCTAAAGTTACAGTCAAACAACAACCTTCATGAATTGGACCATAATGCAGGGATACATGAACTTACAGTTGGGTAACTTTACAGTTTCTCTGACTGTTGATTTTAGGCTCTTTACATATATGTGGGATTGGAGAGTGCAACTCTCGACATAAAGGGTACTCTGCAGTCTCACCTGCATCCAGAACTCGCCCGGGCCCGTTACAGCAGAGCGCCCAACCTCAACGAAGAAGAAGTTTTCTGAATGACCACAGCGCCGGACGTTCATCAGCTGCAGCACCACGGCGGCAGCATCAGAGTTGAGCTTGACAAAATTGACCGTCTTGTCGGTCAGGCAAAGGCGGTAGATGCCCACCAAGTTCTTGGCTTGCCCCAGGCCTTTGGGCCACACCTTAACCTGCCACACCTCTTTGAATGCAGGCCCAGGATTTGGCACCCCATAGTCGCCCCCTTCCCTGCTGTCAGTGGGGTTCTTACCTACAGGGACAGAACAAAGACAGAAGATTAAAAAGGTTGTTGGGGTGAAAAAGGAGGATATGACTGGATAGGAAAAACAGAGAAGTTATAAAAGTGTTATAAAGGAAGATTTAAGAAGAACACCAGCTGCAACAAAGCACTGACCTTCATGCACCTGTGAACAAAAGGGAATACCAGATGAAACCACCACTATTTACCTGTAAGCGGAGGGCAAGGTGCCTTTATTATATAAGCTTTGCTGATATTGAGCTTTTCACTGATTTTTAAACCAGATCTGAGCATGCAGGAGCTTGTGAGACCAGCTCGCTGTACCTGCAGGCTCCATACCTGGGGTCTCATTTGTCAACCGCAAAACATACACACACAAGCACACATACCAGTGTGGAAAAATGAAACTGTTGACAACTGAAGCCCCGCACAAGAGTGATGACTGTGAAAGAAAAGCAACCGTTGTGGAAAAACGTAAGTGAAGCAACTTGGAAAATGCTTAACAAGTGAATCTACAATACATACATGGCCAGAAACTTAAGAGCAAAGCGCTCAATAAGCTCCTCAAGAGCCATTTTCTGGAGATGCTCTACTGACAATAAACTAGCTTTGTAAACTAATAAAATCTTCTCATGGGAGTACAAGCAGTCCATTCACCTTTTGTGTTTTTGTATTTAGACAGTAGAGAATTACTGAGGCGAGGAAAAAAGGGACAGAAAGCTCTTGGTGAGATTTGATCCTCGAGGCCAAACAAAGGCCCGGCACTTACAACATTTAGCCGGTTTGGTGTTTTAAGTCACCTTATTGTTCACAGATCTGAAGCAGGAACCCAGAAAATTACTTTAATTCTATTACACTGTGCAACTCATTGTGATCAGCTATTGACACCACCTCAGATTTAAGCTCTTTAACTCGCAGACACAAGGGACCTCACATCTGTTGGCTAAAAAAGTCCAGGATTATAGGAACACTATGACGTGACTCATGTTTTAGGGTGGATGATTATTGTTCTTTTGGGAACCACCCTAAAATGTTGCTCAAACATGGACCTTTTCCTCCCATGTAACATATTTTCACTCTGTCAAGTTGCCAAGTTGAGTATGCCTGAGCATGCTAACTACAAATTCACAACAGAAAACATTCATGACATGACAGAACTGAAGAAACTAACCTCCATGAGGAGGCTCACCTGTTCCTGTTGTGGGAACAGGATGTTCTTTGTGCAATAATGAGCACCTGCCTTATTGGACGGACACATCTGGAGTACTGGAGATTTGTTTGACAAGTTACTGAGTGATCATATTTACACAAAGTCACATATCTTGAGGTCAGAGGTCAAGGGACCCTTTGTAAAATGCCTTGACAGTTTTCAGTTTAGAGCGTTAACTAAACTAGTACGATTTTGGTACCAATGGATTCCTGAGATTTTCTAGTTTCATATGACGCCAGTATCTTCATTCTAGCTTTAAAACTGAGTTTGCTACAGCCCCCCAACCCTTTTTACCAAGTTACTGGTGTACAGTTTATTATTTCAATAATAAATAAAAATTCTGTTAATTTTGAAGATTTTTTACCAAGTTGCTGATGTAGGATTTATTATTTTAATGAAAAATAAAAAATAATTTGTATAAATAAAATTAAAAAATGTATTTATTTGTTATGTTTTGTTTTATAAAGTTAGGAAAGTAAAGTTTAAGTCCAGCCTGTTGTTGCTGTAACACATAAAAGAATGATCACAGTCACTTCTACACACTGAGGCACACAGCTCATTAATTAAACATTTGTATAGGATCGGTACTCGGTATCAGCCATTAACCAAAACCCAGGTATCTATATTGGAACTGGGATTTAAAATGTCAGATCAGTGCACCTCTAGTGTCTCCAGTGCCTTGCGTTTCCACCTTACTGAGTAATCATATTTTCTCAGTTTGTGTGGTACTCTACTTTAAGCAATGATTTTTGGCCCAATCTGGCTAATCACAGTGCACTCCGACCACAGAATTACAAATATATGATTGTACGCCTGCATTCGTTTGTTCTTCCTTTCCCATGCCTCCGCTGCAAATCCTACAATGACAACCATATGTAGACAAGAAGCCTCAGCATGCACAGTCGATGCCATAATACCCGAGCTTCCGTTATGACAAACATTTCCCCCACGATCCCCTTCCCAAAACATTTTTACTTGCATTTGCAAAAAAAAAGAGACAGATGCAAGTCTGACGTGTCCTCTTCCCCAAAATTGGAGGATCGCTCGCAACTTGAAAGAGACTTAGAATAGATGTTTTGTTGAAAGCCGTGGAGGCTGTGGCTTCGCGGCTGTGTGTGTGGAGGCACTCCCCCCTACATTAGATGACTCATTCAAGGCCATGCATGGTTGTTTCATGCACTGCTTTTCTCTGTGTACAAGAAGAAGACCTCCTTAATTTAGATTTACAACAGGAAGGGATGGTTTGGGGATTTTTTCAGCAGGGACCAAGGGAATTAGGGACTGCAAGAGATTGTGAAGAGATAACATGGGGAAAGAAAGGCCTTTAAGGAGGAAAAAGTTTATTTTAGGATAGCTTGGATTAAAAGAAACCTAATCACAGGCTTTATTTATTCTAAATTTAAACTAGCTTCTTGAAACTCATATTGCAGAGCAGCATATTCCTTGAATTTCCTTTTCAAGAGCCCGTTCAGCGCTTCTTCAGGAGAGCACAAGTGTGTTGTTTGTTTCAAGTACAGTGCAGCCTTAAACCTCAGCTGTACCCTCGACATCACGTCCACACACCCTTGATCTCAAGGCTGCTCACTTATCGACGACTCTCAAAAGCAATGAAACCCTTTAAGAGGTTTTCCCAGACTCCTACAGGGATGCAGACTGATTTACCCCTATCCAACATCACAGGCCGTTCCTCACGGTTACATAAAGCCCGGGTTGATCCTACACGGAGCCGTATGAATTATAGATCGCCCCTGGCGTTCCCTGCGGGGAGACCTGCGCGGCAGTTTGGTGCTCAGCGGAGATGACTGTCGAGAACACTGTACGTTTTTCCCCAGAGGTTACGAGCGGGTCAGCTTCTGCCACCCCTATACAACATAATGAACCCTCACAAAAACACACACATAATGGCCCTTAGCAGGAGATGAATCTACAAACTAACAGGCGGATGCACATGAAAGCAAAGCACACCTGGAGGTAATAAAGCATCTGTTTTGAGCTCCCTGGCTGGAAAACATTCATCCAACTTTGATGCAACCTTGAGGTGAGCATGTGCATCCAGTCAAAGAGTTCATACAAGGTAACTAACTTATTTCAAAGCTTCAGCATCGTGTTTCCCTTTATAGAAACCTGAAAACAACTTACACTGGCTTATTCACGCACCACTTGTTTACTCCACTTTCACCGCTGACCACACATGAAACTTTCATTCGTTACGTGCGGGCTCGAGAACGGCAACCTACGCCGCCAACACTGCTGCCTATTCATGCCATGTATTTGCTGTGCTCGAGCTGCCTCCCCTGAGAACTGTATATAAAGAGGCCATATTCCAACCTAATTTTCTCAAACTGGGATTTTAAGTATAAGTTATTGGCGTTGAGGCGTCTCTGTGTCTCCCTTGCTTTCTATGGTGCTATAAGCGAATGTGTATGTGTGTTTAGTGGGGGTCTGGGGCTGCGATATTCAGCCCCGAGGCTGCCAGATGCCTGCTGGGATATCGACAGCTCCTCCCCTGAGTGACAGGCTGATTACTGTTATGGTTCTCACACAAATCCTAAGGAAGTAGGTCTTCCATAGGGGTCTTGAGGGCCTGTGGATTGTATCAGGTCACCCACAGCAGTAACAGGATAGGGGATATTGTTATTGAAGAACTGGGTGGGATTCTAGTTGATTTTAAAGGAACAGTGCGTAGCATTAAAGAGGATCTATTGGCAGAAATTAATACTGACAAGTGTGTTTTCTTTATTGTATTTTATCACCTGAAAATAACAGTCACTATTTTATTATTCTAATCATTGTGTTTTCATGACTTTAGAATGAGCCATTTAAATCTACATATGGAGTGGATCCTCTTTTTTTTCTTTTCTAAATTATGCTTATATTGTTGTAAAGAAAAAGACAACAACAACTTAACTTAACCTTAAATAAAGTAATATGTACATGTTACAGAAAGTAACTGTAAACTGAAAAACAAACTATTCAAACACAAATGGTATAAAAATAAAAAAAATAAAAAAATAAATCATAAATATTACAGTAAATTAAACTGTAGAATTTATGAATAAAATAAATGAATCAGAGCGAGTCGTCTTCACAGAGCTGGCCGCCATGTTTCTACTATAACCCAGAACGGGTGGCTCTCGATAGAGCCATTCATGTTTTCGAGCCACCATAGTTCGCCTGCATGCTTGGCTTGGTTTCAGCTGGCTGCAACTTCACCGCTAGATGCCGCCAGATCCTACACACTACACCTTTAAGACTAAAGGAGCAGTGCAACCGCCGCTCTCGCTCTCTCGTGCTTCACCACTCACTTCCCAGTGCACACACACTCTATGCATTATACTCACTTCGCTCTCATTCGCAATTCACATTTTCCTGTCGGCCGCGGTTCTACACACTGTCCCTTTTAAAAGTTTTAAAATCTAAAGGGCTCATGTTTAGGCATTAAAACACCACAAAGTATAGTGTCACCACCTCCGTTCATTTCCACCTTTAAATTACAGTCAAGCAACAAACTTTATTTAATGCATTTCTGTGAAAACTATTCTAATATGGAGGGGAAAAAGACATTTATAACAAGATGCATAATAAAACCCCTCTTGTTCGCTAATGCAGACTGTAAATCAGGGAAAACTACTCTGGCAGTGAAGCGGCTGGCTCTTGCTAGGTTCTGTTTCAAGTCTCTGACCTCATTGCCCTAGCATGCTGTGCTGCGCCATAACACCGCAAAGAAACTTCTGAGGGCTAAACCCCATTTTCTACCCCCTATCTTAGCCACTGTGCCCCCCTATATCACCCCCACCGTCATACCAGGTTACCAGATAGGACACAGCTGTGTGCTTTTTGTCCTGGCATGTATCTGAGAGAGAGAAAAGAGACTGATCCACCCAGCAGTGAAAACAGTTGGTCTAATCTCTTGCTCCCACGTGTGCCCGTTTATCTCTTTTTCAACTCCTTCACTTCCCATCTCTTCATCCATATCGCTACCATCTGTAATCCCCCTATCTGGGCCCACACTCTGGGACACAATGCCTCCACAACACCAGCATCTGCCTGAGGTTCCTTTCACATGTGGTTTGTGTTAGCCGGAGGAGTACACACAGACACACAAACACACAAGTGCATGAAATTATGGGTGACGCATCCAAAGTTTGCTGTCCCTCCGCAAGACATATGAAAAAGCTCCATGAATGTAATCTGAAGCAAAATCAGCTCAGACGTTCTCACCAAACGGGCAACCATCTTGGACTTTGCTTGAAAACATAATGTCTCAGTAATATCAGATCAAAACAGGCAAAGAGTCCCCAGAGATAACTGTAAATATGAACAATACCGCGCTTACTATTGCGGTCCAGCATCATTTTAGGGCCTTAACTTCCACAGTAATATCTGGTGTTGAAAAACTCTCAAATAAGTTTGGTCTTGCACAAATTTTCTGATTGAATTTTGGGATTAAACCATTCATGAATTCGTTCTCGTCTTCTAGGCGAGTGGTCGCTCCAAGTTTCAGGAGAATTCCAAGAGAATTCAATTAAGGTTTAAATAGGGTTGGGGATCAATAATTTTCATTGATATTGACACCATTTTGGAGACAGCTAAACGATCCCAGTCGTTACCGATACCACCATCGACACTTTTCTATTATTTGGTGGAAAGATGAGGCAAAAATAAATTCTTAACAGAACTGGTGGTGCTTGTATTGCTTCAGCTGTGAGTCTGTGACTGTTTGATTTCTGAACAACAGAATGAAATTTGCCGAGCCTTCAAAAAACACTGCTGACGCTGGGCAAGGAACACACAGCCCTTCAACATAGCGTACGTTATGTACATTATACTGTCTAACTATGACAGCAGCCGACCGAGCAGATGAGAAATGAAGCGAACGAGGCCGTGAGGCAATTTGATTCTTCTTTGTTTAGTTTAACGGCAGTTGGCAGGCAATTCAGCTGAATTCAGAAACTTAATTAGACAATCGGCGTATGTTTGTGCACCAATGATTTGATTTAAATGACACGACTCTCATCTCTCGAGACATAACATTGTGTTATAGAACCTGCTAGTCTCGCTATCGATAAGGTCAGAGCTTATTGATTTTCACGATATGAGAAATTTGGAACCGGGTCTGGATCCCCAACCCAACCCCTATGTACATATACTTGCATGCCCATGTACCAGACCGGTATGCAGCCATAAATACATATAGTCACAATTTGCCCTGTCAGACTTGAAGGTCCAGTGTGTAGGATTTGGTGGCATCTAGTGGTGTGTTTGCAGATTGCAACCAACTGAGTACCCTTCCGCTCACTTCTCTCTTTCCACGACTGCGGTAACGTGAGCCGCCAAGTGCGAAACCATGGTAACACGTTCACCTTAAGCCATCCTTACCATAATTGCTCTACTTTAGGAGCAACAGCAGTTAGTCGGCGGCTGGCGGTACCATGGTTTCGCACTCTGCAGCTAACGTTACCGCAGTTTCACAAGTGAGTCGGACAACTACGGTACGTAAATACATAAAAGGCTCTCTCTAGAGCCAGTGTTTGGTTTGTCTGTTCTAGGCTACTGCAGAAACATGGAGTAACATAGTGGACTATGTGAAGAGGACCTGCCCCCTATGTAGACATGAAGGGCTCAGTTTAATTCTTAGTTTCAGATGATTATACACTAATGGAAACACAGTTATGAATATTACATTTCATTTCTGCTAACAGATCACACACTGTTCCTTTAATAAAGCAGGTTTGTTTCTTAATGCTGTAGAGACTTCATATGATTTAATTTATAACAATCTATAAGCTCTGTATGGAAGCGTTTGGAGAGTGTATGTGTCCAAAAGAAATAGGAGCCTCTCCAACTCTTCAATACCCTGTATACATTCCTTTGTGGTAAGATGTAGAAAACAAATGTTTGAAACCACATTCACCTCATTTGCTCGACAACTTCTGGATTTCACTCCAAAAAACATACGGTTCCTTCCTTTTATTTATGAGTATGTTATTACGTTTGGCATTTTTTTGAAAGACAACCAAACAACTAAAGACAAGTCAAAATTTTGACATTTACTGCGAACATGAGGCGGGATTCATCCTATATAGGCACCGGTGTTACAGTACATCCAATCAATGCAGTATGTTGTATAGGATATCTCCCAGAGGAAGAGCACGCCGGCTAATGAGGAAGGCTTTCACTCATGTCTCTTTCTAATGCATTCACTCTAAGGCTGATAAATCCCACCTCATGGACTTCCTGACCTCGACTATGACAGTGGTAATGGGCTCGTATCAACCAACAGCGAATCAATACTCACTATAAAAGGTTACTATGCATTTAAAGCCCCACGGCTCTATCCTGCTCAACATATGGATGCTCATCGACTAAATGGGTCTCGCTGCCTCAGGCCTCGCTTTACTGTCGATCAAACTGGAGCACTTAATTGACGGGCTGCCTGGGCGGTGAGCCGACCCCGATGCACAACGGAAGAGGAGCGCTCAAGGCCGTTTCACACACACGATGTTTCACTGTGATCATGAAGGAGCTGCTGCTTCACAAACAAGCCGAAGCCTGGCTGGGTAGCTTGTCGTGTTAAATGAAATTGCAGGGTGTTAACGTGTGCGCAAACTATTTATGCAGAGGAAATAACTTGTGGCCGCTCACCGCTCTTGAGCCTAAATGAGCAAACAACAAAAAAACGCCACTAATCATTTTCTAAAGTCTACATTTTATGATTTCCCCCTGAGACTCTCTCCTCTCTGACTCTGCTAGCACACAGTCTGTGCTGAGTGCCACCAGCGGCTGACCCTCGAGACAATAATTACTGCCTAATTAGGGAGATGAGCAGTGCTTAAGCGTGGCTTAACATTTAATCTGCGAGCCACTGGTGGTGAGATCCAGATCTCATTGGTCAGAGCAGCCAAACAAAACAACACTCACAGATAGAAACACTCAAAAATACAATTTTCAAGAGTTTCATTGTGATCTGCTGAGCTCTGACACGCTGCCATCAACTGCATTTGTTTTGTGGTGCTTGAAAGTGTCAAAAACTACATCACGCTAATCCACAGACCTAACTGAAAACAGATTTACAGCGAAGGAAAAACTGCTCGCATTGAGGTTTGCGGAGTAGCATGAATAATAACCGTATCATTATCAGACTTGAACACGGAAAAATGAATTCCACAGGGATTTACTGTACTGCAGCGACGTCAACAACGATAGTTGGGGGCTCCAGTTTAAGATTAGATGAATTATCGTTTAATCTGATGATCGTTTCCTCCAATAATCGATTATTCATTTTTCACCTCATGCATAGATCAACACATGGAGGTCGCTCAGGAAAAGCTGACCTTGAGCTGAAATGTTTTTGTAGGTAATAATAAATAATAATAAAAGGTTGAGGTTCATTTGAATCAGAGACCTGCAACTAATGATCATTCACCTTTTATTTCATCTGTTTGATTACTTTGTAAATTACTAGTTTCATCACAACACATTATATTTATTCTTTGGTCTGCAATTTAAATTCAACAATATCTGACAATATCACATGCCCATTTAACACAATCGGTTAACTCACAAAAATGATTTACTGACTGATCTATTCTTTTTAATGAAAAGAATAAACTTAAAGTGGGAATTTCAAAATAAAGGCACATCTTAAAGATAGTGTATCAGTTAGGGCTGTCTAAGTTAACATGATAACGCATTAATGCAAATTTGTTTCAATGCCAACCATTTCTTTAATGTATCATGCAATTTTTAGGTATAAAGCTCCATTTTAGAGTTAAGATACTGGCATCGTACGAATCTAGAAAACCTGAGGAATCCATCGGTACAACCATGCCATACTAACTTGTCGCTAGTATGATGAAGCAGGTAAAATAATGCTCCAAGCTTAAGCTAAATTTTGGTGAGGAAAAATAGCCATTTTCAAAGGGGTCCCTTGACCTCTGACCTCAAAATTTGGGAATGAAAATGCATTGTGGGTACCCACGAGTCTCTTCTTTACAGACATGCCCACTTTATGATAATTACATGCAGTTTGGGTCAAGTCATAGTCAAGTCAGCACACTGACACACTGACAGCTGTTGTTGCCTGTTGGGCTGCAGTTTGTCATATCATGATTTGCGCATATTTTTTATGCTAAATGCAGAACCTGTGAGGGTTTCTGGACAATATTTGTCATTGTTTTGTTTTAATTGATTTCTAATAATAAATATATCCATACATTAGCATATTTGCCCACTCCCATGTTGATAAGAGTATTAAATACTTGACAAATTTGCCTTTAAGGTACATTTTGAACAGATGAAAAATCTGCTATTAATTTGCTTGATTAAATATTTTAATCTGACAGCCGTAGTATCACATCAATGCATCGTTACACCCCTAAAAAGAGCACAATGTGACGTCTTCTCAATCAGCAGCACAAAACCAAAAGATATTTCAACTTACCAACATATGAAAACAGAAAAAAACAGAATTTCAAATTTTCTCTCAATTGATTATTTCAGCACAACATCAGAGACTTCATCTGCTTCTTCAGTGGCCGTGCCTTTAATGTGCTGCAGCCTTTCTGCATGTGTGGGTGTTTCTCTCTCGTCCAAAGTTTGACTCCGCCATGTTGTTTCATTGAGGTCAACAACAATTCCTGAGGTGGTGCCTGTGAGCCACGGGACACTTTTCCTGGCAAACGGCGACTTGTGGGCCGCGCGCCTCCGCCCCGTCCCATCGAGGTTAAGCCTTTACACACTCGACTGACTCCTAATAGTTGAGCAAATAGCCGCCCTCGAGCCTGATACTGTACTCGCTGCCCGAAAGGGTCTTACTGGACTCAGCTGAATAAATAACTGGGATCCTAATATCGCCCTGCACGGCAGCTGGCTCGTGTTTGTGTAATTACCGCCGGCTCGAGGGGAGGGCTGACTGATATTGGACGGTTCCTGGGCTGCTTTAGGCGAGGTTCCCAGGCCTGAAGAAAGCGCTATATGGCAGCGTGGCCGTGTATTTATTGTGCTTCCACTGTATGCATGCTCACTGCTGTGCAGACTCAAAGCAAGCCCATTATTCCAAACTTTGATTTTAAATCTGGCGGCGGCACGCTGCTGAGGACTTCCCCTCCTGTAGCAGCTGCGGGCTTTATACGAACAGGTATCAGATTGAGGGAGTGGTCCTCTGTGTTAGGGTGCAGCATCTCTTGGCTCGATGCCGCTCGGCTTCGCCCTGCTCTCAATCTGCAGGCTGTGAATTCTTCCGTCTCCCCCGCCGGGACGAGTGGGGGACAAATACTTGACTGTACTGACAGTAGCAGAGGCTCAATCAACACAGACACTGAAGACTTGAAACTGTGTACGAGCTGCACATACCAGAGGAGGGTTATTACAGGGAGGAATCCTCACAGTGCTCCGTGTGTGTCCGCATTTAAGCTATTTTCGCACATGCAGGTTTTAGGCAGCAAGGACAGTGAAAACTGTATGTGAACTGCAGCAGCACATACCACAAGAAAACGCCTGCCAACGTGTTGGTTTACACAGCAGCTCAGCCGCAGCCCTTTTGTCACTGTCAGGGAGGGTGATTTAACACGAGGAACTCGACACTTGGAGCAACAAAAGTGGGAGACGAGTAGCCGCCGTCACTGTGCGGCGGCGCACCGGACCTGTAATTTCAAAGACGACTCCCGATGATGCTCGAGCCGGGCTGGTTGTCTGGTTTCCTTGGAGGGCCGAGCGCACTCACCTGCTGGGCTTTACATCATGACCTTTCCGCACAAAACACTTAGTAACTGTAGATCAGATTGCTTGCAGTTTGGAGGCGTTTTTTCTGGTGATTCCCTAGGCTCCAACGTCTGTATATTCACTTCTCAGTGTCGTGGCAACTCTTCAAATATTTGGGAGAAGTGGGCTGTACACACACAGAGTTGCTGTTAAGGCCCTGACACACCAAGCCGACGGCTGGCTGTCAGACAATTTGGCGACATCAGTGAGCGTCAATCGGCCTACTTTTTGCAGTGTGTCCCGCACCGTCAGCTCTAGTCTGCCTGTTTTGGAGTTTTTCGGACGATTCAGAGGGAAATCACTCCGATTGGCTGTTCAGCTTAAACAAATCAGTGCACGAAAATAGAAATGGAAGTGAGGTACACAAGCAAGGAGTAAAGTCAAACTTAATCTCATCTGATCGTTCCAAAACAAGGATATTTTCAAGACGAAATGGCCATCTGGAGTGGAGCTAAGCGATGAACAAGAGTGGTGTGAAAACGGTTGGCCGCTTTGTATATCTGCAGTCTTACAGTTTCCCTTTTTGAATGACGACTACAGACTAATGCGACCTGCTGGTGTGGAGTTATTTCCTCTCACGCAGGCGCAGAATGTACACGCTAACTGTCAGCATCAAATCTGTGCCAGTTACTCCAGTTTCCCCTTAAAGCAACTTTCCGGAGCTCCTAAAGTCAAATCACCTTGAAACAGCTTTATCACCTGTGCTTATAAACGTCTAAACATGAATATCAAACACAACAGAACACATCATTTTCTCTCCTTGACTGCTTTATGTAACAGAGCCAGGAGGTCAAGTGCACCTTGAACTCGTGTCTTTGCCAAAGATTGCGTCATGTGTGCCTTGTGGCCTGTCTGGAGGGTTTGAACAGGTGATTTGAAGTTGCCCTGCTCACCACTTTTGCTCCAGCAGCTGTGTTGACACAAGCGGCGGATGGACAACATTTGTAAAAACTCTACATAGGTGATTTTTTTTGGGGGGGTCCATTTGCACCTTGCGGGAGAAGCTTGTGGGACAGGTTAAGCTGCTTATATTACTAGTAAATCAGGAAAAATGTGACTGTTTAATGAATGAATGTCAGGTGCAAACTTTTGGGACACTTTCTGGGATCAATGCCTGATGCAATATTGCAGTGTCAGCAAAAAAAGCAGAACAGGAAAAGTAAACAAGAGGCCAGGGTGTGTTTGAGTTGGAGACAGAGCTTGCACACAGCTGAGGCCCACGGAGAGAACCCCAAAGAGTCTGGAGGACAAACTGGGAGTAAATATGTAGCCTGACACCAGTATGATAAGGACTGCTGCTGCTGGTGGTGGTGGGGAGGATAAGCTCCACAGTGCGGCTTAAAGGCGCATGTTTACGCACACGTTCCCCTCAGGGGCCTTTTGAAGAACATGTTTTAAAGGCGTGAAACTGTTTAAAATCTTAAAAATGCACAAACAAATAGGACACAGAATATGTAAAATAATGTTTTTAAGTCATCCCTGTCCACACTGGAATGAAACATGTCCCGATCTGCAGTGCGCTACTTCCAGCTCTGCAGGGCATTGCCACGTTTCTCCTCTCACGCCTCAAACAGTACTGAGTGTGCATGCATGTGTGCATGCGAGGGTCTCCTTTTGACTTACTTTTGCACTGCAGCTCCACCATGGCCTGGTACCACTCGTCCTGGTCCGCCTCGTTCTCCGCGGCGATGGCGAAGCTCTCGGCGCGGGTGTACAGCACGATCATGTGCTTGTTTTTGGAGTCGGCTCGCTTGTTGATGTTGAAGCATGTCTCCAGCGCCACCGCTTTCTTCGGGACGGGGGCCTTACCGCGGAATTTCTTCTCGCTCTCGTAGTACTCCAGGCGGGCCGGGCCGCGCTCCGAGGCGGCGCGGAGCACGAAGTACCGCCGGTGCATGGACTTCTGCTTGCGGAGGTAGCCGCTCTTCCGCACATCCTCGCAGCTCTGGAGGTCGCCCGCTTGGCTCTCCGTGACACCCGACATCTCCTTTAATTCCCGCAAAACAACCTCTTTTATAGCTCTTGTGGTATTTCTGCAAGTTTAGAGAGATAATTCAAACATCCCCCGGTTCCGCTCCCCTCCCTCTCTCCCACATCAACGCAGGCATGTGAGAGGGGAGGCAGGGGTTGCAGCTACTGCGAGTCCCGGTGGTTGTGAACCAGGAGCTGTTGGCGGCTCCAGTGAGTTTTCCTCTTCTTTTGGCTGTTGTTGTTGTTTTTTCTGTCGGGTTGAAGCAAGTTTTCCACACGGGCGAGAACATGCGGTGCAGCTCGGCGCGGAGCTCCCCCTACTCTCCACTACTACTACTACTACTACTACTAATGTTTCCAAGCGCTGTCTGAGCGGTTTAATCCCATTTACTGCACGTCAACACAGCACAGGAGCCCATCCTGCTGCAGTCTGTCTGTCTCTCTGTCCGTCTGTCCCCCAACCCTGCCCTGCGAGGCTCCGGTCTGGTCGCTGTGGAGCGGAGAGGAGCGGAGAGGAGCGGAGCCGCTACCGGGGAGCACGACTGTCACTCACCGCTGTACGAGTACTCTGGAACACTGGGGCGTTCACGGACCCAACCCGTGCTCCGACACCACAACTTCCAACTTTGAATGCATTTCAGTGCTCTCTCTAACCAAATTTAAAGATAAACAGAGATAAAATACTTTATTAATACAAAGAAGAGATTGTAGCAACCAGAAAAACAATAGATAAACATAACTATAAACTGCACTAAAACTACTCTACATCATAATAATGTCTAGCTATCTTGTATGTAATACCAAGATGCTTTGTAAAATATGGAAATGCTGAATGTATGTAGAGTTATGTAATGAGCAAGCAGCTATACAGAGAAAAATAACAAAAAATCACATGTAATAAACAATAGAAATTACTGGATGAATATATGAACATATTAAATAAAGAGAGATAAATAGTATGTCAGGTTTGTACTAGTAAAGTCAGGTTAAATAACAAAACTGTCATGGGTGAGTTTTGGGGGTGTACTTTATTCATACCACTAAAATAAAATACGCAACCCTTACTTACACATTTGTAAGTAACTTTTATACTGTATGAGTGTTCACTTTATTAAAATAATAACATGGACACTCATATGTTTATTATAATAGTTTAAAAACCTTTATGATTGTTAGACTATTGGAAAATGTCCCCAAACTCTCCAGAGCACCACCTGGCACCAAATAGTAGCATTTTTTCACTTAACTTGAAGCGATTTGGTAAAACAGCTTTATTTTTTAGGAACATATGAATATGTATATGAGCACAATCTAACATCCTGTAATAAATTAGCTATTTTATTATTATTATTTTGTCAGTAGCCTATTTAGTAAAGTGTTCAGAGTGAAACTACTGAATTATTATTATTATCATTGCACATGTATATATGAAGTCACAATAATTTAATATATGAATGTAGCTTTTGAATTTTATATAATCTCATTTTATATACTTGATTTATTTGCTCTTTCTCTTTTTTTACGTGTTTCTTGTGCTGCTATAATGCAAATTTTCCAATTTATTGCATATTTATTGCACCCTATGAGTTTATCTGAGGCTCACTCAACTAACTTCCAATATTTCCCACAGCACTTGAAGGCAGCAACACCTCCAGTATGTGTGGAGTAAGATTTCAGTGTTGGCTCTGCCATGAGTCCATCCTGTTCTATTTATTGTAAAAATCCCCTTCTGTCCTGTGTTCATAACATATGTATTATATATCAACTGGACTTTTAAAACGCCCTGCACATTTTCAAATCGAAGCATTTACAACAGCAAATGCAGCAGGAGGAGGTCGCTTAAACATATTTTAAATCTAGGTTAACAGTGCAACCATTAAATCCTGTGGGAATTCAGTCATTGTTGTCTCTGAAATGCAGCACAAACAGCAGATCAAGCTGCTGTAATTGAATAAATGGGGCATTTCTGGACGCCGTATAACTGCCGCTCAGACTGTCTGAATACAAAGATTTAGATCTGTTTTGTTTGTTTTTCGACTGTCTGGCTGAGCAGTGAAACCTCCATCTCTCTGTGGTGCACGTCTGTAGAAACACTGAATAACACATATAATACTCTGAATCTAAAATGAAAATACATCTTTTAAAAGTGTCTATTAATAGCATCCTGAAAGCTATTAAGGGTTTCTGTCTTTGCACCACATGCTTATGCAGTATGTATGTTGTTATGCAATATGCATCCGAAAGTAACCTTGTGCACGAGGTCAGAGAAAAGTGGATATCAGGCTCCCTCTGCTGTTTGAGGAATCCAACACCAGCCTTTAAAAGCAAGCCAGGAAAAAAAACACAAAAAGACGGCCTTAAGAAGCAACAAACTGATTTTATGAACGTGGATACTAGTCGTTACAAACACACATTTTTGGCAAAATAAAGGGAAATGAGCTTCGCCTCCATGTCAAAAAAAAACAAAAACAAAAAAAGTGAGAAACATTTTGGTCCGGAACATGAAGCGATGACATTTTTTTTTATACACAGTTATTCTGAAATTGCTTTTACATTCAGTAGTTATCTCCTTTTAGCCCTCTAAGCGCATGCAGCCTAGGAAGTGGAAAACATAAGATTATCCTTCAAAAGGATGACGTGAAAAAAATAAAACGGTGACGAATGCAAAAATGTTCCACGCACCCATCACAGAGAGAAGCCCGTCTTATCTTTCGACGCTAATTCACATGCATCAGGAGGCTGTTAAGGCTGTTATGACCATCTGCAGAAACTCGTGATCATGAGTCTCAACTGGCTCTTCCTTTGGACGACTGAGTGACTTCTAAACCAGGAGACAACGCTGATGCTATTGGGCTGTTTTTTTGTCTTTTTTTTGCACTTCTAAGCAGGAGATGAAAGCAGCAGCAGCAGCGACATGTATGTGTGTGTCATATGTGTGTGTTCTGCAAAAAAATCAGAGTTTACTCGTGACTCCCACAGAGCCCTGAGGTGGCGTCTTACTGGCACACAAACACCTTTTTGACATACAAACACAGCAGGCGACCAATCTCACACATACATGAATTTCATAATTACATTCACACGATTTTTTTTTTCCTCTACAAACACGTAAACACAGACAGAGAGGAGGGGGAGAGAGAAACCCTCTCTCAGAGGGTGAGAATACTCCAGAGGCATTGAAATGGCAGCGACTCCTCAAGTTCACTTCTCCCTCAGTTCCCAGAGGTGAATGGGAAGGAGGCGGGGGGATCAGATGAAAGGGTTTCGCGACGTCCCTCGACTGGGGTAAACATTCCCCTGAAAAGACAAGAGAGGCAGGGTGAGAACGAGCAGAGAGGACTTTTACTACACTTCCTGTTTGCAGAAAAGGAGCGCTTGCAAAAACTACCAATTAGCCCCTCTTTTATCCCCTGCTGAAGTATCCCACTTTGTTTGCAAGGCAGTGAACTCACCGTGAACGGGTTCACCGACATCGGCCGGGGGACTTTGGGCTGAGAGTCGGGCGCAGGGAAGGAAGCAAAACCTGAAATGCACACAACATGTTCAGTGATGTGAAGACAGCCGATGCTGCGTGTGAATTGGTATTCCTGAGCTGTTGCTGGTTGACATAATGAATCATCTGAGGCGTGTTGGTGCCTCGTGTTTGATCTGCAGCCACAGCTACAGTACGTGTGCAGGATTTTTCATTTCTAATGTTACATATATGGATGAGAAGCTGTCATTTAGCCTAGCATACTGTAGAGATCACATTTTATTCTAGTCTATTTATGGCTCTAGGGATGTCACTGTTGGTCAGTCCATCACTTTGGACAGAAATATCTCGTCAACTATTAGAAGGACTGCAATAAAATGTTGTGCATACATTCCTGCCCCCCTGTGATCATTTTGGTGATTTGATCCTCTCCAGTACTTTAGTTTATCACCAAATAGATGCAAAACTGAAGACATTCCCACCACTGTCGGCTGCAATTTGTATTTAACGTAAATTAGCAAATAGCACGTAGCATGTAAATGTTAGCTACATGTAGCTGTAAGCTGTATGTTATGTAATGCAAGCACAGTAACTGTGAAGCTGTGGTGGTGACCCTGTTCAGACCTGGTATTAACATTCGTCTGACAGTTCTAAGTACAGGTGTGAACACACTCAGGACGCACTGAGATCAGATCGCTCAGACCACATTAAGAGGTGGTCTGGGCCATGTAGTGCCACTTTCTTTTATCAGTGTGTACATGAATGTGTCCTGGATCGCATTAAGGAGACGGGATCATGGGTCTCCTCATGTGAGTAGACAGTACATGAAAACGGCATCTGTGCTCTGCTGTATTCTGTTAGTACAGCTATATTTTAATAAAATATATCTCATCTATAGACTATTTATCTACAGAATGTCAGGCTAGGAACACAAAGTGGATTATTATCATACTGTCTGAGATGCATCGGTGTTTTTCGTTCTGGTGATTTGCACTGAGCTGACACCTGCCCACCCACTCGCCCGCTCCCTGTCCACCCCGGCTCTCTGAAGCTCTGTACCAGCTATTATCTGGCAAAAGCAGCAGTGCCGACAGCACAGAGGTCCCTGAGGACCGCCAGTACCATCCCTACGTATCAGGTCGGGGCTGCACGGTGGTGCAGTGGTTAGCACTGTCGCCTCACAGCAAGAGAAAATCCACATTTGCCCATCTGGGCGAAGGCGGGGTTCACCCTGGACAGGTCGCCAGTCCATCGCAGGGCACACAGAGACAACTTAGAGTCATCAGTTCATGACCTGCATGTCTTTTGACATTTAGATGTTAATAAAATGTACCCACATTCATGAATATGTAGCATATTACCACTGACAACTTCTGCTGTATTAGCCATGAGTTTACTACTATGTGTTTATTTGCATATAGAGCAGGGAAGTGAGATCAGATCACAAGTGGTCACTCAAGACGCATGTTGAGACGCATTCTAATACCAGCTGTGAACAGACGTATTTAAATCTGTCCACTTGTAATCTGATCACTGAGGACGCATGTTAATGCCAAGAACAGGGCCTCTGTCTGAAACGCTCCGTTTTAGCCGCTGTCTGCCCTGATTGGCTGTATGAAACAACAGAGGATGTTAAACAGTAACGTTAGACAAGTAATTACTTCTGGTAAAACACTGTAACCAGGATTGCGACGGGTACTTTAAATGAATTACATGTGGGAAAAAAACTCACTATCAGTTATACATACAAAGAAACATGCAGCAGAAAAGTGAGAAAACATCCCAGTGCAATGCTAGTTGTGGCTTCCTGCTGTGAAAATGATGTCGTCATAACACACTGTGGTGTGGATGGCGAACGGGTCACACATGATACCTGGTTTGTTGATGTGTGACACAAACATCCAAGGGAAAAGCATGACCTACAGCATGCTAATTATTTAGTACATATGCAAACAGACTAGTGTTTCAACACCACCTCAGAGTCTAAATTACGAACATACAGTGTCCTCTAAGCTTTAGGAAGGAGGGTTTCCCTGAAGAAAAAAGGCCTTCTTTGTCAATTTATCTTATGTTGTATAATATACATTTCGCTATAATTATAATTAATATACAAATTCAAAACCTCAACATATTTTTATTACCCATTAATGAAACAGAATAGACTCAATCTTCTGTTGTTAAAACGATTGTCCTTATTTACCTTATTATGACACTTGTATGGGACACAAAATACTGGACTTAAAATAAGAAATCTTTACCATTGGCTTCCTGGTTGGTGGCTGACTCATGATGAAATGCATTCTGGGTGCCGGGTGCTGGGAAGGAGGCGGACGGAGGAAAGACGGAGGTGGGCGAGGTGACAAACGCACTGGAGTCACCTGGAGAAAAGAAGCACCCACAAGCACACGGCGGGATCAGATGACGGCCCAGTGGTCCGAGCGAGAGGGACTGTTAGCGAGCTTTACGGTCAAATAATCACAGAGGATTGATTTCCTATCAACTAGAGGTGACAAACAAGATTAAAAAAGTACTGAATAAATCAAATGGAGCTGCAAGAAAAGTTCTAATACTGAAGCTAATAAATTCAAATAAACAACTACTTATTGTTTCTCCTATTTGTGGGTTAGAAGGGAGCTTCCTCTTTTTTACACAGCTTATGTCTGTATAAGTATTTTTTTCCAGTGTTCAACTGGCACATTTAAAATAATAGCAAAATCTAGAGTTTTTTTCAACAGAAATTTGGAAAACAATTATATAATAATAATAAATTATGACTACAGTATTTGCTGGGGTTTAAAGGAGCAGGTCTTTGAAGGATCAACTCTTTAAATCCTCAGCACAGCTAACTAAACTCAAATATAACAAATTACATGGCTGTCTCCAGGAAACGTCCCAGGAAATGAATGCAACATCGCAGACGGCAAAATAAAGCGCTACTTTATTTATCCTTTTTCGTGCTCTTCCCTCTTTTAGTTCGCTCCTGTACTCATTATCGAGGTATGATCTATTGTGTTTTCTTAGGAACTGTATTCGTGTTTGAAGTGTGTTTTAATTTACCTCCGCGGCATTAAAGGCATCACTTTTTCTGGCTTCCTGAGAAAATAACTTGTTGTGTCATCTTTGTACATGTTTTCATTTCTTATTTCCTGTTCTTAGATAATTGGTCACAAAGCAACAGAGGCGGGACAGAGTCATTGTTTTGTAAGAAGTAAGTCTCAAGTCTGCACTCAAGTTCGACAGTCCTAAACTTTGAGTTTTGAGTCATAAATAAGTAATGATGTATTTGTGTCTCCGTCCCTAATTTTCAACTGGCAAGTTTTCCATACTGAACCTTGTTTTTTTGCTGTCCACCACATTTTTGTACACCAGCAAAAATTTCTTCAGTATCATTTTTTCTCAGTCACTTTAGTTCTTCATGATTTTTTCCTGCAACTTTATTGGATTGAAGTGTCAACTTGTCGGTTGATTTGGGAAATAAATGAAGAGAAATAAATTGATTTGTGGTACACTTTTTTAAAAACTGGGTTATTTTCTAATGGGGAGGCTCAAGTGAAGTCACTAGTCATTGGTGTTGCAATGAGAGAGAGTGCAAAAAGAGAACAAGGCTGCAAACAAGGATTATCTTAATAATCCATTAATCTATCCATTTTTTTCAATTAATTGTTTGGCCTAGGATATGTTAAAAAAAAGTGAAAATGCAAAAAATTTCTGAGACCACTAAAATTATATCTCCCACTGTTTTTCTGTCCAAACAAGATATTCAATTTAAAATAATATAACACACATAAACACTGAAACTAGTAAATATTTTCTTGATTAAGCAAATGAAATAATTAATCTTTTATCCAAACTCTTGCATTTTAACAGTCTTGACTGACTAATCAGGTAGGCAAATATAACTGTATCAACTTTAAATCGAATATGACATGATACTTTTCCTCCAAAAGGTTGATCTTACTGTGAGATTTTAAGATATTTTATGCAGAATAAGACTTTCTACACACAGAGTCTGGTTTGTTTCATTCTGCAAAGTAACCCCAGAAACACAAAACTCCTCCTCTAAAACCTTTGATGATAACGTCACCGTATTCATCATCTTTTCAAAATAAAAATGCACATATAATGTGGTTAGAGATCCTGCAGAAAACACGTGTAGTGACCTTTCCCCATGTAAAAGAGTGGGCAGCAGAGTACAGTACGTCTGAAGAAGCCCGAACATGAGTCTCACCTCCCGATGCGTTGCTGAAGGGGTTACTGGGGGAGAGGGCAACGGGCTGCTGGGAGGCAGAGCTGGAGCTGAATGGGTTGGGGAAATCTGAGACACAGGGACAGCAGAGGAGGGGGGACAGAGGAGACGGGGAGATAATTCACAGAGTGTGGGGTTAACAGGGTACATTCCTGTCTATTCAAACCAACACTGCTCTTTGCATCCTAATCAGGGGTGTTGGACGGCTTTAAAGGTAAAGGAGCTGAATGCAAATACAATGCATGTTAGCAGGACGGATCAATGCAGTTTGTGCCTGGAACCTACTTGCAAAGGTTTGGGAGCTGGAGACTGTATCGACACCCGGCGAACTGGGGGCGGAAGAGAAAAAACGATCAGAATCTGACCTTTAAAGGGCAGGAGATTTTAAAATATGTCACGTTAAACAAAAGATTTGACAAAACTGTTTTTTTCCCTCTACCTGGCAGGAGTAGAGCTGGATGAGAGCCTGCTGCCGAAGATGGCGTTGTACTGCGGAGGACCACCAGGTGGAGCTGTGAACAAGCATTTCACATAGTATAGCACCACCTCGGGGCTCTAATGAGAGCTATTATCTTGAAATGGGACTACAAATCTCACAGAGTTCAAACAGTTGCATGTAAGTCATCAAATGAATGAAGGCAATACAAATCCCCTGAATAAAACAGCGTCTCTGTGTTCAGCTTGATATGAATCAAAGTGAGCCGGTGCAGAAAATCAATAACCTCCTGACTCCGCCAGGCAGGGAGGCTGTGATGAAGGTGGAAAACAAAGCTTTTTGTAGGAAGGGCTCCTCACATGAATCCTATGCATTAAAATCGCCACCTTGGTTATTATTAAACAACTACAGCTGATTTTAAAACGTATCAATGGGGTCTTAAAAACGATCTGGAGCAAACTCAAAGAGCATAATTCAGCTGCTGAAAGCCTTGGCATTTGGAGTAAGGATGTTATGCAACCTTGCTGAGCTGGCCGTGACAATCTGCATCACACGCAGACTCTAACTCTCCCTCTCTATCTATTATTACCTAGTGCTGGAAGAAATATTTAGGTCCTTTACTGCGGTTAAGCAACGTAGAAACACTGCATTACAAGTACAATCCCTCCGATTTAAGTTAAAGTATTATCAGAAAAATGTGCTCAAAAGGACTCAGAAAATAAGAAAAAAAACAAGCTTCTGCAACACAAACTTGTCTGAATGTTTTGGGACTTTTATTTAATCTTCGCGAAATTTGTAAAACCTTTTCCCCTCTTTGAGGGTAGTTTAGAGGGGAAGTGCTAACAGCTCACAAAGCTAAGAGGGAAGTTAATCTTTAACAATGTGCTGTATATTATTAGCTTATCATCTGCTTTTATGTCTATTAAGTAAGTAGCAAATATACTGCAGTGGCACTGTACTGGAGCAGAAGTACAACGTAGTTCTGACAAATCAACACATAACATAAAGTAGGCATGGGGTAAAAAATAGATACGGCATAGTGTTGCAATATTTATCAATACACAGATGTCAAATAGTGACCTTTTATTATATAAACTATTAACTGCTGAACAATCCGGCCGTTAGTCTGAAGATACTGGTACCATACAAATATTTCAGCTAAATTTTGGCAAGGAAAAACTGGTATAGCCATTTTTAAAGGGGCACCTTGACCTCTGACCTCAAGATATGTGAATCAACAGTGAAAACTGTCTTGTACTTGCAGTTGAAAAAAGCTTATAAACTGCGAAATATCTTATCGCAATACTAATAAAATCATATTATGACTTGATAAATGTTATGATAATGTATCATGGGGCCTCTGATGATTCCCACGCCTGACAGAAACTTAACATGAATATTAAAAGCATGTACTCACAATCTCAAATATCTCCTACCTGTGACCGTTGACGTGTCAGAGAAGACGCTGTCCAGATGTGACACCGCAGCGTATCTGTCCTGGGCGTTGGAGCTGCCTGCCGACGCCGTCGTCTGGCCGACGCCTCCAGGCTGCTGCTGGGACAGAGACTGGGGCAGAGTCTGCTGCTGAGGGTGACTCAGACCTCCGAAGTCGACGCTGAGAGACTTGGGGAAGGCCCTGAAGGGCCCCGTGGTTCCTGAGGCCGATACTGTACGACCTGAGAGAACGAGAAAACCAGACTGAGCTTCAAAGGTGCAAAGACAAGAGGCTGAGAGCTGTTGAAATTCATGGGAAATTCACAATCTGGAGCTTTTAAACCTGAAGGGCCAACGCTAACTTATACTCAACTAATTCTACAGGTTTTATAAAGTATACGTGTGCTGAGAGATCATGAAGACAGAAAGTAATCTTACATAAAGTGACATTTCATGGCTTTTTATTACTTTAGTTTTCAAGTCAACATGGACGATAATAATAATAATAATAATAATAGATAATAGATAATAATAAACAACTACTAAATGGACCTTGAGGTGAGACTGTCAAAAGACTGAATTAAGGAATGCTATTTGAGTGCATTATCACGTTGAATCCAGAGCAATTCATGGACATTAAAGGGATAGTTCAGGTATTTTGAAGTGGGGTTGTATGAGGTACTACTTATCACCTACAGCAGATGACTTTGGTGAATACGCACTAACTAAAGTCACGCAATAACACAAACAAACTAACCAATCCAGGCAGCGGTAACTCACGTGTTCTGCGAGGTAAAATTACTGTTATTTTCAATGGAGTCTGGTTGATTTGGCGATAGCATAGATACCAGCTTCAGTTCCCCCATAGACTGTATAGCCGTCTCACGGCAAGGTAAAGCAGTGAAAATATATATAGCGTAAACTTAAACAGATTTTTTTCAGTGAGCCTTTCTTTTAGGTCGCTAAAATATGTTTTGCTGCCGGCCCCGTCCACAGCAGTACATTGCTTTGCTTCTGTGTTGGCAACTCTGTCTGCATCTACTGTAAGTAATAAACTGACTATGGATAAGTACCTCATAAAACCCCACTTCAAGACACCCAAACTATCCCTTTAATCTGATTATATGAGAGCACATTATATACCAAGTTAGAAATGTGATTATTACAGTATTCATACGGACAAATATGATGATATTATATGTGATGTTCTCATGCTATTTTAACATTTCCATGCTATGCAGCTTATCAAATGCAGAATTCAAAAGGCAGAGCGGTGAGCCAACAAGCTCTTGGATAGTTTTCAAAAGCCACAAAAATACAACTGTTAGATGGTAACAAAGGCAGGAAATTAGCGCTGTTGCAGGTAGCAAGCTCTTCACAGCATGCAGCCAATCTGATACACACGGGGACACAAACAAAAATGTTTCTTCAAATTGTTTTCCTCCGTCAGTGTCAGCGACAGAAACCAGACCAGACTTGACTTGACTCAGATTATCTGAAGATATAAAGCATGCAAAAGTCACGCTGCATGTTTTTGGGATGTGATCATACAGTCTAGATAGAGTCTATCTTTGAAAGCATACCTGAGCTTCCAGGAATACTTGTTTGGGATGTTAATGTGCATCATGGGATTACAGCTGTGTCCTACATAGTCTTTAAGTGCTTCAACGCCAACGTGGTGCGAAATATCAGCGGCCCTCTGCTGACGGGGGGCAGCAGCAGCTACGGCCTAAAAATAGCGTTACTTTAAACTTGTTCTTTTTCCTCTGAGGGAACAGTGTGCGTCTCCGTGACCCTCCCAGCCTTCAGATCTGGCTTTGAAGTGTTGAAACCTGACTGATGAAGAAAAATATCGACTCCCCAATCGATAGCCGTGACTCGGGCGGCTAAATTACTACAGAGTGCTGCAGCATCTTCACACAAACTTCCACTAACATGAAGCCAAATTCACATGCATGTGAGGCATGGTCGGCACCAGCGCGACCCACCACAGACTGGCCATTTATTATCAATGATACAGCAAGGAAGAGCGTATTGATCGCAGCCATTCAGCACACATTCAAATGCATCGGTTGGCGCCACGTCTTACCTAAAGTGAAGTGGTTTTTGAAAGAACTACTGGCTAAAAGGTCAGGGAGGAGAGGAGAGCGAGATGAGACAGAAAAGAAAAGAGACGGGAAAAGTTAAGGGAGGACTGGAAAAATGAATGTCGCATGAGACCCCGCTGTCATCCGTGGCATTGAATTTTGCTATTCATGGAAAGCAACCCATTGTGCTAAGAGGATGACATGAGCACAGTTAAAAAAAAAAAAAAAAAAAAAAAAAAACACAGTCAAGATGAATATTATGACTGCAAGCTTAAGTCTCTCTTTGTAGTTCCCAAAGTGACACTAAGAGCAAACAGTGATGAGCGTCATGTGAGAATCTGAAAATATTCTGCAGACTATGCACTGGCAGATTATACAGTTTCTATTTATAGTATCATCACCAAACTTTTAATTATTAAAAATAAAAGTAAGCAGTCATGGGCCAAACAACAGAAAGTGTGTAGTTTTCAACTGCAAGAAAATCAGTGTTTGTATACCAGAAAACCCCATGTGCCACTGATGATAAATTAGCAAAATAACTACGCAACACTACTAAAAAGTTTGACATTACAGTACTTAATCAGTGTACCCACATATTACAAAAAGTATTTTTTATATGCTGCTCTTAAATATAAATTAATTCAATAAAAATAAAAGGCCTAAGTGTCCACTATAAATATTGTGATGCTAAATTTAAATCTGTGAATATTTTAATTTAAAATATGCAGAAATTGCCAAATATTGGTTTACAGCGCAAATGTAAATGTAAGATCTACATCTGTCTAATATTAAGATGTAACAAACAGAACAGGCAGAAAATAAAAAAGAAAATATTGATTTCTGAATTTAGTCGACATCAGTATTTAAACTATGTGCAATGTACATACAGTGCAGTTTTATTTTAAATATGCTCAAGCCATATTCTAGTTTATTTTTTAAAAATTTAAAAAATAAAAATGGGCAGCAGGCAGCAATTAAGCCGCCCCAGATGTAGAGAAATCACTTCCATTATACCATGTTAAGGTGCAACAAGGAGGAATAGTGGGGAGAAAAGTGTAATTTTTGAGGACTATTTTCAGTGGCGGATTAATACGCTTGGTCCTTTTCCTTTGTGCTATATTACATATTACATGATATCTATTGATTTATGTGGAATTTGTTAAAGTTTGCATGTGATGATGTGTGACCACAAAATAAGAGGGGTCAGTGGGGGACACACCTGAGGGTCGTGGGAGGGCGGGGAAGGAGGGGACGTGGCTCTGCGCTCCCAGCGCCGAAGACAGGGAGCCTGGGCGCTGTCTTTCTATCCCGCACAGGGTGGGATCTATATCAGAGAGAGACAACGGACGAAGAATAAAAAGACAATCGTTGTGAAGGGGTCGATGGCATTCAGCCCAAAAATATCAGCTCAACCTCCAACCTTTCAGAGGGGGGTCTCTGAAGCTTTGGGAGCGCGATGGGCGAGCGGTGAACACGTCCGTCCGCATGTCGGCAGGCGAGATTGCGGGTGCTCGATCCCATGACGGCAGCTGGGACTGGGACTGGTGGACATGAGATGGGAGAAAGAAGCAGATGGGAGGTGGAGAGAAAGAGACAAAGGCAGAAGAACTGAGCTTCTTTCATGCTTTCTCAATAATTCATAAGCAACGGCTTTGATGTCGAGGCTACCTGGCCCTCTCGCTGTCCGACCCATCAGTCTCTGTCTCCCTGCCACAGTGTGGAAGCAAATTCAGGTCGTTTCCTTTCTCTTTTTTAAATACACTTTTAAGAAATACTTGACTTCTTTCACTTCCACCTCTTTTTCTACCACATCCGCCCACTTTCTCTTTTGAATCCTCTCCCCTTCATCTTCATCACTCTCCCAGTCCATTACACACACAATTAGGACACATTAAGCTCTCTCACCAGTGGCCTTGTGGTTCTGGCGTTAGGGGGCAGGTTATGGGAAGGGGCCTGGCTCGCTAAGGGTCCATGGGAAGGGGGCACTGCCTGGACCCCCGGGCTCCAAGGACCCTCGACATCCCTCCTGTTCTTGCTTTTGGAAAAATGCCTGAAAGAGACAGGTTATTTAGTCGTGTAACCCCAAACAATGACGGTTCTTTTATTCCCAGCACGAAAGCAGCCCTTATACTTGAACTAATTTTTCTGAGTTGGCATCTCCATTTCAATCAGTCTCGAACGAACGCCATTATTTGTAGTTTGGATCTAATTTTGCCCTGTGGTCTTTCAATTCATCTGTAACATTGTTTTTTTGACAATTGATTAATGTTTTAAACAACTGTTTTCAAGCAAAAAGAGTCTACAGCTATGCTCTGTGAAGCTACACTGAGGCAAAGTGGTGCTACAAGCTACAGGCTAATGTCAGCATGCTAACAATCTCACAATAATAAACTTTACTTGTATGTAATACTGCAATTACTCACTAAATTACTTGCAATTTTCCTACATTCAGTGTAGCTTAAAGGGCTTTACAATTTTATGTAAAACCCTCTGAGCTACAATGCAACAATGACAATGCTAACATCCTGACGTTGAGCAGCTATAATGTTTACCATGTTCGCCATCTTAGTTTAGAGTGTTAGCATGCTAACATTCTTGCCATGGCAATGCTAACATGCTAATATTTTGGCAAACATAATGTTCACCATGTTCATCCTCTTAGTTTAGTGTGTTAGCATGCTAACATTCTTACAATGACAATGCTAACTTGCTGATATTAAGCAGGTATAATGTTTACCACATTCAACATCTTAGTTTAGTGTGTTACCATTCTAAAATAATGATTTAGCAGGTATAATGTATACCATGTTCATCATCTTAGTTTAGCATGTTAGCATGCTAACATTCTTACACTGACAAGGTTGACACGCTGATATTCAGTAGTTAGTTTACCAGGCATGCATTGTCTTAGTTTAGTGTGTTAGCATGCTAACATTATTACAGTGACAATGCTAATACACTGATATTTTGCAGGTGTGTTTACCATGTATCTTCTTAGTTTAGTGTGTTAGCACGCAAACATTCTCACAATGACAATGTTAACATGCTGATATTTAGCAGGTAGAATGTTTACCATGTATCGTCGTAATTTAGTGTGTTAGCACGCTAACATTCTCACAATGACAATGTTAACATGCTGATATTTAACAGGCATAATGTTTACCATTTTTGGCATCTTGGTTTATCTTGTTAGCATACTAACGTTTGCTAATTAGCAGTAAAGTCACAGCTGAAGCTGATGGGAATGTCATCAGTTTTGGATTTATTTAGTCATAAATCAAGCACTAACCATATTAAAGTGATGATGTAACTAGATGAAAGTCTGGGGGTAACGAAAGTTTTTAAAATTCACCCTGAAGGAAACATGAGTACTAAATTGCATGGCATCCGTTCAATCCGTTTGCTGAGGTATTTCACTAATAAACAAACATGGCAACCTTGTGTGTAACACTGAAGGAAAAAAATGAGGGGATCACCATAAGGATTCATCCTCTTAGACCATGAATGAACCAGTAAATTTCATGGTAATTCATCTGATAATCAATTTTGAAGATATTCCCTCATGCTCTGGGAACATAGGCTGGAGATTTTTCACTAGTTTCTGACATTTTATACACCAAACTATTAATTAATTAATTGAAAAACAATAAACATTGAAATTAATCGTCAGCTGCAGTCACCTTTAAGCCTTAAAGGGCTTAAAGGGGCGGCAGTAGCTCAGTCTGTAAGGACTTGGGTTAGGACGCGGACGTCACGGGTTCAAGACCCCCATGGACCAAGACCAACTGGTTGCTGGAGAGGTGCCAGTTTACCTCTTGGGCACTGCCGAGGTGCCCCTGAGCAAGGCACCAAACCCCCAACTGCTCTGGGCGCTTGTCAGGAGCAGCCCCCTCACTCTGACATCTCTCCATTGACATGTATATGTACTGTGTGAACAACAGAGTGTAAAAAACTGAATTTTCAGTGGGGGACTTTATTAGTCCCCCACTGTGGGACTAATAAAGGAATATCTTTCTTTCTTTCTTAAGTGCTACTGCCTGGTCACATTAGTATGTTATGCTGCAGATGAAACAAAAGTCTCACCACTTTTTCTTCTCGTATTTGTCCTGCAGGAACTCTTTGAACTTCTGAGAGTCCTTCATGTCGGAGCAGCCGTCCGTCTTTGGGTCAAACACACACAGCCATGTCCTCCTCCCAACCTGAACACACACAGTTTGCCAGAGAACAATTAAAATCTGTGACAATCTTGCAGGTCACGCAGCACCAGGAAGGGTCGGTATCTAATTTACATTTAGTCTCACAGAATCTCTAACAAACAGACTTTCTCATCAGCGATTCACGTCTGGTTTAAGAGTCAAGATTGCGGCAAATATCACTGCCTATGAATCACGACTGGCCGGATCACTCTTCAGAGGATGATGTGGAGAAAACCTCTGCCTCTGCTCACATTATACTTGACTCACTCACAGGCATCCGGGCCAACAGCGAGCTCATAAAAATGGTTAGCACTCATCCAGATAGCCTGAAACACTTCAGCGTTTATTTGTGTGATATAAGCTGCCCACACCAGCACTTCCCAAAATGAAAGCCCTTTTTTTTTCATTGTGCATTTTTAAGTTTCACCACATAAGTAAGGCAACATTTCCATTAACTACATTTCGATATTTATGTTTTAAAGCTCTCCAAAGGGGAAGAGATACCCAATAAACATCAACAATGTCATATTACAACAGATACTGGATTATTGTCTTTTGTATTGTTTTACTTTAATTTATTTATTTTTACTATAAACTTAATTTATTTACTATATTTGTATTTTTTTCCTTTGTGCAAACAGCAATATGTTAATTATCATGTTACCGATACTGTGTACAGAGGACCAAATAAATAAATTGGAAAAATATTTTGTATTTTTTTATTCCATTATTTTTATTTTTTTTACTGTGAACTTCATTTATGTATTTTATTTTATTTGTTGTATTTTCTGTTATTTTTGCTAACAGGAATATGTTGATTATTATATTACTGAAACTGTGTACTGAATACCAAATAAATAAATTGGAGAAAAAAGAAAAAAAATGATACTGGATTTTTGTCTCTTGTAGATTTTTGTATATTTTTTATTATTTTGTTTTTTTTTACTGTGAACTTCATTTATGTAATTTATTTTAATTTGATGTATTTTTTTATTTTTGCAAACAGGAATATGTTTATCAAATCACTGTATTAAAGACCAAAAAAATAAATAAATTCAAGAAAAAGAAGAAACAAGCAACACTGGATTATTGTCTTTTGTAATTTTTTAATATATTTTATTTATTATTATTTTTCATTATGTTTTACTGTGAACTTCATTTATTTATTTTATTTATCGTATTTTTTGAGAGTAGGAATATGTTGATTATCATGTTATCATACTGTACTGAAGACCAAATAAACAAAACAAAAGGATACTGCATTTTATTTTTGAAGCTGACTGATATTTGACAACTTAAAACGTGCAATAATCATACATGTGCTGTATATCTAAAGCAATTAATGGCTTAATTGATCAACAGAAAATAATTTGGTCACTATTTTGATACTAGATTAGTTGTTTGGGTCATTCTTTCTGTTCCAGCTTCTCAGCTGTGAGGGTTTTGCTGTTTTCCTGTGTTGTATCTGATAATAAACTGAATAATTTGGTGTTTTGGACAATTCAGACAAAAAAAAATTAGTTGCAGCCCTACTCTGCTTACAATCTTTTTTATGAATATAAACATCACATAAAGAAACTTTTGATAAGGATCCCTTAAATTTGTTTCTCTGTGACCAAGTTGAAAAATCTCTGGTTTAAAGAAGTTTGGCCAGCACAAAAACACACACAGAGGAAACAGATCTTGGTTTGGGTGGGACCAGAGAGTGCTGGTCCTTTTGTTTCTTGGCAGTAGCATTCTTCCTGAAAAAAAAAAAAAAAAAAAAGCCAGACCACAAAGACTGGTTCAACTGGTAGCCATGACGGACGTTTCATAATTCATGTTCCACATCAGGACTAGAGAGTGAGTTTAAGACCAGAACTTGAACCAGTAAAAAATGTGGATTTGATTAATGACCTCAGATGACTCAAGTGTGAATAACACAAGGAAAAACACATTTTGTGCACATAGAGTGTGACTGTCACTCACCTCGTTGCCATGGTTTTGGAGGAATTCCACTTCCTGTTGGGAGAAGGTTGTCATGGAGATGGACTTGACTCTGTGGGGAGGGTTGAGGCCTCTCCTGGGAGGGATGGAGACATGAATTAGGAGTAAAACTAAAGGAGCTAAATTAACGGTGTGTAGTGATTCCTGGCCTCTGAGACAGGACAAGGGGGACAGAGCGAGTGGGAGAGGACACGTCTGACTTGTGACTGTGAATTTAATGGTGTGAAATAGATGCCTTGTGACAGAGAAACATGTGTTTGCAGTCACCGGAACCTTTTTATTATCTCCATGCTGGGGACACAAAGTGGGACAACTGCTGTACATGTGCAGGATTGCGCAATAACGCACAAGAAAAGTGCTGAAATCGTCTTCCTGAGTGTGTGTGAGTGGGACTACTAGGCTGAACATGCAGAACAAAATGTGACAACACACACCCACACTGGAGAGGAGCCTAGAGAGAGAGAGAGAGAGACAGATAGAGAGAGAGAGAGAGAGAGAGAGAGAGAGGGAGGGGGTAATGTCAAACCTGCACCATGACGAAATGAAACGTAACTCAGAGCTGGAAAATGACCAACTAGCGGTCTGTCGTTTATGAAGCTGTTGGAAGACACGCATGAGAGAGAGAGAGAGAGAGAGAGAGAGAGAGAGAGAGAGAGAGAGGTGGACACTGCGTAAATTAATGTGTGCACACAACCTCGGCTGTTGCACCACACCAACCCTCCATGATAAAAAATAAAAAATAACACACAGTAAGTCTGGCTCTGGGTGGTGCATGGTGCAGTCCAGGCCTGGTACTTTTACTCTATCAATATCTGATGCTAAATGTGCAGTAAATGAACCCAGAAGGAGGTGCGGCAGTTTTTTTTGTCCTCACTCACAGCATTCCGGAGCACGACGTGCAGACGAAGCTGCCCACCGTGATGTCGGTGTAAGTCACCCCGGGCTGGTTGCACTCGAAGCAGTGTTTGTTTACTCCAGACTGGGCCAGCTCGCGGACCTTGCGGGCGCATATCTCCTGGTTGTCCCGGTGCTTTCGGTTCGACATTTTATCCCTCCGGTGCCCGACTGACAGGCTCGGTGTGAAGCCGGTAACCCTCCGCCTGAATCCCCTCCGTTTTTACTACATGGAGCACTTCACGCCCGCATTATGGGAGCGCTTTAATATGCGGCTTCACCCCAACGCAAGGCTACGCGGAGGAGAGGCGCGTCAAGCCGGACAGAAAGCGCTGCGCACACGCCGGAAATACTGCAGTTCTCCTTCAAAATAAAAGCAGCACAAACAGGTGGCGCTTTATAGGTAACAGTTAATTTTACTTTTAGGTTGCCTGTTTCTTTAAACATTTGCTCCGATATGAGCACTGGTTATCTCATCAAACTGTTAGTAGGTCAAAGTATTTTCCAGCATCTCTGTTTATTCTGCGAATCAATTATTTTCAGGTGATATTTTTGTGATCAAATTTTGATTGGGATTCAAAATATGCATTGGAAATTAATTAAAAAAACATAATGATAAGCAAAACATTCATTTTAAAAAGTTAATTAAAATAAAGCAAATGCATTTACAACAACAACAACAACAACAATAACAACAATAATAAACCCAGTAAATCAAGACTGTCACTGTTACTGTCAGTTGATTAAATTATTTAATTGCAGTTAATCACATGATTGCCCATAGTTAATCGTGATTAATCACACATTAACCCTTCTGTGCTGTTGGGGATGTTTTCAGCCACTAGGGGTCATTTTTCACTCTTGATTTGGCCATAACTTTCACTGTATTTTATCAAATTGAATAATTTTTGGTGAGGAACCTTGATGTAACATACATTTTGGAAGTATGGTTTCAAAATATTCAAAAGGTCAATAATACACTGTGGGCAAATTAACTACACATGTGATGTTCGGGCTGAAAACGGCCACTAAATGAACAGCTGTAAAAATAACAGATCAGTATTTTTTCCAACTTTTTTTTGTCTAATCTGTTAATCATCCTCAGTCCTAATCAAAACAACTAAATATTTAAATATTTTAAGGATTTTAACTCTTTAAATGCCAATTTCAAAAGTGATGTCACTGATTTGAAGAAGAAGAAGAAGAAGAAGAAGAAGAAGAAGAAGATAGTCCTTTATTAGTCCCACAAGGGGAAATTCAATTTTTTCACTCTGTTGTTAACTTATACACGGTACATGCAGACCCGAACACACACATGCACAAACATGCAACAATGGAGAGATGTCAGAGTGAGGGGGCTGCTCCTGACAAGCGCCCCGAGCAGTTGGGGGTTTGGTGCCTTGCTCAGGGGCACCTCGGCAGTGCCCAAGAGGTAAACTGGCACCTCTCCAGCTACCAGTTCACACTCAGTTCTTGGTCCATGGCGGGACTTGAACCGGTGACCCTCCAGTTCCCAAGCCAACTCCCTACAGACTGAGCTACTGCCGCCCCCCAAGAAGAAACAAAATGATGTATTTTCAATATAAAAAGTTATCAGAGACTGGATTATTTTTAACCTTTATCACAGTCTTGGATATGTCAAAGATTAGTAACAACATTGACTTGGATGAATTATTAGTTTTTGTGCAGCATCACATTTAAATTTTTACTCACACGTGAGGTTGGTGGCTGTTTTTGCCCCACTGATTGCCATTATAACCGTATTTTCTGATTGCACAGCCATGACTCTATATAATCGTGCATTCTGCAATGTTGATGGTCCCCCCTGTTAAAAAGAACTAAAATATGTGATTTTTACTGTTGATGACCAGGTTGCATCATTTAGCCACTACATAGACCTGTACATGAAATGCGTCTGTTTTGATGATGGTAAAGCAACATTCAAACTACTTTAGAGTCTTTTTTAATACACTCTTCTTCCTAGAATCCACTCCAGATTGTCCACACCTCCCTTGCAGTGGTCGTAGTCAGTGATGATGAGTGGCTTTTGCTTTGGTCCCTCTGACACTGCTGCCTCCTGGTGTCTTGTGCTGATGAATCATATTCTTCCCCCGTTTTGGAGCGTAACTCACAGCTGTGGTGTTCCTTGTGAAAGCGAAGATGGAGGAGAGGGCAGTTTTTCCTTTTACCTGCACCAGGTTGGGTGACCAAGGCAATGTTCTTCTGAAGAAGTAAAAAAGTTATCACAAGTGACAGTGACGCCCTGGAGACCTTCAGTTATCTCCATGATGACACACTTGCCCTGGCCCACCTCTGCAGTCGCACCAGTTTTCCCCATGTACATGTCACACCTCCAGGCATAGGATGTGACGTCATCAGCTGTTACTCAAATCTGAGCTGCTCATCCGCTGTGACATCTGTGCCGGGGTTGAAAAGGAGTGGAAGGCGATGCCTCCACATTTCCCACCAGGATCTGATGGGGGTAAGCTTGTCCTTCCTCTGACAAGCTGGTCTCTGGAGCTTGTCATCAAAGCGCAGAGCTCTGCTGATATCTCAAGAAGGACATGGTGGCTCTTAAATGGCGCTGCGACCATCCCACAGAGAACGTGTGGACTCACCTTTAGACATCCAAAATGTCTAATGTAGGCACAGAGATCTGTGGAGTCCACATCCATCCAGTTTCTCATAGTGCGACACCCTTGGAAGTTGGTCATGTTGACAATCAGGTCAATCATCCCCTCAGTTACAAACAAGTGGAAAGCAGTTTCCACATTATGGACCCTCACCATTGCATATCGCGTTGGCCCTGGAGTCACACCTCTGGCAGGCTGAAAAAAGCGACTTGTGTCAGCAGTGGTGGGAAACCACAGTTTGCCATTTCTCCCAGTCCACCCAGATCCAGGATCCTCTGCGTCCTCCTCGCCTTCAGTGGAAAAAGCAGAAGAGGATGATGAGGGCACCACAACAAAATCAGGATCTGACTCTCCTGTCGGTGGTGTCAGATGGAGGGGATGATGTGGAAGAGTCAGGCTCCATAATCACTTTTAGAGCTTCTAGAGAGGAGAAATGCCTCTTCAAGTTGCTTGCTGCTCTTCTCTCAATCAAATGGCCAGCAGGACAGCATGCAGATGCTTATAGACACTTTTTTTTATTTCAGTTTGACTCTTTGAAGGTCTTAGAGCGGGGGCTCCTCCCCTCACCATCAAAAGACCATCAGGACAGCATGTACATGAATCATAAATGCACTAATATTTTGTTTTTGTTTACTCCATATAGACTCTAATTCTGTGAGTTGTGGGGCATGTTTTGATTTTCTGGGACATATTGAACTCAGTGAACGCTGTGACTCATAGTCACACACACACTAATATGCTGATAAACTCTATGTAAGCCATCTATAAAAGCCTGAAGCTGAGCTTTCCATGTACAGGCCTATGTAGTGGCTAAATGATGCAACCTGGTCATCAACAGTAAAAATCACATATTTTACTTCTTTACAACAGGGGGGACCATCAACATTGCAGAATGCACGATTATATAGAGTCATGGCTGTGCAATCAGAAAATACGGTTATAATGGCAGTCAGTGGGGCAAAAACAGCCACCAACATCCCGTGTGAGTAAAAATTTAAATGTGATGCTGCACAAAAACCAATAATTCATCCAAGTCAGTGTTGTTACTAATCTTTGACATGTCAAGACTGTGATAAAGGATAAAAATAATCCAGTTTCCAATAATGTTTTATATTGAAAATATGTCATTTTGTGTGTTTTTTCAAATCAGTGACATCACTCATGAAATTGGCATTTAAAGAGTTAAAATCCTTATAATATTTAAATATTTAGTAGTTTTGATCGGGACTGAGGTTTGTTAACAGATTTGGCCACAAAAAGTGTGAAAAAATATGTATCTGTTATATTTTTACAGCTGTTCTTTTAGTGGCTGTTTTCAGCCATAAACGTAACCAACATATTTTGAACAGTGCATAAGGGATATACATACAGTATGTATACACACAGGTACTGTATATACACAGTATGTGTAAAACCTTAACGCATGTGCCAAGTTTACATCGTAAAAACAAACAATAAGAAATGAATAAAACCAACCAACAAAAAGCAACAGAAAACAGTTTGCACATGACTGTATATTTTGATATATCATGTAAACAAGAGGAGTTTTGGACCTGAAGATTTCTTTCATTGATCATTTTGAAAACAGAATGAGATCTGTGCACCTCATCAGTTTAATACACGAAACAACGAAGAGTACAATGATGTTTCCAATGAGTCCTACAGTAACCTTCTCTGTCCTGGATCTCCTGCAGAGATAAATATGAAATATAAAGAGGAGAGGAGAGAAGAGAAAACCTGAGAGCACTCTCTCTGAGTGATCCAAGTTACCTTCCCTAAATAAGACTCAGACTGACTCCAGGTCAGCAGTTAGGGGGACGTCTCTCTCACATCTACAGGTAAGAATAAATCATGGTGGGACATGTAAGACATTTTAGAGCAGAAATTGTTTTGATTTGATTTAGCAAAAATATAAAAAGTATAAAGAACAAAGCTCATTATTATCCCAGATGTTAGAAAAAGTAGTTTTGTCAAGTTTACAGTAAATGACTTGAGTGTCTCATAGTTTTAAAGTCAGTGTTTCAGAATTAAAAATACTTTATTGATCCCTGGAGGAGAACTGATGTGTTAAAGTTTGTGTAAACATAAGAAAATAGAAATAAATTATGCACATGCTACAATATAAAGGCAATATAAAAAGAAGAAGAAACACAAGTACCAAAATTAAAAATAATATAAGAAAGAAAAATAAAAAATATGACACTATGTGTACAAATATTTGCATTAAGATGTACAATATAGAGCGAAAAAACACAGCACAAATAAGCAAATACAAAATGCTGAGAAGTGGAGTCTATTAGTGTGTTAAATGTAAATGCCTGAAGCGTATAAGTAAGAAATATATAAGAATATTTCTTGAATGTACAGTATAAATGCAGTATTAATGAAAGTATTATAGAATTTAAAAATGGAGGAAATACTCTGATCATTTACCTGAGCAAAAGTACTACTATTGCACTGTAAAAGTACGCTGTTACAAGTAAAAGTCATGCAATGAAAATATCATTTAATTAAAAGAATGTAAATATAATCTGGAAAATGGCCTTAAAGTTTTAAAAGCAGATATATTTAAAAAATGAGCTCCAGCTCAAAATCCTGTTTTTACATTCAAAATGAGTTATAATAATGTAATGATTGAATATAATAATTTTAACATATAATAGTCAAACAGCCACAGGGAACATGTTTATAATTTTAATAAGAGTTAGTACATTTTCCTGATTGATCGATGGATTTCTGACATACTTTTGCTAAAGTATCATTTTCAATGCAGGTCTTTAACTTGCAATAGAGTATTTTTACAGTGTGGTAAAAGTATTAGTACTTTTACTCAAGCCAATGATCTAAAAGTGCCAGCACTTTTATGTACTGATCAAAAAGATATGAAATTTTTGTGTTAGTCTACAGGGAACTGTTATACTTGAGCTGCTGGCTGAAGGTCTCTGTCTCTGGACTCACCCTCGACCCTCTTTGGATCTGGTCTTGATGTAGACTAGCCTTGTCAGCGATGGCCGGATCAGGTGTTGCTCTGAGTCTGCATGAGTTCAGAGTTTCAGGACCCCAGACACCCCGATGGACCGACCTTGTTAAGAGTAACGTGAGTGAGCAGCAGCAGCAACTTAAATCTGGTGGATTTTACTACAAATTATATCCAGTCCTTTGGTGCTGATACAGAAGAGACGTGTGGTGTGTATTCTGAGTGATAGGAACTTTGTTTTTATTCCAGATCGTCTCGTCTGGTGAGAGATGTGCATGGATTATATCCACGACAGCTGGGTAGAGTCCATATTGTCCACTCAAAGGATTGTGGGTAAGGCTCTGTGTGAAACTCAGTCTGCTGCAGATTTATTTTTATTTTATTTATTTATCGAAAAAAATATGAAATTTCAGATTATATTAGGTTATGAGATGTCTTATGTATTATATTATATTCCTTATATATCATAATAATATATATTATTACCTCTGCCAAGGAGGTTATGTTTTTGTCGGCGTTTATCTGTTTTTTGTTTGTCTGTGTTCAAGATAACTCAAAAACTTATGGACGGATTTTGCTGAAATTTTCAGGGTGTGTCGAAAATGTGACAAGGAAGAAGTGCCTTAATTTTTGGGGTGATCCGGAAGAAATCCTGGATTCTGGATCACTTTGAAATTTTCGTTAACATTGGGGTAAATGGGACCCAAAAGACTGTTTCTCAATATCTTTGGTAATTGTTGCCCAAAGCTCATGAAATTTGACTCAGGGATTTACAATGTGTACTTCTATCAAATCCCAAAGGCTGATCCAGATCTGATCCAGATGGCGGATTTTATAGCAATTTATATAAAAAATGGGGGTACTCTTACATTTTGGCCTACTGTGCATTTAATATTAGAGGTAGAGATTTCTAACAAGCGGCATCATGTAGCTGAGACAATTCAATGTCTGAAGTATGTCAACGAATTTGATCTAGCTTTAATACTTGAGGAGACAGATCCAGAAGAAACCGCCAGGGGGGAAACTATGGTGCTTGGTGGAGTGCTTTTCTCCGAGTGCTTTTCTAGTTTCTTATATTATTAGTCCACAGTTTGGCCTGAGAGTAGCACCACAGTTGAGATCAATGTTGGAATGTAAATAAATACATTTACTCAAGTACCGGACTTATGGAAAAGTTTGGCATACTTTACTTGTATTGTGTCATTTAATACTTGTACTCCACTACATTTATTTGACCGCCAACATATGATATGCTATGAAAACATATGATATTTTCATACGTCAAAATGCAGTAATAATCTAAAACTCATTGACAAATTACAACATTTAAATGCCCGTACATATTTTTGTTAGTGATAAAAACAGAATAATATTCTATAATAATACAATGCTTTGAACAGAGCTGTTCAAAATGAGTACTTCAGCTTTTGATTCTTCAAGTACATTTAGCTGATCATACTTTTGTAGTTTTACTACACTAAAATTTTGAATTCAGAGATGAAGAGATGAAGAGTACAGAACAGAGGGTGTTCGTCCTCTAAAGGATACTCTGACAAACGCCACATTTATGTCAGGTGGAAACGGGCATGAAAAGGTTTAACTGCACAGGAAATTAGTTTAAATGTTTAGCTTCTGACTGGCCTACGGTGGTGAAAAGTACATTTAAAATTTTGAGCCACTTGTACTTTTCTTAAGTATTTCTATTTTAGGTTATTCTATACTTAAACTTCAGTTTACCTACAAAACATCTAATAATTTATTTATCACTAACTTTATTTATTGCACTTCTCAATCAGAAATTAGAAACAGGTTTGTAGTAGGTTTTCACCTGCTCTTGTATTTTGATGCATAACAATAAACATGAGCAAATAAAAGATAAAAGCAAGTAATGCAACTACCAAGAAACATATATAACTAAAAAGTGACAGAAAAATATGGAAAAATATCTAATTTTAAAAGTAAAAGCATATAGTTACAAAGTGCTTTACAATTCTAACAAATAAAAGTCAATAAAATAAAATAAAAAAAATATTACAACAGTTAAGTAAGTACTTTTTGGGCCAGATTATAAAATATGATGCATTATTTGGATTAAACAAATTTAGGCCCACCTCAACCAACAGCAAAATTTAAGTACTGAGTTTGTATTTATATACATTATTATTATTTCAATAAAGAATTAAAAAGGACATTAATATGCTGTGGCTGAACCAAAACTTTCGAATAAAGTTTGATCGTATTACAAAAAAATAGATATTTTTTGAAGGATGTGAACAGTCACTTTTGGCTGGAACAGGTTATATATTTTCTCAAATCATGTATGCATCATTCTCAAACAGCCTAGTGCTTTAATGTCTGCAGGGCTTTTATTTTGAAAAATCTGTGATACCTGTAGTTCTGTGTGGTTTGACACTTGGACAGACGCGGAGGGAATCTCCTGTCACAGACAAACAAGAACCTGTCGAGCAGCCAAGTTTGACATCGTCCGTGAACCGTTTTATTGCTATTAGAAACGACTGTCTACAGTCGCTCTTTATGTGCGCCATTTACGCACAACGCCCCCGTTTTCTGGCGCAGCGCTGCGCTCCTGACGCTCCAGCGCGCTCCGGGAGGAGGATAGATTAATTTAAGGGAGTTTAAAACAGTTTAAAACAGTAAAGCAAATACACGAATATAACAATAAATCTAAAGTGCATAAAAAGTTAATTGATATTCTTCCGTCACATTAAGAGTTTGTTTCCGGAGCTCGTGGATCACTTGTTTATAAACCGGTTTTTCTTGACCATATTCCAACGGGACTTTTCTGAATGGCATCATTATAAATACAGGTTATTGCAGATATTTTTGTCTCGAGAGAACATCTCGAAACATCTCTGTTTAGTTTTGATGAAGCACCTTAGCAACACAACAAACCCAACTACGCCTTTTCTGTGACGTCTGTGAAGTTTTATCTGAGATTAACACTCGCTGGCGCACAGACAGAAACAGTGCGGTGGTCAGTGAAGGCATCACGGTACTGTGACCATCAGATGGACTGGGAGAGGAAAGAGATCTGCAAAATGAACATTAGTGAGGAAGAAAATCATGTAAACAGACAGAATGTTTTCAGATGAGCTGCAGGGACTGATGCAGACCAGCAGGGGGCGCCATATAGATGGCTAGATAGATAGATAGACAGATAGATAGATAGATAGATAGATAGATAGATAGATAGATAGATAGATAGATAGATAGATAGATAGATAGATAGATAGACAGATAGACAGATAGACAGATAGACAGATAGATAGATAGATAGATAGACAGATAGATAGATAGATAGACAGATAGATAGATAGATAGATAGATAGATAGATAGATAGATAGATAGATAGATAGATAGATAAACTGCATTCATTGCAACACACAGCAGTAACGAGCACAAACAGTCAACCGAGTTGATCCTCTGTAATTACACTTCCCTCCCCAGCAGTCAACCACAGGCTTCAGACTGTGGTGATGATGACAAAGTGCAGATTGCTTGTTTAACGTTGCCCAACACGTTGTAATAGGTTGTTTTGTGTGTGTGTGTGTGTGTGTGTTTTTTTTAAAGACCTGTGAATTCTGGGAGCCTCTTTCTGCCAGAAAATAAATATAAAATTACTTGTGGTAAGTTATTATTTCCTAAATCAAATTCAGTTATTATCAAGTCAAAATGTTGCATTAGCAGTGGGAATTACCTGATATTGCCTTTACTGACACTATTTGATATATTTGATTTATTCTGGGCTTTTTTGTATTGTTTTTGTGTAGGTGTTTGGGGGCTTAGGTTTTTTTGTTTTGTTTTGTTTTGTTTTGTTTTGTTGCTCTTTTTCTTTGTAAGTGTATTTTGCATATTGGAAAAACTAAAAATAAAATATTTTTAAAAATAATATTTTGACTTCATATCTTATCTTATCTACCGTAATATCTCATATACTTCTGGTTTAATAAGTTTTAACTGATTATTTCATATTCTGGTTTAATAAATCTTAGTTTTTACTTAGTATCTCGTATTCTCGTTTAATAAGTCTTAGTTTTTACTTAGTATCTCATATTCTGGTTTAATAAGTCTTAGTTTTTACTTAGTATCTCATATTCTCGTTTAATAAGTCTTAGTTTTTACTTAGTATCTCATATGTTGGTTTAATAAGTCTTAGTTTTTACTTAGTATCTCATATTCTGGTATAATAAGTCTTAGTTTTTACTTAGGATCTCATATTCTTGCTTAATAAGTCTTAGTTTTTACTTAGTATCTCATATTCTGGTTTAAAAGTCTTAGTTTTTACTTAATATCTCATATTCTGGTATAATAAGTCTTAGTTTTTACTTAGTATCTCATATTCTGGTATAATATGTCTTAGTTTTTACTTAGGATCTCATATTCTGGTATAATAAGTCTTAGTTTTTACTTAGTATCTCATATTCTGGTATAATAAGTCTTAGTTTTTACTTAGGATCTCATATTCTGGTTTAATAAGTCTTAGTTTTTACTTAATATCTCATATTCTGGTATAATAAGTCTTAGTTTTTACTTAGTATCTCATATTCTGGTATAATAAGTCTTAGTTTTTACTTAGTATCTCATATTCTGGTATAATAAGTCTTAGTTTTTACTTAGGATCTCATATTCTGGTATAATAAGTCTTAGTTTTTACTTAGTATCTCATATTCTGGTATAATAAGTCTTAGTTTTTACTTAGGATCTCATATTCTGGCTTAATAAGTCTTAGTTTTTACTTAGTATCTCATATTCTGGCTTAATAAGTCCTGGTTTTTACTTAGTATCTCATATTTTGGTTTAATAAGTCTTAGTTTTTACTTAGTATCTCATATTTTGGTTTAATAAGTCTTAGTTTTTACTTAGTATCTCATATTTTGGTTTAATAAGTCTTAGTTTTTACTTAGTATCTCATATTCTAATTGTTTAAACTGGTAAGTCTTAATTATGACATGTTATTTAATCATTATGATTCACTGTTTTGCTATGTCTATATACTAATTCATAATTTTCACCTAGTATTTCAAAAGTTTAATGCACCATCTCATACTGTTGACTTAGCATCTCATAATCTTGAGTATATAATATATTGAGTATTATTAATTTGGATTTACCTATAATACTGACTTAGTATCTCAACATTTTGATTTAGTACATCATAATGTTCATGCATTTCCTCCCCTTTCTTGGCAGAAAAGGCACAGTAAATGGTTTCATTGGCAGAGGGATTTACCTCTTCACACCCCAACAGAAAAGCTTGCCTGACAAGAAAACACACCCAGCCTCTGCTTGTGAAGGCTACAGTTGGCTGGAACTGGAAAGTTGAATACACAAACAGAAACACCACACGGCCTATACTGGACAGCATGATATCAAATATCAGATTATAGGTAACTAGTCTCCATATTTTCAGCCGTGAAATGTTGCTAAGTACATTTACTCAAGTACTGTACTTTACTTGATTATCCTATGTCCATTTCCACTTCTTTTCTGCTACTTTATATACTTCTACTTCACTATATTTTGGAAGCCAGTATTGTACTTTTTACTCCATTACATTTATTTGACATTAGCTTTTAATTTTAGATTACTACACAGCAATATATAAAACAGATTATAGTAATTAAACACCATAATTTTAATGGTGGAATATAACTAAGTACGTTTTCTCAAGTACTTTACGTGAGTAGTCTATTTTCTGCTACTTTATACTTCTACTCTACTACATTCTGTATAATATGTGTAATATTGTACTTTTTACTCCACTACATTTATTTGACAACAGTAGCAGATTCATATTATTATAACAAAATTTAAATCAACTAATAAATGATGACATATTATTATGGATTAACCCAGCAGTGTGTAAAGTAGCTGAAATTAGCCCCAATCAGCAATTATAATGCATCATGAGTACTTTTACTATTGTATATTTTGATGCTATCAGGCCTAATTTGACTTGTAATATTTGTACACTGTAGTATTGCTATTTTTACTCAGGCGAAGTAAAAGATCTGAGTATTTCTTCCCACCACTGTGTATTTTCATATGATTCACCAAGTTGATTTAGTCTAAAATTGATATTAAAGACTTTTTTAGTCTCATTTTTAACAGTTTTCTGCTTCAAAACCACAATTTGCCCTAAGTAAGAAACCCGGAAGTAGTGAGATGGGGGTTGGACCTCGTGTGTGTGTTTGTATTGTGTGTGTGTGTGTGTGTGTGTGTGTGTGTGTGTGTGTGTGTGTTTCGGCTCTCATGGGAAGACACATCCAGTAATCCACCGGCTGCCATCTGATCTGATCTAATTCACTTGGGATGATCGATCCGCGCTCACCTATAAGGATACTTTTATAGGATTACTTTTTAAATTGCCCGGATGCTAAAATGGTCATAACGCGGCTCCGTGCCTTCATTCATAAGCGGTGACAACAAGTCGTCTTATTGTAACTCGGTGTCCCTTCACGGCAGAGAGACAGGACGAGCTCCGGCAGGAATACTGATCATTCCGCTGAAAGAAAACCTCCGACAAGAAGAATGAGACGAGCTGCCGGCGTGGAGCCTTAAAACAGCAGGAAGAGTTTCAGTGATTCAAAGAAATAACGTGTTTGTGTGATCTGCGACTAGAAACGGAGGGATGACGGTCAAGCTGGACTTTGAGGAGTGTTTGAAGGACTCTCCACGCTTCAGGTAAGACATCACCTGTGCGAAAAAATAACAATTCATGTACCCTCTGAAGTCGTTATGCCCATACAAAGCAACTTATACCTCCATATATTGCAGTAACCTCATGTTAGTGGCTTTCCAGACTCTAAAAAAAGACCTTGAATGCACCTTAATAGGTCAGTTTGAAGAGCTGATGCCCTCTGGGTCAGAGGTCAAGCCATTGTAAGTGTTGGGGGTCAATAAAAGGAATGGGATGCTACATGCAGGCCTGCAGGGCTGAAACCACTGATCTGAGATCTGATGTTGCTGCTCTAGGCTGCCTTTTGATGTGTCACGGAAACACACCATGTTTCATTAAAAACATATCAATAAGGGGGTGAAGTGATAGATGGGTATTTCTCTCACTTAACTTGTGATTTTTCACCTTTGAGCGAAAGTTCATTAAAAGCCAGTTCCTAACTACTGTATGCATGTCAGCTGCAGTCAGTCTTCTTTCAAGAGTCGGCATCTGGTGCAATCAGAGGGGAAGTGTCGCCGAATTGGTTTTGCAAGCAGCTCAAGTGAGAGTTAGGAAGAACTTGGGTGTGTCCTGAACGTTTGCTGGCGTCCTGCCTGAGTCACGGTGGCAGGCTGGTGTCGTCTCTTCCAGCTGATTTGGCAGATTTCAATCCCTCTGCCCTTCTTTCTTTCTCCCTCCCTCTCTCTCTGCACAACCAAGTTTACGAGGCTCGCACCAGTGGTGGAAAGTTTGAGTTGTGGGCAGTTGCATTGGCGAGGTCTCGTGTTTGAGGCTGGGAGCAGAGGAAGGAGCGAGGGGGGGGGGGGGGGGAGGAAAGTTGTCTTGAGCGTAAACACGGTCAGTCAAACAGATAAGCAGAGAATGTGAGGGAAGACAGAGCGAAAAGATTTTAAGAGCAGCCTGAATGTGCTGCCTCCTGTTGCTAGGTAACGGCGAGGCGGGAGGGCAACAGGAAGTGAGTTGAGAGATGTGCGGAGGTGATCGACAGGAAGTGTGCGTTCTGTGGGGAGAACCACGGCGGAAACTCAGCTTTAGCTGTCTGACTGTGACACTAATGCAGAGAGAAACGATAAAGGACGTGCCTCTTTAATGAAGCCATCTTTTTATCGTCCTCCTCCGTTCTTTCCCTCTTTCCTTAGCCGACTTATCATTTGGTTGTATTTCATGAGGACATGACCTCAGGCTTTGATTCAAACATCCCCACACTAACAAATGCAGAAACACAAACAAGTGACTGTGTGTCCAGGCCCTCCACTCAGTCTCGCCTCTTTTTTTTTTTTTTTTCTTCCTCTGTCTGTCTGTGTCTCTGTATCTCTGTACTGTTGGTGAAAGGCAGCGGAAACCACATGGTTGAGCTGTGAGAAGAGACGACAAGCAGAAAGAGATACTCTTTGTACAAAAGTTAAAGAGTATTAATCCATAACTGAGCAACAAGCGTACTAGATGTTTGCTTTTACTCTCTGAGTGCTTGCGAGAGGCCCACACAACGTCGCCATGATCTAAACTCTGTTCAAACCCACAGACATTTTATTTTTTAAATGCTGCTCAAGACCTCAGGTTTCTAAAAATACCGATACGCTAAATTACACTGGAGTATAAAAAGATGCACAGGAATTTTTCATGTTCGTGTAAAGTCGCAGCTAGGAATAATGCATACTGCAGTGTTTTATGTATTTGTGTTTGAAAGCTTGAGGGGAAATGTTATGGGACGCAAGTAAAGGTCAAATGCTTTGTCATTTTGAGAAAGAAATGTGATCGAGAGGTGAGACCCAGAGGGGCGTATGTGACATTTTGGTTAAAACGTGTTATATATTAGTGAGCGTGGTCATCATATCAACTTTGAAGTTCGCAAGTAAAATGGTTTTCGAGTTCTGTTACGGAAATGGATAGAAGTTGAAAATAATCACGTTTTTGAGAGAAAATTAAAAAAAACTTCATAGCACCACCCTGGACTTGTAACCTCCTCAGTAAGGCACAACTAGACCACATTGTGAAGCCACAATATTTTGGCCCGGAAACAAAACTGAGAAAAAGTCAGTTTTTGGCCAAAATTTCAAAGATTTTTTGCACTTTGGACTTCTAAGGACACAACTTAAGCATTCTGTCAATCATCTTACCAAATTTGAAGTTCCTAACTTAAATAGTTTTCAAGTTTTACTCCGGAAACAAAATTGAAAAAGTCAGTTTTTGGCTGAAATATCAAAAATTTTGGGCACCCTGGACTGCTAACCCCCAAAAGGGAGAACTCAACCACACTTTAAAAGTTTCTAGGTTGAACAGTTTTTGAGTTGCGCTCCGCAAACAACAGCGGACGGATGGACGGACATGTGGAGCGCTTCAGTATATACGCCCGACTACGTTGTCGTGGGGGTATAATGAAAGCTCTTGATGACCTCTTTCTACTGCCAAAAGGGCTCATGTGAAATCTGAACCAATTCAGATGTATTTATCAAAAACTACCACTGAACATACTGGGCATACTATTTGGGGCCAAAAGAAAAACTTTTTTTAAGATAGATGTTAAACTATTATTCATTAACTGCATTGTCATACATATGTTTATGACATTTTCATGTTAAAGACTGAATTTAATAAGCAAAGTTAGGACAAAGTAGGATCATTTTTTATTGATCTGTGCTGTGGTCAAGTGTCACTGACGCCCCTCTGGTTCTCTCCATATATGAAAAAATAAAATTTAGCATTATTTTGAACCTTGGAAAACATAATCATGCAACAAAGTTATGAGAACAAAAATAAGAGCAAGTATTTAGGTTCGAGTGAAATCATGACATTTCAATTTAAGCGCTTTTAGTGAACATATTATATTAGTTGCACTCTTATTTTTTAATAGCTAAAAGCTGAATATCAAGAGAGTTGAAGTTAATGGTTATTTTCATCATCGATTGATTTGTTGATTATATTTTCAATTCATTGATTTATTTGATTGAGTTATTGGAACAATGCACATGTACAGATGTTACATAGTCACCCTAAAAAAGCATTTAAGATTATTCATTTATTCATTATCGGTAACCACTTATCCCATTAGGGGACACTGGGGGTGAAGGCGGCGTCCGCCCTGGAAGAGGTTGAAAGAGTATAACAGGGCTGACACATAGAGACAGAGAACCATTCACATTCACACCTAAGGGCTATTTAGTCAACTATGAACCTAACCTTCATGTCTTTGGACTATGGGAGGAAACCGGAGCACCCGGAGAAAACCCACCCTAACATGGGGAGAACTCCACACTGAAGGGCCCCAAGCTGGATTCGAACTGGCGACCCTCTTGCTGTGAGGCGACAGTGCTAACCACACCGTGCTGATCCATTTAAGATTAAACATTTTAAAAGTTACTGAAGAAGTGTATACGCCTGTAGCACAAATAACAAAAAGATATTAGTTATTATTATTATTATTATACTACACTGTTAGCTACAAATTAAGACATGCAGCACTGAAGCACAATGCACAGCATGCAAAGCAAGAAAATTGTTGTAAAAGTGAAATTTTGTGACATGTGAAACCTGTGAATGTTTGTCAATAAATGACTAAAAGCATGAATCAATTGTTAATATTCTGTAAATTACCGTCAACCTTTCACTTTATTAACTTTTGAAAATGTCAAAATGTTTGGCGCTGGTTTCTCATTGTAACAGGAATATTAGCACACTGGGGTTCATGTGCAACTATGAGTAAACATACAGTGACCTTTGACCCCAAGCTGTTGTGTGTGACTTTGTGTGTTTGTGTGTCTGTTTCAGAGCTGAAATCGAAGTGGTCCAAAACGATGTGAGTGAACTGGAGACACGATTAGAAAAGGTGAGATCAGACTGAGTGAATGCTCCACTTTCAAAAAGCTTCCCTCCAACACGCTCAGGCCCACACAGGTATCAGCTGCTGCTGGACACATGTTCCTCAGTGAAGTGAGAGGTGGATGGCGGTCGTTGAGGTATTTTTCACTTGACAGTGAGCAGGAAGTACTAGGTGCTACTTCCCCATCGTATTGTCCTACAACAGAGAGAACCACAGTTTGTTCTGCTTCATTAACATGTACTCCACATGTTACAGTTTCAGATCTATTGAACTGGGTCAGAGAGGTCACATGTGACGTTTCTGTTCCTTGATCCAAAACCATGGGAATATACTAGTTAAAGTGCAAAACGTCATGCAAGCGCGTGATTTATGTGTGGCAGCAGGGAGACGTAGTGAGAAACAGGACTAACTGGGTTCAAAACCACCAGGCAGCTTTTATCTGCTCCAAAATTGTCCTTGAGCAGAAATAACTGCCGCTCTGTAGCTGACCTCTGACCTCTGGCTAACAGAAATGTCCGTGCTTGCATGAGTATGTCGAGATAAATGAAGTGATCCTGTTTTTTTCTGTTTTCTGCAACCATGCTACGTGGTATAATGCTGTAACATGCTTGATCTAAGAAATGTCATCAAAGCTATTAAGTATTAACAGATATACTCACCATACAGAGTTAAAATTGTGCACATTTAATTATATATTAAATTTGATATTACTGGATTGTTATGACTGATGTGTTATTAACTTTTTTCACACTACTGGGTTGCTTAATCTATGTGAGGAATAATGTACAGCGAGCAGGTCATTGTAGTGAAATAAACCCTGACGGGCGTTTCACGGAGGGTTCTTGCATTGCCCTAAAGCGTATTATACGGTACTTACTTAAACAATCAATAATTTGACACAAAAATGGCCAGAGTCAAACATCAGAAATAAGCCCATAGCAACGGCCTGTTATTAACAATGGTCTGCTATATGGTCCCAACTTGGGATCAATAAAGATATCTATCTATCTATCTATCTATCTATAAAGAAATGACAGACCACAGACCTCTGTGATTGACCAATCACAATCACTCGGGACGTCACGGGTTCAAGACCCCCATGGACCCCACCAAGACCAACTGGTTGCTGGAGAGGTGCCAGTTTACCTCTTGGGCACTGCCGAGGTGCCCCTGGGGAAGGCACCAAACCCCCAACTCTCTGGGCGGTTGTAGGGGGGGCCCCCCCCCTCTATCTCAACAATGTTTTGCATAATATGTGAACTGTGGTGAAAAATAGAGGTAAAACTAAATTTCCCCACTGTGGGACTAATAAAGGAATATCTTCTTCTTCTTCTGCTGTCAGGTCAATGTAAGTATATTTCCTGGTGAGGTAAAGTACAAGTATCTGTGATATGTTAAAGTACCTTCTGTGAAAAAGACCTATTGGCAAACAGCGGCTTATCAGATATAATAGTACAAGTGTAAATGTTGGATAAGCTAAAATAAACTCTAGAGCATTAAAGGCTCATTCACAGACTGTGCTGGGAATAACAAGGTCATCAAATGCGACGTAGCAATACGAACTATAAAAGTGTGGGTTGTCCACCTTTAACAGGTGCAACAAAGCTAACTGAGCGAAACCCGTGTGGCCACAAGGGACAATTATGGTGCCTTCAAATGGGGTCGGGTTTACCATGTTTATGAGATGGGAAGTCTTGTACACAATGTTAGACGTCGAGAAGCCACAGGGGATGACAATTTAGCATGCTAGGAAGTTGTTAACATAATGCGGGAAATGCAAAGGCATAATGACAGAGGAAAAAGATGGGGCCATTGGGAATAACAACATTTTCCACAGACAGATAAAATTACCAAGAAAACCAATATGCAACTAAAATTACAATATATTAACTTATGCACTGAAAAATTAACTTTCATGGGCTCAGCCATTTCACACAAGTATTGGAAGTATTGGTAATATATACAGTAGAGAACCCAGTATAAAATAAAACTGCAGCCTGTAAATCTGTCTGAAAGACTATATTTAACATATGGCTGGAGGTTATATTTAGCATGCGCAGTGATTACAGTACACTGGAATAACTTCCACCTCTGGCTGTTTCATTGCTGAATAACTCAGTATGTTTAATTATTCTTACTGTTTATGACCGGCTGTTAGTCACCTCTCAAATATCTCTTGTTTGAGTATTCAGGATGAATCTGACTGAGTTGCATGTTTGTGTGTCGTCCAGCTTGTGAAACAATGCCAGGCCATGCTGGAGGCAGGCAGGGTCTACTGCCAGACCAGCAAGAGCTTCGTCAATGGCCTTCGGGATCTGGGACACCACTGCTCTGGGGACAAGACGATGGAGGTGAAAAGAGCACAGTGGCATACCACTCATGCCAATTTTCCACTCAGATTATGTCAAATTTACTCAAAGAAAGTATTCTATAAAATAATAATATAGTAAAATATTTTGTACACACTTGTTTTTTACACAACATGGGTTTTAATGAAACTAAATTGACTTAAATTGAACCTGGAATTGCAGTCTACACTCTAAATGAAACAGAGAAGGTTGTTATAGATAAGAAACATTATATTTCTGTTAAGATTTGAGTCTAAGATGTCTGTCCTGCAGGAGTGTTTGGACAAATTTTCCAAAAAGCTGTCTATCATCTTGGAGGCTCAGGGGGTGAGTCTGCTTGTCGTCTTTGCACAACCATTTCCATTCCAGTCACGGCGCTTATCAGCCACAGCGTGTGGTCAAACAGTGCCGCAGCACAGCGTTGAACACATCTGACATTTAACAGTTATCTGTGCTCACTGTGATAGATTTGTCTCTGTCTCTTTTTCCCTTTTTAGGAGGTGATTGAGACCACACAGAAGACAGTTAAGACGAAGCTGCAGAACTTTGTCAAAGAGTGAGTGTTTTTGTTGCACTCAGCCACTTTCTTCACACTGAATGTCGGCCAACCGTTTGCATCCACATTAAGAAAAATACGAGAGGATTATGATCCTTCATTTGCCTTCTGCTCCTACTTAGTCTTGCAGTCTGCACTTATTAGTGGGAATGATACAGTGGATTTGATAAGAGAGGATGTCTCATAGCGTATGACGATCGTGATTATCTGGACATTTAGCCAGTGACATATTTTGAATGTGTTTTAACCCTCTGAGCTCACAGGTCTGTGTTTTTGTTGTGTCTGGCAACACTGAATGGATGAATAATGTTTATGCAAAACTGAAACCCTCTTTAAATACTTATCACGCCGAACTTCCCAAGACAATAGCTAAGTTATCTGTAGTTTCTTCAGCAGCCTAACTTCTACAACTTATTTATCGAATAAAGTTTAAAGGTGCAGTGTGTTGGCAGCATCTAGTGGTGCGGTTGCAGAACTGACTTTCCAAGACTGTGTTAAGGTGAGCTGCAGAGTGCAAAACCGTGGTATCACTGTTCGCTTAGACCAGAGGTCATTCTTACCATGATAACACTACTTTAGGAGCAATGGAAGTCAGACGGCGGCTGGTGGTAGTTTTGCACTCTGCAGCTCGTGAGCGTGTCGAGAACTAGGATGGCCTTCAGGCAACGTAAAAACTTGAAAAGCTGTCTCTAGAGACAGTTTGGTTTGTCCGTTCTTGGCGACTGTAGCAACGTGGCGGACTCCATAAAGAGGACCTGTTCCCTATGTAGATATGAAGGGCTCATTCTTCAGCTAACAAAAACACAATGACTTTTAGATTCAGATGATTATACACTAATGAAAACATAGTTATGAATATTATATTCTACAGTGTACCTTTAAGAGTTTGAATATTCATGAAGCAGGGTGATCATACAGTAGCAAATGTTCCTCTTTTCTTCCCGCCTTCCAGGGATGTCCGTCGATTCAAGGACGTGCGCAAGGAGTTTGAGCGTGGCAGCGAATGCCTGGAAGGGGCGCTGGTGAGGAACGCTCAGGCACCACGAGGGAAACCACATGAAGTGGAGGAGGCGAGCAATGCTCTGCTCAACGCACGCAGGACCTTTCGGTCCGAGGCGCTGGATTACGTCCTGGAGGTGAGGAAGAATGCTGGATGAAGTAAAAAAAAAAAAATACTCACTTACTTTTATATCCCTGATAATTGATTTTTGCTGTTCGTTGTTGTCAGTCTATGTCTGTGACCTGTGTGTCAATGCCTGCTTGCAAACCAAATTTCCTTCTGGGACAATTATAATGAAACTGAAGTTGGAGTATTAATGAATTTCCCTGCACTTGTGTGTGCATAAAAACAGGCTTATACAGGGTCCACTTCAACTTAGACTACATATGAGTAGACAAACACCAGTTCGCTGCAAGCAGTTTAAAAGAGAAAACGATGCGTTCAGAATCAGAATCAGATGTATTTGCAAAGTACTTGCACATACCAAAAAATAAATATCCCTCGGCACATACAAGGAATTCGACTCTGTTTTTTTTTTTTTTGTATTTCTGTTAGTGCACTCACGCAAAAACAGAAATATTCGCTTGGAACAGAGACAACAATATACGACAAATAAGGTAAAGAATAGACAGGACTGTTATGTACAAAAGTAATGAAAAAAATAGGTTTGCATAAATATTATATGAATTTATACAAAAAGCACCAATGACCAACAATAAAATAAGCAATAAAACATCTATACACAAGTCAGGTGTTCTGTAAGTTGTAAACAATACAAATAGGGAAAAGCAATAAATACTAGATGGTTTATACAATATGTACATGTGAAGATGACCTTATATACAGCATGTAGGATTTATACTGACAGTGGCAGATCATGTGAACATATTTAAACATTTGTGCTTTTCTGGTACCAAAAACAGCATGGATAAGACACAGCAGCACATCTAATTATAGTTGTGCTGTTGCTGTTTTGAATGATAGCAGGTTTGCCTCGGGGCTTTGCTCCAGACTTGTGGTTGTGGCTCCCAGAAGTTTAACTGGCCGATGAGTTTTTCGGTTATGGAAACATGAACACTGTCTCAAACCGCTGCTTCATTTTGTTTCAGATTAACGTCATTGAGGCCAAGAAGAAGACAGACATTCTGATGGCAGTGAGTTCACGTCGTTGACCTATTTTAAGTTCATTTTGTTGCTTTTGTAAATATGTATGTGAGAGTTTTTGTGAATCCTTTCTTGTGCTTCCTGTCAGATGCTGTCACTGATGGAGGCCCAGGCTCAGCTCTTCCAACACGGCCACCAGTCTCTCTCAGAACTGGACGAGTATCGCCGAAAACTGAATGAAGAGGTAACTGCTTGTTAAATCCTGACTGATTTAGTTTCCTTTGTCTCCTTTGTATCTAGTAGCAGTCATGTGAGGTGCCAACATGGCATTCAGTGACAGAACTGGCTCTGTACCTGCTGTAACTAGATAAATGACAGCATGGGATGGGAAAATTGTCAGTATGTTGTTATGTGGAGTTCATTGAATATAGCAGCCTAAAGATGTTGCATGTAGGCTTTAACCTAGGAGACGATTATGATTACGATTATTACGATTAGGGGCTGTTTCTTTAAAAAAACAAACACTGGAGTTTTCCCCTTTTACTTCTATACTCTTTGACTTCAGCGAGCTACGCAGAAATGGCAAGCTACTTGTTGGAGACCCCTGCTTTAGAAGCTGCTCTGGACCATATTAGACAATATTCCCCATATCCTGTGGAGGTTTGACTACTTCAGAGCAATGTTTGGGTGATCAAGAGTCATCATTTGAATCATCATTCAAGGCTGCAGTGGTGACATAATGCAATTCTGAGATTTGAAGGAAGTAAAAGCAAAGTTTACACAAAATGTAGCTGTTTTTGTGTGTTTTTTATTTGGCCTTTTCTCTACTTTGCCTTCTTACTGAGAAATGTTGGATCGTGGCCATTTGACTTGATTGATAACATTAATAATGACTCAGTTCTATCATGCGCCCCAGGAGGCTGTTCCAGTGAACCAGCATGCACAATACCAGGGCTTCCCCTAACTGGTACCTAGCTATCATTAATGGTATTAAATACACATGTGCTTTCCCTACAATGACATGTCAAAATGTCTATTTTTCAAATAAAACAATGGGAGAGTTTGGCAGTTTTCAAAGTGAAGATGACCACACGCTGCTATAAACAATGCAGCTTTCAAACATTCAGAAAGACTTTGCAGATACTTTGGGAGGCACAAAACAGATTCAAAATGTTCATTACAGCTTAGAGATATATATATATACGAGATATTGGTGAGACTTGTTGAATGTAAACTAAAACATGTTTGTGTACAATGAACCACACTGTTCCTTTAATTTTAAGACCCAAAATTTGTTTGGGTTGCATCAGATGAGTCGTTGCCGTCTTTCTTTCATTGTGACAGGAAAACGTGAGCAACAACAGGAAATATATGTGTGTGTGTGTGTGTGTGTGTGTGTGTGTGTGTGTGTGTGTGTGTGTGTGTGTGTGTGTGCGCATCAGTTCCTGCTCTTTGACTGTCCAGACTGGAAAAAAAAAAACCGTTTTGCACCATCAACCTTGAACTTCAGCAGGATTATTGTTGAGTGTTTTTGCTAAATGAAAGTCATTTAAAACAGGAAATAAATTTGTCAGCGTTCACTGGCCAAATCAAACCTCACCAAAGCTCTTCCTGTTTCATCAGGAAATGATAGGAAAGAGAAGAAGCAGATGAGCGAGTAATAATACACTGAACAGACTCCACCAGTGTTGTTCTTCAGTTTAACACAGGATGTAGCAAAGAGGTTCGACACTTCCTAATTCCTGTTTCCTGAAGTGCAAATACTGCAGGAGTGATAACCTACTTGTTGATGTCTCTCCATCTCTGTCTTTCTCTCGGAGGCACACATGTTAGAGAGGAAATGGAAAGGAAAAAGTTGACCTTGGGTGTAGTGAACAACTACATAGGCTTGAATAGAAAAGATCCAATTACACTTTATACAGTTTTTTACAAGTTTTCAGATCACTTGTCTTCACTAATATTTTAATTCCATTCATTTTGTTTTTGAAACATTTCCCTATTTTTTATTTAGTCTCACCAAATAGATGGAGACAGGCGATGCACACTAAGACAGCACAAGCCAATAAGTGCATTGCAAAAACTCAACATACACATCAGCCCTGAAAGCGGAGTTTCTGAAAAATCTTCACCCTGGCCAAAGTTTTACATTCGCAAAAATAGCCAGGTGTGTGTGGACAAGGCCTCAGACAGAGGGTGAAAACAGGCGCTGTAGCACAGCCGGTATGAAAAAATGAAGCGTGTTTTTGAACATTAAAGCATGCAAACATCTTCTAGTAGAAACCTAAAATACATGTATGCATCTGAAAATGTCCTTTTTCATGTAAAAGTGAACAGCTTAAATAAGTGGTTGAAATGTTGGACTGGGTTTTAATTAGCCTGCTGATGTGTCATTTAGCAAAGCACTTAACGTGTTTCACTTAGCTGAGCAAAACTGCAAATACGTTAATGTATCAGAGAGCTTAATAGATTATACTAAAGAGCTCCTTAAAACTCTTGATGGTGAGTTATTATGAGTGGAATAATGTACATCATTTAATAATCGATATTTGTGTCTGGCGGCTGACCTCTGTGTCTATTTCTGTTTTAATAGCACACGCAGTTTGTCCTAAACTCAGCCCGGGAGAAGAGGGACATGGAGCAAAGGCACGCTGCAATCAAGAAAAAGGTAACACATTTGCAAAAACTGGACACTTAAATGCACACTTTTACATGTATAAATCTCGTAGAAGCTCATTTTTTAAACCACAATTTAAAAAAAAAAAAACTGCAGGAATAAGCCCTTAACAGCAATTTAATTCACACGTCTTAAATATTTCCAGGACGTGTCCTATGATGACTCCATCATGGACTTCAACGCTGACGCAGCTAACGGGATCGCCATGGAGGGATACCTCTACAAGAGAGCCAGCAACGCCTTCAAGACCTGGAGCAGGTACAAGTTCACCCACGGAGTGTCTCACACAGAACAGCTGCATTGTCTTTGTGTTTTTCTCCCTCTATACGACTCACTAAGAGGACCAGGACAAATGTCCACTGTGTTGGAAAACAGCTCCAGAACTGTTTGTTTCCACTGTTTGTTTTTTGCTTTCTAAAGGCTTAATCCTTGACCCTATGGCCTTTTCATGTTCTCTCTCCGCTCTAGGCGCTGGTTTTCAATTGAAAAAAATCAGCTGGTGTATCGGAAGAAATTCAAGGTATATTTTACTTACTATTTTAAGAGGGGTCTTTAGGGGGAATGGCAGGTCAAGGACATTGAAGTGGTGTACATGATCTGAAAGCTGGGAACTTTAAGATTAATTTGAGATGCAGCTCTGCACTGTGTGTCAAGTTGTTCTTGTCATAAATCAGAAATGAACATTAAGTAATTCATTAAAATAAATTATTGAAAGAGTATAAGGCTTAGAACAGTATGATAGTAGTATATGATGATTGTCTCTCATTTATGACACATTTTATCTCTCTTAAATTTAACAATTTTTAACCAATTGAGAATTATCAAATATCCCTCTAAAATACCACATTAAGACATCAAGACCTCGAGGAAACACCACAGAAAAAGCCATGCCATGATTTGGTATAAAAAAACTTTTGACTTTCGGAGATTTCTGCAAGAACTGCATTTTTCAGCAACTGGATTGTGAGCGGTTCTGTTCTGAAAGCTGCTCAGAAACCCCCTTATTGTGAATATACCTATGAAAGTTATACAACTTCTGAATGCTCTAGGTCTGTAGTTCAGTTTTATGAGGCTGTGATTAATTTAGAGGTCACCATAAGTCATTTTATACAGTGAGGTCAAATTTTAAACAATGGTCTCACTACAATGGAATGGCTACGATGAAGATCACACATAAATACAATTGGGTTAAATTAATCCACACACTGCATGCTTTATACTGCATGCAAAAAAACTGCATGGATTTTGCCCAAAACTGCATGTGATTATCATAAAGTGGGCATGTCTGTAAAGGGGAGACTTTGATAATGGCCATGCCAGCTCTTCCTTTCCAAAATGTATCCCTACTTAGAAGCTTTATTTAGCCTCCTTCCTGAAAAGCTAGCATGACATGGTTAGTACCAGTGGATTCCTCATCTGGTAGATGATAGTTAAGATGGTAACTCCGCTCTACGTAAATATGCATAATGACATGAACAGTTTGACCTGCATTATTTTTTCTGTCTGCGTCTCTCTCAGGACCAGCCTACAGTTGTGGTGGAGGACTTGCGTCTTTGCACAGTGAAGCCCAGCACTGAGAACGAGAGACGTTTCTGCTTTGAAGTAGTCTCCCCGTCAAAGTGAGTGCGTGTGGGCGAACAACATGCTTGTGCACTCATGCATATGTGTATTTAAGCGATGGTGGCGAATTTTCATCAGTGTTAAGTGTGTGGATTAGAGCGTCCTGCAAAACAGGCTGGAGGAGGGTTGTGAGAATTTGTCCATGTCAGTTTCTTGTGTGTGTGTGTGTGTGTGTGTGTGTGTGTGTGTGTGTGTGTGTAGGTGTTGTTTGTTGCAGGCAGACTCAGAAAGGCAGCAGCAAGCGTGGATCAGGGCCGTCCAAAACAGTATCGCATCAGCCTTTCAGGAGCACAGAGAGGACCCACACAGCCCAGTGAGACACACACACACACACACACACACACACACACACACACACACACATCATTGTCTATATCTGCATTTTTTTCAGTGGGGGTTTAATCCGAGGAGATACAGGAAGCTGTGTTCCTTTGTGTGTCTCCTCATTCCTGTATTTTTATGTTTGTGGTTATCAGAGACAGCGCTGCAGCTCAGTGTCGAGCGGTTTGTCAGGAGGAGGGGGTGTAGGAGGAGGAGGAGGAGGAGGAGCAGATCAGGAGAACAAGGGCTGCAAGGCTCTGGAGGAGGTCCAGGCAATCCCAGGGAACAAGCAGTGCTGTGACTGCGGGGAGCCTGGTCCTGATTGGGCCTCCATCAACCTGGGCATCACACTTTGTATCATCTGCTCAGGAATACACAGGTACACACACACACACTTATACCTACACTTAGCTTGAAAGACCTTAGCTTTAATGGTTTCCTCCTCTTAACAGGAGCCTGGGAGTCCATTTCTCCAAAGTACGCTCCCTCACTCTCGACTCCTGGGAACCAGAGCTCATTAAGGTAGTTAAACCTTTTAACTGCAGCAGCCACACAACCTCATTATTGCATTTTCTGTGTATGATTATGAAATGAATTACGTCAAATTTTACTGAAACTAAACTCTTCAAATAGAGCTTTTTATTTAATTTACATATTTGTCTTATTTCTTTGCTTCCTTTAGTTAATGTGTGAATTAGGAAACACAGTAATCAACAAGATCTACGAGGCCCGGATTGATGAGATCACTATTAAGAAGCCCCATCCCTCCAGCCCCAGGTACAAACTAACCTACGCACAGTTTACAGTGTTTACAGAGTTTACACAGGCAGCAAAGACAGTACTACTCAGTCTGTGAAAACAGTAGTGTAAGGTCTTATGTGGCTCTGGAGGACATTGACTAGTGATGTCATCAGTGCAATACATAAATGTGATGTGGGAATACGGAGAATCTACGTGCAAACTTTGCACGCCAGTCCTGATGTGAGTTATCTGCGTTGCCTTGTACCATTTTCATTGATGAGCCCAAATGAGTTTCCTCCTAAATAGGGTTGTGTCCACTCCACACAATAAAAACCTATCCAGACAGAGAATGTCCAAGGAGCTAATGTTAACTACACAATACATACACTAATCAAACCCAAATCTGATGCTAATGCTAGCTGATGTCAGCTTTGTTTGGTGCTTGTGAAAACAGTGCACATTGTGATCACTTTCCAAAAAGAGCAAATCATATAGTAAGAATTAGGTCTACAGCAAGGCTGTTTTTGAGGTAACGTATTTCACAGCGATAAAGATTTTGTATTAATTTATCAAACTGTTGATCTAGCATGACTCAGAAATCTGCAGAAATAAAGAGAAACACACTCTTCATCTCCTCCTGCTGTCATATTCAGGGCATTACATAAAGGTTTGATTCTGTTTATTTGTACACTGATGATGAAGACTTACTTGCAACGCCTCTGAGTGTGAGTGGATTGGCTCCAGCTCTCCACAGCTCTGAAAAGCTTTATGTGTGTTGAGAAGATCAGTGGTTCCAGCTTTAAAAATGTACCTTCTCCAAAGGTCTATGTGGTTTATAGACGATTATATCAGCGGCCTACAACTCTTACTTAGACTTATCTTTTGACTTCCTCTTTTCTCTGTTGTGTCGCAGCAGACAGGAAGTGCCACAGGTACATGACACACATGATTAACATTGTGACTAAAGTGTCCTCCGGAAACTTGCTGTGAGGCTGCATGCTCTCTGCAGCATGAGTTTTCAATCTTGTCTTGTTTGGGCTTATGTTATCGGTTATTTTATTTGTAAGTGCCTTACAGTACACAGCTGATTAAAATGAATTTCATTGTTTTTAAGCAGGAGACAGCTTGCATTTGTGCTGTAATTAAATGGTATGTAAAGGAGGCACTTTGAATCCTAAACAGAGCTCTTTTTAACTGAATTTATGGCTTAATTAAAAGACACTGAGCGCCTCGGGGCCATGTGTGAAGCATTCTTGTCTCACAGCTGCACAAGCAAGTTGTGGAGTCAAAGTGCGAACAAGTAAAACCAGAAACATACTGATAAACACAGCCCTGCATGTTGGCTTCTTTTGTTTTGTGAGAGAGAAGATAACTGAAGAAATATGAATTCTCTCTGTTTTTTCTTTCTTTCTAATCTATCGTTTCTGTCCCTCAGAGGAGATAAGGAGTCATGGATCCGATCAAAGTACGTTGAAAAGAAGTTCATCCAAAAGCTGCCCGAGACTGGCAGCAACCCCCTACTGAGGCGATCCAGCGGCAAGAGAAATAGAGCAGCCACGCAGGACCGGACCGCACAGCGGCCGCCGCTCAAACCCAAACCAAACCGAGCCACTCTGCCTCGGGTCACAGGTAAACACAGAGAGACAGAAATCAGGACTGATGGATGGAAACCAGTGGGCTTTTAAAGGCCTAATAGCGCAGCTTGCTGTCTAGTTCAACACTCTTCATGATCCTGCTGATGTCAACAAAACAGAAACACACTCACACAATCCCCAAAGATGGTGATCCAGCAAAAGTTGATAATCCTAAGGGCCTGGTGTGCTCTATGTTATGTGTGTTGCAGTCAGCAGGATAAACCAGTAATCTCTCTCTCTCTCTCTCTCTCTCTCTCTCTCTCTCTCTCTCTCTCTCTCTCTCTCTCTCTCTCTCTCTCTCTCTCTCTCTCTCTCTGTTTCCTCAGGGCTGAGCCCCAGTGACCTTGTCCAAAAGAACAATACACACAAAGGTGAGATAAAACACACACTAATGAAAACATCTGACCTGACAACAATACCAAGCTTGTACATCATGCTTAACAGTAACTGTCAGACTAGTATATTTTTAAATATGGTAATATGGTATATAAGTAAACCCTCTGCTCCCCTCAGATGTGGACGAGGAAGAAGAAGATCTGAGTAGACTTCACCCCGGAGCGCTGCTGTACCGCTCAGCAGCCCTGCAGAACTTCCCCATCATGGCCGACGCTTTGGCCCACGGAGCCGACGTCAACTGGGTCAATGTGGCCGAGGAGGCCAGCACGCCGCTGATTCAGGCCGTCTCAGCGGTGAGGAGAGCATTCCCATTAAATCTGATGTTAATATTGATGTTCCCCAGAGGATGAACCATGATGATTTTGACCTCCTTTACCACCACCATCAGGCTACAGCTTTTAGGGCCCTTAAGTGGGGCTTTATACATTTAGTGTTGCTACCAAGGATGAAGATTAGCATTTTTGCTAACTCCTGCATGTTTACATCCTGAATTTTATACTGGTGTTAATTAACATGCTCTGTCCCTGTCAAATAAATGAATAAAAATAGTGTTAACCTGTTTGGACAAGGTGGTAGAAAAGAGATGTTTAGAAAGGATCATGTAAGTTGTATATATATTAAAATTTAGGGTGTACAAATTTTGATCTCCATCCCGGCCTCAGCTCGACAGTAAATTGCACGAGGCCTGTCAGAGACTAGTGGCTCTATTAGTCTTTTTAGAAAGAAACATATCATGTTAATAACGCTGCTATAATGTTTATTACTAATGCAATACAAATTGGATTTAGCAGAGTGACGCCGTTTGTATAGGCTGTTGATGCTGGCTACTTCTTAATTTGCCAGAACTTGTCATAATGATGCAAAACTATAAATCAACCCAGCTCTATTAAAAATAGATAAATGGCAGCTCACACTTTCCTGTTGCCTGACCAGAATGCCCTGGCAGCCTGCGAGTTCCTGCTGCAGAACGGTGCCAACGTCAACCAGGCAGACAGCAATGGGAGAGGACCGCTTCACCACGCCACCACCCTGGGTCACACCGGGTAGGACACACTGTGACACCAACACAAACGCTGTCAAACACACAGATTTTCATAGAAAAATTTGCTGCACAAAAAGGTGAGCAAGAGGTGACAACGTGAAAAAAGGTGGATGTTTTGGTCAAAGGGCCATCATCAGTACAATTTACAGATGATTCTAGAGACAAATATGCCATCAGACTCACAATACACATACAAATGCAAACAACAATAGACACTAACACAGAGAGGGAAATGCAAGTGCAGAAAAATAAACAGATTACTTTATATACACACACTGACTGAAAATCTATTTAAGCCTTCTGGCATGGCGCCCAGAACCATTAACGAACCTAAGTAGTTTCATCCTGTTGCCTAAATGACATTTCTTCCGTAAAGGAAGTGATAAATTAAATTAAAATACAAAAGAGCCTCCTAAAGAGGAGTTGAGACATTTTACAGCTCTACTTTAGGATGTTTTTGCAGTTGACATGATTTGTGGGTGTAGATAACAAATGCTTCATTTTAAAGCAGTGCAAAGTCACCCACTGTAGCTTACAGCAACATTTCTACTATGTGATCTTTGCCAAACGAATGTGGTTGTTTATTTGGCAAACTGAGAGGGATACAATACAGATAACATAGAGCCTATTATTTCTCTATCTGTACCTGTACTGCTTATCACAAAGTCAAGGTAGTATCTCTCTCTGGTCTGGCCTGGGGCAGATTGCTTACTCCTGCTGTGGAGCACATGGTGGATGCATGGTTTGTCATAATTTAAGAGTAATTATTTTTACAGTACATCCAAGAACAAGCTTTACAAGAGAGCCATTTTTGACTCAACAGTTCCAAGACCTATTAAGCTCCAGGCACTTAATTCAGGGACAAAGCCAGGAACTGAAAGTGCCCTTTGTGCACTCACTGCTTGCATTTCCTTTTCATTTGAAGATTAGTAAAACTAGTCCAGTGATATTATGGTTATCTTTGAGATGCAACACCATAAACGTAACGAAACAGCATCACATCGCCATCATGGTGTTCTTACTATTTATTTAAGGCGAGACACTACAGGCAACATTGTTTTTCACACTCAATTTAGAGATTTTGTGCTATTTTAACAGATGATATTTTAACTGATAACAGAAAAGGAGCCAGATTAGTGGAATGAAAGCATCCAAAATACACATGTAGCTGTTAATTTTACTATAATTTGTCTATTTGCATCTGTAGCTTTCTCCTAAATTCACCAAAAGTTAGCATTAAATCATGCCTTATTTGCATATTTAAGAATAATATTTCAGAAAAACAATTGTCTTCATGTAAGAAATCAACTGGGGAAGTTTCACAGTGATATCTATTAGTTAAAATTGATACTCTATTCACTTGTTAATGCTGATCTAATGTTTGAATTGATGTAATGAACGGATACTAAAAAGATATACAAGGGTGATGAAGTAAAGTAAGGTTCCTGATGTCGTGAAATGGTTCCTGGGCCTCTGGGAAAGTTCCTGCAGAGAAAATTGGTTACAGTAAGCAGGAGTTACTTGGCTGTCTGGCTCTCACACACTTTATGCATCTCTTTTCTTTCCCAGGTTGGTTTGTCTCTTCCTGAAGCGAGGAGCAGATTACAACGCCAAAGACAAGAACCAGAAAGATCCAATAACTATTGCCGTGGACGCCGCCAACGCTGATATTGTCACTTTGTGAGTGTTTGAGACAAGAAAAGCCTCATATGTGATGATGTAAAGCAGTTATCAGCAGCAGCTTTTTTAACTCATCTTCTCCTTTTCAGGCTGCGGATCGCCAAAATGAACAAGGAGATGCGGGAGATGGATGGAGCATTTGGCCAATCAGGTCAATCAGGGGCACAGGGGTCTGGGGGTTTATTGGGTGGAACAGGGGGTGGGCGGGCCCACAGCAGAAAGAGCCTCCAGGCTATAAAGAACCACATAAGTGGCTGGGCTCTGGGGGGGCAAAATGATTAATGGGAGACAAGGACAAGAGATGGGCAGTGAGACTGGAATGAGCTTGTTTTTGGTTGTAAGCTACAAGAAAAATGTTTTTGTCACTGGTTTTGCAGTGTCATGTGGTGTTTATCTGCAGCATCTGCAGAGAAATTATCCTGACCTCCCACAAATATCCTCCAAGGAAAATGTGTCATCGCTTCTGAGATTAAAAAAGAAATTGCCTTCATTGAGAAAGCATAAAATTCAATTATTGTAAAGCAAGAAAGAGCCATAACACAGGGTACGACAGAATAAAGGCTCAAGGACATAAGTGAGATTTATCGCATCAGTGAAGACAGGGAAATGTCTTGTGAAACAAAAGTCCACATTGCACTTTGAATTACAAACGCACATTATCCTGCACTTTGAAACCCACAAAACCTCTGAATACCTTGTCCATAGGGAGTGCTGCATGTGGGTGTTTCCAATGTTGTATAACGTTTAAGAAAATGTGTATAATAATACACCTATGTCTGGCCTATTTTTTCTGATGTATATTTGGGATATTTTTATGTGCAGTATGTACAGTATTGTGGCTTTATCAGATTGTTACTGTGTATATGGATGTGTATTGAAAATGGATGGATTACTGAACAGGCCTACCAGGCACAGGTCCAGGGGCCTCCTGGCCTTCACCTACAAAATGTCATTCAAAGAGACACGTGCCAAGCAGAAAATGACAGGAAATTAGCAAAAAGAAACATAAAATAGAAAAAACAAATAATAAAGAAAATGACTACAGAGACACCAAACAATTACAAAGAAATACAAATGACTACAAAGAGACACAAAAAAGTTACAAAGAGACACAAAACAACTACTAAGTAGCACTAAACAACTACAAAGAGACACAAAACGACTACGAGACTCAAAACGGCTACAGAGAGACACACAACTACAAAAACAAAATGACTACAGAGACAAAATAATTACAAAAATAGACAAAATAACTATTAAGTGACACAAAACAACAAAGGCACAGAACGACTACAGAGAGACATGAAATACTACAAAGAGACAAAACAACTACACATAGACAAAACAACTGTAAAGTGACACAAAACAACTAGAGACACAAAATTAATACAAAGAAAGACACCATGACTACAAAGAGACGAAACAATTACAAAGAGACACAAAACGACTACAAAGAGAGAAAAAACTACAAAGAGACACAAAACAACTACAGAGACAAAATTACTACAGAGAAAAACAACTACAAAGAGACACAAAGCGACTACAGACACAAAACAACTATGAAATGACACGAAAGAACGATGAAATGACACTAAATGACTACGAAGATAAAAAATAAAAGGACACAAAGTGGTAAAAGAGAAAAAGAAAAAACAACACAGAGACAAAAAGAAAAAAGAGAAAAAACAACTACAAAGTGACACAAAACAACTACAAAGTGACACAAAGTGGCTACAAAGAGACAAAGAAACAACTACATAGAGGCACAATGACTACAAAGAGACACAAAACAACTACAAAGTGACACAAAATGACTACAAAGAGACACAAAATGACTGCAAAGAGACACACAATGACTACAAAGAGACACAAAATGACTACAAAGAGATACAAAATGACTACAAAGAGACAAAAATAACTACTAAGTGACACAAAATGACTACAAAGAGACAAAAATGACTACAAAGAGACACAAAATGACTGCAAAGAGACACAAAATGACTACAAAGAGACAAAATGACCACAAAGAGACACATATTCAGTCAGTGTTTTGCCACCTCCTATGTAGGAGAGGTGGTGGGACCTTTTGCATGTCTGTGCCCGGGGCCCATGGTCTCATAATCCACCCATTATATTTTATTGGGCTGTCTTTTTCAGTCCAGTCATGGAAGCTAAATTCAGTGTCGGGTTTGGTTCTCAAGGACCATTTTATCCTGCTATTCTGTGAATAGCGATGCAGTCTGAACTCTGTTACATATTACATGCTTTGTATTTATCAGAATTTCAAGAGCTCTGTGCTGCAGATCTTGAGCTGAAAGTTAACTGTGGGTTGTGTTCGCATTTTGTCATTTGGCTTCTTTTCAAGCTGCAAAGTCCATTCTTTCATGATTGTCCATTAGTGGCTTTTTGTTAAGTTTCTTTTGTAAGCTGTATTCAATCATGGTTACACTCATGAAGGAATGGAAGCGTGATGCTTTTGTCTGCTTGAAACAAGCTGCTGGTCAGTATTTGACATGCTGTGCTTTATCACTGTGTCTTTGTTGTGTGCTCTCATGTGTCTTTTACCTTCTGCCCGCCGAGATGTCTGGCTCGTCTCAACTGCTTGTGCAGTGTGCCACCTACTGCAAACACAGAGGTAAAGTGCATGTGCATAGCCCTGTTTACTTGTTCAGTTGCATGCTTCTTGCTTTAGGGCTGCAACTTTAATGTGTTCAGGAAATAGTTGTCAGAGTTACGGCAATTAAAACCAAATTTGTCCTCTCTGAAATTATGCAGTTTGTTGATGAAAGATGTTATGGCTCAAACACAGCTGTGTCTCATTGGAAAGAAAGCCAAGAATTTAAACTCAGTAGAGATGGCATTAATTTGAAACTTTTACGCTTGTAATTCTGTTTAAGAAATGTCTAGCTTTAATGTCTTCTTTTCTGGTCTTTTCCAGGTGATGAAATCTACCATGACATCTTCAGAGACTTTTCACACATGGCTTCAAACAACCCAGAGAAGCTCAAACGTCGTAGTGACCCCAAAACCTAACAAGCTGTTGTCTGCTCTTCACCTCGCTGTACAATGCCACGTTTCACACTTTCCAATACGTATACAGAAAAACATGCTAGTATCCAACTCACAGGCATGCAGACACACAGATTTCCCCTGGCTACCTGCCACGTGTTCAGTCATAACTCAGCTGGTGCTGACTTGAGAGGGGATGAACACTCCAGACAGTGAATTCTTTGTGTGAACACGTCAGACCTGAACAATAGCGTCCGAGTGGGAACACTGGAGCAGCTTTATGAGACCAGCATGAGGTGTCTTTGTGTAGTGGAGGGTAACACCATCACTCTGCCGAGATTTCTTGATTAAATCTTTTTTTTTTTTTTTAAAGGGGACATATTAAAAAAACTCTATTTTTCTGTGCTGGTGCACAAACATCTGGAGTGCCTTCAGACACAATCTGTGTCCCATGCAGGCTTATTACAATATACCGCCTCCAGTCTAGTATCTCCACTAGAGCGATGGCTTGGCCCTACGTGAACATGCATAGTTTCTTTAACCTGACCCGCCAGATGGTTTGTTACGCAGAACCATCTGATAAGCTGTCATTGGAAACAGTTTGGATTTAAAAAAAATACCTAGCAGGTTATTGGATGAACCATACATTAATCAATCTCGGCCAGTCGAACTTGGGAGTAAAGCGAAAACATCTTTTCCAACCAGAAAAGCCTTCAGTGCCGTTCTTTGCTCTAATGTCAATGAAGGGATACTCTACAGTTCTGTTATAATTGAAGCTATTGCAGCATCTGTGCTAACCTCTACGAGCCACTATTGTCACCTCTCTGTGTTACATACACATCTAAGCTGCCAGTAGCTCTTCACAGTATGCTGATTGCTCTGTCTTGTCGTCCACAAGCGCTTTTCTTGAAACCTGACATGATGGATTTTGGTGAAATGTGATCCCACGATTAATCAAGCTGCCATGGCAGCAGCATTTCTGTTGCCTCTCAATGGCTCTCAACATGGCGACAGCAGGTTTGCTGCTATATTAATGCTCTGAATATAGAATTTCACTACCTTTAAGAAAAAAAAAAAACACACCTGCAAAATTAGCGTGAACCAGACCCAATTCAATCCTGAGGGACTTTTGAGAAATTACAGCCCAACTCAGCCCGAACTCAGCGGGTCGGCTTGGGCTCGCTCGGGTTAAGGCAGACAATCAAAACTCTAATCTCCACCCGCAGTTTGAGAACTACCTTTGCAAAGGTGCAGCATATTTTTCTCACAAGCCAATCAGAGCAAACTAGGTCCAGGTGTTACAGAGATAGGCACTGAAGTGGTGAGTGCAGGTATATTCAGACACCATGAGAAAAATAATGTTTTTTGAATATTAAAGCATGTAACCATGTTTTAGTAGAGCATGACCCTGAAAATAAGCATAATATGTCCCCATTTCTATTGAATTGTTACATGAAAAAGCGAAAGTTTGTAATGGACATAATTGTTGTAAAGAGCCAACCGTCTTCCATCGATATGTGATGTATACATTATGTCTGTTTTGTTACTGTGTGAGGTACTTGAGATTTGTATCACGATCAAATAAACTGCAATACAAAACTTACACTGACGTGTGTTTAAGTTATTAAACTATAATTACAAGTCTGGGGTCACCTTTTAGTGGGCAGTAGTTTTGCTGTAATGAGTACACGTCCCCGGCAGAGGGCATCATCATTTTATCATAAGCCTGACATGTTTGAGACTGAGACACAAGAACTACTAAAAATGAAAACTCATTAAAACAAAATACATTGTTTTTTTAATCAAAAGTGAATACAACATATCAAATATAAAGATTTAATAAACAACTGTGTCAGGCTGCAGGGGTGGTGTCTACAAGGAAACAGAGTAGTTAAGCTTAACATAGGTCGTCAGACAGTGAGTCTCGCCAGACTTTTTCCAAGTTTTTGCAAATCCCAGATCAGATTTCACAATTTCTAGGCACAACTTGGTTGCAAGCTGGATGTTTGAGTGGAAATTTCCTTATAGTCAAATGCCTTTTGTCTTGAAAAGTAACCGGCAGGTCACAGCGACCGTGTTGTCTCTGTCCTGCAAACCTGGTGTTCATTCAACTAATGTCAAAGCCGCAGTTTATGGTTTACAAAACATACGAGTTTATGTAAGCAATATATGTTTGTATGATCGGAAAATACACTTGAGAAATAACAGATTTGTATAACTACTAAGCAACAAAAGGCACTGTGCATGTCCTGAGGTTGAAAGAGAGTTGCTGGAAACAGAGCTGGAGTCTGCAGCACTTTTAGAGCTACTCCTGTGATCATAACACAGAGGGGTGCTGCTAATCATTAAGAGATTTTTTAATTCATTAAAGATAGTGCTAGAGAAGATGAATCGTGTACTGTATATGCAATATTTAAATATACTGGTCAGACTTACAGCAACAGAATAAGATTTACATTCACACAAACTACTAAGAAAATTCTGCTTCTTAGTTTCTTTGTCAAGTATTTAGAACTTAATGACATGTTTCATAATAATAATAATAATAAAACACATTTTCTTTCACATTTCCTATCTTGCGTGCCATTCTACTGTGCATGTAAAGCAACCACACATTTGTACGCTGCAAAGTAAACTCGGAAAGTCAAAACTCAGAGAACAAAGTTTGGATGTTTGTGTTTGGTTGATTATTTGTTATAATGCTAATTGTCAATGTATTTTACATCGCTGGAGGGTTTGTTTATTTGGCGTCACAATGATGTTCAACTTTTAAGGATCATGCATTTGTGGGATGTCCCAAGGGAAATTTGATAAAATTCTCTGTCTCTCTTTCTATACAGTGTACTCTCCTGTTGGTATTGACTTGTTTTGAGCTCCAGGTGCTGCCAAACAGGTGCACCTGTGTGCATGGAGCCTGCTGGGTGCTGCGCCCTACTAAAGTGATCATTTGGTGTCTTTTCCAAGCATCCGTGTGCCACATTTGTCTAATCTGAAGGCCCGTGCGATAGGGCAAGTTGAAGCTGGTGTTCTGCAAAACCAAGTTGCAGCATTATTTAGAGTCAGCCCTGGTACCATCTCTAAACTGAAACCGGCGATGTCAAAGACAAACCACGAAAGGGGCAACCAGGAAGCCTACAATGACTGCCCTTCACTGTCAGGTCCGTTTGCACTGGTGTCAACAACACAGATAGTGGACCCTGAACATTTGGGGGAATGATGGGGGCGGCGTCATGGTGTGGGACAGCATCTCCCTCACTAGCAAAACGAGGCCTGTAATCACTGAAAGCCATCTCAACGCAGTGAAATATCGGGATGAGATTGTTGATGTTTGACGAGCCCTGCTGGTTCACCTGCAACAAATCCTGGTTGAGGAATGGAGTGCAATCCCATAGCACGGTGTGACCAGGTTGGTGACCAGCATGAGCAGGAGGTGCCAGGCTGTTGTGGCTGCGTATGGATCTTCCATCTGCCAATGAGACTCCAGATGGTGTATTAAATGAATAAAGTGTAAAACTGCCAATATGTCTTGTTTGGTCCTTTTACAGATAGAGTTCAATCATCCAAATCCACCAAATAACTCAAAACAAGAGTCAATACCAACAGGAGAATACTCTGTTTGGCATTGGCAGAGAATTTTGGCAAATTTTACTTGGGTGCTACCCACATAATCAGCTGTGCTGCTCATCCCACAAATGCATGATCCTTTCACCTCATTGTGAAGGTAAATAAACAGGCTTTTCAATGATGTAAAATACAATGCCAATTAGCATTATAACAACAAATAATTGACCAAAGCAGCATTTCCTTTTAGGTAGAAGATGCCGGTCTAAACATTAAAACTGAGGTCAGCCTGTGTAAAAGTGAGGAGTTTTCACAGTAAGCTTTTTTCTTTGGGTCTATATCTTTGAGGTATAATGTGAACATGTTGCCATTCAGGGACATGTGGAACAGCATATTAATGGTCCTTCAGGTAGGAGCCATCAGTAGATTGGCTGGACTGAAGAGCATAAACAAGGCTCTTGAACCCTTAACTCACAGTCTTGCTGGTTATTGGTTACTTAAACTTTCATTAACTCCTCTGTGACTCGTGTCGGAAGGTGAGATATGCATCTGTTCCATCTCTGGATGTAAACCCTTATCTTTGTCATCAAGTGAACGTCTCTGAGGGGGCGGCGGCTCTGTGCAGGAGAAGTAGTGAGGCAGTGTGGTCATGATCAAAGTGCCCAGAATGAGGAAACTGCCCGCCACCATGAAGGAAGCCAAGTAGTTGCCTGTGATGTCCTTGAGCAAACCTTGAGACGTGGAGAAAAGAGAAAATATCCTCACATGAACAAAAGATGTTGCATGTCAAGTAAAAGAAATCTCTAAATTGAAATTAAGAAAATTTAAGAAAAAATGACGAGAAACTATGAACAAATATGAAGAAGTGCATATTGCTGCTAAATAACAAAAACAGTTTGCAATGTATACCACTAATTTACCTCCGGGGATTAATAAAGGTTCACCTTATCTTATCTTATCTTATCTTACAAGCCAGAGATGGCACCAAGTCACTGTTCTGCACGTCAGAAGTAAGTCTCAAGTCTCTGTACTGATGTCTTAAGTCAAGTCCCGAGTCAAGACTTATAAATCTAGATTCAAGTCCAAAGGCAAGACTTATAAGTCCAGAGTCAAGTCCAAAGTTATTGATAAATCCAGAGTCACAACCCATGTCAAGAATGATATATCCCAAGTACAGGTCCCAGGTCAAGACTGTGAAGTCCTAAGTCAAGTCCCAGGTCAAGACCAGTAAGTCCAGAGTCAAGTCCCAGGTCAAGACCAATAAGTCCAGAGTCAGGTCCCGATTTAAGACCAGTAAGTCCAGAATCAAGTACCAAGTGAAGACCAGTAAGTGCTGAGACCACTCTCAAGTCAAACTGATTGATTCGTGACACACTTAATAAATAACCTTTTAGTCTCTGGGCTTGGAGGAAGATATCAAGTCTTTTCAAGTCAAAAGGCTCAAGTCCAAGGGATGTTCCGAGTCATTGGTGTTACAGCCTAAGTTGAGTTGCAAGTCTTTTTTGATTTTGTCAGGTCTTAAGTCATCAAATTTGTGACTTGAGTCGACAGAGAAGCTTCTTTGGTCTTATTACTGTGACCCCGTTTGATACGGCTACAGGTTTTTAAAGGACCAGTTCAACTAAATAACAAAGAAAGCTATCTGTTTTTGAGTTTTCATGTGAAAGAGGGGAAAAGTGTGGAGAGAAGTTGAACTGAACTTTTTCACAGCAGATGTTTTCACTTGTAAATCGTGTCAGGTGTAACTAATGATATGACTCACTGCTGTTCCTGTTAATGCTATTAGTGTCACCTGTGCTTTGCTGTGTAAAAGTCTGGGAGTAGTGCTCTGAAACAAAAACTCTACATGTCTACCACTAATACTAGGTTAGGTGAGAATCTTTTTGTAATCTGGGTGTACTGGCCCTTTAAGACATTGTACTCTCACTATGCTGGCTATAGTTTGGTGAGGTTGCAGGTGTCAGAACTGGCTGACTCTCTCAATTAATGTTTGACTACTTTTAGCTAAAGTGTGTTAACTTGTGTCTGTGAACTGATTTAGGTCACTTTAGATCACAAGAAACAGGTAACATGACCTACATAATTATGGACTGCGCAACCACTCCTCTGGAGGAACCAGTCTGTTCCTTTGACATGTTCATACCTGACAGTGGTGTTCCCAGCAGTCCCGCAGCACTCTCAATGAGCTGCATCAGTCCAAGGCCTCCCATCGTGCGCTCCACGCCCACAATCAAGGGCAGCACCGCAAACACCACAGAGGTCAGCGCGCCGGAGCAGAAGCCGTAGAGGAGGCTGATCGCCATCAGTGCAGTGTAGGAACCGGACAAGGAGCTCACGGGCAGCAACATGATGAACAACCCCGCCAGCGTCGTCCACATGCTCAGTAAATGAAGCAGCCGAAAGTGACGCAGGTCCGCGAACCAGCCTGATACTATGCGACCCAGAATGTCTGTAATGCCGGCGGCCGACATGACAAAAGCAGATTGGTAGTCTGAGAAGCCAGCCTGGCGGCTGTGGGCCACCAGGTGGAAATACGGCACAAAGTAGCCGACGTTAAGGAGAGTGACGGCCAACGTGTAGGTGAGGTAAGGCCTCTCGACGAGCAGCGACAGCTCCAGGTAGGAGGCAACTCGGCGCAGCACTGTAGCACATGATGACCTGCTTTCTGAGTTCACCTGGGGGGAAGAGAGGAAATGCTGGCTTCATCTTCATGTCATTCAACATTTGTTTTTTCATGATAAAAAGCATTTATTTTTCTCAATACAGCAACAGACAAAGACAGCAGTGTCTTGTCCCACCTTTGCTGGTGCTTTGGAGCGTCGCTTTGGGCGGATGAGAGCCCCACAGGGCACGATGTTGAGGCTGAGGGCCCCCAGAATGAGGAGGGCCCCTCGCCAGGCGTACATCTCCACCAGCAGCTGGAAGAGCGGGTTGAAAGCGAAGGAGGAGAGGCCGATGCTGGAGAACGCCACTCCCAACGCTAGGGTGCGCCGGCGAGTGAAGTTTGCCATGATTGTAGCCACCATGGGAGTGAAGACCAGCCCCCAGCCCAAACCTGGAGGACAGAGGACACACAACCCATAGCAAAAGGTTACTGTTATCACCTGCAGTTATTTAGGTTAACAGTTTACTAGGTAAACAAAGATGACCGGCTTTACAAAGCATCTAAAGCACAGAGGAACAAGAACTAAAGCACTCTTGTTGTTGACTTCGATACCTGAAATAACACCCATGGTGAGGTAGAGGTGAACAAGACAGGTGGCCTGCGAGGCGAGTATGAGTCCGAGTCCAGCGAAACAGCCCCCCGTCATCACCACCGCCCGGGTGTCATATGCATTACATAGTGCTGCAGCCAACGGACCTGTAAACAGACACACATCTCCATTAGTTACATCTATTTAGCTTAAAGCCAAATAATTGCGGTCAACTTGTCAATTACAATATGTGCACATCACCAACAAAAATGTCAGTGGATGTGAAATGTGCAGCTTTCCACTTTTGTTTCACCTTACAGGGTAACTTTTTCAACCCGACACTACACTACCACTAAAATATACCAAAGTTATCCTTTAAATTCTTTCCAGTTTGTTAAAATCATCTCATGCCATTTTTCATGGCTGCAAAATGAAAGTGAAATAAATATTTCTCAATAATTTGTGTCATTTTTCTATCCATTCCCCCCAAACTCCCAGACACATTTGGCATCTTTGGAAACTTGTGTTTTGAACAATGTATGGCTGTACATTGGGAGTTTATAATGAGTGACCCACTGAGGATTTTCAAAGGGTTAATGAGTTGCAGCCCCTTCCTCATAAATAATCTGTAAAATGCCTCAGAAATTAAAAGTCCATCCATCCATCCATCGTCAACCGCTTATCCCGTTAGGGGTCGCGGGGGGGCTGAAGCCGATCCCAGCTGGCATAGGGCGAAGGCGGGGTTCACCCTGGACAGGTCGCCAAGTCCTTGTGATCTCCCCGTGCTATGTATCTTACTTCTACTCGTGCTTCTCCGTGTTGCCTGTTTCTTTTCCCTCCTGGTAGGTTTGCACTCTTGGGTGTCATGAGTGTCAATTGTCTGTGTTTGTGCACTGGTGTATCCTCCCTCTCTCTCTGTGTATTTTAGTCTTGTGTTAATTCTAGTTTTGATGTATTAGTTTCTTGTTAGTTCTTATTAGTTTCTTCGTGCTTAGTTATTTCTTTCTAGTTCGAATTATTACTTTGTATTATTTGAATTAATTATTTTCAGTCTAACATTAAAGACTCGACTTTTGTTAAATTCGTCTGTGTGTCTCTGCGTGTGGGGTCTCTCTCTCTCTCTCTCTCTCTCTCTCTCTCTCTCTCTCTCTCTCTCTTCTCTCTCTCTCTCTCCCTCTCTCTCTCTCTCCCTCTGGTTAATTACCCAACCCCCTGACAACATAGAGACAGACAACATATAGACAGACAACCATTCACACTCAAATCCACACCTACTGACAATTTAGAGTCATCAATTAACCTAAACAGCATGTCTTTGGACTGTGGGAGGAAGGAGTACCCGGGAGGAGGAGTACCCGGAGAAAACGCAAGCTTACACGGGGAGAACATGCAAACTCCACACAGAAGAGTCCCAAGCCGGAATCAAACCTGCAACCCTCTTGCTGTGAGGCGAGAGTGCTAACTATTGCACCACCGTGCAGCCCCAGAAATTAAAAGTGCTTCTATAAATTGTCTTTAATTACACCTCTTCCTGTGTGAGCCTTTATCAAGCTGCTTCTCTCAGTTTCATATTAACAGATTGATAAGAGATAAAAAATAAAAGTTAGCTGTAGCCATCATTACAATCACACAGTGACTCACTGAAGAACTGCTGTGCTGCCAGGCCCGTGGATGAGATCCAGGAGATGGCCTGGGCGCTCTCCTCAAAGTACTGGATGAACTCCACAAAGAAGATCCCCAAGCTACGCATCAGGCCGAACACCAGGCTCGCGCTGACGAACGTGGCGCCGACCAGCACCCAGCCCCAGCCTCCATCCTGGCCCTTGGCTTCATCGCCCTGCCTCTTTGCTTTGGAATTGAGGTCGGTCATGTCTGAGAGCAATTTAGCTGTAAGAAATAAAATAAAGGGGTGAGGAGTGAGGAGGGCAGATTACAAGAGAAAAGAAGCACAGAGAGTGTAATGCCTCAGAGCAAGTGCTCTAGTGTCAAGTCCTCTCTGTGGTTGTTGATAGCTGTAATGATTAACTTCCCACAGACCCACAGATTGGCCTGGTTGTACCATGTAAGTGTGACAACGCTGCTTAACAAGTTTGCCTTCATTGGAGAATAAGATATAGGTGAAAGGTGAACTTTGACTGCTGAGGTGTTTATGAATCAGCTATGAAGAAATAGTTGTATGTTCAACAGAAGCTGCTAAATCAACTTGATCTCGAAGGAAACGAGTGGTTGGAGCTGCCTCACCTGTTCACGGTACAGATATGTGTCCCAGTTAAACAATACGGAAACAGAGAAATTACTTACAGACATATTACCACATAATCACACTAATATCTGCTTTACAATTATAAATATGAGCACACTCACTTTTATGTATTTACACACAGCAAGTAGTACTGGTGAATGGCAAAAATCGACAGAGGATTAAACATTGCTGAACTGGTTGCACTGGCCTGAGAGCCAGTTATGCCATAGGCATGTTATTGTTCACCTATCCTTTTGGCGTGTCAAATAGCTTGTCTCTGCATTTAAGTAGTCATTAATGCAAGGTCTGTAAGTCCAGGCCAAAGGGAGTTACCCTCCCCCACAGAAACTCTGATCCTGAACTGCCTGAAACGCCTTGCTTGAAGTCAAGCCTTTAGTTCCGTCGCATTGTGATGTCAACAAGTAACACATTTGTATAATACCTGCCTAGCGACTAGTTTGGCATGCCCTCAAATCCAAAGTTGAGTCTGAAGAGTGTGGTTCAGTTGACCAATCAGAGCAGACTGGGAGCTCAAACAGAGCGTTTCAGACAGGCTGCTATGAGAAGAGTAAAGCGTTTTCTGAGCATTAACGCATGTAAATGTTGTTGCATGTGTTCTAGTAAAAAGCTAAAATACAAGTATGCACCCGAAAATATGCATGATAGATCCTCTTTAATCTGCAAATCTACAACACAAAGAATCACACAACAGCATCCACCACTCTAAATGTATTTACCAGAGATGTGCTCATAAGTTTCTTGTAAATAAGCATAAAAAATGACAAATCGTCTCAAGAAATCTTAGTCGACTAAGACCAAAACAACCAATTAGGAGACTAACTGACTAAGAGATGGCACCCCTAGTGATAAGTCTATTTGCAAAATTACCCTAAACTCATGATGATATTGTCAGGACCTTCTATGTATGATGAAGTTTAAATTTGACGAATGCAATGACTCTCACTGTAACCAACTGCTGAAAAATGCTATAATAAAGCTGTATATTCAAAAGTTAAAAATAATCTTTTATTTCATCAAAATGGGAAAATGTGATGCTTAAGTTATAGTTGTCAAATCTTTATGCAAATAGGATAATAATAGCCTAATAATAATAATAGACGCTAAATATCTTTATATTCATTTAAAAAAAACAGTTTCTTGTTTCACTACAGCAGCACTATGATCCTGATCACATGATTAGATTTTCAGAGAAAAAGTACTTCTCAAGCACATTTCTCTGCTGATCACACGATGCATCCTCTGTTACCACATAAATAAATGCTGCTGCAGAACAGAAATACACAAACAGTACTGAGGATCCTCTTCTGACACTGACCACGACTTTTAACTACTGCCGCCAACATGCTGCCATTTTGGGCTTTCTGTGATCTGCTACCAGCACTTCTAGAGGAATCTTCCCCATGTTCACACAGGTTGTTTTTAAGTCATCTGTCAGCTGATAAGTTACTAAAAGGTTTCGTGAAAGCTGTGCCCCCTATTTGTTACTGATCAGCTCTAATATCGGGAACGAAAAGGTCTAGTACTCTAAACACGCACATACTTTGTTTTTGCAGCTGCTGTCTGTTAACTTCACTGCAAAACAGACAGAAAAATAAAAATATACTACTAAGTGTGAACACTAAGGGACCACTTTTCATTTCTACACGCATATAACTACAAATATATTATGTAAAACCAGATTTATACATGTAATTCTGATTATTGGTGCTGTTGGTTGAGCAGTCTGTTGCTGTTGTGGTGACTTTTTGTAGTGAGCTGAAAATAGTACAGTGGTCTGACCTATTCCTTACCTTATGCCTCACTCCTCACTTCACTGCTGCAGGAATGACAAGACTTTTCACCCTTAAGCACACATATACTAATGTAGACTGAAAAGTACAATCAGGGTCTAAGACTTAACTTAAGAACTTGATCTCATGTCAGATTGAAGTATTTCTGAGTCTGAGTATTTCTATGTGTGCTGAATAATGAATAAGATGGTTGTATAGCTTGAAACCTACCTGTGTGAAGGAGAGGTGCAGGAGGTTCACGGCGAAAAATCCATAACAACCTTTCGCCACACTCTAACTCAGGTGTGTTTTGACTGTAAAATGAGATCGTTTTCTCCGACTGGTGGGCGGTGCCCGGTTGTTCCTCTGAACATGTCTTCTGGGTCACAAATGCTCTCGTTTAATAGGCAAACAGTAACTACAAGATGTTTCTGAAAACATGTGAGGTGACAAATGGGCGTTACAGTGACAGAGTATTGATTCATATTTGATCAGCGCCTAGTTTGACTGTTTGATTGGAGTTTGTGAGTGATTGACAGCCGCTCAGAGACGGCAGGCATCAGCTTGGCTCTGATTGGTTGTTTTCCTCCAGTCTGTGAAACCTTGCAGATAAACATGATTTTTTTTTTTTTTTTCAGATTATCTGTCTCATGAACTGCTGTCAGGAAATAGTAACCATTTAATAAAAATAACTCATATTTGCTCCTATTCTATACAATATGTTTTTTATGGGCAACAACCAACAAGGGAACTGCTGGCAGCAGCTCTGCATTGAACTCAGTATTTCTAAAATCCTTTTGTTATTGTGAGTTTATAATTTTGTGATTCATAACATACACTAGTTCCAGTTTATGTCAATAAAAACTCAACTTTTAAAACTAGCTCTGCTTCTCTGTTCTGTGCTCTTTGCAACACAGCATTTAATTATTTATTGGCTTAATTCACAACACTAGAAACTAACACGTTTCGGTTCATAAAAGATGCTTAATTAATCCGTTTATAGTTATAAACATGTATTGATCGCATGATCCTACAATATGAACATTAGTGTATGTAAACACACACCTGCAAACACGTGCTAGTCCTGTCTGCTGTCCTCATATCATCAGCTAAATTCACGACTTATTACACATGAACAGGTAGGCAGGCGGGAACGCGCACTGGAAACAGTGCATGTGACCTCTCCGATCATTTCGGCCAGTGCAATGACGTAGCCTTCACACGGCGCTTGCGCAGTGGTTGTCACACACGGCTGCAATATAGACACAAAACAACATGATGGTCGAAACTGAATCAGTATTTTGTTGACGGTGTAGTAATAATAACAGCGGTGACTGTGAGAAATTAACATAAGACGACAGAAACAGACTGACTGAATCCTTCAAGACGTCTGAAAACGGTTGAGGGGCTAATAAAAGCCTCAATTTGGCCCGACAGTACTCACCGTGGGTTTGTCAGCTTCCTCCGGAGCACCACATGGTCCACGGTCTCACTGTGGAAAACAGCAGAACGACAGCAAGTCTCTGTCGACACCCCGAGCAGAAACCCGAGCAGCAGCAGGGAAAGTTCAACGGTAACAACACAGCAAATGACACGCGTGCTCAGTCCTCACGGGGGCGCGCACATTCGGCACATTTTGCCTTGTAGATAACCACTCATTTTATTGTAATTTATTATTTTATTATTATTATTATTATTATTATTATTATTATTGTTGTTGTTGTTGTTGTTGTTATTTTTTAATTGATATTGTTATTACTATTAATATAACCATAATAATAATAATTTTGATTATTGATTTTTATTTTATTCTTTTTATTTGTATTTATTTATTTATTTATTCATTAACATATATTTAGTATTTTAGTTTGTTATTATTATTATCATAATTTTATAAATTATTATTATTATTATTATTATTATATTTATTTATTAGGCCTATGCCTTATACATTATCCTCCAATATTTTTTTAATTAAAATAAAATTAAATAAATAATAAATTATTATTATTATTATTGCTAATAGTAGTAGTAGTAGTATTCACATTATTTATATTTTTAAATTTATATTGATATTACTAGTATTATAATATATATCATTTTTATTGATTTTTATTTTAGTTATTTTATTTGTATTTATTTACTTCACTTATTAACATTATTTATATTTTTAATTTGTTATTATTATTACTATTATTACTATTATTGTTATTATTATTGTTATTATTATTGTTGTTGTTGTTATTTTTAATTGATATTGTTATTACTATTATATATATAATATATATATAATATATTATAACCATAATAATAATAATAATTTTGATTATTGATTTTTATTTTATTCTTTTTATTTGTATTTATTTACTTTATTCATTAACATTATTTATATTTTTAGGTTATTATTATTATCATTATTATTATTATTATATTTATTTATTAGGCCTATGCCTTATACATTATCCTCCAATATTTTTTTAATTAAAGTCAAATTAGATAAATAATAAAATTATTATTATTATTATTGTTAATAGTAGTAGTAGTATTCACATTATTTATATTTTTAAATTTATATTGATATTACTAGTATTATAATATATATAATTTTTATTGATTTTTATTTTAGTTATTTTATTTGTATTTATTTACTTCATTTATTAACATTATTTATATTTTTAATTAGTTATTATTATTACTATTATTGTTATTATTATTTAATTTGTTAATTATTTGATGCCTTGTACATTATCCTCCAATATTTTTTAAGTTAATAATAATTAAAAAGTACACATTGATAGTAATGATGATATATTGGATAAATCCCAAGCTACAAATAAAATAGGCTGATAAACTTTACTATGTACAAATGGACAATTTAACTGTTAGTGGTCATTTCTATTTACATATTCAAACTTTATGATGTCATACAATTTAGCTGATGGAGAGAAATACCTTTCATACGCCGTAAGTCCATTAGTCTGCCCAAACACACTACATCCGAATGAAATTAAAACATATACTACAAAAAATATACAAAATACAGGTGGTTATTATTTATTTTATTTGTATTTATTTACTTTATTTATTAACGTAATGTATCTATTTTTAAAATTTATTCTTCTTTTTCGTATTACTGTTATTATTATTTATTAAATTCATTTTATTTATTAGGCCTATGCCTTGTACATTTATCCTCCAATATAATTTTTTAAAAGTCCTTCAATTTGTCAACAACAACAAAAATGTTTCACTTAATTGTATAGCTTTTAGTGAGCAAATGTGTCAGGTAAACTACATGTATAGCTAGCTTACCTGAAAATTATCAGTTAGCTGCCATTGTTAATAAAAAATTAGTTAGTTGTGACTATAGGCTATATAGTGACGCTCACGATTTGCTATAGCAATCTGCAATAAGTTTTTTTTTTTTTTTTTTCATTTCAGATGTTAATTGATTTTTTTAAGCATGACTAGCCTATGAAACAAGACAGACAAAACAAAAAAAAGAAAATAAGTCAAATTGAAATGACACACCTATCAGGAGATCGAAACATACACTGGAATAGCCTATTCGACATTAAACTCACTGTAAATAATTCATTTTGTCCAATCAACAAACTTCAGACTTTTCATCATTATGTGTCTTTCATCTGAGATGAGTCACCCTTCATTAGAGGAAACTGCAGAAAGGAGGACCTCCACCAATAGCTGTTCCTGCTTCTCCCAGCTGGATTTTAGAGCAAAGACACAGTTGAAACATTTTTAGTTTACACTTATGCTTGGAAATGTATAAAATTAACTAAAAACAACACTTTTTTAAAACTTAAACCATCCCATATTCTGATATGAATAGAATCAATATTTCCTTTGGACCATTTATAGCTTATTTCATCTTCTTTTCATTTCAAGAAAGGATCCCTTATTTTATTAAAAAGCCAAAAAAACACGAGTGCACAGCTTGAAGCAATAAAACATGAAGAGAAACCCAGTATTAACCACTGACCTCAACTTATTTGAAAAACCACCCTGTGATCACTCAAATGACTCATTTAATTTCACGTAAGGTTCAGTTATTACTTGTTTGTTAGAACTGTTTTATCATCATAGTATATAACAAAACACAGCACTGGGGATTAAGATCTGAAAGTGGTAACATTTTTCCCTTAAAATGTACTGGGAGTAACAACAGGTGTACAGAAACAAGAAAAATTAAGTGAGTACACATTGACAGTAATGCTGATTATTATATAAATCCCAAAATACAAATAAAATAGGCTAATAAACTTTACCATGTACAAATGGACAATTTAACGGCCATTTCTGTTTACATAATCAAACTTTATAATGTCATACAATTTAACTAATAGAGAAAAATCCATTTTATATACCATAAGTCCATTAGTCTACTCAAATACACTACATCCAAATGAAATTAAAACATATGCTACAAAGTATACAAAATACAGCTGATCTTAATCATACAGCGGCACAGTCAGTCGGTCAAAACAAGATAATAGGAGCTGCCAGGTATAGACAAATTTCTGGGCTGATCCGGGAAAGGAAAATATGAATTATTTTTTATTTTTTCATTTTAATTTAAAGAGGTAACATTTCAATCATATATTTACAGATCAGCGAGGTAAAATAGATGTAACATGACTGACACTAGAGGGAGGCAACCACACGGTCTGAAAACGTCAACCAAATGAGCTGCCATGTTGGTTCCAGTTTGAAAGCTTGGGGAAGCAGCCCACAAGGGAAAGCTTTTGTCCAATCATGCATCTGGTGTCTGCCTCATAGTAGCCCATCAAGCGTCCAGTGCTGGAAAGTGAGGTGATCCCTTGTGATAAAACATGTCCACATGTACTGTTATGGTACATGTGGACATGTACCATAACAGTGTTGACCTGAGGGGAGCCGGTGGATGGGTCCTACTCTATAAGGTCATCTATAACCGCCGTATGAGTGCAGCGCAGAGTGGCGGTCCTGAACTAGCCAGAGGGGCACGCTCTCATGCACAAACATGCACTGAAAGCATGCGGCTCAGTGATGCACAGAGAGACTTGGATTACAACACACACAGATGGAGACGGACTTTGTTTCTGCTCAGGTAGACATTACTCCTCTATAGCTTTACATCGCAATTTGTTGTTTGATGCTCTGTTAATGCTCTGGATATCATATAAAGAACATTTAAAGGCAACAGGATAGGTACAAAATGGGAAAAAATCGAGAGGAATCTCCAGTAGCTACATTTGACCATCTCCAAACATATTGGCACATCGAATTTCATTGAAAGAATCAAGTTGCAGTCTTGATTTTTTTGCAGTTTTAATAAAATTTCGGAAAGGTTTCCAGTAATACGCACTTTATGCAGTAAGTTCCACTCATGTGACAACAATCACTTCCTTAAGTACTTTCGACAGACAAACTCTTTGTGACCTCAGTGAACCGATTTTTGGGGAGACCCCTCTGACAGGGTGTTATTGGCCACAATTAAGTGGGAAATCTATGTCATGGGTTTCATTTTTTTTTTTTCAGAGGAGGAGGAGGGTGAAGGTTGGAAAGTCCCATCAGACTTCCAATGTTTGTCTGCTGAGCAGGGACAATGAGCCCAGCTAGCCACAACTCATCAGGGAGCAGGAAGTGAGGATGACAGAGGGTGGGAGAGTTCAGCAAGAGTCCCCCCCCCCCCATCGCCTTCAGGAAGCGGCAGCGAGCTCACCCACGTGTTGTCGTCTGGTATAGTGTGAGTAGCCGGTAAGGAACCTGGAGGAAACAGGTGCCCTCAGCTTCATTGTTTCCACAAAAGCGACCGAGAAAAGAAAAAAAAATCTGGAAAATGGCGGGACAGATTTGAGTTAACAGAAGAGGTGATTCATGGGTAGAAAGAGTGCGTTAATGAGAGGAAGGAAGTTCAGGGAGGAGAAAGGCTTGAAGCAGCTAAAACAGCTGAAAAATGAGTGGAGCCTGGTCAGCAATATGTGAGTATTTTCACATTATCAGTATTAATTTTTAGATTTTACCATTTTCAATTTCACCATTTGTTTACATAATGTCACATATGTCAGAGTGCGATTAAATGAGACGATGAACAGCAAAGCTCCAATTCATAGAAAAATGATTTAATTTAGATTTTACAAAACCATCATTGTCCAGCAAATGAGCTCATACACATACAAATGTTATTATTATATTATCCAATTGCTTACAGTCATGTTATTTAAATTGCTCATATCAGAAAACAATAAATCATTTAAGTTTTACTCCCAGTACAAGACAACTAAGTCCTTTGCCTGCTCGGACTATAAAAGCAGATATCACTGCATATTTTGTTTGTTTTTTTTAAAGTACACGCAGGCCCCAGGCCTCGAGGTTTAGATAAATACACATTTAATGCTTCAAACAAATGTTAGGATTTAATTTACTCCAAAAAATTCACAATTCACCACCTCATCGTCATAAAACTTGCTTTATCTTTCGTCCAAACCATTCACATACTTCTTCAAAATTCAGTATACACACATCCCAAAACATTTTACCTGTATATCCATGTCTCGTTCCCTTCTTTCCATCCCTTCACAAACCTTCAAAAACACTTTTTCTAAAGACCATCTCCATCTCAGAAAAGCCACCCAGGATTTCTAATGAACCTTATTGATTCATACTAATGATGAGCTCCAAGCTTCAAACCTCATCTAACAACATGTTGATGCTAAAAGTCATCTGTAAATGTCTCTTGATGTCCCTCTGACCAGTCCATTAAAAGTTATAAATTACCACCTCGTATTAAAAAACAGGTGCTATTAATTTAAAATTGCTGAAGTTATTTCATTCACCAAATTTCACATTTTCTGACAGATATAATTATTGTAACCAACGTGCTTGGACGTGATGAATGAAAGGTCAAAGGTCAGACGTCTTCAGCAGGCCTGCAGAAGAGGCTGGAAGGGCTCGGTCAGGACCTTGTAGCGGATCTTGGTGTTGGTGACGGCCCCGTGCTTCTGGCGCAGGTGAAGACGCAGTTGACTCTTGTGGCGGAAGTGAAGATCACACTTCTCACACTGAAAAACAAGAGGTCAGCAGATTGCATGATATTTTGTGTGTTTGTTGTATGATACACTGTATATGATATGGTCGAACAGTGTTTCTGACTCACAGTGTACGGCTTCTCCCCGGTGTGAATGCGCAGGTGACTCTTCAGGGTCTGCAGGTGGCGGAAGCGAGTGCCACAGGTGTGACAGGGGTAAGGTTTCTCCCCCGTATGGATCAGGACGTGGGCCCTCAGATGGGCCACCTAAAAGCATGACAAACCACACAAACAGATTGAGAAGTGTGACAAGATTTGAATTTTTAAATGTTATCAGCCTCAACCCTCAGACATCACAGATTGACGTTGATAAAATTCAAGGGGTGACCTCTAGTTCACCCGATAGAGCCTGCACGCCTTTGCTGTGTGTCATCCATCCCTCCACCGTTTCCTGTCATTGCACTGCTGCTCTAATAAAGATAAAAATAAATAATTCTGGTATAACAGCCTTAAAAATAATCTGTAAAGAAAAAAAAATCTGATGTAACAGCCCTAAAAATAATCTTTAAAGAAATAAAAATTCTGAGGTTAAAAAAAAACAACATAAAAATAATATCATAACAATAAAAAAATTCTGGTGTAAAAGCCCTAAAAATATAATCTTAAAAAAAACAATCAGGCATAAAAGGCCTTAAAAATAATCCTGAAAAGATTTTAAAAATAATAATAATAATAAATCTGGTGTAAAAGTCCTAAAAATAATCTTTAAAAAATAAGAAAATCTAGTGTCAGGTAGGATATATTTCCTGCCCACAAAAATTCACAGTTCACTGTCCTCATTAAATTGATTTCTCTGTATAATTGGGTGTGAAGCATTCAAGGATTGTCTGACATCTACATGATTTCTTGGTAGAGCTCATGAAATCATGGACTTATGAGTTTGTTGAGGCTAGTTAGGTGTTAGCTAGAAACAAACAAATTTATTACATTTTACAAGCACCTACAGGACTTTTTATGAGAACAAGAGGAAGCATTCTCTGACAGCTGATTTTTGAAGGAGAGCACTTCCTCTTCCCTTCAACACACAGTTAACCCTCACCTGAACAAATCGTGCGCCACAGGTGTCGCAGCGGTAAGGCTTCTCTCCTGAGTGGATGCGAGAGTGAGTCTTCAGGTTGGCCGGTCGGTTGAACTGGGCGCCGCAAACGTTACAGCGGTACGGCTTGTCACCTGCCGGGGGCAAAGGTCAGTGTCAGGTATTGCTTTTTAAAAAAATGAATAACAAGAATGGGAAAGAGATTTTTTTTAATTATTTTTAGCCTGACCTGAGCAAACAGTCTTGGTTCCTTGAATGTTGCCAGAATAGCAGTAGGGCACATAGTAGTTTTCACGCTTGATTGCATGTTGGGCAGCTTCTGGATCAGTGGGGGGCAGGTTTGGGAAAATGGTGCAGGGTGAGACTGAGGAAGCAGACTGGGGGTGATCCACAGAGGGAGGTGGCCCGAGGGGAGGGGCTCGGCCAGAACCCTCGTAGCAGGAGGCCTGCCCCTGTCTGATGAAGAAAAAATCCATGAAAACTCAAAAAAAAAAAAAAAAAAAAAAAAAAAAAAAATATATATATATATATATATATATATATATATATATATATATATATATATATATATATATATATATATATATCCCTCTTGCACTGCACAATTCTCATTATTATTATTCCAGTTTACCTATCAATCTGACCAGGCACTTCTCCAGACCACGCCTCTGTTGCTTTGGGTGTCAAGCCCAGCCTGTCGGAGGATGATGTGTGACTCTGTGTCTCCTCCATCTCCTCTTCCTTCACCGTGGCGGCTGCACACAGAGGGTTGAGGATGATGTACTTGTATTTTTTCCAATTGCAAGCCTTTGGGTCCGGCATAGCTTTGATATCACCCTGGAAAATAATAAAACAAAACCCAGTGTTTATTTTAAATGTAAAAAATCTCAGTGGTAATATAGACGGGTTTTATTAGTGAAATTTAAACTCACCACAAGGTTTTTGTTGCAGGTGTTGGATTCTGCTGGAGAGCTGGGTTGGCAGCTGGAGCGGGCGGGGCTGTTTGGAGATGGAGTCGGGCTGCCCATTAGGGGCGACTCAGGCTCTCCTTTTAGCTCCTTTGACCCGGGCTGGCAGGTCAGGAAAGCCCCTGGTTTGGGAGAGCCCCCGACCTCCGCTGAGACCCTGCAGGACAAACAAAGGAAGGGCTGTAATGAGCTAAACCTGTCAATAGACAAACTGCAGCAGCAGCACTCAAGTAAACAAAACCCCAATAAAAAGCCACACCCAAGTAAGCACTTCTGCCATTTTAGTGGTTTTCAGTTCCACACATACTCCTCCTACCTTGTTGCCACTGCTGTTTGGAGCGATCTCTGGGGTCCTGGATTGGGCAGGTCCCCTTCTTTGGGGGCTGCAGAGGTGACAGACACCCTGGAGTCCAGCTCCAGATTAGGGTGTCTTGCACTCATATTCTCCCTGCTGAAAGACCAAAAAAAAGTCAGCCACTCAAGTGAAACACATGCAAGATTGCACATTGATATAATCTGTCCAGGGGTTGTGACAACAGATGTTCTTCCCAGTTCCTCACCAGTGGAGCTGCATGAAATCCCGGCAGGTGTCAGCCACATGGTCCATCTGCAGGTAGGCTGCAGCAGTGAGCACACCGGGGACGGTACTGGGTGTCAGGGGGAGGCGGGAGGTGTACATGAAGTCGAGCAGCAGGGAAATGCTGGATGGGTCCAAGGTGTTAGGAAGGGACACGGTCATGAGCTGCTCCCCGCTGCCACCACGTCCTTGGAGCAACACGCGGTGGGAGTACAGCGAGTAGAAGAAGCCACTGAAAGGAGAGAGGGAGAGACAGATTATGCATTTGATCTGAGTTTTCATTTGGATCAGATGCAGTGTTTTAAACAAGGGAGATACCGTGTGGTAGAAATGGTGTAGAAGAAATGGGAAGAAGAAGACAATAGATGTCCCAAGTGGAACAAGAAAAAGTGAAGGGAAAGGAAACCAGAAGGACAAAAAACAGCTATGAGTCAGCCTGAGGAAGAGAGGACAGGACATACTGTACAGAGGATTTTGTCTATAAAAGGAAACCTTTGAAAACTGCACCAATCAGAGTAAACCTGAAAACTCCTCCAAAGGGAATATTTTGTGTAGATGCATTGACCTTTGCACAAACCTGCAGGCCACAAGCACAGCACAGTGCGCCCGTAGGTGCACCCTGCCGACCACCAGGGTGGCGTCGGTCAGGATGTTGCGGTGCCGCAGCTCGTTCAGGTTCAGCAGCACGTCGCTGGAGTGGCGGGTGAACTCCTTCACATATCCGTCACCCGGGGCGGCGGGCCTCATCTCCTGCACCGTTGTGACCTTGTATCCTTCCAATACATCCATCATGCTCATCTGTATCTGTAGAGAATATGTGAATATATATGAAGCAACCAACCAATGCACATACTCTTGAAAGTTTGAATGTATTTTTTTTTTTTATTTGGATGGACCTACCTCTGTGTATTCGATAGAATAAATAGACTGGAGTGTCCCAGACACATGTGTTAGGTGAGACCAGCTCCCTACTCGTACCTGTATGAGGAAAAAATAAGAAATATCCACTCTTTAATATGAATATTTAAGCTTTGAAAAAATCACATTATTGCAGATATCAAGGGAGTTCCAAAATGCAGCAAAGTAGTGATGACTAAAAACTCATGAAGACTTTAAATATTGTGAAAAATGTAAAATTCAACCATTGACCTTTACTTAAAACAGTTTAAATAAAAAGTTATGGAAATGCTCATCTGACAAACTTTTAAGGATTAAACAAGACAGGACAGAATCATTAACATCTCCACTTAAAAACAAACAAATCAATCCAAGCAAGCAGTTTTCAGGCAGCCCATTCAAAATATAAATATACTGAGAAAATTTTCATTTTCATTTTCCAACTCACCCCGACCAGCAGGGACGAGAGCTAACGTGCACCGCGCTGACGTCAAACCCCCGGCTCGGTGTTCAGTCCACAGTCAAAGATGTGGAGCAGTCTCCACTGGCTCTGAGCAGCACTGTGAGGGGAGGCTGAAGGGAGGGGACTCTTTATAATGTCGCGCAGGAAGCCCCGTACAACCAGGGCAGCTCGTTTCCTCTTTCCTCAATGGCCCACGCGTACACTGGAAGCAACGCAGGAAAAGCCCTGGTCCAGGTCCCGGGCTCCAAGTATTTTTAGTGGCCCTATTAGTTTTTCTAAACCCCCATAGCTCTGAGCGAAGTAATGGCAGGAAAGCGCTGTGTGTTTTTGTGCCACGTTGAAAAAATATATATGAGGACCCTTGGGGAGAGGCGGTACGTGCCTGGCTATCCAGAGGTAGGCTTCCCCCACCAACGCTTTCCTACCCTTCACCAGGACAGAGGAAGTGTGTGAGAGGAAGCTGGAAGACCAACTTGTTGTTGGATAACCAAGTTGTGCTCTATATCTGATCAGGGGAGTTTTACTCTTATTTTGTTACATGAGCTCTCAAGAATTTCTTAATTTTTCAGGAAATTATAGAAGAGAAACTGTGTCATTGCTGGTGACCAGTTCTGGTTAGTGAGTGTCCGGAAACTTCTGGCTTGCTGCCTGGTAGCAGAGGCGTTGTGTTATGAGGACCCAAAAGGAAGGAAGTCAAATCGATGGTTCTAGATGGGAGACACCTTCTCTTGGTGGTGAAAAACAACCTTTATCCCGCCCTGATTGAGAGAAACGCAGCCGACAGATGTGCAGGAACTGCCCAGCACACCGCACACACACACACACACACACACACACACATACACACACTTCTGAATGCATCCTGCAAAGCTGCTCAGAGACATGGATGAAAAACGCCTGCGCAGGACATCCGTCAATAATAAAGCAGGCAGGAGACGAGGAGTTGGGGGTGGGGGGCAATGCAGCGAGGGACAAGGGCTTAGAGGTCACGAAGAACTAAAAAACAAGTGGAAAGTCACCTCATCCTCACTGCAGCCGTGGTTTCAACAGTTAATTGAGGCGCCGCAGAAGTGAACTAAGAACTCACTGAACTGTATATCAGACTTCATATCAGTATTTTACAGGAGGAGGTGGGAGGAAGGAGGAGAGGTTAGCTGAGATAAATGCTGTCTGCACAAAAAGATTGCAGGACGAAGCAAGTGGAGAGTTGATTAATAAAGAGAAAATTATTTTTATTTTCACTAAGATTGAGTATTCAGCTATACAGCCAAAGAATAATATGAAAATCTGTATTTCATTTTAATTTGCAACTTGTGTTTTTTCATACAGTAACAGTGTATACCAACGTGTCATCCCAACTCGTTATATACTGACGTGTTGTCAGACCCTTGGGTGTTAATTTTCAGTTGCAGTGAACATGTGCTTAATGTTGTGAATTAAACCTGCTCAGATTTAGGCAACAAAACCACCAGTTAGGTTTAGGAAATAAACAACATGGTGGCTTAAAACAACAATATTTTTACAGTGAAAATGATGCTGAACCTTATGAAAAGGGGATATGAATGAACAGCTGATTGTAATGTGAAAGTTAATGCACAGAGCACAAACAGCGATTTCCCAGATGAAAGAATTGTGTTTGTCAGACAAATCCACCTATTTGTGCCTTGTTGGTCTCTAAACTACGTCAACGTAGCACTTTCTCTGAATGTTTAATAGCGATGTGGATGGGTTTACATTGTAATGAATGGAAAGCCCCTTGCATCTCATACCAATGATAAAGGGTGCCTTGTGCGTTGGTATTGAATATCGACGGCTGTGACAAAGCCTTGGCATCTGACGCCCTGAGAATGAGAACAGTCTGTGTATACTGTTTTTATATTAAAGGTACAGTATGTATAATTTGCTGCCATCTAATGGTGTGGTTGAAGATTGCAGCCAACTGGCTACCCCTGTGTTCAATCCTCCCTTTCCGCGTGCAAAACCACAGTAACGCTGTTGGCCTTGCTCAGAGGCCATCCTTACCATAATAACACTGCTTTAGGAGCAGCGGAAGTCAGATAGCAGCTGGCAGTGCCATGGTTTTACACTCTGCAGCTCTCGTTTTCACAGTTTCACAAGAGAACCACGGTGTCCTTCAGCTAACTTAAAAACGTGGCTCTCTAGAGGGAGTGTTGGTTTGTCTGATCTGGGCTACTGTAGAAAATGGCAGTGCAACATGGTGGACTCCCTTTCCCAGGCGACATTAGCCAGCTCTGACTGGGGGATCCTGAGGCATTCTCAGGCCAGTGTGGAGATATAACTTCTCCACCTAGACCTGGGTCTTCCCTGTGGCCTCCTCCCAGCAGGTTGTGTCTGGAACACCTCCCTAGCGAGGCACCTAGGGGGCATCCTTAACACATGTGAATATTATAGTCAATTTCTGCTAATAGATCCCCTGAAATGTTACACATTGTTCCTTTAATGGGAAGAATAAGTGTCTGTTATTGTAAAGAACAGTAGCTACTAGGAGACACTTCAGTAGGACTTACCAAAACTACATTTGGCATTGGGTGGACCCAGGCATACCTGCATGCAGTTATACCTGCATCTTGTATAATTTGGAGCTGCAACTTGTATGAAAAGCAAGTGTCAGATATGATGAATAACAATCAGACAACATGACCATGTTTAGATATAAATCCTTTGAAAAATAGGAATTGGAAGTCAAGTGTTTGTGTACAGCTTGTGCACGTGTCCTTGTGCTTTTATTTGTTTGGATGGAGCTCTGATCAATTGTGTGCTTTGTAAAAAAACAAAAGGAAAAACCATAAAGGAAAACAACGATTAAGAAAACAGAGAGGGAGATGGAGGTCTCGGCTACTTCCAGGCATTGTGAGAAGAACGGATGGGGGAGGGGGCGGTTGAGGAAAAGTGAGAACATTACTAAACAGGTTTAACCAATAGGCGGAAGCCATTGAGTCCATCCCGTTGGCGAGGCTTGGCAGCGCTCGTGGTGACTTCCTGCGTCTGTCAGTACCCACCAAGCTTGTTATTGATCAAATGGTACTATTCACCATCAAATTGAAGAACATTCTGCAACGAAGAACAAACACATTTGTAAAATTTCAAGAGCAAATGAAATATTTCAACGTCTATTTAACTGCTGTCACTCCTCGTCAAACAGAACAAAGGCGGGGATCCCCCTTCAGTTGTGGCTTCCTGGTTTACTGGACAGAACTACATTGTTTATCTCATAATGTATGGGATGTTGAAGCCATGCTTTGACTTCAAATCCCCCAGTTGGTGCCAAAGTTGGCGATGGCTCCTACAACAATAACAGATCTGCTGTTGAAACCGCCTCTTCCTGTGATTGCTGTGGACATATAAGGGCAAACAAGAGCTACTGGAGCAAGAGGGGGAAGCGGGGATATCCCAGGGAGCAGCATCGGCTGTTCTTCCTCATATTGGCAGAGATAGACAGGGAAATAAAAAATAAATAATGAAGTTATGAAACCCTTCCTTTGAAGACACGCCTTCAGGGAAGCAGTGGGGGGTGACAGGAGAGGGACAGTTGACCCAAATCTCATGAACCACAAAAGAATAAAGCTCCTTGACCTCCATATTCACTGTTTTTACCACTTGCAGGGTGGTAAACAACTGGAAATACAGACATCAAACTCTGTGTGCTCAATGCTTTATCTCCCAAAACCCCAAATAAAATAACTTTAAATATTTACAGTAAACATAACTCAAACTTTGACAGCAGTTATGTAGTGTTCAATAAAAAATAAAGCTCATCATAAGTTGTTACAGCTCACTTATCCTGAGTTTTATGAGGTCAGATCATTGTATGATATTTGTACAAGTGGTATTTTTTGCAAAATGTAAAACTGATACTGTCGAGAACAAACTTCTTCATGAGTATGCATGAATTTGGTAGCCAATGTTCACAGGTTGCCTTTGTTTTCAGTATCAGATTTTACTTTTTTTAAACAGTATATTTATTGGGGGTTTTCGAATTATAACAAACATTATATCCCAAAATTGGGTCAGTCATGGCAGCAAGCACAGTGCACAATCAGATGCCTAGGTAAACAAATATAACAGTAACTGAAACAGAGATAAATATACAGAAGTTACAGAAATGACAGTGTAAAGAAATATTAATGGATGGCTATAATCTTTCTTACATTTATTGATTATCACAAACATATAGTTTCAAAAAATACTAGCTTTCCTTTAGTAATGTATGTTAGTTTTCCCATAGCAGCACATAATGATAGATCCTTGTTCACATTTTACACATTTTACCAACTGTAGTTGTTGCTCTCTTAGCTTGTAAGAGACACAAGTGCATATACATATACACATGTACACACATATTTGTATGTACTGTATATATTGTGTGTGTGTGTGTGTGTGTGTGTATGTGTGTGTGTGTGTATGTCTGTATTTAATTACTATGTAGCTTATTAACATTTTATTTAATGTTTTCTCTAAATAATTATTCACTGTAAAATTATTACTAAGTATATTTAAGTTTTTTTTAAGTAAAAGACAAGGTTCAGACAAGGTTAACTAATACATTTATTGTATATTTACTTGACATATTTTGTTAAGACCTTTTAATTTTTTTTTTATTTTAAGTGGTAGGCCTAAGGATTAGGGGTGTAAGAAAATATAGAAAATATCAAGTATCATGATATAAGTAACATGATATAAATTCAGATGCGATTGTTCTGATAACCCAGATTAGATGATGGTGTGTTTATGGCAGTTTTCCTAAAATTAGATTTTAGAAAATTGTAAGTTATTGCCTTGCATACAGTATCACAATACATGTAATTATAACCTTGTAGCCTGCAAAAGTTCAGTATCTATTCTGCTATATGCACTTATTCACTTCATGTTTTGATGTTTTCTTGTTTTGTCTGAGGTTTTCTCAGTTTTTATACCCTGGTCTTGAAGAAATTATATTTTGTTTCAGCTGTAGTTAGATGTATTTAATCTTATTTCAATAAATGGCAATTCCTTTTACACTGTTTAAACTGTTACAGGATATATTATTATATGCATTTATGTAAATATAATCTGTCTTTTGTTACATTTTGATGCACCCATACAATTGTTTTAATGCTTTTTTGTTTTATTTTGTTTATTCCCTGGTCTTTAAGAAATTGTACTTTATTCCAGTTGTTTTATTTAATCGTATTTATTTATTTATTTTTTTAAGATCTGGTTGAGATTTTTTTTCAACAAACTCCAGCCCTAAAAGCAAAATAAATAAATAAATAATTTTATTTTAAATGCATTTCATTCATGCTAATGGGTATGAGGTTTTACGGTGAAAATTAATAGGCTAGTATTTATAATGTAGTCTAGTTTTGTACTTTTATTTTTCCTAAATTCATGTCACTCACACACACACACACACACACACACACACGCAGCAGCAGTTACGTCACACGTCGGGAATGCAGTGAGGAGCTGCCGCTGCTGCTAAAGGCCTCGGGATCCGCCACAAAGTAGGTTAACGACGCTAAATATTAAAGAAAGTTACCTCGACATGACTTTCGCCGACTTTTGAACGTTTAAACAGAGGACTAGATTGTGTTTGTGCGGCTCATATCGGGCGGTAGGTGTCGGTTATTTCATTGTTTCCTCCTCGGTTGTGTTGAAGTTAGCCTGGAGGCAAGGCACGAGCTCTGCTCGACTTCAAAACAGGCTAGCAAACAAGTAAACAACCCTGTTATTAAAGTTAATTATCGCTAATTATCCTTCATTGTGGCTTGTTATATTACTTAAGTGGTATGTTTTACACATTTATGACGCACAAAGGACGGATTTGGGCGAACATAACTGAGCAGTTATAGTCTATTCATTCGTACGAGACGTTAATTTTGCTGTGCAGAACTTAAACGTTACCGTTAAAAACAGATAATATCAATAATGTGTCTTTAATGCGACGTCTGTTTTTTCCCAATTTTACATTGTTCTTGTTTTGTAGATGAGACTGAAAGGAAGAGGAGAATCACTGTAAAGCTACTGTGAAAGGTAGGAAATGCTAATAGGTTGCTAACGTTTATTAATTTGGGGATATAGTTTTTATCTTATTTCCCCACCAATGTTGACTTAAATCATGTTTTCTTCCTGTTATTTTGTTCATGTAACTAGCCCATATCGCTACATTAAGCTACATGGTGTCAAGCTAACCAGCACCGTGCCTTCAAAATAAAAGCGTGACAATGCCATAACTGTTACAGTATAACAAAAGCGTGTATATATGAGTAAGTTACGATAGTGTGAATTAAGATTGTATTTGCTACCAAACATTTCAGCTGGGCTGGCTTTATTTTCAATTAGTTCTCTGTGCTGCTAATGAAACGTTAAATGTTGGGCATTTTATTTTGAATATTAAAAACACCGGATGTCGTCGGTGTTCATTTCCGATTGCTTGACTCGTGTGACTGTCATCAACTTTGACATTTCAAGAGCTGCTACGCCTCCCTTGTATCCAGAAAGAGGTCCAGCCGAGATGATGCTGGACAAATTCACGAGTTTTGTGTTTTTAAATGACATTAAAGACAATTGGCTTTAAAGAACTCTGTGATAAACCAGTTGAGATTAATTTCCTGGCCCAGCCATCCTCGGATTTGAGTGTGTGCTCATCCGGATTCGGAGGCTTAAATCAAGTTGAGGTGGTGGTCACTCTTACCTCCACGTGGTCACTGTGTAATGTCAGTCAAGCCCATGCTGCTACTGCATGGTTTAATGGTAACTATAGATCGAAATAAAAGAATAAAATTCAAAAACAAACTAAAAGGCTTAAATTCAAGCATAATATTTCTGTGTCTGCATCATTTTCTCATCCATCATTATAATCCTCTTACCAACAAGGATTTATGATGGCCACACGACCCGCATGCAATCAGTCTGAGTGGGCTGTTAATTTTTCCACTCTGACAATACTGATTTGTTTTGGCTTGTACTTGTGTTTGCAGTCCATTTAGCCATTGTGTCCATCACACAGTGGCTATCCAAAAAGGATATAACAGCACATGCTTAAGCTTGCTTCTTTTGTGCATGGAGAATTGATGATTCAATATCATTTTTATCAACCATTTACATAACATGGTAAATATAATGCCAGATGTCCACCAGAGGTTACCAGTACACAAAGGGACGTCCTAAAATGTCTTTCTTAGTCATTAGTATTGAATGGTGGAAGAATGTTTACTTCAGGAAAAAATCCTACTAAAGTAAAAGTACATGGGTATTAGCAGCAAAATTTGATTAAAGTAATAGTACTGGTTTGTTTGTTTGTTTTGGACTTTGGACACTGCACACATTGTAAAACAGATGCCAAAAAAGATTGGAAACCACCAGTTTAATCTTAAGCAATGTGTTATCGTGTCAAATCGAGAGTACATTTCCCTTTGAGATTTGGTGGAGTTGAAGTATAAAGTACAATAAAAGGGAAATACTCAAGTTAAGTATAAGTATCTCAGAATTGTATTTAAGTACAGTACTTGAGTAAATGTCCTGAGTTACTTCCCACCATTAGTAGTATTTGATTTAGAAAGATATATCAGTAATTATCTGTCAAAAATGGACTAATCAGCACTAACTTGTTTGGATAAAAGCTCTAACCTCTATGCTTCCTATCTTTAAGGATCTTATTTTCCTTGTTAGGAAATTTGACACTTTCTACACATCCCTGTCATGTATATCAATGTATTTCCTTAAAGATCTTAATGAAGCCCCTCAGGTGCAAGTCAGCACTTTGTCGGCTCAGCTGCGTGCTGCAGCGTTGTTATTTATTCCACAGAGGACACATAATATATTGTTATGAGCCAGGTGTTCGCGTGTATACAGACACATATCATTACACAATATTTCCTGCCCTGTGTTTGTCCCCTCGTCTTTTGGAAATCAATGATACCAGTGTGTAAACACCCAAAGACAATAACCATTGTGGCGGATAACAGGCGACAGGGCAACCACAGATTTGCACCTGTTTGTGTGTCTGTGTACAAGTTTGTTGTGTGCTGGAGAGCTTTTTGCATGAGTGTTTGTCTCAAAGTGCACAAACACACATTTTAGAGCAATTTGCGAGTGCTGGAAATCCCCGAGCCTCTCAGAATGGCTGCTCTCTTCCTGCTCCCCAACTAGAAGCCTATTGTTCAATGTGTGTGTCCGCGTTGCCATAGGAAACAAAGCCTGAAGCATCCCTTTGTTTCCATTGGTTACATATGACATACAGTAAATACACACAGAGTAGTCACAGCTGTACTCACGCAATTTGTGGATAAAAGATGAAAATCATGCATACTCTCAACTGATATTAGCTGTCATATTACATTATAAACTTAATTAATAGAGCAACATGACAGAAACATTTTCCTCTCTCTTTTAGATCTCAGAAGCCTGTCATGTCCGGACCCACCTGGCTTCCACCGAGGACTCTGGATAGCCCCGAGCGAGCCGTCCCCCAGATGTCTCACTCTGCCGGGTCAGCAATCTACCGAGCCCCCAACAAGAAAGGGCCGTCTGACTTCCGGCCAAAATATGGCCCCTATGACCAGAATGGAGGTGGAGGTGGAGGAGGAGGAGGAGGAGGAGGAGGAGGAGGAGGAGGAGGGATGTCCAACAGATACATGGCAACTGGACCCACAGGTAAGACCACTAGCCATGACACATGCTGAAATCACTTATCAGATGTAAATAAATACATCAATAGCATAACTTTATTTACTTTCTAAATTTTCTACAGGTCTGAATTAAAATGTGTGCAGCTTTTGGTAGGATTTAGTTTACCTTATCCAAACTGGACATCTATTAACTCAAAAGTTTCCTCACAGTTATAGTTAGTAAGTAAATTAATTTTGAACACAGTCCATCTTCCACATTACAGCTATAAAGCATCTGAGGCACAGACTGTGCCTTAAACACATCAAAATTAAAGCATCCTCCTATGCAGTTTAAGGAAAAGCCTGTATCTAAGATTGTGATATAATGCATAATAGAACAAAAAGTGAATTTCATTTAAGGTTTTTCCCCCTTATTTCCAACCCCTCAATATGTCCAGTCACATTAAGGAAATACCTATCTTCCTAAATTGTGTGCATCTTTTTTTAAAGAATTTAGTCAAGTTTTTGTTCTCTAATCTAAAGGTGGGCCCATTCATCATTCATCGAGCGATCATTATTACTCCCCTCCCCACGGTCCCAAAGAAGACCGCAACTGGAGCCCTCACGTGGACAGCTACGAGCTGATGGTGGGTGCATTTTTCTGTGGCTTTGCTGATTAATAAAAAAAAAAAAAAAAAACTACATTTCAGTTCTTATATTTGGACCTCTGGCTTTGAAGAAATCTGGAAGATATCACCTTCCAAACAGTGGATGGATCCCAGGAAAAGAGATGTCTTGATTAAATGCACACAGTCCTTATGTATGTATGTGTGTATGTATGTATGTATGTATGTACTAACATGTTTCATGTCATGCTGTTCTGTTGTTAGCACCGCGGCCCTGAAAAGCCAGCAAGCTATCACTCCAAAATTGACGCTGATATTGACTCCCTCACCAGTATGCTCGCTGATCTGGACAGCCACCCACAGGACTCCAGCACACAAGTAGGACAGTATAGTTTATTGTTAATAAATGGAAACTTAAATGTGCAAATTCCACCATTGGTACTTAATTATATACTTTTTCTGCTTCCCACAGCTGTACGACAATGTGCCTTACAACAAGTACCTCTCAGGGGATCACTACAAGCCTGCGCACCAGAGTGCAGCCCCTCCTCAGGGTCGGCCATCCATAGGCTACCCCCCTCATCCCCATAGCCAGTACCACCCAGCTCCCCGCTACCCCAGTGAGCACCAGTCGCCCCAGTACTCCACCTCCCACCAGCAGGACTATTACTCCTCTTCAACCCCTAAGCCGTACCCTCAGCCCGTCCCGGCCTCCTACACCACAGCCTCCACTCCCACTGGGCCCAGGTTTAGCGTCCAGGTCAAGACAGCACAGCCCGTCACCTACTCCCAGACAGGGAGGCAGGCTGAGCAGGCCTACACACCACCTCCTCCCCGCCAGCAATTGTCACGCCCCCCTACCCAGACTCAGACGAGTCCGCAGGGCTGGTACCCTCCACATCCCGGCTCACAAGCTCAGGAGATGCATTCTGAGGTGGTGTACAAGGGGGGCAGCTCAGGACCTGGAGGAAGGGTGAACCAGGTTCCACTGTCCAAGAGAGGGATGGAAAATAATCAAACAGGGTCAGGGGCGGCACCAAGTCCTGCTTATCAGTCCAGCAAGGTAGGGATACATATCAATATCTCTAATTTGAAATGAATTGTGAGTTTTAAATGAATTGAAAAGCCATGTGAGTATTTATTTTACTAAATAAAAAGCAAGCACACCAATATCAATATAAGGGCTAATGAACTTAATGTTTATCACACTTAAGCATTAATAAATATAATATAAAAATAATAAAAAAAAAAAACAAACAAACGGCACAAACATGAGAGAGACAAATATTTGATAAAGAGTAAAAAAAAAAATCTGAATTTGATCAAAACTATGTACATATGCAGCCCTAAATATTCTAAATATTAAATCAACCTTGGCGTTAAAAGACTTGGTTATTCTTCCAACAGGGGATAGCAACATCCAGGCCTGAGGAAGAGTTGGATCGACTCACCAAGAAGTTGGTATATGATATGAACCACCCCCCCGTAGAGGACTATTTTGGTACAGTCACTACTCGTTGTATCAGTGACTTATAACACAGCAAAGCCTGTATTCTGGCATTTAAAATGAACCGACGTCTAACACTTTAACTTACAGGCCGCTGTGCCCGCTGTGGTGACAATGTGGTCGGCGATGGAAGCGGCTGTATCGCCATGGAGCAGGTGTTCCACGTGGAGTGTTTCACATGCATCACCTGCCACGCCCGTCTCCGAGGGCAACCCTTCTACGCCCTCGACAAGAAGAGTTACTGTGAGAGTTGTTACATTGTAAGTAAAGCATCAGCGCCTCACTCCGTAGCTTTTATAGATATATAGTTATATATTCTATCCTGGTTTATTGTACTTTTTCTGCCCTAGTCTAATCCACACACCTGTTTCTTCTGCTCTTGTCAGAGTACATTAGAGCGCTGTTCAAAGTGCTCCAAGCCCATCCTGGACCGCATCCTTCGGGCCATGGGGAAGGCCTACCACCCTCGCTGCTTCACATGTGTGGTTTGTAACTGCTGCTTGGACGGGGTGCCTTTCACCGTGGACGCAACCTCTCAGATACACTGCATAGATGACTTTCATAGGTATGAAGACGTTCAAACGCCATAATACTCTTCCTGATTGTCTTTAAGTGACAGACATGTCCACTAACTGTAAATGCTGATGCCTTTTCTCCCAAACAGGAAGTACGCTCCTCGCTGTTCAGTTTGTGGTGAGCCCATCATGCCCGAGCAGGGCCAGGAGGAGACGGTGAGGATAGTGGCTCTGGACCGCAGCTTCCATGTTAACTGTTACATCTGTGAGGTGAGTAAAATGGACAAGATTGTTCAACACAACATACCAGGAATATCACGACTCAGGAGGATTTAAATCTTATTATTTGAAGACTAAAGGACTGAAAAAGCATTAAATATGTAACACCTATGTGCAATTATTTTTATTAAAGGCTATAGTTTTAACACAGGTAGGAGATTTTATCTGTCATAAAAGGCAAAATCACATCTTCATTACTGCAGTTAAACATTGACCTTTGAACTATTGAGGTACTTAAAATGTTAATAAGCTTCAAATTTATGCAACATGTATGTAGAAGTCCCAAACTTGCAGAAACATCACCATATTCTCAGTTATAAATGTCAAATCTTTTTATAATTGATTTTTTAAATTATTTTATTTCCCTCTACTTTTATTTTTACTTGTGATATATATATATATATATATATATATATATATATATATATATATATATATATATATATATATATATTAAAAATATTGTTTTTATGCTAATAAAAAATGATCCATCAAGTGTTACAGATGCATGTAAATGCTGATGATATGCTGTTATAGTAAATATAATCCCCAGTATTAAAAAATATAAATTTGATCACAGAAATTTTTTTTTACCATATTCTCTAAAGTAAATCTAAAGTGGTTTAGAGTGCCCCAAATTCTCTTTGTTTCTTACCTTTGACATATATTAATTGGATGAGTCCACATGAGTGTTTATCTGAAGTGTCTGTTTTCGTCAGGAATGTGGCCTCCTGCTGTCCTCTGAAGGCGAGGGTCGAGGCTGTTACCCGCTGGACGGCCACATTTTGTGTAAGAGCTGCAGCGCTTGTCGCATCCAGGACCTCTCGGCCAAAATCTCCACTGACTGCTAACAAACCGCTTGCCTCCGCTCAGCACTCTCACTCTCGCCAATCCACGGAAAGTCGACATATTACGCATTATTGATGTCCCTGCTTTGCTCAGACTCCAGGGCTGCTTTTTCTTTTCTAGTTTTCCCCCTTGGTCACTCTGACATAAATGTTGTTATAGCTCCCTCTGTTGGTATGCAGCTGTAACTTAATTTGAACATTTTCCGAGTCCTGATGCAGCAACCACCTCACTAGTTTCCTTTCATTCAGATGTCCTACTACATTTCTTTCTTTTTTTGGTACACAGCTGCCCCATTTTCCATGTATAATTCAGTGTTACTATGACAGTGGCCTGACCTGCAGGCAGCTTGGGCTCCACTTATCATTTATCGGTACTGCTCAACTATTAGCTCGCACATTATTATCACTGTCAAAGACAATGAAAGTATGGAAGGATGTCATAGATTTAGAACTAAAAGAGAAGCGGCATAAATGCTAATTAGGCTAAATCCGTCTAAACGATGGGACCTGTACATTTGTAAAACACTAAAGTGCAGAACTGCCTCAAAAGAAGCTTATTAAAAGCACATAATGCAACAACTGTGACTGTACATAACGGGCTGGTTTTGGTTTGACAATGAAACTGTTCTCAACTGTTTTGGAAAGCATGTAGCCTTTAGTGCAGTGAATCTTTGCAGAGAAGTAGCCTCATAGCAGGAGAAATGTAGACAAAAGGAATGTGTAGTTAACCTTACAACCTTTTTTTTTCTTTAGCTTTAAGTAAATGCTAGTACAACATTTGCTAGAACAAATCTACAAATCTCTCATACATCTCAACATTACAAGATCATTTTGTTTAGGGAGGGATAGTCTGGGTGTTTTGAAGTGGGGTTGTGTGAGGTGCTTATCTGTAGTCAGTGTTTTACCTGCAGCAGATGATTGTTGGTGCGCCCCCAGTTATGTACTGCTGTGGACAGTACCGACAGCAAAACGTATTCTAGCCGCCTAAAAACGTCAGTATCAGTTTAAGTGTATGCTATATTTAGAGTATTTTCACTGGTTTACTTTGCTTTGAGGCAGTTATACAGTCTATGTTTCTGAAGCAGAATTAAAGTCGTTATCTGTGCTCTCAACAAGCAACCAGACTCCACTGGAACAAAAATGAAATTTTACCTCACAGAACACAGGGGTTGTTAGTGTACAGCTGCCTCGATTGGTTAGTCTGATGGTGCTATTGTGTATTTGGTGAATTTGAACTAACCAAAGTCACATAGTAACACAAATAAACTAACCAAGTGTGGCAGCGGTAGACCAACAATCCCTGTGTTCTGTGTCATAAAATTACTGTTTTTTTCAATGGAGTCCGGTGGCTTTGGCAAGAGCACAGATGGATACAACGGCTTCAATTCACCACTGAAAGTCTGACGAGAAGATGAAGCAATGAAAATATTCACTTATATATATATGCACTGACTATGGATCAGAACCTCATACAACACAACCCTTCTTCAAATCATCCTAAGTATCACTTTTAAATCAGAGCTCATAACAGGATTGTTGCCATTTTTGTATAATCATCCAGAGTAACATTTTTGAATGTCTAAGAAACATAATCTTGCTTTGGTTTGTTTAACGTTTGTTGTTGGTTGATACTTGACTGTTACATTGAAGATGATGGTGCAATGAAGTCAAATGCTTTCTGTCTTCTGTCTTAGGAAAACAGGGTGTCGGCCACTTTGTGGCTTGAAAACATCCTCTTGTGTGAAGTTTGAGCCTCATGTGAAGAGTTGTACAAGTCTCATTTGGTGGAAATATGAAACTAAAATTATACTCTGTTTACGAGTAGGTAAATTAATTTACTTGTCAAATACTGGTTATTCTACATTACACAAAATTAGAGTGGAATTTTATGTGATGTATTTCTCCCCCCCCCCCCCCCCCCCCCCCCCCCCCCCCAAAAAAAAAAAAAAAAGATTGTGATTTTGAAACTCTTCACTTGCGGATTTGATGTTTATTCATCGTTGCACTCATGTGGGCCGAGTTGTCATTCTGAGACTTTGGAGCTACAGTATTTGTTATGATTGTGTTTAACCTCCGTCTTTCCGTCCTGATTTTGTATTTGTGTAACTTTTAAGGGCTAGAAATTTAAAAGCCTTATCTCAAGGATGTCATTCAGTTTCATAATAATGCTTTTTGAAACTTGTCTGAGTGTTTCTGTTTTTTTTTTTTTTGATCATGCTAAAACAGTTCAGCTTTTGTTAATTTATTTACTGTATTAATCTGCTTTTCATCATCAAGGATTTCATTCATGCACAGTCAGAAGTGTCATTTTTAAAATCCCGACCTATGCCAACTCTTGTGTCATACTCCTTGAATCACATTTTGTTTTTGTTACACCGTCATCCATTTATCATCCTTACTGTGTGTTCAGTTTGAAATGCTGTGAATTGGAGCTTGTAGATCAAAGCCTGCGGTACAGCAGAAGACCTCCGTCCACTGATGAGGTCACACCGAGAAGAAGGAGGCCATTTTGTACTGAAGTAACAGGTTGTTGAAGTAGAAATGGCAGTTAGTTACATTAATGGGAGAGCATGTTGAACACATGCATGGATTTTCTCCCAACGCAGATGGTAGTAACATAATTGATCATTAAAATGTCAACAAGTCGGTCGGTTTGTTTGTCACGCTGTATTTAAACATATGTAAAAAAAATTTGATGGGGCAATGCACCAGTTACAATTTTGGGAAATGTAGGATCCTGTGTTTTGGGAGGTTTGACCCATACTTAAGAATCAGGGTACCCTGCTGCTTCAATTCTGATGATTCTTGTTTAAATCTGTTTCTTATGATGATGATTTGTAACACAAAACTACGCGAATACCCCTTTAAGTTGGGAAAAATGTGGCAATGCACCAATTTCACATGTCTAGTTTGGTTTACTAGTGTAAAAAACTAGTACAAGCTTTCAACAAAAAGCCTGTGTTAAAAATTAGGTTGTGAAGTTTGAAAGACCAGATCACCACACATGAAGAAGATATGCAATTAAGTTGCATTATGGGAAATGTAAGATCTAGTGTTTTAGGAGGTTTGACCTATAATTGAGCCTCAAAGTCAGGATATCTCAGACCCTGCTGCTTCAACGCTGATTATTATTGTTTAGATTGTATTTCTTTTAAGTCTACAAACTTTATGTGCAGCACAAAATCATTGGAATACCCCTTTAACACAGAAATAAAGATAATTTAAGATATAGCCGGAGAAACATACTTTTTTAAATCATAAAATTTAATTTTAACCAGTGTACATCCCTGCCAAACATTTTTACATTTGCCAGAACACCTTGGCATCTTATGATAAATGATCCAGTTACAACAAAGTGACATTCTAAACATGGATTGATTTATCCTTAAAAAGTACATTTAAAAACAAACATACTCCAGCTGTTTTCCCGTGTTAACATGAGGTGAACGTCTTCCAAAAGAAGCTGCGGCAGCCTGCCTTCCGCTCTCTTTGGCTGAGGGGAAGATGTCGCCGATGCATCACCTCCTCCCTGACTCCCTCCTGCTCCAGCTCGGGGAGCATCTCATCTGCTCTCGCCGCCATCAGTTCAGACACAAACGTCAACAGTAGCAAGTGAGCGAGATCCTGAAGAAGGACAGAAAGGGAGCTAAAAAAGCACTTAAGACATTTGCAAATTTGTTCCCCATGCAAGAAGCCAGCTGTTTAAATGCAATAGCTCAGCTTCCCTAATTCCAGCCATTCTTTGCAATATTAAACATACAAGTCCCTCACCTTGTTGCTTGAGAGGTCTGCTCTCAGTGTCAGCATGTCTCTGTGTGGAGCGCTGTTGACCTGCACCAGGAACACAGAGGAAAACAAGGCCACAAGAAGCACCTCAGAGCGAAGCATCTCCATCTCAAACAGCAAACACAAGAACTCTTATATTGTCTTCTCAATACTGATGATGTGTGTGACGGAGGAAGAGACGAATGTTTGAGGAGGATGTGTTGAGCTGATAAATAGGCCTCTTCATCTTCTGATCCTCCTCATCCTCAAGCCTACAAAAGGATGTGATTGGTAGAAAAGAATGGATGGTGAGGGAATGAGGAGGCGTGTGGTGAACAGAAGTGTCACCGGACAGGATAAGGTCATCATTAGCCACGACGACATGGACTAAACACATCCACTAAACCTCCAGGATGTGACTTTTGGGTTGATTAGTGTCTTAATAACTTTACATGTGGACTATCAAATATCAAACTTAATGGTAATATATTACAACACCACCTTTGTAGGTGTCCTTGAACACAACGTGAGGCCTGCATGCTGTGCTATGTTGTTAATGACACAATGTGACTCAAATGTTAATGAGGCTGCTAACCATCACTTTGAGTCAGTGGAAAATAAACACAGAGAACATGTAAATGTCAAACTGCAAGCAAAGTGCTTGGTGTAAGTGTTTGAAAGAGGGACATCACATCATTTACATCTTGTTTCTTTTTGCTGAAGAACATGTCAGTAGTGGAGTCAAACAATAGCTAACCAATGACGAAGTATCATTTTCACGTCTCATTCTTTAAATACACAGTGACCTTTCCTCCACCATAGGACTCTCACTGATTACTCAGTGTGTAATCGTGACAGAACTTGACTTTAAGTAACATTTTATGCATTGTGAGGAGGATGTCGTGACTGCAGGCGTCCAGCTGTGCTGCTGCGGACAGCGACAGAGGGGACCAACGATCAGCACACCTCCACCGCCTCTGTTGCTGCATAATAAAAATAGTGTCAATGTGCCAGCAGTTTGTCAGAGTTAATTAAACATCTTCACCTAATGGCTAACAAGCAACAATCCTTCCTGCTGATTTGCACATCACTCTATAGCAGTCTTCATTATTTTCAGTATTTTATTCTACATGCCAAGTTGGTGAGTCAAACATTTCAGCAAGTACTATTCCCATCTGAACAGACTGATTATATTAGAATAACATCTTGGCAGCACACGTCAAAATTTCATACAAGGGAAAGATTGTTTTCTGTTGAATCAGGTGACAGGTGAGATTATCTATACTCCTCTTTGCCTTTTTCCTGTTCAGTTTGTTTTGTGTTTATCAGTGGCCATGTCACTTACTTATAAAATGCCAAAGGATGCATTGTATTCACACCCAACTGTTCCTGAGCAATGACTGTGAAAGCAGTAATATTGCTGTATATTAGGATAAAAAGATATTCTCATGTTGTGTAGCTAATTTGTTTGGATGTTTTTGAAAAAAAAAAACTGAGACCCTGCGGTTTATTGACTAACAGATCATTTATTATTTATCTGGTCTGCTGGATTAATGAGGATTATTCACACTGAATCAGAGGGCTGCACAGTAGCCAGCCGGCATTTTATGAAGAGAGTTAAGAGGAATGAATGAGGCACACACAGTAAAATTGGACGAATGATTTGGAAGGGATAAATGTGTTGATTTAGCAGCGGAGAAGCAGACAAAATTGCCTCTGTAGTTCAAGCAATAATGATCCTTTAGTAAACAGAGCAATAGTACACTGAAAATACTCCATTACAAGTTAAAGTCACACACTCAAGGCATTATTCATATGAAAATATTATCAGCAAAACTGTCAGTGTTCTACTATTATATATGTTGTTTCTGGATGATTACTGTTGCATTAATACATTGCATTTTACTTCTGCAGACGTTTAAGATTGTACTAATTTTAACTCCTTTATATAAGCCTACTGTTGGGTAATGTAATCTATGCATTATAATCTATAAAATCATAATATGTTAAGCATTGCAGTCCAGCAAATCCAAAAGGGTTTTTAAATAGTTTTGTATAATAATATAATAATTTGTCTTGGGCTAACACTTACAGGTTAAAAGGTACAGCATGTGTATGTAAAGGCTTTTAATTCAATTTTTAAAAAGATAAATAACACAAATATTTACTCAAAATACTGTATATCTTTTTTGTACAGTAAAATAGTGAAAAAGTTGGGCAGTTAATAGGCAAAAATTATATATATTTACTGTATTTGAAACCACTTCAAACCAACACATTCATCTGACCATTTAACTAAAAACTGCTGACAATGTAGATTATTTTCATCCTACTTCTTTTTGGTTTGATTTACAGAAGCACTTCTCAAAACATTTTGAAAAAGATATACTAGTAAAGACTGACATTATACTCATGTTTAACAGTCCCAGTTTTTCGGCAGAAGAGATTTATATAATATATTTTATTATTATCTTATTAAAATATTATACACGTAAATTGATGTGGCTTAAAAGAATATCCCCCTAATTAGCAAAATCTATCAGACTGTTTAAACATTTTAGATAAATTCAACTCAAAGCTCAAAAATTTGTTTTTGTTCTTATTCATCTTTTCCTTTCCTTACATTTTATTTGTTGTATATTTTATTTTATATCATCTTTATACTGTAAAATATATTTGCAGAATTGAAATGAAAAATTTGAACATGTTCGTGAATCTACTGTATTTAAAGTATTTTTAAAATGTGGACAGTTAATTAGTGTATTTACATTTTACATCATGAAGAAGAAGAAGAAGAAGAAGACGACGACGACGACGAAGAAGAAGAAGAAGACGACGACGAAGAAGAAGAAGAAGACGACGACGAAGAAGAACACGAAGACGAAGAAGAAGAAAAAGAAGAAGAAGAAGACGACGACGACGATGAAGGAGAAGAAGAAGAAGAAGAAGAAGAAGACGACGACGACGAAGAAGAAGACGAAGAAGACGAAGAAGACGACGAAGAAGAAGAAGCAGCAGCCATGGTTGTCCACTGGGTGTCGCGGTAAGACTACATTTTTATTCAGCGCCTCAGTCACGTCATTCAATTTTTTATTTTTCTATTTTATTTATTCTTTACGTAAATGCCTCGTGAAATATCCTTGTGATTTTTTGTTAATTAATTTTGTTAATTGATAATAGTTAATTATAGGCCAAAGAAAACGGAAGTTGTGGCCTAATTAGCTTCTCAAGTAGCTTCACAGGTGAGTCTGTCAAAATAGCGACATGTCCGAAGGTAAACACGACTGACAGCTTTCAAACTGAGACGTAGAGCTAACGTTAGCTAGCTTACATCACCTCAGTCTGCATTTGCACCTAAAAAAATGAAAACATGTTTCCGTATTTGTGTGGGTATGTTAACAGAGAGAGGTAACGGCATGTTTTAAAGTGTAAACTCTAAAGCCTCACGCACAGACTTGTGTTATTGTATTGTTTCAGTACAGTGTTGCTGCTCGCCTCATATTTCTGCGCCACCAGTCCAGTACCAACAGGTAAGACCAGTTTAGTATCATTGAGTGGTAACATGAGTTAAAATATGTTACCTGTGTCTTATTATATAACAGTAGACTCTGGGGGGTCCTTCAGGAGACTCCTGGGGCCTCCAGGCAAAGAGTGGATATTACTTTCTGCCATGCTAATAAAACGTTATTCTTTCAGTTCAATATATTTCTTCCCCATGTACAGATTAAATGTCTGTCTGTTTATATGTCAGGGGAAATACCTTTATCACTGTTTAGAGAGCTCCTGTCTGAAATGATATACAGGATACAGTTTGCGACAGTGCTGTATTATCTGTATTGTCTTATAAGACCAGAATTTCTTTTTACCATATGCATGTCTAGAGCATGGTGATGTGGCTGTAATAAGTATATTTTTGGGATCAAATTTTATAATGAGGTAAATTGTGGAAAATCACCTATTAAGTAATCAAAGTTATGGTCAAATCAATGAATTATGTCCAGGGTACACTGACACATCTGAATCACCTAATCTCAGTTTAATGCATCTTCACATTCAATCAGCCCTTTAAAGATACATTTGTTTTGAAATTAGTTGCGCATTGATGTACAGTCTTATTTTCAGGGATGTTTCAGACCAAATGTCTTGAGCGTCACTTTTGGCTTTCTGTCAAGTCCAGCTTCCTCGACCCGATGACCCGTTTTCACTTTGAAGGTGTGTTTTTTTTTATCCTCTGTGAGAAAATCAGTACCAGAGGAGCTCTTAGGAGATGGTTACTTTCTGCTTAATTAACCACACCTGTTGATCTTTGACTGTAAATCACCAGATCAGCGTGGAATCCACTTATTGTCTGATCAGGAGGCCACACTCTGTGGTTACACGGTCCGAATCAGTGATGTTGGAGACCTGGTGTTTCGTGCCTCCTTCCTGGCCTGTCATGTCCACAGCAAGGTAGATTTTTCTACAATTTTTTATGCTTTGATATATTGCATTCTCGATAACTTCTGTGTGTTTACTCCGCAGAGAGGCACAGACTATTACCTGCGTCTTTGGTTTGTCAACCGGCAGGCTTATGGGAAGGTGGCGGCGTATCCCTTCCAGCTCCACTGCTCACTCGGCGGGCAGTGGAGCACCAGAGAGATCGTCTGTGAGGAAAACTACATGGAGGTGAATTACTATCCTGCAGAGTTATGTCATCACATTCACACTTACGGTGGAGGTATCAGCCGGAGGCCTGCTTAGGCCGGAGTCCTAGCAGGAGTTTTATTTTGCAGGGTAACTTTTCCAAACACTTGTTAGGGCTGAGGACGATTTAAGCAACATGTCAAGGTACATCAAGCCTCATCTCTTCCTTTCTAGGTGTCCATCCTGCAGCGTATCCTGCCAATTACATTCAAAAATGAGAAAAAGGTTAGTAAATGATTTGTCCCAGAGATGTATTTGTTTTTATGACTTTGCATATTTATTGTACAAATTATAATGCAAAATTCCAAGTTTAAGAGTTACAAAACATTGCTGACTGTGTGCAGGGTGAATATCTGCCTTTAAATAGTGTTTTGCTCTATGACATCATGACCAAGTTGATTAGACCAGCAGATCCCAACCTGAGGTCCGGGCCCCCCTTAGGAGGATGCCAAAGGTCACAGAGGGTTCAACAGGATTTGTCTGCTCTGAGGTTGTCAAAATTAGATTTGCACATATATAACTAAAATCATAATAACACACTTACTAGGTAATTTCTACAAACGTCTGTATGTAAATCTAATGAAAAAGTAAATAGCCCACATTCTATTTAAACCCGACATTTATGTGCAGTTGCAATTAAAGATCCGGCTCCACTAGTTAGTATTATACTCCAGTGGTGGCTGTGCAGGATTGTTTCCGATTTGGGTGATCCTGACATTTCCAATAACTCCAGAGAGTCCAAAAGTCAAAATCAATCAACAAAAGGTCGATGTAATCATTTTCAAAATTCACAGCATGTTTTTAATCTAACAAAATATTCTGGTTCAATCTATATTTGTTGGTGGATGTCTGGCAAACATTTTCACTGTGGTTAAAAACATAAATTACATTTATTCTACCATAAAACATCTATTTTGGCCCTAACACTATTGTGGTGAGGATTTTGGTCAAGGGGTTGTAATTTTTTAAGGATGATGCTCAGCTTTTCTTAAATGCTGGCTTGAAGGAAAATAACTTGGGAACCACTGATTTAGACTCTTCTTTGTCGCTCAGCAGGGAGCTGATGAGGCAGACGTGGCTGTGATGTTCCACAGAGATGACCAGCCGCCAGAGGAAGCCAGAGTCTTGTCCCTGATGGAGGCTACTGCTCTGGGCTACCACATCTCACTGCATGGCTCTCACCTCCTCCTCCGCTGTCCCTACTCCTCCCCTCTCTCATACTTTGTCAGGGTACGCAGAGATGATATTATTTACTTTACTGATAAGGCCTGCATATCCAATTTGATATCCATGCTTTTTTTATTTCTCTGGATGCGTTTGTGGGTGTTTTTCCCAGGAGAGGGGAGTAGATTTAGAGATCGTCAGAGCAACCATCCTCTGCCGACTCCTGAGAGGCTTTCTAGCTGTTGACACCACTGTTGCCTGTGCTCTGAGTTAGTACAATTATAAGTATTACATTATTGTGCAACTGTAAAATACCAGAGTGAAATGTCTGTCCCTGTCTCCCCCCCAGATGAGGCTTCAGCAGATGGGTCTGACCTGGTGTGGACTGTCCCTTTTAGTCTGTCTGCATTAGTCCATGGTCAGTTCAGGGACAGAGGCATGAGGATCGGAGTGGACGGCCGAGCTCTCAGTGAGTCTGAAAATAAAGAGAGGGGATACAAGATTGGCCTGCAGGAAGGGACAGTGGAGGTCAGGATCCCTTTTGGAGCCCATGGTGGACACATTAAGGTATACAAATAAGATGTCCTTGTGGTCCATTGAATATGAAATCTGAGGAGCATCTGGAGGAAATTTCTTCAAATTTGGTGCAAAAAGCCAGTTGGACTCAATGATGAACTGATTTGATTTTGAAAGTCAAAGGTCAAGGTTACTGTGACTTCACAAAACACATTTTTGACCATAACACAATAATTCATATGCTAATTATGAAAATTTAAAATGATAAAATGATGACGTAATGACATTTTGGACAGACATGGATATAAACTGCATCCATACAACTTGGCTGGTTGGCAGAGGCATACAACCAAGAGGTGCTAATTCTAGTTGTGAAATATTCAAATTCATTGAAATCGATTGAACATCTGCAAAAATAACAGCAAAGTGTTCTGAGTGACTGATGTGGGTTTATGTTTTGCTGTAATTTTTCCAGAGTGGAGTTGTGAGAGGACAGTACAGCCAGTCCATGTCAGTGGATCTGTTCTTCATGAGTCAGTGGGAGGACGAGCGCTGGCCTCTCACACAGCATCGCTCCTTCAGGCTCGTCCAGACTCCTCTCATCCCACAAATTCCCGTCTTCACCAACAGTAAGGCTGTATATCATCATATCAATGTCAGACAAATGCTCTTTTTAATATTGGGATATTAGTAACTAATTGTTTAAGCTGTCTCCAAAACATGAAATTAATTAAAAAATAATCACACTACTGTCACTTTACCTTGCAATTTTCGTCTCCATATCTGTATATTTTTTATTCTTATTCTTTTCTGGTTTTAGATATAGTGTAAATTTTATTTTGGATCTGTCATTTCAAGAGCCATCCATCCATCCATCCATCGTCAACCGCTTATCCCGTTAGGGGTCGCGGGGGGGCTGGAGCCGATCCCAGCTGGCATAGGGCGAAGGCAGGGTACACCCTGGACAGGTCGCCAGTCCATCGCAGGGCACATAGAGACAGACAACATAGAGACAAACAACCATTCACACTCACATCCACACCTACGGGCAATTTAGAGTAATCAATTAACCTAAACAGCATGTCTTTGGACGGTGGGAGGAAGCCGGAGTACCCGGAGAAAACCCACGCTTACACGGGGAGAACATGCAAACTCCACACAGAAGAGCCGCAAGCTGGAATCGAACCTGCGACCCTCTTGCTGTGAGGCGACAGCGCTAACCACTACACCACCGTGCAGCCCCATTTCAAGAGCCTTTAGGTTTAAGAGTTGAATACACTGCCATCACTTATCTCTCTTTCTTCTCCACAGACACAGTCCCATCTGAAGGATTATTCTCCATCACCTTAGGCCTATTTGCACCGGATGTTTCCCTCCAGAAGGTTACAGTAATTGGTGGCGGTGACCTTTTAATGTGGACCCAGAGTGACACAGACGTCCTTGGTGTGTCCAGGTTCTCCCATTCCAACGGAAGCCACTCCTACCAGCTTCGTTTCCCTTTGTCACACCCAAAACTAATCCCAGAGGTGAGATTAACCAACACTGAGCTGTTTTTATTATGTGGAGAAGTTCAAAAATATCTGAAACAACCTGCTTTCTAATCCCAGTATATAGGTGATGGCTATGAGACGTACAGACTCTCATTCACCTTCACTCTTAACATCTCACCCAGTGGAGAGGTGTTTTACCATCACGCCACTATGGAGCATAGTGTTGAATATGCAGGTGAGTGATGATCACCATTGATTTAGATCAGTTGGTGCAGTTTAAATCGATCTATTGACTGGTTCCCTCTCTACCCTGGTGCAGCTCCAGGTTCCCTCAAATTGGAGGGGAAGTGCACAGAGAGCAGCCTGCTGGTGTTGCTGCACCACGGGACCCAGTCGGAGCTGCAGTGGGAGCTCTTCCTCGGAGCTCGCAAACTGGACTGGGACCTGGTGGAGATGGGTGGGTTTGTGGTGGAGGCGAAGGAGGACTACTTGACTGTGGAGATCCCCCTCTACAGCCCCGCGATGAACTATGTGGTGATCAATCATAGTGTCTTTACCTGATGTGGCGTAGCATTTACACTTTCTGTAGTGGATAATTCAGTTGTTGCTTTACATTAGCATCATCTTTGGGATGATTTTATAGTTTACCTTATTCTCAGGTGGTGGAGCACTTGTTCAGAGTTACAGAAACTGTTAGCAGATATAGTTTATGAAAGTTAATTGTAACATTTTGGTCACCTAAAAATATTGTATTCAGTGTTTGATTGTATTTAGCTCTGTGTTACTTCTGGTTGCAAAAAAAAAAAAAAAAGAAGAGGATGACGGCCAAAATGCCAAACTCAAGGCTTCAATTCGGCAGTCCACAAACCAACGGGTGACGTCACAGTGACAAGTCCACTTCTTACTCTCAAAGTAAATTAAGGATTAGAAACACTCCTCAGGTTTGGTTTCTTAAAACCATCTTAATGCAAAGAGAGGATTTTAACATAAGGATAACTGATAAAACAAGCCCCTGTTTGTAGGGATGTAAGAAAGTATCAAAAATATTGATTATCGCAATATTAGTACTTATAAAAAGTTATGATCAACAGTGTAATTCACTCTATACGAGTCATGCTGTCACTCCACCATAATGCATGTTTGCTCTTTTTCTCTTCCCATGCAGGAGCTGACATTGCAAGGTCTCGTCTCAGGAGTGGAAGTGTCTGTTGTGGACGCGGAGTCCCTGAAAGTGGAGGATAGTCTTGTCCATGAATGCACTTTTCCTGTTAGAGAACTACTAGGTACAGCTCAAATTGAAGCATGACATGTTTTAGTTGATAATAATCTTGACACTCGCAGTGTTTCTCTGACAGCATGTTTGCCAGAAGGGAGGATGGTGGCAATAATCGACACCACCCACACCATTCCGCCCACTCCCCCCAACCGGACCACCTTATTGGACCCCAGCTGTGTTCCCATGGAGACGGACAGTGCCAGAGCCCTGTTCAGCTTCAGCCTGGACTCCTGTGGGACGACTGTAACTGTGAGATGCTTTAATTAATCTTAATTCACACATGAAAAATGCATTCTGGCCTCTTTTCTAATCTCCTCATATTTCTTCAGACTGAGGGGAATATACTTGTTTATGAAAACCAAATCAGTTACACTCAAGATTTTCTGCCTGTGGATGATCCTCTCATACACAGAGATTCTCCATACAGGTGAGAAACATACATATTGTTACAAATCTGTCTTTAAACTAGATAATAGTGTTGAATCTTTTCTCTTTTAGGCTGACGATTCAGTGTCACTACCCAGCGAACCACAGTAATACTCTCACTATCCAGCACCCATTGAACTCCTCTCTGGACCTTTCAACCATCCCAGTCAAACGCACACGCAGGGAAGCTGCAAACACAGGTGTGTGTGTAAAACATCAGTACGTATTTGAAAAATGTACAAGTTGATCTGCAACTTGTATTTGATATTAATTATATAAATGTGTGATTTGTTTTCCAATCAGGCCAGAGAAAATGGAGAGTGAATTTGGAAGGACGACAAAACCTTCATCCAGGTAGCGAAACTTTATTTAAAATGTATGTTAATCTTTTTTTAGGATATATTTTTATTCATATTGTTGCATTACAATCAGCAATAACCCCAGCAAAAATAAGTCCCATGTGTTACAATTGGTGGCATAGGTGAGGCGAGAGTAAGCCCAGAGCATGGTCATATGTATGTAACTCCACCTATTACTAATGACAAAACAGTCACACTTACAATGATATACAGACCTACTGCTAATTATAAGGATTACAAGACTGTGGCTAGAGAGGCACAGACTAAATGGGATAAATAAATTAATTTATTAATTAAATAAAGAGGTGAGTGAATAACAAAAATAAAGTTAAAATTAGTAAATTGTGTCAGTGACAGTAAATGACTATGCCTGTGAACATATGAAGTTAATATAAATTTATCCTTAAGATAATCCTTCAAGGTGTATTGAACTTTCTCAAGCTGAAGAAAGAACATCACATCTTTAAGCCATGTAGAGAAGAAGGGAGGCTGTGTAAATCATTGTTAGCACTGTGCTAAATGTTCTACACAAACCTACTTTTAACATATTAAAACTGAAAGATTCATATAATAGACAATAAGGAACACAATGTTTAACCTCTTTTCTCCTCGTTTCTTGAGTTTCAGTGTGGATCACATGGACGCTTGTCTCCATTATGCTGCTGCTGATGCTCTGCACATGGGCTTCTGCATACTTGATCTGTAAATTAAATAAATGATCAGTGTTTTGTTTTACTTTATATTATACGGTCTTTGTTGTAAGTTATTTTATATTTTTCGTCAGTGTTTATCCTGACAAGCTATGTAGTCCATTCTGTGGTTAAATTATTCAGTATAGACAACAGGTATCTACTACTGAAACAGAGACTATTGGTGCTTTTTGAAAATTTTTTTTTTTTTAATTTCCTTTTGTGGCTCCATTATATTCGTGGAAAAAATAGTGGTCCCATGTGCCCAAATATTAGATATAGTATGATAGGAAAACATCTGTATCTCAGGAACTACAAGGAGCACAATCAGGTATTTGGTATCTATGAACTCATAACAAGTTAAATATTAGAGATACACCCACATGTGAAAATATATTCCTTGTTTTTTTAAAAATCCAGATTTTGACTATTAATAAAGGTGTTATTGTTTGTGTCTGTTAGATACTTCCCCCAAAATACGTTCACACCAAATTTCAAGACTTGACTTATCGGAACAAATGTTCTCGAAGTTTTCTTTATCATACTAAATATAATCTCTGGGCACAAATGGGTTAAATACCAGGGTCAGTGATTTTTAATGACTTGACATTTTCATGTCATAGCAGGTTGAATTAATAACATTAATAATGTCTGCAGACAATTTTGGCTTTCTAGTTCACAGGCCCTGATGCCAAATGTGAGACACTTAAATGTAAATGAGCCATTGTTGATGTTTGTTTCACCTGTGCTTTCCTGCTGTGAAACCACTAATTGAGAGCCAGCTTGATTGCTAATGAGCTACATGTGTGGCTGTAACACCTGAGGGCCTCTGATTGGTCGATGTAGCTCATTAGCAATCAAGCCAGCTCTCAATCAATTGCAGGTGTTGAGTTTTGAGTTGCCTGAGGTTCATGGGTGAATAAACTGACTTATAAAAGCTGGTGTAGCAGACAGCAGCACATATTGTGCCAGTTTGACCAGGATACACACCAAGCAAGTGGTTCATTTTAGCTTGTGTTGGTTAGGAGGTGTAGTTTGCTAGCAGCTAGGCTAGCTTTAGACACTGCCAACACATCAGTGGCTATGGCTTTTGGGTTTTGCTTTGGGTAAGGGACTTTATGGATCATTTCCAAGCTTTTGTTTGACATTAGTGTGCCTGCATGTTTGTAATTTGTTTTTATCTTACAGTGTCCTTTTGCTCCTGTCTGTGTGGGCAACGGCTGCAAAATGTCATCATATTCCCAATGGTAAGATTTAAAATGTTTATAGGTTGACAAAAATAATTGCAAACCATTCTGACACACTTTGTTTGTTCATACAGAAGCTCTTCAAATGGAGTGTTGCGATCGTTACGTCAGGTTCGCTATTGATCTCTCCTACACTGGGCCTGATCCTCATTTTGAGGCTGTTGGTAAGTCTTGACACTAATAAAGTCACCCAGTGTGGCCTGAAAATGAAGCTCCTACTGTAATTTAATGGCGCAGGGACATGTTGAGTCTAATGACTAATATGATTTCTCTTCCAGATGGGACAGGTGTGTACGCCATCACTGAGCAGTATGCAGCTCAGTGTGGCTACAGTGTCAGTGTTCGCCCTCAGCCGGGCCATGTGGAGCTCCGAGCCTCTTACTTCAGCTGTCACACTCACAACAAGGTTCATACAAATTGCATGTAAAACAGTTTTTGCGTAACTAAGCCACACAAATCCCCACAACCTTTCATTCTACTTGATATATATTTCAGGATGATGAAGTCTTCACTTTCAACTTCAACCTGATTGTGACACATGAAGGAGAGGAGGACCCCTATGCTTTGAACAAGACCTGTTCTCCCTCTCTCCCCTGGTCTCCCAGAGAGGTCACCTGTGAGGTCAACTACATGGAGGTAAGCTTGGTTACATCTCGTAATATAATGCTGGGAATTATTTGAAATGTTTGCCATACCTGTTTTCTCTGCAGGTATCTGTGAAGAGTGAAGTCACCTGCCCATCTGAGACAAAGAGGGATGACTGGGATGCTGCTCTAAAACCTGTAGGTTTCAAATTGAGCTGTTCTCGCCACCTATGTATTACTGGAAAAACTATGTAATAGGTAAAACAAATATATCTACCTTCTAGGCCTCAGCCTCTTCAGACTGGCAGGTGATTTTGCACAGGGATGGGAAGCAGTTGACACCAATGAGCCTCACTGAAGCTCATGAGCAGGGATATATGTTTGGCTTAACCGATGGAAGGCTGGTGTTTCGTACTCCGTATGGACAACCTGACTCATTCAGCACTGAGGTAATCCACTGATTCATACGGTCTTATTTTGTAAAGCATGTAGTACAAAACAGGTTTTGATTTGAGTTTCTTTCCAGGTGAATGGTGTTCCAGTAGAGGTGGTCCATGCCACTTTGTTCTCCAGACAAAGCTGGGTTGTCCTCATGGTCGACTTGGTGGCTGCTTGCTCCATGCGTCAGTATTACTTCTCTTATATGCTGTGGTTTCTTTCCCCCTTAGCAGACAACAAGTGATGTTATATTACTTGTGTAACGTCCACAGATGAAGGATTGTATGACAGCAGTGGCTATATAATGTGGGCGACTCCTGAGCTGCTGCACCCGCTATTGTCTGGTATACACAAGACGCAGGTCAACATCGGTCTCCATGGTGTACTTTTGGACCAGCCAGTTGCAGAGGAGAGAGGCTACATTGTGGAGAAGCTCAACACCACAGTCCAGATCAGCATCCCCTATAATGCTGAAGGAGGATACAGGAAGGTCAGGAGAATCTATGTCCAGCATTGGAAGCATTTAGCCACCTTGCATGTCAAAATTAGGCTAACATTTTTCATATAACTTAAAATGTGTGGGGACTTTTGATCTAATTGCAATTCAGTTCTCCTGATTATTTTTTTTGCAGAGCGTTGTGTCTGGCAGCCTCTACGAGTTCTACGTATTTGATCTCTACTTGGAGCAAATCTGGGTGGATGAGGATCTTGTTGACACCAGACTGCGCTTTTATAAGACACTGGCTACTCCCCTGCTGCCATGTGCTGTTTTTACTGAAAACAGTAAGTCTAAGAACATTAAGAAACATTTTGTCAAGTTAATGCAACCATAATCTGAATGGCTTCTTGTTGCAGGAACAGTTCCTGAGGATCACATGTTCACGGTCTACCTTGGAGACGTCCCTGAAGATGTCGAGTTGGTTGCCGTTCATCTGAATGGACAGGAATGTGTAGTTCCATTTACAGATATGAGCAGCCACACCATCACAAAAGTAGTTCATCCCAACAACACTCACGGCTATATTCTGAAGGTGCCTTTCAATGACCCGCTTGTCATGCAGCAGGTAAAAGGTCTGAATTATTTGGCCAGTTGTATCTTTGGATTTCATGCTGGTTCATGCATGGAAACTTCCTACTTGGCTCAGTCAGTATTTTCTGTTTCCTAGTTCTCTAAAGCAGACGCAGCAATTAAGTACAGTCTGGACCTCAACTACACACTGATAGTTCTGCCTGAAAGCGAGCCTTTTGACCACCTGGCATCTGTCATGGTGTTAACTGATGTCTGTAAGTCACAAACCTTATTTTAAGAGTTGGGTCAGTTCTACTTGTGTTTGAAGCAGAGTTAAACATTGTGCTGTATTTGACAGCTCCTCCAGTCTTTGATGCCGTCTGTTCAGAGTCTGGTATCCGCTTCAAACTGGACCACCGGCCTTTTGACTACCTGTGGGAGATCAGTATCTGCTCAGAGCTGCTGACGTCAGAGCTGGCAGCCCAGCACGGCTACATCATGAGCAACGACAGCCAGAGTCTGCTGCTCGAAGTGCCGCTCTTCTCTCACGGCATGGAGTACAAGGTGAGATGAAACTTACTGGAAGCATCAACACCTACATTTGTGTTTGAACATGGAGATCGAAGAGTAACCTTTACGTGTTTTATAGGATGTTACTTTGAAGGGATTCTTTGGTACATTTGAAATTGTCATGCGGGATCGTGAAATGTCGGAGGTCAAGAGCTCAACTATCAAGACTTGTCCGTTCTCAACAACTGAACTCATTAGTAAGAACATCCTTTTTTTTTTTTTTTTTTTTTAAACTTACTGAAAGAGCAGGTGGGGTCTCCGTATAGTTTTGCTAAAACAGCTCTTCCTCTAGTGTGTTCGACTGATGGGAGGATGACTGTGGTGGCTGACTTGTCTCTGGCCATCCCAAGTGGAGGAGATCCTGCTAGAGTCAACCTGATGGACAAATACTGTGGACCCAAAGAGACGGACGCCACCAGGGCTCTGTTCTCTTTTCCACTCAACAGCTGTGGATCCACAGTCAAGGTACTGCTGCTTTCTAATGAAACTTAACAGCTAAATGACATTTACATATGTCAACATGAGTGCTTGCACCAAAATTTCATGCTTTGTTTCTCCAGCTTGGCAAGGAGTATGTGACGTATGAAAATGAGATTTTCTTCAGCAAGAAGTTGCGCTCTCTGAAAAATCCAGCAGACTCCAGCAGTGATATTGATAGGTATATCTTTAACACAACTATTTTGGACATTTACCCCTCCCTCGCCTACTTGCAGTATAACCACAATTGCATTCCACCTGTCTTGCAGGGTGACAATCCAGTGTACATATCCTCTGGCTGGATTGTTTCGCCTCTTCTCGGTATACAGGTTTGAGTCTGACATAGCTGGTGTCGGCCGTATTGTGCATTCTGCACGCTCCATTGATGGTAGGTGGTTCACCAGTTGACCTGAATGAACCACATCATTCAGTATATCACCTTTGACTATCTGTTTGCTTTCTACTCTAGGTTTACAGAGTCCCACCACAGAGCCCACAGCCGTGCCCACCACCAGACGCCCCAGAAAACCGGTCTCAAGAAGACCTGGTTACCGCCCTCCTGCTCAGTACATGAGAGTATCCAGCATTCTGAACGCTAAAAAGAAAGGTAGGTTGGTTGCTTACTGTAAATTTGGGTAAATGTACAATTGTTAATCTTGTTAAATTATCTTTACAGGAACTAGAAGATCCTCTCAAAATAAAGTGACTCCATATGTTGGATTGTGATTACATGAATTTTAAATATAAAGTTCAATAAAAATATTGTCTTTGACTTGTCATTGAAACTTGAACAAACAAGTATGCACATTTAACTAGGTTGAGTTGCTCAAACAACCTAAAGCTCAGTGACTGTTCAGAATTTTTTTTTTTTTTTTTTTTTTTTTTTTTTTTAAAGGGGTCCCTGAAGTTGCAAGGGTGAATCTAGCCTGAGGCTTTGAGATGTTTGAAGTTACTGGTGCGACATTTAAAACTCACTTGTGACCTCCCAGTACCTCACCAGGTCATGCACATTCATAAAAGCACCATATTGTTTGAAAAATGGTTATCTATAGCATATCTGGTGAATTAAACCTACAAAAGATGTGATGTGAAGGCCAGGTACCATCTGTAAACATTTTCCATGTGACCAATGAGGGTGACATCATCCTTGTACAGTTGCATTTTAACAGTATTTAGGAGCAGACGAGTCTAATTTCAAATCAATGATGGCACTTGTAAAGGGTTTTATCTTTTGAGGTCCTTTTTAGGTAACATATTGAGACTGTTGTCTGGAGGTCCACTTGCATGTCCTGCCAAAATAACATCACTGACTTTCAAAATATCCACTTGCAGTATTCCCATCTAGCAGTGACAGTGGGTTTTGATAGAGGTCTTCTCATTTCTCAGTTTCGACTGCTCCTCTCCTGACGTCTTAATCCTGAGATGTGAGCATAGGCTGCGAGGAACAAATATGAGGAGAGTCGAGGCAGCAGGCATTTAAGAAAATGGCACCAGTGGTTTGGAGTTGTCATTTTAAAGCAACGTATGTTAAATGTGGCACAGCTACATCATGTCTTATGATCTGTCAGATGAGCAGAGCGGTCTTCATGGCAATTTATATATTTAGTTTTACTTCAGTCCATGTGGCATAATGTGACAAGAACATGTCACGCCTGTTTTATATGTCACAGGTGCCTGAAAGACTTCTGTGCTTGTGCATCTGGCAAATCTCCTCAAGATGTATTTTAGAAACAGACATCCTACAAGACAGCTTGCAGAAGATAAGGTTACAGGCAGCAGCCACAAAATATAGAAGTAAGAGCAGCCAGTCCACAATAGTTGTGTTCAGTCAGGTCAAAGTGGTCAGGTGCTTAATTCTGCATTACAGCTAAAGTCCTGCCATCATTAATGAAAGAGACAAATTAGCAGTTTGTGAACTTGTAAGAGTGGTGCAATAACAAGTTTGAGTTGCTATCTGCCACCTTGAAAACTTGTAATTTTCTGATCTGTTGTGCATGATGAATTTGACTCCCTGATGTAGCTTTCTTTACAAATTTCTAATGTCATCTCTGCCTCAGATGCTGGAGCTTTATTTGGATATGATATCCAATGCTTAGAGTTCTGATCTGACTCTATTCAGCTGGTACAACCTACAGGTAACTTATCACTTTTAGCTCCATCATGTCAATTTTTAGTCACATCATGACAGGTTAGCACCTAAGTGGTGATTTAATAGAGCAGCTCAAGATTCTTCTAGATATTTGCCACTATATTTATTCAAGTTAGCCAAGCTTTTATTTACTACCTGATCTGTATCTGCACTGAAGTAGAGCTGCTGTAATCCACAATAGTCAAGTCAGTTTATTTTTATATAGCCCAGAAAAATCACAATTTTGCCTCAGGGGGCTTTAAAATTTGTACAGGATACAACACCATCTGTCCTTTACATCGAATAAGGAAAAACTCCAACCAAAAAAAAACCCTTTTAACAGGGGAAAACCTCAAGAACAGAGGAGGGATCCCCCTTGGATGGACAGATGTGCAATAGCCATTATGCGTACAGAGTAACAGTAAAAATAAAACATATGCAATCATGACAAACATACATGTGAACATAGTTGTTAGAAAGCAGATCCAGAATAATGTCAGCTTCCCAGCATCACCAAAAACCAGCCAGCAACATGACCTCGCCACGCCGGACAGCTAAAGCTAACCTCCTCTTTATCCTTATCACACCAAATAGATAAAACCACAGCAGCACGACCTCCTCCCCACACTAAATAGAGCCAGAGCAACATGACCCCCTCTCCACACCAAACATAATACCCGAGCAATGTGACCTCTCCACCATGGAACCTTGAGGGAACCAGAATTTGTTTTCAAATCACAGCTGCCCATGCCAAAAGCCCCCTTGGACTTAATTTGTTAGAGGCCGTCTCCTGGAGGACAGAGGTCCAGGTCTGGTCCAGCTGGAGAGGCTGAGAGGTCACAGAATGGCTGATGGTCAGCACAAAAACGTGAAACAGTCATACCAGCTATTCAACCTCAAACAAGTGGGTTTGTTCTTTCATGTGCAGTGTTGGGTCAAGTATTCAATGACAAGTCGGTATGTTTTAAACACACATTTATTCATTTACAGTTAAAATACATCACATTCCTTAAGATGTGATAGCGTGTACTTTGGATTGGGAAGATCCTCTGGCTCCTGTGAAGAGAATTTAAAAAAAAAAAAAAAAAAAAAAATTAGGAAAAGGCATCTTACTTTTCAAATTTGACCAAGTCTTAATCAAGTACTGACCTTTCTTAGGAAGGTTCTTCAAAAAGCTGGATACTTTGATGTACTGAGCAGGCAGGTAGTAACCAGGTCGCATTGAAACACGACTTGGGGTGCGTCTTGTAGGATACGCTGTAGTGGGCTCCATGCTGGGTAGACCTAGAGTTGAGAAACAGATTCAGTATGTTGTATTGAGGAGGTGGTTCATTCAGGTCAACTAGTGAGCCACCTACCATCAATGGAGCGCGCAGAATGCACAATACGGCCGACACCAGCTGTGTCAGACTCAAACCTGTATACTGAGAAGAGGCGAAACAATCCAGCCAGAGGATATGTACACTGGATTGTCACCCTGCAAGACAGGAGGCAATTTTGATTATACTGCAAGTAGATGAGGGAGGGGTAAATGTCCAAAAGAGTTGTGTTAAAGACATACCTATCAATATCACTGCTGGAGTCTGCTGGATTTTTCAGAGAGCGCAACTTCTTGCTGAAGAAAATCTCATTTTCATACGTCACATACTCCTTGCCAAGCTGGAGAAACAAAGCATGAAATTTTGGTGCAAGCACTCATGTTGACATATGTAAATGTCATTTAGCTGTTAAGTTTCATTAGAAAGCAGCAGTACCTTGACTGTGGATCCACAGCTGTTGAGTGGAAAAGAGAACAGAGCCCTGGTGGCGTCCGTCTCTTTGGGTCCACAGTATTTGTCCATCAGGTTGACTCTAGCAGGATCTCCTCCACTTGGGATGGCCAGAGACAAGTCAGCCACCACAGTCATCCTCCCATCAGTCGAACACACTAGAGGAAGAGCTGTTTTAGCAAAACTATACGGAGACCCCACCTGCTCTCAGTATAAAACAGGATGTTCTTACAAATGAGTTCAGTCGTAGAGAACGGACAAGTCTTGATAGTTGAGCTCTTGACCTCCGATGTTTCACGATCCCGCATGACAATTTCAAATGTACCAAAGAATCCCTTCAAAGTAACATCCTATAAAATACGTACAGGTTACTCTTCGATCTCCATGTTCAAACACAAATGTAAGTGTTGATGCTTCCAGTAAGTTTCATCTCACCTTGTACTCCATGCCGTGAGAGAAGAGCGGCACTTCGAGCAGCAGACTCTGGCTGTCGTTGCTCATGATGTAGCCGTGCTGGGCTGCCAGCTCTGACGTCAGCAGCTCTGAGCAGATACTGATCTCCCACAGGTAGTCAAAAGGCCGGTGGTCCAGTTTGAAGCGGATACCAGACTCTGAACAGACGGCATCAAAGACTGGAGGAGCTGTCAAATACAGCACAATGTTTAACTCTGCTTCAAACACAAGTAGAACTGACCCAACTCTGAAAATAAGGTTTGGACTTACAGACATCAGTTAACACCATGACAGATGCCAGGTGGTCAAAAGGCTCGCTTTCAGGCAGAACTATCAGTGTGTAGTTGAGGTCCAGACTGTACTTAATTGCTGCGTCTGCTTTAGAGAACTAGGAAACAGAAAATACTGACTGAGCCAAGTAGGAAGTTTCCATGTATGAACCAGCATGAAATCCAAAGATACAACTGGCCAAATAATTCAGACCTTTTACCTGCTGCATGACAAGCGGGTCATTGAAAGGCACCTTCAGAATATAGCCGTGAGTGTTGTTGGGATGAACTACTTTTGTGATGGTGTGGCTGCTCATATCTGTAAATGGAACTACACATTTTTGTCCATTCAGATGAACGGCAACCAACTCGACATCTTCAGGGACGTCTCCAAGGTAGACCGTGAACATGTGATCCTCAGGAACTGTTCCTGCAACAAGAAGCCATGCAGATTATGGTTGCATTAATGTGACAAAATGTTTGTCATTAGACTTACTGTCTTCAGTGAAGACAGCACATGGTAGCAGGGGAGTAGCCAGTGTCCTGTGGAAGCGAAGTCTGGTGTCAACAAGATCCTCATCCACCGAGATTTGCTCCAAGTAGAGATCAAACACGTAGAACTCGTAGAGGCCGCCAGACACAACGCTCTGCAAAACATTATAGTGTCAGGGAAAACTTATTCATTCAAGTGTTCTACTAGAGCAGAAGTCCCATCCACATTTTAAGACCACCTTCCTGTATCCTCCTTCAGCATTATAGGGGATACTGATCTGGACTGTGGTGTTGAGCTTCTCCACAATGTAGCCTCTCTCCTCTGCAACTGGCTGGTCCAAAAGTACACCATGGAGACCGATGTTGACCTGTGTCTTGTGTAGATCAGACACCAGCGGGTGCAGCAGCTCAGGAGTCGCCCACATTATATAGCCACTGCTGTCATACGATCCTTCATCTGTGGACGTTACACCAGTAATATAACATTACTTGTTTGCCAAGGGGGAAAGAAGCCTTTAAAAAAAAAAAAAAAAAAAAAAAAAAAACACTGATACTGACGCATGGAGCAAGCAGCCACCAGGTCAACCATGAGGACGACCCAGTTTTGTCTGGAGAACAGAGTTGCATGGACCACCTCTACTGGAACACCATTCACCTGGAGAGAGACTCAAATCAAAACCTGCTTTGGACTAAATGCACCACAAGATCGACATTGTGTTCCAGTGGTTTACCTCAGTGCTGAATGAGTCAAGTTGTCCATATGGAGTACGAAACACCAGCCTTCCATCTGTCAAGTCAAATGCATATCCCTGTTCATGAGCTTCATTAAGGGTCACAGGTGTCGGCTCCTGATCCTCCCTCTGGAACATCACCTGCCAGTCTGAGGCGGCTGAGGTATAAGCCTGGGAAGAATTGAAAGCACAACATATTACTACATTAAACATCCATCGTAGTGTATATGACTAAATGTTACTCCAGCCACAGGTGACAAATTCCACATATTTCACACCAAGCATACCGTTTGGACAACAGCATCCCAGTCATCCTTCTTTGTCCCGGTTGGACAGGCCACATCACTCCTCACAGACACCTGTAGAGAAACCAGGGTTAGCAAACATTTCAAATAATTCCCAGCATTATATTACAAGATGTAACCAAGCTTACCTCCATGTAGTTGACCTCACAGGTGACCTCTCTGGGAGACCAGGGGAGAGAGGGAGAACAAGTCTTGTTCAAAGCATAGGGGTCCTCCTCTCCTTCATGTGTCACAATCAGGTTGAAGTTGAATGCGAACACTTCGTCATCCTGAAAGACCATATAGAAAATGATGATGGCACCTAGTCTGTACATTAACAGTTTTTTTTTTTTTTTATTCAATTTGTACACACCTTGTTGTCAGTGTGACAGCTGAAGTAAGAGGCCCGGAGCTCCACATGGCCCAGTTGAGGGCGAACACTGACACTGTAGCCACACTGAGCTGCATACTGCTCAGTGATGGCGTACACGCCTGTCCCATCTGGAAGACAATCGCATTCATTTTGTGTGCTCAAACAATGTATATTTTACTATCTGAGCATTAAACCTAACGTAGAAGTAAGAAACAGTGGAGGACAATATTAGAAAATACAGTTGAAGATGTGCATTTAAACTAAAAACCACACCGGATGATTTCTTAGCAGCCAGTCAGTGTTACCAGATGCTGTGGTCGGAAATAAAACTGATTTTCTTGGTCCCATGCCCTTGCTGGACTTACCAACAGCCTCAAAATGAGGTTCAGGCCCAGTGTAGGAGAGATCAACTGCAATCCTGAAGTAACGATCGCGACACTCCATTTGAAAAGCTTCTGTATGAACAAACAAGTTTACGTCTGAGTATAGGTACCAAGACACATGTTCAAACAGACATTTTGATTCTTACCATCAGGAATATGATGACATTTTGCAGCAGTTGCCCACGCAGACAAGAGCAAGGTCACGCTGCAAGACAAAAACATAAAGTACAAACATACAGGTGCACTGATATCAACTAACAACTTGTAAATGATCCTTTAAACCTCTTACCCAAGGCAAAACCCAAAAGCCATAGTCACTGATGTGTTGGCAGGGTCTAAAGCTAGCCTAACTGCTAGCAAACTACACCTCCTAGCCACCACAAGCTAAAGTGAACCACTTGCTTGGTGTATATCCTGGCCAAAGTTGGCACAATGTGCTGCTGTCTGCTACACCAGCTTTTATAAATCAGTTTATTCACCCATGAACCTCAGGCAACTCAAAACTCAACACCTGCAACTGATTGAGAGCTGGCTTGATTGCTAATGAGTGACATTGACCAATCAGGGGCCCTCGGGTGTTACAGCCACATGTGTAGCTCATTAGCAATCAATCTAGCATTCAGTCTGATTGCAGGTGAAGAGGTGAGATTTGCCTGAGGTGTATAAAAGCTGGTGAAGTAGACAACAGCATATAGTACCAATTTGGCCAGGACTTACACCAAGCAAGTGTTTCACTTTTGCTTGTGTTGTTTAGCAGGTGTAGTTTGCTAGCAGTTAGGCTAGCTTTAGACACTGCCAACACAACAGTGGATATGGCTTTTGGGTTTTGCCTTTGGTAAGATGTTTAAAGGATCATTTACAAGTTGTTAATTGACATTAGTGCACCTGTATGTTTGTGATTTATGCTCTTGTCTTGCAGTGTGACCTTGCTCCTGTCTGTGTGGGCAACTGCTGCAGAATGTAATCACATTCCTGATGGTAAGAATAAAAAAATATCTGCTTACACACATTCCTTGGTACATATATTCAGATGTGAACATGTCTACTCATGCAGAAGCTTTTCAAATGGAGTGTCGTGATCGTTACTTCAAGATAGCTGTTGATCTCTCCTACACTGGGCCAGAACCTCATTTTGAGGCTGTTGGTAAGTCCAGCAGAGCTTCATTGCTAACTACAACAGGTTAGAAACCATGTGCCATATGGAACTAAGAAAAACTACAGTCTTACACGCACACTGGCTGCTAGGCTGATGGGTAAATTGCCAGGTGTGGGTTTTAGTTGAACGTACACAATCATGAACCACAGTGGCTTGTAAACCTTATTTCCCTAGCTTGACCTATTCTGTTTAAATGAACAGATATTCAAATTTATTTCTGAACTATTACACTGATTAAAGAGTGTAAGAACTCTGGAGCAGGTAAAATAAATGACTTCTCTTCCAGATGGGACAGGCGTGTACGCCATCACTGAGCAGTATGCAGCTCAGTGTGGCTACAGTGTCAGTGTTCGCCCTCAACTGGACCGTGTGGAGCTCCGGGCCTCTTACTTCAGCTGTCACACCCACAACAAGGTGCCCACAGATTGCATGTAAAAGTGACTTACTGTGCAGATTTAGTGCTGCATCCTGTCATGATCTGCTATATTTCAGGATGACGAAGTGTTCACATTCAACTTCAACGTGATTGTGACACATGATGGAAAGGAGATCCCTCATACTTTAAATAAGACCTGTTCTCCCTCTCTACCCTGGTCTCCCAGAGAGGTCACCTGTGAGGTCAACTACATGGAGGTAAGCTTGGTTACATCTTTGTGTTACTTGCATTGTAGTTTCAGATGTTAACTAATTTCTTTCCAGGTGTCTGTGAGGAGTGAAGTCACCTGTCCAGCTGGGACAAATAAAGATGACTGGAATGCTGCTCTAAAACCTGTATGTTTCTTATCTAAAACTCTCATTTTGTCCAGTCAAGTTCCTTTTTTAGTTTTTTAAGCCTTTAAATCTTTTTTTTTTTTTTTTTTTCTCCCCAGGCACATAGCTCCAGCACTTCAGACTGGCAGGTGATGTTTGAGAGAGATGAGGAGCAGTTACCACCCATGAACCTCTCTGAAGCTCGTATGCAGGGATACGTGTTTGACTTGACAGATGGAAGGCTGGTGTTTCGTACTCCGTATGGACAGCCTGACTCATTCAGCACTGAGGTGAAACTACTGATGCATCCCCTTTTATTTATTTATATATAATAATAATAAATTTAGTCCAAAGCACATTTTTGATTTCTCTTTTCAGGTGAATGGTGTTCCGGTAGAGGAGGTCCATGCCACTTTGTTCTCCAGACAAAGCTGGGTTGTACTCATGGTTGACCTGGTGGCTACTTGCTCCATGTGTCAGTATTACTATCTTTTATTTTGTGATTCTTTTCCCTTTAACTGAGGAGTAAAGCCATATTATGTTCACAGATGAAGGTTCATATGATGATGATGGGGGTTACATGATGTGGGAGACTCCTGAAGTGCTGTACCCGAATTGTGAAGGCTCACAACTCAACATTGGTCTCAGTGGTAATCTTGTGGAGCAGCCAGTTGCAGAGGAGAGAGGCTACATTGTGGAAAAGCACAATGCCACAGTCCAGCTCAGCATCCCCTATAATGCTGAAGGAGGCTACAGGAAGGTCAGAAATGTGAATTGTTTGGCTTGTTTTCTATCTGTACTCTAAGTATTGCTTCACAAAATGCATGTTTGTTTTCAGAGCTTTGTGTCTGGCGATCTCTACGAGTTTTACAAATATCATCTTTACTTGGAACAAATCCTGGTGGATGAGGATCATGTAGAAACCAGGCTCCGATTTCACAGGACTTTGGTCACTCCCCTGCTGCCATGTACCATTTTCAGCAAAAACCAAACTGTTCTTGATGAGCACATGTTCACGGTCTACCTCGGCGACTTCCCAGAAGATGTGGAGTTGGCTGCAGTTCATTTAAATGGACAAGAATATACAGTTCCATTTACAGACAAATGCAGGCACAACATCACAAAAGTAGTTTATCCCAACAACACTCATGGCTACACTCTGAAGGTGCCTTTTGATGACCCGGTTGTCCTGCAGCAGGTAATTTTAATTTTTTTAATTTTCTTCTTTTTTTTTGTTTTTTTTTGTTTTAAAAAGTAGACTTGAGTCTTGCAACGGTCTTCTGAGCGCAGTCATTTTTGTCTCCCAGTTCTCTGAAGATCTGGTTCTTCAGTACAGTTTGGACATCAACTACACACTGACGGTTCTGCCTGAAGATGAGCCTTTTTACCACGTGGCTTCAGTCATGGCGTATATTGATGCTTGTAAGTCACTAATCTTATTCTTAAACTCTGTCAATCCTGCTTTTGAGTATCAGAAGCAGAGTTAAACATTGTGCTGTATTTGACAGCTCCTCCAGTCTTGAACGCTGTCTGTTTGGAGTCTGGTATCCGCTTCAAACTGGACCACCGGCCTTTTGACTACCTGTGGGAGATCAGTATCTGCTCAGAGCTGCTGACGTCAGAGCTGGCAGCCCAGCACGGCTACATCATGAGCAACGACAGCCAGAGTCTGCTGCTCGAAGTGCCGCTCTTCTCTCACGGCATGGAGTACAAGGTGAGATGAGACTTACTGGAAGTTTCGACTCTTTAATGTGCCAGAACATTGATATCAGTGACTAAGCTGCATGTGCTTTATAGGATGTTACTTTGAAGGGATTCTTTGGCACATTTGAAATTATCATGCGGGATCGTGAAACATCGGAGGTCAAGAGCTCAACTATCAAGACTTGTCCGTTCTCTGCGACTGAACTCATTTGTAAGAACATCCTGTTTTTTTTTTTTTTTTTTTTTTTTTTTTTTTTTTTACTGAAAGAACAGGTGGGGTCTCCGTATAGTTTTGCTAAAACAGCTCTTCCTCTAGTGTGTTCAACTGATGGGAGGATGACTGTGGTGGCTGACTTGTCTCTGACCATCCCAAGTGGAGGAGATCCTGCTAGAGTCAACCTGATGGACAAATACTGTGGACCCAAAGAAACAGATGCCACCAGGGCTCTGTTCTCTTTTCCACTCAACAGCTGTGGATCCACAGTCCTGGTACTGATGCCACAAATATCTTCAACACTTCACATTGACCGACTAATCCGTTTGTTCTAAATTTCACCCTTTGCATGTTTTGCCTTCAGCTCACCAAGGAAAATGTGACCTATCAAAATGAACTTTTCTACAGCAGAAAGAAGTACCACAGTTTGAACAAGCCAGTTTATGATGATGCTACTGAGAGGTATCTATCACTTTTATAGTGTGTGTGTGTGTAGTCCTATACAGCATGAGAAGATTGCTTGCTGTAAGTATTGTCTTATCTTACAGGGTGACAATCCAGTGTACATATCCTCTGGCTGGTCTCCATCGCCTCTTCTCAGTGTACAGGTTTGAGTCTGACGCAGCTGGTGTTGGCAGCATTCTCCACACTACACTGCCCACAGCAGGTACAGTAGTTTGTTTACCCATTAGATATGACCAGTTATCCCTGATCATATTGGATTTTGCACATTTCTCCTCTCTTTCTCCACTATAGGTCTGCAGAGTCCCATCAAGCCCACTGCAGCACTTAAAACCACACCTGCTGGACGACCTCTCCCATACATGTATGCCAGCCACCCGCCTGCTCGCTTCATCAAAGTTTCTAGGTTTTACAGTCTTGTTGGTGGCATGAGAAAAGGTGAGAACTTGAACATTTAAAACTCATGTTTTAAGCACTATGGTCTCACTTTGTTAAATTTGTTTTGATGTCTTTTCACAGGAGCACAAGGACCCATGCAAATGAAAGTAAATGTTACCCAAATTTTGAAGGAAGTATAATTTTAAATTGAAATTTTGAAATTTAATAAAGCTGTTTTCTTAAAGGCTGTATTTGTCAATTATATACTTGTCCAACACCTACAGACAAATGATGCAAACAGGAAGTTGTTGACCACTAATGGAGACAAAACAGTGGACTTGGTTAAAATCAACTTTGCTTTATAATTTGTACTATAATAATGTTACTGCACCAGTTTGCTCAAGTACTAATGCAATTTTAAAATACCTCTTACTCCACTACATTATTGGTCAGCTATATTCACTATTAGCAATTATTAGCACTATTACAAATTAAGTTTTTAATTTGATTTTGAAACTACATAATGGTGAAGTATTTAAAATTAACTACCTACGGCGTCAGCAACAACTAAAACTAGTAATTAGTGTTATTCAAGGTATTGCAGTATTGTATTGCATTTCAGTTCCACAGGGAAAACTGACAACACTGAGGGCATAAAATTTTACTTGTATCTATGTGCTAAATGTGCATTAAAACCATTTCAAATATTCAGTATCAATATCTTCTTTTGACAACACTAATTATATCCTGTAGTGAAGTATTACTATGGTTTTTGTACATTTACTTGGAACATCTGAATATTACCCACAGTGTAGTTTAATTGTAAGCCTAATCAAGGTTAAGCTGATGCACCTGGTCACTTAACATGCCAGTCAAGAACACTACTAAAGGGGGAATATTTTACCCAAGAATCAAGGATTTTACTATTTTGGGGGGGTAAAATAAATAAAAAATTGGCTAAATTTAAATTTAGCACCAAATCTTGTAAATTTCTCCACTGTGGAACTAATAAAGGAATATCTTATCTGTAACAAATGGTATCAACTGAATGGCTGTCATCTTCCATCATAATGTTCTTAGTCCTTATACACTTTCACAATTGATTTTAATTCATGTTATTTGTGATTTATGACAAGAACAACTTGACACAGTTATAAGCTGCAAATTAAATTTAAATTAATTAAATTAACCCAGCAATCAGATGATGTACACCACTTCTGTGTGATCTACTGTAGACCTGCTATCTCCCCATAAAACATAAATATGATATTTTAATTTAAAGTAGTGTATACCAAGTGTCACCTCCTAAGTAGTTCTGTAATAATTGGTGACGGTCGTGCCGAGTGCAGAACGTGCAGAAACTCTCGCGAGACTTGCTGCATGATGGCCTAGCCTAACCTTAACCATCTCGCGAGAGTTCAATATCTCTGGAGAACGAATTTTAGAGAACAATATGACTTCGTATGTATGTATATTTATTTACTATTTTATATCTTTTTTTTTTTAATATTTTCATTTTCTTTAGCTGTAAAGCTAGTGAGTAGTTAGAGTACTAATTCACACTCCATACCGGTTGGTGGCGGTAATGTACCATAAACTTGTTTGCCAACCGCCATAAAAGTCCAACGAAGAAGAAAAATCTCGCGAGAGTTTCACAACCTGTGGGTTACCAACTGAACATGTGACACAGACACCTGTGAGTATTATTGCCATTGCTTTGCAGCTGTGTTCTTCACGACTTAACCACCTGAACTTCCCATTTCCCAGGAGTTACGTTTGTAGGTACCAATAAAGTTGTATCAGTAAATCTAAACGGGGTCTCTTACGTCCACCAGCAGGGGGCGCTAGCTGGCACCAGGTAGCTGCTAGCATGGACGTGACGGCGACACGAGCGTCAGGGCAGCTAGCTAGCTAAATGACGCTTTGTTTAGTAACTTCGAGCTACACAGCTGAGCAGAAACATGAACACCAGTGAAGGACATCGTGTTGTGAGTTTTCTGTCACACACGCTCTGCAGCCCAACATTTGACTCTGACCGCTAAAGTTGTAAACATGTCCCCATGTTTCTTCTCAACCAGAGACGGCCCACCCTGCCTCCGTTCTCCAGCAGGACCCTGCACCACCCCTCCTTCCTTTCTCAGTACATGGCTGCAGGCTTTGGACGCTATCACATCGACTGTAGCAACCAAACAGGTGAGTCACTTTATTTACCCAGTTTGTAAACTTCAGCTAACCTCTCAGCTGATGGTTGGTTGTTTTCTCTCCAGTCCATCCCATCATCCCAGCGGAGTTTTTCTATACTGATCCCACCATTAGCTGTGGCAGGAGGGTCCCCAACATAGTGAGTGAGTTGAATGTAAGTGAACTTCATAAACCTACAATTAAAAACTGCGATTTAGTCTGTGGAGCACAACACAAACACTCATAATGTTTTCAGACATCGTGCCATCATTGTACTTTCCACCCAACATGTAATAAAGTTTTGTAATGCATCAGTTAAAGCTGGGCCTTTGTCAAGACCACATAAAGACGAGTCCAAGTCATTTTCAAGACCAGTTTAATTCAAGTTTAATGCAAAGGGAATCAAGACTGGAGCAAACTGAGCTGTTTGAGGCCATTTTTGCTGCAAAACTTTTAATGATTTTGTTTTGATGCACAGCTGTATGTAATAGATCTGCAAGCAAAGTGAACCCTTAACTATTCATCCTCAAAGTAGTCAACTTTAATAATAGGCTACTGATAACTGATTGCAATGAATATATATATATATATATATATATATATATATATATATATATATATATATATACAGATATATACAGATATATATAGATATAAGATAAGATAAGATATTCCTTTATTGGTCCCACAGTGGGGAAATTCACACACACACACACAAATATATATATATATATATATATATATATATATATATATATATATATATATATATATAGATATTATAGTTTCAAGTAGGGCTGGGCAATATGGCCAAAAAATTCTATCCTGATATAGACATTTTCATACTTAGATAATAATATATATCATGATATAGCGTGTTTTTTTGGTCTTTCAATAGACTATGTGAAACAACTGCCTGATGAAGCCTATTTTTGTATACTTAATTAATTAGATTATTATATTATTGAAGTTAAGGCTGTCCCAAATACCATTTTGTGGGCTTCAAAGCTTCGTTCAGAAATATTCAAAGCTATTGGAAGGTTTGCGGTGCAGTGTAGCGGGACACAGCAGGCTGACATGTTTTTCTGTGTGTTTGCCTCCATCTCATTGAGTGCCTAGGACAGTACCATTGCTGTACACACTTACATCTCTACACACAACAAACAGTGATATCCGTCTGGGAATAACTAATAATAGTAATGTCTATTCCTTATTTCATGGACCATTTGGGATTTATGCTGTATTATTACATGTTAAAGAATGTAATAAAACAAAGCATTCAAATACTATTTTGGAGGTAAATTACCCTGGCAAAACTGTCAAATATTTGAATGATTTGGGTCAGCACTATTGTATACTTCTATGTGAATAAAAGTTTTGACAAAAGAAAGAAATCTGTGAACTAAAAATATTTTATCATTTAATTAATTACAGGTTCAAGTGAAATTATTAGAGCTGATCCGCTTTGAAGCTTTAACCGTTGCCAGGGTAATCAACCTCCAAATCAATATTCAGATGCTTCATTTTTTTACATTTCTTCATTTTTAAAATTTGTAATAATACAACTTAAATCCATCCCAAAATATCCCATGAAATAAGACATACACCACAAAATTTTCCATTATTCATATTCAACATTAGTTATTATTAGTTATTCTCAGACAGATATTGCTGTTTGTTGTGTGTAGAGGTGTGTGTGTGTGTGTGTGTGTGTGTGTGTGTGTGTGTGTGTCTATAGTAGTGCAACAGCGACAGACAGACAGACTGAAGAAAAAATCAGCTTGCCACGCTGCAAAGATTCGAATAGTTTTAAGTATTTCTCACTGAAGCTTTGAAGCCCTAAAAATGGCATTCAGGACGGTCCTAGACATTATAGAGCATGAATACATATTTGCATATATATTGCTGCTTGTTTATCACATTGAACTGTGTAGTAAAGTGTGATATAAAAAGAAAATTACTTCAAAATGTTTGCATCAGATTTTCTGAGAAATGTGAGTTAGTATCTGCTTGTTATTATCAGTGCAGATGACATAATTGTGTCGATATCTTGATGTATGAGTTCATTTCGATACGATTCCATAGAGAATGGGCATTGCAGAGCATTCTGGGGCGCCCCGCTGTTTTTGGAGGGCAGTGTACGCTGCTACGGTAGACTGTCATTATGTGTCACCTGTACATTCATCTGTCAGTCGTTCCTTATTAGAAATGTATAAAGTACATATGTAAGACAAATAAACATATAAAGAGAAGCTAACAGAAGCAAAGGTGCCATAATTACAAAACTAAAGGTGGTTTATGATATTGATCCTTATGAATTAGGAGGATCTTGACAGTTTGCCACCCATTAGAATCACTGATGTGTTTTTGTGTTAGTGAACCTCCGTCAGTAGTTCAAAATATGTAAATCTTAAGTGAGCTGATGTTATGCTAACTGAATACTAACAAAACATCTGTTAATACTGCATATTTAATCTACCGGTATCTTGCAAAATGAAATCCATAACGTTGTATGATATATATATTACAATTCGGCTTTTGAATCTTAATCACTGTGCAGTGTTTTGTTATCTTTTGACACTTGCAGTAAACAGCCAGCGGATGGCACTCTCACCCTTTACTCTCCAAAAAATGGCGGACTTGCTGTCACAGTCCCATTCCTTATAGAAAGATGATGAATTATCATGTTGAATTATCACCCATATGGTACATGTAGGCCTGTTGAATAGCATCGGACATTAAAAGTTGCACACTACTACTGCTACTATGACTACTACTACTATTAACTAGAGCTGCAACAATTAATCAATTAGTTGTCAACTATTAAATTAATTGCCAACTAATGTGTAACATACTTTAAAATGATGGTTGTAGTCACTCTTTCACTTCACAGAGAGTACTACATGCAACTGTCACCACAGTTATAGTTAGTACACTGTGAGTTAATCGATTAGGTATTTGGTCTATAAAATGTCAGGAAATGAAAAATGTAGATGAGTGTTTCCTAAAGTCCAAGATGGCGTCCTCAAATGTCTTGTTTTGTCCAACTCAAAGATATTCAGTTTAGTGTCATAGAGGAGTAAAGAAATCAGAAAATCAGAAAAATTCACATTTAAGAAGCCAGAGTTAGAGAAGTTTGACTTTTTTTTCTAAAAGAATGACTCAAACGGATTAATCGATAATCAAAATTAATATCTCAAATCAAACATTTTATTTTATTATATTACCCCAGACTGTGAGATTGTACTGAGGCTCAGGTTCAGGTAATGAGGTCCAGCCTGGTATCGGTGTTCTTTGGGTGGTGCTGGTTGCAGAGGGTAGAGCTTATTATGGAGAGGCTCAGACAGATGAGGACATTTTAATGAGATTGGCTCTGTCAGACGGAGCTAAGACGCTGGCCGGGGGGCTGGGAGGAAATTGAGACTAAGTGCAGAGGAGGAGGCGGTTTGTTTTATTATCTTTTCATTTTATGGAAAACTATCAAAGACCTGTGATGATTGTTTTTTTTTTTTTTTTTTTTTTTTTGTAAATTAAAAATTCACAAGTTAATTGAGATAGCAGCACAAAAAAGGAAAGCACAAAATATACACTGAAAATGGCAGGAAAACACAAAATATGCTGTACATAAGTGATGAAAAATGTATTCTTGTAAAAGCAAATATTGCAAACGAGAATTGTTTGACCTTGCAGTGTCATAATGTTTGTAATATGGAAACTATTTTTCCATTAAAACATCTTTCCACCCTCATTTCTTTCCATCAGGTTTTCGATTGCTTCCAGCTCAACACTCCGGCACCAGTTATGTCCACCTGCCCGGCGCCACCGACCTGTCCAGACCCATTCAGATCAGCACCGCACCCCATCGGGGATCTGGGCAGCCTCACCTTGAGAATAAATCCTGTCCTCCACCCTCCTGCGCAGCCGAGCCGGGTCGTCCTCCAGCTTACCCAGGAGGAGGACCAGGCCATCACTAACCTCCTGAAATTGCACCACCAAGAGCCCATGCAGAGTGACGAGACCCTGACTGCTCCGCAAATGGACTTGAACCCCGTGCTGTTCCCTCATCCTGAACATATGGCTTCTGCTTCAGCTGGGGAAGTACACAATCCCTTCTTCTGCAGTAATGTTCAGCATCAAAGGGAGGCCAGTGTGCAGTTGCAGCAGGGAAGGTGTTGGTCAGATACAGAGCTTGAGGCAGCTAACACCCTCTTGAGTTGCTTCAGCCTGAAGGAGAAGGACGAAATCTGGGGCGAAAACAACAATAAATCAACAGTAACTCTTCCTGATCCTCTCACATACCAGCAGCATCGTGAGGATTCATCAATAAGCACTGCAACCAAACAAGGATCTGAGACTTTTCCTGCAGTAATAACGACTGATTGTGCCCAGAAGGTCAACACCAGCTTTAATTGTGCCAGGGAATATGGAGAACCAGGCGGGGGGGATTTGGGGTTTGTGGACGGTGATATTCATCTGCTCGTCGGTGAGTCTTCACAGTGGAGATCAAGCATCCCTGGAGATTTTTCAGTGTGGGTGCTCTCAGAATCAGAGGGAGATGCTGTGCACGTACTTCTGAGCCTCGGCGACACGGGAGCGTTGGATACTGTGCAGTGATCGTCTTGGACCTGAGGGTCTTCTTGTCCCTGGGTGAGTTTTTAAGGGACTTTACTACCACTTTCTCATTAAGGAAACAACTAGTTGAAGATTATTTGCACTGGTTGATATATACAGTTCCACAACTCCCTTATTTTTCTAGTATGAGAAAATGTTGAAAAGCCTACTGTTGAGTATGGCAGTGTGTTCAATAAAAATAATCAACATTTGAGCCTCTAGCTAAAAAGACAAGTTTTTATTAAAAGCACTACTACCGTTTTTGAAGGAAACAATCCCCGCACTCATTATTTACAACATATTGTACATTTACAGCAAATCTATCCACAAATAGTATCCCATCTTTACTGACAACAAGCTGCAGGGGGAGCTACAGTATTATTCCACAATGGCTACTGACACAAGCTAAAAAGCTAGTGGACAGCACAACGACAGCTCAGCCCACATTTACATGAATTTTCAAAGCTCTTGTGCTTGACATGATCCGGATAGGTGTGTAGTTCCGTGTTTTGAATTTATTCAAAGGCACTTCCTGATTACATTTTTTTAAAAGCTTTGTCTTGTGGTGAGAGAAATTCCTTTTAAAAATGCTGAATTTCAATAAGGGTTTTTGTATCATAAAAACATGTTATATCCTGTATTCTGACCACCGTAGCATCACAAGATAGATTGTTGTGCGTGACAGGACTGAGAGGAATTGTGTGAATGTGACGGCTATGACACAAAGAGGCGCTGACAGGAACACCCAACTCTCTTCTTTCAGCAGCAGGTCTGATATTTGTAGAATGACTGGCATTACAAATGTGCAATTTCACAGCGCAGGGCGGCATGCTCACAAGAAGAGAAACTCGACAGCTGTAATGCTGTGATCTGTTATTGAGTGTATGCATGCACATTCACATAGTTTGTCAGTGTCAGTAGTCATGATCTACCTCATGATGATGATGATCTACCCTGTGTCACGATCGTCACCTTTCTGCAGTTATCTTTCATTTCCTGGTCGGTAGAAACATACTGTGCACCCCTGAATAGTCTTTATATAGAGGCATTTGTATCATTCATCGTCCTTTTTAAAAATAATTTTTAATGTAAACATCCTTGATCCATCGATCCTAATGAATGGTGTTGGCTTTGCTGTTGGCGACCATACTCGCCGCCCTCATGACTCTGTAGCGTTCCCGGAGGTTTCGCCGCCTCACGTGCTCGTTGGTGATCTCTATGACGTTTCCTCCGGGGAACCAGCCCTTCTGACCGTCAGACAGGCGGATGCCTTCATAACAGCCTGGGAGAAAGGAGAAGTAGGCGGAGGAGAGGAGGGGTGGAGGTGGGAGGAGAACAAACAAACGGAAGATTGGAGGTTTCTGTATCGTTCATGCAAGAAAGTCAAAACAAATCAATAAACTGCTAAGGTGAGAGGGTGGAGGAATGAGGCAGTTATGAGGATCAGGGTGTATAAGCAAGCAGAGTCAAAGGAAGGGGCATATTAATGATGCAAAATGTCATTACATTATACCTTTTTGATAGGAAACCACAATTAAAACCTTCTTAGTCTGTTCAGATCCACAGACTGATAATGCTAAATATGGACAAGTAGAAAATTTTATATTATGCAAGAACAGATTCATATCACTTTTGAGCAGTTTCAGCTGCAGAGTTGTGTTCTGAAAAAGAGGAAGTGTTTCCAACCCTGTTATGTGATCATATTTTCTAGTCTTTTTTTGTCTCCATGACAGTCTGATAAATGATTAATAAAGTTTTTGGTCCGGGTTTCCGTCCACGTTCTTACCCTCGTTGGTTTTGCGGATAACGTTGATGATCTCAGTGGGCTCCAGGGTGAGCTCGTCTGCCTGCTGGGCGATGTACTGCTCCACACACTGCACCTGAGGACAATCTGACACACAACACATAACCGTAAGAAACACACTTGACCATGAGCTCTTTCATTTTGTGTGCATCGTGTGTGTGTCCTCACCCCAATCCTCATAAATCACTTCATCTTCATCTCTGTCTGGGTTGGTGGGGTTGGGGAAAGCCGCCATCCACCTGTGCTTGTCTGACCTGTTGACGCAAACAGTTTATAGCTTATAAAAAAAAAATAAAAATAAATAGCAAATCCTTCCAAGGAAGGAATCTGAGGTAGTTTATGTTTCATTATATCTACTCACTGGGAGGACGCTTTGAGCAGCCTCTCCATCATGCGGCCCTGGTGGTTCTCCAGCAGGGTGAGGTTGAAGCAGTGCTCGTAGGTGCCGCAGCCGCCTTCATCTATTGACTGCACCTGCACCAGAGAGCGGTGGGCGTGGTCGAGCACCACAAAACGCTCCGCACTGTCCAAGAAAAAGAAGGGTGAGTTGTTTTTGATATTAGGGTCAAGTGGGCTGAAAGGAAATAATTGTGCACTGAAGCGTTTAGCGTATTATACATTGAGCTGTATTTTCTATATTATTCATCTTGTATACCATTAGTTTGTATTTCTTATCAGCCATCTGTGGCAACGACAGCATATTTGAAATCTACTCTTCCTCTCAATTCTCTTCAACTTCCTGCCACATTTGAGGAAGTCTGGAGGTGTTTCACTACTGATGACACGCTGTTAAAAGTGTCGTGATCATTTTTGTGGTCAGTGGTCACATTCGTCATAATCACAGCTTGTAAAAAGGAGATTTTCTTTGCACAGCTTCCAGAGGGGACTGGCTGCACTGTCACTTGTACAACCTAAATGGAGTAGTGCAGGGATGACTTCATTTTGTATGGCAGTCCGGAAGTTGGCATCGCACTGGTTCCCTTGACAGAAAGCCAATGGGATTTTTCCATTTGGTTTTGGATTATTGCATTATGTGGTAAACACAATAATCTTGCATGACTTCATGTCACCACCTCTAAGCTAAAGGTGGACTATTGTTCCTTGTGATGGTGGTTAGTAGTCTCATTTAGCCGCTTGTAAGCAATTGCCTTTTTGAAGATGCATAAGGCTAATGAGAGGGGTATTTATTGATGTATTTTATATTGTAGAACAAAATGTTAAAATATCTTAAGCTTGTGTTAACCACAGACCTCATTTCACGCATCTAACTAAAAACATTCAAAGCATTCAAAAAACCCACTGACTTCCAGACAAAGGAACCAGGAGTGCTAAAATGCTAACTCATTTCCGTGTGTTAGGACTCATTCTCGTAGCACTCTATCATTAACAAGGTCAACGGTAAGCCATAATTAATGTTGTTGAATGAGAATAACTTACAGAGCAAAGTGGCATCATAGTGGCATTCATTTCCAGAAGCTGCTTGAACGGCTGAAGGTTTATTAGCACTTTGCAAGCAGCTGTGCAGCTCTGCCTCATAAATTATTACCAACACATCCTGCATGACACAGTATGTTAAGGCTGAAGCTCTGACACACATTGTCAGATGTAGGTCATTGTGATGTGAGAAATTGTGTCAATATCCCCACATAAAGACACATTCAGCCTTAAAATGTTTACAAGAGTGCAGTCATGCTAGTGTGACTATGAGGCTGCTCTTAGCTGAACGCTAACGTCAGCATGCCAGCACGCTCATATTGATAATGCTAACATTGCAGATGTTTATAATAATGTTATACAATGTTCACCACCTTAGTTAAGCTTGTTAGCATGCAGCCTTTTGCTAATTTACACCAAACAAAGTGCAGCTAAGTTTAATGGGAGTGTTTTTGCAGGACTTGACAACATGAAAATGTGGCCTGGCAGTGCAAGAGGGATGCCATGTCATTAGGATTCATCCTCAAAGCAGATATTTTAGTCTGGACAAGCACATTTCCATCCCTGGAGCTACGCCGCCAGCTTTTGTTTTTAAGCATTGAACATCGATCAGTTCTGCCTCACCCCTTCTTGGCAGTGATGATGAGCAGATCGTTGAAGAGGAAGAGGTAGACGGGCGTAAACTTGGCCCGCATGTTGAAGAGAGTTCCTCCTTTGGACATTTCCTGCAGCTCTCCCTTCTTCTCCAGGTATCGTGTCTGGGAGATGATCGGGATGGCCTGGAGGAGACGCAAGCAAAAGTAGGAACGTTTTTCTTTTTCAAAAATAAATGTCCCAAGTTGCTCAAGTCAAACTAAAATAACAAATATGCACTCATTTATTGTGTGTGTTTACCTTGAGCTTGTCAAACTCCAGTGTTTGAGAGACGTGGATCAACTCCTCCATCTGTCTCATCTTTCCCACCTGTGTGTTACACTCGTCAATGATCTGTGTGTGATTATGAGAGTGGGGGAAAAAAGACACAAGATTAAATTTCCACACTGACAAACCTCACATTCCCTTCAGATGCAGCTCATTGGGAGTATCTGGTTCAGCGCTTTGACAAATGTCTCCCTGTTTGTGCAAACTGTCTCACACTGCCTTTGTCCTTAGTGACACGTATGACTCACTGTCACTGCAGAACGTATTCAATAGGAAATCCTTCACTCAGACAATGGCTGACATCAAAATATCCTAAGGCATGCGAAGCACTCGGGAGTCAAATGATCTGGATTTGTAGGCAGAGGAGAGGGTGAAGACAGAGAAAGGAGTGTTTACCTTCGACACCGAAGCCAGAGCCTTGGAGGCCGCCTGCTCCTCATTCGTCCTCTCCTTTGTTCTCTTCAGGATGTTCTGAAACGACAAACAACAACTTTCTATTTCTGCAACGGACAAACAGCATCAACAGGATACATTTTTTCCATCTAAATGCAAACAAGGTCATGAGGTTGAAAGAAGGTGTGTTTGCTCGTAGGTCAAGAGGCAGTGACGAGTTTGAGCGGGGAAGATTACGCTGGAATGAAGACATTCCACAAAGCAACACACCGTGATGAACTCAGACTATTACCACGAAGGGTCATTTCAAAAATGTACTGTGGCAGTCTGTTTAGACACCTGAGGAAATAATTGTTAAGTCTAACTGCATTGTTGTCACGCACCAGTAACACAACAACTATGACACTGATCTCCTGAGCTTTTCCTCACAAGGGAAGAAAAAACACCTGCACAAAGACTCAAACCCACAAATAGAGCATTAATATAGCAGCAGACAACTACTTACAATGTTCAGCTATAGTGGAGTACCACTTTCTACCTGAGCAGATTGTCTTTGTGTTATAATCCGAGTGTCTCTGTGCTTTAGCTGACATACGCGAGCCAGCCACAAGTGCATTTTAGTGCATGTGAGCTTGCCCTATTGGCTAGCTCGACTTCCAGACGAGGGAACTGGAAGTGCTAAAGAAATTGATTTCTGTGTTTTAGGAGTTATTCTAATAGCACTCTATCATTAACAAGGTTAATGATAAGCCATAATTAATGCTCTTGAATGTAAAATACAGTGCAGTGCAACCCTGAAAGAGCACCTCTTCTGAGGCAAATACATAACCTCAGCGTGCAGAATAACATACAGAGTGAAGTGGCATTCATTTCCAGAAGCTGCTTGAATGGCTGAACGTTTATTAGCACATTAACATGAATGCGGTCGTACGTTACCGCATTCATGGCAGAGCAGAGGGCTATTCAGTTGGTTGCAATCTGCAACCACACTGCTAGATGTTGCAAAATCCTTCACATTGTACCTTTTAAGTATTCAGCTTGAGCCAGGAGGCAATTAGTTTAGCTTAGCATAAAGACTGGAAGCAGGGTGCAAAAGCTAGCATCAAGTTGTGGCTTTATGGAGAGTTACCTGCTGTTTGTATGTATTGGCGAAGAGCAGTTGGAAACAGAGCCAGGCGACCTGTTTTCCCTTGCTACCGGTCTTCATGCTAAGCTAAGTTATTTTCCTCCTGAATTCATCAAACTACTGTATTTGTTCGTCACAGCATTTCTCCAGCAACATTTAATTGGTGTTCCTGTGATGTCGCTCACCTCAATGAGCATTTTGATGCGCGTTATTCGCTGGAAGGGCAGCAGCAAAAAGGACATGAAGGGCAGCCGCTGGCATTGAGGCGACTCTTGGAGGCGAGTGATGACGGTAGCGAACTGCATGTTTTTCTTCCTGTAAACACAAATAAATGGTTTGTAATGCAGCTGTAATGTTCATATATGTGTGAAATTGAGAACAGGAGGGCCATTTAGTGGATGAATACAACATCTGTGAGAGGAAGGTTTTCCCAAATTCCCTGAAATCTGAAATTACCACTGAGGGAAAAGTCTGACTTTTAGAGAATTCCTTACAAGAGCGAGGTGTAGGTCTTTTCCTGGTAGATCTGGTTGCGGACGTAGTCGATATAGGCTGGGAAGTTGTGCTGGGCGTGGTAGTGGATAATGTCACAGATGTCGGGGAAGACCAGGTCCTGGAATATGCGGTCCTCCAGGTCCTTCAGGAACCTGCAGAGCCAGACAGAAAAAGGTTTCAAACTATAAAAAAACAACTAGAAAAAGGCAGCACTTCAGCTGACACGGGAAATGACCCACAACATTTTCCTTCCTATCTGTTGGTATCTTTGTCCCCAGGTGAACTTGTTGTAGTTCAAGTCATAAATCACCTTCCTATTTCCCTTTTCCTTTATCTCCCTTCATGTTTCCTTCTGCCGTTCCCTCACCTCTCGCTGACCTCTCGGACCCTCAGGATGTTGGAGAAGAGGATTTTCTTGTCTCTGATGATCATCGTCTCTTCCAGCTCCCGGCTGTCCAGGAAGTGTTCAGTCAGGACTCGTAGAGATCGAAGGTAAGAGGCCTCAGATGTCAAAACCTCAAACATACTCTGCCAGGGGAAAAAAAAAAACAGAAATATTAACTTCACTGTAGGTTCCTGTATGAAACATTTGCAAGATTTTCCACCCTATTTGCAAAAATGTGTGATTCTTTCTAATGAAGGAAATGTTCATCATTTAAAATATTCCTTGTAGATAGTATGCACTTATCAATCACTTCCTGTACTTAGAGGGACTTTTTCCCTTCCTGATGTTGGAAAGTTGTGATTGTAAAAGCTTTCATGAACTGGGCATAAAGTGAATCAATATCATATTGCAGCAGTGAGAGATACAGTGAGGCGGAGTGGACCTTAATTTAGATAAAAACATTACATTATTACTTTAAGATATGATTTAAAACTTGATACTGCATCTCCCATTTCTCTTCTCTGTGCAGCATTGATCTGTCTCAGTACATTAGCCTCTTCTTCCTCACCTCCTGGTACTTGCACTGCTCAGGGGTGAGCTGCTCCAGCACCCCTCCCTCCCGAACAGCTGGGAGGTCCTGCCACAGGGTGCTCTGGCCCGGTGTGGGCACAGGGCTGCCCCTCGGTGCTCCATTTCCAGTTGCAGTACCAGTACCTGCAGCAGTAACAGTACCAGTACCAGTTCCAGTCCCAGAGCGACGGGCTGCAAAGTCCATGGCGTAGTCCACGCTAGTTTTACTGATGTTGCGACAAACCGTCTGGCGTCGGATCTCCTTGGTGATGACAGTGGCGCGGTATGTTTGGTACAGAGGCTCTGAGGGGAAACAAGTCACACAGTAATACTGACATTGTATCCTGCTCCAGGCATTACTGTGGCATCCTCAGTCTCATCTTTGTCTTTTTTAATGTTTTGTTTGTTACAGGTGTCATCCAGCCTCACCATCCTGCAGCCGGGACTCCCAACTGAACGAAGAATCCCTCCGGAGGGAGTCGCTCCTGACTGGACGCCTGAAACAGGTAGTGTGGAAAGAGGAGAAATGTAGGTATCAACCAGGGTGATATGAAACCAAACTATTCAACAAAAGAGTGAATGACACAGTTAATGATTACTCCATACACACAAGAGAGACGATGTTGACTTGAAGGATAAGGCTGGGGATATTCCATATTTTTCTTATTGTTAACAAACCATAAAAAACTCAACAATGTGGTACTGCATCTCCGAATACTTTACAACTTCTGTACTCTGTCTGCGGCTCTCAGCTCCAAGCGAATGTAGATGAATAATTAAAAAACAAAAAAATACGCTGAGCTTTTAGAAACGTGCCGAATAAAAGTATGTCCTTTCCTAAAAAAAAAAAAAAAAAAAAAATAGGATTGTAAAGTAAACATTTCAAAAAAATTGGCAGACCTAAAATGAATGTTTTGTCTATCTCTGTGGCAGACATTTGGTTCCCACTTCTAACACTTCTAATGAGCCAACAGTATAACAGTGTTAGTTGCCAGTTAGTTTGGAAAAAAACAGATAAATAGTTGAGTTTGAAGCACTCAGCTTCACTCTGGTATGATGATATTCATTTATAATGAAAATACGCATCAGAGGCGATTTAGTAGTGGGTGGCGGACTCAACCAGAGTTAGTGAATATCTGAGTCTCACTGCACTCTACCGTAAAATATGCAGGTTGTGCAACAAACAGGCAACTATTTGCTGTTAAGTGAATGCAATGGAACGGGTAAAAGAGTTATCAATAGCACCTTTAAATCTGTTTTTAAAAAAAATATTAAATAGTTATCTTAAACAGCTGGGCACTGTTTTCAGACAGTAGTAAACTGTACATTTGTTGGGGACCATTTTTAGCCGTGAATGAATATTCATTTGCTGTGTTAGTCAGTATTTACAGCAGCAGGATGGTGTATGTTAGATTGATTGAAAGTAAACTACAGTGCCAAAGTGCGTAGTAATAAAGAAACATCATCCAGTGCAACAGTGCGGCCCATTGGTGTATTTTTAGTAGTGATGGCTTTGGACATTTCATAGAACTTTTTGACAAATAGAAAAATTGATAACATAGAGTCAGCCTTAATCCTTTTACAAATGGAACTGAAAGAGTGAGGGTGATAACTCACGGTTCTTCAACTATGTCCTCTTTCTCTCCTTCATTCCCTCCATTCTCCTCTCCTTCTGAAAACAAAAGTAAAATGGTGCCATCGCTTTTGATTACACAGAAAATCAAACAATTCGTGAATCATTCATAGCTCATTTCAGGCAAAGTTAATCATGTTTGTTCGGTACCTTTTATCTGTGTGAGGGATTGCAGCGAGGCGCTGCTGAGCCTCCTGGGATCTGTCTTTGGCGGTGGGGGTGGGGGTCTATGAGGGGTGGGCGGGGGTGGAGTGAGTGCCCTCTGGGGGCTCAGCGTGCTGGCTGTGGAGATGCTGCTGGGGGACGTGGGCCGCAAGTTGCGCCACTCCTCCATTGTGGGCTGGGGGAGAGGAATGCCGCCTCGGTGCACCGCCGTGACGCTGCGGCTGTCGTGAATCACGGGCATCCTCGGCGGGATGGCAGGCGGGATGGCAGGCGGCATGTCGTCTGCGATCGGGGTGGGCTCTGTGTTAATCTGAAACTCGCTTGTGGGGTCTGAGGTGCTGCAGGACAGTTTAGACCGGCGGGCTGGTTTGCGTATTTTGATTTGAGGAATATCCAGTTCCTTGCTCACAGGCGCAGTCTTTTTAGGAGTGGGGTCGACCACTGGAAGAGTGGCCTCATAAATGTTTTCCTCTTCGTTTTGGGCGGACAAGTGGTGGATCTGTGGTGACTGAGCCCGTTTTGGGGGAATAGGGGGAGAATGGGAGCGAGTGATAGAGAGGGAGGCAAAAACAGAGTGAGGACCCGGGTCCGAAAGTCTCCTGTGACCATCGGCGATCAAAACATCCAAACACTGGTGGAACTTTGCCTTTTCTTGTTTCACCACTTCGCTCTCATCAACCGCAGACGTCCTGTCCACCTCGTCCCCCGCCTCGCTGTCCCATTCCTCTCCCCGCTCCTCTACCTCCACATCCTCCTCCCAATCCTCCTCATCCTCCCCCCTCTGCTCTTCTACATCAGTGTCATCCTCTTCCTCATCTCGACCCTCTTCCTCCTCCACCTCCTCCCCACCGTCATCCACATCCACGGGCACCCATATTAGCTTCATGCCTGGCCACTGGCGGTGGCACACACAGCTGCAGCCTGGGTTGCAGCATGGACTGAGAGGTGAATGAGGACTGTGCTCTGCATCCGATTCACCTCCCCCAATCAGCTGAATCTCCACCTCTTTTCCATCAGGCGCTGCATCGAAAAGAAGCACCACAGATTAACTACTTTCAAATGAAAATACATCACCATAAGCTTTGTTCTCATACTGAAGCAAACATATAGATGCAAATTTTTCCTCCACATCCCTACAACACTAAGCTAATGGGTGTAAATGAGCTGCATCCTGTCCACTTCTTTCCTACATCTGCATCCCCAGATAGGGCGGCTCACTTTCATTAAAAGCCTTTTTTTTTCCTCCAGCTTCCCAAAGCGCATGCCGGACTGTTGACTCAGCAGTTCATCACTACACAAATACAGCATGTCTGCAAGTGGTGTCTTCAAATATTCATGGAAAGTTCGGAGCGAGTCCAATATTGACAAAAGGAAATGACGAGGTGGAGGAAAGAGAGAGGATGAAAGTTAAATGGGTCAGTGAGTAAAGATATGAAAGACAAAGAAAAGAAAGTAGTGATGGGTTTTGTGAAGTCCAACTCAGTTTTCCATATCAGGCAATACAGATGTCTTTTTAAAAATACAGTTAAATAATGATGCAAAGAGGATTGCACCTTTCAGACGTCAAGTTTAATTCCACCTCCATAGTTGCTCAAATACTGCCAGTATAAGGCTGAAACATTTAGTTGATTAATTGATTTGGCATCAATCTACAGAAAATCTCAAATTACTTCAATACTGGATTAAATCCAGATGGGGGACCCTGGAGCAAAAATGTATGTGTGGTCTAATTTGAGTCAGTTTAGGGGTCCTTGACGTGAACACGTTTGGGAACCACTGGTCTATATGACTGATCAGAAGATACTGACAGTATGAGGATATATCGCCACAGAACATGACGTCCTAAAAGGCTTTAAGTTGCTGACCGAGGAACTAAAACAGCGAAGTGAAAGCACAGTATGTGTAACCAGGGACACAAATCTCTATTCAATCAGACAGCTAATAAAATGCCTTTGGCTTCCTCTTTTGTCGAGTCAGGACAAAGCCGAACATCATGACACAGCATTGTGTGTCGAGCTACAGATTTAAACTGAAAGAAAGTTTTCACGTGCTTTCCCTTTTTTTCCCTTTATGAGCAGAAGATAAGGACATAAAGTGTGAAATATATAAAATGCTTGTGCATCATCTTTTCTTACTGTAAGTAAACAAACAGTGAGCGTCACTTCCTGCTTTTACCTTACTCAGGAGTAGCGTGCACACACAAACGCACAGACCTGATCAGCTGACTGACAGAACCTGTTTACGTCTGCTGGTTCAGATATCTACTGTAGCAGCACCACACCTGTCTGTTTGAGAGCTCTCACTCAGACCAGTACCCCGACTGAGCTGTAGGCTTCACTTTCAGATCAATTAACATACACACTCACATGCAAAAGTCTGTTCTGTACATATACACTTTTTGAAAATGTCCATTTTTTATCAATGAAACTGACGTTTGATTTAAAACTACTACTTTTTACACTACAGTCCAGCGTCTGTGAAACTGGCTCTGACATTTTTGATTGTACGCTGAGCGAATAAATCACTGTTTATAGTTTCATCTGATCTTTGTCTTGCAGACTCAAAGCTGCAATAAGTAACTTTAAATGTTCTGAATGGCAGCCGACTGTAAAAGTCACAACACATTTTAATTTCCTTCTCAGGAAATCCTGTGACAGCTTCCTGGTGTTTACCTATCAAATTGGAGGAGTGACGAGTGTTTTTTTTTTCTTCTTTTTTCTCAGTTTTACATTTGTATTAATCTGTGCATATATTTAAGATTTGTGGTAATCTTATAATAGATAGTGAGTGAGTAACAATATATGTTTTTTGATACCGGATCGATTCTCAGAAACACTATCGTTAATAATTTACATGCAAAGATTAACTCAGTCTTTATTTCTTTATTTGATTTACAAATATATGTCTAATATATGATATTGGATGTTACAGGGATTACAGTGATTTAGTCATCAGCAAAATAAGTAAAACAAGTAACATGTATTTACTCTGATTTTATGCATATTGTGGTGTGTTTTTAATACTCTGAAAAAAGGGTGCATACTATATATAAAAAAAAGGGTGCATACTTTATATATATATATATATATATATATATATATATATATATATATATATATATATATATATATATATATAGTATGCACCCTTTTTTCCCAAATGTAATTTAGGAAAACTAAATATATATCTATATATATATATATATATATATATATATATATATATATATATATATATATATATATATATATATATATATATATATATATATATATATATATATATATATATATATATATAGATATATAGATATATAGATATATAGATATATATATACTTGCTTACAGTATTGCAATATATTGCATTCGGGATGCTAATTTTGGAAAAAAAAAAAAATTAACAATGACTTGCCCTCATTAACCGATTAGTAACCGTTAACCAACAAGATTGTGTCTCATGTAGTGTATGAGCACCGCCACCACATCATTTAGTTTAATTTAGGAGGTTTGTCAGCTGTGTGTCGCCCGGCATAACTTTAGCGATTGTCCGACAATCCGGTGTGTGTGTGTGTGTGTGTGTGTGTGTGTGTGTGTGTGTGTGTGTGTGTGTGTGTGTGTGTGTGTGTGTGTGTTTGTACAACGTTAGCAGCTGTAGTGCTGCTGGAGGCTTCGTGCTCCCCATAGCCTCACACATACGCTCTGTCAGCACGGTGTAACTTTGGCGAGTGTCCAACAGACCGTGTGTGTGTGGCGGTGGCGAGTGGGGCGTTGTCGGTGCCGTTATAGCTGTGAAAGTATGTGTAGCAATGTGTGTACAGTTCATTTGTCTGTGAATAAATACTACGAGGCTATAACTCCTCCGCTCAACTCCGGAGCCAACTTCCTGTATCTTCCAACTCTGTCTCAGACTCTCTTAAGGTGGACCAGGTTTTCTCCTTTAAGTGATGAGCCTCTCCTCTGAGTTTTGCTCAGTGTTTTAATTAATTATTAATATTTCCTGTAACAGTTTAACCGATGCATTAATCAGTTAAAATTTTTAATTTCTAAATGAATAAATGGTTAATTATACACATCCCTATATTGAATCGTAACCCCTGTATCATGATACGTACCGTATCATCAGATTTTTGCCAATACACAGCCCTATAATAATAAAAATACTTAACTGTCACCTTATTTTATTAGTATTATCCTAAAGGAAATTGATTAACAATTAGGATCAATCTATAGTCAAAAACATGATAATATTAATAAAAGAAGTCAAATACTAAATTATGTATGAACAAAGCCGCAGATGAATTTAAACCCTCATCATAAGTGTTAGTACCTGATCGACCTCCGTCCACACTGATGCTACTGTCCCCCTCCTCTCCTCCCTCGCTCTCTCTCTGCCTCCGTAAGGTTCGACTCCTCTTCACAGGCAGCGGAGGTGCCTTCTCCACCCCGATCTTAAGCTGCAGACTGTCACGGCCTGGTTTGGGCTTTACCGTAGGCGGCCTTTTAAACCGTTTAATTTCCGTTTGTCCTGTAGTACCATTGGTGGATTGCATCCTCGGTTCATTCGACTCCTTTTTACTAAATTTGTTCACAATCCTCTTGACCTTCCCATCAGAGAGGTTTCTGCTTCTGTCTCCCAGAGGAGGGGAGCTGGGTAGTGGTGACGGCTTTGGAGGGATCTCTGGTCTCGGTTTGGACTCGGGTTTGAGGGGTAAAGGTGACGTGGGCCGTTGGGATGCTTCCTGGACAGACATGGTAGCTGGAGTCTTCTCTTGTGGTGCGTTTAACTCCCAGCTCTGACCAATCAGAGGTCAGGCTTTGAGGGCAAAGGTCAATGTGAGCACACCATCATCACCTGATAAAGAGAAAGGAAGATAAAACCAGTTTAATAATTTAGCAAATGTAATGTCCAATTTATTTAAATATTTTTAATGATGCAGACATTGACGTGGCTATAGAGACGATAAAAGGCTATATTAATTTCCTTGTGGACATTGTACTAGCTAAAAAGGACATAATTGTGTACTGTTCTTGCATCATATGCCTTCATTAGACAGGGAATGGGCGGAGAAAGCACCATAAAACCCCAAGTTAGTGGTACATAAACCTTTTGGCTTGTGTCTCCTTAAAAAAGGCACACCTCACTATAATTTAGTCATTTTCTGTGGCAGAAATAAACATTTACACAATGCAATAAACACTACCGCATTACAGTAAATCCTGAAATCAGACTTTGAGCTCTGAGCCACAAACCCCCCACCGTAAGGCCTCAGAGGAAATTGAACTTTGTACTGTAAGGAGCCTACTCACTCAGTGAGAAATCATTCCCAGAAAGAAAACAAAAGATAAAGTATGATCAGCTGAGCAGCTGGAGATGACAAGCCTGTTTACTGCACTGCAAAGTGACGCAGGCAGTGAAGGGAAATCCAGCTATGACCATTGATTTTTCCATCGTAAAGTTGCTGAACATCTCTGCACAACTTCTGAAATTGTTATTTATGAATGACTCACAGCTGGAAAACATGATCTTGCTTATTAGTTTACAGCTTTAATAGCTGTGCGTCAGCATTATCCAAACAGCTATATAGAAACTATTTATCATTTAATATTGTGAAGACTTCAGTATTATTATTATTGGGGGCGGCAGTAGCTCAGTCTGTAGGGAGTTGGCTTGGGAACCGGAGGGTCACCGGTTCAAGTCCCGATATGGACCAAGAACTGAGTGTGAACTGGTAGCTGGAGAGGTGCCAGTTTACCTCTTGGGCACTGCCGAGGTGCCCCTGAGCAAGGCACCAAACCCCCAACTGCTCGGGGCGCTTGTCAGGAGCAGCCCCCTCACTCTGACATCTCTCCATTGATGCATGTGCATGTGTGTGTTTCGGGTCTGCACGTACCGTGTATAAGTTAACAAACAGAGTGTAAAAGTTGAATTTCCCCTCGCGGGACTAATAAAGGTTGATCTTCTTCTTCTTCTTCTTCTTATTACAGCCTGAACTTCTATGTAAAGCAGCAAATACAAACATCAGTTCTTCTTTGGTTTGCTGTTAATTCATGTGTAGCACGCTGACATTTTAACAATATAATGATTCATGACACGCTGTTGTAATTCAATTAATAGTTAACCACTGTTTCAATGCAAACATATATTTATGATCACTTCACTCTGTTCACTGTTGCCCAGGCAGGTTGAATAGCCTCAAGCTCCTCATAAACTTTTACCTTTCAGCTGATCTACAAGCGCTTTGAAAAAATTTTACAACCCATATTATTTCTTGTGCAGCAACATTGTCTGAGGTCTTTGCATAGACGTGTTTTGAAAATGTGTGTGCTGCCATCGCTTAAACACAGAAAACTCCTAATTAGGGATTCAGTGACCACACGACAAAGCTGGTAAATGTAGATGTCCACACTAACACGCCTGCTGTAAATGCACACTGAATCAATCCTCTAAAATTCAAAGGCTGAGAAATTTCCTTATTCAAAGCACTCTATAGTCCTTCAAATGAAGCAGTCAAATGAGACACTTCTTCTATAAAAAGAAACGTGATGACTATAAATTGAAATTCAGTTTCCATTCTAGGCGTCCAAATGGTCATGCTGCAGATTCTTCTCACCGTTTTTTTTTTTTTTTTTTTTTTAATATATATATGTGTGTCTAACAGCTGATGTAATACCAAACCAAGCGAGTGTTAGTCATCTTCTGAGTCACCCAGTAGAAGACGATACTGCGCTGCTCTGTGTGACCCTTTGATTAATGCGTTTCATGTGTAGCTGCATGCATTTAGGATTGCACACATCATTTTTAAGGCTGCAACTATTCTAACTGAGGAATAGCGTAGTGATTACATTTTGGGTTAATTGATAATCATTTAGTCTTGTTTAAAATACTGTCAGGTGTCTGTCACAGAGACCAATAAGCAGCTGGTGTCATATGAACCAGAATTACTTATATTTTAGGTATGCTAGCAGCATTACACTACGGATGTGGTCCTGACTAGTTTGGTGGATTATTTCTCTGTTATTACTGTGCTAAGTGCCACTGTATATTACATCACTGGAAAGCCTGTTTATTTACCTTCGCAATGATGTCAAACTTGTAAGGATCATGCATTTGTGGGATGAGCAGCACAGCTGATTATGTGGGTGAAATTTGCCAAAATTCTCTGCAGATGCTAAACAGTATATTGTCCTGTTGGTACTGACTCTTGTTTTGAGCTCCAGCTGCTGCCATTCAGGTGCCACAAAACCAGACCACAAATCACAAAGTGATCTGTTTCATTCTGAAAAGTCAGCTTAAGGTATGTTAGAAAGTGACCCAAGGTTGCGTGGTTATAACAGGGCATAGTTTTTAAAATTAACCTCCCTCACACTGTACATTCCTGCTCTGTCATTTTATAATTATCTACGTACATGTCTGTTAGTCTGACCACAATCATTTTCTTGTCAAACTGAAATGTGCAACCCTGTCTGTCTTTTTTTTTTTTTTTATTTTAAGCTCACCAATTGCGCAGCAGCACGCACATCCCGTCCAAACTGGTCTGACTAGCTGGTGCACTCTCTCGCCAACAAACAGCTACTAGTTTTGAGTTATTGACTTAAGTGAGCCGTGTGGAAAAGTAGATTGCCGCCTGTGTTTACCTGCTCGTATTAGGCACTACACGGGATTAAATGCTTGAAAATGTTGCCTCGTCCGGTCACAACTTCATATAAAATCACTGGCACTTTACATGAAATGAACAGCCTCTAATCTTAATCTCATTAAAGGGGCACTCCACTGATTTGGCATGGCTCTTGCATAAAGTCGGGAGACATGCGACAGAGATTTTAAAAATAACGGTCAAAATTGACACAGTAGAGGCTGAGATGTCTATAGTATGGATATAGTATACATGACATCAGCAATGTGTGTGGGTGTGTTATGTAGGTCTTTCCAGGTTTCAGTTTGGGCCCTCTGGCTATTATCATTGTCCACAGAGTGACATATAAACCTGACATAGGAGGGTGTGTATACACTCACAAAGCAACACTGGGGATAACGCGTACTAATTGTGTGTTAATGCACTTCTAGACCAAGAGATAGACTAGACTTGAGGTCACAATTCACCCCTGACTTTCTTTCAATCTGCCCCCACCAGACTTCACTCCTCTTTTGTCTCTCTTTGCTCTGTTGACCTGGTTAGTTCAATAGCTACTGGACCCCACACACACTCGGGCTGGGTCAGTGGGCCACTCATTCATTCCAGTGAGTGTATTTGTCCCAGTAAATCCAATAAATATCAGATATGGTGTTATCCCTTAAATCAGAACAGCTTGAGAACAATGCGTAAGTGCTTAAAGGGGCATCCATTAACACAATGCTCTCTCAGTGTGTGTGTGTGTGTACAGTATGCCATCTGCTCTGGACAGTGTGTATACAAAATGGGTAGGGGGGCTTTAAGAGAGCTACCATTACAATACATGTGATGTATGTAAGCTCCACGTTGGACAGGAAGAGGGGACGGAAAAGGTGTGTCGAGAAGGAAAACACACACCGACACACACCAGGGGTGGGGAACCAGGAAAAGGGAATAAACATATAATAATAATAATATAGTAAACATATCATTTGGACATAAGTGATAGGCTACAATAGAAGCCTGCCTATAGATACACACATGTTGATGTTAAGGTCTTATAAGCCTGTGACATTGTATAAGGAAATATCACATCTGAAGCTCCCAGCATAAAACATCCTGAAGACGAATTAAGTGTCAATGACACACTATTCATAAAATGTTAAAAATCACAGTTTGCCTACAAGGATTTTGCTTGTATCCTTAATTTGCGTAAAATATGACGTACTCCCATACTGTTACATACCAACTTTAACAAAATGATAATTATGTAAAGATAATAAACTACAGCTATATTATGCAGTAATACCACAATATTTAAAATAATAACTTCTCAGTTTGACATATAATGATGTGAAATATTTGTATTACAACGCGTTTCCATAAGAAAACAGGTGCTTCCAACCTCAACCGCCAACCAAACCGCGCCTGCTAAATCACCAATAATTAACTAATCTCACTTAAAACATTGATTTCATGAAAGAAAACTCACCGATGTTATTCAGGTATGTCTGATAATTTCTCCTCAGTTATTCGGCTCTATCGTTGGCAGTCCAGCATGGTTAGCTTTGGCAAGAAATAACGTTTTAATCTACGTTGGTGTAACGTTACTTTAAACGTAAATCGTCCCGCAGAGAAGAAGAAGAAGAAAGGATATCCACAACGTGAAAGCAAAACGGTTCAGTTTCTTATTGTTTCTCTGACAGGCTTGTTGTCGCAGCACCCATCATCCCCCTGTTGTTGTCTCCTTTGTTACCAGCAGCATGTGTGAGAGGAGAGGACGGGAGGTAGGAGTGCAACATCCCCCCTGAGGACTCAAACCGCCAAGTCTTATACAGTAATATATACAAGTTCCGGTAAGGGATTTCAGAATAAAACCTCAAGTGAAACTATGCTTTATGAGCTAATGATGATCCCTCCTTGGTGCCAATATGAATGTTATTGTTTTTGTATTTTAACAATTGATGATTGGTAGGGTGATGATGGCTAGATGCACACATTATATGTTATCACATCATTTAATGAGAACCTGTGTGGTGAATGGAACTACAAAATGTTTCCATTCATACATTGACTAGAATTATCGTAATTAAGTATTTATGATATGAATCAGAATAGACATGCTTTTATTTACTTTGATTTAAACCAATCTAAACTAATAAATAAGAATAAGTTCAAAACATAAAAGATGAGGACAATATTATTGTGCTACAGTGTCAGTCATTGTAGAGGTAAATTCAAATTTAATTTCTACCCACATTTATGCACATATAATAATAATTGACTTGTGAATTGCATCCCCATATTTTTCATGAAATTCTTGATTAATTGAAATCAATGCATTCAAACTGTATAAAAGCTATGCAAAAATATCCTTAACTCTAAGCTTCTAATCTATTTGTCAGTTTTATTCTTGCATGATTTATCTTTTTACTTTTTATGAGAACGTATTTGGAGGCTAAAATTTCAACCGGAAATCTTGTTTGACGTTTTAGCGTTTATAATGTTATTATTTCACTCTTATTTTGAAGGCCAAAATGTCACAAATCAGGCACTTCCGGTATGTTTATTGTGGCCTTAACGCATCTATGGTTGTACATTCTACTAATACTCCAGAAACTATAATAAACCTGTAAATATTGTTTATTTTATGGTTGCTAGTGCAAAATTATTAGATTTTTTTTACTTGTTTGCCACTTACAGTAAAGTTTGTGCTTGTTTCAGTAATAAACAGTGGAAAAGTTGCTGTTTCAAACTGATATATAACCACTTAATAATAATAATAATCATTAGTCTACTTTTTTACGACCAACTCATTGACATAATGTGTTGATGTGACCACTGACTGTAAATAGATATCACGTGATACAGTATATTACAACTCTTGGTGGTAGATTACATGTTATAACAGGTGCACAGAAGGAGGTGTTTGGCTCCTGCAGACGTCCCTCCCCTCACCTCTGGGTTTTACTTTTGTAGCCTACTTCCACCTAGCGCCTTAGATCGGAACAGACGTGAACTGTCCTAGTTTCTTCAGATGTTACTGTGTATTTGAGATGTTTTATTGTTTTCACTGCCGCACGAGAAATATAAATATGTGTGGAGCTGTAAATTGAGGCATAAGGTGTTCATAGTTCTGCAAATCAATATCTATGGAAGCCCATAAAAAGAGATAAAAAAGAAAACCCCAAAAAGTACTCATGATGAGCACTAAAAAATAGAGCACTTAATATTAAGTACATTTTATTTTGGGGTTAATATTTCAAAAATGTGGCTTACTATTATCTAAACTTTTAACTCTAGGGATGCGCCGATTTGACTTTTTCAGTTTTGATACCGATACCTGGACCTTGTGTATCGTCTGATACTGAGTACCGATCTGATACCAGTGTTTAATTAATAATCTATATGTCTCACTGTGTGGAAGTGACTGAGATCATTCTTTTAAGTGTAAGGCAATATCAGACTTGACTTAAACCATTGCTTTTGTAACTTATTAAAACAAAATATGACAAATAAACACAGATTTTTTTAATTTATTGAATTATTATTTCTTATTAAAATGACCTCATAGGTCAAAATCTTGATTTATAATCAAAATACTTATACTTAGTAACTCAAACTTTTGAGTTATTATCTCATAATTTCGACTTAGTGTCTCAAGAATTTGACTTAGAAAGTCCAATATTTTATTTACTAACTCAAATTTTAACTTTCTATCTCATCATTTCCATTTATGATTATAATTTTGATTAGTAACTCCATAGTTTGACTTACTTATTTTATTTCTTATATTTTTAATTTTTATTATCATTAATAACTCGCCATCTAAGTTTTCTTTTCCTTGGAAAATTCTTTTACTTCTTTTTTTTTCCAAACACAACATAACATACATAACAAAACATAACGCTGGTGCCATAATACATGACATTTTACCTTACATTTAACATTTAACATGAACATACTGTGCATATATATACACACACGTACACATTGATTTCCACTTCCACACAGAACCAAATTCAGCCTTCCTCCCACCCTGCGAAGTAAAGTTACATAAATTATGAAAATAATCTTAAAAATAATTTATTTTATTAGTTAAAATTAATGATAATAAGTACTATAATCATACAATAATAATCACGGTAGTAAGAAAAACATAAATAAATGAATAAAATTAATAAATAAATGAATGAATGAAAGTGGGCTTCGATGATATTTAGGCTACATATAACGTTATAATAAAGTATAGTACAAATAGTATGTAAAGTATATAGAAATAGTATGACGCTCTGACTCCTATAGAGGAGACCGATCACTATGAATGATAAGTAGACCCGGTCAGTTTGATAGACGAGAGACGTTGCGAGGGCTGATAGCTTCAAACTTACTTTCAATAATCGATTTTCATTCCGGACGCAACATCTGACTCCTTTACATCTCAATATAACAGCAACGTGGGTAGAGAGACCCTAAAATCACGCGGATCTATTTAACTTGGATGCTCCTGTTGCGCAAAGATACTGCGGCATTTGCTTTATACTCAGTGTGTCGCAGTGCATTCTGGTATTCCTCCGCCGGCAGAGGAAATGCTCCTAGACCAATCACATCTGTGTTTACACCATCACCTGTCAAACACACACCCTCTGTTATATTTTCTCTCTGAAAGGTAGGAACTGTGTGCTTATTTTATATTCGCTTTTTATCTAAATGTGAACACAGTGGATGGAGTCAGACTCTGTGCATGGTAGCGAGAAAGCCGGTTCGACTATGACGAGAAGCAGCCAGGGTTAGCAAGGTTAGCGCCCCCGGAGCTAGAGAGCTGGAGCTGGTTATCTGTCCGCCTGGCTTGTTTTTTAGCCGATTATCAGAAAGTCCTTGCGCTTAATCATCCCCGGCTGAGGTCGGAGCTCAGTGATATGTGTTAGCTTAGCCGAACCGGGCTAACTAGTGCTTGAAAGCCTGAGCAGTTGTTCGCCTACGTTTGCAGAGTTTAACACAGCCTTCAAGCTAACGGGACCAGCCATGCAGCGCGTCTTCAAGCTAGCAATAAAGCCGACAGTCGGCTGGAGAGAGATGCGCTTGGCGGAGCTGTTAGCTAGCACGATGCGTGGCTGGATTAATTTCACCGTCTATATATTTCTTATTTAATAGTAGAAAACAGGCTTCAGTGGTATTAGTAGTCACAGCCGCTGCTAAGTTGGCGTTAAACTGTGTTGCAGCGAGCCCAGTTCTCTTTGTTTCCTTCATTTCTCTCTAGTTTTCCTCTCTCATTTCAGTATTAGCGATCTAACAAGGTGTTAGCAGGTGCTGAGCCACAAAGGGAGACTTGCGGCAGTAGATGCTTATTTAACCCCTTAACAAATGGTGGAAGAACCATTGTGATCATTTACTGAAAGTAGAAATACACCAGTGCAGCTCAGAATTAGTAGTAAAATATACATTAAGAAGTAAAAGTTCATTATGTGATGATCTGTCAGTTGCATTACGTTATAATTGCATAATTAATATTGCTGCACGAATGTGTAACAAGCATTTTACTGTAGTATTTGCTATAGCTACTCTATTAGCTGTGGAGTAGTTTAATATTGATGTTAAATTTTTTTGTTGGGGGGGGAGTAGCTCAGTTTGTAGGGAGTTGGTTTGGGAACGGGGGGGTTCCGGGTTAAAATTCCGAAAAGGGAAAAAAAAAAAGTGTGAAAGTAGCTGTAAAGGTGCATCATGTTTACATAAGCTTGGGCATCGAGGTGCCCCTGAGCAAGGCACCAAACCCCCAACTGCTCGGGGGGTTGGTAGGAGAGCCCCTTCTGCATCTCTCATTATGCATGTATGTGTGTTTCAGGTCTGCATGTACCATGTATGAGTTAAACAGAGTGTAAATTGAATTTCCCCATTGTGGGACTAATAAAGGTAGATCTTCTTCTTCTTCTTCTTCTTCTTAAAGATGCATCATGTTTCATAAGATCGTTGAATTTTTACTTTATTTCTGCAGTTATTCCTATAAGATATCTGGAGTAAAATATTTGCCTCTGCAATATAGTGAAGTACATGCACAGTACTTCCACCACTTCCCTTAACATAAATGTATCCCCTTTGTTTCCCCTTAAATAGCTTTAAGGTTGTTAAAATCATCTTCCATCCTGTTTGGCAGTGTTATATATGTCCTATAACAGCTTGTTTCAGCTCTTTACTGAAACTGCAGGATGTTTTCACTGAGTAAAATACTTAAACTCAATATTCCACATTTGTTTGTCTCATTTTATACACATTTTCCAAAACTTTTGCCTGGCATGTTTGGTATCTTTGAAAGCTTTTCATTTGAATGTATAACAAAGTTGAACAAGCCCTGGCTGCACATTAGGACCAACCTGAATATTTTGACACTTAGACGGCAATCGACCTCCAGATCACAATTCAAATGCTTAATTTTTTAAAAGTACTTTTATTTTTTAAATATACATAAGTATGTAATAATAATGTATAGTCCTCCTCATGAAATAATAAATAATCCCACAACGTTATTCATTATTCATGTTCAACGTTAATTATTATTAGTTATTCTCAGACAGCTATCACTGTTTGTTGTGTGTAGAGGTGTGTTTGTGTATAGTAGTGTGGCAGCGGCACTGTCCTGGGCACTGAAATGCGGGAGACAGAAGAACATGTCAGCCTGCCGCACAGCTCCGTGAAGGTTTTTTACCTTTGAATACTTCTCACCAAAGCTTCGAAGCCCAAAAAACTGTATTCGAGACAGTCCTACTGTACAGCATGAGTGGCTGCTGTAGGGTTAAGTTATCCCCCCTGTGTACTAAGTGTAAAACAACATGGGCTAAACTTAAAAAAAAAATTGTGAGAAAAAAAAGATAATCATGCTTTTTGTTTACCCGTTACAGTACAGATTGGGTGGTTATATTCACTCTTGGATTTCCTGGGCCATGGAATTGGTGAAACTATAAAGGAGGGAAGATGAACAGAGAGATGTGGAGAGGGGAGGGGAAGAAAAAGGGAGCAGAGTGAATCAGATCCAGACATTGTAAGGTGCAGTGCAGTGTGGGTGTTCACAGTATTAACCCAGCCTCCGTGCTGTATAGCTTTTTGATTTACAGTGTTCACTTTCAGTCTCTTTTTTTTTTTTCCTCCTGTGCACCCAGGAGCTGAAACACACACTCACACTGAAGCGCCTACGGTAGCCGCTAACTGGACGGACTCTCTGGCAATCGACCTTTTGCAGGTAAGCCTGGGCTCACTTTGTACAAAAGTACAGTTAAGTTACTTCTGTTTGATTAGTTATTCCAGTATGTTACTGTATGTAGTGTTACAGTATCCTTCTATATTTCCCACAAGACTTGCTTCTTACTCTTTGAGATGCATGCTGTGCTTTTTTAGTGAAGTTACATTTCTTGGTTTTTGGACGGGGTTAGCAATGTCTTTATCAGCAGAGGCAGATTTTAAATGACCTGAATGCACTCTGGGAGCACACAGTGACATTTCAGGAGAAATAATCCTGCTGGAGCATGTCACAGATATTAGATAATAACACAAAGTCACTGTTGTGCTCAACCAGAAGCATCACAGGGGATGCGAGGGGATGGATTTGCATGCCTGTTTATGACTGAGAAACACATCTTGGTTATTAAAGCCCGTAATCTTAGACAGTTCAACCATTATTTCAGATCATGACTTTATCTTAAAGGTAAGAGTAGAGATGTAAAAGACATTCTGAGATCCGTCATCTTTAATTAGAGAAGAACTTTTATGAGATTCTCGTAAATGTGTGGTTTTCAGCATTTTGCTGATTTTTATTTATTGCTTCACCAGCCATAAAAAATGCCATCTCTTCCCTAAATCACTGTCTCTGTGTTTTTAAAGATGCTCTAAAATGCACAGTCAGAGGAGCAGTTCAAGGATTTGTAGTCTTTGGATCTTAAAAATGCTCAGGGAAGACCTCCCGTTGATAAGATCCTGTGATTCTGGATCACAAGGAATGTCAGCAGCAGTTGTTTTTAGGCTAAGACAGCTCTTAGTGTCTGACTTGTGATAACCCTGTCTCCGAGGCTTTTGTGGCACCGACCGTGTGTTTGTCTGAGGCTTGTAAAGTGTTAATTGGAGCATCTCAGGTGTAACGTGCAGCATCGGTGCAGAGAAGCAAACCTTTTGGGGGTAGCCTCAATCTTCTGGGGCTTGTGGAAAGCAATGCTAGAGAGCAGTCGAGGGAGGAAAGAAGAACAATGTAAGAGACAGTTTGAAATAAGTTTCTGTACCTCTGATGCTGTTGGATCGTCCAGTTAGTGCTTTATGATGACACTTCATGCAGATACAGCAACTACTTTCCTCCTCCAGAGACACAAGGGTTGGATTTATTCTTATTATCCTTCCCCACCTCTCTATTTTAGTGGAATCGCGGAATAAGTCTTGAACCATGAGCTCAGTGGCAGTGTTGACCCCGGAGAGCTTTGCAGAGCATCGCAGTGGCCTCAAGGACCAGGAGATTACAGGTAACGTCCGATTGTCGTGACACTGTTCTTGGAAGGCCAAGCTAGTTACTGTCGCCACTTATTACCCCAAAAGATCAGGTAAATATATTTAGATTTTCACCTCTTTCCCTTTGCCATGCTTTCTCCCTTTTCTTGTACAGTACATGTTATTTTTGTTAAGCTGCCATCTCCTTAGTATACATTCTAACTACCCTCCATATTATCTCTACTTAACTTTAATGTTCCTCTGTCCATCCAGACATGCATTCTGTTTTCTTCCTCCATCCTTACCTTTATTATCTCTGCTTTATTTATCTTTGTCTCTCCGGGCCAGGCTGCGTCCCTGAAGATGAGGCCTACATCCCCACCTACCTGGAGGCCTTCCCTCCGCTGCCGGAGAAGGGGGCACCAGGGGAAAAGGCCGGGGAGCCGGCTTCGGCGTGGGGGAGCAAGATCAGGCCCATCAAAGCCTCTGTCATCACCCAGGTCCGGCAGCCACTGACAGCACACATAAACAGGCGACAGAATATACACAAGTATACACACACACACACTAGAGCTGCAACAGTTCATCGATTAGTTGCCTGTTAAATTGTTAAATTAAACATCAGTTATTTTGATAATTGATTACTCATTTTGAGTATTTTTTTTAAATAAAAAAAAGTCTAAATTGTTTGATTCAAGCTTCTTAAATGTGAATATCTTTTCTTTACTTCTGACAGTAAACTGAATATCTTTGATATTTTGAAATTTGGGAAACACATTTTTCACTATTTTCTGTGAACAGACAATTTGTCGACCAAACAACTAATAGATTAATCAAAAAAATAATCAACAGATTAATCAACAGTGAAAATAATTGGTAGTGGCAGCCCTGATACACGTTATCGGAAACACTCCGTGTCTAATTTGTGAACTATTTTGACTTTAACAACTGTCGGTCTTGCAAAAAAATGAAAAACTGTATGTTGATTTGATCTGTTGTTCATTCCTCTACTCTTTAGACATCTTTCTGACCGTAACTAAATTTTGTCACAAGCCACATTAGCAGTTGCATCAGTATTATAGGAGTGTAAGCAAAAGACATTGCCTGAAATCTGAACCTCCGCTCCTCCTCCCCTCTAACCTGATCTGTACGTAGGTGTTCCACGTGCCGCTGGAGGAGCGTCGCTACAAGGACAACAGCCAGTTTGGGGAAGGCGAGGAGGCCAAAGTGTGCTTGGACATCATGCAGCGGACGGGGGCCCACATTGAGCTGTCCCTGGCCAAAGACCAGGGTCTGTCCATCATGGTCACCGGCAAACTGGACTCTGTCATGAAGGCTCGCAAGGAAATCGTGGCTCGCCTGCAGACGCAGGTAAGTTGACTGCAGTTGTTTGAGGGTATAACTGTGGGATACAGAGTGCATGGCGGGGGTGTTTTCTTGACTAGATCTATTGAAAATGCTTTCTTTCTTTGGCTAAATAAGCAGAGACCTTGCAAGTTTTAGTCAAAAGCATGAATGTGTCCGTCAAATTAAAGTCCTATTATCAATAATGCAGTAAATGTTCAGAAGATGCAGAATAAAATGTTTTTTGAAGCTTTGTTACACAGTTGTGGACAGTCATGAGTTAAATTATTGTCATGTTGCCAGTTTAAATATTCCTGTTGTAACTTCTTTATCTTGATACATTGTGCGAGAATATATTGATGCAAGCATATTGTGTTTTTGCGTTGAATAATTTGGGTTTTTTAGTGATTATACAATCCTGTGTTTTCTTCCCTCACGAAGTCTATTTTTAAGTGAAGGGTTTTTTTGTCTTGATAGTGAATACCGTTGGAAAAATGCCTCAGACTAACAGATGTTTCTTTGAGAAAGAACAACGACTCGCATCACTTAAACTGATGAATGGGATCTGAGGGGTTTTACTGTGACAATCTGTTTCTTTTATTGGCATTTGCTCTTTTTACATCCTCACAAAATTATATAGGATAGTTAGTTCTAGCTGCAGCTCGAAGAATCCTATCTGTGCAGGCAGGCTGGTTTTAGGACAAAAAGTTGTGCTGAAAAACGACCGTCAGCTCCCGAGGGTGGCCTTTCTGGGGTTCAGCAGTAAACATGCTGATTTCCATTTCAATGGGTGCACTGAGGTCCACCTGTATAGCCGAGCTGCAGTTATTGATACAAGAGTGCAGAGAAACACTCACAAGGTTGAACGGTCTAGTTGTTGTTTACTTACTGAAAACCCACATATTCTATTGTTACTGTTAATTACTGTCCTTGATAAACTAGAAATGTAAGAAAAATAATATACCAATATTATATAAATGTGAAAGCACAGCTGCTACATCAACAGCTCTATATTTTTATGAATATGTCTGACCCTTAACACTAAAGAGAACTCTATATAATGCTAATGAAATTAGTTTCGACATGATAATGTGTCCTAATACAAAGATTTACTGCTGTTTTCCAGTGTGTAACATTGCAAATCTAGCTCACTTTCTCCCTAAAACTTTCTTCTGCTCCCCCCCAGGCCTCGGCTACGGTCGCCATCCCCAAGGAGCACCATCGTTTTGTCATCGGTAAGAACGGGGAGAAGCTTCAGGAGCTGGAGCTGAAGACTGCCACCAAGATTGCTATTCCACGTCCTGACGACCCCAGCGCCAACATCCGCATTACCGGCACCAAGGAGGGCATTGAGAAGGCTCGCCATGAAATACTTCTGATCTCTGCTGAACAGGTGAGCTGCGGGGTTCAGTTTGTGATGTGATCTTTAAAGATGGAGGCCTGAAACCAGAAGCAGTTGAAGGTTAAATGGCCTTGAAATGGACTAATGAGTAAATGTATGCTCATGATATGTTAATCAAGTATTTTAATTTGCTGTGATCTGGCCATTAAGAGCTGAAGACTAAAATTTATTGCCTCTCTAATCATGACAGCCTCTATTTACTCCTGCTCACCAGGACAAGCGTGCAGTGGAGCGTCTGTCCCTGGAGAAGGTCTTCCACCCCTTCATCGCCGGTGCTCACAACCGGCTGGTGCAGGAGCTGAGCCAGGAGACAGGCGCTCGCATCAGCATCCCCCCACCCAGCCTGCCAAAGGACGAGATCGTTATCACCGGAGAGAAGGAGGCCGTCGCCCTGGCGCTCAGTCGCATTCGAGCCATCTACGACGACAAGGTGCGTTTCGAACGGTTTTGAACCGTTTCTGACAAGCATAGAACTCATATAACCCCGTTCTGACTCACCCTGGCTCCTGACTGACTTTACAATTGATTTGTAATGTTTAATTTAATCTTTAGTCATTAGTGGCTTAGCATCAGCTTTAATAACTGAGCTTTTATCTCTGTATGTACAAAGAAGTCTTTAATCTAACTGCAGTCTATTTGAGCGCCTGGTGGACTAATGATAACGTCTGTTTTTATCTTTCTCTTTACTGTCAACTGTCTGTAAATGTCAAAAACCCTTAGGAAACCTTAAATACAATTTTATTTTATTTCTATTTTATTTTCATTTGAAATGAAAATTAAGTTAATAGTTTGCAGGTTCCTTAAACTTGCTTAATGACCTTCATCGGTTTTCTAATTGTTTTTTGCTGCTATCAAATAGGGAGGAAAAAATCGATACAGTGTGGTATCATAATATTTTGTGTGACAATATTGTGTTATCAATCTTTTATTATGTAAACTATTAACCGCTTAATAAGCCGGATGCTATTATGTCTGTCAGAGGTTGTAGGGCTCAGTTTTAAAGCTAGAGTGAAGATACTGGTATCATACGAATCATACAAAGGGTTTTTACCAACCATGTCATGTTATATTGTTGGGAAGAATGCTAAATAATGCTCAAAAGTTGCACAAAGTTTTCTTGAGGAAAAACTGGCATGGCCATTTTCAAAGGGGCCCCTTGACCTCAAGATATGTGAATGAAGACTCTGAGATGAACAGTGAGTGAAAACTGTATGTTATTAGATAAAACAGATGTTGGGGAGGAAGCCGGAGAACCCGGAGAAAACCCACGCTTACACGGGGAGAACATGCAAACTCCATAAGCCGGATTCGAACCTGTGTGCTGTGAGGCGAGAGTGCTAACCACTGCACCACCGTGTAGCCCTGGTGATTCTCACCCCTACTATTTAATTCAGTTTTTTATCTTGATATTTGTTTCAGATTATTTTCATTATTTTCATTCTATCGCTGCTGATGAAATAGCTTTTCTTTTCAAAATTTGAAATGCAAGCATCAGGAGGAACACAATGTCAAGACAAGGAACAAAACATGAAAATTGGATCACAGACAAGCCTCGCTTGTTTGTTTATGTTGTTTCCCACCGGCTCTTGTCCGTGGATCATTCAGACATTTTTGTAAATTGTTCAGTAATTTATGCCAGCTTGTAGTGTTTGTTGGACTTACACAGAATGACTTGTGGTGAGCGAGAAAGATTGGGGTTTAATTTAGGGCTTTATGGCACAACAACAAGACTGCAGATATTAACTTTGTGGTTCTCTGTTTTCACCACAGTCTCATGTTAACCACTTATTTACTCTGCCGCCTGGATCTTAAACCTCATCCTGTAATAATAATGTTTGGCGCAGTTACACAAGTTGTGTGTGTTTTTTTTGTTTTTGAATTTAGGTTTCATCATTATTTATTTTCTACCACAAACAAGAAACTATAAAAGATGGATGGATGAACTGTGGAGAGGAAGTGTGTGTGTGCCTGATGAGTGCTGGCGATAGGCAGGCCGGAGATAATGTGGAGAGAAAATTGGATTTCACCAGAGAACAACAGGATGAGAATGCTAATGTCATTTAGTGCATATGCATGAGAGGCAAAAACAAATATATTGTCTCTGGCTCTCAATCACTCTTCTCTCTCTCTGCTCACCTCTAGTCAGCTTATTTCCTCTTGTCTCACTGTCGCTCAGTCCTCCTTTTTCCAGCTTTAAGCTGCTCTGTCCTTCCTGCTTCCTGTCTGTCATTCTTCTTTCTATCTCCTGTTGTGTTCTCATCAATCCCTCACTGGGCTCCTCAGTTTCCCTGCACTGTCCTTCCTCTCACCGCCGTTTTCTTTTCCATGCCAATCACTTCTAATCGTCTCCCTGCAGAAGAGGAAGACCACCACCATCTCAGTGGAGGTGAAGAAGTCTCAGCATAAGTATATTATAGGTCCAAAGGGCAACACGCTGCAGGAGATCCTGGAGACCACGGGGGTGTCTGTGGAGATGCCTCCTCTGGACTCCGGCTCAGAGACCATCATCCTCAGGGGGGAGCCGGACAAGTTGGGACCGGCGCTCACACAGGTGTACGCAAAGGTGAGGAAGAGAGAGCGTGAGGGTTCGTCACTGTGAGCGACCCTTCTCACATTACATTTTATGGATTGTTAATTTAATTGATTTTAAACCCTGTTCCTGTGCAGGCGAAGAGTGTAATGGTGGTGGAGGTGACCGCTCCTGCCTGGCTGCATCGCTTCATCATTGGCAAGAAAGGACAGAACATCGGGCGGATCACACAGCAGCTACCACGGGTGAGAAGAGAGATGATCAGAGTTAAAGGCCAGAGATAAAACACACAATCTGCTCCAATCTGCAGGAGGTGAAGAAGTGGCCGAAGAATGGCAATGGATGCCTGTAACATGGACTGAGATGTGTTTTATTTACTGTGACACCAAGGAGAATCAACGCTTCATCTTTAATTTGTATGTGTTTGTATAGGTTCATATAGAGTTTACAGACGGCGAGGAGCGCATCAGTCTGGAGGGGCCAACAGAGGAGGTGGAACAGGCTCAGGCCCAGATACAAGACATCATCAAGGACCTGGTGAGCACTCACCCACGCACACAGTTGTGTTTCCTCGACGACTTCATTCATTTCCTGGAGACATAACCTAAGCATAACAGTAACTTCAACTTTCCTAATCTTAATCCTTACCCTAACCTTGACCTAAACCTAATCTTACCCCAACCCTAAACAAGTCTTTACCCTAAAATATAATGTTTTTACATTATGGGGACAAGCATTTTGCCCCTAATCTGAAGGCAAGTCCCCACAAGGTGACTCTGTAAACAGATTCATGTCCCCACTACATATAGTAAAAACACACACACACACACACACACACACACACACAGCACTAAAATCACTAGCCTTTTTCAACAATATATTTTAAAACAGATTTCCATATATAAATGTGGCTGACAGGTATGGCATAAAAAATGATGTGAACAATCTTAGGTTACAATAGTGATGTAATGATTTTAACTTCTGTAGTTAATTCAAATTTAAAATTAGTCAGCTGATCGATTAGTCAATTGATCAGGTAAAAATAATTTTTCAAGCAAAAATCCCAAACACCCGATTGCTCCAGCTGTTCAAATATGAAGATTTTTTTCATTGTTTTATATCATTGACTACGTTCACATGCAATATTTAGTCTTTTTGCCCTCCAGGAAAGAAAATGTTCCTACTAAACTGTTTACATGCTGGTCATGCGGCAATTTTTGAATAATAATCAGATAATTCCCAGTGATTTTCGAATAGTATTTTTGCTTGGAATACACATCCCTAGCATGCATCTCCACAAACTGTTGGCTAGTTGATTAATGCACAGTGTTAGATGTAAACTAGATGTGTCGCTAGTTACGGTAAAAACCCCAACTGAGACATACATCCAAATGTGCTGTATATTTTCAAAGAATGCCCCTAAACCCCGAATAATATCGACATATCTCACGTCTTAATCAGAAAACGCTCCAGTCAGAATAAGGCCTAATATTGTCATATTTAGAATAATAGTGGAATATTAGTGTGCATGTAAACATAGTGTAAACTTATTATCTTTGAGTTTACTGTCATATTGTTTCACACTGTTACTCAGGCAAAACAAGCATTTTGAAGACGTCATGTTAAGCTTTAAGGGATTGTGATTTTTCCCCTTTAATTTTAATTAATTTTTCAGCCTTAATTCGTTTCTAGATAGTTCCTGCCCAGAATATCATGAAGCATTGTTGTTGGAGGTTCACTCCTATCCACTCTTAGAATAAAGACGCTCAGAAAGCTGAGAGATCCAGAGAAAGAGACAAAATAGATCCAGATTTGATGTGGTTCAGTACTTTAGCTGGGGAATAGTTCCAGTGACAAATCTTCCCTGTGCCCCTCTGCGTCCAGCTGGTGAGGATGGACTACACTGAAGTCATCATAGATCAACGTTTCCACAGACACCTCATTGGAAAGAACGGAGCCAACAGTGAGTACACTTCTGTTCTGCTGATCTCAACAGAAAAAAACAGCACATCAACACCGCTGGGGTTTCAAGTTCAAGCACCAGTGGGACCAGTTGTTTTATTTTTTATTTAAGCCACTGACTCAGTAGATTTAGCCACTTTTTTGTTTTTACTCTTTTAGTCAGAAGCATCAGATCTTGTGCAAATTACTTGGTTGCTTGTCCAATGATAAAGCAGGGACAGCCAGTTAAGAGACCCTGCAACAAAGTCTGGTTTCCACCATGCACCATGATATATTTTATAGTAATATGCGCTTAAAGGTGCAGTGTGTATGATTTAGTAGCATCTAGTGGTGTGGTTGCAAATTGCAACCAACTGAGTACCCCTCCGCTCATTCCTCCATTTCCAAGACTGCAGTAACATGAGTGGCCAAGTGCAAAACCATGTTAACACCATTCGCCTTGCTCACAGGTCATCTTTTCCATAATAACTCTACTTTAGGAGGAACGGAAGTCAGACGGCAGCTGGCGGTATCACGGTTTTAAGATCTGTGGCTCGTTAGCATAGTTTCACAAGCGTGACAGAGATTTACGGTGGCATTCAGGTAACTTAAAAACGTGAAAGGCTCTCTCTAGAGCCAGTGTGTGGTTTGTCCGTTCTACTGTAGAAACATGACAGAGAAACATGGCGAACTCCGTGAAGAGGACCTGCTCCCTATGTAGATACAGAGGGTTCATTCTAAGCTAAAGAAAACACAGTAATTCTTGATTTCAGGTGACTATACAGTAATGAAAACATAGTTATGAATGTTATATTCCCTCAATACTAATATGTACCCTGAAATGTTACAGACTGTTCCTTTAAGAACTTCACGGTAGCTGTAAAAGTTTTGTATTATGAGACATCATGGAGCATCATAGTAGCTGTGGTCGGCCTCAGTTAATGTCAGATTCAGTGGACTGTGGTAGAGACCAGCTGTCACAGTGTAAAGCTGAAAAATGGATTATGATATAGGAGGAGTGTGGCAAGTATATAACATAAAAACTCAAGCTGAGTACTGCCAATATGCCCTTTACAGCCCTCTTTCAAGCCTGCAGGGGTTTAGAGTTTTGATCCTCAAAAGATTTGGTTAAAAAGCTTCTGATACATGTTTGAAAATGCAATCCTCTCTCTTTTCACACCATCCAGTCAATCGGATCAAGGAGCAGTACAAAGTGTCTGTACGAATCCCCCAAGACTCTGAACGAAGTGGTCTGGTGCGTATCGAGGGAGACCCTAAAGGAGTCCAGTTGGCACGCAGAGAGCTCATAGAGATGGTCCAGAGAATGGTGAGATTGTGGGTCAAAGTTTAGGTCGGTTCATTCATTCATTCTGCTGGTCGTCATAACCCCCCAAAAAAGCTCTGTCCCCAGACTCCAAAGTGGCTTGCTCACACTTTTTCTCCAATTTCCAGGAGAACGAGCGCACCAAAGACCTGATCGTGGAGCAGAAGTTCCATCGGACAATCATCGGCCAGAAGGGAGAAAAAATCAAAGAAGTTCGAGACAAATTCCCCGAGGTCAACGTTTTCTCCGACCCTTACTGCACTTCATATCGCCCGGTCATCACTGTGAAATAATTAGTTTGGATCCAGTTCTAATTTAATTTGACGAGTGTTATCGGATCTGCTTCTAGGTCATTATCAATTTCCCCGACCCGTCACAGAAGAGTGACATTGTCCAGCTGAGAGGGCCGAAGAACGAGGTGGAGAAATGTGGAAAGTTCCTCCAGAAAATCATTGCCGACCTGGTATGACCCACCATGTTCTGTCTTTGTCCCTTTATCTGTCTCCATACACTTGACTTCACAGCAGCTTTATTTCTTTCTTTCCCAGATTGAGAATAGCTTCTCGCTCTCCGTTCCCATCTTTAAGCAGTTTCACAAAAACATAATTGGGAAGGGCGGCGCCAACATAAAAAAGGTGAGACTTTGAAGTGCACGTTGAAAATCTGAAAAGGATCACTTCACAGTTAAAGCCATATCATGAAATGAACCATAGTTTAAAGACAGATTTCAGCCATAATATTCAGCCCTAAGATACTGTCACCAGAACAAATGTTACATTATATTTAAGGCACAAAATAACAGATGTTGTTGATGCCACCAGATCCGCGAAGAGACCAACACTAAGATCGACCTACCGACAGAGAACAGTAACTCGGAGATGATCGTCATCACAGGCAAGAAGAGCAACTGTGAGGCAGCCAGAGATCGAATCCTCGCCATCCAGAGGGAACTGGTGAGAGACGTCAGACTTGTTTTGACAGCTGTTGCAGCCTCTTTTGTATTTACCTTCCTTCATTGTCCCCACAAAAAAATGACTTTTTATGCCTTTAATATACTATTCTCGTGAATGCGATGTCTCAGGAATGCTTGGGGGAATTTCTTCAAATTTGGCACAAACATCCTCTTGGACTTAAGGATAAACTGATGAGATTTTGGTGGTCTAAGGTCACTGTGGCCTCAGTCATTCTAGTTTTATTTGGAATTACTTGAAAAAGAAAGACAAATGGATATGATTGACAATATTTAGATATTTGGTAGTAAAATGCTAAAATAAATCCGTTTTAGGCTTTTTCAAGGTCCACTTATCATCTTTTCCTGAGCAGAAAATGCCAAAAATTACAACCGAAACTCAAGAGTTGGTAATCTTCATCAAAACATTTTTGTTATGTTCATTGAAATTCTCATTACAACCCAAACAATCAATAATTCAAATAATAATATTTTTAAAAATCTAGTTTAGTCTTGCTGGTTTCTTAAGATTACCAGCCCTAACTTTAAGAAGCATTACAGATGAAGGTGTGAATATTTGTTGTAATATACCTTTATATATCAAGGAGGGATTCAGTTAAAGACACGATACTGTAAATGTAGCTGTACCTCACTATCTCACTCCCTCTTCATCCCTTCAGGCCAACATTAAGGAGACAGAGGTCGCCATTCCTGCCAAGCTGCACAACTCCCTGATCGGCTCCAAGGGCTGCCTCGTGCGCTCCATCATGGAGGATTGCGGCGGCGTCCACATCCATTTCCCCTCTGAGGGCTCCGGCTCAGACAAGGTCACCATCAGAGGTCCCGTCGGTGAAGTGGAGAAGGCCAAGAAACAACTGCTGCAGCTGGCAGAGGAGAAGGTTGGTTAGGGAAGAAAAGTTTGAACAATGGATTCAAAGAGTGAACAAACAGAAGAGAGGACTTAAAATGACAAAAGTGAGCTAAGAGGAGGGGAAGAGAGGGCGAATACTTACATCGCTTTCCTGTCCTGTATTCGTTTCAGCAAGTGAACAACTTCACGGCTGAGCTTCAGGCCAAACCAGAGTATCATAAATTCCTCATCGGCCGTGGAGGGGCCAATATTCGCCGCGTGCGAGACAAGACGGGGGCCCGCATCATCTTCCCGTCGCCGGATGACACAGAGCAGGAACTGATCACCATCGTAGGGAAGGAGGAAGCTGTTCGTCAGGCACAGAAGGAGCTGGAAAGTCTCGTCAAAAACCTGGTAATTAATTACTACACAGCATTTAGCTGATGTTGAAGTTACTTATTCATCTTATATTTATTTTTAAATGCCTTTTTATAATCTGCCTAGATTTTTTTTTATTTTTATTTTTTATCTCTGAATTAAAAATGTTTGTCAGGTTTTCTTTTGTTTTCTTTTTATTTATATATTTGCACAGTATTTAAGCAAAAGCAAAGTGCTAAATAGGGATTTTTTTAATATATCTAATAAAAACAGACTGTAGAAATACAAATTGTAAAAAGAAGTGGAGATATTGGTCAAAATGGTAAAAATCTAGCTGACATATGAAAAGACCCTCTCTAAAGCTTAAGTGTCATATTCTTAAATATCTCCTTTCTCCATTTACTACGTTCTAAAGCTGCAACAATTAATTGATAAATGATCAATAAATCAGATTAAATAATTTTTAAAGGAAAAAAGGAATTCTGCTTGTGAATGTGAATATTTTCTTGTTTCTTTACTCACTCTAATTGAATATCTTAAAGTTGTGAACAAAAAAAGACATCTGAGGATGTCATCTAGGGCTTTGGGAAACAATGATTGACATTTTTCACCATTTTCAGACATTTTATAGACCAAACAACTAATCAGTTAATTGTGATTATTGTGATTAATCGACAATCAAAATAATTGCTAGATGCAGCTCTTCTACATTCCTGTTGTCTCCCTCTCCAGGATGACGTGGTGGAGGACAGCATGGTTGTAGACGTTCGCCACCACCGCCACTTTGTGTGTCGGAGAGGCCAGGTGCTGCGGGAGCTGGCCGAGGAGTACGGCGGTGTAGCCGTGAGCTTCCCTCGTACAGGAGCCAACAGTCAGCGGGTCACTCTGAAGGGAGCCAAGGACTGTGTGGAGGCCGCCAAGAAACGCATCCAGGAGATCATTGAGGACCTGGTGAGACACATTTGAGAAGTTAACAAACAGAGTGAAATTCAAGTCATTACAAAACTTTTTTTTTTCCAGAAAAATGTACAATAGATGTCCTGAACTCCTCATGTGTCTGTGTTTGCCGTCGGTGCTGTTGTTACCCAGCTGTCTCCTCTCTGCCCCTCCTCTCTCGAGCAGGAGTCCCAGGTGAGTGTGGAGGTGGCCATCCCTCAGCGCTACCACAGAGCCATCATGGGGCCTAAAGGTTGCCGAATCCAGCACATCACCAGGGAGCACGAGGTCCAAATCAAGTTCCCAGAGAGAGACGACAGCGCTGCAGGTCAGGAACATAACACAAGAGAAGTGTACCTGCAGCTGCAACAACAATGCTGTTGTTAATATGTTGCCACCTTGAAGAGAACAGAAAAATAAGAAAAAACTAAGTACAGGAATTATGATATATGGTGTCACATTATGAACATAATAACCAGAGAAAAATGACTGCCTCTCACCGTTTAAATTCCACTGAAGCTTATCTGTCCTACCAGCCAGTTTAGCAGGTTGATCTTCACTGCTCATATGTGATATTTCAATCTGTAATGTGGCAGCCTGTGGAAAAAAGAATATGTTTCTCCAAAGGGAATTAATAATAATAATATATATAGCACTTTTCCTTATAATGTGACAAAGAAAATAAAACCAAACAATGCAGATAAAATGAGATTAAGGCCAAAGGACATGAGCACAGAGCAAGGAAAGACAACAAATGAATTAAATCAGATAAATAAGAGTATAAACAGTAAAAATAAAAGCATATTTGTACCCAAATTTATGTGGGAGGAAACGGGCAAACCAAAAACCTGGATTTTAATGCATTATCTGTGGTGAAATTACAGGTCAGGAGGCTCCACCACAGGAAAATGGTGAGGTCAGTCCAGAGGCAGAGTTTGTCGCCCGCAAGTGTGACATCATCACCATCGCTGGGCGTGCAGAGAAGTGTGAACTGGCTAAAGCTGCCCTGCTGGTAAGGTGCTATTTTACTTCAGCTACAGACATGATGCTGTCTCTTATTTCTCTCTATCGTCCATTTCCTCAATAATAGTCATGCTCCTTGCTTCAGGCGCTGGTGCCCATAACAGAAGATGTCGAAGTGTCTTACGAGCTGCATCGCTACATCATCGGCCAGAAGGGCAGCGGGATCAGGAAGATGATGGAAGAGTATGAGGTTAGCGTACAGGTGGTTGGTCAGACTAGTGGGGACTAGTCAGACTGTAGCGTTCGAACTGATGGATGACTTGGATAAGGGGCGAAACGTCTTCAGAGACAAATCTAAGTCAAGTTGCCTTCGATTCAATTTTTTGCCAGCTCTTTTAAGTGTGCTCAGTTTTTGTGGTACTGTGTAATTAAGGGGGATTTTCTAAACAGTCATGTGTAATTGATTGTGAGTATGTTGTGTGTGGTTTTGCATGTGCAGGTGAACATCTGGGTGCCACAGCCAGAGAAGCAGCTGGATGTGATCAAGGTGACGGGCCTGGTAGCCAACGTGGAGCGAGCCAAACGGGGTCTGCTTGACAGGGTCAAAGAACTGCAAGCCGAGCAGGAAGACAGGGTATACACACACACACACAAAGCAGTATTTCCTGGTTTTTGCAAGTCTCCAACATGGTTATGTTACTGTAAAGATATTTGAGCGTTTGCGGTCTCTGCTGCCTCGTCACTTTTTCAGGCCCTGCGCAGTTTCAAGGTGACCATGTCTGTAGATCCAAAGTTTCATCCCAAGATCATCGGCCGCAAAGGAGCAGTCATCTCTCAGATCAGGAAAGACCACGACGTCAGCATCCAGTTCCCCGACAAAGGAGACGAGCAGCAGGTGTGTGTTTGCGTCATTGCTGCTGTGTTGATAGAAAATTGTTTCCATGTCGTTTTTTTCACTTGAAATATATGTTTTGTATGTATTTTTATGTTTTGTATGCATTATAATTGTGTTTTCGCTTCTATCTTCTATAACTGGCTTTACCGTGAGCTTTTAATACACACTTCCCATTCCTCATATGTCCAAATTGTTTCTTCCAGTCTTACCCCTATTTATATGCAACTGTCCCCTTCACCTCAATCAATCGCACATTTTAATCCTGTGTTTTGTTTTTCCCTGCTGGGCTTCTCCTCTCAGGATCTGATCGTGATTTCGGGGTACGAGCGTAACGTAGAGGAGGCAAGTCAAGCTATCCAGCAGCTGGTGGCCGAGTTGCAGGAGATGGTGAGCCAAGATGTTCATCTGGACCCGAGGACCCACGCTCGCATCATTGGAGCCCGTGGCAAAGCCATCCGCAAGCTGATGGAGGAGTTCAAGGTTAGATGTTGGTTTGGGAATTTTACACACTGGTTGGTTTGTTTTATTATATGTTGTTTGATTCTCACTTGTTGTTGTTTCCACTCTATTTCAACCTGCTTTCTCCTCTTGTTCCTCCCGTTCAGGTGGATATCCGGTTCCCTCAGCCAGGCTCCGACGAGCCCGACAAAGTGACGGTGACGGGCCTTCCTGAGACTGTCGACAACGCCATCGACCACCTTCTCAACCTGGAGGAGGAATATGTGAGTTCACAAAGACTGTAGCAGTCGCAACCCAATTTAAAAGTACAGTGTACAGAGCAACTTTCTTCTCCCCTCCCTCCCTCCTTTCTCCACCTCTCTCAGATGCTCAGTGTGACAGAGACGGAGACTTTGGCAGCTTACATGAAGCCTCCATCTCGCTATGGAGGGGGAGGGGGAGCAGGAGGAGTTGATGATAGCAGCGGGGGTCCGGCTAAGGGCTTTGTGGTGCGGGACGCCCCCTGGAACGCAGCAGGGAACAAGGTTGGACATGCTAATTTTTATATTTATGAATGTAGAGATATTAGGGTTAGTTGTTCTAGGGAAATAAAATGATCCTTTATTATGTTTATCAAGACTGACAATTGATTAAGATATTTAATTGTGATTAATAGCATGTTTGTCCATAGCTGATTGCAAATTAATCACTAATTTCTTATCTGTTCAAAATGCACCTTATAGAGAGATTTGTCAAGTATTTAATACTGTTATCAACATGGGAGTGGACAAATATGCTGCTTTATGCAAATGTATGTATATATTTATTATTGGAAATCAATTAACAACACAAAACAATGACAGATATTGTCCAGAAACCATCACAGGTACTGCATTTAGTATAAAAAAAAACTGAAATCATAACATGGCAAACTGCAGCCCAACAGTGAGCTAACTTGACTATGAGTTGCCCCAAACTGCATGTGATTAGTGGGCATGTCTGTAAAGGGGAGACTCGTGGGTCCCCAGAGAACCCATTTTCATTCACATAACTTGAGGTCAGAGGTCAAGTATTTATCTTTCTTACTGAATCTTAATCAGTTGAAAAGAGGAAATGCAGATGAGTTAGAGAAAGACTTTTGCATGTTAATTGGGGAAAAGGGGCTGCAGCTTTCAGAGAGATATTTTACTTTATATTTTGTAGTGTCTTGCATTGCATCCAGGTTATTAGTCCACTGTATCAAACATTTAGCATATGTTTGTTTTAGGCTCCTGATATGAGCAGTGCGGAGGATTTCCCCACGTTTGGGACAGGCGTGGCCCCGAAGCAAGCGTCCGCCTGGGGTCCCAAGAAGTTCTGAAGCCGCTCATCTGGAGGAAAATGAAAAACTTGTGTAAAGTAGATGATGAGAGATGGAACAAATCTCTAATCAAATTGCTGCTCGCCTTCCCTCCTCTTCTCTTTAGCCTCCCATTGTTGCTCTTTCTCTGTAAACCCTTTGTACCATCCTCCCACAACCAGCCACAATGAATTCTGGGAGAGCTAGCCCTTCTTTTTTTACCTCCTCTTAGTACGTCCACCTCCTCCTTCCCCCTGAGAGAAAAAAGAAGAACATGAAGTGCTCTCTTCATACTTTTGCTGTCCTGCTCTGCCTCTCGGTTGCACCACCCCTGCCGGTCTCGCTGAAATATTTCAGACTGTCCCCGTTTTTTCACCTCTGACTGCCAAACTACTCCTCAAAATCAAAGTCACTGCAGTACATTAGAAATGTTTAAACTCCTCAGAGTCCGCTGAATCAGAAAAGTGGGGTCAGAGAGCACTCATGAAGCTTTCAGGGAGGTGGTGGTCGTGTATCCAAGTAATGATAGCTAAATCTTGGATTTTTAAGCTTAAAAAAAGAGGATTTACTGTGCAAGGAGAGTTTGTAAACCATGACATCTTCTAAGGTTCTTTTTCTGTGTTTTTTACAAGGAGGTTTCTTGTTGTCTCATCTTTCCAATAATGTGGTGCAGCAGGTGAGGCAATGAGCTGTGTGTGTGTGGGTGTGTGTGTGTGTGTGTGTGTGGGTGTGTGTGTGCGTGCGTGTGCATGCACGTTGTTGGGTTCAGGAGAGGTTTTTCACCCACAACTGTTTGTAGATCCCCTTTTCATTTCTGTCGGAGCTGGGAGCAAAAACAGCTGCTGTAGTCAACTCTCTGGAGCTTTTCTTTTTAAATCAAAAGATGTGGACGTCCTGCGCTGATTGTTTGTACTGAAGGTCATTATGTCACTGTTTATTTATTCGAAATGGAGCCATTTTATTTGAACTACTGTGATCATGCATTTTTATAAAAGCACTCACTGTAGCTTGATGCTTACAACCTCGTGTTTGGGGAGTGAATGTGGTACGTCAGGGTTCGGGAACATGTTAACAGTTGTTATGTGTAAGTGTACAAAGAACTTTTCGCTATTTTTTTAAACTGTGTGGGAATTTTTTTGTTGTTGGCATATTTGGAAGACTGTATGTGTGTGTGTGTGTGTGTGTGTGTGTGTGTGTGTGTGTGTGTGTGTGTGTGCGCATGGAAGTTAAGACGAATATTTGAATGAAGCTGAACCAAACTTTTACGTCGTCTTTGTCAGTTTGTCTCTCTTCTCAGAGCTCATTTAGAGGTTTTTACCCTCTCAGCTCATCGTTATCACTTGATTTTCTTGTCAACATGCACACAGTGCTGCTCAAAATCTGACCTCCCCTCCCACAAAACAAACTCAGTATCAACAGCTGCACTTTTTTTTTTTTTTTTTTTTCACATACAAGTGCTTTACATGTATTTAGTAATATTTTGTAGCAAAAACCTTTGTTGCCCGTCCTTTTTCCAGTTCTGAGACTTAAGATGATGTGTCCTGTTGATAAACCATACAGCTGGCCCAGATTTCAATCAGTTACGTCAAAGCTTCCTTGTGCCTGGAGTCTTTTAATGAATAGTTTAGTAGTTTTGGGAATACACTTACTTGCTTTCTTTCCAAAAATTAAGAGACGATTGTTAACACTCTCAAGTCTGTATGATTAGTACCTCCCCAGAGGCACAGCACTTCCTAAAATAATCACAAAATTTAATTTATTGATTAGTGTACATAGACGCAAATTGTACATTTTCGTCCTGACGGTCTGCATGAACTCATTTCCTGTGTAATTCATGTAATTGTGAACTGGGAGGTATAGAGAGCAGTGAACACTGCGTAGATAGGAGGTCAGGTGGATCAATAACAACAGAGGACTTTTGAACGTTTCTTATTTCGTAACTTCCGTGCTTGAGTTATGGCACTTAGATTTATATTAACCCAAGCGTGGTCTTTTCCTAATGTGAATTAACTAACTTGTCATATATCTTCCGTACTTTGGTTACACCACTTAGTGTTATTTTAACCTAAACCTCAATCTTTTCCTAAACCTAACCAAGTAGTTTTGTTGCCTAAGCCTAACCAAGTCAGACTATTCCTAAATCTAACTAAGTTTTATTTTGAAAAGACTGGGCTGGTAATTGACACGTACGCCATGCGCTGCTGGACATTTGTAGGAAAATGCATCAAAAAATACAATGTGCTGAGCGTCAGGAAAAAAAGGGAAATTCGTCTCTATGTACATGAATCAAATAGATTAAATTTCATGACTGTGTTGTTAGTACAGAGCTGGGACCAGGAAATGATTAGCTTAGCGTAGCATAAAGACTGGAACCTGGGGAGGAAAGTGAAGCGAAGACGCATACACCGCTAAAACTAATTAACCAGTTAAATCATGTTGGTTTAAAACAAACAGAATAAAATGAATAGAAATGCTAAAAGGCCAAGTTATGGTAATAGGATCAGGTATGTTCTGTAGTTATTTCAGCAGAAGTACTGGGCAGATGGATAAACTGTTAAGAAGAAGTAAAACTACAAATCATTTTTTACATTTCTGTTTGTGTATGATTTAAACAAATGAGATACAATCTAATCTGCCTGTTGGAAAGAAAGCGAATTTCTCAAAATGTCAAACTATTTGAGAGGACCAGGAAGAGCTCGGGACCAGATCGGCAGCTCTAAGTTAGACATTAGAACAAAACAATCAACTCAGGGTCCAATTTAAAAGTCAACGCTGGTGCAGAAATGACTCTTAAAAACTGGGGACAGATTATTAACAAAACCGACTATGCAACCCAACAGGATCATAAGCAGATCACTGTCTGTCAGTAGTACGTTACTGTACTTTGCTACAATTATGGTATCATGATAGTTATGTTTGTGGGACAGCAAACTAGTAATTTGTTCATTTTTAGTTGTTGATCTCTTGGCTGAGTCAATGCATTTTTAGATTACTTTATGTGTTTGTTTTTTCTTAAATGGGAGGACAGCGCTGCCTCCGAAGCAGCCACTATTTCTGTAAAAAGCTATGAAAAAACCCACTATTGGCCTTAATGAGTAATTAGTCTACAGCATTTTGGAAAAGGTGTGATTGAGTAAGTATGCAACACTGCAATAACATGTCAGTGACCGGACTTTTTTTTCCTACTCTAAATAAAATTAAATAAAAAAAAGGAACCAAAAGCACCAGTAGGTTGTCTTTTCTTCATGGCATTTTTTGTTTTAAAGCCCATACCATGTGCATACTGTCTGTCAGTTTATTTGTAATTTTTATGGATCAGGAAGATATGATTTGTTATGCGACAGCCTGTACAAAACACAAGGCATAACACTGGTAGACAATAATATACAAACTGATGAATAATATGATTAAATGGCAGCATATACGACTGAACAAAAGGGGACCAAGGATTGAACCTTGTGGAATCCCACATATGAACATATGAACTGAAACTGAGACTAAATCATCAATAGTCAGATTTCTGTGTGATAGATGAGGAAAAACAGAGCAGTTCCGTCTATGCTGACCAAGTGCTTTAGTCTATCCGGCATGATCAACAGTGTCAAAGGCAGCAGACAATAAGGGAACAATAAGAATACTAAAACGATATGATGACCAGAATGTGAAATCATAAGAATATCATTAGTGACTTTCAGCAGAGCGGTTTTGTTTCAGTTTTGTGATCAGAGACAAAATCTTTCCCTCTCACCTCCATTGGTCATATGTGGGATGTTTTGTTTTAGGTAAAATGATTCATATATACACTTAAAATTCAGAAGCAATGCAATTAGTGGGGTCATGCACATGAATATTAAAACCTCCAACCAACAAAACTTTGTCACAGCTGAGAGCAACAGATGAAGTAAAATCTGAGAAATCAGATAAGAAGCAACAGTTGGGTTTAGGGGGCCGATAAATAACAACACAGCAGACAGGAGTATCACAACTGATGTTGAACATCTGCTCTTCAAAGCTAAATGAAATGAGGCGACAGTTCAAATGCTTTTTTTTAGAGCCACAGGAAGGTCTCCTCCACAGCTAGTGGGCCTGAGGGGTAGTTGACGGGACAAATATCAACCAAAGACCTGGTGTCGCCAGACTTAAAGGTGCTATTGATAACACTGATAACATTCAAACACTAGATGTCACATTCTCCCTCCACCATTCCATTGCTTAACTTCACAACAAGCCATTGCCAGCCATTTATCCTTTTTGTTCTACACTGTCGACCCAGAAATACCACATGGTACCAGCGTTATTTTACTATTGGCTCACAAGCCTTGTTAGAAATGGGAACTTAACTCAAATTTCCTCCATAGAGATAAACAAAACATTAATTTTGGACCTGCCAAATATTTTTTAAATGATGAATTCACAATCATAGTATTTTTTTTTTCAGGCATAGCCATACTTTTATGTGGCAACTTTCTAAAAGGTCTGTAGATGTATTATTATTTTAAATATTCATCTACATAAAAATGTCATCAATAAGACCTTTTGGCAGGTCTCTGTCAAAAAGACTAAATCCAAATTGTAGGTTGTGATGAAATAATTTAAAATTAAAGGTCTTATTTGCTTTTCTCCAGGTGTGCCGGCCTCCTCCTACAGTCCAAAGACATGCAGGTTAGCTTAAGTGTTGACTCTAAATTGCCTGTAGATGTGAATGTGATCGTGAATGGTTGTCTGTCTCTATGTGCCCTGCCATGGACCGGCGACCTGTCCAGGATGTACCCCACCTTCGCCCAATGTCAGCTGGGATCGACTCCAGCACCTCCGCGACCCCTAACGGAATAAGCTGTTGAAGAGGGATGGATGGATGGATGTCATATTTGCAACGGCATGGGGGGCACGGGGAGACTCATAGTTTGGGGAACAGCTGTGGTTGGATATATTAGTTATTAACAGGGGGTGTCAGTGAAAACTGGGTATGAATGGGGTTTGCTTAAGGACTGATATCAGGAGGAAGGTGTGTTTAAGTGTAACTGTTGTGGGTGATGTTGGTGTTTAACAGTCTTTTCTGGTTAAGACGGAGGTTATCCAGCTTGTAGCTGGCTGCCACAAAGACATTGAGGAGTCCCGGATGCATGTGTGAGAGGTGATTGGCTGGACCCAAGTGAGGGTGCCATATTGGCCCTGATGTCATCCGTTGTGTTACGCACAGGTGCGCCCACACCAGGTGCACGTGACAAGCAGCTGAGGCAGTAGCGGAAACGAGTCCTGCAGCGTGGGTCGACAGTCTGGTGGCCGGAGCGTGGACGCTGGATCTCCGGAGATACCGACAACAAATTGAAGCGCTTGTTGACCCGCAGCGCAGCGCCGAGCTCGTGTACAGGTGGTGCACGTTCACGTTGTCGGCTAGCGTCTAACTAGCAGTGCATCCCCACCAGTGCCTGGTCCTGGGTCTAAGACGGATCTTGGACCTTAGTCTGTCGCTGGAGAGGGACATCGATAAGGCTTTCAGTGGATGAAAGTTGAGACTTCATGCAGCTGCAAAGATGCAGCGGACAAGCAGGTCCTTCAGGTGGTCTCCCCACGACCAGGTGGGTCCTCAGCCATCAGCTCCAGCTAATGTTTTTAACTTGAAGACCAAACCAGCGAGCATCAACTCAAACACTCAAACAAGTGAATGAAAGACAATCAGGAGGGTAAACTGAAGAATGACGCGAAGGGAGAAAGATCCAGGGACATCCAGCACATGGTCAGTAAAATCCACTTAAAAGACAAGTGATAGAGACTGTAATGCTGGTCCTTAAAACAATAACACAAGCAGAGGCCATAACAAAGAAGAAAAACAATCATCAAAATAGTATATTGAAAAAAGTCATGTCAAAAATAATGGTATAGTATGTAATTTTTTTTTTAAAGTCATTGTCTAGTATGTTGACAAAAAAAAAAGCAGTGTATGGTATATTGGAAAAAAGTATAGATTTTGGAAAAATGAGTATAGTATAGTATGTTGAAAAAAGTCCTAGTATGTCTAAAAAAGTATAGTATGGTATTTTGGGAAAATAAAAAGGTAGTATAGTATATTGGAAAAAGTGAAAAAAATAAAGTCATAGTATAGTATGTTGGAAAAAAAGGTATAGTATAATATGTTGAAAAAATAGTATAGCATGTTGAAAAAAATAATAATATAAGCATAGTATGGTGCGTCTAAAACATTCAGAGTATAGTACGCTGAAAATGTGAAAAATGTATAGTATAGCAACCTACCTGTTGATGCTTAGAAAAAAATATGTTTGTAAGTTGGTAAGCTCTGGATGAAATCAGATGTAAGTTGGCCTGCAGCTGTTTCTAGTTTTTTGTTTATTTTTTTTCTTTGCTGTATTTTTTATATGTTTGTAAAAAATTATTATTGGTTTATGATTTGTCTGTCGGGAGGGGCAGATTATATATAAGATTTTCCTCCTTCTGCTCCTTTCATTCTGATGTTTCTTTATAATGTGTTCTGTTTTTGTTTTATTGACAGAATGAATAAATAAATAAATAAGTAAATGTAGCAAAAGTAAGTCGTAGTATAGTATGTTGAAAAATCATAGGATGTCAAAAATAAACTGTAATATGGCGCCAAAAGTGAAAACTCAGTGCAGTGTGTTAAAAATAAAGTCATAGCATAGTATTTTGAAAAAAATCTGTTTAGTTTATCGAAAATTATTATTTTGTTATTATTATTATTATTGTTATTATTATAGTATGTTGAAAAAGTCATAGTATGTTGAAAACATATAGTCATAATATAGTATGTCAAAACAATAAAAATAAGTGTAGTAGGAAGATCTGGAGATAATTTCATTAGATCTTAGAACTTCAAGTTGAGCAGATTAGACTTTGGTGGTCAACATGGTGGTCACTGTGACCCCCAACACACGACTTTTGCCATAATTCAGGAATTCATAGACCATTCATGACGATTTCACACAAACGTCTAACAGGATAAGGTGATGACATTTTGGACAAACATGGATGTAAACTTGACTGGTTTGGCGGAGGCATACAGCTGTCTTATTCCTTAGGTTCTATCTATTTAGGATCTATGTTGTTTTACATGCAGGAATCAAAGAGAGCGTGTGCTGGACACCTCCTCCAGAGGTCAACCCCAACAAGACCTGTGAGTATCAGGCACTGTGCTCACGCTTCAAGGACCTGCTCACGTTACCAGGTGAGTTTTACTCCAGACCTTTCTGCCATGATCTTTGTTTCACATCTAAACTCATGTCAATCAATCAATCTGTCCTCTTTACCACCACCCATAAGATGGCTATTTTAATGAAGACGCCAAGTACAACCTGTGCTACTGCGAGTCCTGCCACAAGCTTCGGGGTGACGAGGCTTATTACAAGAGAGGAGAACCGCCCCGGGACTACGCCCTGCCCTTCGGTTGGTGCCGCTTCGCCCTCAGGTAAGAGGATGATCTATATTATAAGATAAGATATTCCATATATGTATATGTGTTTATAGTAGTATAGTATGCTGAAAAAATAAAAAAGCCAAAGTATAGTATGTCAAAAAAGTCATAGCATGTCGAAAAAGTACAAAAAGTCATAGGACCATCATGCAAATAGGAGAGAGATGGAACACACTCTTTTTTACCTGGCTGCAGTGCTTGTCTAGTTTTCTTTATTTTCATATGGTCAAAAAATGTCATTGTATAGTATGTTGAAAAAATTAAAAAGCCATAGTATAGTATGTCAACAAAATAGTCATAGTATGTTGGAAAAAAACCCATAGTATGGTATGTTGAAAAAAGTCATAGTATAGTATGTTGGAAAAATTTAAAATATGAAAACTGTCATAGTATAGCATGTCAAAAAATAAGTCATGGTATAGTATGTTGGAAAAAGTGTTAGAATAGTATGTCAAAAAACTAAAAAATTGTATATTGAAAAAATTAAGTCATAGTATAGTATTTTGAAAAATATAGTATGTTGGAAAAATAAAAAGTCGTAGTGAAAATATGAAAAACGTAATAGTACAGCATATCGGAAAAATAAGTCATAGTATAGTATGTAGAAAAAAGTTATAGTATTTTTAAAAAAAATAAAAAAACATCGTAGTATAGTGTAGGCTTGTTCGGTATGGCGGTACTAACTTGGTCCCCGGGTACTGATGCGTTTAAAACGGTACTATACTGCGTTTGGATGAGGCTGGTACTTGCATTTTATATATAGCGCTGGCAGCGGTGACGTTACCGCGCGACGTTACCGCGCGACGTTACCGCGCGACGTTACCGCGCGACGTTACCGTGCGACGTTACCGCATTGTAATTTGATTTGAGCTTGGAGACAGACACAGAAAGAGAGGAGCAGGGAGAGGATGGCAGCTACCGCAACCCTCAACGCGCTGCAACTCGTAGAGAAACCAGGAGCGAAGTGCTATCTGGAATTACTTCGGCTTCAGAATAAATGAGCACGTTGAAGCCACGAACACCGAAGCACCGCTGTGCAAACAGTGTTATAAAACACGTCTGGCCAAGAGTGGAAACACGTCCAACTTGGCACTGCTCAACAAGTTCAGAGACCGACAGGTAATAACTGATATACCCATGAAAAAAAAGCCCCATTCAGAGCTAAAAGCCAGCAACGGCAGCCCCCCTCACCCTCCACAAAAGTAGCTCTGGGAAAAAATTAAAGCTGCATTGCAATTATCACTTTCTCTGGTTTTACTAGCCTTTTTATAGATGTGTGTTTGAGTAAAATGAATGTTTTTGTTTCATTCTATAAACTACTGATAACAATTTCTCCCAAAAAATTACAACTGGTCAAAATTACAAAAAAGTTGCAGTGTTTTCACATGTTCAGATGTCAATGTTTTGAATCGTATTTTATTCTTTATTTATTTTCTTTATTTTAAAATTCTGTGTTAGAAAAGCCTGTCTTTGTGGTATTTTATTTTATTTACTGATGTGTGATGCGTTCTCCTTTTATTTGGAAAAGTATCAAAATCCATCTTGGTACCGGTATCGATACTACAATGTTGGTATCGTGACAACACAAGTATAGTGTCAAAAAACAGTGTAGTATGTTGAAAATACGAAAAATGTCATAGTATAGCATGTTGAGTGTCAATAGTATGTCAAAAATTATAGTCATAGTGTAGTATGTAAATAAGTCATAATAAAGTATGAAAAAAAAAAAAAAAAAACACACAAATAATTAAAAAAAATCATAGTAAAGTATGTAAGAAAAAGTCATAGTATATTATGTTGAAAAAATAAAAAATGTCACAGTAGATTATATCGAAAAACTAATAGTCATAGTATAGCATTTTTTTTTGAAAAAATGTCATAATAGTATAGTATGTCAAAAAATTAAAAAAAAAATAAAGTCAATTTAATATGTCAAAAAAATCATAGTGTGTCCAAACAAATAATAAAAAAGTGTGTCAGAAAAAGTCATAGAATAGCATGTTTAGTATACCAAAAAAAATTTTATGTCAGAAAAAAAAATTGTATAGTATGTTGAAAACTTTTTAAAAAGTTATAGTACAATAGGTTGAAAAAGTCATAGTATAGTAAGTTGAACAAAAAAGAAAAGTCGTAGCGTATTGGAAAAATAAGTCACAGAATTTTGGAAAAAATGTATAGTATGTTATAAATAAGTCATAATATAGCACTGTATGTCAAAAAATTATACTACGCTGAAAAAATAAAAAAAAACCATTGTGGTATAGTATGTTGGAAAAATAGTCAATAATTCAAAAAAGTCAGTAATTCAAAAAAAGTCATAGTATAGTAGGTTGAAGAAATAAAAAATGATAGCATAGTATGTAGGGAAAAGATAAAATGCTATTGTACAGTATCTTGGAAAAAAAGTCATAGTATACTATGTCGAAAAAGCAAATAAAGTCATAGTATAGCATGTTGGAAAAATAAGTCATAGTATTCTAAGAAAATATTAAATAGTCATAGTATGTTATAAATTAGTCATAGTATACTATGCTGAAAAAAAGTCATGGTATATATGTTGAAAATATAAAAAAATATCATAGTATACAATGACAGAAAAATAAGTAAAAAAATTGGAAAATTTTGGAAAAAATGAAAAAAATCTCATAGTATGTAAAAAAAAAAAAATCATAGCATAGTAGGTTGAAAAAATAGAAAACGTCATAGTATAGTATATCAAAAAAATACAAGAAAAATCAGTATAGCATGTCCAAAATTTTAAAAATGTACAGTATTTTGGTAGTAGTTGAAAAAAAAGTAATATTTTGAAAAAATTCAAAAAAGTCATAGTTTAGTATGTCAAAAAAATCATAGTATGTCCAAACAAATATTAAATAAATTCATAGTTAAGTATGTCAGAAAGTCATAGTATAGTATGTAGAAAAAATAATTAGTCATAGTATAGCATGTTGAAAAAAATTAATGTCATAGCACAGTATGTGGAAAAAATAATTAAAAGGTCATAGTATAGCATGTTGAAAAATAATTAAAGTTATATTATATTATGTGGAAAAAAATAATTAAAAAAGTCATAATACAGCATGTTGAAAAAAATTAATGTCATAGTATATAGAAAAAATAATTTAAGTCATCGTATAGCATGTTGAAAAAAAAATTGTCATAGTACAGTATGTGGGGAAAAAATCATTAAAAAGTCACAGTATAGCATGTTGAAAAATAATTTAAGTCATAGTATACTATGTTGACAAAATTTTTTCATAGTACGGTATGTACAAAAAATAATTTGTCATAGTATAATATGTTGAAAACAAATTAGTCACTGTAGAGGATGTAGAAAAAAATAAAGTCATTTTACGGTATATACAAAAAATAGTCATACTATAGTTACTGGAAAAAATATTTTAAGTCATAGTATAGTATGTAGAAAAAATAACTTAAGTCATAGTATAGCTTGTTGAAAAAAAATAATCTTAGTACAGTATATGGAAAAATAATTAAGTCATAGTTTAGCATATTAAAAAAATTAAGTCATAGTACAGTATGTCGAAAAAGTAATGAAGTCATATTATAGTATGTTGAAAAAAAAATAGTCATAGTATGTAGAAAAAATAATTGGTCATAGTATAGTTTTTGGAAAAAATACTTGAAGTCATAGTATAGCATGTTGAAAACAAATTACTCACAGTACAGTATGTGGAAAAAATAATAAAAAATGCATAGTATAGCATGTTGAAAAAAATTATTCATAGTACAGTATGTGGAAAAAATAATAAAAAATGCATAGTATAGCATGTTGAAATAAAATTAAAGTCATAGTATAGTATGTGGAAAAAATAATTAGTCATAGTATAGCTTGGGAAAAAAATAATTAAAAAGTAAAAGTATAGCATGTTAAAAAAATTAAAGTCATAGTACAATATGTAAAAAAATAACTCAAAGGCCATAGTATAGCATTTTGGAAAAAATTAAAGTCAGTATAGTATGTGGAAAAAATATTTAAAGTCATAGAATAGCATGTTGAAACAAAATAAAAGTCATTGTAAAGTATGTAGAAAAATTAATCATACTATAGCTACTGTAAAAAATATTTAAAGTCATAGTATGGTTGTAGAAAAAATAATTTGTCATAGTATAGTAGGTAGAAAAAATAACTTTAGTTATAGTATAGCTTGTTGAAACAAAATTGAAGTCATAGTACAGTAGGTGGAAAAAATATTTCGTCATAGTATAGCATGCTGAAAACAAATTTGTCACTGTACAGTATGTAGAAAAATAATTAAAAAGTCATCGTATAGCATGTTGAAAAAAAATTAAAGTCATAGTAACGTGTGTTGAAAAAAAAAGTCATAGAAGGGTATGGAAAAAATAATTAGTCTTAGTATAGCATGTTAAAAAATTAAGTCATAGGACAGTATGTTGAAAATATTTGAAGTCTTAGTATAGCATGTTGGAAAAAGTCTTAGTACAGCATATGGAAAAAAATATTAAAAAGTCATAGTATAGCATATTAAAAAATACTTTGTCATAGTATAGTGTGTTGAAAAAAATTAGTCATTGTACAGTATGTAGAAAAAATAATTAGTCATAGTATAGTATGTAGAAAAAAATAATTTAAGTCATACTATAGCACGTTGAAACAAAATTAGTCATTGTACAGTATGTCGAAAAAAATTAGTCATACTATAGCTACTGGAAAAACTATTTAAAGTCATAGTATAGTATGTGGAAAAAAAAAAAAATAATTAGTCATAGTATAGTTTGTGGAACAGATATTTCAAGTCATAGTATAGCATGTAAAATAAATAATTTAAGTCATAATATAGTATGTTGAAAAAAAATTGTGAAAAATAATTAAAATGTTATAGTATGTGGAAAAAATATTTAGTCATAGTACAGCATGTTATACTATGGGGAAAAATGTTTTTGTTTAGTATGTCTAAAAACTATAAATTAAGTAGTATAATACATTGACAAAATAAAGTCAAAATAAAAAATCCACAGTAGAGAATGTCGATAAAATAATTAAAAAGTCTTAGTATAGTATGTCAAATGTGAAAGGTGTGTTGCTGCCAGAACCAAAAAACATCAGCTTCAACCATCCTTCTGTGCATACGGTCTGTCGGTTTATTTTTATTTTTTATAAATCAGGAAGATATGATTTGTTATGTAACAGCCTGTACAACGCAACACAAATAACGAAAACAATACAAATTAAATTGTACAAAGCAGCACTGGGTCGTAAATTACCCAAAAAACAATTTCACATTTTTTGATCGGAAGTTTTTTCCTTCTGCCAAACCCCGTAGATCTTCCATCAGGCAGATCGCAGCTGCTCGTAGAAGGTGACTGAGCTTCTTCAATTCGAAATTTTTGAGTTTGACTCAGCAAAACTGTGCCTTTTTTAAAAATGTTGGGGTTTCCTGTTCTGTCGCAGGATTATCAAATTGGCAACAGGATTGAGAACGGTGACAAAGAAACACTTTAGAAAGCTGTTACCATACAATCAATCATTAGATGGATGTTCTGGATTAAATTAAACCCTTGTATAAACATTTGACGTAAATGTAAATAAATGATTAGTTGAAGTAAAAGACCTGCAGAGCCCTAATGAATAACATTCACATGTAAACACCAGTGTAGGTCGTAGGATGCAGATGACTCGACGCCCTACGTGTTATTGGCTCTGGAGGTTCTGCCATGTAAACACAGTCAGATATGACTGCTGGAGATCAGAGTGGAGGTGGGAGTGGATCTGGAGTAAACAATGAGGGGGAAGTGAGACACTAGGAGTGATGTGGAAAACCACTCAAACCTTTTGGCTTCAGTCCATTTAACTACTCTCTTATTTAAAAAAAAAAATGACATACGATATTCGCTTTCTTGAGTTAGCTACACGACAAGACTGATACCACTCGCCTGTGAGTGGCATCACTCTTATTCTGCAAGAAGGTGAATAAGCGCATTTCCCAAAAATGTCAAACTTTCCCCTTTTCCTGTATCAAAACCTACCAAGTCTAGACGTAAATATATATATTTTTTAAACATCTCATAATGGATCCTCTCAGTAACACGAAAGCAAGGCTAGAACATCATATGCCATTCGTTATCTTAATACAAAACTTGTAGCTTTCAAAAAGTCAGTTTTCCTGTCGAACCTTCCAGTTTTCACAAGACGAGTCAGACATGATACCGGGCCACAACAGAAACGCAAACGGGACCGATGAAGTAGCCAAACTGCTAATGTGGAGACACAAAGAACAGCAACATACAGTTGTACATGTGTAAACTTTTGTTCTTCCTCCAGTTGTAAAATCTTCCTGCCTAAAGAAGTCACAATCACAAGACACTCTTGGGTTCATTTTCAGATTCAAGTGTGTTTGTTTTTTGTATTTTTGTGAAAACACTGTCACTTTTTTGTTTTTTTTAACCCACGTCTGTCTTTTTTTACATGACAGTCCGTTAACGTGCAGGTTGGCAGGGGACAGCTCCTCCCAAATTAAAAAACACTGACCAGAGCAGAGGTGATTAATGTTAAAATAAGTGCCAAAATGTTAAGAAAAAAAAGTTATTTGTGTAGGTGGAAGAAAATATGTTGGGAAGAATGAGAGCAAAAACGTGGCAAAAAAAAAAAAAAAACCCTAACTGTACCGAATGAACAAACGTGTCATGGTGAGTCGATGAGAAGTTTAAAAATCGCCCACGAGTGTCCAAAACATAAAGTGCAGGCAGTGTCTGTTCTTCTTTGAAACCGCCGTAGCCCCCGGCCATTAAAAAAGTCCAAGAGCAAACAACCAAAAATAAACAAAAACAAATCAATAATGCTGAATTGTCAACAATCCACAGTCTCGGGAGTCTCTCGCTCAAGGCAGGGGTTGGATTTGGTTGTCAGTTTATTAAAAGTACGAGGAGCACCGCACGGACCCTCCCCACTTCCACCCGAATGCCTCCCTCGTCGCTCCATTCACTCGACCCGGATGAGCAGTCCGTAGAGGAGCGTGCCGCCTTGTTCTTTCGTGATCCACTCGATCTCCGAGTTGCTGAATCGAGGGTCCAGGGGCTCGCTGTGGCCAAGCGTCTGTGGTCCCACCTTGTAGGAGCCTGGACGCACACACACCTGGAATCCCACCTGAGCCTGGTGGCTGCGGTGAGAACGGGGGTCCCGAAATCTGCATAAGGAGAAGGAGAGCTATCAGTAATGTCGTGCTCCCTCTCCCCTCGTTTCCTGTTAGCTCCCCACTATAGACAGACAGGTGCGTACCAAATGTATTAGTGATTTTTCTGAACCACGTGGACTTACTGCACTTTGGGGGCAAAGATCTCCATGCCGGAGTAGCGCATAGTGGGGGAGAGCCGCACTCTGGGAACCTCCCTGCCGGGGGCGCTGTTCTCCTCGGGCTCACTGTAGCCATTAGGCCCCTCCGCCTTCACAGGGGACACCGAGAATATAGACGACGTCCCTGAAACAACAAAATTACATCTAATCAAGACCATAGCCTGCATACTAATGACGGCCCTCAGAAACCTTTTGTGCGGCCCCTAAACATGACCATCACCCGCGGCCCGCTCTCAATAAACTTGCGTTTAATACACCTCTTGGCTACTGCGACGCTTATTAGGGCACCCGCCCTAATAAGCGTCTGTGGATAACTTGTCAGTTTAAATTTCTTTTATGTTTACACTTCCTGTGATGCTGGCTCCCTAAATTGTCATTCATTGTCAGAAAAACATCTGCGTCATTGTAAAAACGAACCAGTAATTTTCCTACCGGGCAACAGCTGGCTGTGGTCCAGCGTGCGTCGCAGGGCTCCTACACTGGTGCCGTGGTACGCGATGTGCCACTTCTTCAGTGCATTAGAAACCTCACAGTGGGGCTTGATCCTGCACAAAGAGGATAAATGCAACAATGAGAACGCTATGCAGATGTTAATTACAGATTAAATGCTACACCGCCTTTAAATTAGCACCTAGCTGAGATGTTTTACTTTGTTGCCTGAAATGGAAAATGTAGGCTAATTAAAATAAATAAATAAAACCAACAGGGATTTGGAGAACGGGACAAAAATAAAGTCTAAATAATCTTTTTACTTTAATGTTATCATGAGCGGTTATTTGCATGAAACACAATTCAGATTTAAGACATAAATGACTGTATATTTATTTAAACATTGGTTTTGAGTAAAACCTTGATATTCATGGTGATATTTAATGATGTATTAGAAGCTGCTTAGAGCTAGTGTTATCAATTTTTTTTTGCCAAAACTAAATTTTACAAGATTACATTTAAACACATCATGATAATGCTATAATTTGCCTTTGCACAATAAAATTTTTACTGAATAGAGATTAAATATATCACTCAATACAACCTTCATATGTGAACTATTAGCTTAGTTATTTAGCCAAGCAGGTCTGTGCCACCCACCAGCTGTTAACAGCTAACATCAACCAGCTCTCCTGCTGAATTCAACTCGATTTAAACACTCAAACAACAAAGATTACTATTACTAAGATCTGAGCATCAGTTATAATTCTCTGGTCATTACGTCCTATGGACCATAACTTAAAGGGATATACAGTCATTTTATATCTGACTAAGAGATCATCCTCTTACCTGAGGGCGAAGCGGCACCAACCGAAGGGCAGGGCGTAGTCCCGGGGCGGTTCTCCTCTCTTGTAATAAGCCTCATCACCACGAAGCTTGTGGCAGGACTCGCAGTAGCACAGGTTGTACTTGGCGTCTTCATTAAAATAGCCATCTTATGGGTGGTGGTAAAGAGGACAGATTGATTGATTGACATGAGTTTAGATGTGAAACAAAGATCATGGCAGAAAGGTCTGGAGTAAAACTCACCTGGTAACGTGAGCAGGTCCTTGAAGCGTGAGCACAGTGCCTGATACTCACAGGTCTTGTTGGGGTTGACCTCTGGAGGAGGTGTCCAGCACACGCTCTCTTTGATTCCTGCATGTAAAACAACATAGATCCTAAATAGATAGAACCTAAGGAATAAGACAGCTGTATGCCTCCGCCAAACCAGTCAAGTTTACATCCATGTTTGTCCAAAATGTCATCACCTTATCCTGTTAGACGTTTATGTGAAATTGTCCATGAATTCTTGAATTATGGCCAAAGTCTCACAGTGACAGTCACAGTGACCACCACGTTGACCACCAAAGTCTAATCTGCTCACCTTGAAGTTAGTCAGATCTAATGAAATTACCTCCAGATGTTCCTACTACACTTATTTTTTAAACTTGCTTCGACATGCTATGACTTCAAAAAACCCTTTTTGACATACCATACTATGACTTTGTATTATTGACATACTATACTACCACAACCGTTTTCGTGATTTTTTTCAAGATGAAAAAAATTTGACGTTTTCATCGAAAAATTTCGCCATACTATACTATGGCGTTTTTTTTCGACATGTCGTTTTTTTTTTTTTTTTTGGTAAAATTTTCTGACATTTGACAAAATGACTTGTGGTCACCGTAGCATCGTTCTACACGCTGTAATACGACCGTTTTTGTGATTTTATTCAAGATCAAAAAAATTTGACGTTTTCATCAAAAAATTTCGCCATACTATACTACGTTTTTTTTTTTTTTTTTTTGGTAAAATTTTCCGACATTTGACGAAATGACTTGTGGTCACCGTAGCATCGTTCTACACGCTGTAATAAGACCGTTTTCGTGATTTTATTCAAGATCAAAAAAATTTGACGTTTTCATCAAAAAATTTCGACATACTATACTATGGCGTTTTTTTTTTTTTTTTGTAAAATTTTCCGACATTTGATGAAATGACTTCTGGTCACCGTAGCATCGTTCTACACGCTGTAATAAGACCGTTTTCGTGATTTTATTCAAGACCAAAAAAATTTGACGTTTTCATCAAAAAATTTCGACATACTATACTATGTCGTTTTTTCCGACATGTCGTTTTATTTGTAAAATTGTCCGACATTCGACAAAATGACTTGTGGTCACCGTAGCATCGTTCTACACGCTATAATACGACCGTTTTTGTGATTTTTTTCAAGGTCAAAAAAAGTTGACGTTTTAATAGAAAAAATTGTTTACTCGCTTTGGTAAAATTTTCCGACATTTGAGAAATGACTTGTGGTCACCGTAGATCTTTTACACACTGAATTTGACTGTTTTCATCGATTTTTTTTCAAGATCAAAAAAATTGATGTTGAAAAATTTCACCATACTATACTATGTCATTTTTTTTAATAAAATTGTCCGACATTTGACGAAATGACTTGTGGTCACCGTAGCATCTTTCTACACACTGTAATACGACCGTTTTGGTGATTTTTTTCAAGATCAATGAAATTTGACGTTTTCATCGAAAAATTTCGACATACTATACTATGGCGTTTTTTTTTCGACATGTCGTTTTTTTTTTTTTTTTTTTTGGTAAAATTTTCCGACATTTGACAAAATGACTTGTGGTCACCGTAGCATCGTTCTACACGCTGTAATAAGACTGTTTTCGTGATTTTATTCAAGATCAAAAAAATTTGACGTTTTCATCGAAAAATTTCGACATACTATACTATGGCGTTTTTTTTTCGACATGTCGTTTTTTTTTTTTTTTTTGTAAAAGTTTCCGACATTTGACGAAATGACTTCTGGTCACCGTAGCATCGTTCTACACGCTGTAATACGACCGTTTTCGTGATTTTTTTCAAGATCAAAAAAATTTGATGTTTTCATCAAAAAATTTCGCCATACTATACTATGGCGTTTTTTTCGACACGTCGTTTTATTTGTAAAATTGTCCGACATTCGACGAAATGACTTCTGGTCACCGTAGCATCGTTCTACACGCTGTAATACGACCGTTTTTGTGATTTTTTTCAAGGTCAAAAAAATTTGATGTTTTCATCGAAAAATTTCGACATACTATACTATGGCGTTTTTTTTTTTGTTTGGTAAAATTTTCCGACATTCGACAAAATGACTTCTGGTCACCGTAGCATCGTTCTACACGCTGTAATATGACCGTTTTCGTGATTTTTTTCAAGATCAAAAAAATTTGACGTTTTCATCGAAAAATTTCACCATACTATACTATGGCGTTTTTTTTTTTTTTTGTAAAATTTTCCGACATTTGAAGAAACAACTTCTGTTCACCGTAGCATCGTTCTACACGCTGTAATATGACTGTTTTGGTGATTTTTTTCAAGATCAATGAAATTTGACGTCTTCATAAAAATTTCGACATACTATACTATGGCGTTTTTTTTTATTTTGGTAAAATTTTCCGACATTTGACGAAATGATTTCTGGTCACCGTAGCACCGTTCTACACGCTGTGATACGACCGTTTTCGTGATTTTTTTCAAGATTAAAAAAATTTGACGTTTTCATTGAAATAATTTCGCCATACTATACTATGGGGTTTTTTTTTTTGGTAAAATTTTCCGACATTTGAAAAAATTACTTGTGGTCACCGTAGCATCGTTCCACACGCTGTAATACCACTGTTTTCGTGATTTTTTTCAAGATAAAAAAAAATTGACGTTTTCATCAAAAAATTTCGCCATACTATACTGTGGCGTTTTTTTTTCTACACGTCGTTTTATTTTTTTGTAAAATTGTCCGACATTCGACAAAATGACTTCTGGTCACCGTAGCATCGTTCTACACGCTGTCATACGACCGTTTTCGTGATTTTTTTCAAGATCAAAAAAATTTGACGTTTTCATCAAAAAAATTTGCCATACTATACTATGGCGTTTTTTTTTTTTTTTTTAATTTTCCGACATTTGAAGAAACGACTTCTGGTCACCGTAGCATCGTTCTACACGCTGTAATACCACTGTTTTCGTGATTTTTTTCAAGATCAAAAAAATTTGACGTTTTCATCGAAAAATTTCGACATACTATACTATGGCCGTTTTTTTTTTTTTTTTTTTTTTTGTAAAATTTTCCGACATTTGACAAAATGACTTGTGGTCACCGTAGCATCATTCTACACGCTGTCATAAGACAGTTTTCATGATTTTCTTCAAGATCAATAAAATTGGACGTTTTCATCAAAAAATTTCGACATACTATACTATGAAGTTTTTTTTTTTTTTTTTGGTAAAATTTTCCGACATTTGACGAAATGACTTGTGGTCACCGTAGCATCGTTCTACATGCTGTAATACCACCGTTTTCGCGATTTTTTTAATTATTAAAAAAAATTGACGTTTTCGTCGAAAAATTTCGCCATACTATACTATGGCGTTTTTTTTTTTTTGTAAAATTTTCCGACATTTGAAGAAACGACTTCTGGTCATCGTAGCATCGTTCTACACGCTGTAATACCACCGTTTTCATGATTTTTTTAAAGATTAAAAAAATTTGACGTTTTCATCGAAAAATTTCGCCATACTATACTATGCGTTTTTTTTTTTTTTGGTAAAATTTTCCGACATTTGACGAAATGACTTGTGGTCACCGTAGCATCGTTCTACACGCTGTAATACGACCGTTTTCGTGATTTTATTTAAGATCAAAAAAATTTGACGTTTTCATCAAAAAATTTCGACATACTATACTATGGCGTTTTTTTTTTTTTTTGGTAAAATTTTCCGACATTTGACAAAATGACTTCTGGTCACCGTAGCATCGTTCTACACGCTGTAATACGACCGTTTTCGTGATTTTTTTCAAGATCAAACAAATTTGACGTTTTCATCAAAAAATTTCGCCATACTATACTATGGCGTTTTTTTTTTTTTTTGTAAAATTGTCCGACATTTGACGAAATGACTTCTGGTCACCGTAGCATCGTTCTACATGCTGTCATAAGACCGTTTTCGTGATTTTTTTCGAGATCAAAAAAATTTGACGTTTTCATCAAAAAATTTCGACATACTATACTATGTCGTTTTTTTTCGACGTCTTTTTATTTGTAAAATTGTCCGACATTCGACAAAATGACTTCTGGTCACCGTAGCATCGTTCTACACTCTGTAATACGGCCGTTTTCGTGATTTTTTTCAAGATCAAAAAAATTTGACGTTTTCATCGAAAAATTTCGCCATACTATACTATGGCGTTTTTTTTTGTAAAATTTTCCTACATTTGAAGAAACGACTTCTGTTCATCGTAGCATCGTTCTACACGCTGTAATATGACTGTTTTCGTGATTTTTTTTTCAAGATCAAAAGAAAAATTTCGCCATACTAATGTCGTTTTTTTTCGACATGTCATTTTATATGTAAAATTGTCCGACATTCGACGAAATGACTTGTGGTCACCGTAGCATCTTTCTACACACTGTAATACGACCGTTTTGGTGATTTTTTTCAAGATCAATGAAATTTGACGTTTTCATCAAAAAATTTCGACATACTATACAGTATGCTTTTTTTTTTGTTTTTTTTTTTTTGGTAAAATTTTCCGACATTTGACGAAATGACTTGTGGTCACCGTAGCATCGTTCTACACGCTGTAATAAGACTGTTTTCGTGGTTTTATTCAAGATCAAAAAAATTTGACGTTTTCATCAAAAAATTTCGACATACTATACTATGGCGTTTTTTTTTTTTTTTGGTAAAATTTTCCGACATTTGACGAAATGACTTCTGGTCACCGTAGCATCGTTCTACACGCTGTAATACGACCGTTTTTGTGATTTTTTTCAAGATCAAAAAAATTTGATGTTTTCATCAAAAAATTTCGCCATACTATACTATGGCGTTTTTTTCGACATGTCGTTTTATTTGTAAAATTGTCCGACATTTGACAAAATGACTTCTGGTCACCGTAGCATCGTTCTACACGCTGTCATACGACCGTTTTCGTGATTTTTTTCAAGATCAAAAAAAATTTGACGTTTTCATCGAAAAAATTTGCCATACTATACTATGGCGTTTTTTTTTTAAAATTTTCCGACATTTGAAGAAACGACTTCTGGTCACCGTAGCATCGTTCTACACGCTGTAATACCACTGTTTTCGTGATTTTTTTCAAGATCAAAAAAATTTGACGTTTTCATCGAAAAATTTCGACATACTATACTATGGCGTTTTTTTTTTCGACATGTCGTTTTTTTTTTTTTTTTTGTAAAATTTTCCGACATTTGACGAAATGACTTGTGGTCACCGTAGCATCGTTCTACACGCTGTCATAAGACCGTTTTCGTGATTTTATTCAAGATTAAAAAAAATTGACGTTTTCATCGAAAAATTTCGACATACTATACTATGCCGTTTTTTTTTTTTTTTGGTAAAATTTTCCGACATTTGACGAAATGACTTGTGGTCACCGTAGCATCTTTCTACACACTGTAATACGACCGTTTTTGTGATTTTTTTCAAGATCAATGAAATTTGACGTTTTCATCAAAAAATTTCAACATACTATACTATGGCGTTTTTTTTTTGTTTGGTAAAATTTTCCGACATTTGACGAAATGACTTCTGGTCACCGTAGCATCGTTCTACACGCTGTAATAAGACCGTTTTCGTGATTTTATTTAAGATCAAAAAAATTTGACGTTTTCATCAAAAAATTTCGACATACTATACTATGTCTTTTTTTTTTGTAAAATTGTCCGACATTTGACAAAATGACTTGTGGTCACCGTAGCATCGTTCTACACGCTGTCATAAGACCGTTTTCGTGATTTTATTCAAGCTCAAAAAAATTTGACGTTTTCATCAAAAAATTTCGACATACTATACTATGTCGTTTTTTTTGTAAAATTTTCCGACATTTGAAGAAACGACTTCTGTTCATCGTAGCATCGTTCTGCACGCTGTAATATGACTGTTTTCGTGATTTTTTTCAAGATCAAAAAAATTTGACGTTTTCATCAAAAAATTTCGCCATACTATACTATGTCATTTTTTTTCGACATGTCGTTTTATTTGTAAAATTGTCCGACATTCAACAAAATGACTTGTGGTCACCGTAGCATCGTTCTACACGCTGTAATACGACCGTTTTCGTGATTTTATTTAAGATCAAAAAAATTTGACGTTTTCATCAAAAAATTTCGACATACTATACTATGGCGTTTTTTTTTTCTTTGGTAAAATTTTCCTACATTTGACAAAATGACTTCTGGTCACCGTAGCATCGTTCTACACGCTGTAATACGACCGTTTTCGTGATTTTTTTCAAGATCAAACAAATTTGACGTTTTCATCAAAAAATTTCGCCATACTATACTATGGCGTTTTTTTTGTAAAATTGTCCGACATTTGACGAAATGACTTCTGGTCACCGTAGCATCTTTCTACACACTGTAATACGACCGTTTTCGTGATTTTTTTCAAGATTAAAAAAATTTGACGTTTTCATCAAAAAATTTCGCCAAACTATACTATGGCGTTTTTTTTCGACATGTCGTTTTTTTTTTTTGGTAAAATTTTCCGACATTTGACAAAATGACTTGTGGTCACCGTAGCATCGTTCTACACGCTATAATACGACCGTTTTCGTGATTTTTTTCAAGATCAAGAAAATTTGACGTTTTCATCGAAAAATTTCGCCATACTATACTATGTCGTTTTTTTTCGACATGTCGTTTTATTTGTAAAATTGTCCGACATTTGACGAAATGACTTGTGGTCACCGTAGCATCGTTCTACGCGCTGTAATACGACCGTTTTCGTGATTTTCTTCAAGATCAAAAAAATTTGACGTTTTCATCGAAAAATTTCGCCATACTATACTATGGCCATTTTTTTTTTGTTTTTTAATTTTCCGACATTTGAAGAAACGACTTCTGTTCATCGTAGCATCGTTCTACACGCTGTAATACGACTGTTTTCGTGATTTTTTTCAAGATCAAAAAAAGTTGACGGTTTCATCGAAAAATTTCGCCATACTATACTATGTTGTTTTTTTTGACACGTCGTTTTATTTGTAAAATTGTCCGACATTCGACGAAATGACTTGTGGTCACCGTAGCATCGTTCTACACGCTGTAATACGACCGTTTTCGTGATTTTTTTCAAGATCAAAAAAATTTGACGTTTTCGTCGAAAAATTTCGACATACTATACTATGGCGTTTTTTTTTATTTTGGTAAAATTTTCCGACATTTGATGAAATGACTTCTGGTCACCGTAGCACCGTTCTACACGCTGTGATACGACCGTTTTCGTGATTTTTTTCAAGATTAAAAAAATTTGATGTTTTCATCAAAAAATTTCGCCATACTATACTATGGCGTTTTTTTCGACACGTCGTTTTATTTGTAAAATTGTCCGACATTCGACAAAATGACTTCTGGTCACCGTAGCATCGTTCTACACGCTGTCATACGACCGTTTTCGTGATTTTTTTCAAGATCAAACAAATTTGACGTTTTCATCAAAAAATTTCGCCATACTATACTATGGCGTTTTTTTTGTAAAATTGTCCGACATTTGACGAAATGACTGCTGGTCACCGTAGCATCGTTCTACACGCTGTAATATGTATGTTTTCGTGATTTTTTTTTCAAGATCAAAAAAATTTGATGTTTTCATCGAAAAATTTCGCCATACTATACTATGTCATTTTTTTTTTTATAAAATTGTCCGACATTTAACGAAATTACTTGTGGTCACCGTAGCATCGTTCTACATGCTGTAATACGACCGTTTTCGTGATTTTTTTCAAGATCAAAAAAATTTGACATTTTCATCGAAAAATTTCACCATACTATACTATGGCGTTTTTTTTTGTAAAATTTTCCGACATTTGAAGAAACGACTTCTGTTCATCGTAGCATCGTTCTACACGCTGTAATATGACTGTTTTCGTGATTTTTTTCAAGATCAGAAAAATTTCGCCATACTAATGTCGTTTTTTTCGACATGTCATTTTATATGTAAAATTGTCCGACATTCGACGAAATGACTTGTGGTCACCGTAGCATCTTTCTACACACTGTAATACGACCGTTTTGGTGATTTTTTTCAAGATCAATGAAATTTGACGTTTTCATCAAAAATTTCGACATACTATACAGTATGAAGTTTTGTTTTTTCTTTTTTGGTAAAATTTTCCGACATTTGACAAAATGATTTCTGGTCACCGTAGCATCGTTCTACACGCTGTAATACGACCGTTTTCGTGATTTTTTTCAAGATTAAAAAAATTTGATGTTTTCATCAAAAAATTTCGCCATACTATACTATGGCGTTTTTTTCGACACGTCGTTTTATTTGTAAAATTGTCCGACATTCGACGAAATGACTTCTGGTCACCGTAGCATCGTTCTACACGCTGTCATACGACCGTTTTCGTGATTTTTTTCAAGATCAAAAAAATTTGACGTTTTCATCAAAAAAATTTGCCATACTATACTATGGCGTTTTTTTTTTTTTTTAAATTTTCCGACATTTGAAGAAACGACTTCTGTTCATAGTAGCATCGTTCTACACGCTGTAATACCACTGTTTTCGTGATTTTTTTCAAGATCAAAAAAATTTGACGTTTTCATCGAAAAATTTCGACATACTATACTATGGCTTTTTTTTTTTTTGTAAAATTTTCCGACATTTGACAAAATGACTTGTGGTCACCGTAGCATCGTTCTACACGCTGTCATAAGACCGTTTTCGTGATTTTATTCAAGCTCAAAAAAATTTGACGTTTTCATCAAAAAATTTCGACATACTATACTATGTCGTTTTTTTTTTTTTTTGTAAAATTTCCCGACATTTGAAGAAACGACTTCTGTTCATCGTAGCATCGTTCTGCACGCTGTAATATGACTGTTTTCGTGATTTTTTTCAAGATCAAAAAAATTTGACGTTTTCATCAAAAAATTTCGACATACTATACTATGTCGTTTTTTTCGACATGTCGTTTTATTTGTAAAATTGTCCGACATTCAACAAAATGACTTGTGGTCACCGTAGCATCGTTCTACACGCTGTAATACGACCGTTTTCGTGATTTTATTTAAGATCAAAAAAATTTGACGTTTTCATCAAAAAATTTCGACATACTATACTATGGCGTTTTTTTTTTTTCTTTTGTAAAATTTTCCTACATTTGACAAAATGACTTCTGGTCACCGTAGCATCGTTCTACACGCTGTAATACGACCGTTTTCGTGATTTTTTTCAAGATCAAAAAAATTTGACGTTTTCATCAAAAAATTTCGCCATACTATACTATGGCATTTTTTTTTTTTTTGTAAAATTGTCCGACATTTGACGAAATGACTTCTGGTCACCGTAGCATCTTTCTACACACTGTAATACGACCGTTTTCGTGATTTTTTTCAAGATTAAAAAAATTTGACGTTTTCATCAAAAAATTTCGCCAAACTATACTATGGCGTTTTTTTTTTCGACATGTCGTTTTTTTTTTTTTTTGGTAAAATTTTCCGACATTTGACAAAATGACTTGTGGTCACCGTAGCATCGTTCTACACGCTGTAATACGACTGTTTTCGTGATTTTTTTCAAGATCAAAAAAATTTGACGTTTTCATCGAAAAATTTCGCCATACTATACTATGTCGTTTTTTTTCGACTTGTCGTTTTATTTGTAAAATTGTCCGACATTTCGACAAAATGACTTGTGGTCACCGTAGCATCGTTCTACACGCTGTAATACGACCGTTTTCGTGATTTTTTTCAAGATCAAACAAATTTGACGTTTTCATCGAAAAATTTCGACATACTATACTATGTCGTTTTTTTCGACATGTCGTTTTATTTGTAATGTTGTCCGACATTTGACGAAATGACTTGTGGTCACCGTAGCATCGTTCTACACGCTGTAATACGACCGTTTTCGTGATTTTCTTCAAGATCAAAAAAATTTGACGTTTTCATCGAAAAATTTCGCCATACTATACTATGGGGTTTTTTTGTTTTTTAATTTTCCGACATTTGAAGAAACGACTTCTGTTCATCGTAGCATCGTTCTACACGCTGTAATACCACTGTTTTCGTGATTTTTTTCAAGATCAAAAAAATTTGACGTTTTCATCGAAAAATTTCGACATACTATAGTATGAAGTTTTTTGGGGTTTTTTTGGTAAAATTTTCCGACATTTGACGAAATCACTTGTGGTCACCGTAGCATCGTTCTACACGCTGTAATACCACCGTTTTCGTGATTTTTTTAAAGATTAAAAAAATTTGACGTTTTCATCGAAAAATTTCGACATACTATACTATGGCGTTTTTTTTTTGGTAAAATTTTCCGACATTTGACGAAACGACTTCTGTTCATCGTAGCATCGTTCTACACGCTGTAATATGACTGTTTTCGTGATTTTTTTCAAGACCAAAAAAATTTGACGTTTTCATCGAAAAATTTCGCCATACTATACTATGGCGTTTTTTTTTTTTTTGGTAAAATTTTCCGACATTTGACGAAATGACTTGTGGTCACCGTAGCATCTTTCTACACACTGTAATACGACCGTTTTGGTGATTTTTTTTTAAGATCAATGAAATTTGACGTTTTCATCGAAAAATTTCGACATACTATGTAGTATGAAGTTTTTTGTTTTTTTTTTTGGTAAAATTTTCCGACATTTGACGAAATCACTTGTGGTCACCGTAGCATCGTTCTACACGCTGTCATAAGACCGTTTTCGTGATTTTATTCGAGATCAAAAAAATTTGACGTTTTCATCAAAAAATTTCGACATACTATACTATGTCGTTTTTTTCGACATGTCGTTTCATTTGTAAAATTGTCCGACATTCGACAAAATGACTTCTGGTCACCATAGCATCGTTGTACACGCTGTAATACGACCATTTTCGTGATTTTTTTCAAGATAAAAAAAAATTGACGTTTTCATCGAAAAATTTCGCCATACTATACTACGTCATTTTTTTTTATAAAATTGTCCGACATTTGACGAAATTACTTGTGGTCACCGTAGCATCGTTCTACACGCTGTAATATGACCGTTTTAGTGATTTTTTTTCAAGATGAAAAAAATTTGACGTTTTTTTTAAAATAATTTGCCATACTATACTATGGCGTTTTTTTTTGACATGTCGTTTTTTTTTTTTGGTAAAATTTTCCGACATTTGACAAAAGGACTTGTGGTCATCGTAGCGTCGTTCTACACGCTGTAATAACACCGTTTTTGTGATTTTATTCAAGATCAAAAAAATTTGACGTTTTCGTCGAAAAATTTCGACATACTATACTATGGCGTTTTTTTTTATTTTGGTAAAATTTTCCGACATTTGATGAAATGACTTCTGGTCACCGTAGCACCGTTCTACACGCTGTGATACGACCGTTTTCGTGATTTTTTTCAAGATTAAAAAAATTTGACGTTTTCATTGAAAAATTTTGCCATACTATACTATGTCGTTTTTTTCTACACGTCGTTTTATTTGTAAAATTGTCCGACATTCGACAAAATGACTTTTGGTCACCGTAGCATCGTTCTACACGCTGTAATACGACCGTTTTCGTGATTTTTTTCAAGATCAAAAAAATTTGACGTTTTCATCAAAAAATTTTGCCATACTATACTATGGCGGTTTTTTTTTTTTTTTGTAAAATTTTCCGACATTTGAAGAAACGACTTCTGTTCATCGTAGCATCGTTCTACACGCTGTAATACGACTGTTTTCGTGATTTTTTTTAAGATCAAAAATATTTGACGTTTTCATCGAAAAATTTCGCCATACTATACTATGTCGTTTTTTTCGACACGTCGTTTTATTTGTAAAATTGTCCGACATTCGACGAAATGACTTCTGGTCACCGTAGCACCGTTCTACACGCTGTGATACGACCGTTTTCGTGATTTTTTTTCAAGATCAAAAAAATTTGACGTTTTCATTGAAAAATTTCGCCATACTATACTATGCCATTTTTTTTTTTTTTTTTGGTAAAATTTTCCGACATTTGACGAAATGACTTGTGGTCACCGTAGCATCTTTCTACACACTGTAATACGACCGTTTTTGTGATTTTTTTCAAGATCAATGAAATTTGACGTTTTCATCAAAAAATTTCGACATACTATACTATGGCTTTTTTTTTCGACATGTCGTTTTTTTTTTTGGGGTAAAATTTTCCGACATTTGACGAAATGACTTGTGGTCACCGTAGCATCGTTCTACACGCTGTCATAAGACCGTTTACGTGATTTTATTCAAGATCAAAAAAATTTGACGTTTTCATCAAAAAATTTCGACATACTATACTATGGCGTTTTTTTTTTTTTTTTTTGGTAAAATTTTCCGACATTTAACAAAATGACTTGTGGTCACCGTAGCATCGTTCTCCACGCTGTAATACCACCGTTTTGGTGATTTTTTTAAAGATTAAAAAAATTTGACGTTTTCGTCGAAAAATTTCGCCATACTATACTATGGCGTTTTTTTTTTTTTTGTAAAATTTTCCCACATTTGAAGAAACGACTTCTGTTCATCGCAGCCTCGTTCTACACGCTGTAATATGACTGTTTTCGTGATTTTTTTCAAGATCAAAAAAATTTGACGTTTTCATCGAAAAATTTCGCCATACTAATGTTGTTTTTTTCGACACGTCATTTTATATGTAAAATTGTCCGACATTCGACGAAATGACTTGTGGTCACCGTAGCATCTTTCTACACACTGTAATACGACCGTTTTGGTGATTTTTTTCAAGATCAATGAAATTTGACGTTTTCAAAAAATTTCGACATACTATACAGTATGAAGTTTTGTTTTTTCTTTTTTGGTAAAATTTTCCGACATTTGACGAAATCACTTGTGGTCACCGTAGCATCGTTCTACACGCTGTCATAAGACCGTTTTCGTGATTTTATTCGAGATCAAAAAAATTTGACGTTTTCGTCGAAAAATTTCGCCATACTATACTATGGAGTTTTTTTTTTTTTTGGAAAATTTTCCAACATTTGAAGAAACGACTTCTGTTCATCGTAGCATCGTTCTACACGCTGCAATACCACTGTTTTCGTGATTTTTTTCAAGATCAAAAAAATTTGACGTTTTCATCGAAAAATTTCGCCATACTATACTATGGCGTTTTTTTTTTTTTTTTTTTTTGGTAAAATTTTCCGACATTTGACGAAATGACTTGTGGTCACCGTAGCATCTTTCTACACACTGTAATACGACCGTTTTGGTGATTTTTTTTAAGATCAATGAAATTTGACGTTTTCATCGAAAAATTTCGACATACTATGTAGTATGAAGTTTTTTTTTTTTTTTTTTTGGTAAAATTTTCCGACATTTGACGAAATCACTTGTGGTCACCGTAGCATCGTTCTACACGCTGTCATAAGACCGTTTTCGTGATTTTATTCGAGATCAAAAAAATTTGACGTTTTCATCAAAAAATTTCGACATACTATACTATGTCGTTTTTTTTTTCGACATGTCGTTTCATTTGTAAAATTGTCCGACATTCGACAAAATGACTTCTGGTCACCATAGCATCGTTCTACACGCTGTAATACCACTGTTTTCGTGATTTTTTTCAAGATCAAAAAAATTTGACGTTTTCATCGAAAAATTTCGACATACTATACTATGGCTTTTTTTTTTTTTTTTTTTTGTAAAATTTTCCGACATTTGACAAAATGACTTGTGGTCACCGTAGCATCATTCTACACGCTGTCATAAGACAGTTTTCATGATTTTCTTCAAGATCAAAAAATTGGACGTTTTCATCAAAAAATTTCGACATACTATACTATGAAGTTTTTTTTTTTTTTTTGTAAAATTTTCCGACATTTGAAGAAACGACTTCTGTTCCTCGTAGCATCGTTCTACACGCTGTAATACCACCGTTTTCATGATTTTTTTTAAAGATTAAAAAAATTTGACGTTTTCGTCGAAAAATTTCGACATACTATACTATGTCGTTTTTTTCGACATGTCGTTTTTTTTTTTTTGGGTAAAATTTTCCGACATTTGACAAAATGACTTGTGGTCACCGTAGCATCGTTCTACACGCTATAATACGACCGTTTTCGTGATTTTTTTTAAGATCAAGAAAATTTGACGTTTTCATCGAAAAATTTCGCCATACTATACTATGGCGTTTTTTTTTTTTTGGTAAAATTTTCCGACATTTGACGAAACGACTTCTGTTCATCGTAGCATCGTTCTACACGGTGTAATACGACTGTTTTCGTGATTTTTTTCAAGATCAAAAAAATTTGACGGTTTCATCGAAAAATTTCGCCATGCTATACTATGTCGTTTTTTTCGACACGTCGTTTTATTTGTAAAATTGTCCGACATTCGACGAAATGACTTGTGGTCACCGTAGCATCGTTCTACACGCTGTAATACGACCGTTTTCGTGATTTTTTTCAAGATCAAAAAAATTTGACGTTTTCATCAAAAAAATCTGCCATACTATACTATGGCGTTTTTTTTTTTTTTTAAATTTTCCGACATTTGAAGAAACGACTTCTGTTCATCGTAGCATCGTTCTACACGCTGTAATACCACTGTTTTCGCGATTTTTTTCAAGATCAAAAAAATTTGACGTTTTCATCGAAAAATTTCGACATACTATAGTATGAAGTTTTTTGGGGTTTTTTTGGTAAAATTTTCCGACATTTGACGAAATCACTTGTGGTCACCGTAGCATTGTTCTACACGCTGTAATACCACCGTTTTCGTGATTTTTTTAAAGATTCAAAAAAATTTGACGTTTTCGTCGAAAAATTTCGCCATACTATAGTATGCCGTTTTTTTTGTATAATTTTCCGACATTTGACGAAATGACTTCTGGTCACCGTAGCACCGTTCTACACGCTGTGATACGACCGTTTTCGTGATTTTTTTCAAGATTAAAAAAATTTGACGTTTTCATCAAAAAATTTTGCCATACTATACTATGCCATTTTTTTTTTTTTTTGGTAAAATATTCCGACATTTGACGAAATGAGTTGTGGTCACCGTAGCATCGTTCTACACGCTGTAATAAGACCGTTTTCGTGATTTTATTTAAGATCAAAAAAATTTGACATTTTCATCAAAAAATTTCGCCATATTATACTATGTCGTTTTTTTTCGACACGTCGTTTTATTTGTAAAATTGTCCGACATTCGACGAAATGACTTGTGGTCACCGTAGCATCGTTCTACACGCTGTAATACGACCGTTTTCGTTATTTTTTTCAAGATCAAAAAAATTTCACGTTTTCGTCGAAAAATTTCGACATACTATACTATGGCGTTTTTTTTTATTTTGGTAAAATTGTCCGACATTTGACGAAATGACTTCTGGTCACTGTAGCACCGTTCTACACGCTGTGATACGACCGTTTTCGTGATTTTTTTCAAGATCAAAAAAATTTGACGTTTTCATTGAAAAATTTCGCCATACTATACTATGGCGGTTTTTTTGTAAAATTTTCCCACATTTGAAGAAACGACTTCTGTTCATCGCAGCCTCGTTCTACACGCTGTAATATGACTGTTTTCGTGATTTTTTTCAAGATCAAAAAAATTTGACGTTTTCATCGAAAAATTTCGCCATACTAATGTCATTTTTTTCGACACGTCATTTTATATGTAAAATTGTCCGACATTCGACGAAATGACTTGTGGTCACCGTAGCATCTTTCTACACACTGTAATACGACCGTTTTGGTGATTTTTTTCAAGATCAATGAAATTTGACGTTTTCAAAAAATTTCGACATCCTATACTATGTCGTCTTTTTCGACATGTCGTTTTATTTGTAAAATTGTCCGACATTCGACAAAATTACTTCTGGTCACCGTAGCATCGTTCTACACGCTGTAATACGACCGTTTTCGTGATTTTTTTTCAAGATCAAAAAAATTTGACGTTTTCATCGAAAAATTTCGCCATACTATACTATGTCGTTTTTTTTTTCGACACGTCGTTTTATTTGTAAAATTGTCCGACATTCGACGAAATGACTTGTGGTCACCGTAGCATCGTTCTACATGCTGTCAGACGACCGTTTTCGTGATTTTTTTCAAGATCAAAAAAATTTGACGTTTTCATCAAAAAAATCTGCCATACTATACTATGGCTTTTTTTTTTTTTAAATTTTCCGACATTTGAAGAAACGACTTCTGTTCATCGTAGCATCGTTCTACACGCTGTAATACCACCGTTTTCGTGATTTTTTTAAAGATTAAAAAAATTTGACGTTTTCGTCGAAAAATTTCGCCATACTATAGTATGGCGTTTTTTTTTGTAAAATTTTCCGACATTTGACGAAATGACTTCTGGTCACCGTAGCACCGTTCTACACGCTGTGATACGACCGTTTTCGTGATTTTTTTCAAGATTAAAAAAAATTTGACGTTTTCGTCGAAAAATTTCGCCATACTATAGTATGGCGTTTTTTTTGTAAAATTTTCCGACATTTGACGAAATGACTTCTGGTCACCGTAGCACCGTTCTACACGCTGTGATACGACCGTTTTCGTGATTTTTTTCAAGATTAAAAAAATTTGACATTTTCATCAAAAAATTTCGCCATACTATACTATGGCGTTTTTTTTTTTTTTTTCTAATTTTCCGACATTTGAAGAAACGACTTCTGTTCATCGTAGCATCGTTCTACACGCTGTAATACGACTGTTTTCGTGATTTTTTTCAAGATCAAAAAAATTTGACGGTTTCATCGAAAAATTTCGCCATACTATACTATGTCGTTTTTTTCGACACGTCGTTTTATTTATAAAATTGTCCGACATTCGACGAAATGACTTGTGGTCACCGTAGCATCGTTCTACACGCTGTAATACGACCGTTTTCGTGATTTTTTTCAAGATCAAAAAAATTTCACGTTTTCGTCGAAAAATTTCGACATACTATACTATGGCGTTTTTTTTTTATTTTGGTAAAATTTTCCGACATTTGACGAAATGACTTCTGGTCACCGCAGCACCGTTCTACACGCTGTGATACGACCGTTTTCGTGATTTTTTTCAAGATCAAAAAAATTTGACGTTTTCATCAAAAAATTTAGCCATACTACACTATGGCGTTTTTTTTTTTTTTTATTTTCCGACATTTGAAGAAAGGACTTCTGTTCATCGTAGCATCGTTCTACACGCTGTAATACGTCTGTTTTCGTGATTTTTTTTAAGATGAAAAATATTTGACGTTTTCATCGAAAAATTTTGCCATACTACTATGTCGTTTTTTTCGACACGTCGTTTTATTTGTAAAATTGTCCGACATTCGACGAAATGACTTCTGGTCACCGTAGCATCGTTCTACACGCTGTCATAAGACCGTTTTCGTGATTTTATTCAAGATCAAAAAAATTTGACGTTTTCATCAAAAAATTTCGACATACTATACTATGGCGTTTTTTTTTTTTTTTTTGGTAAAACTTTCCGACATTTAACAAAATGACTTGTGGTCACCGTAGCATCGTTCTCCACGCTGTAATACCACCGTTTTGGTGATTTTTTTAAAGATCAAAAAAATTTGACGGTTTCATCGAAAAATTTCGCCATACTATACTATGTCGTTTTTTTCGACACGTCGTTTTATTTGTAAAATTGTCCGACATTCGACGAAATGACTTGTGGTCACCGTAGCATCGTTCTACACGCTGTCATACGACCGTTTTCGTGATTTTTTTCAAGATCAAAAAAATTTGACGTTTTCATCAAAAAAATCTGCCATACTATACTATGGCGTTTTTTTTTTTTTTAAATTTTCCGACATTTGAAGAAACGACTTCTGTTCATCGTAGCATCGTTCTACACGCTGTAATACCACCGTTTTCGTGATTTTTTTCAAGATCAAAAAAATTTGACGTTTTCATCAAAAAATTTAGCCATACTATACTATGGCGTTTTTTTTTTTTTTTTTATTTTCCGACATTTGAAGAAAGGACTTCTGTTCATCGTAGCATCGTTCTACACGCTGTAATACGTCTGTTTTCGTGATTTTTTTTAAGATGAAAAATATTTGACGTTTTCATCGAAAAATTTTGCCATACTACTATGTCGTTTTTTTCGACACGTCGTTTTATTTGTAAAATTGTCCGACATTCGACGAAATGACTTCTGGTCACCGTAGCATCGTTCTACACGCTGTCATAAGACCATTTTCGTGATTTTATTCAAGATCAAAAAAATTTGACGTTTTCATCAAAAAATTTCGACATACTATACTATGGCGTTTTTTTTTTTTTTTTGGTAAAACTTTCCGACATTTAACAAAATGACTTGTGGTCACCGTAGCATCGTTCTCCACGCTGTAATACCACCGTTTTGGTGATTTTTTTTAAAGATCAAAAAAATTTGACGGTTTCATCGAAAAATTTCGCCATACTATACTATGTCGTTTTTTTCGACACGTCGTTTTATTTGTAAAATTGTCCGACATTCGACGAAATGACTTGTGGTCACCGTAGCATCGTTCTACACGCTGTCATACGACCGTTTTCGTGATTTTTTTCAAGATCAAAAAAATTTGACGTTTTCATCAAAAAAATCTGCCATACTATACTATGGCGTTTTTTTTTTTTTAATTTTCCGACATTTGAAGAAACGACTTCTGTTCATCGTAGCATCGTTCTACACGCTGTAATACCACCGTTTTCGTGATTTTTTTAAAGATTAAAAAAATTTGACGTTTTCGTCGAAAAATTTCGCCATACTATAGTATGGCGTTTTTTTTTGTAAAATTGTTCGACATTCGACGAAATGACTTCTGGTCACCGTAGCATCGTTCTACACGCTGTCATACGACCGTTTTCGTGATTTTTTTCAAGATCAAAAAAATTTGACGTTTTCATCAAAAAATTTTGCCATACTATACTATGCCTTTTTTTTTTTTTTTTTTGGTAAAATATTCCGACATTTGACGAAATGACTTGTGGTCACCGTAGCATCGTTCTACACGCTGTAATAAGACCGTTTTCGTGATTTTATTCAAGATCAAAAAAATTTGACGTTTTCATCAAAAAATTTCGCCATATTATACTATGTCGTTTTTTTCGACACGTCGTTTTATTTGTAAAATTGTCCGACATTCGACGAAATGACTTGTGGTCACCGTAGCATCGTTCTACACGCTGTAATACGACCGTTTTCGTTATTTTTTTCAAGATCAAAAAAATTTCACGTTTTCGTCGAAAAATTTCGACATACTATACTATGGCGTTTTTTTTTATTTTGGTAAAATTGTCCGACATTTGACGAAATGACTTCTGGTCACTGTAGCACCGTTCTACACGCTGTGATACGACCGTTTTCGTGATTTTTTTCAAGATCAAAAAAATTTGACGTTTTCATTGAAAAATTTCGCCATACTATACTATGGCGTTTTTTTCTACACGTCGTTTTATTTGTAAAATTGTCCGACATTCGACAAAATGACTTCTGGTCACCGTAGCATCGTTCTACACGCTGTCATACGACCGTTTTCGTGATTTTTTTCAAGATCAAAAAAATTTGACGTTTTCATCAAAAAATTTAGCCATACTATACTATGGCGTTTTTTTTTTTTAAATTTTCCGACATTTGAAGAAACGACTTCTGTTCATCGTAGCATCGTTCTACACGCTGTAATACGACTGTTTTCGTGATTTTTTTAAGATCAAAAATATTTGACGTTTTCATCGAAAAATTTCGCCATACTACTATGTCGTTTTTTTCGACACGTCGTTTTATTTGTAAAATTGTCCGACATTCGACGAATTGACTTCTGGTCACCGTAGCATCGTTCTACACGCTGTCATAAGACCGTTTTCGTGATTTTATTCAAGATCAAAAAAATTTGACGTTTTCATCAAAAAATTTGGACATACTATACTACGCCATTTTTTTTTTTTTTTTTTGGTAAAATATTCCGACATTTGACGAAATGACTTGTGGTCACCGTAGCATTGTTCTACACGCTGTCATAAGACCGTTTTCGTGATTTTATTCAAGATCAAAAAAATTTGACGTTTTCATCAAAAAATTTCGACATACTATACTATGTCGTTTTTTTCGACATGTCGTTTTTTTTTTTTGGTAAAATTTTCCGACATTTGACGAAATGACTTGTGGTCACCGTAGCATCGTTCTACACGCTGTCATAAGACCGTTTTCATGATTTTATTCAAGATCAAAAAAATTTGACGTTTTCATCAAAAAATTTCGACATACTATACTATGTCGTTTTTTTTCGACATGTCGTTTTTTTTTTTTTGGTAAAATTTTCCGACATTTAACAAAATGACTTGTGGTCACCGTAGCATCGTTCTCCACGCTGTAATACCACCGTTTTGGTGATTTTTTTTAAGATCAATGAAATTTGACGTTTTCATCGAAAAATTTCGACATACTATGTAGTATGAAGTTTTTTTTTTTTTTTTTGGTAAAATTTTCCGACATTTGACGAAATCACTTGTGGTCACCGTAGCATCGTTCTACACGCTGTCATAAGACCGTTTTCGTGATTTTATTCGAGATCAAAAAAATTTGACGTTTTCATCAAAAAATTTCGACATACTATACTATGTCGTTTTTTTCGACATGTCGTTTCATTTGTAAAATTGTCCGACATTCGACAAAATGACTTCTGGTCACCATAGCATCGTTCTACACGCTGTAATACCACTGTTTTCGTGATTTTTTTCAAGATCAAAAAAATTTGACGTTTTCATCGAAAAATTTCGACATACTATACTATGGCTTTTTTTTTTTTTTGTAAAATTTTCCGACATTTGACAAAATGACTTGTGGTCACCGTAGCATCATTCTACACGCTGTCATAAGACAGTTTTCATGATTTTCTTCAAGATCAAAAAATTGGACGTTTTCATCAAAAAATTTCGACATACTATACTATGAAGTTTTTTTTTTTTTTTGGTAAAATTTTCCGACATTTGACGAAATGACTTGTGGTCACCGTAGCATCGTTCTACATGCTGTAATACCACCGTTTTCGTGATTTTTTTTAATTATTAAAAAAAATTGACGTTTTCGTCGAAAAATTTCGCCATACTATACTATGGCGTTTTTTTTGTAAAATTTTCCGACATTTGAAGAAACGACTTCTGTTCCTCGTAGCATCGTTCTACACGCTGTAATACCACCGTTTTCATGATTTTTTTAAAGATTAAAAAAATTTGACGTTTTCGTCGAAAAATTTCGACATACTATACTATGTCGTTTTTTTCGACATGTCGTTTTTTTTTTTTTGGGTAAAATTTTCCGACATTTGACAAAATGACTTGTGGTCACCGTAGCATCGTTCTACACGCTATAATACGACCGTTTTCGTGATTTTTTTTAAGATCAAGAAAATTTGACGTTTTCATCGAAAAATTTCGCCATACTATACTATGGCGTTTTTTTTTTTATTTTGGTAAAATTTTCCGACATTTGACGAAACGACTTCTGTTCATCGTAGCATCGTTCTACACGGTGTAATACGACTGTTTTCGTGATTTTTTTCAAGATCAAAAAAATTTGACGGTTTCATCGAAAAATTTCGCCATACTATACTATGTCGTTTTTTTCGACACGTCGTTTTATTTGTAAAATTGTCCGACATTCGACGAAATGACTTGTGGTCACCGTAGCATCGTTCTACACGCTGTCATACGACCGTTTTCGTGATTTTTTTCAAGATCAAAAAAATTTGACGTTTTCATCAAAAAAATCTGCCATACTATACTATGGCGTTTTTTTTTTTTTTAAATTTTCCGACATTTGAAGAAACGACTTCTGTTCATCGTAGCATCGTTCTACACGCTGTAATACCACTGTTTTCGCGATTTTTTTCAAGATCAAAAAAATTTGACGTTTTCATCGAAAAATTTCGACATACTATAGTATGAAGTTTTTTGGGGTTTTTTTGGTAAAATTTTCCGACATTTGACGAAATCACTTGTGGTCACCGTAGCATTGTTCTACACGCTGTAATACCACCGTTTTCGTGATTTTTTTAAAGATTAAAAAAATTTGACGTTTTCGTCGAAAAATTTCGCCATACTATAGTATGCCGTTTTTTTTGTAAAATTTTCCGACATTTGACGAAATGACTTCTGGTCACCGTAGCACCGTTCTACACGCTGTGATACGACCGTTTTCGTGATTTTTTTCAAGATTAAAAAAAATTTGACGTTTTCATCAAAAAATTTTGCCATACTATACTATGCCATTTTTTTTTTTTTTTGGTAAAATATTCCGACATTTGACGAAATGAGTTGTGGTCACCGTAGCATCGTTCTACACGCTGTAATAAGACCGTTTTCGTGATTTTATTTAAGATCAAAAAAATTTGACATTTTCATCAAAAAATTTCGCCATATTATACTATGTCGTTTTTTTCGACACGTCGTTTTATTTGTAAAATTGTCCGACATTCGACGAAATGACTTGTGGTCACCGTAGCATCGTTCTACACGCTGTAATACGACCGTTTTCGTTATTTTTTTCAAGATCAAAAAAATTTCACGTTTTCGTCGAAAAATTTCGACATACTATACTATGGCGTTTTTTTTTTATTTTGGTAAAATTGTCCGACATTTGACGAAATGACTTCTGGTCACTGTAGCACCGTTCTACACGCTGTGATACGACCGTTTTCGTGATTTTTTTCAAGATCAAAAAAATTTGACGTTTTCATTGAAAAATTTCGCCATACTATACTATGGCGGTTTTTTTGTAAAATTTTCCCACATTTGAAGAAACGACTTCTGTTCATCGCAGCCTCGTTCTACACGCTGTAATATGACTGTTTTCGTGATTTTTTTCAAGATCAAAAAAATTTGACGTTTTCATCGAAAAATTTCGCCATACTAATGTCGTTTTTTTCGACACGTCATTTTATATGTAAAATTGTCCGACATTCGACGAAATGACTTGTGGTCACCGTAGCATCTTTCTACACACTGTAATACGACCGTTTTGGTGATTTTTTTCAAGATCAATGAAATTTGACGTTTTCAAAAATTTCGACATCCTATACTATGTCGTCTTTTTCGACATGTCGTTTTATTTGTAAAATTGTCCGACATTCGACAAAATTACTTCTGGTCACCGTAGCATCGTTCTACACGCTGTAATACGACCGTTTTCGTGATTTTTTTCAAGATCAAAAAAATTTGACGTTTTCATCGAAAAATTTCGCCATACTATACTATGTCGTTTTTTTCGACACGTCGTTTTATTTGTAAAATTGTCCGACATTCGACGAAATGACTTGTGGTCACCGTAGCATCGTTCTACACGCTGTCAGACGACCGTTTTCGTGATTTTTTTCAAGATCAAAAAAATTTGACGTTTTCATCAAAAAAATCTGCCATACTATACTATGGCGTTTTTTTTTTTTTTAAATTTTCCGACATTTGAAGAAACGACTTCTGTTCATCGTAGCATCGTTCTACACGCTGTAATACCACCGTTTTCGTGATTTTTTTAAAGATTAAAAAAATTTGACGTTTTCGTCGAAAAATTTCGCCATACTATAGTATGGCGTTTTTTTTTTTTTGTAAAATTTTCCGACATTTGACGAAATGACTTCTGGTCACCGTAGCACCGTTCTACACGCTGTGATACGACCGTTTTCGTGATTTTTTTCAAGATTAAAAAAATTTGACGTTTTCGTCGAAAAATTTCGCCATACTATAGTATGGCGTTTTTTTTGTAAAATTTTCCGACATTTGACGAAATGACTTCTGGTCACCGTAGCACCGTTCTACACGCTGTGATACGACCGTTTTCGTGATTTTTTTCAAGATTAAAAAAATTTGACATTTTCATCAAAAAATTTCGCCATACTATACTATGGCGTTTTTTTTTTTTTTCTAATTTTCCGACATTTGAAGAAACGACTTCTGTTCATCGTAGCATCGTTCTACACGCTGTAATACGACTGTTTTCGTGATTTTTTTCAAGATCAAAAAAATTTGACGGTTTCATCGAAAAATTTCGCCATACTATACTATGTCGTTTTTTTTCGACACGTCGTTTTATTTGTAAAATTGTCCGACATTCGACGAAATGACTTCTGGTCACCGTAGCATCGTTCTACACGCTGTCATAAGACCGTTTTCGTGATTTTATTCAAGATCAAAAAAATTTGACGTTTTCATCAAAAAATTTCGACATACTATACTATGGCGTTTTTTTTTTTTTTTTGGTAAAACTTTCCGACATTTAACAAAATGACTTGTGGTCACCGTAGCATCGTTCTCCACGCTGTAATACCACCGTTTTGGTGATTTTTTTAAAGATCAAAAAAATTTGACGGTTTCATCGAAAAATTTCGCCATACTATACTATGTCGTTTTTTTCGACACGTCGTTTTATTTGTAAAATTGTCCGACATTCGACGAAATGACTTGTGGTCACCGTAGCATCGTTCTACACGCTGTCATACGACCGTTTTCGTGATTTTTTTCAAGATCAAAAAAATTTGACGTTTTCATCAAAAAAATCTGCCATACTATACTATGGCGTTTTTTTTTTTTTTAATTTTCCGACATTTGAAGAAACGACTTCTGTTCATCGTAGCATCGTTCTACACGCTGTAATACCACCGTTTTCGTGATTTTTTTTAAAGATTAAAAAAATTTGACGTTTTCGTCGAAAAATTTCGCCATACTATAGTATGGCGTTTTTTTTGTAAAATTGTTCGACATTCGACGAAATGACTTCTGGTCACCGTAGCATCGTTCTACACGCTGTCATACGACCGTTTTCGTGATTTTTTTCAAGATCAAAAAAATTTGACGTTTTCATCAAAAAATTTTGCCATACTATACTATGCCTTTTTTTTTTTTTTTTTGGTAAAATATTCCGACATTTGACGAAATGACTTGTGGTCACCGTAGCATCGTTCTACACGCTGTAATAAGACCGTTTTCGTGATTTTATTCAAGATCAAAAAAATTTGACGTTTTCATCAAAAAATTTCGCCATATTATACTATGTCGTTTTTTTTCGACACGTCGTTTTATTTGTAAAATTGTCCGACATTCGACGAAATGACTTGTGGTCACCGTAGCATCGTTCTACACGCTGTAATACGACCGTTTTCGTTATTTTTTTCAAGATCAAAAAAATTTCACGTTTTCGTCGAAAAATTTCGACATACTATACTATGGCGTTTTTTTTTTATTTTGGTAAAATTGTCCGACATTTGACGAAATGACTTCTGGTCACTGTAGCACCGTTCTACACGCTGTGATACGACCGTTTTCGTGATTTTTTTCAAGATCAAAAAAATTTGACGTTTTCATTGAAAAATTTCGCCATACTATACTATGGCGTTTTTTTCTACACGTCGTTTTATTTGTAAAATTGTCCGACATTCGACAAAATGACTTCTGGTCACCGTAGCATCGTTCTACACGCTGTCATACGACCGTTTTCGTGATTTTTTTCAAGATCAAAAAAATTTGACGTTTTCATCAAAAAATTTAGCCATACTATACTATGGCGTTTTTTTTTTTTTAAATTTTCCGACATTTGAAGAAACGACTTCTGTTCATCGTAGCATCGTTCTACACGCTGTAATACGACTGTTTTCGTGATTTTTTTTAAGATCAAAAATATTTGACGTTTTCATCGAAAAATTTCGCCATACTACTATGTCGTTTTTTTCGACACGTCGTTTTATTTGTAAAATTGTCCGACATTCGACGAATTGACTTCTGGTCACCGTAGCATCGTTCTACACGCTGTCATAAGACCGTTTTCGTGATTTTATTCAAGATCAAAAAAATTTGACGTTTTCATCAAAAAATTTGGACATACTATACTATGGCGTTTTTTTTTTTTTTTTTTTGGTAAAATTTTCCGACATTTAACAAAATGACTTGTGGTCACCGTAGCATCGTTCTCCACGCTGTAATACCACCGTTGGTGATTTTTTTAAAGATTAAAAAAATTTGACGTTTTCGTCGAAAAATTTCGCCATACTATACTATGGCGGTTTTTTTGTAAAATTTTCCCACATTTGAAGAAACGACTTCTGTTCATCGCAGCCTCGTTCTACACGCTGTAATATGACTGTTTTCGTGATTTTTTTCAAGATCAAAAAAATTTGACGTTTTCATCGAAAAATTTCGCCATACTAATGTCGTTTTTTTTCGACACGTCATTTTATATGTAAAATTGTCCGACATTCGACGAAATGACTTGTGGTCACCGTAGCATCTTTCTACACACTGTAATACGACCGTTTTGGTGATTTTTTTCAAGATCAATGAAATTTGACGTTTTCATAAAAAATTTCGACATCCTATACTATGTCGTCTTTTTCGACATGTCGTTTTATTTGTAAAATTGTCCGACATTCGACAAAATTACTTCTGGTCACCGTAGCATCGTTCTACACGCTGTAATACGACCGTTTTCGTGATTTTTTTCAAGATCAAAAAAATTTGACGTTTTCATCGAAAAATTTCGCCATACTATACTACGCCATTTTTTTTTTTTTTTTGGTAAAATATTCCGACATTTGACGAAATGACTTGTGGTCACCGTAGCATTGTTCTACACGCTGTCATAAGACCGTTTTCGTGATTTTATTCAAGATCAAAAAAATTTGACGTTTTCATCAAAAAATTTCGACATACTATACTATGTCGTTTTTTTCGACATGTCGTTTTTTTTTTTTTTTGGTAAAATTTTCCGACATTTGACGAAATGACTTGTGGTCACCGTAGCATCGTTCTACACGCTGTCATAAGACCGTTTTCATGATTTTATTCAAGATCAAAAAAATTTGACGTTTTCATCAAAAAATTTCGACATACTATACTATGTCGTTTTTTTTTCGACATGTCGTTTTTTTTTTTTGGTAAAATTTTCCGACATTTGACGAAATCACTTGTGGTCACCGTAGCATCGTTCTACACGCTGTCATAAGACCGTTTTCGTGATTTTATTCGAGATCAAAAAAATTTGACGTTTTCGTCGAAAAATTTCGCCATACTATACTATGGCGTTTTTTTGGAAAATTTTCCAACATTTGAAGAAACGACTTCTGTTCATCGCAGCCTCGTTCTACTCGCTGTAATATGACTGTTTTCGTGATTTTTTTCAAGATCAAAAAAATTTGACGTTTTCATCGAAAAATTTCGCCATACTAATGTCGTTTTTTTCGACACGTCATTTTATATGTAAAATTGTCCGACATTCGACGAAATGACTTGTGGTCACCGTAGCATCTTTCTACACACTGTAATACGACCGTTTTGGTGATTTTTTTCAAGATCAATGAAATTTGACGTTTTCAAAAATTTCGACATACTATACAGTATGAAGTTTTGTTTTTTCTTTTTTGGTAAAATTTTCCGACATTTGACGAAATCACTTGTGGTCACCGTAGCATCGTTCTACACGCTGCAATACCACTGTTTTCGTGATTTTTTTCAAGATCAAAAAAATTTGACGTTTTCATCGAAAAATTTCGCCATACTATACTATGGCGTTTTTTTTTTTTTTTTGGTAAAATTTTCCGACATTTGACGAAATGACTTGTGGTCACCGTAGCATCTTTCTACACACTGTAATACGACCGTTTTGGTGATTTTTTTTAAGATCAATGAAATTTGACGTTTTCATCGAAAAATTTCGACATACTATGTAGTATGAAGTTTTTTTTTTTTTTTTTTTGGTAAAATTTTCCGACATTTGACGAAATCACTTGTGGTCACCGTAGCATCGTTCTACACGCTGTCATAAGACCGTTTTCGTGATTTTATTCGAGATCAAAAAAATTTGACGTTTTCATCAAAAAATTTCGACATACTATACTATGTCGTTTTTTTTGACAAGTCGTTTCATTTGTAAAATTGTCCGACATTCGACAAAATGACTTCTGGTCACCATAGCATCGTTGTACACGCTGTAATACGACCATTTTCGTGATTTTTTTCAAGATAAAAAAAAATTGACGTTTTCATCGAAAAATTTCGCCATGGCGTTTATTTTCGACATGTCGTTTTTTTTTTTTTGGTAAAATTTTCCGACATTTGACAAAATGACTTGTGGTCACCGTAGCATCGTTCTACACGCTGGAAAACGACCATTTTCGTGATTTTTTTCAAGATCAAAAAAATTTGACGTTTTCATCGAAAAATTTCGCCATACTATACTATGCCATTTTTTTTTTTTTTTGGTAAAATTTTCCGACATTTGACGAAATGACTTGTGGTCACCGTAGCATCTTTCTACACACTGTAATACGACCGTTTTTGTGATTTTTTTTCAAGATCAATGAAATTTGACGTTTTCATCAAAAAATTTCGACATACTATACTATGGCTTTTTTTTTTCGACATGTCGTTTTTTTTTTTGGGTAAAATTTTCCGACATTTGACGAAATGACTTGTGGTCACCGTAGCATTGTTCTACACGCTGTCATAAGACCGTTTTTGTGATTTTTTTCAAGATCAGAAAAATATGACGTTTTTATCGAAAAATTTTGACATACTATACTATAGCGTTTTTTTTTTTTTTTGTAAAATTGTCCGACATTTGACGAAATGACTTCTGTCACCGTAGCATCGTTCTACACGCTGTAATACGACCGTTTTCGTAATTTTTTTCAAGATCGAAAAAATTTCACGTTTTCGTCGAAAAATTTCGACATACTATACTATGTCGTTTTTTTCTACACGTCGTTTTATTTGTAAAATTGTTCGACATTCGACAAAATGACTTCTGGTCACCGTAGCATCGTTGTACACGCTGTCATACGACCGTTTTCGTGATTTTTTTCAGGATCAAAAAAATTTGACGTTTTCATCAAAAAATTTTGCCATACTATGGCGTTTTTTTTTTTTAAATTTTCCGACATTTGAAGAAACGACTTCTGTTCATCGTAGCATCGTTCTACATGCTGTAATACGACTGTTTTCGTGATTTTTTTTAAGATCAAAAAAATTTGACGTTTTCATCGAAAAATTTCGCCATACTATACTATGTCGTTTTTTTCGACACGTCGTTTTATTTGTAAAATTGTCCGACATTCGACAAAATGACTTCTGGTCACAGTAGCATCGTTCTACACGCTGTAATACGACCGTTTTTGTGATTTTTTTCAAGGTCAAAAAAATTTGACGTTTTCATCAAAAAATTTCGACATCCTATACTATGTCGTTTTTTTCGACATGTCGTTTTATTTGTAAAATTGTCCGACATTCGACAAAATTACTTCTGGTCACCGTAGCATCGTTCTACGCGCTGTAATACGACCGTTTTCGTGATTTTTTTCAAGATCAAAAAAATTTGACGTTTTCATCGAAAAATTTCGCCATACTATACTACGCCATTTTTTTTTTTTTTTTGGTAAAATATTCCGACATTTGACGAAATGACTTGTGGTCACCGTAGCATCGTTCTACACGCTGTCATAAGACCGTTTTCGTGATTTTATTCAAGATCAAAAAAATTTGACGTTTTCATCAAAAAATTTCGACATACTATACTATGTCGTTTTTTTCGACATGTCGTTTTTTTTTTTTTTTGGTAAAATTTTCCGACATTTGACGAAATGACTTGTGGTCACCGTAGCACCGTTCTACACGATGTGATACGACCGTTTTCGTGATTTTTTTCAAGATTAAAAAAATTTGACGTTTTCATTGAAAAATTTTGCCATACTATACTATGTCGTTTTTTTCTACACGTCGTTTTATTTGTAAAATTGTCCGACATTCGACAAAATGACTTTTGGTCACCGTAGCATCATTCTACACGCTGTCATACGACCGTTTTCGTGATTTTTTTCAAGATCAAAAAAATTTGACGTTTTCATCAAAAAATTCTGCCATACTATACTATGGCGTTTTTTTTTTTTTAATTTTCCGACATTTGAAGAAACGACTTCTGTTCATCGTAGCATCGTTCTACACGCTGTAATACGACTGTTTTCGTGATTTTTTTTTAAGATCAAAAATATTTGACGTTTTCATCGAAAAATTTCGCCATACTATACTATGTCGTTTTTTTCGACACGTCGTTTTATTTGTAAAATTGTCCGACATTCGACGAAATGACTTCTGGTCACCGTAGCACCGTTCTACACGCTGTGATACGACCGTTTTCGTGATTTTTTTCAAGATTAAAAAAATTTGACGTTTTCATTGAAAAATTTCGCCATACTATACTATGGCGTTTTTTTTCGACATGTCATTTTTTTTTTTGGTAAAATTTTCCGACATTTGACAAAATGACTTTTGGTCACCGTAGCATCGTTCTACACGCTGGAAAACGACCATTTTCGTGATTTTTTTCAAGATCAAAAAAATTTGACGTTTTCATCGAAAAATTTCGACATACTATACTATGGCTTTTTTTTTCGACATGTCGTTTTTTTTTTTTGGGTAAAATTTTCCGACATTTGACGAAATGACTTGTGGTCACCGTAGCATCGTTCTACACGCTGTCATAAGACCGTTTTCGTGATTTTATTCAAGATCAATGAAATTTGACGTTTTCATCAAAAAATTTCGACATACTATACTATGGCTTTTTTTTTCGACATGTCGTTTTTTTTTTTTTGGGTAAAATTTTCCGACATTTGACGAAATGACTTGTGGTCACCGTAGCATCGTTCTACACGCTGTCATAAGACCGTTTTCGTGATTTTATTCAAGATCAAAAAAATTTGACGTTTTCATCAAAAAATTTCGACATACTATACTATGGCATTTTTTTTTGTAAAATTTTCCGACATTTGAAGAAACGACTTCTGTTCATCATAGCATCGTTCTACACGCTGTAATACGACTGTTTTCGTGATTTTTTTCAAGATCAAAAAAATTTGATGTTTTCATCGAAAAATTTCGACATACTATACTATGCCATTTTTTTTTTTGGTAAAATTTTCCGACATTTGACGAAATGACTTCTGGTCACCGTAGCATCGTTCTACACGCTGTAATACGACCGTTTTCGTGATTTTTTTCAAGGTCAAAAAAATTTGACATTTTCATCAAAAAATTTCGACATACTATACTATGTCGTTTTTTCGACATGTCGTTTTTTTGGTAAAATTTTCCCATATTTGACGAAATGACTTGTGGTCACCGTAGCATCTTTCTACACACTGTAATACGACCGTTTTGGTGATTTTTTCCAAGATCAAAAAAATTTGACGTTTTCATCAAAAAATTTCAAAAAAGTTTTGACGTTTTCATCAAAAAAAATCACGAAAACAGAAAACTTTTTAAAGATTAAAAAAAATTGATGTTTTCATCAAAAAATTTCGCCATACTATACTATGCCATTTTTTTTTTTTTGGTAAAATTTTCCGACATTTGACGAAATGACTTGTGGTCACCGTAGCATCGTTATACACGCTGTCATAAGACCGTTTTCGTGATTTTATTCAAGATCAAAAAAATTTGACGTTTTCATCAAAAAATTTCGACATACTATACTATGGCTTTTTTTTTTTGTAAAATTTTCCGACATTTGAAGAAACGACTTCTGTTCATCATAGCATCGTTCTACACGCTGTAATACGACTGTTTTCGTGATTTTTTTCAAGATCAAAAAAATTTGATGTTTTCATCGAAAAATTTCGACATACTATACTATGCCATTTTTTTTTTTGGTAAAATTTTCCGACATTTGACGAAATGACTTCTGGTCACCGTAGCATCGTTCTACACGCTGTAATACGACCGTTTTCGTGATTTTTTTCAAGGTCAAAAAAATTTGACATTTTCATCAAAAAATTTCGACATACTATACTATGTCGTTTTTTCGACATGTCGTTTTTTTGGTAAAATTTTCCCATATTTGACGAAATGACTTGTGGTCACCGTAGCATCTTTCTACACACTGTAATACGACCGTTTTGGTGATTTTTTCCAAGATCAAAAAAATTTGACGTTTTCATCAAAAAATTTCAAAAAAGTTTTGACGTTTTCATCAAAAAAATCACGAAAACAGAAAACTTTTTAAAGATTAAAAAAAATTGATGTTTTCATCAAAAAATTTCGCCATACTATACTATGCCTTTTTTTTTTTTTGGTAAAATTTTCCGACATTTGACGAAATGACTTGTGGTCACCGTAGCATCTTTCTACACACTGTAATACGACCGTTTTGGTGATTTTTTTCAAGATCAATGAAATTTGACGTTTTCATCGAAAAATTTCGACATACCATACTATGTCATCTTTTTCGACATGTCGTTTTATTTGTAAAATTGTCCGATATTAGACGAAATAACTTCTGGTCACCGTAGCATCGTTCTACACGCTGTAATACCACCGTTTTCGTGATTTTTTTAAAGATTAAAAAAATTTGACGTTTTCATCAAAAAAATTTCGCCATACTATACTATGGCGTTTTTTTTTTTTTTTTTTTTTGGTAAAATTGTCCGACATTTGACAAAATGACTTGTGGTCACCGTAGCATCGTTCTACACGCTGTAATAAGACCGTTTTTTTTTTAAATATACTATGGCGGTTTTTTTGTAAAATTTTGCGACAGTTGACGAAAAGACTTGTGGTCACCGTAGCATCGTTCTACACGCTATAATACCTCCTATGACTTATGTTTTCACCATACTATTCTATGACTTACCTTTTGAACATACAGTACTCTTTTTTTTTTGATGTACTATACTATTAATTGTTTTCGATATACTATACTATGACTTCATTATTTCGTCATACTATAGTGTAACATTCCTATTTTTTCAACATACTATACTAGGACTTCTTTATTTTTTTTTAACATACTATAGTATGCTTTTTAATTTTTTGATATACTATACTAGGACTTACATTTTTCGACATATTATACTCACTTTATATTTTTTCAACGTACTATACTGTTTTCCCAACATACTGTACTAGAATTTTTTTTCTGATATACTAGCCTAGAACTTCTTTTGAAATATTATACAGACTTGTCTCCCTTTGTAGCTTTCACTGGCATGGAGGCATAACAAATAGAAACCAGAGACTTCTTACCATCAACCATGTCCGCCTTCTCCATGTCGCCCTGACAACGGGTCTCACCACTCTCTCCACCTACAGCTGGCACGTTGTTTGTTACTATAGTAACCTGCCAAAATGACACAATATTCATCTGCATATCATCTTGAGATTTAGTTAATCGTGGTGTAGTGTAAGTAATTAATAACTGATTAGTCAATCACCACAAAATTATTATTAGTATTTGTTAGATAATTCATGAATCATTTAAGTCATTCATCAAGCAAAAACTGAAAAACTGAAATGGCTGTTTCAGTGTGCATACATCTGTGGTGCTGACCTGTTCACATTGGCCATAGAGGTCAATGAAGGGGTAGCAGGGTGAAGGAATGTCCTGTGCTGCCACACCCTGGTCCATGCCGTTGACATAGAGGTGGAGACAACTGTTGGCGTCCACCAGCAGACCCAACACCGTCCCCTCCGGACAAGTGTCCAGATTAGGACCATAGTTCTCACATATCTGAGGAGGAGAAATGAGCGATTAGAAGAAAGAAAAAAAAAGAGGGGTGTTTGGAGGGTTTCGGTGAAAGAAGTAAAAATGGAAGAAAGGAGAGACGAGAGAGAAAAATGACAAAAAAAAAAAAAAAAAACAATCAAACAGTCAAAGAGGCTGATGTCAGTCAGAAGGCACTCGGTCGGTCAATGAAGACACAAATCCATAGAAAACTTCACGAGAGGCAGAGTGTGAGTGTGTCTCAACCTTTAGGGAGTTATGGAAGACAGAGTCTCTCTGCAGCAGCCATGCGGAGCGTTTCAGACAACACGCTGTGGAGGGGAAGTTGAGACGGTCGGGGGAGTGACCTATCACCCCTAACGACAGCGATGACGTCCATGACGGGTTCAGACGGTCGATTTGAAACTGGTGACAAAAGAGAGGCTGTTGACAAACTGGAACAGTCACAGCCTAAAACAACTTAGTATTAAGAATATAGTCAACTAGTATGGTATGGTATAGTATAATAAAGCTGAAAACTAGCCATGTAGACCACGTATAGATACCAAACCACACAGCTATGTTACCTGGAACAGCTGCTGGCGAGCCAGCGGCTGGGCAGTGACCAGCAGGCCCTGGTTGTAGCTGGATACTCTGGCTGCTGTCAGGTTCTGGTTGGACAACTGGATGTTTTTTCCATGGTTTTCCAGGAACGCCATGATGGTGGGCACCAGCACACATGGCTCAGTCTCAGCCTAAAGGCAACAAGAGGTGACATGAAGAGTTTGAGTTTCTCTTGGTGATTTCAAATTCATAAATAACACTTTTGTTAAGTGGTGCTTCTACCTCTCTGACAGGGGTGCTGTCCTCCTCTCCTTCACTGCAGCTGTCTGAGGAGAGCGAGGGCGCCTTCACGCTTTCCATGTCCTCCATCAACGAAGAGCTCACAATGGACACTGCTGTTATCCGCCCATACAGGTCCAAAACTGCATACACATTCTGCAAGGAGCCAGAGAGAGGTGCTGAATGGCAGCTTGGGGCCCAGTAGCTGTGTACTGTAGATGTGTGTGTATACAGTATGTGTGTTTCTGTGTGTGTGTGTGTGTGTGTGTGTGTGTGTGTGTGTGTGTGTGTACCTTGGCTACCGCAGTCGCTGCTGGTCCCATGTCTTCTCCATCAATGAAGATGTGCATGGTGTCGTCACTACACCTCTTCACACCCACGCGGTTTCCAACCTAAGAAACAATCATATTCAGGTGAGTACTACAAACATGTGGATATAAGTGGCACTAACAAACTGTTTAAATACTACTCTTTCAACTACATCATATTAAATTAATAACCAGTTACTAATTTAATTGTGTATAGCTGACTTCATCTGGTAACCACATAATATCATATATCTCCTTTAGGTCGACTGTCACAGAAAATAAAGAAGATTCAAATCATTTAACTTTAAGATTGATGAATTAAAGTAAATCACAAAATAATCCACACCCTCTGTTACTTTGTGGTCAATATTAAAAAGCACATTTTATTAACTGCTTTGGCATGGATGGAACATTTTTATGTAGATTTTTTTTTAAATAATATACCCCCAGTAATAAAAGTATGACTTTTCCTGGAAAACAATTATTATTGCGAATTAATAATTTTAAAAATGTTGGCAGGTCCAAAACGAATGTTTCATTTATCTTTGTGGAAGATATCAGACGTTTGGTTCCCACTTCTAACAAAGCTTGTGAGCCAATAATAAAAAACGTTGGTATCACATGGTATCTCTGTGCCATCAGTTGGCGTGGAAAAAAACGGATACACATGAAATTGACCATAAGTGCCTGGCAACAACTTGTCATGATGTAAATGCTATGGAATGGGGAGGGAGAATGCAACATCTAGTGGCCGAATGTTATGTTATCGATAGCACTTTTAAATGATATTATCAAAAAGATGGAAGGGAAGAAATAATTATAGTTACAAGAATAACAGACAAATGAGGATACATCTGGGGTTTTAAGATGTAATACTGATTTCTGTAAGTCACCTCTCCTTCAGACTGTGACAATCTCAAAGCTCTGATGACATCTGATAGTCTTAAATAGGGGATTTTAAACTGCCAGGGGGTCTCCGGCAGAGACAGAAGATATTGTTGAGAGTTTAACGGTCTTTGAAGTGACCTCTAATCTAACCGTGCTCATGGAGCAGGAAGTTGCAGCTTACCGTGAGCCGGTCCAGTGAACAGCCGTAGTTCTGCCGCTGCAGCACACCGTTGCGACGGACCTCAGAGCCGCAGAGCAGCCAGGTGACCTTGGTGCGAAGCTGCGGGAGGGAGGGGGAGAGACCTGACAGCGGGCAGGACGGCAGCTCCGGAGGTGCCAGGGTGGTCAGACCGATATGCAGTGAACCGCACCACTGCTCATCCACTTCATCAATCCTCACCTGCAGAGGACAGAGATATAGAGAAATCAGGAAAGAAGAAAAAAGTACCAGCTAGGAGGTGAAAACATAAACCATGTCATTTTTATTGAAGAAAATTGTATTTCTAGTAAATGCAGACACAAGTATTCAAGAGGTTAATGTGCACATTATTTAAAAAATGACTAAGTCATTCATTTTCAGAGCATTTCCTAGTAAATAGGAGGCTCAAGCCCTCATTTACCTCAAACAGCTCATCTGCTTTAAGTTCCTTTGCACTGAACACGATGCCGTGAGCGTAACCTCCAACTCTGACGCCCTGGCAGCCGTCGCCGAGCAGCACAACGTTCTTACCATGTTTACTGTGGAGCCGATGGGCAACGCCTGCTACTACACACACAGAAAACAAGATCAAATTTGGAGATGAGGATTTTACAGACTTTTCATACAATTCAAAAGCTTCTAGACTAAAAATGATGAGCTTTGCAGACATGAGTAGAAATGCTGATGTGTACCTGGTGAGTGAATGGGGAAGCTCTTCTCAGTGATGTTGCTGGTACAGAGGCTGTTGTCCAGTGGGCCTGAGGAGCTGGTGATGGACACCTGAACACACTGACCATACAGGTCGATCACAGCATACACCTCTAAGAGACAGACAGAGACATGGATGAAGTACGGGTTATCAAATGAAACCGACACACTTAACCATATCTGGCTGTAACAGAGTCCTGATTTCACATTTCTGACTAATTTTTACCTGGTGGCAGACCGGTGCAGGCGACACCTTGATCCACACCGTTTATGTAATAATGGAGGTCACCGTTAGCTGAGCGCATCATGCCAATTCGCGAGCCCGTGGTCAGGGAGTCCAGGTCACAACCGTAGTTGTTGCGCATTGTGTTGCCATCCTGCATGATGGCTGTTCCACTGTGAAAAAGTGAGAAGATAAAAAAGGTTTTGAAGTAACACACATACATTTTTGGAATGCCCTACTTTTATGTTGTATAACGTATTTTTATTTCTTAAAAGCCGAGCCAGGGACAAGGTCTGCAAATTAGCTACAGCTAGAGGTCCTATATTCATTGCATTGGTTGCACATTATCTAAAAGTAACAATGCCTACATGTATTGTCACTGTCAAATTAATTTTAAAAAATGATCGAAACTTCCGCAGACATTTTGCTTTTTAGTTTAGGTAATGAATTCCTGTTTTTCACGTACAATTCTTCAAATAATTACAGAAAATAACCTAAAAAAGGAAAGTTTATATGGGTTTATATGTAATTAAAACAAACACAGGCATTTACTACATGAAAATATCAGCTAGTTGTGTGTTTTATAATAATAATATAAAATATACAAATATGTGGTAATAGAGCTTTTGAGGACTGGGAAGCAGCATGTGCTTAGTCAAAACAAACTGTTAATACTCGGCTCAAATACACAATTGGCTGGTGAGCACATGCATGACACTCGAAAAAGTAATGCATAACAGCGCTATTTCAGACCTGTGTATTAGGTGTGGACAGGGAACATGTGACTGGGATTACTGTGATAGGGAACGTGATAAAGTGATTGAGTTTTGGAGGGAGATTAAACAAGCTCTGGAGAGTATATTGGGCATGCACCTCAGTTTTTCATTCTAGGTTTACACACTGATAAACAACATACACCCAAAAGACATTACTGCTTTAGATCTTTGTTTGCAAATAGAGTTATCTCAGCCTGTTGGAAGAGGAATGTTAGACCAAAGTCATAACTCTACCTCTGGAAAAAAAGTCACAAACATATAGTGGGCAAGGTGTAAATGTAAGTGGTCCTAGTTAATCTTCTTTTAATACTTTGTTCTGTTCCATGTGAACTACAGTTAACTTTGAAATCACATACTATGCACTACACACTAAAAATGAGTTTCGTTCAACATACTTTTGCGTGAATAAACATTAGTATGAGCCGTAATTTACATCGTCACTTCCTGAGGGCCTCCTTGCCGGTTGGATACGCGAAACCATGGTAACCTGTACCGACCACATTTGACAAAATGATGACTTGTGAAAATCAAAGTCTGAACTAATTTAAAACACTATATTAGGTCAAGCAAAGTGAAATATTATATTTACACTTAAACTAATGCCTTACCATGTCTGCTATCAACATTGTCGTTAGTACCGCCTTGCATCATGGGATATTTATGCCGACTTAGTGTCCAGCTATGAAATTTCGAACACAATCTGTCTTTGAGTTCGACACAATGTACAAATAATGAAACTATGACATGAATATAACATTATGGGAACCCTTTCGAAAAAGCAGATTTAAATTTTAATTTTTAATTAATTTTTTTTATATATTATTTATTTAAAATTGGCTCATTTTTTATTATTACTATGTTGTTTGAATTTTGTTATTATCTTTAAAGTGAGTAAAGGAAGGCTTCTTTTTAATGTTCGACAATAATCTATGTGCCTTTTTTTTATTCTTTCTCATACTGGATGAGAACACATTTGCTCCTTTGTTTTTGGAAGTTAGTTGAAAATGAAAAGAGTAATAAAGATATTGCTGTAGGGGAAAAAAATACAGCTTTTGAGTCTTCATATTCACATAGCACTCTACCTGAGCATCCAAGTGTCATAGTCGATATCGGTCATAGTGTTGGGAAACTCGAGCTCATCTGGCCTGATGGCCGTCACTCCTGGACACAGAGGGGGGAGGAGAAAATCTGTGGTGATTACACATGAAATACATTTACACGTCATGTCTGAAATGCTGTTGTAGAGGTAAATGTTAGGTACAGTAGCTTTAATTGTCATTTTTTGCTATTATAACATATGCACATCTAAAAAGAGGGATAAAGTAGAGTGAACAGTAAAAACACTTCACCTGCTTCTATTGAACCCGACCAGCGGTCCACCATCTTCTGAATAATGATTTCAAACAGCTCTCCATCTCGAAGGCACCTACAAGAAGGTAACCAGTTAAAATCCTGCGGCAGCTCCATTACAATAGAGCTCCAGATTAAAGCTCCCTTATTCCCCTGTCAACACCATGTCAAACTAATCACTACCTGCTCGTATCTATGAGCAACACCACCCATGCCAGATGTGACCCAACAAGCCAAACAACATTTCTAAATAACATTTTGTGATTGATAGATGGATATGATTTGCTGAAAGTTACCCGACATTCGTTTCCTCACCTGTTGGAAATGACAATAGCATCGTTGAACTCGCTGCGGCAGTTCTGTCGCAGGGCGGTCCGCCCCCCATTGGTGATGACAGCATTAGTCCCATGCAGGTGGTGGAATCGCAGGTCGTTGGTTGTGCTGGCCCCTCCTACTGAACAGGGGCTTCCAGGGGACATGGCGGTGGGGCCCTCTGAGCTGTCCTCTGGGAGAGGCAAGAGGTCCACTAGCAAAAGGGGAAAATAGAAGTTCACATCAGGTCTAGAGTGGATAGTTATTTCAGTATCTTAACTGTTCAAAATGTCACAGGAAAATGTCTCACCCATGTCATCCATGATGGTGGCCTGAGCAGCCTGGCCATAGAGGTCCACCACGGCATAAACACTGGGAGGAACGTTCCAGGCTGCCGGGCCTTGAGCCACACCGTTTACAAAGAAGTGGAGGCTGCCGTCTTCTTTCCGCACAACACCTACCGTGTCCCCAGCCTGCAGGAGGGGAAAAGGATTATTAAAAATGCAAAGGTTAAGGTCAGAAGCATTATGGGAGGAGGAAGGAGTAAAGATGGTGATAGGTATAAACCATAAAGGGTACACTGAATAAAGATGGATAACATGGCAGCTCCCCAAAAATGAAGCCAAAATATCTTGATCGCCCCCTGGTGGCTGGCTGCAATATAGGTCATAAGCCCCACCTTATCCATGTTAAAGGCTTGGGACATGGGCCAAACTAAAAAGTCAAAATACACAGCGATCTGTCATTTTAGCTAGTTCTTATCATGCTGATGCATGTTTAAGTGATCATTTTTCTGATACGTTTGATTTTAATTAGTTAATAATGCTCCAAAAAGGGTGTGTGACACTGAATCTCTCTTGCTAACAAGTTGCGGCTGTGCTCGATACCACAATTCCAGCCCCCCGAGCTCTACTGCGCAGACTCTGGCTCCAAATGACGTCAAGGTGTCAAGATGTCAGCGCCTATATTTGAATATTTTGGGAGGGTGTGGCGGCGCGTCGTCCATCTTTAAATACAATCAGGTATAAAGGCATGGAGTCAGCTGAGTAACAAAAAACAAATATCACTCACCTTGAGCCGGTCCAGGTTGTGTCCGTACTCATCCAGTATTGTTGTTCCATTGTGCATTACGCCGTTCCCCGTCATCATCCACGTCCCTGGAAAACAATCGCAGCAAAAAGTTTTTTGTTGTTGTGAGATCCACACATACAGAGAAATGTAGCAGTAATACAACTTCTCAATTTGTATTTTACCTGAGCGCAGGTTGGTCATGGTGGAGGGCAGCTGCAGGTATGCAGGGTTGTGCGTTGTGACACCGATTTCGATGGAACCCGCCCACTTGTCCACCATCTTATCGATGCGAACCTGGAACACCTCATTGGAGCGTAGAGGCCGGCTGCTCAGGACCACGCCATGATTGAAGTCATCGGTCGCACTGTGAGAGCAGCGTTATGAATGTATCACTTAAAGTAGGGATGTGCATTTCAAGCAAAAATACTATTCAAAAATCAAATCAATTAGCAAAAGAAATGTAATCGTAAGGATTTGTCAAGCAAACTAAAACAAGTCAAAATCAAGCATGTTAAGAGTAATACAGCCTACAATTAATTTAGAGGCAACGTTGGAGGTGGACTCACTGTGGCCGCAGCGCCGTCCTGCCGTCACTGATGATGGCGGCCTTCTGGCCACAGTTGGGGTGGAAGAGCAGTCGGTCAGGACCCTCCGAGTCTGGAGTGAGGGAAAGAGTTGGCCTGGGTCGGCCCACATCGGGCGATAAAGCCCTCATGATGGCGTTGTTGCGTCTGAGGCGGTCACTGTGGTTATGATTGTGGACTATGGTAACTTTGACGGCCATGCCGTAAAGGTCGACCACACCGTAGACCACGCCAGGGGTCTGGGCTGCCGCAACACCTGGGAAAGACAGAGTAGTTAGCAGACAGTCAACAGTCTCAGTTACATTATTTCTTGTGACCAACTAGTGTTTGTACATGCTGATTAAAAAGGTACAAAGTTAGATTATCTTCAGTCACAATGTAATACTGACACAGCTAATAGACTACTCTGTCACTACTTCTAGCTATTTTGCATTAAGTAAACAACAGATAGTTATGTAAAGCATCATGGGATTACGTGGGAATCAACATGGGAAAACAATGTTTCACTTGACTCCATCTGTCTGTTCTGAGCTGATTGTTTGTTTCTCAGTCACTCATTTATAACCATCACCATCGTATCACCCACTTCCAGCCCAGCCCAGCTTCGTTATGTCCCTCACCTTGGTCGATGCCATTGATGTAGAAGTGGAGTGCTCCACTGGCTTTACGCATCAACCCTATATGATCTCCCTCCTAAAATGAGAGTAGTTAGTGGAGATCATAAAAACAGACACAATTGCACTGTAGGCTGCAGAATGAAATGTATGTCTGCATCATCACAAACCTGAAGTTCATCAAGGCTGAATTCACAGTATTCCCTGCGAGTTCCTTTCCCGTTGGTCAGTATCCCACAGCCACTCATCATGATTGTACCTAATATAAACAGCCAGGAGGATGTCCATAATTTCACAATGAACAGCAGTTTCATACAGTTTCTATGTGCCTTTCTGTGTGCATGTGTGTTACCTGAGCGCAGATTGGTCATAGTTGCAGGATAGTCCAGGTTGTTGGGATTGTGTGTGGTCACACCAATCTCTATTGAGCCTGACCACTTGTCCACCAGCTTATCAATGCGGATCTGAAAATATAACAGACATACATTTTAACTTTTCTGTTACTGACAATTTATTTTCATTATTCATCAGCTAAAATGAAGAATAAAAAGCAGCAAACCCCCAGGAATGAAGTGAACACATGGAAAAATACAGTTCACTGTACTTGAAATCACTCAAATGTTGACCTTTCCAGGTCATGCCTTCACATGAACAAAGAATCATGAAATAGAGAAAAGTCTTGATGAATTGAAGTAAATGGGGTCCATGCTTCACAACAGCAAAACTACATGCGAGAGCATGAGATGCATGCGTTTGGGATATAGTGAGCATACACCTGGATAAATGAGACTTGGATTATACTGCAGGAGATGTGTGAGAATTTGTAAACTGATGTTTTGATATACTTTGCTATTGTTTAACACAGCCCCCATTTACTTCAATACATCAAGACTTTTTTCTCCATTTCCTGATTTTGTTCACCATGAAGTCATGTTGTCTGAAATATATTGTCAGAACATTATTTTCACAAAGTTACTGGTCAGATATACTGCGATAGATATTGTTTCAGTATTATCTAGCTCTACTGAAGTATGGATGTACCAATAGCAATATTGGGCCAATACTGACTCAAATAGCTAGACTGGGCATCGGTGGCAACAGGGCCAATCTATTCTATTCGACCCAATTATATTATATACATTATATAGTATATGTTTTGACCAATATTTGACCAATTTGTTGCTGCATTAAAAAATTTTTTAACCTGAATTGTAATTCCTCTTTTACCAAGTTGCTGGTGAATGATTCATTGTATCAATAATAAATAACAGCAATTAATATTTACGTATAATTTGTTACATTTTGTTTTGCAAAGTTAGGAAAGCAATGTTAAGTCAAGCTTATTGATTAAGTATAGGTATCGGATCAGTACTAGGTATCCGCCGATAACCAAAGCCCAGGTATCGCTATCAGGATTAAAAAAGTTGGATGAGCGCATCCCGACACTGAAGTGAAGTCAGTGATCACTCTTCAGCTGTCACTATGTTATTCCTGGATGGAGAAACATCACAGCATTGAGTCATGTGATCGTAAACACCTCAAACATCTCATTGTGTCGGAGCGGCCGGTTGGTCATCACCACGCCGTTATTGAACTCGTCCAGCGGTCTCCTCCGCTCCGCCGTCTTGTTGTTGTTGCTCAGTTTGATCAGTGTGCCACATTTCTCATGAAACAGCAGCGCGTCGTTGGTGGTCATCGCACCCATCACAGCCGTCAGCCCGACCCCTCCGTTACCAGCAGGACTGTTGTTTGTATTTCCACCTTCTCCAGCGCTACCTCCACCTCCTCCTCCTCCACTTCCCCCTGTTCCACTGTCGCTGTTGACTGTCCCTCCTCCACTGCTGCTCCCTCTGTCATTTCTGGAAGAGGAGTCAGATCCTGAATTTCCTCCTCCTCCTCCACCGCCTCCTGTTCCTCCACCACCTCCGCCATCTTCCCCTCCACCCTCATCCTCAGAGCGATAAAAAGATACTATTGCATTGTTGAACACGTCGAAGAGCTGGTGCTCAGTTAGAACTGAAGAGAGAGAGGAAGATGAGGTTGTCAATACTGGTCATGTTGCAAAACGTCCATCAACTGATCTGAGGAGGATTTTCTTACCCGTGTCAGGCTCCAGGTTGTTGGGGAACTTGTCTGGTCTGCTGTGACTGCAGCTAAGCTCAGGCACTGACGGGGGGAAGAGTGAAAGGGTGAAAACTAGAAATCACAGAACAAAGGTTGGGGAAAAAAAAAAAACATATGAATAAAAAGCCCCCCTACCTTCATCTCCATTCATCATTCCATTCATTGCTGCCACATTCATCAGTGCTGTGATTCCCGCATCCTCCCGACCCCCACACACCACCACCTCTTCCTCCTCGTCGTCCTCCTCTTCCTCCTCATCCACCTCCTCGTCCTGCTCTATTGTCTCTTTCTCTGTAGAGGGTGGAGGTGGCTCACAGCTCACCACAGTCACTTGAGTGCACTTGCCGTACAGGTCCACCACTGCCCAGAGCTTGGGCGGTAAGCCACTCGCGGCCGCGCCGCAGTCCTGCCCGTTCACCCAGAGGTGGAGCTCCCCGCGGGAGCTGCGCTGAATGCCCACTCGGTCGCCCTCGGCTAGCTGGTCTAGGTCGCGACCGTACTCCTCCAGGACAGAGCGGCCGTCGCGTAGCACCGAGCAGCCCGACACGATCCAGGAGCCGCCCTTAAGGCCTGTGGCGCTGCTGGGGAAGTCCAGCGCGGCGGGGTCCAGTGCCGTCACGCCAATCTCAATGGAACCGCTCCACGAGTTCACCTGAGGGGAAACGGAGAAGATTTAATGAATATCAACCTATAATATGGCACAAATAATGGCCTTCACCATTTACCAATAACTGATGTTATGTCCTGCAATTGCGCATTGAATTTGTACTCATATGAAATGCATTTTATAGAGACATGAAACTTAGAGACTGTGGTAAACACAGGAAGTTGTTAGAAAACAGTTGTCAGCAGCTGTTACTCTGATCACTAAAAGACTCAGTGTGGAAACATCTAAGCTGTGGTGTTTAAAGAGTGAAGCGCTGTGCTAAAAACTGCAGGTAGATATCTATGGATATCAAAGTGTGCCTTGTTGTATGATCCATCATGTTATTTTTAGTCATCCTGTCAGGGAAGAATGCGGCTCAGGGAGCGCTCCTTTGAACAGAAAGCAGGACAGTGTGAACACACACTGACACGAAAGAAATGTGAACGCAAAGTGTAGAGGCAACGATTGCATGTCAAGCAATATGCAAGAATCACCACTATTAACTTGAAATACTGAAATACCAGGGTCACATTAATTTCTCATCTCTCAGTACACCGGCACCAAACTTCCAAAATTAGATGTTCAATACATATTGATGCCGATAGTTGAGAGCACGTGCTGTTCTACATTTAGACCACAAGACCACTTAGGAACATAAGAGAGTAAGCAATACTTTCATCGTCATTTTAGCAGTGTTGTTGTACATTTTTGTTTATTCAGTTGACCATTAAATCAAGACTGTAATCAGGGCTGGTCAATATGATGATATATATTGTCAAAACTATATAAAAATGCCTATGGTGTATATTTTTTCTCATTATTATTTATTTATCATGACATAGGCCTATATTTATTTCTTTTTTCTCTAACATTTCACTTCAAACTTATGTTCACTTTGCACTCAAGTTCTGAAGTACTTAATTCAAACAAGAGAATACAAAAATAGGCATTACCATGTGGTTATTTCATATAGGCTATTTATTTACTGAATTACCAGAAAATTACCAGGAAAGGTAAAGGTGGCGATCAGAGCTAACGCTTCTATCTCCTTTATCATGTTTTATCATGTTTTTCATGTCGTGTTTTGTCATGTGATTAAACCTGAGCATATACAGCAAACAATGTCTAAATAAGCAAGCTTCACCTCCATGATCTTGCCTTCCAAAGGATTCAAGACATGAAAACACAAAACAAATGTTTCCCCGCAAAACTCTTTTTGTCTTTGCATGACATTGGAATCATATCACATAACAGGCAGCCTAAGATATCCATTTCTTCCCAGAAATACAAAACTCCACATCAGCTCACAATAATGCGATACTCTATTGATCTCCAGGGGCTATTTCTCATGCGTTTTGTCTGCATGATGTGGATGACAGAGTGCAGTGTCAGCAATAGAGCAGGAGATTCACAGTCTTGCTTAGAGACATTTCAGCCCAGCAGATGCTTGTCGACACAGGGGCGTGAACGCACGTCATCCCACTGAGGAGTGATCTCCTGGCTTGCTGCACTCCACCTGCTGCCTCCCCGCAGAGTACGACGTCCAGCAAAAAGCCATGCAGTTTGTTCCTCGATTCAAAATGATTTGGAAACTTTAACATCAATCTTCAGCCTCTCTCTTTTTCCCTTTTCCCCCCCCTCTGGTGCTCCACTGGACTCCAGTTGGATTTGGCAGAAATCCACCCTGATGTAGTGACCTTGAGCATAACATTGAAGCCCTACCAGCTCCTGGGATGTTTTTCTGCAGCTCAACTCCATGCAGAGGCTAAAACAAAAGAAGATTTCCTCCAATGCCATTTTTTAAATATTGTCTTACATATTGCCTCCTCTCCTTCGTCTGCTCCCATGGTGTCCTCCTCAGCGCTTTGGCAGGTGCTATGTAAGGCAGTGTGCTACGAAAGCCCGGGTATCTGGGTTAACAGATTTAGTAGTAACTCAGCCTGACCGGGTCGCTGTGTGTAGGAGACAGACATCTCCTTTCCTCACTCATTCACTTATGTAACTGTTGTTATGTTAACAGCAGCTGTGGGTGTCTGCCTCTCAGTCGCTCTCTCTCTCTCTCTCTCTCTCGTTCTCTGTTCAAAAGACCAATAACTACGGGACAATACAGATTATGACCACTAGACAGCTTTTGAAAAGAATGAAAAATTAATTGAATCAAAAGCACAGCCTGAGAAACACTGCAAGGACTATACAGTGTTGGAAAAGCTTCTCCTCTAACAGACCATACACAGACAGAGGCACAAAATCTAACAGCTGAACTCTGCACAGGGGAAACATGAACAAAATCCTCACATTAATAAGCTAAATTTTGGAATAAATTAACATTTTAACAGCCAGGTTTTACCACCATATTAAATATTAACATGATTTTGACAATAAAGTGGATTTTAATATGAACATTTTTAAGTCATTACAAATATATAAAAGTCCTAAAAACACTTAGGAGTCCTAAAAAAGACAATTTACTGATACTTCATTCTTTTGCTAATTTTCGACTTGTATTCACAGCATATTCCTAACATACTGTATAAAAGATCCTTATAATGGTATTTTAACAGCGGGCCTATCATTGCCAACAAAACTAGAATAGTATGATAGAGGTTGTATTTTCAGGCTAATGTTGTCTTTCATTATTATTCAATCTGTCAATTTTGTCTCGATTCATTGATTAATAATTTGGACTGTTGCCAAAATTCACACAAATACAAGGTGACATACTGTGAGGCTGCAACTGATTAATCGATTAGTTGTATTGTATTATTAAAATAATCCACCGTCATTTTGATAATTCATTGTTTTGAGTAATTTTTAAGACAAAGGGAAAAACTTCCAGTTTCTTAAATATGAATAATCTCTGATTTCTTTACTCCTCTGTGACGGTAAACTGAATATCTTTGAGTTGTGGACAAAACAAGACATATGAGGATGTCATCTTAAACTTTGGAAAACACTGATTAACATTTCATCCATTTTCTAACATTTTATAGACCAAAAACTAATCGATTAATCAGGAAAACAATGAACAGATTAGTTGACATCGAAAATACCGTTAGTTGCAGCCCTATATTAGTCTACTCTAAGTAACACATTCCTAATATACTGTATAAGAGATAATAATGCCATATCAACAGTGGGCATAATATCACCAGCAAAACTGAAACCAGAATAATGTGATATTGAAATTTTATTTTCAGGCGAATAATGGCGCCGTAACTAGCGATTATTTTCATTATCAATCAACCTGACAATTTTTTCTCAATACATTAATAGTTTGGACTATAAAATTGTAAAAAAAAAATACACACAAACACAACGCAACATACTGTGTAGCTGTAACTATTAATCAATTAGTTGTCGACTATTAAATTAAACACCAACTATGTTCATAATCAATTAATTAGTTTGAGTAATTTCTAAAAAAAAAAAAAAAAAAAAAAAGTTAATTCACAGATTTATCAACAATGAAAATAGTCATTAGTTGCATCCCTACTGTGTAGCAAATAGCTTGTTTTGTCCTAACACCTGTCCAAAACTCAAAAATATTCAGTTCACTATCATATGAGATAAAGGGAAAAACAGAAAATCCTCTGAACTGAAAGGAGTGTTCGAAAAATCACAATTAATCTACTACCAAAGAAGCCACTGGTTAAATTTCTGTTGATCGACTTATCAATTAAATTTGCTACTTGTTTCAGTTCTAACTGGCTGTGACTAACAGCATGCTGACACAAGCTACTACAGTATATAAGGGGCCTCTTGAATTTAAAATAAAACTAATATGCTCTATGTGTGATGTTCCAGATCTCTTTGTAGACCACAGCTTTAAATACAAACCCTAAACTAGTGACAGTGTCCTATTCTGGGTAAACTGTTTGTCCAATAAATCAGTTCATTTGCTCGCTCTGTTGCACTCATTTTCCAACATCCACTGTAGCTCAGCAGACAGGATGGGCAGTCATGCCAATCTGGGTGCTCTGTGATGGGAAAAATATTGATTTTCAGACAGGCAATGCATGTCATGTCAGAGCATGAGGCTGTTTATGAAAGCCTCCATCAGATTGAGAGCACCATAAGGGATGGATAATCACTTACATACAGTAGGTGCTATTAAACCACATGTTTAGCTTCAATGGTTCCCATGCATCTCTGTCTTATCATGGTCGATTTTCTGAACAAAATAAGTATGTGTCTTAGCTGCACACACACGTCATTCAGAGGGTGTGTGTGTGGCCCAGTTGGCACTGCACAAGCTGCAGAGCTGCCATGTTGTTGACAAACCCAGTAGGGTTAGAGACTGCAGAGACAGAAGCCATTACAACAGACAAGCTCTTCTACACTGATAACAGGCGAATTGTAAACACTGTGCACAGGCATCGAGATGATATGGAGAGGCCCGAGTCAGACGAGCACACGCCATAGATAAGCACTTTTGTTTAATGATATGAAAACTACAAATTCCAGGAAATGGAGGAAGCGTGTATGAAGAATTTGTTCTTTTCATTACACCTAACAACAAACAACTTAATGCTGAGCAGCTAGTTTAAGGTACTGAGTTGGTCATGTGAAAACATATTTTAGGGAATACTTTAGCGATATTATGAGATACTTAGGGACAACAAGATATTGTATCTTGGTTTGATAACAGAATAAGTAGTATTAAGAGTGACCTGCACTTTGGTAAGTTTTTACTGATTGCCCAAAACGCAATCAATAAAAACTGGTAGAAAATAAAGTGAAACCTCTAAATCAACAGATGGACGTAGTAAATGATATATTTGTGGTGGGAAATCTGCCATTTGCCCTAAGGAATAAGAAGGAGACCTTTGCCAGGAGGGATGGATCACGTTCTCTGGAAACAATGAGGCCGCTATCGTATCTGGATCTGGCTGAATCATAGGACAATCTGGACATAAACAGTAAGAAATGTCCACTTGATTCTCATACATGTTTCTTTGGTAAAATATCTTAAAATTGTTAGGTATAATAAGTGACAAACTAGTTAAATGAAAGCAAATATCCCTGCAATGAGGGAAGAAAAGGGTATGTTTACAGATGCCAGACCAGAGATGAATGAGCTATGTCTGGTAGTGGTCACACTCATGCATTAGTCTACACCAGCAGGGCTGCTTGTCAGTGCTGGTAAGGTCTGAATATGCTTTGTGTTTGGACCAGGATGTGTGTGAATATTAACATGCCACTCTAAATTGTATTAATGACACTAGTAACTGGTTGAAATGGCCAATTGTAGCATGTGAATCACCCAACCTGTTATGAGCACTGCAGTATTATTAGCCATCGGGAAAGACTGGCAGAGAGGCTGACAAGCACCTACGACTGTCACCGTCCTCCTTCAAAACAAAACGACACGGAGCTACGTTACCATGCTTAGTTGAGCTCCTGTAGCACAATTAACAACAGCAAGTCCATGTCAACACACGAGAGAGCAGCAATATTACCTTCCAGAAAAACTAGCCTCCGGCTAGCCTGAGCACACGCCGCCTGCTACTGCTAGCGGCTCATTAGCATGGCTAACTGACGGTACCAAGGCAACACAAGCAGGTTATCGTTAGCCAGGTGATTCGCTTAACAAATCCACACATTATTACGCATGTCCATGCTAAATCTCAGTGTAGGTAATTCGCCCCTGAAAAAATCGCACAACCGTGGACGCTGTCAAGCAGCGTGAACCGCCCTGGGTAGGAGAAGCCCCTCACTGCGGACGGAGGGAGGCAGACCCCCGGCCCGTCCAACATGCGTTGCTCCCGCATTCCCTCTGCTCTCATCCCCGCTCAGGAGAAGCAGCAGCGGCGGGCCTGTTGTTGTTTACCTTTTTGTCAATACGGACGGTGAAGACATCCCGGTCCCTCAGCGGCTCCTTACTAAGCACCAGGCCATGGTTGAATTCCTGGACAGGCTGGTTGCGACGGGCAGTTCGGTTTGAGTTGGACAGGCCGATCAGCTTTCCGCTCCGCGGATGCAGCTCCGCCGCCATCTTCAGTGGGCGGCCAGTATTCACGACAGTCGGGGTTTGCGACAGTTGCTAAAGTTACGGCAGCCGGTAGATGTCTGCAATCAATACAAATGAGCTGCAGCCGGCTGCGCCGAGCAGCACCGCACCCATTTCTGTAACATAAAATGACTCAGTGCACCATTCATTTTAAACGGGACACATGTTGATGAATTATGAGATTTTTTTAAATATAATTCAAAATTCAACTTTAACATTTAAGCTATGTAGAAACTGAAGCCTTATATTTCATTTTAGACTTAAACTGCATCCCTCTTAAATCTGTTTTTGTTTTTTTATTTTTGGCTTTAGTCTAAATATCACTGAATGTGATATTTGTTGAACACGATTTTAATGGTGAACATTTCATTCACAAATCTAAATGCCCCGACTGAAGTGTAATAATAATAATAATAATAATAATAATAATAATAATAATAATAAATAAAATACAAAATAAAAAAGGTAAAAACTTAAGCCCATTCTCTTCAACCTATCATAACTTTAAATACATTGTATGTACATACATACAACAAATAATGTCTAGATGAATAAACCACAGGAATATCTCAAAACATTGAAAATCTTACTGACGATTGTGATTTTGAGCTATTTAATGAATATTTGTTGTTTTTTTTTTCTTTCTTCTGTGCTTAATCAACTAAAAAAAATGACTTGCACAGGCAAATGTAATATCGACTTTCAAAAACATTTAATAAAGAGGAAAAACGATGGTATGGTTTGGATATCATGATGGATGGTATGCCTCTAACATTATCTTTGACAATCCACTAGGGGGAGCAAAATCCATGTCTTAAATCTCTGCCTCTCATACCCCACTCAGTATATACATATTACACATTAGTGTTTCATCATAGTGTTTAAATCTTTTTAAAGCTCTGGTGGCTTTTATTTGCCTTAAATTCAGCAATAAAATTCCTATTCACAGATAGCCATATTAAAGAGAATCATATTTTATTTAGAAACAGACTGACCAAGGTCACATTTCTAAGATGAATCTATTGAACAACATATTAATATTTCATTGTAAATTCTCCACGTTTTAGAGGTTAAGTGGTTCAGATACCATATTTGAATACAGGATGAGTATTAGCAGAGAATTTTTCACTTTATACAACTTGGCTTTTTTTTAATGGAATTTTGAAACCACAGCAAACATTGAGTCCACACATTGAACATGCATACTTTCATGGTCTACGCAGGGCAGCTGTGAGATGAGATTGACATGTGTTTGATAGCTAAATCCAGGTCCAAATCCCTCCCTTGGACCTGGATCTTCTCCAGACAGCCTGTCAAGAACTGGGAGCCAACCTCATCCTCACCTGAAAAGTGAAAAAACAGGAAGAAAACATGAGTGACCTTGTAATGCACTACACCATTGTTCTTTGTCTAGCCTAATCAATCAGTTTTCTGTATGAATGTATATTTTATTATAACTTGCTGTTTCCTTTTGCTTAATCTGATTTATTTTGTTATTAATGTCTTTTATAGTGTTTTTCTTTCTATAAACCCTGTCGACAAATCAAATTCCAAATTCCAGGATCTTAAATTTGAAGATATTAAGACTATACCGCCAATTTAGAGATCCACTGCACATCATCACTGTTTAATCTCACCTAGGAGACCTCCAACGGCAAGACGAGCCTCTCTCCATGTGGTCAAATAACCAGGGTGGCTCACTGGAATGATAGATAACGTCGTCTTTGATTCACCTCCATCTTCAAGCACTTTCATTAAATCTGTCTGAAAGGTTATCACCAGTCTCTTGAAAGTGTCTTTCATACTGATTTTTTTCTTTGCCAAAAATGAGTGTGACCTCCTGCAAATTCAAACATAGAGACAGAAGAAATATGGTAACAATAACTGTGATGTGATTCATAGTGGTCTCCAATCTGTCTGCATGTGTGAAGTCACCCTTACAGTATCATCAACAGTTTTAAACAGATGCTAGGAATTATTAGCAAATTCAGTTTGATTTATGTCTGATTCAGGTGCATACCTTTGTGTTGTTATTGGCCACTAAAGCAAACATCAGCTCTTGCCCAGGAGCTTTGATGCTCAAAATGGTCCCATTCATCTTACTGAAATCTCCCCACAATTCAGTCTTGACCTCATCATCGGCCTCAATGGGGAAAACTGCAGAGGACAAAAGAATGAATCTGAATTCAGATTAAACGTATACTGCCCCCCAAGATGCCATGTCATGCAAGAATGCATTCCAGGCCTGTTGGGAAGCTTTTTATTATAGGAGGGAGTGTTTTCAATATCTTGTATAATCAAGCACAATGTTCACACCTGAGGTGTTGAAAATGGCAAATCCAGTGCCAGGAAAGTAGCTGCCAGATTGGACGTTTTCATAGCAGGGCCAGAGCTCCTCCACCTCTGCCTTCCAGGGCATGCTGAAGTTTAGCCAGCTGCCTTCCCGCACACAGCCGTCCATCTGCGGCTCAAACTACAAAGAACGCAACGATGCATTTAGGGGATTGAAGCTTTCAGGGTCAGAAATGTTCAAGAGTCAAGATGATCATTTTTTTTTGTGTTAGTCATGTTACAGGGTGCTTGAACAAAAACAAAGCTGCCTTAACGTACTGTTACACCTTACTGGTACAAAACAAAACAATCCTTGATGTATGGTTTTTATTACCAGGAATAAATGACCAACCCTGAGTCATGTTGCAGCTGCGATGCCATGTACAACAACACCAGAAAAGTAGATTTTCTAACGTTAGTCCTTCAGAATGAACAACAGAAGCTTCTGTCTATAAACTCATAATGTGTATACACTGAACTGTGGAGACTGACAAAATGAGTTACTTGCTTTTAGGCATGTGTGTCTGACAAAATAATCCCAAGTCAAGGTCCAGTAACTCAGTTTAAATTGTATCACACACTGTGCTTTCCAATATCCATGCTACTATGCCATTTAGTATGCCAGAAAAATATTTTTTATGTTCCAATACATAATATGTCAGTATGCCAAAAATACCACAATGTCCTACTACATCCGGTCACATGTTGCAGAATGCGAGCAAGCAGGCTTTTCTGGCTAGTCTGACCCACAATTCTCAATACTTGAGCAAGAGGGTCAAATTTCAAGGCACGTTATGATGTAGTATGTCCAAATTGTATGCATACTACATGCAACAGTATGTACTTTGTAAGGGCAGTTGCAGTAAATACTAAAGGTAAAAAGAAAAAGTATTGATTTGGGTCTCATCCGTCTCATATCATCCATAGTACCTTTAAGACTTCTTGTTCGCTGCCTGAAAAAACTTCATGGTAAGTTCATGTTCATTTTCTAGTTGTTGAAAGTCATTATGAGAAATGTGGGAAATCATTATATGAAGCACAAGTGTGTACTGAGGCGAAGCAGGTTGATGAAAAATAGACCAAATAATAACAGAATAACTTGTTCTACTGAACAAGACAGATAAGAGACAAATGTAGACTAATGTAAAGTATCCCAGGGTGGATGAGCACACTATACCTGAACAATCATATTTTCCTTGTCGATCAAGATCCCGCCAACAGCCAGTCGGAGTTCACCCGATAGGACCTCATTTGTGTGTTTGGACTGCATGCCCACCACCAGGCTATTGGAGCCGTCCACCTCTAGAATCACAAACATCCCTTGGCTGCTCACCTCCAGCTTGGTGATACCAGGAGCACAAGAATAATTCAGACTAAAAGTTACTGCACACTATACACTATGTCGAGTGTACTGTATGGTTATTACTGATGGGCATTTGATGAAAATTTTGAGGACATTTCACTTGTTTCCAGTGCAAAATAATCCGCTGAGATCTGAGTTATTTTAACACACTTGATTCACCAATAAATAAATAAAACTACACTAACCGTGTGCCATTTTCCATCATTGAGCTTGGGGCCACCTGTCACGCTGACAAGCATGTCTTCTCTGCTGATCTGCATCAGGGGGATGCCGTCTTTCAGGGCCAAAACAAACCAGTCCTCCCCTTCTTTGGTGTCTCCGTAGAATATGGCACCTTCTGGGTCAAACGTCCGTAACTTAAACGATGACTTGATACTGCACAAACAGAGCAGAACAATATTAATTTAAAGGGAATGCTGCTGCATAGAAGATAAAGAAGATGACTCTCCCCATTTTTATTACCTTTTCTAGGGCTGTTTTTTAAAATCTTAATGTTGACCAACAATATTTTTACTTTCTACCCAGACCAGTGACTGAGGGGTAAAAAGAGTTCGAGGGGCCTACAACTGAAGAAAGGCAATATAATAATAAGGGATATATGTATAATGTATGTTAGCAAAAATAAGAGGGAGAATAACTAACCACTCCCTATACCTGCTTCCACATATTCTCCCCAAAGTGCTGAAAGAATAGCTTACAGGTCCAGTTTTTATTTTCAAATGTAAGAGCCCTTTTTTTTGCCTCCTTGACCTCAGATTTACAGTGAGTACTTGTCGATGTGAGGCCTTCACGGTGCAGTGGTTTGCTCCTGCTGATGTACCTGCTGATCTCACTGAGGTTTACTGTTGTGTGGATCAGTGGCCTCCAGATGTCTCTGTCCTGGCCGAGGTAGACCGTAGCGTCGCCTGAAACTTCTTTCTGGAAGACACAATGTTCATAAGGTACCTGTTTGACATGAAATCATTACTTCAGCTCTTTTTTTTTATTACACAGTTCATATTCATTACACACCGCTTTTGTGTTTCCTTGTCAGACATCTTGATTGGTTAGTGGTTAAAACAACATTAAACTGAGTGATGATTTTTAGTCAGTTATTGATTCAACTTCAAAACTTAATTATCTTTTAACAAGAGAAGTGCAAGTGATGCAAGTGCAAAATCAATGTCAAGCCATTGACATAACAGCCATGTGCCATCCAGCTACACTATATCAACATACAATGGCTATCATGAAACCTCATGGGTGGAAAAAATCTGTCATGTGGAGTAAAAACAGTTGGTGGTGTTGTGGATTTTTCCACCCACAAACTGAGCAAAGTCCTAAGTCTAAATAAATTGTTATTAGGGCAGGCTGGGAAAAATCTTCAGCTGGTATTTAGTATATACAGTATGAGTTGATTCATGCTTTTATTATATTTTATATGTTTGTTATATGGGGGCGGCAGTAGCTCAGTCTGTAGGGAGTTGGCTTGGGAACCGGAGGGTCACCGGTTCAAGTCCCGACATGGACCAAAAACTGAGTGTGAACTGGTAGCTGGAGAGGTGCCAGTTTACCTCTTGGGCACTACCGAGGTGCCCCTGAGCAAGGCACCAAACCCCCAACTGCTCGGGGCGCTTGTCAGCAGCCCCTTCACTCTGACATCTCTCCATTAATGCATGTATGTGTGTTTCAGGTCTGCATGTACCATGTATGAGTTTAACAGAGTGTAAATTGAATTTCCCCATTGTGGGACTAATAAAGGTAGATCTTCTTCTTCTTCTTCTTCTTTATTAATATTTGGCTTTTATACTGCACTTTGTCTATCCTCCAGCATTCAAACATATAAAACATAGAATTAATACAGAGGATATTTTAAAAATTATTACAATATGGTTTAAATGCCAAAGAGGCTCCGAAACAGATATTTCCAACTACTTACAGACTGTGTGACTTTTTCATAATTTTCTGGTAAGCAAAAACAATAAACACATCACAGGAATCATTCCGCGATTTAGAGACCTGAAGCTACAATATGCACATAGAGCATTTATGCATCATATATTGGAGATCTGCACCTTTTAAAGGTGTTCCTTTATTTATTTGGGGGCAGCAGTAGCTCAGTCTGTAGGGAGTTGGCTTGGGAACCGGAGGGTCACCGGTTCAAGTCCCGACATGGACCAAAAACTGAGTGTGAACTGGTAGCTGGAGAGGTGCCAGTTTACCTCTTGGGCACTGCCGAGGTGCCCCTGAGCAAGGCACCAAACCACCAACTGCTCGGGGCGCTTGTCAGGAGCAGCCCCCTCACTCTGACATCTCTCCATTAATGCATGTATATGTGTTTCAGGTCTGCATGTACCATGTATGAGTTTAACAGAGTGTAAATTGAATTTCCCCATTGTGGGACTAATAAAGGTAGATCTTCTTCTTCTTCTTCTTCTTATTTTATTTTTTGATATGGCTAATAGGTGTCATTCCCAAAGTGGAGTCCATGGCACTCTGTCAGGGGGTCCACAAAATAACTATTTAACAATTATGAAATTGTGTTGAATCATTAAAATGTGCATATCAGCAGATATGAGCATATTATATAAGGATATTGTTTGCATTACTCCCACTCATGTTAGCTTTGGGCCGATAGAAACTCTGTTGATTGTGACACACAGCAATAAGTTTATTTCTTTCAAGATGAAGTATTTACTGAAAGTCAGTTTTAAACTGGTGAGTTTAAATATACAGATTTATTAGGACTATACCAGTCTTCTTACTGTTCATTTTCTGAAAGCTTTTAAGATAATTTACTGGCTCTGTAGGCCATAAATGCTGTAAAGTTTTATCCAAATGCAATTTGAATAAAATCACCATTTATTTATCTCAGTAACACTGCAAATTTTCCTGCTGTGGGACTAATAAAGAATAATCTCATCTTCGGTTTTACAAATAAGAGGGGGTCCTTGGAAACGTTTCTCTCCTGTAAGGGGTCCCAGGCCGCCTGCTTTAGACTATCCGATAGAGATTGATAAGAGCATTTTCACACACATACTAGTGCACCGCTCATTCCAGACATTATAAAGGTGACATTGCATGTGAACATACCTTACCCTGTCTGTTCCGCTGCCCCTCAACTCTCCACCCCAGCAGACTGAGGCTCAGAGTGAGCAGCAGTCCACCTGCCATTGCTTTCTCAAACACGGCCATCCTTCAGTGCATTCACCCACCCAGGCCTCCCAGTATGCAGTCTCCGTAGCCCCTTGGGTGGTCTGCTGACTCTAAGCAACCCTGAGGTGTCGGCGGTGGGACGAAGAGCAGTCTTTCAGCAACAGTGTATGAAGCGGCGATGTGTGCTGGCACACTGTCCTGGTGTCCAGAGGGCAAAAATGCCTCGGTTTGTACAGGTTATTGATTCCCGGGTGGGAGTCCTTCCTGGCTGTGTGGGGACAAACGACACAGAGTGGGCAGCAGGTAAACAGAGGACAGAAAGTGTAGCGTGACTGGCAGAAAATAAATCAGTTAGAGGCTGTTATAATATCAGAAATAATTCATCAATCAACATTTTTAATGTATGAATTTCCATCAGTCTATAAATCTCCTGCCTTTGTGGTAATTCATGTCAAGTGGACGCTGAAGAGAGTGACCTTAGCCTGACCACTGATGTGTGTTTACCCATTACACAGGAACCTTGATTCCCCACTGCTGGTTTATGACTCAGTGTGTGTTATAGAGTGAAGAGGAGGGACAGATGAGAGGACAGCGCTTCAAGTCACAAAACTCTTTTTTTCCCCTCTCATCTGCTGGCTTGATACACTCTTTTTCCATCTTTTTCCAGGAAGGCTGTGATCGCTGGAATACTGGGAAAAGTGCAAACACACAGAGAGAGCGAGAGGAATAATCAGTAAACAATCTGTTTTTCAGCTCTTTGAAGTTTATCTGAAATGCCAAATCACCAAAACAACATTTCTCCCATGTGCACTCAAAATCTCACAAGTCTGTTAACTGTCATGGAGTCTGTGCAGACAGGCCATTTTTCACAGCAGGCATCTTGATGTCACGGTAACAAGAGCACAGGTGTAAACGGAAACGCGAATGACGGCTGTTGTACTGCGCATGCTGGCCCACTGGCATTTGAGCAGAACGGAGCCATCGTTAAAGGTGCAGTTGGCGCCATCAAGCATTGGGATTGCAGACTGTAACCAACTGAAACTTCTCTTGCGTGCAAAGCTTGTAGGAGAACTATGGTGGCTGACGCAAAAATGTAAAAACATGAATGGCTCTAGCAAGAGCCAGAGTTTAGTTAGTCCGTTCTGGGCTACTGTAGAACCATGGCCACTGGCTCCATGAAGAGGATCTGCTCCATTTGTAGATTTCAACGGCTCATTCTAAGGTAATGAAAACACAATTCTTATTTTCAGGTGATTATACGCTAAAAAAACCCAAATATTATTATATCCCATCTCCCATCGATCCCCTAATGGTACACATTGTTCCTTTAACATTAATAGTAACACCTGTGATTTACCTGTCAAAATTCAAACTGACTACTTAGAAAAAGACCCATTGAGGTAAACCAATGTTTTGCTATGCTGAGAATATTATTAGCGAGAGCACTGTACCCTTAAATCTCCACCATCCCCAAGGCCATGACTGCATGATTTTTTCCCCCACTCTTGACATTTCATGATTAATGTTTTGATAGATTTCGTCAATTTCTGAAATTATTTCATTCATATTTAGTTTTCAATTCATCTCTGACATCATATTTTGAGAGTGCAAAGCTGAGTGAGTCACCAGCCTGACTGTGTCTGTTCAAACCAGCGTCATTAGCGGGAAAGTGCTCACTCACTCACTGCTAAAAGGAAGCTGTAATCAGCCTCTGGTTTACATGTCAGCAAAAAACTTTCAGGATATATCTTTTATTTGAATGTGTGCTGTGGTTAATATTACATAAAAGAAAACACCAGGGAATGAATTACCAGAACTATTCACCAGTGGATACGAAAGGGGCAGCGTGTAGGATTTGACGACATCAAGTGTGGTTGCAGGTTGCAACCAACTAAGTCAAGTTCAAAACCGTGTTAACGCCGTTCGCCTCGCTCAGAGCTGGCAGTACCACGGTTTAGCACTCTGCTGCTCACGTTACAACAGTTTCACAAGTGTGCCAGAAAACTACGGTGGCCTTCAAATGACATAAAAACGCAAAAGGCCCTCGCTGGAATCAGTGCTTGGTTTGTCCATTCTGGGCTACAGTAGAAACATGGCGGACTCCGTTAAGAGGACCCGCTGCCTTTGTAGGCATGAAGGGCTCACTCGAAGGTAACAAAAACACGATTCATAGTTTCAGGTGAAATGTTACATGCCGTTCCTTTAAATTAACACTGAAAACACAGTGATAGAGGTATCAACTAATGGACCGTGTGTTTAAAAGTACAAAAGATGAACCATCTATTATGCTTTCACCAAATCACTAAATGTCAAATATACATTTCACTGGAAAATTAACAGGGAGGATCAAACAACGTGAAACAACAACTTCAAACACATGGTTCATTTTACGAACTCTAGATCAACTTGTAAAGATTAATAGAGACACCATTATTAAATAAAACATGAGTCCAGACTAGAGCAGATTTCATTGGGTCATCAGGTTAATACTTTATTTTGTTTGATTGCAGCAAAGAGAAAGAAAGGGAGACGGAAACAAAGGGAGGGAGAGAGAGAACAGGAAGAATGTCGGAAAAGGAGACTACAGACTTTGGGAGAGCTGTGGCTACAAGCCTTTGTATCAAATCTAAAGACAAAGTCATCAGGCAACATTAAAACATCTTTTAAAAATAACATTAACATATTTTGTGGGCTCTATATGGCACAGTATTACCCTAGACATGTACACGATACCAAAAACAGTTTAGCCACACCCCTACATCTATGAACAGCTTCATAGCAAACAAAGCCATGAAATCTATCTCCAAATCTGTCGTTTCTCAAGAAAACGTTCATTTGCTATTCAAATTTCTTATGCCATAACAAGGCACCTTAACAGTTGAAATCTGGCAGATCCACATCTATAGATAATTATTTAAATATCAAAGCAGAGGCACATTCATTTAAACTAAAACATACAGTAAATAGTTGTATATTACCACCAGATTCCAGTCCAGTCACTACAATACGTCGATTTGCATGCTTTTGGTCTGTATGATAACCATGATGGCATAAGAAATGGTCCAAAAACACATACATGTCCATCTACAGGAATGGCTTGAGATAGTGTATTGGAGACAGCAAGGCTTTTTTACACTGAAACTAACCCACAGAAAAGTGTCAAAGAACAAAAAAATAACAGGTGGCCCGTATACTGCCAAGGGATACGCTGCTCAGGCAGATTTATTTTGGTTTTCATATTCGCGCAGTCACTCACTCTCATACACAAAACACGTACGCCTACACGCAAAAAAAAAAGGCTTGTAACCACACCCAAGGGGATGCTTGTGCGCCCCTGCAGTTGGTCACAGTGTGTTTTACCACTCCTGCCTGAACCAAAAGGTGCCCGTCACACACACACACTGAAACATATGTACTTCATTCAGAGGAGGTGCAGTGTATGCTTGAGGGAAGAGGGAGAATTAAACAGCTCCTAAATAGTGACTTTGAGACGTAAATGTGGCAGCTGGTTTTGTGGAATTGTTCCAAACTGCAGTCTATAATGAATAAAAAAAAAAACAAACATCAACAGAGATATGGAAGATGAAGAGAGCCAGAAAATATCAAACAGAAACAAAAGCTGTGCGCACAATGCCAGATTTGCCGAGGATATAAACGGTTAGGAAGCAAAGTGTTGCTCATGCGTTGTGGATACAGAACCCAAGTTTACTGACATGTTCCTAGGACTACTGTATATATGCATACCAGACGTTATACGGTTCTTTAACAGGTTATTTGTGTCAAAAACAGAAACAAAAAGGAACTGAAACCGACTCTACCATTAATGCAGCTGTACTTCATTAACCTCATGACTAAATTTACATTCATATTTTTAAGTTTACTCCCCCTTTTCACTGAAGCCATTTTCCATCTGGTAAGAGGGCTAAACAACATAAACAACAACATAGTTTAACAAAACAAACATATAGAGATAACATTACACATAACAAAAAAGGCCCCAGGAGGGCACCTGGGGAGTTTCGGCCACCACTTTGGCTGCCAAGCTCAGCCTTTTCCTACCTCTCAGTAAATGACACAGGGTGGGACGGGAAATATTTCAGACTATTTCCAATCCCCCCTCAGTTGGGGAGCATTTTTTTTTGTCCCCAAAGCCATTTCTGTGGGTCCTTCTGACTCAGAGTCCAACAGTTTTGTGCCCATATATTTCTTTTCCTATACAGAAACAACTCAATACCCTGAATCCATTTTTTCTTTTTCCTTCCTTGCTGTCACTTTCTTCTTCCTGGCTTAGGAAATGGAGCCTTTTCCTCTTCCAATCAAAGAGGAAAAAGCTACGCAAGATGAAGGCTGACTGGTTTTTATTCTTTTCCTTTTTTTATGTGAAGGAAATGAGATGAAGAACGGAAGTGCAATGGCCTACCAGCCTTTATTTCTTGCCCAGTGGCCAGCTACATATCCCAAGCAGCTACAAGTGTCCCCATTAAGTGACCACTATGTTTTCTATTTTGTGCACATAAGGTATAAACTATGGTGAATGCTATACAGATCCTACAGTGCCATCTGGCCACAAAGTCGCCAGGTTAGTTGAGACATTAGAAGCTCAGATGATCTGTCATTGTCATAGACTCGCATCCAGCCATAGCATTGACTTCTTAATGATTTGGATATGAATCACTTCTAAATGCACTTCTACACTTTGACCTACAGTAGCTATTCCCGACTAGAGTAGGAATGCTGTGTGAGTCTCACACGGAATGATTTAACCATTCACACTCATCATTCGCAAACACGCACACATTCACACATATGCAGTAACACCTGCTCAAGCCCACCTCTGCATGCACAAACCCCTACATACATGTGCATATACATGCTCATATATAACTTTCATGGACTATTTAACGACAGGATACACCTGCATTCGCTCGTACAAACATGACGCAAGGTTCGAGTTGCTTAATGCTCCACCGTCAACTGTGTTCAGGACTCTTCTGCCTCATCCCTCATCCTTGCCCACACAAGCCTTCCCTGAAGAGCGTTTATCCTCGCTATGCGGTGACTATAAAGGGAAGCAGACTGAACTAATTTTTCACACAACACACACCCTGTTAGAAGTTCTTATTCTTATAGATAATATAATGAGTCAGAGAGGAAGATTAATCAAGCTCTAGAACTACGACACACTACAGCAAGACAGGAGCTACACAGAAGAAAGGTGAGTGAGAGTAAAGAGAGGGGAGTGATGATACGTCATTATAATATCAGCCCCTCTCCCCGTTTCTTTGCTCCTTCTCCTCCCTTCAACCTACTCCTGATTTAATGCCTAGCTCTGATCTCTACTGAATAAAAAGAGAGGCAGGGGTACCGTGCAAGTGTACTCAGTGACCCAGTGAGCACGCACCCCTCCCGCTCTCATCCTTAACAGGCCAGGCCGTCCCCATTGAAATATATTCCTTATAGTGCTTCTGTGTCCTATGGTTTGCTGCTGCTGCTGTCTCGCTGTTTCTTGCTGCTGCCGCTGCTGCTGCTGTAGAGGCTGGGATTTGCCACAAGGGGGTGCGGGGCTGTGCCCATGTAGGGCCCAGCAGTGGCCGTGTAGTTGAAGATGGCAGGAAGGAAAGGCAGAGGCTCCACCTTGTCCCCGCCAGGTGCCATCATATTCAGAGCCACAGGAAGAGCGGCCAGGTTATAGGGGTAGGCCAGCAGCTGGGGCCCATAGAGCAGCTGGTAAGGGTCCGGATAAAATGGCAGCTTAGCCAGGTCCCCGCCATTAGGGACCATCATTTTCCCCAGTGGGCCAAAGGGAAGAGCTCCAGCAGGATAGGACGACATGAGCAGATTTTCCTCCTGCTTCTTACCAGAGCGATAGCTGTCCGGCACAATAAGGGGTAGGGGATAGTTCTGGGCATGGTAGCCCACTGGGGTGGCATCCCCCTGCTGGGGATCTCTGGAAGAAACAGTATCGTGGTGCTCCGGCTCAGGTGGTTGAGGGGCTCGGGGAAGAAGCAAAGCGTGGGCGGAGGGGCGGTCACCGGCACCAGCTGCTCCAGTGGGCAGTGGGAGCCTGTCGAGTCCTTGTGAACTGGAGTGAACCTGGCGGTTGGCTTGAGCTAGGAGGCCAATAGTTGAGGGGGATCGGCAGGGGGACTTGGGAGTGTGCCTGTGTGAGGAGGATCCATTCATAGTGGTTTGAGTGGGGATATGCTGGGGGGAAGGCACAGGGCTCAAGGGCTCCTCTTTAGGGACCAACAGAGAAATCGGGTCCTGTGGGGCATGTGCAACTCTACTCATCTGATGGGCCCTCTCAATCTCCTTTTCTCTCTCTTTCAGCAGTTCGTTGTCCCTCTCCCTTTCTCTCTGTCTCTCCAGCTCCCTCTCTTTCTCCCTTAGCCTCTCTATCTCCCTCTCTCTAGCTAGAATAGAGGACATGGTCAGGTCTTGTGCTTCGTCGGGAGAGGGACACCTGGACAGGGACTGAACTCTGAGGTCTTGGACCCGAGATGGCTCCTCATAACCTACATGTAGAAATAAACCACTCCCACCTTGCCTCTCTCTGTCCATTATGACCCCATCCCGTTTCATGAATCCCCCCTCGGAGCTGAGAGCTGTTGTCATGGAAACAGGAGGAGCAGCAGTGGTTATTCTGGTCTGTGACGTCATGGGCACATTTGGAGAGGTGTTGGTGGATGCCACGATGTGCACAGGGCTGGGTATTCTGTGGATCTGGCTATCTTGGTTCTTTTTGATGGGGGTGCGGTAGTCCAGGCATTCGGGTCCATTCATGACCAGCACACTCTGGAGAGTGGAGGGTGCGGCAGGTGTGAATTCATGTTTAGTGGGTGTAAGGTTAACTGGGCTTTCTAATGGAGGGTCTGCAATTTGTGGGCTGGGCTCTCTCTCTAGAGCTGCATGTGTCAGTTCAGGTTTGTCACTGGATTCTGACATCTGATGCTCATGTGTCAGTTCACTGAGATGGTCGTCGTGCTGCTGTGATGCCAAGCACTCACCACTGCTCGGTGGGTCAGGTGTTGAATAGCTGATAACTGAAACAGAGAGAGCACTAGGAGCATGGCCTTTCTCAGTCTCTAGGTCTCTGCTAACAGTGTTAACAACTGTCTCTGTTGTTTTTGGCTCTTCTTTTTCTCTCTCTGGGGAACTGCTTAACTCGTGGCGTCGAATATGGCGAGTCAGTGCTGAAGATGTCTTGCACACCTTGTGACACTGTGGACAGGTGTGTCGTGATAATGCTCTTCTGCTCAGGCGACTTGGACTGTTTCCTACTTGCCCCCCCTTTTCTTCATCATACTTTGCAATCTCTGGCACAGATTTAGCCCCGACCCCTTCAACTTGTTCGCTGAGTGCCACTTTCGGGGGTGCAGAGGGTGCCTCAGAAGGCTTGGGATGCTGGGCTCTCTGGTGGTCTTCCAACTTATCCCTTGAGGGGAAAGTGGCATGACAGAAGAGGCACACAAACTCCAGCAGATGGCTCAGCTCGTGTTTGTCTCGCTTCCTGGGGCTTGAGAACCAGCGGCCACATGTACCACACTCTGCTGCATTCCCATTAGTCCAAGGCCGCCTCTTAATTCCCGTAGGAGCCACTGAGGTAGACAGAGGAGGCTTTGGAGAGTGCAGAGGAGTGGAAACCTCATGACGGACCTCCTTCACTTGTTCAGCGTCTTTGTTTTTCTCCTTTAAAGGGGCAGAGAGATAATCGTTCTTTTTCCCCTCTCCCTCGTCTCTGTTGGCATTTGACAGTTTTTTGGCCTCCGTAATCTTCCTGTCCTCTTCCTCATCTTGTGATTTCTCTGTTTCTTTATTCACACGGTTCTTGAGCCTTTCTGTCCTCCTCTTCAACCGGATGGAGCGCTTGAACTTTAGCTTCCTCTGCCAGCTCTTAACCCTCTGCAGATGTGCCTGGGCCTTTCTTTTAGGCTTGTAGGAGTAGTAAGGCCGCCATAAGTTATCCTCTGTGTCATGGTCACTCTCCTGGTCACGCACCTCCCGACGGAAGTAGTACTCCCTCACTTCATTGGGGGATTTGGAGCTCTTTTTCCTGACCTCCTCCTCGCAATCTCCTCCTTCCTTCTCGCGCTCCTCTTCCAGGCAGCGATGGAGGCGGTGTTTATGGTGATGGTGGTGGGAGTGCACAGATGATGTTTCACTCCGTTTGGTTTTAGGTGGAGAAAGGCTCTTGTCTCTTCGAAGATCGGTCTCAGAGATGCTGCGCTTCACTATGGCTTCCTCACCAATACGTACAGTAATCTGGCACAGTGGCCCTGCCTCTTTGACCTGCGACCCTACGGATGCTGACAACTGCTTTGAGTTAGAGATGTCACTTTTGCTGTGGGCTTTGCGTGATTTGTGAAATAATCTGCCTGTCTCTGCACTGCTCTCCTCTGTGGTATCTGAACTGTCTCTTGACCTCTTTCTGTGGTTATCTGCGCTATCCCTTTGCTTTTTGATTGGCCTGGGAATGCTCTTGGGTGAAGTCTGACTGCTGCTCGCTTCAGGGGATGGGCTGCTCATTGGGCTTTTTTCACTTCCAGAGGTGACCTGATTGCTATGCACAATGACAGAGGATGACACTGCTGTTCCATGAACTATGACAGAGGGTTTTGTATGGCCATATGTTATCACAGAAGGCATGCTCGTTTCTGTGCTTCTACCAGTCTTGGGAGTTTTGGTTTTGCTGCTACTAGACATTTTGAAGCTGCCTCTCCCCTGCTCTAACTCTAGGGCCTCACTCTCATGCTTTCTAACTTGGGGCATGTCCGCTTGGGGGAGGGGTGTCAGTGTGGAGAGGTCCCCGTGCTCAGCAGGCACAGAAACAGGGAAGCCATCAGGAAAGTCATCTGGGTCCGGCTTTACACTTTGAGGGTGGGCCCCACTGATGAGGCTTTGTAGGTCCCCAGGGCCCAGAGTACAGCCCAGGCCAGGCAGAGAGAGGGACGGTGTATCACTTGGTGGCAGTAGCATGCCATTATGCAAACTGTCACTGTAAGTCTTATAGGGTCTCTTCTGGGAGCGCATGGGGAGAAGGCGGTAGAGCTTGAGGGCGTTAGCTTTCTGCTTATAACCCCCATTTGCTGTCTTTTCACTGGAGATGAGGCTGGGATTAATCCCATGAATGGTCTTCTGGTGTGTTTTGAGATTGTAGTAGGTGGCGAAGGCATCCCAGCAGAAGATGCACTGGTATCGGCGCTCTCCTGTGTGCCACACCTCATGCTTTGTGCGGTACTCAGCCAGGGCAAAGACCTTGTCGCAGAAATGGCACGGGTATTTGCGGCGCCATGAGTGTACATTGGAGTGCCGCTTCAGGCTGGATAGGGTCATGTAGGAACGTTCACACACAGAGCAGAAGTAAATGACATTGCCATCCACCACCTTCACAAAATGGTGCTCATCACCCGCTAGTAGCTCTGCGGCTGCTGCATCATCACCTTGGATACGTGCCAGGAGGCTCCGCGCTTTCTTCCCCGGCCGCGCCTTGCCGATGCCTGATTGTCCCACAATCACCCCCCCTCCACTCTCACCTCGCCCTCCTCCAGCGGCTCCTCCTTTGGCTGCACAGTGAGAGAAGGAGGGCCCAGGCTGTTGGAGGGTAGGCCTGGCACCCTGCAGGAGGCCTCATGGGATTGCAGTCTCTTGCTGTGGATGAAGACTTTGCCACAATAGCAGCAACTGAGGGCGCGGCTGCCACGATGCAGCCGCATGTGGACTGTCAGGGAGGAGGCAGAGCTGAAAAGGCGATGGCAGACCCCGCAAATCAGCTCTGGCTTCAGGCTGTCGGTAGGGGAGTAGGAGGACGAGTGAGGAGGTGCAGTAAGGCCCTCAGATGGGGGAGGAGGAGGCGGTGGTAATGGGGGAGGGAGGTGGAGGGTGGGGGGGTGAAGACTTGGTCCATGAGGGCTTCCCACTTTTCCAACTGGTCTTCCTGTTAATTTCTCCCTCCTCTCTGCATCGCCACCTCTCTGAAAGCCTGATGTCCCCAGACTGAAGAGAATCTGGGCGGTCTGAGAGGGAGATGCTGTACCGTTGGCCACCCTGTCCCATCCATCGCCACCAAAACAGCCGCCTGAAGACCCGCTGGAGGATCTCGGGGGCGACCTGTGAAACTGAGTCTCTGTATTAAGTTTGGAGCACTTCAGAGGAGGCGGGGATTTTATGTCCTTCCTACTAAGTGCATGAACAGTCATGGGAGATGAGGAGGAGGAAGGAGACGAGGACGGAGAGCTGTCGTGCCTCGGGGGCTTAAAAGGTCTGTGCTTTACGTCCATGGTAGCATCCAGTTTCCACAGTGACCCCTCGTCCGAGCTCTTGGAGGATGGCCGCCGTCGGTGAGGGGAAGGGGAGGACGAGGAGGAGCTACGACAATGATTTGGAGATGTCAGGGAGGCTGGGAGGGGGGCGGCACTAAGTGGGAAGCTTAGGGTAATTTTTGCATTTTTAGGTCCATCAGCCATGTCCTCCAGCCTGTCCTCCATCATGGCCTCTCCCCGGCCTCCGTGCCTTTTACCCTTCATCTCCAACTGCTCAGCTTCCCCTTCCTCCTCCTCTTCTTCTTCAGGCTGAGAGGCCGCTCGAAGACAGTGGACTGGTTTGTATAACCCTTCGATCTTGCTCGAGCTGCAGAAATTGACAGGCAGGTGTAATGGTGAGGGTGCCCGAGCTGGGCGAAGGGTGTCTACAGCCACTAATGTAAGAGGTGGGGAAGACAAAGGTGACAACCGCTGACTCTGTTGGCACACGGCGTCCTTGGTCACACTATGTGTGATGTTGCAGAGGGGCGTTAACCCAGCAGCCAGGTGTTGCTCACTCAGACGTGACTGAATAAGGCCCGCATGGATGGGGTCCCACACCTTCTCACCGGACACCATGACCAGCCCCCGAAATCTGAAAGAGAAAGCAGAAAGTATGTGTTAGCATTATAAATAAGATAAATGTACAACACGTAAATTTACATCGACATAGAGCAAAGAATTAACATTACACCCATAGCTTTTGCAGTAGCAGTCACGACGCTTGTGGAACACTTTTGAGAAACGGAAAAGAAAACTAAATGCCCCAGCAATGCTGAACTCCAGCAGCTCAGCCAGGAATGGTGAGTGCAAGGAGGGAGAGGGTAGGGGGAAGGAATGAATCTGCGGCAGTGCTGGTTTGGATTTCAGCGTGCCACAACCAAGCCTTCAGAAAGGCATTCCAGAGATCCATCTCTCTCGGCTGTGACACAACATTCCCGATGCCTAATTGGAAGGCGTTCAGATTTAATCAAGATTCCCTCAGAATAGAGCGTTGACTTAGATCCATGGCCCGAAGTGCGCACATAAAAATAGTCCAGCTCTCTTGCTATTTGTGCAAGAGCCTTGTTAGCCATTCCTGGCAGTGGCTAGTGTTTGCCGGGCATGACTCTAACCATTTATTTGTGAAGGCAAAGGCGGGGGGGAGGAAAGAGGGGAAGAGGGGAAGGGAGGGAGATTGCATGCACAGAGAAGGGGTGTTTTTCCTCCCTCTGCATCCGGTACAATCTCAGCTAAGCTGTAGAAGATGAGCGACAGGCTATCCTCATTTCCATTCTAATTCGACTTCCATGGTGGTGGATGCAGTCCTGCTACAAATTCTCTGTACATAAGATAGCTGCAGATTCTCACGGGATAGGGAATTTGCTGTTATTACTTATTTAAAATGGGTCTATTTAGTTAGGTCTGCAGATTGGGGGTAAGAACGGAGACAGTATAAGGCCATACTGATGCGACCAGAAGAAAAATACCCAGTCATGCTTTTCTGCCTGCGTTTTCGAGCAGCAAAGGAGCCAGGAAGGCAGGCCGCTGTAAAATTCCACAGGCAGCCCTGAACAGGCAGAAACTAGGTCAGCACTGTTATTGCAGAGGGAAGAGGAGGGAGAGAGAGAGAGAGAGAGAGAGAGAGAGAGAGCGAGAGAGAGGGTGAGGATGAGGGAGAGTGAAAGGGTGATAGAAAAAGGGAGAGAGAGAAAGAGACTAAGAGAGCAAGAGACAGAGGGAAAGAGAGAGGAGGGAGGGGGGTTTTGAAACAGGAACAGTCGGACACACTGCACTGTCAGACAGACAGGAGCCCAGGCAAACACTCACACAAAAAGCAACCAGCACATTTACAAACATACAACCACGCACATGCACTCACACAAACAAACATGCATGTGTACACAGCACTGTACATACACTCATACATGCCCACAGGCAAGACAGACAGGCATAAACAAAGTAGTATTTGTAAATGACATTCAAAACCAAAAGGTGAATCTGAGTGCAACACAGCGCTGAGACTGTGGGTACAGGTGGAATGAAGTATAGTCAACAAAAGTATTACATAATTAGTGAAGTACTGACTTTTTGTTCTATGGTGCCAACAAACCAGTTTGCGCCTATTCAAGATGCGTGTCTAAAAACAAGAATGCTCAATTCTGTCTCGCCAGGCTTGCCATGATTTGTTGCTCTGTATTGAAACAGGCCTCACATTTGCTGAGCGATAGATGTTGTGCAGGAAATCCCTTATGGCAAGCACCAGTCTGCTACAAGTGGGCGGACACACTGAGAGACGGTGCTAAGGCTAAAAATTTTACCATCTCATCTGATGCTTGCGCCACGGACAGGAAAATGCGTATGACGCCCCCTCGCTCTTTTTCTTTAGCTCCCTGTGACGCACACAGCCGCTGCACAGGCAGAGCCTGCACGACACGCCATCTGACTGTGACAGGCAGCTTTTAACGCACTTTAAATGTACCTGATTTACTCATACGGAAGAGAAGTGTGCACACAAACGCGTAGCACATGCAGAAACGGATTTACCTCTTTGTTATTTGTGCAGCTGTGTGGATACACACGCATATGTCCTATGCAACTCACAAGCAAGCACGCAACCAAATGTGACCATGACTGTGGCAAGGGCCCTAAAGCGAAATCAAAATAAACAGCAGCCCTGTTCCCACACCTCTCTGCAACAGGATGTTCTGCGCAAACAAACATGTTGGTCAGCTTATGAAGTGTTCATCTATTTACGCTTGTGGCACTACAAAACCGCATAGCACGAACAGGTTCTCAGCTGGTGCAGGACAAATTATAACTGGACAACCTAGACCAAGTGCATTGGCTTTCGTTTAACGACTCGACTCTTCACTGACAGGCAGAGTGAACAGAGGCCTACTTTTAGCTGTGGACTGATCCAATTTGTATTCAGTATCAAATGACAAAATAAAGTCAACACTGTTCTGTTTGGCTCAATAATACTAACACATCGTCTACTTGAATTTGGGGACCAATTCAAAACACTAGAGAGTTTACTATTTGACTCCAACAGACTTTGCCATGTGCATCTGACAAACAGGGATGACTTTATGACCTGGGAAACCATTAGTTAGTAATCCACTGAGTTTAAACGGTCAGTCAGTCACTAGGAACATCATGCTTAAGTGGCCTTGCATAACATAAGGCAGGACGGCAGAGGAGTTTGGCTGGTGCGCCAGCTCAAGGCCTTGAACCAGCCGTTGAGCAATCTGTTTATTCCACACTGAAACTGGTACTTTTGCTGACAGACAAATAACTGTTAGGATTCAATTACCATGCTTGCCTTTTTTTTTTTTGTGCTTTTGCCATCTTCCATCTCAAAGGAAATTCCTCAAAAATCTAACCAGAAGTATTGTGATATTATGCTTTTCAAACTAAACCTTAATTTGGCTCTAAAATAAACAGCTTTAAGCTATTTGGTCCAATACTTCTTATCACTGAGGATTAAAAGTCTGATCACAGCAACTTACATTTTTAATGCTGTATAGTGCCACTTAATTTACTTTGACATTTCAATATGAATGTAAACAGCTAACATTTGTAACGACCCCTCATTAAAATGTCATTAATAGAGTATAGCTAAAACAATCAAGTTATCTCAATTTTCCATGTACCCTCACCGTTAAAGGATAATTCTGGTTGATTACAACTTAGGTTTTATTTTCATAGTTTTGCCCATCATTGTGCTCAGCAAAGTAGTTGCTGATATCTGGGAACACAACTACGTCGCTAATGCATAAACGGATGGGGAAGGACATCAGGTGGTCAGAGGACAGGTTGTAAATGAGTTTAGGGATTATCTAAACCACTGTATTGAGATGAAACTGACAGTGGGCACACACCAAAATGTTGGTAATTATCTGTCATTGCACAGAAAACCTGTGTGTTCATGAAGCGAGTACACTGGTGCCTGAAGTACCGCAAGTCAAAGCTGAACCAGGAAGTCGGTCTGTAATTTTCGTATTTCTTCTTTGCACTTCTTTTTTTTTTTTTTTTAGCAATGTCACGGCATTCACACTATAACACTTCGCTAAGCCCCTCCCCCCTTGGTCTTTGTTGCTAAGCCTGTCAGGCTTTCGCACCTGGCATGTCAACGATAGCAAATTCTGAAAAAACAGTCCAGAAATATCAGATAGAGCTAGACAGAAAGGACTACAATATGCAATTAAGAGCGACATTCATGTAATTTGTCAGCAGAGTACTGTGAATGAAGAGGATGTTAAAATCAACGGAAAAGCTCACTGGTCCCAATTAAAGTGTCAGACACCCCATGTCTTGACAACTTACGTGAAGGGCAAACATATACACAGTACATGTTTTAGAAACCTATACACCCTTCGGGTAAGAATATCACTGTCACATGTACCTCGGGCACATACCCCTGAAAATGAAGAAAAGCTATGATTGGCCAGGCTGTGTTCGAGGGTTGGGACTTGGCGAAAGGTCACTTGGTTTACTGAGGGCATTGTTATTGTTACTGACAGGAATTATGGCCAAAAAAAATAAGAACGAAGTTGTAATAAACCAGAAAGATCCTTTAACTATATCTTTAGCAATGATGTGCTGTCGTGTGTGAGTATATGAGGGGCTAAGGGGAGTGCCTGCGAGGCAGAATGTGGGGGGCCTCGGTGTTCCAGCCGGTGAGCCAGCGGCGAGGAGCATGTGGAAAGAGGAAGGTGTCGGTTGGGCTTTCTCCCCAGTGAGGGGCAGCCAGAGGGGCCCAACTATCGGAGCAGCAGTTGGTCTGTGAAGAGGAGTGTGTATGTGTGCGCATGAGGGTGTGTGTGGGTGGGTAGGGGGGCATCGTTAGCAAGTACAGCTACTGAACTCTCCACAACCCCCCGGCCAAGAGAGCGTGATGGAGCCAGCCAGATGGGATAGAGGGAGGGAGGAGGTAAGAGTAAGGGAAGTTGGTATGGGTTGGGGAGTGGTTGAGCGGAGGTGGTAGTGGTGGTTGTGGTGGTGGGAGCGGGGGAGGTAGGGGTAACTTCAAACATGTCTCGCCTATGCTCACATTTCATGGTTTCCTTGTCTTTCAGATCCCCCTCAGCATGACTGACTGCGAACCCCCTCTTTTCCCCCTCCCCATGTGTAAACTGTCGTATGGTGGTGTTTTTGCATGCCGCTCCACGCACCAGCGAACCTGCCCATGTCTAAAACGCCATACTCTCCACGCTGTGTTAGCTCTCAGCCCAGCACGTAATTCCCATAATTCTGCTCGCTGCAACAGAATCAAGAGAGGCATTTGGGAACAGTAAGGCCAAAAAAAAGTACCCCTGGAGAGCAGTAACACTACACCGGTGACCTTTTTGAGGTAATTTCCCCAAAATCATTTTCAATTTCACTCGCAGTCCCTGTTGTAGGGGGTGTGAAAGCCCCTTTGGAGTTCTCAGTCTCAAACAACCAAGAAACATTTGAGAATTAGCGAGGCTGAGGAAGAGCAGCATGTAACAACAGTCGCGATAAACTGCAAGTATAACTATGGCAGGTTAGAGGAGATGAAGCACTGCACCAGTTTCCTGAATTGCGTCAACATCCTTTATGTTTGTGGCATTAAAAAACAAAAAACTGTGTGATAAAACACAGCCAACCAATTTGGTCTGGCAATCTGCAAGACTTGCATGTTAGCACTTTTATGCCCGGGGCAGAAAAAGGCCCAAAGATGCAAATACAGCAGACATGATTTATCTAATGTGTGACCCAAACATGCACTGCCACCGCTATGACAACATCATCTGTGTGACAGCAAAGAGCAGTGAGAAACTACACTTCCTATTGTCTGACCTATGACCCCTGTGGCAGTGTGGATCATATATCCATACATTGAGCACGGGGGATTGGCTTGGCATCCATGGAAACCAGGAATGTGGAGTAGTTGGCAGCAGATGCTGTGTTGTTTTGAGGGGAAAAAAAAAGTAAGGCTTCGGGCAGCAACAACAGGGTTGGTGACATCAATATGCCCTCTGCTGCTCTACGAGAGACAACCTCCAGCTAAACAACAGGCTGGTAAAATGGACGACAAACTGGGCGGCCCACGACCGAAATAACAGACAGAACCAGTTGGTGGAACTAGAGATGTTTACCATTGCCTGCATGCAAGTTTTTCCCCCAAAACACTTTCTCTGATGTTGGCAGTAACTTGATGAGCAGGATTGGGAGGCTGGCCCACCATGTTAAGACCCCAACAACAAAGCTCATATCTGTTCTGACGTGTGCTACCCCCCCCCCCACCACCACCACCACCACCACCTCCTCTGTCTACGGTGAATCACAGAGACGCAAGAGGCTTCGATAAATTAAAAGTTTCATCACAATCTCAAAACGAGTCATCGCTCTTGAAAAAGAACTGCGTGGTGCGCCAGCAACAGAGGGGAGGATGAGAGAGACGAGGCCTGTTACTGGCACACATACACAGACAGACTCAGCACACACACACATAAATACGCGTCCACAAACACGCACTGCATAAATACGCACACCCACCAACACTCACGCCCCATACGCGCGCACACACACACACACACGGTAAAATAGAAACCTTTTCCTCCTCTTCACGCGCGGAGCAGCAACCACAGCCGCAGCAGCAGAGTGAAGCAGAAAAACAAGCAGGAAAACAACAGAATTCAGCCTCTTATTCTCTCCGGCTGTCTCTCAGGAAGGGAAGCATACAAGAGAACGTACCTCGGAAAACCTCCTGCTGCATCTCTGCTGCGATGTGTTCTCTCCCCTCACACTCCCTCTCTCTCTCTCTCTCTCTCTCTCTCTCTCTATCTCCCCCTTGGTCTGTGTATGCGCACGTCTGAGTGTGTGTGAGAGAGAGAGAGAGAGAGAGAGGGGGAGAGAGAGAGTGAGCGCAGGGAGAGGCGGTGCGCACACACACATGCATACACACACATATAGGCAGCAGTGTGTGAAGACAGAGGGCAGGAGCGATTCTCACACTCGAACTTGCTCTCTCTCTCTCACTCACTCACTCCCCCTTTCTTGCTCTCTCTCTCTCTCTCTCTCTCTCTCTCACTCCAGTTTTTGCCTCTGACACACGATTCTTAGTGTTTCTGGTCTTTTTTTTTCCAGCAAGTGAATTCCCCCCTCCGCCCCCCTGCACCCCCCCCCCCCCCCTGAATCCAATCTTCTTTTTATTTGGAAGTGTTGTTCCCTCTCTCTGCACACACATACACTCATGCACACACACACTACTTTATATACACAAAGCCCAGCGATAGGGAGAGGGAGGGAGAGGCAGAGGGAGACAGAGTGGGAGAGCAAGCAAGCAAGAGGACGCCATTTAAGCAGTTTGTTACGAGCACTGCAAGTCCCCAAAATGGCTGAAAACAAACAGGAACCACGCCAACTCAAAAAACCTAGGCACAAGGACAGACGGACGGACGGACACGCAGACAGGGAGTGAGGGGAGAGTGAGCGAGGGAGACAGCGAGAGGACAAACTGGCGGTAGTCAAATGGCGGATGGGAGCACTGTGAAACAAGTGAAGTTGAGGGAAAAATGGAGGCTTTAAAGGGATACTCCAGTGTTTCAGCATTGCACTTCGATAAAGTTCAAGCACTCACGAGGGACAGGTTAAAAAAAGAACGGCCAAAATTGACGCAGCAGAGGCCGAGATATCCCGACTTAAAGTCTCAAGTGTGGGCCAAGCTCCAAAAACGCCGAATCCTACATTTCCCAAGATGCGACTTGATAGCATCTTTCACTAGACTCTCCCTGCTTGGAAAAGCACATCTTTCAAACTCCACTTCCTTAGTTTCTAACCTTGAAGGACGCTCAGATCCAAAATTGAGACTGTGCTGATGGGACAACCTTGGAAAGTTGTCATGGCGGCAATAATTTTATCCTCCATCTTGACAGTTATCTACGATGTTTGCACACATTAGATTGCCCAACGCAGTATGGTGCTAGATGATCTTGCCTTTGGTCGTAGGAAAAGTTGAGCCAAACAAAGGTGATTTGCGAAACGCTGCTTGCACACATCACACAGTGACGACGTTGCATTACACAGATAATGCTCGCAGCAAATTGCAGATAGATTTGTGAGTCCTACAGGGCTTCTGCATGCTAGGGCATGGTGTTTGAAATGTGTTTGAAATTGCAGTTTGCATGTTTCAAATCCAGCGAAACGGGCTTGAGGATCAAGTTTTTTTGCCCTTTGCTACTGTGCCAAAACGGTGGTCCCAAAATGGCCACAATCACACATAATGTTATTTTCTCAGACTTTAGAAAGCATTATACAACTGTTTCTGTTGTGTTTCAATACTCCCCTGATCTTTGTATGTAAAATCAATGCTCTTTGAAACAAAACAGGGGTTAAAAGTGGACAGACAAGGGCAGAACCAGGGGCAGGGACACTCTTCGATTGTCCGTGCCCTCAGCTAAAAGGGTTCAAGTGCTATCAGTGATGATGCCGGTCCAGGCAAATAACTGCTTTTAGGTCAGTGTGTGCATCTGCGTCTGACACATGGCCAAACTAAAACTCCTGGCTCCTGTTTTGTTTTACAACACAACTGATACGCTTCGCCAAAACAAAGGCGCCACTGCACCCCCATCGAGTCCTGCAGCTGGATATCACTTCTGATTCATCCGTATCCATGCAAAATGCCGCACAACAACAACAACATTCGTTCTGGTCGACGCACGTCATGGCCAGTGGAACTTCCACATATCTCCCTCCGTCGGCCATGAGCCACTCGGCGGCCTTAGATCAGGAGGTATTCTATCAGCCGGAACAAGAGGGCAGAAAAATGAGAGGAGGGGTGGAAGAATGTTCTAGCACTGTTATGCTTCGACACCATTATACTTCCCACTGTCCTTTTGAGTGGAGCTGCCACCCCCCCCTGACTCCCCCCGGTACCCACCAACTGAACCTTGACGCCAACAACCCGCCCTCCTCCTACTCTTCCCCTGCCCTTTCCCTCTCTCCCTCTCTTTCATCACTCTCTCCTACCCTCATTGTACGCTGCCACACTTGTCTCCATGGGAACCGCTCTGGGATTGGGTGTTGTTCCTGTGACCTCTCTGGCTGTTGGAGTTGGACGAACTTTTTTTCTCCCCCCTCAACCACCCGTCCTCTCTCATGCACTCCTGCACGCTTTCAAAGCATGCTGGCTGAGAGTGGACGGGACACATGACAGCAGTAGCGAGTAGCTTCAGGACAGGATAGTAAAATTAAAACTAGAAGTAACAATTTGTCTGTGCTGAAAGCAAAAGAAAGAGAGGCTGTGTGTGTGAAGCAGATTGCCCGTTGGCAAAGACAATAGTGTGTGTGTGTGTTTCAGGAGTGCGACCACTCGGCCCACACATGTGTGCTGGCATTGTCCTGTGGCTGCAGCCGGCCACAAACTCTGTATTCACAGGCACCCGTTGTCCAGCCGTCCCCATTCATGGATGTTTGGCCAAACGTGATCATAGCTTTTCACGCTGTGCTGCCAAGCGACACACACATCTGAATATACACAAGATGGAGAAACTAAGGAAGCCATCTTGGTGGAAAATTTAAACCATTAGCTCACCAAGACATTCAATATTCAACCGTCTTAAAGATCAGTATTAAATCTGGTGTGGAGCCTTCATGAGGTGTTTATCAACACTTTGGTGTGAGCAAATTTTTTTGGCAGACTAAAACGTGCGCTCGCACACACACACACACACACACACACACACACACACATATATATAATGTAGTCCAATTTTTTTCCCAACATCACAATTGACTATTTAAAGTATAAAACAAGCAAAAAACAACACAAAAACCATCATTATATTATCATATAAATCACACACACACACACACACACACACACACACACACTTCAGGAAATGGTGCAGTTAAAGGCACCCTGCGGAGTGTTTGCTCACGAGCAGCACAGTAGGAGAAATGTTTTGATAAGTGGGTCCTTGTATTGTATGTTCGTCATGGTCTACCAGCATGTGCACAATGAAACATATGCACCCACGATGGGGGTAAAGTAAAACACATTTCTGCAGACTGTGAAGGGCAGTAACAGTTGGCAACGCTAATATAAAGTAGCATTGTGCCAATAAAAGAGGGGAAGAAGGCCGCAAGCTGATGTGAACAAAGCAGATTTCAAAAAAACATTGCAAACGTTTTATGGATGTAAGAGTAAATTAATTTGTTTTGTTTGTTTCGATTGATTTTTTTGACCACATGAGGGCAGCTGAAACAACCCGTGACCACGACGCTGACATATCATCACCTTCAGAGTCAATATGAAACACTTGTTAGCGAACATTTGCCTATTTACGCATCCAACAGATATGGAGCGACATTATTATTCATTTGCTTTCACATTTCTGTCCAATATTCACTCTTATTTTTCCTCAGGTTTTGGTCTCCACCAACTCCTGGGGGAAATATCAGGCTCTTTAGCTGCTAAGTGCTCCAATATGTTTACTAGCTAGTTGCTAACTGTGATTTATTACATGACTTTATTGAATACTTGATTCTGGTTGGTCAATTACGGCATTAAATGGTTTGGTATTTCTTTATAGCAGACTGCAGCTATGAATAACAGACCAATGCTATGGACGCGGTTCTGATCTTGGACTCGGGAGGACAATTTTTGGTGTCAGATTATTTATTTCTTCAGTACGTAGCAGTGTTCTCTGTTTCCTGGCTGGTCAGTGGCTGTGGGCGAACAGGGTGAGCATATCATACTCTGGCCTGCCCCTCTGCCCCTTCGTGAGGCAGCACTGTGAAACCATATCCAAGAACAATACGGGCAGCATGGAAACTGCAGACTGTACTGAGAAAAGGAACTTCCTGTGTTATTAGGCATAGTGACATCACCACCATCATGTGCGTCTAGCTGGTCATTATCACAAGTTTATGTTCACATGACATTCAACCTGGCACACAGCTTATTCAGATGACTCATTATACAGCTGTGTGGGTTTGAATAGCCTACATTAATGGAACACGTATCTTGCTAAGAAATAACTCTGCAAATGTTTGATCAAATTTTATGATTAACTTTCTGAGATATTATCTGTAAACTCTGACTTCTCTCACAGACTAAGTCAAGTACAGTATCAGTTCAGTAAAAGTTAAACCACCCACACATGATCAACGGTAAAATCGCTCTGCGCTACCACTGACATGGCAAACCACTCCAAACTACCACTAAGCACTGCGTTCAAAGTTCCAACTATTTCAGCTCTGAAAGGTCAAAGGGCAACTAATGAGAACACAGCTGCAACTATTGTTGGTGCCTAGAAACAGTGAATGCTGTTCATTAATCACTTTTTGATGACCTGTGCTGTGCTTTGCCTCTGCAAGGGGTCGTGTCTAGAAGGTAACCAATTTGCGAAACTCTTGCATCATGGTTAACGTTAGGTATTGACAACAAATGGTTAAGATCAGGCGTTGACATTGAATACTTACACTTAAGGACTACAATACGTAATATATTTACTGCATTAAATTATAAAATGACCATGACACTGTATGTCATCACAGATTAAGGTAACATGCTGAATTGAAATATTGGCTTTGCCAACGGCAATGCTGAAGCCAATTTGTTCTTTTTTAAAAATTGCTATTTATTAGTCACATCGCAGGAGCAGACGGGCCACGACTCCAATGTTTTGAATGCTAGCAAGCTGTCAGTGCTACATATTGTTCGTTTAAGATTAGACGTTGACCTTGAATGGTTTAGGTTAGACATTGGTCTCACATAGTTAAGGTTAGGATAATTCGTCAGGCAGCGAGTCTCGTTAGAGTTTTTGCAAGTTTTCACAATTTGTGGGTTACCCTCTGAACACGAGTCCCTGTCTGCGGCGAGTGAAGAGCAAATTTCATCATGTGAAGGCAGCCTGAGTCATTTAAAACCAACTATTACCTGCAATCAAGTCTCTTCATGTATCGTTAAATTACTAAAATCCTTGATAATGTGTTTTAAATATTGTTGAACGTATTTATAGCGCAGACCAAAGAGGCCCATTGTATTTGCACAGCCCCAGTGCAGAGAGGGTTTCATGTTAAAGGGTTGGTTCACCCAAATAAATAAAAGTAAGTGGGATAATGTACAGCAAGCCGGTCCTTGTTGTGAAATAAACCCTGACAGGGTGATGCAGGCTGCCAGGTGGTTATAACTATCTATGGATTCATCACTTTCACCGTTTCACATCACACAGTCATTATAACTACTGTTATCATAAAAAATATTCTCATTATTGCTGCTTGGAGGAAAAACTCAATGTATTTTAGCCCAATAATATGTATGTAAATAAAACAGTTTGCTTACAATGAAAACCCCACATGGCAACTTTAACAATTTCCCAATTCTGAGTTCACATTGACCTGCAAAATGTGCTTTGTGGTTCCAGTAAAAACAGCTGAGTGAGTCATTTATATCATATTGGATGAGGAAAGGAGGGTTCATTGTCCCTGTTTGTTCCCAAAATGCAGCGTTGCGCCTGCAGGCAGGCTGTTTTTGGTTTTAGTGCAATAAATGTGTTAAATTCAATCCGAGCTTTGCTTGACGTGCATATCAGTTATCAAATCTTAAGTTTTCATTTGGTAGATCAGAGAAGATACAGTGAAAAGATAGCAGATAATCAATAACAGTGCATTAGTCTACTGTTAATATTTGTTTCTATTTATATTCAGGCTGAATTTTAACTGATATGTGTGTGAATATATCCTAAGGCAAGCTCAAGGGTTCGTAAACATCCTCAGCGCTCTCAAAGAAGGGATGACTAACCTGCTCTCCAGCTGACTTGGACCGAGATCAAAGTGGGAAGTCAAACGACGCTTGAGGAGTTCAGATGTCAGTGGTTTCTTAAAGAGGAAGTGGTGGCTTCACCAGGACGACACAGCGGTTCCTGCGTCTGGAGCCCTGCGCACAGGAAAGTGAGGACAGAGAGTGAAACCACAGCATATCCATTTTCTGCGAGTACATGTTCAGATAAGCGTGACGAATGTTTACATTTGTTGTCAACACACGCACTGATAGCAATGGGTGTTTAAGCCCTCAGTGTTGTCTTACAGACACAGGGGCGGTACACTGTGTAACTTGATGAAACCTCCCTTGAAATAGGGAGAGATGAGCGTGCTGGAGCATGTCCTGAACTAACACTTCAAAAACAAAACGTCAGGGCAGCAGTCTAAGTGACATTTCAAGCAAATCCTTCTTTCTCAAAATTCATTGTTGTGAAATAATGTCAATCAAAATGTAAAATGTGTACACAAGTGGATCCCCACTCACAACAAAAAGGTTAAATGTCTGAATGTGAAAAGCCTTTATGGGCTGAAGTACCCTGTAGATCATATTTTGGAGCACAGAGTCAATGTATCTCCTCTGCAGGGATTTTTCACATCTTTCACATATCTTAATGCGGACATGTTATGTTTTCATGAGTCCAGCAAAAATAAAAATGAGCTGTTGAGCAATGCAAAATTCCTATTATGTAACCACTTTAATACAATGCTATCTATGTTAATAGAAACAATGAATTTCCATGTATTCCAGATGAGACATGACGTAACTTTATTTAATTTATTAAGCCTTTAATGGTCAGATGTCATGCTTTTCTGTGCTGTTATCTTGAGTACCTGGGTGTACTGCTGTGTTACTCCACTGTGTATTACTATGTGCCAGATATGTGTCAAACATCCATATTCATATATGTTTCTTTCCAGTAATGTGTCAAAATCTTTTCCTGACACATTAAGTGGGTAGAAAACCCATCTCATAAAATGTTATAAGCGATTCTGAGGCTCCAACTTGGCCCAGCTGAAAAGGATTTCAGATTTTCGGCCTAGCAAAAATGCAATAAAAATTGAAATATTAGAGTTCTGCCCTGACATCCTTTCTCATGTGGAAACATGTCAAATCACATGGTCAGCATAAAGTAAGAAATAGCCCACTATGGAAAGAATTCAGCGGGAAATGAAAAATGAGGTGCTCTATAACTACAACTTTCATAGTATCAAAATATGACAGAAGCAAAATAAATTTGTGCTGGAGGGATTGCAAACAGGTTGGAAATCTCACACACATTTTTGAGATTGTCAAAAACTGAAATCATACTGGGAAGAGATTCATACATTAAAAACTGATTTACCACTAGACTCATTGTTTACAGGAACAATCCCTGGTGCAGCTACGGGAAAGAGAAAAGCCAACCTGTTCTTATTTCTGGGACGTTCAATACCGACATTTTGTCACAGCCGTCAGTGTGTGATATCAATGCACAAGGCACCCTTTATGAGACCTACCAGACTTTCCATTAACTACGATATAAACCCATCCACAGCAACAGTAAACACTGTGGTGACGTACTTTAAAGAGCAAGAGAGACCCTGACGAGGTGGATGAGTCCAGCTATCACAAGGCTTTCATCCAGGAGCGTTAAGTTTCACTTTCATTTTACAATAAGCTGTTTGTTCATGTCTGTTCAAACATGTTCAGGTTCATTTTCACTTTTCAAACATAGTAGTTATAAGCCCAACCATTCTGTTTTTTTCCTAAACCTAACTATAGTGGTATTGTTGGCTAAACCTAAAGTGATGCTATGGGATGTGACAAAGCGGCAGTATGCGATAGGTTGGGATGAGAACATGGTGGAAAGGCCTAATTGCTGCATATCCTTTAATTTATGGCAAAAAAGACATAACTTTACCACTTAATGCAAGTGTACACAATATGCAAAAATAAAGGTAGTACTTGTAAATTAAAACAGCTCTCATCAGAACTGCAGCACAATTTAAACTTTCAGTCCAGAGGTTAGCGCCTTCCTGTCACAAACTGTTTAGTGTAGAATTACTCTTTAAAGATGCTATCAACCACTTCAAGCTAAATAACAACCAGTAGAGTGGTGACGAGGGGTCGCAACTAGACATCGCTTCCGTTAAAGGGGCCACGGGCCGAAAAGGTCGGGATCCACGGGCACAAAGTACTAAAAACTGCTGGTATCACAAAAACATTTTGTGACCTCAAGAAAAAAAAAAAAGCCCATCACACCAAGATCAAGAAATAACTTTCCAGTGATCGCATGATAATCGACAAACATTGTGTCCTTTGTGACCTTTTCTATGAAGCACTGCAGCTTAATTAAAAACTGTATTTCTTGAGTAGCTGAGCGACAAAATGTTCAGGCACTTTCAGCTTTTTAAGTTTCAGTAGAGGAGTTAGGGAGTTCAACGCTGCACCACCCTTTGCCTGCAAGACGACACTGAAAAACTAAAACACACAAGGCTATCCTCAGCAGATGTCTACAACCTGCACGCTGCAAAGTTGAGATCCACAGTAAATCCTGTGCAGGATGAAAGCACCAGAGGGATTCATAGTTATGTCAGACAGTTATATAGTTGTGACTTTTCTATTATAACTCAATGGGCAGCTCCATTGGGGTATCAAGTGACAAGTGGGGCTTCATCACACATAGTCTGACAGGCCGGATTCATACGCATTGAGCTACAGAGAGCATGTTTGTGTGAGCAGTGAAACACATCTGAGTCACACAAATTGTCCCTCGCCACACATAAGAGAAAACATGCTAAAAGAAAAGGGAATTTGATGGGTGTAGGACACACTAGAGAGTTGCAGTTGCAATTTCCAACCAGTTTGATACGCAATAAGCAGCTGGCAAAATATGGTTGTATAACAGGAAAGAAAAAAGCAAAGACGACGACGAAGAGAGGGTTCGGAGTGTGGACGTTGCCAAAAGAGACTGGGAAGGATAGGTGGAAAATCATCTGGGAGGGGTGCCTGATACGGCGTGGAGGAGGAGGGGGGGCGGACGGCTGGTTTTTCCACTGCCAGAGAGAGGACGGCTAAATCAAATTAATTAGCTCCTTCATCTCCAGGCAGCTACTCAGGCATGCTGTACTGGCGAAGAGAGACAGTCAGAGGGAGAGAGGGCGGGGGGGCTGTTGGCATAAGAGAATGGGAGAAAGCAAGATAGGACATGGTGGAGGGGTGAAAAGCCTGCTGTGTATGTGCGCCATTCAGGAGGACGGGCAGCGGAGGGGAGGGGTGCATAATTCTCTGATAAGCGTGAGGGTTGTTTTGCTGGAGCTGCTGTTCGGTCATGAGGAGGAGGAGGAGGAAGAGGAGGAGGAGGAGGAGGAAGTGGCCGCATGTTGGCGGACGCTGTGTGCTGCTGCGTTTGCTTCGGGGCGATGGTACTTCCTGTTTCTAGACAGCCTGTAGTTTGAGGGCACTGTAAACAACCCTGCTTTTCTACACGCCTCTTTAAATAGCACGCAGACACTTCAATCAGAACCTCCCGGAAAGACGGGGAGCCGAGATAGTCTTGTGATGAGAAAGACACAGAAAGATGCTGAGGGGTTTTGATCAATGGCAATATGAGATAAACTTATTCTCTGGTCAAAAATAAAATAATAAGTCACTAATAGGTGCACTGACATCAGAAGAAAAGGAGTGGAAAAAAGAAAGTGAGGCAGATGGTGAGAGGCAATGGCATCATGCCAGGGGAAACAAAACAGCAGCACAGCAGAGAAACTACACACAAAAAAAGTGAGAAAAGAGGCAGGGCGAGTGGTACAACCAGGAAAGAGCCACTGCAGGCAGCATGTGGCCATCTCTGAGGCTTAGCGTGCAAGCGAGAGGGGTGAGGGAAACGCAGCGAGGGAGGGAAGATGGGAGAGTTGAAGAGGGAGTCAGAGAAAATATGAAGGTTTGAGTGCAAGTGGGAGGTGCAGACAATAAAGGGGACACTTCTGTGAGAAACGAAAAGCAGAAAAGAGGTAGGACGAGATGATAATAAGGCTTTCCCAAAAGCTGCAGTGAGTGAGAGGAGAATGATAGTGGAAAAAATATGGTGTACGGCAAAGAGGAGAATGACAGAGGGTGCCAGAGGTCAAAACCTTGGGAGAAGAGAGCAGTGGACAGCTCGGTGCAGCAGCACTGCCCGGACAGGACTTGGCTGCACTGTGAGAACCCCAGATTAGCACTAAGCCGATTGCAACGCGAGGTAGGATCAAGAGCAATTAATTTAGCACCCAGATAGTTCCAGGAAGAGACTGAAAAGAACCTTAACAAAACGTAGATCTCCTGCAAAACTCAAATACTAGCTGACTTAACATTCCTGCTTGGGTCTGTTCTCTACAAATGAGCCAACTAAAAAAAGAAGAGAGTAGAGGAGAATTTGGAAGGCCTGAAAGGGTGCGTGGACGATAAAAGGAAGGATAAAAGAAAGATGAAGACGCTTGGCAGGAGCTGACATCAGCCAAAACAAACACCCAAAGAACAGGACATTCTCTCGCAGACAGAAATGGGCTGGCCTGCTCGTTTCCAATGGGCTCTCAAAGCATGCCTCCGATCCTGCGTCACCCATTTTTATTACAAAACAACATCCTGGTGCATAACTTAAGAGGAAATACAGCAGGATAAAATCAATTTATTCTCATTCATATAACGGATTCACTTAAAACTGCCATGATTAGACAAACTTCTTTTTTTGATGATGCAGCCGATACTGTAGACTATGACTGGTTATTTTTACAGCAATAAGTTAGAGTAACTTTTTACACTAACAGTAAAAAGTTGCTGTATTTTTGGTTGATTGTGCTCCAGGTGCAATGACTCACTAGTTGAACACATCTAATGAGGTTGCTAGTCTTCTGGAGTAACCAGCGTGCAGTTGTAGTTTAGGCACTTTGATTGTGAATCAGATAGAAAAACAGTCTGCTCCTCCCACCATGCTTTGCATCTGCCTGTCTGTTTCTCCCTCCCTCCTTGTTCGCCTACTTTATTGTGCGACAAAGCTTTCCCCTTCCCAACCTCCCCCCACCAACCCTTCTGCCAGGCTCTGACATCAACAGACAAGAGCTCCCCCTAGATACACGAACCATCACCCCTTCCTGGAATTAATGCCTCAAAGGAAAACACATGCTGCAACATGAATATATACTATATGAATATACGTATGAAATGGGAAAAAGAAATTAGACCTAATTATGTGACACCTGCTCTAAAAGAGCAACCACTGTGGATAACCTAGAGGCATCCACCCATACAGATCATGCAGAAAAAGTCCAACTACCAAAACCACTGACTGTTCTTTAGCATGGTCTAATTTTATCAGGGTTCTTGTAATTTTATCAGCTTGGAGTTAAGATTATTTTTAGCTCTTTAAACTACTACTTAGAGTCAATTAGAATAAAAAATGTGACCAACTCCATCACTGAAATAACAGAAAAAATTAGTCAAATTTAAACATATCAGAAGTTAAGTTGCCAGTGGGGTTCTCACCAATACAATGCTGCAATATCTTTAAGACTTAAAATAATTAAATTGTATTAATATGCATTCAGCAACTTGAGATTAGAAGTCAGACTTTCACACATTTTAAGACTTTTTCAGCTTTTGCAAACATCCAGTTTAAAGTGAGCTTACATGTTTAAATTGCTGTGCAGTGGTGGAAGAACAAATCAGACGCTGTAAAAGTAAGAATAGTGTAAATATACTGAGAAATAAGAAGTTAAAGCTTTTATAACGTTATATGTTCAAGTATTGCAAGTATTATAAGTACTATAGTGGTATAGCTTTGGTTGAATTACTAGATGATTCTGTAAGCAGCATTTGACAGCTGTAGTGAATTGAGGTTGTGCAAATTTTAGCAATATTAAATGGATAAATTGCAATATTTCCCCTTTGAAATATAGTAGTTACAATATAATGATGCATACAAGACAAGCAAAATACAAATATATTAACACAGTATTTGAGTAAATGTACATATACAGTATGTACATTTGTCTTAAGTTAATCATGGTGTTCCTTCAGGGCATTCAGTTTGTCATTGCCTGACAGCATCAATCTTAATAGGCATGGTATACGCTATGTTTACAGGCACTCCCCAGGTTTATCTCTATACAGTTCACTTGTAATTCACAAATGAGAAATGTGAGGCAATTGCTTCTGTGATCACACTAACATATTGCAGAAATCCTGTACAAATAGTGCAACAGATTTTTAAAACTATGACAAACGTGGATGAAATCCTGCCAGACTGGAGCTGACAGTCAGGCCTCTGTGCACTAACCTGCTTGCAGCAGTAGAGGGAGTACGTTTGACAGCCTGGTGAACCGCTTCCGCATTGAAAACGTGGTTGTGCAATGCCTTTGCAACGCTGTTCATTCTCAATATGAGCCAGAGGAGGGAGCCAGCTGGTCAATAATGAATCCTTTGTATAGTCATGGTATTGCATGGCACATGGTGAACAAAGTGACTCACTGTCACATTCCTTCTACGCATGTCAAACCTGACATGCATTTCAGATTATTAACATTATTCATAACAGAACATGGTTTGACTCCATAAGGATACTGCAGATGTGGCATCTCTACTTGCTTCTGGGCTTGAAGGATGCATTTCACTGCTGGACCTGCCAAAAAAAAAGGAAATGATGGCAAAGAGGCATGTTCATGCTGGTAGCAGCACATTAACATTAAACTGTTCTATTTAATATTAATGGCATATTTTGACTTCGTGAAAACTTTAAGAATAAAGCAATCCCACAATCCATGTTGGTTCAGTGTCTTTATTTAAACAAAGGGCAGTAAGAAATGTAACAACGTGTCAAGATGTTTGGAGTACTGTTACATTGTCATTACATTAAATAAAGACTACATCCGATTTATATTATGCAATCATAGCACTGAGATGTTGAAATGTGGTTAAACTACTGTCAATCTTTTACTTCCACTTCTTTAAATGTATGAAGACAAAATGCACAGACATATTTCAGCACCGTATACAAATACCACAACACTGCTTGAAGGGGACAATGGAGATTTATGGCTCTCTTAGGATCATACATTAACACAGTGTACCGTTCTGCTTTTGGACTATTGTGGAGCCATTAACACCAGGCAAACTTGTTCCCTTCCCTTGGGCTCAACTAACGAGAGCTAACCGGATAAATCTATTGTGTAACAAGCTAATGGCATCTCTGAGTCCCTAGAGACAAGATTAATACTTAACCTAACCTAAACTTTAAGTAATCAAACTATTGAGGAATAGGGTGGAATGTCTCCATCGCCATACTCACTGTAAAATCAGCCGTAAAACGCTTTTTGAATCAGCAGCAATCTCCTTTCAATAACAGACTAATGAGCACGTAACGTTAGTTAGCTAGCAAAATGGCTTCAACTTCGACACCGACGAGGAGACAAGACTACTGAAATACTGGCTAGCTATAGTTTAGCCACTTTACAACCCATCGCGTTATTATCATTAGTAAGATAAAACTCACATAGCCGCTCCTTAATTTACCTCAACATTTTTTTTGAAAATGCGCAGCTATGTGGCCGGTCAAGTTAGCCAACAAGAACATCCCGGACTCCATCTTTCTCGTTCACAACAAGAAGCATATCGTCAAACACCGCCATGTTGGGTGCTAATGGAGTCCAACCATGCTAGCTAAAATAGCCATTATTTTTTGTCCACACTGTAACGTTATAACGCAGTATAAACCACCATTGGTACTGTAAACAACACCCATCAACTACAGCAGCAATGCTAAGACAAAAGTTGACTCGCAAAACCTTGGATTTACTTAGCTAACGTTGCTAATAATTGGGCACTGGTAAGCAGCTAGCTTAGCTGAGCGGATTGTTCCGTAACGTACATTACAAGGCTAAATCATCAAGCTACTTTACCTCACATAAAGACATCCTCTGAGTATAACACTGCTTAAACACGGTCTATATTGCTAACTACATTAGATACGCACAATAAATGTTAAGACTGTAAACACCTAAACAGCAGGGAACATACCGTCGTTTTCGGCAAAGTAGTCTTACGTTACATTAAGCTAACCAGATCACCAGCTGTAATGCTACGAAAGAAAAAAAAATAGCTTTTATATTTAGAGATTGTATTTAGATAGCTAGTAAATTACTTGTCAGGATCACAATTTGGAATAATTCAAACTAGTAGGCAATTAAATAAATACCGAATTAAAGTTATAAACTAATGTTACTTGGCGTTAACCGCCAAAACGACGGTATTTCAAGGCTGCTTTCAAAATGTGGCCTAAGACATTATTTAACTTTTTAACAAAAATATTAAAAACTTAACAACAACTGAACAAAATAATTACATACACATTACACATATAATATATGTATGTAGGAATCGTCAAAAGCTGTTGAAAAACAAATGTTAAATAAACACTTAAGGCTTCCCCCAGACTTTCCTACAGGGCGTACGGCAAATCCAGTCCACTGGCCGGATATCACTCTCAGGCGAGTCCGAGGCTTGCGACAAAGTCCCAAAGATCCAAAAAAATGCTGAGGACGAAAAACAGACAGGTCACTGTGTTTCTAAAGTAGCTCGAAAGTAATCCACGCTACAGTGTTTCGACGTGAAAATATCATGTATTTCGACCATTTTCTCCTGTTTAATCAAGGGTCTCAACAGGCCTCAGCCCTGAGCCTCTTTTCTTAGAGCCCAGGCTGATCTACAGCGAGACGAACGGGAGAACAGAGATTTTTTTTATTTTTGCTCTGAGGGGAGAAATTCACATCGGCCGCATTCGGCAAATATCGGAAGCAGGGCGGGTTTTCTTGAAATTATTCTAGTAAGGTTCAATTCTCTGTAGCCATTGGTCGTCTGTTTTATATGTCGCAATATTAATGAGAAAACGGACGAATCGAAAGGATTTCAATTGAATATTAATTTTTTGCATGCAAAATAGACGCCGCACCACCTACTCTGTTTTAGTTAAGCCAATAGGAATAAGTTTATATTAAATCAACGCCCGCCTTTAGTTCTGATTCGTCAAAAAACAAACGTGCTCTCTCATTGGCTGTACGTGTAATAAAATTAATTATTCATGTCACTGACTTAAATGGCCAATGAGCGTTTTACTACAGAGATCCATGTCCCACCTTCCAAAGAGTCAGTCCCTGCCTTTCTGAGTGTGCAACCCCGTAGTATGCACTCAGTCTATATAACCAAACGTTGAGCGGCTTCATGCTCAGAAGCGCTTAGAGCGCTCCACAGTGTAGATCAGAAAAGGAAAGGGAACAGTCGGTAGCCAGCATACTTAGGACCTAAATACAAATAACTCGGCTATAAAGGCAACCGACAGCAGAGGTCCCTGGGATATCGCCTTCGGAGACTTTCCGGTCACCGTTGGCGGCCTGACCAGAGTCGTGGTGACAATTTAAAGGCTGTTCCTGCTCACAAAGCGGCGTGCCGAGGAAGGACGCGTCTCTTTGAATAGACAGGATGCACGGACCGCCCTCCGGCGACAGCGCATGCCCATTGCGCACGATCAAGAGAGTTCAGTTCGGCATCATCAGCCCAGATGAGCTTGTAGGTTTTCTTTTTGGGGGGGAGTGGGGTATTTTATTGATTCTCGACAGATCACCCATCACTTTTACAGTTTCTTGACTAATCTTGTAGTTTAACATATGTGGAAAAGACATGGTTCTGTTTACAACGGAAAATGCTCGCTGTTAGCCTAGCCTAGCTAACTAGCTGTGTCAGGCTGGTGGAGCTTGTGCTAACTAGCATGTTGCAGGAAGTTTGAAAAACTTTAAGCACAACATTTTCAGAAAGGATCCATGCTATCACATGAATTAAACCCCCTTTTTATTTATGTAATGTACGTGTTAGGCCCATCAGTAAGTTTGATTTTTGCGTACTTTATAGCTATTCGTTCTGGACACAGCTCGTTTGGTCGCATTGTACGCATTGGTCTGTTTTCTCACACAATGAATGAATAAAAGGGTACTTCAACAAAATCCGGTATGCATGTTTTTTTTAACTCAGGGCTGGATGTTACTGATACTAGTTTTATGGATGAATGAATACTAGATGATATATACTTATGTAATTGAGCATAACGTTTCCTAGAGTTAAAGTTGTTCACAAAACTTTATTTTAGCCAGATTCAGCTATTAGATACGCTTCAGTTTGTCTCTATATAATTTTTTTACATCTGTTATTGAAGTGTTTTTATTTTTTGTACTGAATAGCGGATGATGGGTTATACAAATCTAGAGTCTATCACTGATGTGGATGAGTGCTTGTGCAAAATGAATGTCACAAATGCAGAGGTATTTATATTGTAGCACTGACATAGATTATCAACTGCTGATTATTGTTGCATCAAGTTTTATATATATATATGATGTCTTTCTCCCCAGAAACGGATGTCTGTTACAGAAGGGGGAATCAAATACCCCGAAACAACAGAGGGAGGACGTCCTAAACTTGGTGGCCTTATGGACCCGAGACAAGGGGTCATAGAACGATCTGGAAGATGTCAGACATGTGCAGGTATGATGAGCTTGAAATTTTTAAGTATATTATTTATTATGTGGTCGTGGTCGATATAAACATGTTTTTTGTTTCCTCAGGCAACATGACAGAATGTCCCGGCCACTTTGGGCACATAGAACTGGCAAAGCCAGTTTTCCATGTCGGCTTTGTAACGAAAATTATGAAGGTTCTTCGATGCGTCTGCTTCTTTTGCTCTAAGCTATTAGTGGATTCTGTACGTATATTCATGAATATTTCCATACATAATGCTAATAATCCACTGATAATCTATCTTAAAAATCATTTGCCTTGTTCATAGCTTTTTTATTTTAATGTTGCTCCCATTGCTTTTACCTGCAGAACAATCCAAAGATCAAGGACATCCTGGTAAAATCTAAAGGACAACCCAGGAAACGTTTGACACATGTGTACGAGCTGTGCAAAGGAAAAAATATCTGCGAAGGAGGAGAGGAGATGGACAACAAATTCGGAATGGAACAACAGGAGACTGAGGAGGACATTACCAAGGAGAAGGTATTTGGGTGGAGTGTTTTTGTTATAGTTAATGGGCATTTTGGCTCTGAACATTCACAGCACTTCCCAGTATATTTTCTTTCTCACGCGCTTTCTTTACCTCCCCACAATGTGACAGGGCCATGGTGGCTGTGGGCGCTACCAGCCACGCATCCGACGCTCTGGCTTGGAGCTGTACGCCGAGTGGAAGCACGTCAATGAGGATTCACAGGAGAAGAAAATCCTGCTGAGCCCGGAGCGTGTGCACGAGATCTTCAAGCGCATCTCAGATGAAGAGGATGTCATCTTGGGCATGGACCCCAAGTTTGCCCGACCAGAATGGATGATTGTAACTGTGTTGCCCGTACCTCCACTGGCTGTCAGGCCTGCTGTTGTCATGCAGGGCTCCGCTCGCAACCAGGTAAAGCAATATGACCCCAGACTGAATGTTTTGTAGTGTTGTTATATTGCAAGATGGCAGTAACAACAAATCAACAATTACCTTTTGTTGTAAAGGATGACTTGACCCACAAGTTGGCAGATATTGTCAAAATAAACAACCAGCTGAGAAGAAACGAGCAGAGTGGTGCTGCAGCTCACGTCATAGCCGAGGATGTCAAACTGCTCCAGTTTCACGTAGCCACCATGGTGGACAACGAATTGCCAGGCCTGCCAAGGGTATGTGTGCACTTCCCCAATGCCTTAAAGTTAGATTTGTACCCAGTACGAGACTCAGTGGAGCGTGGTACTAACATGAGCCCAATCGCACAATATTTTTATTGTGCATAAATAAAATTGATGTTTTCCTTTCACAGGCAATGCAAAAGTCTGGTCGCCCTCTCAAATCTATAAAACAGCGCCTAAAGGGGAAGGAGGGGCGAGTCCGAGGTAACCTTATGGGCAAGCGTGTGGACTTCTCCGCTCGAACTGTCATCACACCAGACCCCAACCTGCAAATCGACCAAGTGGGCGTACCACGATCCATCGCAGCCAATATGACCTTCCCAGAAATCGTCACACCCTTTAACATTGACAGGTACTGCGAAGAAGTTAGCAGATTAAACCTATTTTCAAACCATTATTCTGAAATGTGATGCCAGCTAATTCATTCATGACCATCTTAGATTACAAGAGCTTGTGCGAAGAGGCAACAGCCAATACCCAGGAGCCAAATATATCATCCGTGACAACGGAGACAGAATTGACCTGCGATTCCACCCCAAACCAAGTGACCTTCACCTGCAGATTGGCTACAAGGCAAGAATGAAATACTCATAAGCAGCTCCAGAGCTACGCCCACTAGAAAAAACATCTTTTGTTAGATGATGATTTAAAATATATTTTTATACTGACTAATTTTTCTGTGTTTAGGTGGAAAGGCACATGTGTGACGGTGACATCGTCATCTTCAACAGACAGCCGACACTGCATAAAATGTCCATGATGGGGCACAGGGTGCGGATTTTGCCGTGGTCCACATTTCGACTCAACCTCAGGTACCAAATGAAGACAACACATCGTTTATCTCTGAGAGTTATCTATGTGGTGTAGCAGTTCTAACATCCCATCCTTTCCTGTCGCTCCAGTGTCACCACCCCATACAATGCTGACTTTGATGGGGATGAGATGAACCTCCACCTGCCTCAGTCCCTTGAGACGAGGGCTGAGATCCAGGAGCTGGCCATGGTGCCACGTATGATCGTCACCCCCCAGTCTAACCGGCCTGTTATGGGTATCGTGCAGGACACCCTCACAGCTGTCCGTAAATTCACCAAAAGAGATGTCTTCTTAGAGAGGGTAAGGGGATTATTAAGGGGTCACCAGCTGCTGTTTCTTTTTCTTGTCTGAAAGTGTAACACCGTGTGTTTCTCCACCACAGGGCGAAGTGATGAACCTCCTCATGTTCCTCTCCACTTGGGACGGGAAAGTGCCTCAGCCGGCCATCCTCAAGCCCCGTCCTCTGTGGACGGGCAAGCAGATCTTCAGTCTAATCATTCCTGGACACATTAATGTGATCCGCACACACAGCACCCATCCCGACGATGAAGACAGTGGCCCTTACAAGCACATCTCGCCCGGAGACACCAAGGTATAAGTCCCCTTTAATCATGTATAGATTAAAGAATGAAAATGAACGACAGTGCAAATGACCCCATATTCAACTCCTTCAGGTCATAGTGGAGAACGGTGAGTTGATCATGGGCATCCTCTGTAAGAAATCTCTGGGAACCTCTGCCGGCTCCCTTGTCCATATCTCCTACCTGGAGATGGGCCATGACATCACCAGACTTTTCTATTCCAACATTCAGACTGTGGTCAACAACTGGCTGCTGATCGAGGGTAAGTGAACATACCATTTTTGCTGTTTGTCACTGGTATTGACCGATGAACATTACATCTTTGCCACTGTTTTGGCTTAATATTTATGAGTTTACATTTGGTATTTCCTTCAGGTCATTCCATTGGTATTGGTGACTCCATTGCTGATGCCAAGACCTACCTCGACATCCAGAACACCATTAAGAAAGCCAAACAGGATGTGATAGAAGTAAGCGCAAAAACTCACAGAATAACTCAAGTGTGGTTTTTTCAACATACCTGTTTTTCAGCAGAAAGTTACGTATTTCAATTCTCTTCTGTCTGCCAGGTCATCGAGAAAGCCCACAACAATGAGCTGGAGCCGACCCCCGGTAACACACTGAGGCAGACCTTTGAGAACCAGGTGAATCGTATCCTCAACGACGCTCGAGACAAAACAGGATCTTCTGCCCAGAAGTCTCTGTCTGAGTACAACAACTTCAAGTCCATGGTGGTGGCTGGTTCTAAGGGTTCCAAGATTAACATCTCACAGGTAAAAGAGTCACTCAAACTATCACACAGCACATGAATGGTAGCTTTGATTCACACTATCTTTGACATCTCTTCATCATACCTCCTCATCCAGGTTATTGCCGTGGTGGGGCAGCAGAACGTGGAGGGTAAACGAATCCCCTTCGGCTTCAAACACCGCACGCTGCCTCACTTCATTAAGGATGATTACGGTCCTGAGAGTAGAGGCTTTGTGGAGAACTCCTACCTGGCTGGCCTGACACCAACAGAGTTCTTCTTTCACGCTATGGGAGGCAGAGAGGGTCTGATTGACACAGCTGTCAAGACTGCTGAGACTGGTGAGTCCAGGCAGCTCGGTGCAGGAAGAAATGAGTCAAAGTCTTGCTTTAACTAACTTTTCTTTTATGAGTAATTATTTTTTTTTGTTTATCCTTCCCCACCAGGTTACATCCAGCGTCGTCTGATCAAATCCATGGAGTCGGTGATGGTGAAGTATGACGGCACAGTGCGTAACTCCATCAACCAGGTGGTTCAGCTGCGTTACGGTGAGGACGGCCTGGCAGGAGAGAACGTCGAGTTCCAAAACGTGGCAACACTCAAACCCTCGCACAAGGCCTTTGAAAAGAAGTAAGTCACACACCCATATATTCAGAGAATTGTGTTTTGTATGACAGTTTAGCATTAATTGCCAAAACCCCTTTTACTTTTTGAGATATTTGTATAAATTTCATGCTGATTACTTTCGAGTATGTGGATTTCTGAATTTTTGCCCCAAACATGCTGGAACTTGCTGTAAACTCAATTATGTGCATAATTTTAACTCTAGTCTCATCTTGGCTAATCTAGGTTTAAGTTTGATTGCACCAACGAGCGAGCGCTGAGGCGGATGCTACAGGAAGACGTAGTAAAAGACGTGCTGACCAACGCTCACGTGCAGAGCTCCTTGGAGAGGGAGTTTGAGAAGATGAAGGAGGACAGGGAGGTCCTCCGAGCCATTTTCCCCACTGGGGACAGTAAGGTGTGTGAGCGAGTATTTACATAGGTCTTGGTTCTGTTACATGAAATCAAAAATATTCATATGGTGCAATGTTTGTCCTCACCTGCAGGTGGTGCTGCCGTGCAATCTGGCCAGAATGATCTGGAACGCTCAGAAGATTTTCCGCATCAACACTCGAACCCCAACAGACCTCAATCCTCTACGGGTGGTCGAGGGTACGCTCACAAATCACAGACCCCATGAGCAACATATCACCGCTCTCTGTTTATTCTACCTCTGCAAAAATAGATGTTGACACATACAGCCAAGTTCCTAGTCAAGATAGTTTCTTCAGCATATAGTGTATATATAGTTACAGGATTATGTGAACCATGTGGAAGTAAGCACTGGCTGTAGAAGGAGGTCATGGCCTCAGGCGCTCCTTAAAGCCACCTGGTGAATCTCTGTGATAACAAGTATAACTGTTCAAGTCCAAGTCAAAAATGATCATTTATACCATCTCAGTGTCCATATTTCAAATGATATACTACAATGGGAGTAAAATACTATAAAGTTTGTAGCGTAAATCTCCATCTGTGCATCTCCAGGTGTTCACGATCTGAGTAAGAAGCTGGTGATTGTGAATGGTGACGACCCGCTGAGCAGACAGGCCCAGCAGAATGCCACTCTGCTCTTCAACATCCACCTGCGCTCCACACTCTGCTCCAAACGCATGACTGAGGAGTTCCGGCTTTCCACAGAGGCTTTCGACTGGCTGCTGGGAGAGATTGAGACCAAATTCAACCAGTCCATTGTAAGTTTAGCATATTTGAGTTGTCAGCTCTCTACTAGACTGTTACACATTGAACTTTGGAGGTATGTTTTTCTATTAATCTCCTTTTTAATCTGTTTCCCAGGCCCACCCAGGTGAAATGGTTGGTGCTCTGGCTGCTCAGTCGCTGGGAGAGCCGGCCACCCAGATGACCCTGAACACTTTCCACTACGCCGGCGTGTCGGCCAAGAACGTAACACTTGGTGTGCCTCGTCTGAAGGAGTTGATCAACATCTCCAAAAGGCCCAAAACACCTTCGCTGACTGTTTTCCTGCTGGGTCAGGCAGCCCGTGATGCCGAGAGGGCCAAGGACATCCTCTGTCGACTGGAGCACACCACGCTACGAAAGGTGAGAGAGAAAGCTAATGGAAGCTTCCTCCTGATAATTTAGTTTTTCATCCCATTGCCAACATAATTTAATTTAAAAACAGTGACTAAAACTTTGCCTTTTTTACTCAGGTGACAGCCAATACTGCCATCTACTACGACCCCAACCCCCAGAACACGGTGGTGGCCGAGGACCAGGAGTGGGTGAACGTCTACTACGAGATGCCCGACTTTGATGTGACGCGCATATCGCCTTGGCTACTGCGCATCGAGCTCGACCGCAAGCACATGACTGATCGCAAGCTGACTATGGAGCAGATTGCAGAAAAGATCAATGCAGGTGGGTTGTACGCACACATTCTATAGCGTTTTTTTAACAGGAATTATGCAGTTTTCCCTGATGACTCTTGATTTTTCTGCCAGGTTTTGGAGATGACCTGAACTGTATTTTCAATGACGACAATGCTGAGAAGCTCGTTCTGCGGATCAGAATCATGAACAGCGATGAGAACAAGTTCCAAGAGGTGAGCAGAAGAAGAAGAAGATAGTCTTTATTAGTCCCACGAGGGGAAATTCAATTTTTTCACTCTGTTGTTAACTTATACACGGTACATGCAGACCTGAACACACACATGCACAAACATGCAAAATGGAGAGATGTAGAGTGAGGGGGCTGCTCCTGACAAGCGCCCCGAGCAGTTGGGGGTTTGGTGCCTTGCTCAGGGGCACCTCGGCAGTGCCCAAGAGGTAAACTGGCACCTCTCCAGCTACCAGTTCACACTCAGTTCTTGGTCCATGGCGGGACTTGAACCGGTGACCCTCCGGTTCCCAAGCCAACTCCCTACAGACTGAGCTACTGCCGCCCCAATGATATTATATTCAATAACTACTAAGATAAGATAAGATGAACCTTTATTAATTCCCGGAGGGAAATTCGGGAATTCTACTAATGGTGGAAATCACCAGACGTCCCATGATACGATAAGACATATTGCGATTTATTACCTTTTTTCAACTGCAAATTATGCAGTTTGTCAACATCAGATAGATAGTTTTCATGCCATTCATCAAAGTTTTCATTCGCATATCTTGAGGTCAAGTATCCCCTTTGAACATGCCTCTTTGGAGTGGCTGTTTTGCATTCTTCCAGACAAGCTAACATGAAATGGATGGTTCTAGTTTCTTGATACCAGTATCGTTACTTTAGCTTTAAGATTGAGCCCTACAAACTCTGAAAGACAAAACAGCAGCTGTCGGATTGTGAAGAGGCTAATAGTTTATATAATAATAAAAGATCTATACTTGACATCTGTGTATTGATATATATTAATATTGCAGCACAAAATATCGCGATACTATGCTGTATCAACACATATAGTCCGTTTCTATATTAACCATAAATACCTGTATTTTCCTTGTCTAGGATGAGGAGGTTGTGGACAAAATGGACGATGATGTGTTCTTGAGGTGCATCGAGTCCAACATGCTGACAGACATGACCCTGCAAGGCATCGAGCAGATCAGCAAGGTAACACACATGCACTCATAATCAGCTAGAGTAGGTTTCCACTGCAGGATGATTGAAACTTTGTGATCAGTAATAAAAGTGATATACCTGCCTGTGGCTGTAAGTCAAAGGTCCCACTCTTCTCCTCCAGGTGTACATGCACTTGCCGCAGACTGACAATAAGAAGAAGATTATCATCACGGAGGACGGGGAGTTCAAGGCCCTGCAGGAGTGGATCCTTGAGACGGACGGCGTCAGCCTCATGAGGGTGCTCAGCGAGAAGGACGTAGATCCCGTCAGGACCACCTCCAACGACATTGTGGAGATCTTCACGGTACGAAAACATAAAACCCAGCTTTGTCTCAACAGTAGAATTCCAGCAGATTTTTTTTACAGATATTCTTCTCTCTCTTACGTAGGTCTTGGGAATCGAGGCGGTGCGAAAGGCTCTGGAGAGGGAGTTGTACCACGTCATCTCCTTTGACGGTTCCTACGTCAACTACCGTCACTTGGCTCTGCTCTGTGACACCATGACCTGCCGCGGTCACCTGATGGCCATCACGCGTCACGGCATCAACCGTCAAGACACAGGACCGCTCATGAAGTGTTCCTTTGAGGAGACGGTAAGAAGATCATCACCTCTAAACTACCGCTGATTGAAAGAAAGTTACCATTTTAGTAACTTTCCATTCCACTTTACTTGCATTTCCTCCACCAGGTGGATGTGTTGATGGAGGCGTCATCCCACGGTGAGAGCGACCCCATGAAGGGTGTGTCGGAGAACATCATGCTCGGCCAGCTCGCCCCGGCTGGTACAGGATGCTTTGACCTGCTGTTGGATGCTGAGAAGTGTAAATATGGCATGGAGATCCCAACGAACATACCTGGCATCAGCGTGGCAGGACGTAAGTGTTTGTTGGGTATAACGCAGAATTGTAGATGTGGCACAAGAGCTATGATATTAATGTTCTGTTTCCGTCCTATTTGCAGCCACTGGAATGTTCTTTGGCACGGTGCCGAGTCCCATGAGCGGTATGTCACCTGCCATGACCCCATGGAACACCGGAGCGACACCGGCGTACGGCGCCTGGTCCCCCAGTGTCGGTGAGTGTACACTCATGTTGCTTTGGCTCTTCTTCGTTTTTTGGTTTCTTTCCCTGAGTTTTGCCCTTTTGTGTTTTTCCTCCAGGAAGCGGCATGACCCCTGGAGCAGCAGGTTTCTCTCCCAGCGCCGCATCAGACGCCAGTGGCTTCTCTCCAGGTTATTCCCCGGCATGGTCTCCCACTCCTGGGTCTCCAGGATCTCCGGGACCTGCCAGCCCATACATCCCATCTCCAGGTTAGACACTGCAGAAAACTTTGTTAGGTTACAGATAGTTTAAAGAATTGTAATAGTAATGTAAATGATTTTGACTTTGACCCTTATTTCTTTGTACGAACGGAAAACAACATGCAGGGAAAAAAAAGCACATGATGTGTTAATGACAATTTTCACAATACACAGTATGTATTGTAGATTATGTAAGAAAGGCATTAAAAAGCAGAATTATTAAACACCGACCGGTTGCACAAAACACCTTAAGTGTTCTCCTTAGGTTTGACACTTAAGGCTGTTGCGCATAATCCCTTGGAATATTTCCTCAGTTAAGGAAAAGTGTTACTGCACTGAAAGATTTTACAGCTGTAAAAGTCTACAGTTTCCACAGGGACAGTTTGTTTGCTTGCATTATTATCATTATCATTATTGTTGTTTTATTATTATTATTATTATTATTATTATTATTATACAATAAAAGAAAGCACATACTAAAATCCACAAATAACAGAAAACAAGAGTTCTTCCTTAATTTGGTTGCTAAGGCCTTTTGTGCAACGGTTTAACTAACTTTAAGGGATTCCTAAAGTATGAGGCCAAGATAAAGGGGAAACCTTAAATATTATTAATTAAAGACTTAAGGGTGTTTTATGCAACTGATTTTATTTTAACCCTAACTCGGACTTTAAGGAATATCTTAACCTAAGGAATTTTGTGCAACTGGCCCCAGATATTTCAGTATTTTTTTAACATGTTCTGTAGGACTTAAAGTAAAATAATGTGAACATGTTTTTAAATGTTTTTTCTTCATTAGGTGGAGCCATGTCACCCAACTACTCCCCCACCTCCCCGGCCTACGAGCCTCGCTCCCCCGGAGGCTACACCCCACAGAGCCCCGGCTACTCCCCGACATCACCCTCCTACTCCCCCACTTCTCCCTCTTACTCCCCAACCAGCCCCAACTACAGCCCGACATCTCCTTCCTACTCGCCCACCTCGCCCAGTTACTCCCCAACCTCTCCGTCCTATTCTCCCACATCTCCGTCATACTCCCCAACGTCTCCCTCCTACTCCCCCACCTCCCCGTCCTACTCCCCCACATCCCCCTCCTACTCCCCCACCTCGCCGAGCTACAGCCCGACATCACCCAGCTACAGCCCGACGTCGCCTAGCTACTCGCCCACCTCACCTTCTTACTCCCCCACTTCTCCATCTTATTCCCCAACCTCTCCTTCTTACTCCCCCACCTCCCCGTCCTACTCGCCCACCTCTCCTTCCTACTCGCCGACCAGCCCGAGCTACAGCCCAACATCGCCCAACTACACGCCCACCTCGCCCAGTTACTCCCCCACCTCTCCTTCCTACTCCCCAACATCACCCTCTTACTCCCCAACCTCTCCCAACTACACCCCGACAAGCCCCAACTACTCTCCCACCTCTCCCTCCTACTCCCCCACCTCTCCGTCCTACTCCCCCTCTAGTCCACGCTACACCCCGCAGTCGCCCACCTACACCCCCAGTTCCCCCTCATACAGTCCCAGCTCTCCCTCCTACTCCCCCACCTCCCCCAAATACACCCCGACTTCCCCCTCATACAGCCCCAGCTCCCCAGAGTACACCCCCACCTCTCCCAAGTACTCTCCCACCTCGCCAAAGTACTCCCCGACGTCGCCCAAGTACTCACCGACTTCCCCCACCTACTCCCCGACGACTCCAAAATACAGCCCTACCTCTCCTACCTACTCCCCCACCTCCCCTACTTACACCCCCACCAGCCCCAAATATTCCCCTACCTCCCCAACTTACTCCCCAACCTCACCCAAGTACTCACCAACGTCTCCTACGTACTCGCCAACTAGTCCTAAAGGCTCCACGTACAGCCCCACCTCCCCGGGATACAGCCCCACCTCGCCCACCTACAGCCCGGCCATCAGCCCCGACGACAGCGACGAGGAGAACAACTGATGAGCCGCGGAGGAGAAGGGGAGGCGCCTGAAGAAGTCTCATCTCCTCATGGGTGGACACTTGAAGAAACCCCGTCACCTCATGGGTTGACACCTGAAGGACAGCACCTTTTAGAGCAGCTGGAGGTGGCAGTGCTTCTAGCTACAGGGGTCCCAATTGTGACTGTTTTTCATTGGGGAAATCTCTCCTTTGGGACCTTTTTAAGCTCTTTACCATCTGAGACCCACCTCTTTACCACAAGAAATTGTTAAAACTATTATGTGAAAGACTTGAATGCTCTGCCTGAAGGAAAAAAAAAAAGGCTGCCTTTTGAAATAGTTTTTTTTTTTCACATGGGGTGTCGGTGCAAATCCCAAGAGGGAATGAAAAGGAGAGGAAGATGTGGTGAACACATAACTGGGAGAAAACGTCCCTTTTTAACTTTACAGTGTACTGCATCCAGTCTCTCTCTCTCATTCTCTACATGTTGGGTGTTTAGTCGTGGAAAGCGTATATATTGCCAAAAGCCTTTTTTTTGAAAAAGTGGATTGTATTCATCACTAAAGCATAAGCTCTAAAGAAAATCAAGGAGATAAGGTTTAGACTTTGTTTACTGCATATTTCACCACGGTGTATCTTGTTAGACCTTTTGCTGCTTTTGTAAACAGTTGCTGCCAGTTTTGGGGGCGTTTTGTTGATCAAAGATGAAGCTTTAGGTGTTCGATATATTCAAATGGTTAAGTCAGATTGTCCGAAGAAGTAGGTTGGATGGTCAGCAGAAATGCATATGTGACAGGAGAGAGAAACTGGCTTGCAGGAACAAGGAAATTTCACTCTTGAACATCACTAGCTACATAAGTGTATGTACCCATCATCGCCCTCCCCTCTTCCTCCTTCACACCCCAAAGACTAAACCTGAAAGATGTCATGAAATCTCCCACCAGCATCCTCTTGTCCTCTGCCATTTTGGAGACTTGTGCATCAAAAGCAAAAACATTTTTCCAGATAATATTCTTCCCTTGACGCTGGGAATTAAAAAGATTTATATGAAAGTAATAATAGAATGATCTTTTAATTTTGATTCTAGGAGGAAATGGGGCACATGTGGACGAGGGACACTAGTTTGGCGTTGCTGCTTTTGTCATTGTTTGCATGAGTAGCACATGTTAATACATTTTAATCAAGCTTTAGGTTTAAAAAAATGTTCAAATCCCTCCCACTTCTCGCTAATCTTCAAGTCCCATTTCCGATAGCTGACGTGTACACAGGTTTATTTGGACGATTCAATTTATTTAAGAAAGAAAGAAAGTTAAATACTATTCTGTGTGAATATGAATAGAGGAAAATTAAGATTTTTAATTTTGTTTTTTGGCTTTTCTCTTGTTTGCTTTTGGTGACTGTAAAGCCGTTTGCAGGAGGCTCATACTGTGGATGAAGGGGCAGGGGACGGAGGGGAGTGCTTTTTTTTTTTTTTTTTTTTTTTAATTTTCGTCCCCGTTCTCCCCTAACAGTTCCAGGCTTTCGCCACGACGGCGACCGCTCTTTTCACTAACATGTTGCATGCTGACGCTTCAGTTAAAGGTAGAGGGGCAAAAAGCTCAGTGCTCATTTTGGGGTTTCCACTTCTCGGGACGCCAGAGGGCAACATTTGTCCGCCTGTTGGCCTTTTTCTTTACAACATGGAAACAGTTCTTTTAAGCAGAGAAGCAAAGAAACTTTGCTCTGTTAAAAAAAAAATCCTTACCCACTACATTAGTGTGAACTTTCTTTTTGAATGTGGGTGCTTTCTCACACGACTTGACCTAGTTTGACTGTGTTCGGGAACACGATGATGATAATGGAGCATTTATTTCCTTTCCCCTCCTTGTTCCATTTGATCATTCAATGCAGTTTCTGAATTTATCGGACTAGCTGGGTCTCCTCCCTCTTCCCTCTTCATCCACAAGTGATCCTCTTTTTCTGAAATCAGTGTTTCTTTTTTTCTACCAGTGTATGTACCTGTGACGAGGGGAATCATGGGAAGGGGGGTCAAACTGGGAGTCCTGAGGAGATTAAAAAAAACAACAAAAAACAGCCAGTAATCTTTTGGGTTATGTTCTGAAAATGATTTGTGATGATTTTGTGATACTTCCAAGTTGGTGTTGAATTGAAAGGACTGCATCTTCTGGCCTTTTGAGATAAAGCAGGTTTTGGTAATTGCACTTAGTAACTATTGCGGTGGACCTAAGCCCCAGACATTGTGATATTCTGTCCACCATGCTTTTGCATCTGATCCTGTTGTCTTAACTGTGTGCTGTCCGGTCAGTTCACAACACCAGGACTCCCAGGTTGTATGAATGTGTGCGCGCGTGTGCGGTCGGTGTGCGTCCGAGGGCGAGACAGGGTTTCAAACTGAGGAAAGACTTCACATGTCTGGGCAAAGGAAGGTTTAACTTGACATTGCCACTGTATAGAAAACAATTCATTATCTCACTCTCTGTATCTTTGTTCTGTTTGTTTTTTGACTTGGAAAAAAAATGAATAAAAGTTTTACTACATGTGTGTTTTTATTCTTATTATTCATTTTGGAGGGAAATGTGAGTTTTTAGCCCAGTTTTACTCATTTTATATTGGACAAGCTGAAACACAAAGTTATGATTTTGTATAAAAACATACAATTGTCTCAAAAACATGATGCATTGTCATAGATTAAAGTTTAAGTATCCTATAGTGTATACAATAGGTAAAATTAGCTCCACATTAAAATGTGCTTGAGCAGCATGAATCAGCTATAATATTTTCTATAGATTAATATAATAGTATTTAACGAGGTACTTCTCATAATGGCCTCTTTTAATTTTAATCTTTGTGAATAATACTTCCCGGTATGTACTTTTAGAGGCATTTATGAGTTTTTTTTTTGTAATTGGGGCAAAGTGTGTTAACTCAAATGTTGTACTTCAGGACAATTTTGAGACACTTAAGTATTAACACTATAACCTACCTCATTTCGGAGGGGAACATGAGTTTTTGGCCCAGTTTTACTCATCTTATATGTGGCAAACTGCAACACCAAGTTAAGATTTTTTTTCTTATAAAAATACATGTCTCAAAAACATAATGCATTGTCATAGATTTAAGTTTAAGTATTTATAGTAGTAAATTAGTGCCTGGCTACCACATTAAAATGTTGCTTGAGCAACTTGAATCAGCCATAATATATACAATAGATTATTACAATAGTATTCAAAGTATTTAATTCCTCAAAATAGCCTCTTCTAATTTTAATTTTGTGAATAGTACTTCCTAGTATGTACTTTTAGAGGCTTTTACCTATAAATAAGTAGGGTTGTATTGCTGGTATGAATACTCCTTAGTTGATTGCACTATTTTTCGCATGCCGATAACTAGAGAACAGACAGTTTATTGAGGCAAAAATCACTTTATGGGTCCTGATCGGAAACACTTGTTCCAGTAACCTATGTGACCTGAAACGGTCTAACATGCTACTTCCTGTCGGTGACGCTCCTATTGTCTCTCTGACAGGAAGTTAATTATCAATCAGGCTAGTTAACAAACAATAACTTTAAAAAATGGCACATTTTGAGAGGCAACTTACCTCTTATTCTGGAATTGATTTTACACTAAATTGTGGAAACGTGAGGCTGTAATTTGGGATTTAATATCCTGTTGTTCCTCAATAACTGACCTTATAAACTCAGCCAAACTATAGCTAGTTTAAGCTAAATAATGTTAATCTCCTTCTACAAACAGAACAAGCTTACGTATCTTAATGTTGTTTTAGCTCCATCTCCATTGTTTGTGCCATCTCCTCTCTCCAACGGGTAGCAAACCATCATTGCTTTGCCCTCCCTGGCCACAAGATGGAGAGAGGGACCTCACCGTGATCTGTTTGTCTCCCCAGAAGAGCCCACTAAAAGCCTAACACAGACGGTAAGCCTGCTCCACTGACAAATATAACTCTTTTACAAGTATGTATATATGTATATGTAATTTACTTACTATTTACTTTTATTTAAACAATTTTTTACTGTTGTAATTTTCACTTTTTCTTTCAAAATTGTGTTTTTTTTTTTCTATGTGAAGCACTTTGGGTTGCATGTTTGTATGACAGGTGCTATATAAATAAAAAAAAAAATAAAGCTGAGTTAATTTTATTTCTACCTGGCATATTACGCACTTCTTTGGAAACTTATCTCCACTAAGTTTTGTGGGTTTGAACAATGTTCAGCTGCACGAGTTGGTAAAGACAGACAGGATTAAATAAAGCTTCTCTAAGTGAAACAGTGATTAGACTGACTCATTTTGTTGCACAATATTAATAAATTTTACTTTTGCTTAAAAGTTTGGATTTTACTGTTTTAAATTTTAATTCCATCTAACTTAAAGGGATAGTTCGGGTGATTTGAAGTGAGGTTGTATAAGGTGCTTTCTGTGGATTACCTACAGTAGATGATGGTCGGCACGCCCCCAGTTTGGAGAACCAGACAGGAGTTACCGTACAGAAGCAAAGCAATGTACTGCTGTGGACCGGCAGCAAAATGTATTTTAGCCACAGAAAAGATAGGCTCACCTCAAAATATCAATATCAGTTTAAGTGTAAGCTACATCTAGAATTTTCACCGCTTCACCTTGACGTCAGACAGCTGTTCAGTACACGTTTCTGAAGGGGAACTGAAGCCGTTATCTGTGATCATCATAGATGGATACAACAGCGGCTTCTGATAGACAAACTGATAAAGATAAACAGACAGAAATTTCTTTAGGGGGCCTTTCTTTTAGGAGTCAAAAACATGTTTTGCTATCGGCCCATTCATACCAGTACAATGTTACAATCCCACTTCAAAACAGCCAAACTATCCCTTTAAAACCTTTACTTAGATTATTCAGTGTAATACAGCTGAGTGGTACTAGTACATTTACATTCCAGTTAGACTGATCCTTCCTCCTCTGTGAGTGAATCCTTCAGGGTTGTAATCTTCACCTGTGGAAATGGTGAATCACCCTCTGAGTGCCTCCTACATGGGCGTGTTTGACTGTATGGGGGAATCCATGTACGACTACCAGGCTGTTGCTGTGGTGATATTTACCAACTGTGGAGACTGAGACGTTTAGTCATTAATGACAGGGCAGCTGTTTGAAGAACATTTTATCTTTTAAAAAAATGATATTTTTAAACCCCTTATGTTAAACATTATGTACAAGGAGATTAATTCAGGGCAAGTTAGTGGTACAAGGAGGCTGACTTTTTTTTGTAATTTTTATGAATTTATAATCACCTGTTTTTTGTATTTCTTAAAGAGAGTTGGTTGAAAATGAGTTGTTTTAACAGATGGACGATGATTTTGTCAAGTAGACCTAGTTTGCATTTTCTCCCTCCACTTTAAGACCTGATTCAATCAAGTTTCCGCAGTTTTTGTTTCTTTTGTGGTTGAGTCAGAGGGCTGGGCTAACACTGCCTGAGGCAGGAAATATCTTGTGTGTGTGTGTGTGTGTGTGTGTGTGTGTGTGTGTGTGTGTGTGTGTGTGTGTGAAAGGGGAAGAATTTGTGTGTTTTAGGGACGTGTTGCTCCTTGCATGACTGCTTTTCTCTCCACTCTCTGCTCAGGCGTGTGTCCCACCGACATCTCACTCTCCAAGGTAAGCTTTAAACTGTTAAACTGAACTTTACTGTTGCTGTACATTTTGTTCCGTCTTTGTCTTTTTACTTATTTTCCTCTGTTTTTCACCCTGAAGTTTTTTTTTTACAATTATTTTTCCTCCCGTACACTTTTCTGTGTTTGCTCATCACATTCCTTCTCCTGCAATCAGCTGAGGAATCTCACAACAGGAGCTTCAACAAAACTCGGACATCCATCTTTCCATTCAAACGCTCTGCTTACTCTCTGCTCCACCTTTCCGTTGTCCTTCCTTAAAGGTAGGGTGGGGTATCAAACCAGTAACAGCCTAAGATCTTGTGTCTGAGTTGAGAAACTTGGCATTTGAAAGAGGTTAAAAATAGCTGTAAAAGTGTGCTTTAACATTCATATTATACTCCATGTGCCGTCTCCTTCCTCTTTGCTCGGCGGTCCTCTCAGTTTCTCCTGTCTTCATCACTCTGTCTGGATTTCAGTATCTTAATCTCATAAACATACAGAGCATGCAGCCAAACACACACTGTATACACTCACTGTCAACTGTCAGATTGCTCTCAGATCTCTCCACGCCTGCTGCCGCTGTCCACCTGCATATTGTCTGCTCTCATATTTCTGTCTAGTTTTCAATGTGTGAATGACTGATTGAGTCGGTGACCCCTGTAGCTGATCTGTGACCTTGTGTCTCCATCTAAACCCCTGTGATCTCCATGTCTCGTCCACCTAAACAGACACTGCTGACCGCTCCAGTAGCCGAGGCCAAAAGGGCAAAAATCTTTTAATTTCTCTTTTCTTTGGTAACATTGTCAAGACACACCTTTGAATTTATTCCTCACTTATGTTCTTTCATTGTTTCCCCTGATGTCAACAACAAGATTGGATTAAAGAGATTACTGTGATTTAATTAAAATTTTAAATCAGGGCTTTCTAATGATAAAATCCTTAATGCCTCCAGCACACACCATGAATAATTAACTCCATGGCACAGAGTTGTATGAGGTACTTATCCATAGTAGGTGTATTACTTACTGTAGATGATGGTCAGCACACCACCAGTTTGGAGAAGCAGACCGAAGCAGCGACACCAGAGTAAAGTGGTACAGCGCTGTGGATGGGAGCAGGGGGAAAACATATTTTAAACACCTACAAGAAAGGCTCATCAGTTTGAGTGTACGCTATATTAAGAATATTTTCGCTGCTTTATTTTACCATCAGATAGCCCTTTTCTTCTCATGGGGGGCTATCTATGCTCTCTCCAAAGCCAGCAGACTCCACTGACAAATCCAGAACGATACGTCTCACTTTCAGTTCAGTTCGCAGTCGGAAAATATTCTAAATATAGCGTACGCTAAACGGTGAGGAATCATTGGATAGATAGATGCCACTAAATCCAACACACTGGGCCTTTAAGAAGCTATACTGACTGATGGTCATGCCCATAAATTACCTATAAAAAGTATTTTTAAAGTGGTGCAGTGTGTAGGATTTGGCAGCATCTAGTGGTGTGGTTGCAGATTGCAACCGAGTACCCATCCGCTCACTCCTCCCTTTCCAAGACTGCGGTAATGTGAGCCGCCAAGTGCAAAACCGTGGTAACACCGTTCGCCTCATTCAGAGGCCATCCTTACCATAGTAACACTACTTTAGGAGCAACAGACAACAGCTGGCGGTACCACAGTTTTGCACTCTGCAGCTCACGTTACCGCAGTTTCACAAGCATGTTGGAGAACTACTTTGCATGAAAATTATGTAAATGACAATAGATGCAACAAAATGGCATAACTGAGGAGTTACATAAGAGTCACTTCTTCATAACCACATTGGAAGAAAACACCGTAAGACTTTCTCAAGCTATGCTCTTATGTGCTCTGTGTCCTTATTCATGATCTACACAAATTTAAAGATCTAAGATTGGATGATTTTTTTTGTTTGTTTTTTACAGAATGCACTTGGTGAATTGTAGTTAACATATCACCTTATATGACTTTTTTGAAGATATTTTCTAAATAGGGTTAACAGCGCGTTAATTCCTTAATGTTAGTTATTCGTTAATGCCGCTAATTTCTTGAACGCATTATCACAACTTGTGATTTTTCGGTTGAAGCAGGCTCAGTTTTAAAGCTAGAGTGAAGATACTGGCATCATATGAAACTAGAAAACTTAAGGAACCTATTTGTACCAACCATGTCATACTAGTTTGTTGTGAGGGAGGCTAAATAATGCTCCAAACTTGCACTAAATTTTGGACAAGGAAAAACTGTCATTCCGATTTTCAATTGGTCCCTTGACCTCTGACCTTAAGATATGTGAAAATGGGCTCTATAGGTACCCACGAGTCTCCCCTTTACAGACATGTCCACTTTATGATAATCACATGCAGTTTGGATCAAGTCATAGTCAAGTCAGCACACTGACACACTGACAGCTGTTGTTGTCTGTTGGGCTGCAGTTTACCATGTTGTGATTTGGGCATATTCTTTAGGATAAATGCAGTGAGGGTTTCTGGACAATATGTCTCATTGTTCTGTGTTGTTAATTGGTTTCCAACAATAAATATAGACTATAGATTTTGAACAGATAAAAAAATATGCCTTTAATTTGCAGAGACAATCATGTGATTAATCACAATTCAATACTTCAATTGACTGACAGCCCTACTTCCAACACAGTTTTTCATCTTTTATACTGGTGATTCAAACCAGGAGAATTTTATGCTGATCCACGATTATGAGTCTTTTACTTCTTGCATCAGGGGCTTCAACACTACAGAGACAGGCCAACACTACAGAGACAGGCCAACTTTCATTCATAAATGAATGAGGAATGATGGTGGCGTGGGGATGATAGAAAAAGGGTGTTCAGAGTCACTTCCTGAGCATGTTGAGGGCCTAAAGTTAGATACCTACATCCCTGCTTGGGAAAGAAATAGTGAGACATCCGTTGCTGTCTTTGTTGCCCTTTCCGTAGATTAGAAGGAGGGTATATGGGGTGAAGGAGAGCTGGAGTCAGAGGAGAAGGGAAGAGAGGAAAGATGGAGGAGCCAGCAGTTTACTCTCCAACTGATTATCCGCCCGGTGTTTAGCTTTAGCCAGGAACCAGGAACCCGACTCTAGTCCCCCCCCACACAGCGTCCTGTCCACAGGCCACAGGTATACGCTTTCATCACACCGGCTCCAGTTACCTCCCACATATAAGCTAACCAGGCCAGGTGAGCGCAAACACTCCTCCTCGCCAGACCTCTCAATCCTTTACAACCACACACACACACAAACACACACACACTCCAGTGGACACGCAGAATGGAGCCGGAGTCAGACAGCATGCCGGAGGTACCAGAGGGGATCATACAGTTAAGTGGATCGGCCCTTTTTCTGAGCCTCCTTACTTACTCTTGGAGCAAGCATTGTAACCTTAACTCTCAGGGCCCCTGCATGAGCTGCCTCGAGCCCTTCCTCTCTTTTCTCGCTCCCTTACCTCCTCATCTCTTCTACCATTTTATGTGTTCAAATACTCTGCTGCATTGCCACCCTCCCTATGTAGCTTTGTTTTGGTCAGTAAACACCAACTGTTTACTAAAATGAAAAGCTGATATCAGATAACAGGAAATGGGAGAGTCATAAAACTATCTTCCAAACTGAAAACCCACAAAATGGAAAGGGGCGTAGCTGCTGCTGACATCCTGTTTGACTGACCACCACGCCGATAATTAGCACTGAGAGTTTCAACTGTTTCTGCTGCCTAATGAGTCATTTTTAACAGATAATATAGGAGAGTTAGATCAGTGTCCTCAGTTGGCTCTAATCACTATATAATCATGCTAATCGTCCCTCCTTTATCAGTTATGGTTTGCTGTCTGGCGCCAGTCTAGCAGTCAAAATGAAACATAAACTGCTAGACTTATAATGTATAATGTATATATAATGATAGTTTAATAGTGTAGTCAATGCTCCACCTGTACTATACTGCTGTTTTTGTTGTGTAATGCAGGACTTTTCTTATCAGAAAAGAGGAAACCTGAGCAGATATTTGTTGTAGCTGCTTTGATAAGGTTTCAGATGTTTGTTATCAGCCAGGAAACGTCTTTTGAGCATCTGTGGAAGCAGGAAATTGCATTTACATAACACGATTCTGCATATCTTAGAATTAAATACTAATTTTACAAAATGGATGAAGTGTTTTTTCTCCAGCCATCAAGTGCTGAAGTCGATTAATTGATTTTGATATTAGGAAAAAGTTCAGTCTTGACCTTGAAATACTACTCATACAAAAAAAATTTTTACTCAAGGGCTACTTATTCAGTTTTTTCTACTTCAGTGGATAGGGATAACTTAGTTAATCAAGTGGCCCATGTTTCCAAACAAAATCCAGTTTGTCATGTTGCGTCATATGGTGAATCTACCTCTATCTGCTGAGGAAAAAAGTGAGTAAGTAGATCTTGAGTTGTTTGCTTTTCCAAACAACAATAATTTTGTGAGTAAAAGTTCATTCTTGATCTTGGAAACTCTGTAACTGTAAAAAGTCTACTTACTCAGTTATTCAGAGCTTTCAACTACATCTCATGGTCTTCCTCAGTGGATATTGCTCAGTTCATCACACAACCAAAGTTATCCAACAACCGAGCATACTCCAGTTCATTACGTGACCTCAGTCACATGATCACAAGTTCTCCATCTGCCGAGGAAGACCATGACATATGGTTGAAAGTAAAGAGCTCAGGGAAAAGGTAGTAAGTGGACATCGCTCAGGTTAAACCTTTGGTTCTGATGTTTGCTCTTGGTAGCAGCTGCTCTGATGTGGCAGAGTAAATGGGGATTGCCTCCTCTTTCTCTGAGATGTACCATCTTTCTATTCCCCATTTCTATTGTTGTGTAAAAAGTGTATTTACAAACTTTAGCACAGTTGTATTTTGATTCCTACCTGAAAATCAAGACATTTTTTAAATAAAGGGGCCAAAGAGTGAATACATCCCAATTCTGGTGCCTGTTGCCACATCACAATATTGTGGGTCAGAGTGGAGAACAGAGGAAAAGAGAGGTAGAAGTAACTTATCTCTCTGCAAACCTCACTTACTTTCAGTCATGCAGAGTGGAGAACAGGAAGAGACAGAGGTGTGGTTTAGTCTGGTTTTTTTTCTCTTTCTGTGTGACATGGTGGAAACAACTATAAGACTGAGTCCATACCTGGATCATTCTCACCTGTGACATGATCTAGCTTGCATATAGCCACACCTGGTTTTGCAATGTTGTGTTAGTGTAGCCTGTTTGGTTGCATAAAAGTGATGTAATGTTACCCGTGGTTGTTAAATGGCAACACAGCCCCTCATTTTGTGTCACGTCTAAGTGTAATAGCGGTCATCACTCCTACCACACCCTCTTTCTTAAAGGGATTGTGGTTTGGAGGTGTCTGTGTTTTTGCAGTTAAACATATTTTACTCAGTGTGGAGGACAGTGAAGTTCTCTAAAACTTAAGTGTGAATGTCAAGAAATAGTCACTCGTCTTGTGATGGTGACCAGTACTATATTTGTCACTACATCGTGGGATTGACTTCTGCTTTTACGTACTTCTCCTGTCTCAAACCAAAACCGAGCATCCATTCCCACATGGAAACAACTCCATGTTTATACACTTCCTGTTTCAGCCAACCTCTCCCCCTTCTGTAGGAGGGGATATATATGTAAAATGAGTATGACACAATGCCATTTGACTGTTATCATCATCATCCCCTGCTATTTTCTGCCCTCTGTACAGCAAAGGCTGCCCTCTTTCATTTTGTCTTACCGTCTTTTCTTCTTCTTTCCCCGCAGTATGCTCCCCCTCAAGCCAGCACCGGGTCAGTTCGGTCCAGAGGCCCGTGAGCCGGGCGTTCGGGTGTGGAGAGTGGAGAAGATGAAGGCGGTGCTTCTGGATCCTGCCGAGTTTGGAGCCTTTTACAACGGGGACTCCTATCTGGTGCTGGAGAACCGTGGTCAACTGGGAGCCGACCTCCACATGTGGATAGGTGAGGGAGAAACATCTGGGTCACATAATGGGCATCTGTCAATAAGAAAAAACACAACAGGGTTAAGTAGCAGGCAGCTGTGCAATCTGACTCAAGACTGAAGCTCTTTGTACACTCAACAGGCTTCCAGTGAGTCTGAGTGGATGACACATCTCCAGCGATGGCATCTCATTTCTGGACAAATTCAATCAATGTCAGGCGACTGTTCAGTCACGGGAGCATGAAACACTTAAAAAATAAACCAAATAAGAGCTGAAGAGGGAGATGGAATATTTCTGAGTAAGAAGAAGACAAACTGCAAAATGTTCATGTGTAATAATTTGTAATGTCTTGTTGGCTTTTTGTCTACATGTCACTATCTGTGTCTATGACCCACTCCTGATGCTTGGACTTTAGTTTTTACTCTGTACCGTTTTGTTTTATTGCATGTATGAAACATACACTTGATGTTTAACTTTGCTGCCTTCCTGGTCAGATCTCCATCTCAAAAGAGATTTTACCTCAGTTGATTTTATCTAAATAAAAGTTAATAACATCTGAATCAACAAAGCAGACATAATAGGAATAATTGAATAGGTGTTGATTGTTTCCTCAGTTGGAAAAGGAATCAAGCCAATCAGAGCTGTGTAGCCGGGTTCATCGTTTCAGACCACAGCCAACAAAGTGGTGACCAAAAAAAATGGCAAGAAACTGCTGATGAGACTGGCGCAGCAGTACAGGTTGTTGTAAGTCAGCATACAGAAATACCATTTCTTTTTAATCAGCATATTTCTCCAATCTACGTTAATTGCAAGATTACATCGTCAGGCCAGATATGTCAACAAAATAAACAAAAAAAATCCTAAAAAATGGCTAAAATGAATGCGACATCTGACTGAAAAATGAAGTGAAACAGATTGATTATCAGTTTCAATCAGAGTCAGTTTCTTTGCTGTTCATTGGAGCAGGAAGGTCTTCAGAAAGCCAGGACGGACACAAGTCAAGCCCTTTACACTTTTCCTATTTCTGTTTTACTCGGTCCAGTAAAACCACTAACTGTTGTTGCCCAGTGCTTACTACACATCTAACCCTGCCCCCATGCTGTGGCTGAAAAGCTAATAACCCTCCCACTAATGGTGATGACACATGAGACACAGCGCTGACCTGCTGCATCATTGTGTGAAGAGGAGAGAGGCTGGATGAAGAGGGATGAAGAGGGAGAGATAGAAGTCCCGAGGGGAAACAGGGATGAGCGGGAGTGCATTAAAAATGCAGGACTGTTACAGTACTGTTGTTTCCAGCATGTATCCGGTGCTTAGGTAACACTAAGCTGATTGTCACAGCTTGGAGAGGGCTCTCCGTGCTCAAGCATGCATCTCTGTGGAGCCTCCCTCCCTCCTCCACGTTTACCGATGATGACCCCGGTGTTGTCTTTGTGCATCCGCTGGCTGTCACCCTGTTTGCTTCTCGCCTCTTTTGTCTCCATGACCCATCACCTCTGTCAGCGGCTGCTTTTTGTTCCTCATAGTGTGACATGTTAACCTTTCTGGCCTCACGTCCTAATGCTTTCTTTTTTTCTTGTGTTCTCTCACTTCTGCTTTTCATGGTTTTAAGCTTCATCAGGGCTCAAAGTAGGAGAAAATACCCTGGTCTGACCTTTTGTCTCTTAGGTGTCATTCAAAGATTAATACCTCCCTCAAACTAATACATCAAACGGTTTATATAAATCAGAAATGATGAACAACACAACACTTTTCAAACTTGCTATTTAGTTCCTTCCTCTCTTACGAGTCCCTCCTCTGTTGTAGGTGAGAAGTCCTCCAGGGACGAGCAAGTGGCGTGCGCCATGCTGGCCACCCAGTTGGACAACTTCCTGAGCGGTGACCCCGTCCAGCACAGGCATGTCCAGGGCTACGAGTCCCCAGAGTTCATGGCTCTCTTCCCCAGAGGAGTCAGCTACAAGGTGAGGTCGAGATACACCTGATTCTGGATGTTCAGATGCTTTAGTTGCCATTGAAATGTGAGAGATATTCACAATCCAAATATCTCTAATGTCAGCCAAAAAATTTTCATCATCTGCACAGTTACATTACAGAAACACTCTATTTTATGGGTTAGTCATTTCTTAATCATTTCCAAGAAAGTTTTGTGGAAGGAATGATATATTTTGGTATTAAATTTAAGGTAAAATAGGAAAAAATATTATTTAACATTAAATAAAGTTTGTATAAGATCTAAAAGGGTATTGAGACAAGATAGAAAAGAAACAATGCACATTTAAAAAGACACATAAAAAGCATTTTAAAAAGAATAAATGCCACCCTGTCACTACTATCATCTTCATATTACAGTCCGACCCCTTACTTATACCCCTTACTGACATATTTTCTGTGTTTTCTGTCATTTTTTCAGTTTTTCTGTCATTTTTTTGTTACAAACTCCCCCAATAAAGAGAAAAAAGAGTAAAATAGGATAATAGGATGCCTGTGGATGAATTTCACATTGCTGCACATTAGTGGATTTGCAGCTTGATTATAGAAATGAATTGGGATTTATTAGCTGGATGTGTATCAAATTTTAAAATTTTAATTGTATACTTAATTCACTCGCAATGTCAATTCAAAAGTAACTTCTCAAGTTTTCAGTCATAAATTAGAAACTGAATGTAAAAGTGACCTTTTAGACATATCTCTCATTTAATCTAGCATCTTTATATTGCTGCGTAAATCTCTTTTATCATTTTGCGCTGTGAATATTATGGCCTCTGTACCAAAGTTCATTCATACCACTTGATTTGCCCAGGCCCCAAGTCAAGCTTGATAAAACAATCCAGGATTATAAAACTGATATTTCTCAGCAGGACAAATAACATAAAACAAAAACCCCATAAAGCCTATAAATGAATATCCCATGAATATCTCTCACAGGTGGGCGGTGTGGAGTCGGGCTTCAGGAGGCCTCAGGGCTCCGGGACGGTGCACAGGTTGTACCAGATTAAAGGGAAACGCAACATCCGTGCCAAGGAGGTGGAGCTGTCCTGGAGCAGCTTCAACAAAGGAGATTGCTTCATCCTCGACCTTGGAGAGGTGAGGAGCCGAGGACATGAAACTGTATATCCAGCTGCAGGAGAACAAAAAAAAATCTGAAACAACTTAAGCACTCCGAATACTGCTGCAAGCCAAACTGGAGTGTGTCGCAAATGTAAAACTGCAATTTGCATGAGGTGAAAATGAATATAGTGACAGTTTTATCGTTATTGTGATCTTCAGATCATTGTGTCGTGGATCGGGTCGCAGGCCAACATCTTCGAGAAGCAGAAGGTGCGTGAGATCGCCTCGCTGATTCGGGACACGGACCGACATGGCAAAGCCCGAATCGTGGACAGCAGCGAGGGGGATGAGCCGGAGGAGATGCTCAAGGTAACCACGTTTTAGAGCTTTACAGGTGCCGGTAGGTGGATTTTGTTACCTTTGGACAGAGGCAGGCTAGCTGTTTCCCTTTGTTTCAAGTCTTTATGCTAAGCTAAGCTAACTATCTGCTGCCTGTGGCTTCATAATTAGTGTACAGACTTGAGAGTGGTGTGAATCTTCATCATCATCTAACTCTTGGCAAGAAAGCAAATAAGCGTATTTCCTCAAAACGTGGAACTATTCCTTTAACTATGCTTCCCAGGTCACTCATCATTCAAAATCGAGTGATTTCCTGATTTCTGAGCCTCCTGTCTTGTTGCTGAGCAGATCCTGGGACAGATGCCACAGCTGGCAGAGAGCACACCAGAAGAGGACAGCAAAGCAGATGCTTCCAACTCTGCCTCCCTCTACAAGGTATCAACATCTGCAGAGCTTATAAATCTGTGCTGATACACCAAACTACCATTTACAAGCAGTAACTGTGTACATTTACTCCACAGGTGTCTGATGCGACGGGCTCCATGGCGATGACCAAAGTGTCAGAGAAGAGCCCGTTTGCCAAGGACCTGCTGGTTCGTGACGACTGCTTCATCCTGGACAATGGCGCCAACGGAAAGATCTTCGTCTGGAAAGGTGAGGAAATACTACTTGACCCTGAACCAGCAAACTGGCGCCGCCTGAAATGCATACCGAGGAAAGTGATAGTTGTTACATGCTGGTGATATTCGGTATCTAATTTGAGTTTAATGAGCATTGTGAAATATAATGGTTGACAGTTTTTTGCAGGGTTGAAACTCTCAGGATGTGCTTGGAGATGTGGAGTATGAACATTATAAATATGAGAACAACAGTATTATTAACAGTTTCTGTACAGCAAAGTCCAAGGTGACGTCCTGAAATATCTTGTTTTGTCCACAACTCAAAGATATTCAGTTTACTATCAAAGAGGAGTGAAGACACCAGAAAATATTCACAGTTTAGAATCTTTAATCAGAGAATTTTGACTTTTTAAAAATGATTCAAAATGATTGATCTATTATCAAAATAGTTGGCGATTAAGTTAATAGTTGGGGAGTTACTGATTATTCATTGCAGCTCTTATTATATTAATAAAATGGCCTTTATTGTCCCCTAGGAGAAATTTGAATTAGGCACAGTGCTACAGTACAGTACTGCTGATTGTATTTATATTACACTTGATTTTATTTTATTTCACTACTTTATTTTAGACTCCCAACCCCATTTTAATATATGCATGTCTGGATATCATATTATTTCCACTCATACTTGCATATTTACTTGAAACTGCTGTAGTTTGGGGCTGCAACTAATGATTATTTATCTTGGATTAATTGATTAGTTGTTTTCTCTATAAAATGTAAGAATATGGTGAAAAATGTCGATCAGTGTTTCCCAAAGTCGAAGACCACATCCTCAAATGTCTCATTTTGCACAGCTCAAAGATATCAGTTTAGTAAAGAAACCAGAAAATATTCATGTTTACATTACATATTTGCTTGAAATTGCATTCTTAACTGAGTTATTTTTGCCCATGGACACCAGTAAGAGCGACCACTAACAGTAATCTATCCCTGCATTGGGGAAATTAGCAATATGCTGCAGTATATATCACTTAAACTGTCACTGGTTGACTGTCAGGTAACGGAGCAAATGCTGAGGAGAAGCAGGAGGCCCTTCAGATGGCGGATAACTTCATAGAACAAATGAAGTACCCCAGGATGAAAACACAGGTACTCTACTAGTCATAACACCTACTGTACTTCCAGTAAATGTTGCTCTCTCACTATCTTTATATATCCAGCTCTGGCTCCTGCAGCCTTGACAGCGGCTTGTTATGATTTTAAAGGATTATTTACAGATCTAGTTTATCACCTCCAGTCCATTTTCTGCCTGTCATTATGTAAGCAGTAAAAGTTTGATTGTGCTGCAGGTGGAGATCCTGCCACAGGGGAAGGAGACCATCATCTTCAAGCAGTTCTTCAAGAACTGGAACTAAAGTATTTAAATCCTGCACGAGAGGAGAAATCAGACAGCACCTAACACAAAAACACACTTTTTATATGTATTTACTTGTATGTACATATTTGTAAGGTACCGTGCTGACGAAGCACATTTAGCTCGTTTTGGAACCGGTAGAATAAAAGATGTGATGCCACTTTTATAAAAGAAAACGATTCCTCTGTTGAGATTTTTACATTTGTTCTAGTGTCACAGATTTGCCTGCATTTGAACAATAAACTGAAACTGCCTGCTAGAGGAAATGGTTTGATTTTTTTTTTTTTCTTGTCAAGTTCATCATGGTGGCATTTCTCGCACAACGTTGTTTAAACTATGCCCTTTCTGTTGCCATGGCTACGTGAATATTATCTGCATACAATAACCTCATGGTCCTCTGTGATACCACATACATTTATTCAACTACTGTACTTATCCAACTGTTTGCAGTATTTTAAATAGGTTATGCTAAGTTACATCATCGTTTTATTAAATATACCCATTAGTATATAGAGGAGTTAAATTAGCACCACCTTGGCCGACTAAAAGAGTAAAATGGTGCACATGAATGCATCAGTAATAATAATCCTTTATCATATATTGAATATTTCACTCACAGGGGCCAATTTTCTGTATCATGAGTACTTTTAATTTCGATAATATGAATACAATTTTGCTGATAACATACTTTTGAATGCAGGCCTTTTACTTGTAATGAAGTATTTTACATTGTTGAGCTGCTATTTTACTTTACTTCCACCACTGACAGTAATGTCAGTCTTAATTAATATTTTAAATATTCAATAGCTTTTAATCAGTTTTTAAAAATCTGCATTAATATTAAAATTACAATTAATGTTTTTTTGATTGCATGAACAAGAGATTTACTTGTAGTCAAGTCATCACTTCTGCAGAATTACAGTTTTATAGTATTTACTCTTTTTTAACTTGTCTGTTGTATTGCTTTGTGTCTCCTCAGTGCCTTTTTGACACATGGCACATACAGTATAAAGCATTTTGAATTGCCTTGTTGTGCAAAGTTGCTGTCCAAATAAATGTGCCTTGCCTCACGGCTGCATATGCATCCTTATATACTCCGCAGGCTTGAACACTCATGTTGCTGCTGCTTTAATGGCCACCGAAGGCAATAAATACTGTCTGGTTCAGCCTGATGTATTTATGGCTTATTAGCTGCAGGTCAAGAGGGCAGGGTGATGAGGAGGGGTAGGCCCATGATGTAATATGTTTTACTTTGACGTTTCTTCCAGTAGCTGACCAGGAAGTGAATGGGTGTCTGAAGGAAAAGAAGAAACATGAGGTCATTGTTTTTATGGTTTTCCTGTATTGCGAGCATGTTTGAAGCATATACTCAAGGCACTGCTCTGTGTGTGTCAGAGGGTTTGTATTTTTATTTTATTTTTTTTTTACGTTTTTATTGAGCGTCTTATTTTGGAATCTTTTGAAAAGAGGCAAACAAAATGGGAAAAAGCATAAAATGTATGACATTAAAACATAATTTCTTGCTTTAAAACTGCCTTAAAAATGACTTTTACATTCATTTACACAATATAAGATTATGATGAAACATTTATTGCGGTTTTGTCATTCCCTCTGATGATCAAAACGGACAAACTCCAGATCTATTTTTTATGGCAGTTTATGTTGGAGAGGAGATATGACTGATTATAATAAATGCCATTAAACAATTGTCTCCACTTCTGACTATTATGTGTGTCAAGGTAACAATATACGGTTGTTACTGGCCTTAAATTTTACATTAATGCATTGTGTGGTACAATACAGTTTATAAATCATGTTTAGGCCAAAACTCCTCTTGCTTCTGATGTCAAATTTGTTTCTTTTAACACAATTCTAGGTGTATTAATTATTTTACACAATACTTTATGTCTATTATAAGATCAACTTTTTTGCAAATTATATCTCAACTGCCATTATATAAAATATCTGAACTGTAACAGCTTTGTTAATAAATGTACTAATAGTTACAGTAACGCCACTGCAAAATCAGAGCATGTGCGTCACTCTGGGTGATATCTGCAGAGTTATAACCGCTATAAAATGTCACACCATCTTGTCCTCATGGTGAATGTGCCAGCAGCTGCTGGGAAGCCGTTGGGATTTAATGTCAGTCAACTGTGCACAAAGTTTCCCTCAGAGGCCATAAAAAGTCCAAAGCTCAGTGAGCCACCGACAGGAACAAATACGTTGGTTAGAGAGCAGCGGCTGTCCAGTTTTCTCCACCAGGAGAGCCGCACCACCGCTCCCTCAGACAACAGGTACCACATCATCAATACCAGCATACAGTAAGAAAATAGGTCTGTGTTCGATATGACTGAATATCACAACATAGTTTGACATTTTATTCTGAATTTAGGATCTTTTACACAACTTTAGACCACTTATTTTGCATTGTAAGTAAAAATGTATGAATGTGGGAAATATTCAGCAGTATGTACTTATGTTACTATATAAAATTATATTTTATTATGTTTTTTTATTATATTTTGGATGTGGTCACGAACCTGTAGAAAAGGCATTTCTTCTAAATTTTAGAAAACGTGTCTCATATTCTAAATTGATACTTAAATTAAATAAATTAATTTAATGCATTATTAAATTGTTTTAATTGTTGCAGATGTTTTGTATCGTTCACAATCAAATAAATTACAAATAAATTAATTATAGAGCAAATATATAGCTTTCTGTACATCTGAATCACATCTGGATGATAAGCTACACTTAACAGCTATATTTTTACAGTTTCTCAGCATGCTGCAGCTGTTTCAAATTAACACTGAAATATTATTATTAATAATAATTATTCTGATTATATATTATAAAATATGCTATATTGCTTCAGGTTAAACCACTCAACAGTATATAAAATACTTAAAATGAGCTCCAACGACACATTAATAGTAATAAGTAAGAATAATCTAATAACATAAATTGTGTTAAACTTGCATGGGGTATTATACTTTTGATATATAAGTACATTTCATTAATTTCACTTACAGTTTCAAAGCCAGACGTTTACTTGTATTATATATTTTTTACGATGGCTGTATTGCTGCGTTTAATTCTCCCATTACTGGTCACCAAACATTTAATTTTTTTCCTACTTTCTCTGCTCAACAGGAGTGAGGACGCCACCATGGAGATGAAGAGTATCCTGAAATCTGCTCGAAGTAGGTTCATTTTAAATATCTTTATTCAGTCACTATAACTTGATAACCTACAGTGGTCTGGGTAGATAATGTGGCGTCATGGAGCTTAATTTCAATCAGATAGATGCTCATAAATGTTTACAGTGTATAATTCATGACTGTGGCTATAAATGCTTGATGGTCGACACCCTTCAGGCCACTCTGGGAGGCTAATTCATAATCATGTTTTCACTATTGGCTGTATCAATACTCTGTTGATTTACTTCCTTTGTTGGAAAAGTAAAATGTCTTTTTTCCATAATTTTCAGCTGGATGTCGTGTGATCTAATATTTCTTTCTCCCGAATTCATCCCCCTACAGGAGTGAGCATCCTGAAGGTGGGTGATGAAAGCACCACCCAGAGCAGCTCCATCGGGGCCGTACGCTGGACCCTGCCCGAGGAGGACGTTCAGATTCACAGCTCAGCCCCCATCAGACCCACCACCACCACCAGCAACCTCACCAAACACTCACAGGTGCATTTACACATCCTTGATTTTGTGCAAACTGATATTTCTCCATTTCTACTTTTTCACCGACTTCTGTTTTATTTTACTCCTTTAAACCTGCATGGATTTCCCATCAGGTGTGTTTAGAAAACCCTAGTTAGAATAAACATTTAAATGTGACCTGTTGTGTTTCCTGCATCAGCATCCTCGTCAGAACGGCCTGAAGGACCTACGTAGCTTGCAGGAGTGTGTTCAGTTCATCCATCACTGGAAGGAGCAAGTGGACCAAGTCTGCAGGGTAGGACACGAGAGAAGGACGGAAAATATCACTCAATGTTATCAACTCAACATGCAGCCTAAAGTGCTTCACACAGCAAGACTAAAAATCACAACAATAAATGTCAAAAATCAATAAATAAAATAAAATAAATACCAGGGATAAAAATATCTAAAAAATAATGTTTAAAGCTTAAAAACTGAGGCCATAATATTATTCCAAATTAAAAAGGTCTTTAATTTCCATTGTTATTCGAACATACAGAGGCATAAAAACATTAATTATGTTTATTACGCATAAGGAACATTTAAAAGTAAAACAGTGGAGGATTTTTGTGATCTGACTGGAACATAAAATGAAAGAAAATCTCTGATGTAGGGAGGAGCAAGGTCATTTAAACCTTTTTAAACAAGTAAAATACCTTTAAAATCAATTTTAATGTAGAGATACAGGTAGTGCAGTGTTTTAAGCAGCAGGGTAATGTGATCTATTTTCCTTATTTTAGTTAAGACTAGCTATAGTTTTCTAAACGTTTAAGGTAATCCGGTGAAAAAGACGCATTACTCATTAACAGTAGTCTTATAGGGAAATTGACAAGGCAAATAACAGACAATACAGAATAGTGTATGTTGCTCAGTGTCTTTCACGTCATTTATCAACTTAAGGAACAATTTGAGGAAGAACTCACAGTTTGTTTGCCCAATTTTTAACCCTTGACTCCCTTTTTAATAATACAGAGACTTGTTTGCCAGCTAAGGTGTCAAACTTTATATGGTTGATCACTTCAGTGTGTTACAAGTCCACAGCCGGAGACAACAAAATGTTCAAACTTTCTATTTAATACCCAAGGTTACGGCTACGATGCCTTGTTTTGTGCGTAATGAGTTCAGGTGAACCCTGCATTTATCACCGTACAGATTGGATAAACGTTGCCATGGGAAACCTTTACTTTGCTTGGTCATGGAGAGTAATAACTAGATTAATTGGGTGGATTGACGCTGATAGGATACAAGTTTATTGACTCTTTTACAGCCTGGTTACATGACCCTGCAGTGCTGACACATGTAGGGTGAGCATCTACACGTAAGAAGTTATGTGGCCTGCTGTATCTTTACAAGTGACTCATATGACCTTAACCTGACTCTTGACATCTGTAAATGTAAAACATTTCCCATGTGGCACATTTAACACTGATATACCTGTAAATGAATGTATGTCTAGTTCTCCTGACCTTTGACCTTGAAACTCACATTGCTGTGGACATGAGCTGGCTGTCATTTGTCTTTATGTTATCTAATTGTAACGGTGACACGCTATTATGTTTTAAAGACATTGTCTGACGTTGTGCTCTAGCAGGGCAGTGGAGATCCAGATGAGGGCACCAGCATGACACAAGCCCTGAGTTCAGACCGGCGCGCTGAGCGCAGTCTTGAGGAGAGCCGGAAACTGATCCTGGAGTGGGCTGACGAGCTCCACCACGTCGACAAGGTCAGTGCACACATGAGTCAATGTGTGATAGAGTGTCATCAAGACTATACTGTGACTATCACTTACAGACTGAAGGTACAATCTGAGTCACAGATTTGGCTGTGAAAGAAAACACACTCATACAACTAATAGCAAAAATATTAATCTTAACTCTGATTTTGTGTCCTTAGCACCTGAAGGAGACGCCCCCGGCATCTGAGAGTGAAGATAAAGAAAATAAAGAAGAGGATGCCAATGAGAAGGCCCAACTGAGGATTATGGACTGGGCAAAGGAGCTGCAGATGGCAACTGAGGTGAGGAGACCTAAACTTACAACAGAATTTGTTACTGTCAGTAGAGATGAACACCTACCAGGTGAAGCTCAGTTAAGAAGTGTGAGCCTTTTGTCTGTTTGGCTTAAAACTCCAGGAGGGCTGAATTTCACTGCACACGAATGAAAATTATGTAATTTTATTTTCAAGCCACCAATTACTTTGTCAGAGTTGGTTGTTTTTTTTAAAGTTAAAATTATGCCAAATGTTGCAGCTGAAATGGGTGTTTGTGTTTGCAGAATTGTGGCGTGCAGAGCGATGAGCTGGGTAAAGTGTTGCGCCTGCTGGGTCTGAAGAAGAAACGACTGGTCAAACTGCTGCCTCTGCTGGAGTTTATCACCTGGTCTCTGCTCAAAGGAGACAGCACGGTGAGAAAACAGTCACGCAAATCAGCACTGGCAGTTCGTATCTAAAAAAAGAAAGTGGGTTAAAAATGTGGGGTTACTCAGAATGTTAAAATGAAATAGAAACGACCAAGATAAGGATGTTAATCGGCCATTGTTAAAGCTGTAAAACAGAACTGGCTCAAAACCAAGCAGTTAACATTCGACGTGACCAGGTTATGAAATGGCTTTACATAACGTGTGATTCAAGTGAACCCTGCTCTTTGAATGCATGCAGAGCATCAATACATGAACACAATGATCCTGACCTGCCACAGCCCTAATAAACTGCAGTAAAAAAATGTCCTTGATAACTGATAGCGACGGCTCTGCAGATAAACCATCATCATTCGCAGATGACGGTGAGGTGTAAAAGAAAGGTTCGTGATTGAAGTTTGAAGGAATATTTTGCTAGTTGGCAGCAGTAACAATAAACTGCCCTTTGCTCTATTTGTGCATAGGCGTTTTAGGGCTTTCATTTTGTGTCAACAAGCTTCCAGAAACGGTGCAATAGTCTTTCAATGACTGCTCTCATAAAGCCAGTGCTATCACACAGACAGCCAAACGTAGCTAAGCGCTAACAGTGAGGAAAAGCATGCGTCCTGGAAGGCTCACACATCATTTACAGGATTTACTGCTTATGATTATGTTTGCAAACTGCATGGTCATAATGAAAGGTAGAATTAGCTACATAAAAATGCTGTTCCTATGAAACTTTTTTACATTTTATCTATTTGTTTTTCCTTTCCAGAGGAAGATTTCACAGTTGTGGTTACGGGCAAAGCAGAGGACCTGGGAATCAGGAATTCCAAGATACATCCCCAACTCAGGTGTGCATTTGTGAAATAGCTTTAAAATCATCGAAATCTTAACTTTCAAAATCAAACCAAATTGCCCAAAATAAAAGTACAACTGATTGTGATTTAGACTAGTGCTTCTCAATCATTGTTGCTTGTGATCCCTTAAAAGGACCAGTGTGTAGGATTTAGTGGCATCAAGTTGTGTAGTAGTTTCAGGTGATCATACACTAATGAAAACGCAGTTAAGAATATTAAATTTCATTTCTGCTAATAGATCCTCCAACATCCTACACACTGGTCCATTAAAACAAAGCAGTCTCTCCTGTCAGCCACCGCAGACTGTGTCTATGATTTGTGAGCAGTTCAGTCAAAGAGGGATTGTTCCTTCTCAGAGTAATTTGATAAATAATAAATAAATTAACAGAAAGGAAAAATTCCCAAAAATAAAACAGTGTGAGAAGTAAAATTTAGTTTTTTTCTATCCTGGTAATAAAGTCACACTTCAGATTCATCTTGTGACCGCTTGTCCTAACTCCTGGTTTAGAGCATGTACAATTTTCATTTCCCTTGTTCATCCACTATGACTTTAATATAATGTTTGTGTCTCTATTTTCAGTTTGGAGTTGGATTTGCAGCGCAGCAGGTAAGCTCAGCCAAAACTTTATCTTCATCTTATCTCACATAAACCGGAGAAAAAGCAAACATCGCTCATTTGTGCCTCTTTCTCTGTTTCCTACCAGCTGATGTGATTCTGGACCCCATGACCAACCACCCCTGGCTGCAGCTGTCAGAGGACCAGCGTCAGGTCCAGGAGGGCCTCTCAGAGGCCGACCTGCCTTACAGCTCCCAGCGCTTTGACAGCTGGCCCTGCGTGCTGGGCTGGGAAGGCTACAGCTGCGGCCGCCACTACTGGGAGGTGGACATCGCCAACAACGGATACTGGCGCGTGGGACTGACCACCGCCGGCTCCAAGCGTCAAGGCCGGTTCCCCATGACCCCAAAGCATGGCTACTGGGCTCTGTGGCGCAGCACAAATCATTTCTACACCTGCACCAAGCCGGAGACTCCACTGCCCGTCGGCCTCGTGCCTCGACGTATGGGGATCTACTTAGACTACGAAGAGGGTCAGATCTCCTTCTACAATGCAGAAACAAAGTCCCACATCTACACCTTCACTGGAAACTTCAGAGGGAAGCTGTACCCGCTGTTCGCCCCGCTGGATGGTCGCACATGCATGACAATCCAGCATCCAAATACAGAGGGAGTGGAGCTTTAACAGCTCTTACTGGATGAATTCACTCTGACTTGAACAAAAATTGCATTGACCAAAAAAAAATCCAGGATGGAGGATGAAGATTTTTGTGGTGTCATCAGTTAGATTTAAAAGTCATTGAAAAGCACAAGCTCTGACTTTCAAAACCACAAAAATATTTCAGATTTCACATGAATGTTCCTTCCCAAAATGTTACTTCAATCATATACATTTTCCCCTTTAATCTGAATTTAAAATCTCTTAATCGTCAACTAAAAACTGACTTTGAACAGTGATACACATGAACACATATTGTATATTGTATCTACTCATAAAAAAAAATCTCAAAATCTACAACAATGTAAGTGGAGATTTTTATCATACCGTGAGGAACAAAAATGTTGAAAACTTTATAAAAGTATTTATTAAAAAGAAAATAATTTTAAAAATGGCACTTAAAAATTCATATTTATTTGTGGACATGAAAGTGTGAACATGTTCTGCATCTACCTACTGTACATACATGCACTTTATAATGCACTTTCAGATAAATCTGTTATATGCATATTATATTGTCTTTCTTATCTCTTTATTTCTGTCACATTACTCTTTTTTCCACCAACATGTCTGAGAGTTTGAGAGAAACCGTCATGATTCCACCTTCATTTTAATGTATGTTTACAAATGTAGATCTCTTAAATTAAAGGACTTACATTTCCTTCACTTTTGCCTCCTTTAAAGCTTTAACCTTCAAGTAAACTTGGATAACTTTGTGTTATCCAAGCTGAAGTAGCTGAAGTACCAAATTAAGAAATGTAAATGTGTGCAGATGTGTGTGAGGAGTCTCTTACAAGCCCAGGGTCCATAATCCTCACAGTTGGCGGCGAAGAGACTCCCACCTCCCCTCAGGTCTGCTCAGTCCCTGTGATCAGCATCCCGCTCCACCGTCACCCTTTAAAGCGCGCACAGTACAACTAACATTGATCTGTATTAACATATTTACATTATGTGGTGATTGATGTATGAAATACTTACATGCAGAGAGATAAAATCAGTTGTGTGCATGTCAACGTGTATATGTTTGTGTATATTACTATATTGCTGTATGTAGCAAAATAATAATTATATAATGTATTATGTGTATAAAATTGATAATAAAAGCAAATTAAAATGAATGAAGTTTGTGTGTTCATACACAAATATATGGCACTGTCAGTGTACAGTATATATTCAATAAAGAATATGGTTTTATTTTAGTTTTTATCCTCAGCTTTTATTCAGTTACTCTCAGTTATTTTACATGTCTTAAGAATTGCTGAGGAAGCTTTCTGGTAAATATTATGTGTTCAATAAGGGCACAGCAGTTCAGCTGAACATGCAAAAACGTCAAGTTTGTCTACAGACAAAAATAAAATTCAACACATCCAGTATTAAGGACAAATCTTCCAATAATGTAGGAAAAAATATGCATTTCTTCATGCACTTATGAAATTATATGGTTCTATGCAGGAGGAAATATCAATTACAAACCCATAAAATAAATCATTGACTTACTGTATTAGCACTATTTATTTATTTATTTATTTATTTATTTATTTATAATGTTAATGTATTATTTGGCTCATTTGTTGTATTTTGTTTCTTTCATATATTATTTGGTGTTTTAACCTGACTTGGATGCTGCTGTAATGCTGAATTTTCCCCTTGAGATAAATAAAATGATTTCTTTCTACTGTGTCTTCACAAACATTTTTACATTCACAAACAAATCTAAATTGGGATACCTAAATATGTTACTATCCTGTAGATAACAGAACCACAAACATGTTATTAAATAAGTACATTTTGCTTCTTCACAGTCTGAGCTGTGACTGTGCATGTTACCAAAATGATGCCTTTAAAGCTGATTTAAATGATTCAGAAGAAAATAGTACAATAGTTCACCTGTCTTGCTGTGAGTTATGTCTTAAAGCTCCACTAATAAATCAGGAGTATCTCTGTTTTGTTTTTTGTTTGTTTCATTCAATCCTGCATTTGAAGGACGTTTGTCCTGTTAACTGTTCGGCGGTCGATTTGGACTTACGGTATGTGGTGCTGGACGTCCGTCCCGTCCCCCCACAGCCACTGACCCTTCTGCTTAGTGTCCGTCAGCCCCTCCCACAGGAAGGGGAAACGAGGGAACTTCCTCATCACACCTTGGATAAATGCCTGAGGAGGAAGTGACATTTAAGAGGACTTTAAATCCATTTTAGGAAACGTTACCTGGTGTTTTCTGCGTGGTTACATCCTCTTCTACCTCTGCAGAGTCTTTGATTACAGCCAGGCTGCTGTTGTGGAAGGTAGGAGGAAGGTAAAAATCCTTAACACACTGGAACAGGTCTTTTACACAGCAGACATTTTGACTTGTCATAGTAGTAAAAGTACAGGTGGAACTAATCACTTCAACTAACGATGGCGCTCTTCTATTCAAGGGTCCCAGTGAGAGTGACAAAAACTCAGCATGCACAAGACCTGTATCCTGAAATCAAATCACTAATCAGTCATTAACTTCATTATTTACAGCTGTGGCATGCCAAATGTCCTCAGAGCCTAAAGAGTTTGAGGTGCCATGTGTGCAGGATGTCAGATGTTTGTGTCAATCAATGTAAATCACCTTGAGCGACAGCGTGGAGCATCAGGTTCACATCACGCTGCTCTTTTTGGCACTGCTGCAGTCGCTCCATCATCATCAGCTCCTCTCCTGAAGGTTTGAAGGTTTGATCTCTTCACTGGTCACAGTAGGTGAAGCACAGGTGTCAGTAATAACACTGACGACGGCTGTGTTCCCTTTAAGTGTCCCAGTAACACCTGGCAGTGTGCCAGTCAGCCTGCACCATGCCACCACTCTGAAACGTAAAGGCACAATGACTAGGATTTCCCTAAAAAACAATATACAGACTGGTGGTGTCTGTATCTGCATCTGCACAAACAGCAACTGACAAATACTACGTATTGTGCCTTTAAGCAGCTAAATGGAATTCAGCCATTTTATCATATACACCTGTTTTTTTTTACAGTTTTATATGTCAAAATGTATTACATATATATGTATACATGCAATATAAAAAATACATATATGTACATAAATACATATACAGTACAGTATACAGTATATACAGTATCACATACATACTGTATACGTACTATATACAGTATATTACATGCATATATATACTATATATTACATGCATACTATATACACAGTGATATACTATATATATATATATATATATATGTTCTATTTATATTAGATGAAGATATATATATATATATATATATATATATATGGGGATATATATATATATATATATATATATATATATATATATATATATACAGCATTACATACAGTATATACTACATATACAGTATATACACAGTATTACATTATCATACATACTGCATACTTTATAGATTACATACATATGCATGTTTATACTCACCAAATAATACCAAACACAAAAGAAGTCCCATGATGAGAACAGTTGCCATAGCAACAGGAGTTGTCCACTGACATCTTTGGCATCTTCCTGCCTCTGTGGTGGTAAAATGATCATGAAACAAATAAAGTTGTTGCATCGAGGTATTTTCAGCTTAATCATGACCTTTTAGCAAAGATTATTATACAGTGATATTCTAAAACCTCGAAATGTAGAGGATATAATTTGTGAAAATGTAAATGAATGACTTAATGTAAATGTAAATTAATGACTTGCTTATAAACAGTTCATGCATGCACAATCACGACTTTTGACCTCTGACACCCATTAAGATAAGTATGTGACACTTTGCTAGAAAAGTAAAAGTAAACTTGGACTTTGAAACCAGAAAAACACAGCAGCTTTGCCTGTTAACGTTAACTGTAATATCAGGTGAAGTATTTAAGGTGGTACGCAAAGTACTGACATGTTGAACAGTATAAAAATGTCATACACATACACAGATAAGACTGAATATGAACAAGGCTGTTGTTTTAACCCTTGCTTATCAAGAAAGTGACGTTTTTAAAGCTCTGCCTTTGAATTTTAGTCAAACTCTTTGTATAAATTTGCAGTTTATTTACACTAGTTGTAGTAGGAGATGCTCTTTATAACCAACCTGCAGGTGTTTTCCTATTATCATCATCATCCTCCTGGCTGATGCTCTTCACTTCAACTGATTCACATGCTTGTTGCCTCATATTTGCAGTCTCACTTTCACACATTTAGCTCAACAAAATGTGACCACTATGCCTCTTCCTCAGCCGTTCTCGCCATCGTTGGAGCTCAAAAACAAAGTTCTGAGCCCTAAAAATGATGTGTTGGGAGTTTAACAGGACGTTGGCAGTACCGACAGCTAATGTGTGTGGTAGTAACTATTTCTAACAGCACCTCTCAGACCCAGATACACAGACCAAACCTGGACCGGATGTAACAGCGTTGTGGCTGTCATTTCAGACACATCTCAACGTGTTTATCTGCTGACCTGACCTAATCTATCCGCTGCTTATCTATTGATTATCTTCTCATTATCAAACAAAACCATCAGGTCAAGGTGATTCTCACGTTGGTCTGTAATCAAGATTGGAACTTGGAAAAGTGAAGTGTGTCACTTTTTAATTTGGTTGCTTAGTTTGTTTCTTTCTGCTTGTGTTTTTCTGTAATCGGTTCTGTTTTTTAAGGTTCCACACACACACACACACACACACACACACACACACACACACACACACACACACACACACACACACACACACACACACACACACACACACATATATATGGGAGGAGATGGTACTACTAGGTACTTAACCATAGTTATAATTATGGTCTTTTAAAGTAAATCTTAAATAAAAAGGTTGTTGTGTTGCTGGAAAACTTTATTGAATGTTGCAACAAGAAGAATTTGTTTAATTTTTACTGAAGAAATTATCTTTAAAATGACAGAAAACTAACAAAAACATGTTTTTCATTATTATTATTTATTTTGTTACATCAGACACATATTTGGATGCCCATTTCTGCCAGTTAAGCATGATATAATCAAAAATGCTCAAGGTAATTTTGACATAATAAGTGAGCATTTTTTTGTAATCTAATGATTTTGTCCACGTTTTTCTGACAACTGACAACAAACAACATCCAGGTTGAAAATTGTAAAATATAAAACAAAAACAAGAGAAAGTCAGCAAAAGTATAAATTGTTTTGCATTTTTAATAATCACAAAAAAGTCAAAATATAAAAGACAGAGCTGGTGCAGTAACAAGATTTAAAATCACACAATACAAAATGATAATTCACTAAATATGGCACTGTGGCTTAATATTTGATTTCCTGAACTGCAGTACAGTGAAAAAAGTAAACCTAAGGCAGAAAACACTCAAAATACCTTCACCAGTGCAGATAAAATAATAACAACAACAATAATAATAATAATAATAATAATAATAATAATAATAATAATAATAATAATAATAAAAACATTATTTGTTTTCAGTTTCCTGCTTCTCGAGTTCCCAGAAAATATTGTCCCCCAACAGCTTGTAGAAATGTTTATGCAGCTGCAACAAAACACACAAACACAAGATTTTTATGGACATATACTTTTAAATCATAATGTGTATTTATAAAACACAAAACTGAGCCAGTTTTTTCATACATACACCAAATATTTACTGCACTTTCTATTTTAGTGAACAGTATTTTGTAAAATAAAACTTGTTTAAGTTTACCTGATCAACATACCTGATTAAAAACATAGTCCCTTGTGGTGTTTTTATCACAGAGGAGAGATTCAGCCGAAGAGCACAACATAGACAGACTGATTTCCTGTTTCTCTGCAACTGGAAAACAAACAGAGAGAGATGTGTAAAAAGAAAGCTAGAATAAAGAGACACACTGTAAAATCTGTATGTAGAAGAATACATAATGCCCATCAAAATTAAAACAAGTCACACGACTCTTCTCCAGTACACCATGCTTTATTCACCAAACCTTATTTGATTTTCATTTTTCAAAAATTAAAAATACAATGTGTTTTTCTTTATCATGGTCAAAGAGGGGATGAACTAAAATTTAACAATAGGTTGATTTTTTTTCTACTTCTGAAAACAAAAAATAAAATCTCTAGAAGACAGAAACAAAAAAAATGCATGTTTTGTTTCATATTCTGTGACCAGAAGTCGCGTAGTATGAGAACCATAACGGCTAAAGTTGGAAAGATAGATAAGATAGATAGGGGCGGCAGTAGCTCAGTCTGTAGGGAGTTGGCTTGGGAACCGGAGGGTCACCGGTTCAAGTCCCGACATGGACAAAAACTGAGTGTGAACTGGTAGCTGGAGAGGTGCCAGTTTACCTCTTGGGCACTGCCGAGGTGCCCCTGAGCAAGGCACCAAACCCCCAACTGCTCGGGGCGCTTGTCAGGAGCAGCCCCCTCACTCTGACGTCTCTCCATTAATGCATGTATGTGTGTTTCAGGTCTGCATGTACCATGTATGAGTTTAACAGAGTGTAAATTGAATTTCCCCACTGTGGGACTAATAAAGGTAGATCTTCTTCTTCTAAATGAGAGGTCAGGGACCGTCTACAAAGTGCAACACCAAAAAGAGATGCCATGAAAATATTCAATAAATTCAGTCTTATGCAGCGTAGTACCATCCAAATTACTTCACACATCAATGGTCTTTTTGTGGTTGTACTACAACACTTAGTTTGGAAAAATATGCTCAATAATAACCAATAATTTTGGTGAATTTTTATTAGGCAAAATATTAAGTAACTTCACTGTTATAAAGTGTTTTTTTTTGTTGTTGTTTCTGTTGTCAAGTGACTTTATTTTTGTTTTTAGAAACAGAAAAGGAAAATCGAACATGCAACAGCTGCGCCCTGAGAGAAAAATAACTCAACTTCTGGAAAGCTGCAACGCCCACCGTGTGTCATGTGTCCAGAAACAACCAATCACAGCCTTCTGTAAATATCAGTCTACGGTAAATATACAGTGTGGAGGAGAAGTTACTTATGTTAATACAGGACTACCCAGAGCTTTAAATCTGTCTCACGGACTATGTACTTCCTTCGCCGTTTCAGTCTGAGGATGTCACAACATCCTGTTGAAAGTTCAGCCAAGCCGACACAGAGAAATCATGCAGTAATGCTACTGCGAGGGATTAATGGTGCTGGAAATCCACTTCTCTTTTTTTGTTTTGTTTAGTCAGTGAGGCGTTTACTGCTAAACTGCTGCAACTTCATTACCGCCGTTGCAGCATGAAGTTATAGTTGCTTAGTAAAGGAAGGTGCGACAGGAGCACAATCTCCTGAGCCCCATGGATAAAAGGATGAAAGCAGCATAGTTGGAGTTTTCCTTGCGTTTTTGGACGCGCCGTGTGGACGACCCCTTAAAAATTCTTGCTGCATTAAAGGAAGCTCTGAAATCTTGGATTTTGCTGCAACCTCATTGAATAACAACCAAATTCTTATAATCTTTTCATCTTTGCTTATTGTTTGTCTTCAGGATTTTGTTTCTCAGCAGCACAGCTTGTGGATGCAATGCCTTTGAACAGCTGACTCTCAAAACTCAGACGTTGGAGTTTAATTGAATGCACTGAAAAGGATTTTTCTCAAGTCTTTGCCTCTTTATTTTCAGCAAACTAAACTGGCAGCCGCATGAAAGTAAAAAATGTTTGCTGCTAACAGGTGGAAGAAGTTCTCAGATCCTTTATTGAAGTAAAAGTAGAAATATCACAGTGTAGAAATACTCCAGTGCAAGTAAAGCGCTGAATTTAAAATGGCTCTTCAGCAAAAGTACAGGCGTATTATCAGTAAAATGTACTGAAAGTATTAAAAGTAGAAGTATTCATTATGCAGAATGGCTCCTTTCAAAGGGTTTTATTATTATAGAATATTATATTATAATGTTTTTATCACTAACAAAGAAATGTAAGAGGATTTTAATATTTTAGTTTGTCAACATGGAGCAAATTTGATATACTTTATGTATTACTGGGTAGATTAGTAGTATAGTTCTGCATCATATTATGTTTTTAGGTGAAACGTAACTAGCATTTATAAGCACCAAATACATATTTGTTTTAAAGAATCAAGTAGTGACTATAGCTGTGAGTTCAGTGTAGTGGAGCAAAAGGTTCAATATTTATACTTCTGAGATGCGGTGGAGTAGAAGTAAAAAGTAGCAGAAAACATAGTGAAATAAAGTACAAGTACCTCAAAGTTGTAGTTATGTATAGTACTTGAGTAAATGTACTTTCCATCACTGGCTGCGAATAGGCTAAGAGTGCAAAACAACCAGATCTGAGAGTCTCACCTGTACAATGTGACACGTTAGCTGGGGGACTTGACTCTCCGTCCACCACTGCTTGCACCTCCAAGTTGTACCTGGTCCCTGACTTCAAGCTGCCAAACGTGTGGCTGGTTTGGTTGTCCACGGTATCAGACCAGCTGTGGCCCCAGAAGCTGGAGGTGATTCTGACCGAGTAACTGGCTGTTGCTATGTTGTCAGGGGCCGTCCACCGGACGGTGATGTGGGTTTTATTGGAGAAAATGACACTGGCATTAGTAGGCGACAACAGGCCTAGGGGGAAAAATAAAGAAGAGAGAGAAAATGAGGCAGATATGATGATAAGGTCATGGTGACAGATTTTAAAGTTTTCCATGAAATCCAACTTTATTTGTGGAACTATTCATGGTCAGCATTTTTTCAGCAACAACCATTTGATGTATTTATACTGAGTAATTAAAGCTGCAGTAAGAGCAAATATGATTAAAAAAAACTAAATTCTGAACAGATATCTGGAAAAAAAAAAAATGACAGAACAAAGGAAAACAACAAGCCAGAAAAATTTGGATGGAGTGACCATGGCAAATTTGGTGCCATTTGGCCAATAAGTGGCGCTGTAGCAGTATCATAACTATGAAGGAAGGAACATCTGTCTGTCTGTGTATGTACAGTATGTATATATAACTGCCCTTCACATATCTCAAGAACTGTTCATCAAATCAGTTGCACATTTGGCGGGTACAGGCAGTCTTTCTCAACAACGCTGCAAGCAGACCTTCCGGGACCCGAGCAATCGACCCGTTCTGGACGGCCACACTTTCCTTTACGTGATTTTAAACCCACAAATGAAGAAATTACAACGAGGACCAAAGTGACTCACTGGTGAATTTGGAGCTTTCCACTGGCAGGCCTTTGAGATGTCCACTCACGGTGTAGACGATTACTGTGTATTTAGCAGCAGTCAGTTTGTCAAAGTGCTTCCTCGGTTCTTTTAGGTTGCGTACTGTATCTATATTTTTGCCCCGCAGCAGGAGCTCGACGGTGAAAGATGAAGAATTACTTGCAGATGACGTCCACGTGGCAGTGAGGGAGTCGTGTGTTGAGACCAAAGTCAGGTTTGAAACTGGTCCAGGAACTATGTAGGAGTCACAAAGTCAGATTAGAAACATTCAACGCAGCAGGACGGTTGTTCTGTTTCTGTAAATCATAAATCTCTCTACTGAAAAACAAGAAACTGCATTAGTCCAGAGTTACCAGTGTAGCTGATGAGGGTCACGTTGTCTCCCTCCAGAGTGCCGTTATCTGTCAGTGCTGTTACACTGCAGGTTATCTTGGCGCCCATCGGCAGCCCTGTGACTCTCACGTCTGTTTCATTCACCTCTGTACCAAACACTGTGCTGTTAGGAAGAGAAACAGTTACTAGACTCAAACTGCTGCTGGCAGAGGCAACAAACTGCATCTCCAGCGACAAGTTGTCGAGAGTAAGAGATACCACCAGTTTATCACAACTTGGGTCTTACTTCGGTAGTTTGGGACATCAATCTCATTTCTATGCAGCAACATTGCTAAAATTCAGACAATTCGAAAGTCAGAAGGGGTAAAAAACACAAGCAGTCAGACGATCATACAGGTTTTAAACAAACCCCAGGTGAGACAGACTTATTAGGAAAAGAAATGGGAGAGTTATCCATCAGAACTTGCATAACAACTCCCTGGTTCAACTTACTCTCCATACTCAGGGTTTACACTGGACTTCTTCTTTATTATTTCAAATTTCCATCCATATAAAACAACTAGCGGTCATAAGTTTTAAATATTTATATAATTTGAAAATAAGTTAAATGAAGAAGCTGTCTAAAAAATAAAATAACATGCTGGTCGGACTAAATCCTGCGTTTGCCAAATTCAATATAATGTTGTGTGAATTGTATTATTATTTAATGCCTGACCCGAAACAAACACACACACACTGAGCATGACCGTCTATCTGTAATTGTCTCAGTCCACAGTCCAAAAGGCAAAATTTATTTTAGAAAATAGATTGATTCAGCTTTTCTTTTGACACAACAACAATCAGTTTTACCAAGCAATGATGGCTTGCTACCAACATTTTGGACGTGTTCACTTGTCTTAGTGTTTTAGTGGTTTACATCATTTCAAGGCAAAGCTAAGACAGGCAGCTTTATTTCTACAGAACATTTAATTATAAAATCAACTGAGAATTAACAATAAAATTTGATTTAAAAATCAGAGGGTGAAGATTTAATAAAATAAAATAAAATTTTGTCTTGCTCGCCTTATTTATTTCAGTACAGACCGAAGTCATTAGGATTTATCCTGAAACATTTCAGTCTCAGACGACCAGGCAGGCCGATAGCAGTGCTAAAAACAGACCGTAAATATGCCTGAATTTAAAAGAACATGAAACAATTAAATTCTGGACTCTCTATAAATACATACACATTACTGTCATCCACAGCCTTCACCAAAAAACCCGTGTTTTTTCCCTTAGGCGGTTCCCATTTAAGCCATAACGAGTTGTTGGTATTGTGAGTCGCCCTCAGGTTGGACACTTTCCCGGGCTCTGGAGGAATAAACAGACAGATGAATAGATAACCATCCCAATTACAACCTCACAGGTGTCACTGTTCAGGTCAGATGTGGCTCTAATTTGCCTCCGCTGATTTGAATTTTATGTTATGTCAGCAAGAAATTTCCTGGTTTAACCCTGAACAAGCTTTGGATGCACGCATTCATACAGTGTACATCCTGTTCATATTCTCAGCTAAATAAAAGGTAAAAATAAGTCTGTAGTTACGTCTGTAGTTTGCGTAAAGTTGTATGTGATATAAACTCACTAGTGTATGCTGTGATGTTGGATTCTTCACTTAACGGTGAGTGGTCACTGACTCTCGAGACGACAATGAATGAGTAAAGGCTTCCAGGTATCAGACCGCTGACTTTTGTGATCTCTGTCTTAGTTTTAATCTGTTTCCCACCGTGGACCTTAATAAGATAGAAATCCACATTTCTAGCTGGCTTGTCCCACCTCAGGAAGACAGAGGTTTCTGTCACGTTGATGACTGTGAGGTTTTCCAGTTTGTCCAGGGCTGAAGAAAAAGGAGAAACATTATCAGGGTTGCAAGTGTTTGCATTACTACTAGGGCTCATTACTCATTAGGCAATGATGGCTGTCTGGTTTAATAATATGCATTGAAGTTGGATTATGGAAACAGTATACATTGTTTTAAACGCCTATTTAGAGAGACTATGCTTGTTTGCCTTTGCTCTCCATTTTTCTCCTCACTTACTAATGTTAAAAGCATTTTCTGTCACAATAGGACTTTGTTTTCCATAAACAGTGATCAGTGTCTTTCCTCCTTACAACTGGAAAAACAAGTTGTGTAGCTTTAGAAGCTAACAGGTGTAAATGAGTATTATTTTAGAACTGGTTTTGTCTTTTTTAGGGGGGTACAGGGGGTCTTTAGGGGGAGGTGGCAGGTCAGCAGTAGATATCACACAGAAGTGGTGTACATCGTCTGAAAGCTGGGAGCCTGAAGATTAATTTGAGATGCAGCTCAGCGCTGTCAAGTTGTTCTAGTCATACATCAAAATAAACATGGATCAGTTAATTAAAACAAACTGTAAAAGTATATAAGGGCTTAGAGCATGATGTAATAATATGACGACCATTCCCATGCACACTTACAGTATGTCTCATAAGTTGTTGCAGAAAGTTGTTGCTAAATTTAACCACTTTTACAACCCCAGAATTGATAAAAATGATCACAAATCCCTCCAAAATACCACATTAAGACACTAAGACCTTGGGGAACACCACAGAAAAATCCATGCTGTGATTTGATATCATAAGCTCTTGACATTTGATTGATTGATTGATTGATTAGATGATGCACATGAATACAATTGGGCTCATTGGATGCACAAGAGTCTCTGTTTTACAATTTATACGAGGAGGAGGCAAACTCACTGGTGTAGAAGGTGATCTCCTGTGGGTTGAGGTCTCTGTTACACTTCACTGGGAACACCTGGACTGAGTGGTGGGTGCCTGCTGTCAGGTTGCCGAGGCGATAGGTCAACTCGTCAGTCTGGTGTTGTGTCAGCTCTCCGTCGGCTTCGACCTCTATGCGGTAATGGCTGATGTTACCAGGCCCGGGCTGCCATGTGAGAATGGCACTCTCAGAAGTGGTTTTGGTCACGTTGGCGTGGCCAACGAAATGATCTGCAGTTGGAAATAAGAAGATTGATAACTGACAAAGAGTGGAGATAAAAAATACACAGACAAGGAGTAAAGGTGCAAAAATGGGGTGTATAATTCTGAATGAGTGGATATTAGACAAATCCCCCGAGAATATATATGATCTGAAACAACTGCCCATATTGTCCCAGATGTAAAAGCAAAGAAGGAACAATTATGCAACTTGTTTTGGTGGGATGAAAAAATGAGTAGGATTTTTTTGTCCGATTGAATCTTTTTTTGTGATAATATTTCTATTTTTCAATGATAGGGGTTAGATTAACCATAAGAGCAAATCATCAGCGTTTACATACATCCGTAATCATTTTAACACAAGTATACACACACACACATAAATAAATCCAAAATTAACAATTTAATTTTTAAAAAGTGAAATCTACTTACATATACTGTATATACACCAGTATATAATGTTAAAAAAAGAAGAAAATCAGAAAATCATACAGACAAAATACATGTATATATAAATAAAGTAGGGCTGTTGCTGTGCCCCGTGGTGATGATTCACTCAACAGTGTGATATGCTGTATTATTGGCATTATTATTTTTTTTACAAATTACTTAATTTATCCTGATTTTAGTGCTAAATATACATATAAATATGTTAAGCTGTTAGGCTAAGAAAAACTAAATACTTGTTTATTGAGCAGGACACAGAGGGGCAATGAAGGGCAGCGTTTTGTTTTGTTTTTCTAGCTGAGAGGTTTTGTGTGAGCAGCTCTGGATATACGCAAAATATGCAGCGCAGCCATTTCAAGAAATTGGTTGTGGAAGCTGCTTGCCATCCCATACAGCTGGCTTGTGAATAGCACGGTATTGCAACTGTTATTGTTATTTATTGTTATTCTGATATTTTTCTGAAACTCCAGCCTTATGTTTCATCTAGTTGTTTTTGGAGGTATGTATGAATGGGAATGAAAGTTTAGATTAAAATGCGGGTAATCTGTTTTGATTTTGTATCTCCTGATATACGGAGGATGAAATATGTCCGATCAATAAATAAACAAGTGGCAAGAAAAAAAAAAAACTTAGTGTGTGATGGTGTGATGCTGCACATACATATTGATAGAAATCTTCTTCAAACATTACAGAGATGAGAAGTAATTAATGAAAATAACTTTTTGGCTGAATTTAAATTGCGGCCGTAGAAAAAATTAAATAAATGAAGTTGTTGTATCATCACCAAAACATGGTGATGGTCTCAGTATAAGAGGTGAAACTGTGGAGAAATAATTAATGAAAAAAATATATGGGACAGGATATACTTTACTGAGCAACTCGCTGTGTATGGCTGCATTCATTTGTGCATTCAATAACTATTTATGGCAACATACATTACACTTTATTTCTATAAATTATCCCAAATTTAGATTTAAATGAATTAGCAAAGCTGCTGTTTGGGTGCAGTTCTGATACACCTTACAGCTGCCCTGCACAAGTCATCTATAGTAGTTATTTTTGGACAGTGTGGGATTTTTAATCATAAAGGGGCTTTAAATGAGTCCTACCTTCATAACACATGAAAGGCAGAAGCTCCGAGCAGTTCTTTTCAACCCAAGCCCCGAAGCTGAGCATGGCCACACAAGAGTCTTCGATGTAGTTGACATCAGTCTCTGGGATATCCAGCGATAACACACAACCTGTTTCTGCTGGCATCATGGCCGCAGCTGTGATGGGTGGAGGGGTTTCGGTGGTGGTTTCCCCAAATCCAGTAGAGACCTGTGTCAGGTCTGTCACAGTTTGGTCTGTGGTGTTGCTGGTGAAGCTGCTTATGTCCGTCGCGGTTGTGTCATCTCCGGGTCCACTAAAGCTCGTCACATCTGGGGTTGTAAATCCTGTCGGTCTCGTCTTTGCTGGGCAGCTGTAGCTGTATCTTTTTGGAAAGGAGGACTTGAACACGGGCCGACCGGGGTACCAGTTCTGGAAGATGAGGGGTTCCCCGTCGGCCCAGCGGGACCAGGGCATACTGGAGGTGGTGGAGGAGAAGTTCTTGCGGAGGCCGACCCAGCAGTCAGAGCTGAGATTCTGGGAGATGGTTCGGATGTTTTCAGGAGTCACTGTCACCAGCTCTTTGAAACAGACCTGACGGGACATAAAAATCAATCTTTTACATTAGACCTGGTATGGCTATTCATACTAGACTACTACTAGTCAAGCTTTCCATACTGGGATATAAAGATGGCTTTGTTACCGGATAGGCTGGGATGAAATGGAAAATCTGTCTGTTAGTCACTGTTGATGAGGGACTACTTTGGTTTTAATAACTTAGACTATTAACAGTTATGATATTGACAAAATTGGTGACAACTGAACAGCTAAGGTAACTTATTGTAAGGTGCTCTCCACATTCTCTTCTCATTGGTTTAAAGGACGCGTGGAGTTAGGGCTGCCTCTTCGCTTTCCTTAGTCGATAAGATTTATTTAAACATTTATTTAAACTGCATGTCTTTGGACTGTGGGAGGAAGCCGGAGAACCTGGAGAAAACCCACACAAACACGGGGAGAACATGCAAACTCTACACAGAAGAGTCCCAAGCCGGATTTGAACCTGTGACCCCCTTGTTGTGAGACTACAGCACTAACCACTGCAGCACCGTGCAGCCCCTCAGAGCATTAATCTCACTGATAATTCAATCCAAACCCAGATCCGGTCTAGTCTCACATTTCAGACTCTTTCTGTACATAAACTGAGCTTCATGTTGTACCTGGCAGTGGTTCCTGGCCCCTTCCCAGGTGAGATTTCTCCAGTCATGAAAGTAGTAGTCTTGCTCTGCAGCGCTGCACAACAACACCAGAACTGAAGAGAAGCAGACAGGAATGGTTGTCTCAGGTAGAGGCACTGATCCGATCTGAAAAATAGTTTCTCAGAGGCCAATGTGACATCTTTAAAGGTGCCGTTGGTATCATTTAACCACTAGATGTCCCATTCTCCATCCCTGTTCACTTTGTTGCCAGGCACTTGCCATCAATTGCAGCCATTTATCCATTTTTTCCACACTTACCGATGACCCAGAGATATCATGTGATAATGTGGTTTTGCTTTTTTTCTAATGATTCACAAACATAAGTTTTTTTTTTTCCAGAAAAGCCATACTTTCACTTTTCTAAAGGGTCCCTGGATATGTTTTTTAAATATTCATCTACATAAATATTATCAACAAGCCCTCTAAATTAATTTGTTTATACAACTGACAAAAATCCAAAGATATTTATTAGGATATAAAAATAAAAAAAACAACAAATCCATACATTTGAGAGGCTGGATGAGAACACATTTAGCATTTTTGCCTGAAAAATGATGATTTCACAATGAATTAATAATCTAAATACATGCAGATTCAGATCTATTAATTGATTAATCAATTAATCGCTTTGGCTTTACACACAACCCAAAGTGATCTATTAAAATCTGACCAAATGTCACATGTTTAATCTTAACAGAAGATACTGTACCACTGTATCTCAGCAGTTATGATTTAAAATTACAGAACTGTAATATTTTAGATAATTATAAGTAAATATAGATATTTTTATATTGAGAGTTATGGGATAACTTTTCCAGCAAAGTTTGATTGAAAAATGCATTCACAAACATAAGTATTCACTCTCTTTAGCTGGCAAAATTAAGTTACCTTTAAATTTTTAAATGATTATGATGATCTTAAACTGTAAAGCGCTGCACGTTTTACAGATGAATACCACCCAGATAAAATAATACTCACTCCAAGAAATTAGGAAATAGGCTTTATCCTTGAGAGACAAGTTTCCCATGTTGGATTCCTGTAGATTCAGAGCAGCATCATGAAATTTCACCAGAGCACAGCTACTGTAAAATAAAATCTTAAAAAGAAAAGTAGGAACCAAATCAATTACATCTGAAATAATTGAAGTCAAACTAATATAGTAGGTGTGTCACTACTCACCCGGGCTACAGATGCATCCTGTTACCTCTCTGAACAGAAGAAAATGATCTCTCAGTATGCCAAACCTGTTGCAGTAACATGGAAAGCCAACAGGTAATAAACAGCACATTTGACTGGCAACACAATACTCAATTCAAGACCTTTAGACGCTCCTGGTTTTGCATCCATCCTCCAAACATGCAAAGTACTTTTATGGTACAAAAGGAGATGACGGTGATAATAATGTCAGTGCAATAAACTGGCAGGGAGGAGAGACGCAAAGACAAACCATTTACACATGCTGTATAACAGAATACAAGACGTTTCATGTTACACATTTATTTTGGCTTCAAGCTTTGAGTAACAAAATGCAAATTAATACAAAATAAGCCATGAAAAAAACGACAATGAAAAATATAGAAAGATAAACCTCTTATACAAAACTAAGTCCCAAAATAATCTACGAAGACACAGAAATAAAACAAAGAAATACCTTTAAGTTTGCTGTTTTTTTTTTGGCAGTGTAAAAGCAAAAAGTGGTTAAATTGACAGTGATTGGTCACATCAAACTGAAGTGCTGATAACTGAGATTGCATGGTCTGTGGGTGAAATAAAAACATCCGATCACATCAGTTTAGACAGGCAGTAGTTTAACAGAGTGGCTTGTACCTCATAATTCCTTCACAGGACTTTTTCTTGCTATAGTGTCACTGTGTTCTGTTACAAACTGGTGTCCAAATAGTCTAAATTTCCTGTATTTTTATGTGAAAATTCCTCTTTCGCCCCAAAAACAGTTTCTGCTCTCTGCTGTTTAGAAAAGTTACAAATACTCAACGGTGATAAGCTTTTGGGGTGATCCAGCCAGCCCCTCATCTACCAAATCTACAGTCATTTTCACAAAAATCATGACAGTACATGTTCCCTGCGAGCAGAGCCACCACCATTTAAGAGGTCAACACAGATCCTTGGAAATAAACAGGACTACAATGTATTTACAGCTCTATGTGAAGGAAAAAAAAAAAACGGCTGACAAAAAACACATGAAGTCAAGCCTGTGCGTTTAACATTATTCAATGTGGCCTGACATTTGTTCCTGTTTCCAGCTTTCATTTTTATGTTTGTTTGCATAGGACATCTCATAAGAGCGGAACTGAAACCTTTGGATCAACTTCCTCACACAGACATCCAAAAGGAGGGTTTGTCTCGATGTAAATATGTGAAACTGCATGGGTTACGGTACAGTAATACAGCTTCATAAACGGACGTAAATATCCATTCAAGTTTTACAACCGTGACTTTAAACAAATGGCAGTGGGTCGTATTAATATTATGATCAATTGCAAATTTGTCCAACTGCTTCTTGAGTTCTGTCCTACTCTACTAAAGTAAGAATTACTATTGACAAAACATAAAAACGTCAAGGAAAAACCAAGAAACAAGCTCTTCAGTTCACATTGACTAAATCAGACCAAAATAATGCATTTTAAATGACATGACTGACATTTTAAAAAAGGAATCATTAAAACTCAAATGTAAATCCCTGCCAAGATTAACACTGATTAAATGCATTTCGCTCTAATTTTAAGGCATACCAAGAGGACTTGGTTCATGCAAAGTTTAAAAGTGCAGTGTGTAGCATTTGGCGGCATCTAGTGGTGCGGTTGCCGATTGCAACAGAGTCCCCCTTACTTTTAGAACAACGGAAGTCGAACAGTGGCTAGCGGCGCCATGGTTTTGCACTGTGGCTCACTTAGTTTCAGGTGATTATACACTAACGAAAACATAGTAATGGTGAATATTATATTCCATTTCAGCCAACAGATCCCCCGAAATGTTACACACTGTTCCTTTAAAATCTCGAAGCCATTTTACAGGACCTATAGTAAACGGTCAGGCAGTACAGTTATAGGATCAAGTATCATGGCGTACTGAGGCAAAAGGTGATTTGGGGCTCCAATGATGAGTAAATAAACCCAATGGCTGAGAGACAAGGAAAGGACGAGGACGTTTGTTCTCATGATTGCAGCTTCGAGCTTCTTAGTCGCTGTCACTCTTCTCTCCTCTTTGCAGGAGTCTCTTTCCACTGGAAGGCACAGCAATCTCATGCTTCACCTTGGTCTTACTTTTACTGTGAAAAGAAAACAGAACAAATCCAGTTAGTGTCAGGAATTGACGCAAATGTGACATATTTGTCTTATTTTAAATGGTTTTAATGACAATAACCTCTATTGACCTGTGGTAGGTGGATTTAATTTAAACATTATACACAGTGACCTCTAGTGGCAGGAAATCTCTGTGGGACCACAGCAGTGGAGTTGAGGCTAAAATCCAGGTAGACATACAGTATGTTCAAAACAATGTGGGTTTAAAGCCCCTGTGAAACTGAGTTAAAGCATCTTTAACTTCTGTACAGAGCAGAGTACAGTTTAAAACAAATCCTTCAGTTCAACAGACAACTTAACCTCACCACATTGTTTTGGAAATAAAAACATTTTCAGGATGCACTTCTTACTTTTCTTTGTCAAGTAACTCCAGGCCATCATTGATTTTTTTCAACATCTCGTATCTCTCGCGCCCACGAACCTGGAGAGGAGAAAGATAAAAGGGGAATTAATCAGACTTAATGAATCATTTTGTGAAGACGTATACTGTAATAAAAGCTGGATGTCTTTACTTACATGCAGAACAAACACATCCTTGTCCTTGTCCTCCTCCTCAGCACTGGAAGCCGACTTGGACTTCTTTATAGATGTTGTGTCGGGAGCCGGAGCGCTTTCTAAAGAAACAAAAGTGAGGTTATCAAGGGAACAGCAAGCAGGAACAGAAACTGAAATCTACAGCAATGCTACAAAAACTTACTCCGCTTCTTCGTTTGCTTAGTTCCGTTTTTTGTGCTATTTTCCTCCTCAGTCTTGCGGTCCCTGCCTGGACACGCACACACACGCACCTCGAAGCACCTCCGGCCCAAAACCAGTCCCCTAGAAGGAAGACGAAGGACGTTAAGGGTCAAAGTGTTTCCCTAGGCAGCGCAAAAAAAGAAAATCTAATAAGACAAGTAATACAAGTCATTGAGAGGGACATCCTTAGCAAAAACACACAAATGAGATGGATGAATGAGAATGTTACAAATGTTAACCACGATAGCCAATTTCACCATGGCACTTTTTTATACCCAGAACATACAACCTGCCACCCCCCCCTCACATCTGTTAAAATCAAGACTTACTCTGGAGTCTCAAGGGTCAGGATGGTGAGGATGGGTCTGCGGTTCATGCCCCCCATGCACGAACTATTGCACATGAAGCTGAGGAGGATTGTGGTGAATTCAGAGCCCAACTGAAATGTAGAAAAATTTGTATTTACTAGGTCTGTCAAAGGTAACGCAATAATAAGGCATTAATGCAATCAATATTTCAGAGGTCGTAGCGGGTTTAGTTTTAAAGCTAGAGTGAAGATACTGGTATCATATGAAACTAAAAAAAATGGAGGAATCCATTGGTCCCAATAATATCATACTAGCTCGCATACTAGTTGTACCTGTGGGGGCTCATAGGGAACGGTCACACTCTGCCTCTTTGTGTGCACATCCTCGAAATATTGGGCCCTCTGGCTGCCCTCAACTCTGATCAGGTGGCTGCGATGTTCTGCAGCTGAATGGAAAACAGATTAGAAAAAATTAAAATTACCTCAGATATATCATGCTAGTAAAAATCTTCTAGCAAAGACAAACATTCTTCCATTGCACATCTAAAGCAATTTTTCACTGAAACATTTTCCTTACCATCCTCATTCTGGTGATGGGGGCATCTGCGGACCACTTCGGCCACATGTTCAGTCTTTTTATAGACCGCCGTGGCCCTCAAGATGGCACCCAGAGGAGGCTCCTTGCTCACTAGCACTTCAATTGGACTGGTCTTTGCCAGCTGGCAATACAGCTTGTTGAGAAGCTCTGAATACTGAGAGAAAGCACAGGAAGAAAACCATATATGTTATTACCAGTAGCAGTGCTGCCACTGGTCTGAGATCGGTCTCAGAGAAAATGAGTGTACCTTGATAAAGAATAAAAGTCAAACCCTAGATTAAAAGTTTCCCAAAATTTGTTCAACTACTCTTTTGTCTCAAAAACAAACTACATGTTAAGTTATCTAAATAAGTAAGGCCAGCTATATCAAATATATATATATATATATATATATATATATATATATATATATATATATATATATATATATATATATATATATATAACCTTGCTTTCATCCATTTTAACCCATTCTGTGCTGGAGGAAGAGAGTGCAGGAACATGTCCCGTCATGTCAGCGCTGTGCTTTACAACCAGACTGCACCTCTCCCAGACCAGAGCACAAGTCGCAAGGGGCGGGAGTTTCACAGCAGACCACCCTAACTTCAACTAAACCGGCCAACTGCAGAGCACTGCTGGGTGAGTCGCCGAGGAAACATCAATGCCATTGGCTCTTCAAACACAGCGACTGACTCGAGACCTTCAAATTTAGCGAATCGTCACAATGAATAAGATTCCACACGAATGCCACCACGAGATATGCGAAACAATGGATTTTTAACGCAAAGCCAAGGTAAGATATTAATACTGATTTTTTTTAAATTTGATGTTTTACGCATGCTAAATAATTTGGTGGTTTATAAAACCTGAAGAGACCAGTGAGTGAGTGAGTTATTACAGTAAAAACTTGCAATATTCAAACATCAAAATGAGAAAATTCTGTACAGTTGAGTTAAATTTAATTAAGTGAATTACAACAGCACAGGAGAAGAGTTTCTATAAAAAATACATTACGGATGGAGGACATTCAGTTGTCAGTAAATGGTGAAACTGAGCAGCTGTAGACATCCCTTTTGTCTCCTATGAGGGGCTAAAACTTTTGCTCCTTGCCATGTTTGGTTACTAGATAATCTGCAGCAAGTCCTGCTGAGCTTAAACGTTTGTGGTCTAACTTATAGATTCTCTTTAATTCTGTTAAAATTACACATTCTGTGCAGTAACTACAAATTTCTGTTGGTATTAGTTTCTCATTTAAATCAGAACAGATCCAAGAACATTTATCTTGTGCAAATACTCTTAGAAACTAGCTGTAACACATTTACCAGGCAGTTTAAAAATACAAGAAATAAGTAAGTAGAATTTCTAAAAATTGTGCGAGTTTAGGCTTAGGATTACTTACAGTGGAGGTGACAGACTTGGCCGTACCAGACTTCTGAAAGCGAAGCTGGAAGCCATATTCCCCTGGATAGTCGGTTGTAACTGGGACGGTGGAGGACGGGGGAGTAACGCCATCTTTAGTGGACACCTCCGGGGGCAGCTCAAACAGATTCTCATCAAACGCCTCAGTCAGCACTTGGTCATTCATTAGCTGTAAAAGGTGGGAAATGAGTGTCAGTCTGCCTCTATAAATAAAGAACTACCATCATATGGTAGCAAACTATTAGCAAAGAGAAAGCTTTATCCTACAGCAATTTAATGTTTATGAACAGAAACACAGGTAGGCATGCTTACCAGCATATCCATATGTCCATATGTTTCCTGAGGCTCATTCTGCGCTGGAATGGTGGAGATGGAGGCAGTCACCCTTCAAAAACAAACATACACAAACTGGTTAACTTGTTTATCCTGGACTAAACTGACATTATTAAATGGTCATCTACTATAAAAACATAACTTACACACTCTCCCACAGCTCTCTGAATGAGCCCTGGCTCAGCGGCAGAGTCTGGCTGAGGGGCAGACTGTCAAAGGTTTGCTCTTCCATTATTATTTCCCTCCTTTCCCAGATGAGAGGAAATTAGGAAGAGCCACGATCCAAGCCAAGGAGTGCTGTGGAGATCAACAGGAAGTAAGTGTTACACCGATGAGATCTGCAACAACTCAGTCTCACTGCACTAGTTCCATGTTAAATCAAGTACTGTTCGACTTAGTTATTTTCATTCATTGACCAATATAATGTAAGAAAATAGTTAAATAATCACCACAGTTTTCAAGAGCCCTAAGTCAAGTCTTCAAATCGTTTGTCTATCATCCAAAAAGATTTGATTTACAATGAGAAATTAGCAAATCCCCAAATTTTAGAAGATTAAGCCAGAAAATCGTTTTATTTGCTCAGTGACCTTGACAATTAGTCGTTTATCAAAAGTGTTTCAGGATAATCACTCTGTCGGTCAACTAAACGCTCCAACATCATTAAAGTATTAGAGAAGACGTGGACAAAACCGCCACTAGACTTGCGACAGTGTAAAAGGAGAATTGAATAGAGTAACGTTATCAAAGTCCTGCAATTAAATTAATTAATGCTAAAATTAATAGCCATGGTTGCTGCCACACAGGAAATGCAGTTCACGAAGTTGAGGTTAGCCAGCTAACATTAGGCCTTCTGCTCAATGAAACGCTGACTAACGTTGACATTAGCCGGTTTAACTACCATTGGATAGATCATAAATATTTTTACAAACATCCATATTTCATCTATATAAAAAAATTAAATTGAAACACAGAGAGCTGGTTTTAAAGTCAGTGCCTCCCAAAAAAACAAATAGCACGAGAATCCATTCAGCATGCTAAAGTTAGCTAAAGCTACCGTCCATTTTCTCTCGGGCAGGAGGCCCTCACAAACTGGCAACCGAGTCGGTACTTCCGACAATAACTCGACGAATGCAACTAAACTTAACACCAAAATGTGCCCTCAAGCAAAAAACTATCGACTGTATAACATGGTTCGGTCCACAGCTAAAGCTCCATTGTTTTGTTTGCTTGGAAGCTTAGCGTTAGCATAACAAGCTAATTACGTTAGCACTACGTTTTGGAATCCAGTCGACTAACGTTAGCTAAACTGCGGTAAAACTTTCTTCATCGGACAAATGAGTTACTTTCTTGCTGTAAATAATGACACATGTATGACTAAACGACTACCTTGTATGTCCGGATCTGTCAGAGAGAGATGAGTCACTGGTAGGTATGGAGGAGGAGAGCTAAAACAGCCGAAAAAGTCAAAATATTTTGAGGTAAAGCGGACCACGTTGTCTGCGGGGAATCCCACAAAAAGGCAGGGGGAGGGGGCGTTGCTTTAACGCCACAGAGAGTGTCCAATCACAGAGCGCGCTGCTCCCCTGACGTACACAAATGCAACACCGCGAAACGCTAGTGCTGCATTCATGTATCTCGGGAATATTACACTTCAAAAACGACCATACAAAACAAAGTGGTAATGGCGTGAGAGCGCATAGGTTACTCATGGCTGTATATTTGTATGATTATTAGTAATGTTTAAGTCTTGGTCACGGTTGGATTGAGATTAAACTAAACATGCATTTTACATTTATAGATCTTTTTTTCTTATCCAAAAATAACTAAACAATATGATGCATTAAAAAACTACAAGCTTCTCCTGAGCACCTGGAGGCAACATGATGACTTCATGACGTGTGTGGAAAACCTATCCTTTTCTTACGTACGTACCCTTTACGGTAACCCCTCAACATATTGTAAATATACTCCGTTTGTACACATTTAATCAGTTTTATAATAACCAAAACTGTTCATTTACACCACTGGTTGCTGACTGAGTTCTGATGTATTCTAAGTGATAAAATATACATTTACACAATTCATATTTTACCCCAGCAACAAGCAAATTTTGTACGCTGAAGTGGCAAAAGCATACATTCACATACAATCTACACTCAAATTCAAAACACATATGAATACTGTACATAGGGGGCGTACATTTGGGGGCGGCAGTAGCTCAGTCTGTAGGGAGTTGGCTTGGGAACCGGAGGGTCACCGGTTCAAGTCCCGACATGGACCAAAAACTGAGTGTGAACTGGTAGCTGGAGAGGTGCCAGTTTACCTCTTGGGCACTGCCGAGGTGCCCCTGAGCAAGGCACCAAACCCCCAACTGCTCGGGGCGCTTGTCAGGAGCAGCCCCCTCACTCTGACACCTCTCCAATTGTTGCATGTATATGGACCTGTTTGTGCATGTGTGTGTATTAGTTAACAGAGTGAAAAAAAAAAAATTGAATTTCCCCTCGCGGGACTAATAAAGGAATATCTTCTTCTTCTTCTTCTTCTAGAAATATATGTTTTGCAATCAGAAACCTAATTATTATCACTTCCTATTAGTGCCCAGTGGGTTACTGGTTACTACAGTTTTATTATAGTCCAGTTAAGATGTTGTATCATTTATTCAAACTGAAAAAGACTTCCCTGTACAAGTAGAATCAATTGGTCATATGACATATTACAAATTATAACATAACTCAAGCTGCCCCCCTGTTTCTTTCTCTTTGCAGGGACGTCAAAGGTCAGCTTTGAAGCAGCGCCCCTAACTGTCGAACCGTCAGGGATGGCTTTCTCCTCCATGGTTTCAGACAGTCCTACCTTTATACCGCAGATTGTTTAAAACTATAGCTTCATAATGTACTCCAACAGGCTGGATGACGTTGCCTCTCATCACCCTTCAAATGCCCCTGTGCTGATTAGATAAACTTCTACATCACTGGGAACTAAAGTTGCAGAGAAACTCAGAACAGGACCTCACTCAGGTACCTTCAACTGCACCAGGCCACTTGTGTCACCCTGCTGGAGTCTGGTCCTGATCTGGCGAGCGTCACTTCTAAAGAGTACGCACAGAATGTTGGTTCTCGTCTGTCCCTCTGGGTGCATAGTGATTATTGGTGCCACTTTGGGGCTGGGTGGCTGTTTGACCTTTTGAGTGTACTGTATGTGCTAATGGTGCCAGAGAGGCCATTATGAACTTGATCCCAGTGGCACAGCATGTAGATACAATAGTGAGGTGTAACAGAACAGGATCAGGGGCAGAGAGGGAAAAGATCATTTGCATGATGTTTCAGCAGAATGCTGAACTTATAATATTTTCTCAAGGTGTGTATGTCATGAGGCAGGCTAAGAAGCTTCATGAGCATGTGTGTGTGTGTGTTTTGAATCCTTTCCAGTAGTTACCAAGCCCACAGGGATATGGTCCAGAATGACTGCAGGCATGCAGAGAGCATTTACTATAATTTGCAAGTGGTCATAAGGTGTGTTGCTACGCATGCAGCTACATTGAGAACAGATGAGGCCCTAGTCCCTCTTCACTGCATGTGTGGTGCTACATAGTACAGTTAGCATAGTTTCTGTAGCTTTGCAGTGTTAACTTAAAAGAATAGTTTGTCATTTTGTGAAATACACTTCTTTGCGTTAAATGAGTTAGAGTTAAATGAGAAGGTGGATATCACTCTCATGTTTGTATGGTAAATAGAGAGCTCCAGGGATGACATATTTTTGAAGGCTGACCAGTAAGTAAGCATCCCCCTGGGTTCCCTCAACAAAAAGCCAATAGGATTTTTCCATGGGGTTTCGATTCTTGCAGAAAATCAGCTCTGTGCCAAACAAACGTTTATGATACTTACATGAATGCAATTGCCTGATGTAAAAAGCTAACTTTAGGCTATGAACAAACTACACCACGGTTCCTCTTGGTGGTAGCGTATGTTGTCTTGAGCATGTGGTCTGTGAAAGAAAGAAAGAAAGAAAGAAATACACTTTTCACCATTGTAACTTTCTTTCTCACACTTTTTCATCTGCCTAGCTGCACTTATCTATTAAAGCCAATATCAGGTCCCAATTGTTTATTTGAATCATAATAAACACAATTATTTATGAATATCCAAAATCTTAATTTTTGTCTTAAAACTACTGTACACTGTCTAAACACTGTCTAATGTGTGTTGCATCTTACGGGGGGTTAGGGTTTGGGCAGCAAGCACCCTTCATTGGGCTTGATTTTTTATTTATTATGAGTTTTCTCTTTCCATGCAGTCCATGAAATAAAACTACTATTGTTTTAATATTCATTACAATAAAGATACCTGTTTGGATTTTTTTGCTCCAATTTTTATTGCTAATTACAATTTGGTCATTAAAAAATAAAATGTGACAGTTTTCCCCCACCTTTTCACTGCATCGTGTCATATAATGTTCATACATGGCATCTATACATTAACCCATCACTAATGTTTGTGTCTGAGCTTTTTGCATGTATGAATTGATAGTTTTTCTCCCAGGAAATGACTGGAGAGACATGCAATTTGGTCGAATGTTGGTGCTTGTCACACACTGACACTAACCGCATCGTCAGTGCAACACCTGCCATCCGTCACGCGACTTTACTGTAACATGATTTCGAACCAGCTGACCCCCCGACAAGGAGGAACAGTATTTACGTGGGCTGTTTCTCTACAACACATGGGTGAGTAATAGAGGGCAGACACATGATGTGTGTGTGTGTGTGCGTCTGTGTGGTGGTGTGACTTTTTGTTTCAGATAACAGTAAAACACACACCGGCTGCCATCTCCAGTTTGGGGACAACACAGGTGACATTTTGCTTTGTGAAATAGTGCTGAACATGGGCTTTTGGATAAAAATATTGACTGCATGGAGCAAGATTGTGCATAAACGCTTATTCACACCATTTTCTTAGTCAGTTTCCATCATTGTTGTTGGCTCTCTCTGTGTGAATTCATGTGATACTTTTTGGAAATCTCTGTCTGCCCCTGGTTGCGTAAATGAACTATGCCGGTGGGGCTCTATGTCACTGTTCTGATGGTGTAAAGTTTCTCTACATTTAGTCAGAGTCACACACACACACACATGAATGTACTTGGGGGGCCCTGGCTTTGGATGGGGGGGTGTCAGGTTCTCTTTCTCAGTGTTCATATGAGGGCAGGAAAAGGCAACGCTCCAAGGAGAGAGTGGTGTGATGTGGAGGTGTGCTTGCGAGGGGTGGGCCTGAATCATTTGATTGAGAGATCTGGAGCAGATAATTTTTTCACTGAGCTCTTACTTTTCCCGCCCAGTGCGACCCTCCCACAGCACACACCCTCTAATCCCCACCTTGGATACGCCGTCACTCCATGCCCAAACTTTCCTTCACCATAACTACACCAGTGGTGGCACAGCCTTAAATTTAGGGTCCACCTGTTGCCTGTTGGAGGAGCTTTGTTGTGTGCAACAGAGAGTGGAGGGAGGGGGGAGGGGTTATGGTGTGTGACCCCTTTGGCATGTGATCTGAAATAGAAAGGGATTTATTACTGTTGGGAAGACAGACAATGGCAGCCAGGCAGGGCGTCAAAGACGAGCCCCTCTCTGCTGCTGCTCATGAGAAATGTTGAGTCATAGCTGGTGGCATGTTGGACTTGGGGACTTGACATGAGTTCGTCTGAGGTCCAAACACCTGTGCAGAGCCATTATTTTACCCTCTAGATGGTACGTCACAGATTTGTAGGTCAAAAAGTCTGATTATATAACATAATGTTGAAAATGTTGCATCTCATGAGCACAGAAAAGAGTAAGATGCACCACATTATTGTAAATGAAGTTCTCTTAGAGAGATTATAATTCTTTAAAAAGCCAGTCAACATTATGTAACAAGGCTTACAAACAGGGGGCCCTAAAAACCAAATTTAGCCCTGAGTAAACATCTGGCAAGCTCCAGAGCTAAATTAATGCTGACTTACACAGGTATCTTAAAATGTAATCACAGCTCTCCCACTTCTCTTCATCTCTTGTACATCATAAAAACCAGACCCTGTCTGTAAGAATACGCCAGTTTTCCGTTGTCATCTTTATGTTCTCCCTTCAGCCAATGGTGGTTAAGGTCAAATGAGCTTCCTGCTTGTGTCTCGACCTCTGCTGGAGGACCTCAAGATCAGCCCACTGGGCTTCTCTGGCCTGGAGCAGTCTCACCCCCCTCCTCACCCTCGTAGAGAGGCATGCACGTGGGTGTGCGGGTGTCACTCTATCCCAGCTGGACGGACACAACACAGAGTTCAAAGCAGAGAGGACACCCTGCAGCACAGGACCCACCAGAGTGGTTTATTTTTTGAGGGGATTTTACGTTTCCTGTCCTTTTTTGTTGCTAAAGAGTTGATTTTTTTCGGGGCTTGTTGTCCTTTTGGGGGGAGCTTCACGTGTCTCCATTTGGCACCAGACGCATCTGTCATCGACTGCTACTGCTGGGCGCCTGGAGCTGCCAAAGTCATGCCGGCCGGGTTTCAGCAACTCGGAGGGGAGGTAAAGCTTTTTCTTGACAGCTTTCGCAATTTGTAAATGTGACCAGAATAGTTTTTTTTATTCGCAAAGGCGAGAAGACGCTGTGCGCAATTAGCTGTCGCGCTGCGTATTATGATTCGGAGAGGTTTTACGCACGGGTTTATCTCCGTCATACAAAAAAAAAAAAAAAAAAAACTCTGAGGAAATCCACTCCGAATGCCTCTTATGAGCCAACAAATAAGAACAAGCTCGTTGATTGGTTGGGCAAAAAAAATGATAAAATTATATAAAATAAAATTTTTGTCATTTCTCCCAGCTCTAACATATGTCCTGTAGTATGTTTGTTAACAATATAAAAAGCAATGTCCCATATAGTCTTTTATATAGAGTCTAAACTAATAAACAATAAAGAATAATGATATCATAATGTCCTTTGCAACAAACAGTAACTACAATAAATGTGTTTCAGTTTCAGGGAGGAGCTTTGGCCCTTATTTAGTCCAGAGTAGTGACCTTGACCAGTTTACAGGTCAGAGTTAAGTACTATGGGTTTGTTATAGGCCACCTAGTTTAACTGGTTCCTTTTCGACACCCTCATAAACAAAGCCTGTGCTGTATACTCCCTGCAGCTCTTTCTGAGAAATGATTTCTAGGTCGAGTGGATGCATGAATCAGTGTCACTCCTGTGATTCTGGACAACTCAATCACTCTCACTCTCAATCTTGAAACAAGAGAGAGTGGACTGTTACCTGTGATGCCATGAAGAGACAAAAATGGTTGAAGCCGCTTCATGACAGGGCAGGTTGATGTTCCAGTAATGTGGGATTATCTCAGATGTTTTGACTAAAGTGTAAAATAAATCCTCTAAGTGTGGAAACAAACCAAAAACCAAACAGGAGTTCGACGGAATCAGCTTCATTCACAATAAGTGAAAAGTAAATGAATTACTGGAGCATGAAGCAATTTTTAATGAAATGCATGAAGTGTAATAGAGCATAACAGTCTGCTTCTGATGTTTTACCTTTTCTGTTGCAAGGGCACGTTGTGCACACACACACACACACACACACACACACACACACACACACACACACACACACACACACAGCCTTTTGTTTTGGTTCATGAATACTAAACAGCACTTATCTAGAGACTCAACACAGCAAGGTTAACACCTAGTGTTACAGATGCACAGCAACTACACACAATACAAACTCAAACTTTGCTGAATGAGCCATAGAATAAAACAGAAATGAATGCAAGACAATACAACAGGAAAATCAGTTTTACCCACATTTTGGTTTAAAGTCACATTATTTGTTGCCAGGAGCCCCCACATCACCAAAATGTCAACTTTACAGGAAGCCCTGATGGCTGTGCCCTCTAAAATCACCTTGAAAATCACCATGTTTCTGTTATTATATGTCTTTAGCATTGAGTTGCTTGGTACCTAATCTGTCAGCTAATGAAATGGGGAAGCCCTCATCTCTCCAAGGTCGCCTCATCTATCACTGTGGAAACAGCTGCCTGCAGCCTGATGGGAAACTGGAGAGAAAGTACTGGAGAGATTGTCTCTCATCAGGATCACTGATGGAGGGTGTATGGCTTCAGTGCTGAAACCAATCCCAGTTATCCACTCATGCTCTCTTATATCATTATCATCTTTGTACTCTTGTTTTTTACCTCTCTGTGCGTGTTTCTTTGTGTGTGTTTGCACTCCAGACATTGACTGGAACCTTTGTTCTCTCGGTCTTCACTGCTGTCCTGGGATCTCTGGAGTTTGGCTACAATATCGGCGTCATCAATGCACCGCAGAAGGTAAAAAAAAAACTAAGCACCGATCACAAGGATGATGGTCAAAACTACACGATCAAATCCCACAACAGTGCCAAACTGGTGCCAGTGGATGTGTTAAAAAAAAAGTGCTGATGTACAATGCGGGAGGCAAACACAGTGACATTTAACCAGACGTCAACTAAGCTGTTTCTCATATTTTCCTGATTTTACAATGTCTGACGCCACAACATTGGCCTCAAGCGCTGCTGATGGCATTTAAAAAATAAACTTGGAGGAGTTTAACAACTTGCATCTGACTGCAAAGAAGACAAATGCAAGGAAGTCAGATGAGTACCGTACTTGAGAGTAACGTTGTTGTGCATCTTTTGTTGTCTTTATGGAAACATAGCAATGCCAAAACATCACTGGTGTGACTGGAAGGTATTTCTGTCTGGTTTATGAGGAATGGAGGGGTGGTTATATGATAAGTTTATTGTCACACCCAGAAGACAGCATGGTGCTATTCTCACTTCTGGAGCATTTGGATAAAAACGCTGCATGTAAGATAAGATAAGATAAGATAAGATGAACCTTTATTAATCCCCGGAGGGAAATTCGGGTGTCTTAGCAGCATCAACAACAACAGTACAGATAAATACAGTACAGTAAAAAGTAAAAGAGAAGATGCAGTGAATGAAATAAGGTGCAATGAAGATAATTGACAATAAAAATAAATAAGTAACAGTAACAGTAATAAGTAAAGTGCAGCAGGTGGTGAGTATTATATATGCACAGCATATGTATATGTAGTTATATAATTATGTGTAATTATATACATTTGGAATAAATATGGAGCAGGTGATCAGAGTCACATGGGGGTCAGACCTTGGTTATGGAGCCTGATGGCCACCAACAGAAAGGACTGACCCAGACGGTTTGTAGTGTGCCGAGGGGGGATCAGTCTCTGGCTGAAAATAATATATATATATATATATATATATATATATATATATATATATATATATATATATATATATATATATATATAGATATAGATATAGTATATAGATTGTATATATATATATAGATAGATAGATATAGATATATATATAGATAGATAGATAGATATATAGATAGATATAGTATATATAGATAGAGGCACATGATTGCTCTTTTATCAAGACAGTACTTCAGTACTTCCACATAATTCCATGTATTATGTCACAAAATATGGCATTAGTACCACATTTACAGTCAGTCAGAGACATGATTGGACACAGAGAACTCAGGCCAAGTCAGGTGAGTTGTCTCTGACTTGGCTGCTGCTGTTGAATCTGGCTCGTCTTGACCCTCAATAACAAACACCACTCAGCTGACGTAGTTTCAAAGAGACTCTAAAAACAGAAGCTGAGCTGCTGTGTTTTTGTGCGCATGTGACATTATGAGACATTAATGTTGGATATTACAATAAAGTTTAAGAAAGAGTCTAATGTAGGCTGATTTTACAATATATGTGTATACAGAACAAAGTGTTTTATTGGATAGCCAGTACCCTTTCATTAAGGTTGTAGATTATCTTTATTTATCTTTGTTATCTTTATTTATCCTTATTTATTTAATTTCAGCATTGTGCATCCTCCATATAATTTTTTGTTGTTTTTGCTTTACTGTGAAATGAATAAAGTTTGGGGAAGTAAATATAGGGGGCAAAGGGATAATCATGCATAAATAAATACATTTAAAAGTTAATAAAAAATAAATAGATAAAAGGGTACAATAAATGAAGTACAGAGATAGGGGGAAAATACAAATAGAAATAAAAAACAAATTAAAATAGAAATATAAATGTTATGTCACATTTTATCGAATTATTTAATGCCTACATGTTATTTATGATTCATTTAATGGCATATTTACATATATATCGAGTCATTTACATATTTATTTTTTTTATTTTCGCAGGTTCCATCAAAAGTTGATAACCTCTTTACATTTATGTTAAGGTAGTTCCAGCTCAGGGGCCATAGTAAGTAGACACAGTTTTATTCAAAACCCTTATATTAGAATTATGAGCATGTTTTCAGAGACCCATGCTACAAATCTGACCAGACATTCGATGCCAGCTTTCCGTATCTGCTTGACAACTTTAAAGACTACTACTGACACATTGTGGTTGGCACCGATAAAGGTATTGAGGCTTGATACACGGCCCTGGTGTGAATCGAATGTGTTAAAATCAGAAAGGCTGACTTTAAATTCCAGTCATCAGGGCCACAAGCCGTGCGGGCTATGAGATTCTGAATCTCTTAACAGGTTACTTCAACTGTGACAAACACAAACGTAACACCTAAACTTGCCTTATTTGTTACGTATCTACTCTTCCAAGTCGATCTGTTGTTTAACGCGTCTCCTGCTTTCTTCTGTGCCCTGTGCAGATCATTGAGCAGGACTATAACGCTACGTGGGTGCACCGGTATGGAGAGCCCATCCCCACAGGGACCCTCACCTCCCTCTGGTCGCTGTCCGTGGCCATCTTCTCCATCGGTGGCATGCTGTCCTCCTTCTGTGTGGGCTTTGTCTCCGAGTGGCTGGGAAGGTAGGGAAACACAAAGAAGTCATTTGGAGTCATTTTATTTGTGTCCTGTTGCATGAACGCCAGCTTATTAAAACCACTGGAAACATCGTACATGCTCAAGGCTACAACTGACCTACTACATGAAAGTTAAGGTTCAGGTAGTTATTGCCAGCTATGTCAGTGGTTGCACACATTACTATGCTGTCCAGTATGACAGTCCAGTACTTAGGCACTATATCATGATACATCAGTGTGTCCTTTCCACCTCTGCATGGATCCAAAAGGATCCCAGCATCCAGTCTCTAGTCACTTTGGAAGAACACTGCCCAGGATGTTCCTCGTCGATCCACTGACTGCAAGGAGCTGGCAGCTCTGGGTCAGGAGGGGTTGGAAGGGTGGCAGCGTTCAGCTTGGGTGCACTCAGGACAAGATCTTCCTAAAAAAAAAAAAAAAAAAAAAAAGCATCTGGCTGGTAAAGACAGTGGGAGATGCTGTGACCCCTGAGGTCAAAGTGATTTAGATGCAACTCAAGTCTCCAGTGTTCCTCTTTAACAGTAGGTCTTATTGTTTGGTGGGTGAGACACAGGCGGAGCGGTGAGCAGTCTGCTTTGAAACAAGGTGTTTTTAACTGTGCAGAAGGCTGCTTGTGCAGAGTTTGACACAGGAAGGCTGTTTTCACGTTCATCTGATCATAAAGTTTCTCTGCGCAACTTAAATCTAAGTCTAACACGTCATATGGGCACAACATCATCACATCACAACTAGTCTGAAAGCCACAAGTGTGAGTCCAGCAGTTCTATTTATATTGTATTATTATAATTTTATATGTTTTATTTGTATATCATAGATTCTGGATTTTAAGATGTTTTAATGAGGTAATTGAACCTTTTTGTGGAAAAGCCACATCAGGCCCAAGTTAATTTTGAATAATCAAACTAGAGTATTTTTATATGTCTTAAAAGATATTTAGAGTGAATCTTGAAACTATCTTGATGCTGATCGTTTAGTTTTGATTGTCATTTTTCTGCACAGCATTGAATATATGTGGGAAACACTGCATAACTTTTTGGCATGACATCTAATGAACATGGTCAAAAAATAACTTTCATTTAAATGGAATAGTGCCAAGCCGCAAGGATTAGGCGGTTAAATGTGTCATTTAATTTTAAAGGTAACCATTAATTTCAGCCAGGAAGCAGCTAATTTGAGCCTTCAATGTTTTTGTATGATACTGCCCTCTGGAGGCTAAATGATGTCTACTTCACCTGCTACCATCATACCACATCTACAGAGTAAAAACATATCTACTGTATAATGTCCATTGTTAAAATACTAAAGAGTGTGTTTGTATGCTATATTATGTCATTTTTGGATGGTCATTTTCACCCAAAGTGATTTTATAAGAGTATGATTTATTTTCCCAAACGTCCTTTCAGCAATAGAATATTCTTACTAGTATTTCAGTTTATGCTAATTTCACTCCGAGACTCTTTAATAAAGAAATAGGTCAAATTAGGTTAAGAATTAATTAAAGTCTGGTGAAAATCTCAAAAGATGTTTTTCTGTGTTTTTTTTTTTTTTTTTTTCAGGAGGAAAGCCATGCTCATCAACAACATGTCTGCCTTCATTGGTGGAAGTCTGATGGGGTTGTCCAAGCTGTGCCGCTCCTTTGAAATGATGATCCTCGGACGCTTTATCATTGGTGTCTACTGCGGTGAGCGCTCCACTCTTCTGTGCTCCCTTTTCTCATTTGTTTTATTTACAGGAAATTCACATGAACGTATTTGAAAGTTGCTTCCATATACTTGATTGTTTTTGCTGTCTAGCAGTGGGTCATCTCCTTTACAATTGATCATGGGCGGATTACTGAACAGGCCCACTGGGCATGGACCCAAGCCAGAACCTCTGTTTGAATTTACTACTAACATTTCATACTGGAAAGTCAACGAAACACAAAAGTATCACAATGAGACACAAAACTACCAAAAAGAGAGGCAAAACTACCACAGAGACAACCACAAGAGATACAAAGTAACCCAAAAGTGATACAAAATGTGATAAAAAAAAAAAGTGATAAAATACAACCATAAATAGATGTAAAACATCTACAAAGAGATGCAAAACAACCAAAAAGAGACAGAATTCGACCACAAAGAGATGCAAAATCACTAAAAACAGACAGAAAACAACTATAGAGAGATGTAAAATGACTCAAAAGATGTCTCTTTGAATCTGCTCTTGTGAGGAGCTCTTTACATGTCTGTGCCCAGGGGCCCATTGTCTTATAATCTATCCATGCATTTATAGAAAGTTTCTGTCTCTGATCCAGCTTTCCCTCTCTGCAGGGTTGGCGTCAGGCTTGACACCGATGTATGTGGGTGAGATCGCTCCTACCAGTCTGCGAGGAGCACTGGGCACACTGCACCAGCTGGCTATAGTCATTGGTATTCTCATAGCACAGGTATGACAGCACACTGTGATACTGATGTTTTATATGAATGTTTTGTAATCTTTTTTAAATGTTATGCCCTCACACTCTCAATGCAGATCCTCGGTCTGGAGTCATTACTGGGCGTTGAGGACTTGTGGCCAGTTCTGTTGGGGGTAGCCGTTGTGCCGGCTGTATTGCAGATGGCACTTCTGCCTTTCTGCCCCGAGAGCCCTCGCTTCCTCTACATCGTCCGCTGCCAGGAGCACCAAGCCAAGAGAGGTGATTGGAGCTGGAATACTCCACACTAATCTCATGACATCTTTATGGTCTTGGTTTTATAGTAATAAGCTTTATTTAATCATTTTAGGTTAAATCTAAAACCCAAATATGTGACGGGAAATTATGAGAAGGTTAGCAGCTATAGTTCATATAACAGCCTTCCTCAAACCTATAATGGTACTGTATATTTTCAAGATATCAATTCAGTTTCATTTTGGAGGTCCACAAGTACAGTATATGTCATTTTTTTAAAATATATTTTCCTTCTGACTTGCTTGTCTCTTTGGATTTGGCTACAGTTGTAAACTACCAAAAAGAGATGTAAAACAACCAAAAAGAGACGCAAAACAACCAAAAAGAGACAGAATACAACCACAAAGAGACGCAAAACATCTACAGAGAGATGCAAAACGATCAAAACGAGAGACTGTGACCACAAAACCAAGCAAAACATCTACAAAGAGAAGCAAAACGGGCAAAAAGAGAGAGTATGACCACAAAGAGATGCAAAACACCTACAGAGACGCAAAATGACCAAAAAGAGAGAGTACGACCACAAACAGATGCAAAACATCTACAGACACAAAACTTCTACAAAGAGACACAGAACAAGCATAAAGAGACAAAATACAACCACAAAGAGATGCAACATGACAAAAGAGACCGAGTACGGCCACAAAGAGTTGCAAAACATTTACAGAGAGATGCAAAACATCTGCAAAGAGATGCAAAATGACCAAAAAAAACGACAGAATATGACCACAACAAGATACAAAACATCTACAAAGAGATGCAGAATGACAGAAAAGAGACAGAATATGACCATGAAGACACAAAACATCTATAAAGAGACACATCACTGGGGCTGAACACACTAGAACAAGTGTCTGGAGGCCCTAAACTCAAACAGAATATTTAAATTTAACATACACACCTCTCAATGCCTCCTTCGTACAGGCCTGAGGAGGTTGACGGGCCGGCAGGAGGTGGGCAGCCTGCTGGCGGAGATGAAGGAGGAGAAGAGGAAGATGGACATGGAGAGGAAGGTGTCCATCCTGGAGCTCTTTCGCTCTCCGCTCTACCGACAACCCATCGTCATCTCCATCATGCTGCAGCTCTCCCAGCAGCTGTCTGGGATCAATGCAGTGAGTTAATATACATATATACAGTATACCTCACAGTAAGAAATTCACAGCGTTCTTTACATTTTTTGTTGTGAAAATGACATCAGTACACCTTGTATAAAGTCCCAAAAGGATAGTGAATCAGTGGGGTATGATATTGACATAGACCTAATCTGTTTATCCCTCTGGTCAGATTTTCTACTACTCCACCAGTATCTTTATAAAGGCAGGAGTCCAGAGTCCAGTCTACGCCACCATAGGAGCAGGCGTGGTGAACTGTGCCTTCACTGTGGTCTCGGTCAGTAACATGTTGTCATCTAGTCTTTTTTATATCCTTTCTTATTAAAGAATTTAATTTTGAATGTTCAATCTTTTGTGAATTTAATATGATAAAGATAACAGGCTTGCTATATACCAAAGTGTGTTTCTATTACTGGTTAACACTGTTATCAAAGAGCAAATAAGATAACACGGCAGGGTTTTCTTGTACCCGCCTTTCAAACATTCCTGCAACCAAATAGGTCAAGTTTGGTTAAGCAGGTCAAGATGTTTCAATGTCATTGAATGGGTCAAGAAGTGGGATGTTTAGCCACACTAGCAGCGTGGAGATTTGGATGGTACCCTATAATATCTAAAGAGCTTTTGAATTGATTGCTGTGAAACTTTGTGCTGACGTTCATGACTCCCAGAGAATGAATCCTACTACTCATCCCAGCTTTTCCACTTAGGCCATCATGTTGTTGTGTTTTTAAGTGAAATATCTCCACAACTATTGGATGAATTGTCTTGAAATTTGGCACCATACATGTCCTCCGCAAGATGACGTGTTATGTTAGGATTCCAATACTTTGGTTTAAAGGGACAGTGCATAGGATCTAACAGCATGTACTGGTGTGGTTGCAAATTGCAACCAACTGAATGGCGGAGCAACATGGTGGACTATGTGAAGAGGACCTGCTCCCTATGTAGATACAAAGGGCTCATTCTATGCTAACAAAAACACAATGATTCTTAGTTTCAAGTGATTATACACTAATGAAAACATAGTTATGAATATTATACTCCATGTCTGCTAATAGACCCCTGAAATACTACACCTGTTCCTTTAAACCTGCGAAATATCAAAATGTTGCATGTTGATTTTAGCGTGTGGTTCAAAGAACCACTGTTCAACTTCACAGAGCTGCTGGCATGACTGTCGAAACCTACTTACCTGATTAACTAACTTAAGCAATTAAAGCAGAATATGCATGTTTCACCTCTAACTGCCTACTGAGGATAAGAACATCTGCGTTACCCCTGTTTTCTTCTTATTAACAGCTCTTCCTGATAGAGAGGATGGGTCGACGGACGCTCCACATGCTGGGACTTGGTGGGATGTGTATCTGTGCCGTCATCATGACCATGGCTCTTGTTTTGTTGGTCAGTCTCCCAAAGATACAAGTGTCCTGTTTTATTTATTTTCTCTACATACGTCTGAAGCCATTTTCCTCCCACCTGATAGGACAGTGTTCCATGGATGAGCTACATCAGCATGCTGTCCATCTTTGGCTTCGTGGCCTTCTTTGAGATCGGCCCGGGTCCCATCCCCTGGTTCTTTGTAGCCGAACTGTTCTCTCAGGGTCCAAGGCCGGCTGCCATGGCTGTAGCCGGCTTCTCCAACTGGACCTCCAACTTCATCATCGGCATGTGCTTCCAATATGTTGCTGTGAGTATGAATAGATATTGCGGATGTCCTGTGCAAATGGGCATGGTCTACTCCTTGTCATATCTCTTAATCTGGATTTATTCCCATCCTTCCCCAGGACCTTTGTGGGCCATACGTCTTCTTGATCTTCGCAGCACTCCTCCTCTTCTTCCTCATCTTCACATTCTTCCGGGTGCCTGAGACGAGGGGGAAAACCTTTGACCAGATCGCAGCAAACTTCCATCAGCACTCTGCAGGAGGAATGATGGACATGGACATGGACATGGACATGGATCTGGACAAGCCCAGCACCGAGCTGGACTATTTGGGGGAGGAAAGCATCAACTGAAGAGCCCCTGAGTGAAGAGAGATGGACTGAGTACAGCTTGGGATGACTCCAAACTTTTATTTTCTGACATGTATATTAAGGCCAGTTGTATTCATATAGATTGTGGTGCCAAAGCAGTGTTAACGGTGTGACAATCTGGGTGTTTTATAATTTGCTGGTACCACTGCAATATGGGGTTACGAACTGAGCCTCAACAAAGGCTAAAAACCAAAGAGTTGACTACTGTAGTTTCAAGGAATAAGAAGCACATCAGAACAAAGTGTCTGTACTGTTGAGGCATTGATTGCCCAATGTGGGAGGATGATATTCCATAGTGATGCACTCCGTGGCAATACTGACCGACGGGGGGCGGGGGGACTTTGGTATTCCTGCACTTTATCTACAAAGACATCCAGAGTTTTCAGGGTTGGAGGTAAACCCCCCTGCCCCTCCAAAAACACCTAGGATATGCAGCCGCAGAGCCAAGTATGATGCATATTTTTGTACTAAAACTGGGAGCACTCTAGATGTGTAAATCCACCCAAACAAAGAGCATTCAGCTTTTTACCATTTAGCTCAAACTACCGATGTTAAGGGTTTGAGACAAGATTTAAATCCTAAAACCCCTTCACACTATACAGTAACATGGGCTGAGTATTAAACTAATACTTTTTTTAACTGAAAGTATTGAAAATTGTCAAGTACTAAAAGCTGGTCAGAAATGTAAATCTTATGTATTCTTTGATCAGACAATTTCAGATAAAAATAATTTTGCCAATGTTGCTGCTAGGTTTTAGACATTTACCGAGGACCTATTATGCTTTTTCCCTTTCCTTTGGTGTGTTACATAGTTTTGTGCATATAAAAGGTCTGCAAAGTCTCAAAGCCCAAAGTTCACACCAACTCTCCTCCACAGAAACACTGAAACGCCTTTTAACGTGGTGATGTCACCACTTCACACTTTGCCTAGTGTCTACTTTGGCACGCCCTAAAACAAATCTAGGTAGCTAGAGTCCAAAAAGTTAGGTTTGGTTGACCAGTCGCAACAGTGGGCCAGCTGACCAATCAAAGCCGGCTGGGCTTTTCGGGAGGATGTTGGGGGGATGCGAGGAGCTTAAACAGCACATTTCAGACAGAGGGCGAAAAGAGTTGCTGCAGCACAGCCGGTATGAGAGAAGTAAACCAGTTTTTGAACAATAAAGCATGTAAACATGTTGTAGTAGAAACCCAAAATACAATTATGCACCTGAAAATAACCATAATAGGTCCTCTTTAACATTTGGGATGTTGGACTCTTTAACTTATAAAAAAGATTTTGTTGAACATGCTTTTTATTCAAATTTAATTAGCAAAAAAAGTACAACTTTGGTATCCGTACAAAAACTCAGGCATGTGGATTAAATATTTCAAACAATACCCAGACCCAGGGGTGTAGTGGTCAATGATGAGGTGGGTATGCTAAGGTAGGTGGGTAGCAGAGACATTGGGTCTACTATGTATTCCAAAAGCTTTTTGACTGATAGATGGGGATATGTAAACCGCCAGTAAAAGAGATGGTTGTACCCCATAAACCTGGGTATACCCCTCCCTACACCAGCCTTCATTACCAAACTGGGCTTTCAATCATGTAGTGTGCTCCAAGCTTACGCTAAGCTTAAGTGCTATCACATCATAAAATTTTGATCATGAGAAACTCCTTGCACAACCTGCAGAAATGCTGCTTTAAAGAAACAAAATCTATTTTAATACTTCATGTGTACATAGTGTTATGTGGATGTTGATATTAAGGTACGAGGGTCTAAACGTTTCAATTCTTTATGCACTCCGGTAGGTGTTAACAGAGGCCTGATACACTAGAGCAATATGTGCAATCAAAAGGGCTGCCTGTAAAGAACAGATCTTCTTGGAGATTTTTTTTTTTTTTTTTTTTTTTTTTTTTTTTTAAATCACAAGCGTCATAGGTTTGTGTATTTATCTTCTGTCACGTGTGTTGTTTGACATCTATTCTTTAATGTGCATCACTAGCCTCTGAAGATTTGTATTGAGGTTGTTCAGTGAGGACCTGTAATTTGTATAGAGTGAATTATGATGCTGTGGTGATGTTGTAAAAATGCAAGAACTGTAAATAAGGTTACCGAAAGTGAAGGCCTCCAGTAGTTTCTGTCAATATTAAGTAATCCAATTTCAAAAACGAAAGCAGATATGGTCATAAACAGTACCTTATAATCTAATGATGAAGAAACAAAGACTGTATCCTGAGATTTGCAAACATGATTTATTAATTACCATTTTAACTACTGACATTGCACATAATCCCCTCCAAAGAAAAGCACACACAAATAAGTAAAACACAAAAAATAAAGTTTCTTTTCATCAATCTATCCTCAACTTGAGGAGCTGAAGGGAGTAGTAGGTTTTAAGAATCGATTGAGGTGATAACAGAACTAAACTGACTCCCATAATGCACCACAAACCTCACACCTGCTTGGTTTTCCCCTCTTCAACCAAATTTAAAAAAAGTTAAATAAAAATCAAGGCTGGTTCCTCTATAAACTACTTGATGCGTCCCATCTAAGCAATTAAAGAAAAATTGTTTTTAAAGGGGGGTTGGAATAACTGGGCTACCAAGCAGATTGTCCATTCTTTCCCATTAGTCTTTTTTTAAAGATGTACTTTCAATTTCTACATATGCACCCACCACCCACCTGCATCCCCCCCATTTCCCTACCTCATCCCTCTCCAGGGGTCTGTGTCGACAGGACAACACAAGTTAAGCTGAGAGGGGAGGGGGGATTGAGGGATGACAGTGAGACGGGGTGGGTTGGAGGATGGGGGAAGTGCAGGGAGGGGAGAGCAGTGCATGTGTTCTGAAATAGGTCCAGTCCTCCAACCCTAGGACCTACAAAAACAAAGACACAATAAGGAAAAATTAAAAAAAAAAAAAAAAAAAGAAACAGAGACAGAAGGAAGAGAAACACAGTGCAGAAACAAAATCATTACGACACAAAATAAACTGAAATACAGGTTCAGTATAATTTCAGCTTTCACTCTAAATCAGGGGTGTCAAACTCATTTTAGTGTACATATACAGCCCAGTTTCGTCTCAAGTGGGCCAGACCTGTAAAACCACTGCATAATCTAAACTGTTCCCCTTTTTTTTAGTTTTAGAAGTACATTATGAATTAACATTCACGTTAATGAACATTTATAACATTACATACAACACATTACAAATAGCCTGAGATGTCTCGCTGATCTCTTGGCTACGACCACAGACAGACAATTCATTTATCTTCTCTGTTCTCAGTTGTCCTTGCTAGTATATTTTTTGTCATGAGTGAAAGTGGCGCCAAATATTTTAATCCTTGAGCAATGCTGTGAACACAACAAACACTCTGGCTACCCATTTACCTCTGAACAAATAAGAACTGGTCAATTTTTCTTGGAAAATCTGACACTTTTCTCCTTTGACATTCTCCACCAGCAGTGTTGTGACACATAGCCTGTACTTCTCTGCAATTTTTACACTTAAAAACTTGCAATGTCACCCAGTGGGCCAGATTGGACCCTTTCAGCGGGCCAGTTCTGGCACTTGGGCCGTATGTTTGACAGTCCCTGCTCCAAACTGTTCCCTGCATTAAACTAAAGACTTGTCATGAAAGCTTCACCATCCCTTCAAAGCTGTGCTCCGTAACTTAAGTTATTTTTCTAAAACTGTCACTCTATCCTGACAGTGGTGCCTGAAACAGATAATCTGTGGAAAAAAAAAAAATCATGTCACTGTGTTGTCTGGTGCTCATGATGGCATTTGCAAGATTTAACAGAGGTGAAGGAAAACAACCAATGAAAGCTGAGGAATCTCCACAGCAGCTGCCAATCACTGCTTGCGAAACCCTCAATCAAATGGACGAACTTGGCAGCGCTGATTCAATATGAATCAATATTCTGTAATGCCTATTTCTAAAATAAAATGCTTTCAGAAACTTGTGAGGCAAGAAGTAGGCATTACAGAAAGTAAGTTTGATTAGCGTTGCTGCTGTAGAGACTGTTGGCTCTGATTGGTTGTTTTCCTTCAGGCACAAAAGAAACCTGCAAATGCCATTGTGAGCACAGGAGGAGGCATCATGATGATCAATCAGATCATGATTTTTTTTTTCCCCCACAGATAATGTGTCTCATGCAGTACTGGCAGGATATAGTAACAGTTTTACAAAAATAACTTTTCATCGTATTTGTTAAAAGTTACAGACTGCAGCTTTAATGCCACCTTTCTGCCTCAGATCTGTTTACAGGAAAACTTCAACCAGCCCGTTAATGTTCGTCAACTCGCCCTCTGTGAAAGATGTGAGCCAATGTGGCACAAGAAGTGCAACCCTACACCTTCATGTCTCATGACCTACCTCTTACCAAGGGTCATGAGACTGTCCTCTCGCTGGCGTCACTCTGTTGGTGCTGGGACTGTTGTGGCAGCTGCCTGCTGTGGGGAAGGAGACTGTTTAGATATGTGTCAACAACACACACACACACCAGGGACTGGGTAAAAAAATAGTTTCAGCACCCTACCTCGGATGATTTTGGTGTTTTAGGAGAGGCTTTGGGGGAGGACTTTGGTGATTTTGATGTGGATTTAAGGTCAGCTGGTTTGGAGGTCTGAGGAGGGGTACCAGGCTCTGATGCAGACTTCTCTGTATCGTTCTGCAATGAGTGCAAATAAAACATTCTGTGAAGCACACAGAAAAATAAACCCAAAACTTTCCATCCAATATAAAATTCAACCAGTGACGCTGCAAATGATGGCATGTACCTTAGACCACCGGGTTACAGGGAGGGATACTATCTATGCTTCTTGTGTAGAAAAAAAAAAATTGATTTTAGTAGCGCCCCATCAGCCCATTTTGTACAATGCTTGTCGGATCCCACTGATGAACGCTGCGGTCAGTGTTTCCTGATTACCTACACTGACATCATATCCTGTTTCAGGGAAACTCTGTTGGACTTGAGGCAAGGCCTTTATAATGTAATCTGTCATTTGTGAAATGGGCTCAGTAGTTGATCTGTTACTTGATGCAGGTCAACAGCCACAACAACAATCACTCACTTTCGAGGTAGAGGACTCAGAGTTCCTTTGCCTGCGTCGTCTAGACTGGCGGCGCTGTTGTTTCTGGTCCTCGGCTGCTTCTCCGTTGGTCTGGGGGCCCTCGGGTGCCTCTGTTTGCTTCACTTCACCTTGCTCCTGGCTCTCTTCTGGAGAGGCCTGCTGGCCGTCTGCAGCCTGATCAGGAGGAAGCGGGCGAGGACGGAAAGGTCTGTGACAGAGGAAATACTGAATCAGCTTTTGAGTTCTGTAGTTCACAAGCAGAAAAATTAAAGACATAAAAAAATAACGTTGCCATGTCACCTGCGGTACGGGCGCCAGAATCTGCGCTGTGGCGGTCGCTGTGTTTGGTCGCCCTCTGCCACTCCGTTCTTTAGCTCTCCAGCCTCACCCTGACAGATCAGACAAAACCTCAGACTAGGCTGACAGGACAGAGATTCTTACAATATCAGAAGGGTTTACCAGTGTTTACCACTTTCCCCAGAGTTGTGCCTAACAGTGTTGCAGCTTTGCTTTCTTTAATACTAAACCTGCTTTGCACTCATTTATCTCTGGGTTGTAGTCATACAGGTTGTTGTTGTTTCCCCTCGTACCAGTCCTTCTGCTTACTTCTTGTGCTTCCTGCCGTGGTCTGCGGGGCCTCCGGCGGCGCTGTGGAGGTCTCACACCATCATTCTCTCCTGATCCATCGCCCTCAAAGGCGGAGGACTGTCCATCAGCTGGTTTGCCCTCGTCACCAGGCCTCGGGCTGCGGGGGAAGAACCGCCGACGGAATCGGCGTTTGTTTGGCGCGTAGCGGCTGCCTTTGACCGGAACACCGCCTGGACCGGTTACATTGGCTGCTTCAGAGCCCTGTGGATACCAAAAGGGTAATGGGAAAATGTAAAAATCAGCAGACCTTAAACTACTGTGATGCTATCAAAGGGACTCCTTTATTCTCACCTTGGCGGCTTCAATCACATCAAACTCTACGACTTCCCCATCTCCAACGCTGCGGAGGAATTTCCTAGGATTGTTCTTCTTGATAGCAGTCTGAGGAGACAGATTTAACATTAAAGAATACAAAAATATGATCAATTCAAGAAAATGCCCATTGCCTTACCTGATGAACAAACACATCTTCTTTGGTATCATTCCTGTGAGACATAAAAACTGATTAGCAAATGTGGCTAATAGGGCTTTGAATTAGATTTAAACCTGCCAGAGGCAGAATACTTTTAGCATAATTGGGCAGAAAATTCATAACCTTTCAGCATATTGTAAGTGTTCTGAGAAAAAAATAGACTCCTGTACCTCCTCATGGCTTGGTTTTCAGACTTAAAAAAAAAAAACTAGCCCTTGACGGAAGACTTTGACCAATCACAGGTCATTTCAGAGACAGTGTTCATATTGGCGGCTCATTCAACAGACGCTCTGTCAATCCCTCACAAACTCCAACCAAACAGTGAAACTAGCTAGTACTGATCAAATATAAATGAATATACCATTACTGTAATGCCCATTTCTCACCTCAAATGTTTTCAGACACATCTTGTAGTTATTGTTTAGCTGTAAAATGAGAAAGTTTGCTCCGGCTGGTGGGCGGTGCTTGGTATAACTCAGCTGTTCTCAACATGGCTGCTGGGTCACAAACCCTCGTTTGTTTCTGAAAACATTTTATGTGAGAAATAGGCATTACAGTAACAGAACAATGATTCGTATTTGATCCACGCTGCCTCGTTTGATCAGAGTTTGCGAGTGATTGACAGCTGCTCAGAGACATCAGGCTCAGCTCTTATTGGCTGTTTTCACTCTAGTTTGTTAAATCCTGCAGACGCCATTAGAAGCACTGGAGGACACAGAGGCACGATTTTTTCAGATTACCTGTCACATGCGTTACTCTCAGGATGTACAGACCCCTTTTATAAATAAAAATAACTTTTTTTAAAAATCACATCTGCTCCAGTTCCACCCACTACTGCTTTAAGTAGACTTTTAGTACTGGAAAAAACATGGAGATGCCCTAAAATTGTAGTGATGCAAGCATGCCCCAACGTTCTGTAGAGGAAACACAGTACCTGTTTATGAAGCCATATCCATTACGCACATTGAACCACTTCACTGTGCCTTGGACCAAGGTGGCTACAATAATAATAAAGCACATTATGAAATATGTATCACATAAGACACATTGGTATACAGCCATTCCAAGAACATGCTGTTATCTAGCTTAACATCAATGGCTGCCTTGCTTACAACAAGAAATGGGAGCTCTATGTGTCAATCATTAACAGGAAGACTTTGAAACCAGGTCTGCAGTAGGTCACGAGGACAAGGGGGGCTAAACAGCATGGCTACATGTTTCTCATCTCAGATAAGGTCTTCATACACACACACACACAAAAAAAAAACTTTTAAAAGGACAAGCGGTGAGCGTTTTAAAAATCTCTTTAACGCATTTAATTTGGGCGTCAGCTTCTCAATGTAATGATCTGCACCTGTGAGAACGCGCGCGCACCCGGATTGGAGCGCACAACAGGTGATAAAAGAGGAAATTTAGGTCAAGTGTTCACACTGTTAACACACTTAAAACACAAATATGGCTTCATTTTTTACTTCTCCAGAGTGCAACAAAACAAAAAGGCAGGCCGCTAAATTAACCAGAAATATGCGTAAATGAAGGGAAGATCTATGTTCCGGTGACCTATTTGGGGGTTAACTATAAATTAAATTATTTAATTTGTCTGCCGGAAAACATATTTTAGTTAATATTTAATTTCACAGTACAGATTTGACTATACAAGTACAATGCTTCCAACAGGACCCATGCGTAAAAGTTAGGACACGTGTTGCTCCAAAAAACGAAACAAATGATTGATTGACCGTTATTTAGCTTAAGTGGTAGCTGTAGTTGGCAAGCACGAAAAAAAAAAGTTTTACATTAGTGGGGCAACAATGCAAATAAATGTTATGCTGCAACACTAATCTATAAATCTGTTCCCAGTCGCATCCATAAACACGCACATGAATTGAACTTAAAGTTGGCAGTTTCAAACATTCTTGAGCAGCTTAGCGCACACAGGTTCTTAGCAGCTACCATGATGACTCTGTACACCCACCTATGACTTTCCTCTCCGGCTGTGGCTTGTCCTCCACAGGTGCCGATGGTGGAGCGCTCTGCGCCTCGGCGTCGGTCATGCTCGCTGTCGGATTACAACACTTTCACTCCGCAGTCCCCTCCCTCCTGCTCTTCCCGAAACTTTTCTTCTTCTTCGTCTTCTTCTTTGAGGTTTCACGGCAGTTGGCGTCCTCGGCGTTGCATCACTGCCCCCCTCTGGATGTAGTCTTCCTCAACGTCATGTACTTACCCCAGTAGTTCCCAGCTCTGCCTTTCACTGTCTCCACACTAATATACGATACTTCTTACACTACTTCTACTTGCCCTGCATTAACTCTCTTAGACCCACAATAGACCCGTTTCTGTCTTTTTTTAAGGAGGGTTTAGGGAGCTTTAGATGTCACATAGAAGTGGTGTACATCCTCTGAAAGCTGGGAGCCTGAAGATTAATTTGAGATTCAGTTCAGCACTGTGACAAGTTGTTCTTGTCATAAATCAGAAATAAACATTAATGAATGGATGAATTGATTAATTATTTAAAATTAACTGTGAAAGTGTATATGGGTTTGGAACATATGATAGAAATATCATAAATTGATGCAGCAATTTTTGGGTTGATACCATTTGTTACACAGATTTGGTGCAAAATTTAACCATTTTTACATAACCGCACAACTCTAAGACTGTTTAGGGACTGCAGTATGCAGAAATATTCAAATGCATCATTTTTAGTATAGCCGAAAAAAACAGTTAAACCACACTCCTAAAACTGCATGTTTATTGACCCAAACTGCATGTGATTATCATAAAGTGGGCATGTCTGTAAAGGGGAGACTAGTGGGTAGTCATAGAGCCCATTTTCATTCATATAGCTTGAGGTCAGAGGTCAAGGGACCTGGCCATGACAGTTTTTCCTCGCCAAAATTTAGCCTAACTTTGGAGCGTTATTTAGCCTCCTTGCCAACAAGGTAGAAGTGACTGGTACCTCAGGTTTTCTAGTTTCATATAATATCTGGACTGTCACTTCTAGCTCTAAAACTGAACCTGCTACAGCCTCATAGTGCATCGTAGCATATTGTTATAGCTGGTATGCAGCTAGTTTAAATCAGTGGTTCCAAATCTGGGGAGTTGTGAAATTATAAATATAGTCAGAAAGAAGACAAAATGCTACACAATCTTGAATTCATTGATTTCATTTTTTTCCTCAGACTCTATGTTTTGTGAAATGTTGTATAATTTGTCCTCTTTAGACCTAAAATTGTTAAGTGAATAAGTTTAACAAGAGAAATGTCTTTGATGGAGCTGCTAACAACTTATATACATCTGTAACATGACCGATGGGGCCCCAAGTGTCTTTTTGTTTTGTATTTTATAACCTTATTATATGTTTTGCAATGTACAATCCTAATTTGAAGAGCAACAAGAAACCATAGCTGTCACATAAATGTAGTGGAGTAAAAAGTAGCATAAAATAGAAAATTTTGACCTAAACCTGTTGAATGGGTTCATCAGGCATGATGCATTTAAAATGGTGACGATGATGGAAGGGAATTTTTTATTATACCAATATGGCATATACGATGGGCTGACCTATTAATTAATGAGGGAAACAAATGAAAAAATGTGCATGTTATTAATAAAGTTTATTGTAACAATACAGTGTAACACTGCTGAGCAATTAGAGACACTATTGATACGGAACTGATCAGTCCAGCACTGGTTTTCTACTACTCTGCACTGAAGAAGTTACACTTTCAAATTGGATTTGAGTGTTGAAAGAGCTGCCTGGAAATGTCTTATTTTGACCTACAAGCTTAAAAAAACGGAGTGCTGGATTGCTGTGGGTTTGGTTTCATTTATAGGATTAAGAGAGCAATAGCTGAATTTTCATTCTGGGGGTCCGATAACTCTGCCTTTAACTCCAGTCCTTAGCACATAGGTCATCATGGGACTCCGGTTTCACAGCACTAATTTTAACCCAGCAGCTCTTACTGCCAAGTTCAATGAATCCACTCACTGCACTGCACAGAAGCCATGCGTCTCTAGACAGAAAAAAGACTGTAATTAGAAGTGTAATTATTCTTAGCAGAGGGACTTACAGCCAGTGGAGGAGCTCACTTACACTGGGGATTAAGAAAGTTTTTTCAAAGCTGCAGAGGAAATCATAAGAGGAAATATTTGGATCCAAAGTCCTGTACACACCATGATCTTTGTATTTCAATTAAACTGCATATGTATGAGAAACATTTTACTGTAATATGCAAGTAAAGACAGTATGTACCACTTTTAATTTTAGGGAAAATATAATATAGATAACTTGCATGTTTTTCATTATAGAAACTTGTAAAATGTGCTTTTGCATTAAGAGCTCCACCACGAAGTAAAGAAGTCCAGAAGAGCTGAGTGGTTCATGCTGCACTAGAATGAACAGCTACGCATGCGCAGAACATGCCAAATAGCCGAGGCTTGTTTCATGGGCATTCATGGGGATGAGAGCAGCAACAAGCTCGTTAAAATCAGCCAAGAGAAGACCGGAAAAATTGCACCTGTACCTTCAATGTAAGAGAGTGTAACTGCATTGTTAGTCATGGGACATTTTAGTTATTATAGCATGATGATAAATTAAACATTTATGTGAAAATGCAAACACCAATGCAATAATACTTTTTAGAATGAGCACATCTAAGAAATAAAACGAGATTTTTTTTTAAGAGAGACAAATATGGTACAGTCACATGCAGCTTTCTGAAAAAATAATACAAAATTGAAGTGTGCATGAGGCTGACAGTCATCTGCTTCAAAATCTCCACTATGTTATGTAACATCATACACATCTATATTGTAGAATAACTAATCAATATCATAATCAAGTGTTTGGTTGTTTTTTGGCTTTAACTGCTGTATAGAAATACCAAAGATATGTAAAAGTAGGTCATTTTACAGTTTCCCCCTTAGATAATTTGTCCACAAGACAGTACTGACAAGTTTATTTTTTTAACTGTATAGTACATCGGTCAGGTTCTATTTCACAGAAGAAATAATTGCAGACATTGTATTATTATTATTATTATTATTATTAATAGTAGTAGTAGTAGTAGTATAAGTTATAATTATTGAGTTATTCATATTTTTTTATGTCAAACTAGAACTTTTATATTTTTGTATAATTGTGATTAAAGCTGTGCATTATATATCTGTAGTATCTTTGGGCAGTGGGCAAATATGAGTGCTTTATGCAAATGTATGTACTGTATATCTGTGCATTTATTATTGGAAATCAATTAATAACACAAAACAACAAGTATTGTCCAGAAATCCTCATAGGTACTGTATTTAGCATAAAAAATATGCTCAAATCATAACATGGCAAACTGAAACCCATTTTCATTCGCGTATCTTGAGCTCAGAGGTCAAGGGACCCCTTTGAAAATGGCCATGACAGTTTTTCCTCAACAAAATTTAGTATAAATATGTAGCATTAGATTCGATTAGATTGTCACTGCGCATGTTACACGTACAAAGCAAAAAAATGCCATTTGCATCCAACCAGAAGTGCATAAGAAGTAATAAATAACATATGATATAGTATATACAGAGTGCTAAATATGAATGATAATTAAAAATATAATATGTGCCCATATTAGTATCTATTATGTATGTCAGGTATATTCAGGTTGATGAACAGGTTATAGCTATGACTATGTTGTTACACTATGTACAGTAGTGCAAATAGTATTTATTAAATAGCATGCACAGAGTTTTTATATACAGTAGTGCAATGATGTGGTATGAAAGGACGAGGTGCAGTTGTAGAGCAGGGATGTAAGGTGTATTGAGGTAGTTTAGTTCAGGGGGGAGAGTTCAGCAAGGAGACAGCTGTAGGGAAAAGCTGTTCATGAACCTGGTGGTTCTTGTCCGGTTCCGGTTATTTAACCTCCTTCGTAACAAGCTTGTGTGACATGGTTGGCACCAATGGATTCCCTATTTTCTAGTTTCATATGATGTCAGTTTCTTCATTCTAGCTTTAAAACTGAGCCCTCTACAACCTTAAATACAACCTAAATAAAAGGTGTGATGATAATAATAATTCTTATTTTATTTTTTTGTAATAATAATAATTTGGGGAAGGCTGTCATGACTCTACAACATTGTAATAACGCCTTTACTAATGAGGTGCTTTTATTGTGACACGTCCGACGGGAAGTGCTGTGCTTGTAATGTGTTGCCGTGGTGACGGTGGTGAGGCGCTGCTGGATGAGGGAGAGACAGAGAAGGTGGAGTATCGGCTATAGACAGCGCAGACATAGCGGGGTCCAGGGCTGTGGTTCTTCTCGGCCCGGCGGCTGACTATAACGGTCGTGTACCTCTCCGCGAGGTAGCCTGCAACCTGGATTGAAGCAGGGGGGACAAGAGAGGACAGCGGAGACGACAGGAATGAAAGAAGAGTAAAAAAGAGATAGCTAAACAAAAAGGGAGCGACGTCGCAAACGAGGAGACAGACCCCGGCCAGACGAGCACAGAGGGACGCAAAGAGGAGGGGGAGGAATTAAAGGGAAGAACGGCTGATAAATAACACAAGAGAGGAGAGCTATTATCACTAGGGTAAGTTCCTTATCAAAACATCCAATAGACGGGGCGTGTTTGCGCCTGAGCAGACGAGATATCCCCTGCACATGTCTGTCTGAAGCTGACATATTCCCTTTAAACGCCCCCATGAAGTAATAACTTATCACACAGACCTTTTTAATTGTTTTGACTTTACATGCAGAACAATTTTTATAGCTTTCACACACATGCCAGCTGCTCTAGCTCAACACACAACATGATTAAACTAGCTATATGCACGCCGTAGCTATCACGAGTATTAGCTTAGTCATTATTGTACACTAGCGGGCCAGCATTTGCGTTTCAGCTGCAACTGTGGGCGTGTTAACGGTTAGCGCAGGATTTAAATAAGGAGGGTAGTTTATGGAGACGTCTACATTAATATCAGGACAGGTTTAAGTGCCTTTAAGGTTGTCATTTTGGCTGAATCTCTTTATCAGAAGGGCCTCGGCCTGAGTGCAGCCAGTGCGCATGGATGAGGGGACACCGACCGTTACGGCGGGCCGTGGTACGTCCTGTACGCACCACTAGGCCGCACTCAGCGCCTCTTTTCTTTTCAACACTGCAGATATCGCACCGCTGTCCCCCCTTGAAGTGACTTACCGCTACGTTTCGCTCCCGTATTTAACGTTTTATGTTCAGTTTACAACACTGGACGTGGTTAAATAGGTCACGCCAGGTGTTGACGCCTGGTTGAAATTTGATTTATGGCTCATTAGCGCGGATTAGCGGCCCCGGTTGAACGTTTTACCCGGTCGACAGCCACTCACGTTAATTCAGCAGTCAAGCCCATAACTTCTGAATGATACTTGTCAGGAATGTTTGAATATATTGTGAGGTAGTTGATAAAACTTTTCGTAGTCAACTGTCCGTTACTGTACTCGTGGCAGGTAACGTTAGCTCGGGTCCATTTAACTGTTATTGAAAAAGTTTGGGTAGCAACACAGAACTAACATTGAAGCTAAATATTTAACTCAAATTTTTAATTTGTTTGAATTTATTTTATGCTAATAATCTTTTTTAAATATATTTTTTACAGTAGGGTTTAGGGCTTGGTTTGGCTAACAGGTGCCATGTTTCTGTTGCTTTATTTAGCTCTGCCCGGTGGACAGCGTTGAATGAAAGCGTCACTTCCGGTGCACCCCCATGTTTTAATTGGTATCACCCAGCAGCCAACTCTCACATTTCCATCTTGTTGTGCTGAGATATGACAAATATTCACCAGGCAGGCAGCACTGGCTGCTTGTCTTACTTCATGGACTAACACGTATAGATGGGCCAACTAGTATCTGTACAAGTTAGTTCACTACTACTACTGCTGCTACTACAAGGATATATAAATCCAAGTATACATCCAGTGTGTGCACCACAATGAAGTTGAGTCTGAACTGAAAGTAAATAGTGATATCAGCCTCAGTAAACCTCAGTCAATAGAAGACATAAAGGTCAAATATTACAGAATGTTTGACAATATTTACTGTGTGATTAGACAATCAATATTAATCTAAATACATCTAAAACTGTCAAGTACCACAAGTTGTTATTGATTGCCTGGTTATATTTGTAGTCTTGTTAAACTTTAATCAAACATTTACTATTTTGAGTCATAATTTTGTAAATTTTATTTTTTTTTATTGGTGTCTGGGCTGCACAGAGTACAGTGGTTAATAGTAAGAGGCAAGAGGGTCGTAGGACTGAATCTGACTTAAGACCCTTCTGTGTGGAGTCTTCATGTTCTCCCTGTGTTAGCGTGGGTTTTCTAAGGGTGCTCCGGTTTCCTCCTACAGTCCAAAGACATGCAGGTTAGGTTAACTGATGACTAAAATTGCCCGTAGGTGTGAATGTGAGTGGGAATGATTGTCTGTCTCTATGTCAGCCCTGCGATGGAATGGCGACATGTCCAGGGTGTACCCCACCTTTGCCCAGTGTCAGCTGGGATCAACTCCAGCAACCCTGCGACCCCAAGCGAGATAAGCGGTTGCAGATGGAGGGATTATTGGTGCCCAACAACGGCAACAACAACAACATTGGGAAGTTGTGTTCACAATATGTGTGGCGTTCAAGTGGTTAAGTCGTGAGAAAACTGCCACTAAGCAACGGCAATATTAATGTTACTGTTGGTCACAGAGGCTAACAATGTAGCAAGCTAGCAAGTGGGTAACATAAATGTCAAAGGCATAATGACAGAGGAAAAAGATGAGACTGTTGAGAATATAAATTTTCCTCAGGCATATCATAGTCATAAAGAAAAACAATATATAACAGTATGTAATAAAACTGTATAAATCCCAAAATAGCCCATGAAATAAGGAATAATTCCCCATTATTCATTAGAAATATTCAACATGAATTATTACTAGTTTTTCTCAAACAGATATCACTGTTGTGTGTAAAGGTGTGCGTGTATACAGTAATGCCGCAGCAAGACTGTTCCAAAGCTTCAGATACCTTTGGATATTTCTCAACGAAGCTTTGAAGCCCAAAAAAATGGTATTACTATACCATTGATATGGTATAGTAAAATGGTATTATGATGCACTATATTTGCACTATATGCACTATATTTCTCAAATAAGGTATGGGAAAGGTCTTGGGAAAGGCGCAAAGTACTTGTTTCAGTCATAATCTAAAAAGTTTGGTAAACTGCATCACTGAATTGTCATCCCAGACATCTTGTCTTATGTCACAATATGAAATCAGTACACCTCCTATAGCTGTAATGGTAATGGTGTCTGCTGTCATTTTCCTGAGTCAATCAAGAATGTACAGTACATTAATGTCTGTGTCCTGTGTGTTGGTTTCCACAGCAGCAGGCATGGCAGATGCAGAGCTGGACTTCCAGACCGGTGATGCCGGGGCATCCGCCACCTACCCCATGCAGTGCTCTGCCCTGCGCAAAAACGGCTTTGTTGTGCTGAAAGGCCGACCCTGCAAGATTGTCGAGATGTCCACCTCCAAGACCGGCAAGCACGGCCACGCTAAGGTCAGTTGTACTGGCACGCAAGGGATGCTGAGGTCCGAGGACATTTTTCCATTATTTCTTTGATACAATCCATCGATTAATCTCTGGAATAAACACAAGGTCTCAGTCATTAATATTAATGGACATTAATGGACACTTTCAGTCTGTACAGGAACTATAATGTGTCCCTGCTGGGTTACATTTCTAAAAAAGAAAATTCAGCATTTGGAAAAGCATACGTATTATAAATGACGTATAAATGTGATACACTTATTCATAGTCAGTTTTTTCTTTTCTGATCCTTTCTGTGTGTTTTGTGCTCGTGCAGGTCCACCTGGTTGGTATCGACATTTTCTCTGGTAAGAAGTATGAAGATATCTGTCCCTCCACCCACAACATGGACGTCCCCAACATCAAGAGAATGGACTATCAGGTGAGAGGAGTCAGTAGCTTGTTATCTACAATATTGTTATTAACTGAATCGTTCCATACTAGTACTCAGAACATTTGTCCAGGTAATCTACCACTTCTTTCAAATAATACACTCAGGAGGCTCAAGACAGGTGAATATACAAACCACTAACAACACATACAAATGATAACAAATGCTTTACTTGCTATGTCCATGTGACAGAAAACTAGGGCTGCCTCCTCTTAGTAGAAATTGTGAGTTGCTGAGTGATTTGTGTAATGGTCTGACTCAGAGGAACGAGTTCAGTGAATAGTCACGGCTCAGATATCACGCTAATATTCACAAATATGCTTTGGTCTTTAATAAGCAGAAGATTTTCAGAGATAATTCTGCACGGCTGCTGGGCGACAATTAACAGTCAGATGATTATTTGAAAAAGCCCCATGATTATTACTAAGATTAATAACTAAGAATTTCTTAGGAAGAGAAGTAACCGGTACTAATGTCAGGGGAAAATGCTGGATATTTTTTTTAATTACGGTACTGTTGGAAACGCACACTTGATCTGGTGCACCAGATCACATGAAGGGAGCATCATATGTGGTTTTATTTCTGTCTAATTTATCATTATAGAGCTTTATTGGAACACTTAAATGGAATAGACAGAGCCATCGGCAATGTGATTAGTAAAGCCTGTCTCTTTCCTGCTGCGATGAATCAAAATATCTGCTGTGAAAAAGACTTCTCAGTATTAATGAATAAGATGCTGATTTGCATCATAATTTAAAAAATGTTTGCATCAAAACACGGCTGGTAAAACAATGGGTGACTTTTAGTTTTGAAGTCAGAGCAGACCTGCTTTAAATCACTGGCTAAACTGGAAATGCACATAGGAACTTGAGTAGTAAAATATGTTATTAAAGCTGCTATAGTCAATATTTTTAATATGAACTGTGGATTAAATGACTACTTCTATGTGAAAGATGTCACTTGTACACACAACACTGCTCTTCCCCTCAATGCTATGGAGCTTTTTAGTGTCCTTCAGCTCCTTTTTTGGGCTTTACTGTTGTGGCTCCATTTCACAGCTCTCATCAGCGTCATTTCCAGATGTATGCAGCTGTTTTCAGCGTAAAAATCTCTGACACATGGCTACCTGCCCAGAACCCAAGGAAGACAAAGTTAGCGACTAGCTGGTTAGCATTTAGCAGCTAAAGAGAAGAAGGAGGTAAAATCAGATAACCCTTAAAAGCCAAGTCTTTGTGTTGTTGAAAAAAGTGTATTTGCACCAAACTCCACATGGAGCTCCAAAACACCTAAATACAACTTTAAATATTGAAAAAAACAAACATTCCCAGGTTGACAATGATGTTAGTTAACAGAACAATTTGTTTAATAAGATAAGAGATAGTTATCGTGGCCCGTACCCGTGACCTTGGCGCTATTAGCACCACGCTCTAACCAGCTAAGCTAACCAGCCATAAACCTCTGTTAATGTGGATGCAATCTCTACCAAGTGAGCTTTCAAGAGTATAATGTCAATTATGGTATGCTCACACAAAGGTAATGCATGATGGTGACTTTACACTACACCAGAAAGAAAGGGTAGATTCTTCTGTATCATATGATGTATAACACTTAATACAGACTGAAAGAATAAGCTCATAGAAATATGTCCACGTTTTTCTTTGTTTATGTAGGTTTTAAAGGGTTAATGCAGGTTTATCCCGCTACAACTGTACACAGTCACAGCATTAGCTCTCTGAAGTTCAATAGTGGAAAAGGTTCTTAATGATACTGAGCGCAACAAGTAAAAATAACTTTAACGGTACTGTAATGGAAACCATTCACAGTGAACTGTTTGAGCATGAAATCAACTTCATGTATGCTACATTAAAAAAACGTGTGAATCACACATGTATATTTAGACTCCACCAGCTAGTTCAGTGCTACCTAGTTCAGGAACATAAAGAGGAAGAAGATGCAGTGTCCACTTACTCTTTTCTGTTGTTTCCTATTTTCCCCCTTTCCCAGCTGATTGGGATCCAAGATGGCTACCTGTCCCTGCTCCAGGACAGCGGGGAGGTGAGAGAGGACCTGAAGATTCCCGAGGGAGACCTGGGCAAAGAGATAGAGAGCAAGCACGAAGCCGGAGAGGAGATCCTGGTCAGTGCCGTCGCCTCACCTCACGCTCTTTTCTGCTGTATTTAATTTATATAGTGATTATTTAATTTATTCAAACCGTTTCCAATGACGGCCTCTCAGGATGGGGCATCCTCACCTCATGCTGCATTTAAATTTAAAACATCAAATCCTCACATTTGAGAATAATGGTTTCAGCACTAATGATTACAGTAGGACATAAAGCAACGCAAGCTTCTCTAGTCAGATCTTAGACAACTTTTAACAGTAGCGCCAAAGTGATCAAGTGAAGTAAGCAGGAAGAACGTCTTAAAAATCCTAATCTTTTTGCTCTTTCAGATCACTGTTCTAAATGCAATGGATGAAGAAGCTGCAATTGGCATCAAAGCCTTGGGTAAATAAGCCACAGCAGGTAAATACAGATCTACAGCTGTGTCGACATGCAGCTGTCCCCTCAGCCCCCTCAACTACCACCTGACCCCAACCTGCCTCAAGAGGAGTGTGTGTGTGTTATGTAAAATAATGAGTGTTTGGGTGTTACACCACAAGCCAGCTGCATGTGCCATGCCAGTGTGAGTGTGAGTGTACAGTTAATTGTTCATCATTGGACCACCGAGGGGGAGGCAACTCCAGTCAGCAAGATCCGAAAGACATCATTTTAAAATTTTCAATTATGCATATCTACTATACTGGAAACATACAATTTTTTTTTCCATATTTTTGTGTGTATGTATTTGTTTAAACTGGACGTATTACAGCTGAAAGATTTCTAATTTACCAACTAATTTGAGTTGTGTTCACAATATGAAGCCTGCATGAAGTGATGCCAGTGTGGATTTGCCTACCCCTTAATCTACTTTTTGTGTCATGTTAACACTATTATGAGCATGTGTATCATTTTTTACGTAGCACTCTCAAATATAAATGAAAGCTTATGGCTCATGTTGTATTTCTGAGCAATGTTGTGTTTATTTCTGTGGGTTGCACTTCATTTTACAGCCTGATGTAGCCGGTCACTTCCTGTAAGAAACAGCTCGTAGCATCGTTGTAATTGTTGGGTCAAACATGCACTTTCTTTCCTGCACTTTCTCACCTGCAAACTGTGGGCTGTAGAATAAAGTGTCCATGTAAAATATGTTAAAAACTGTCGGTTGTGCAATGCGTCCTCTGCAGAGGCTAGTTAAAACACTGTCTCATTAAAATATATTTCTCTCGTGTTTAATTTTTCTTCCTTCTCTGACTTTTCTTTCCTCTTTTTCCTCATTCCTCCCTTTGTAATTCTGTTTCAGGGGCAAACGAGATGCACTGGACCTGGGGAAAAGGAGGGGATATTGCCTCGTCAATGCTACCTTCCTTGTTTTTTCCTTCTTTTTTCTTTGTTTTTCACTCTTTCTCCCTCGCTCTGTTTTTTGGGTTCAATTAAATTGGAATTGGAAATGTCTAATGCTAAATAAACATGTCTAATACGTATACATCTGAGTCTGGATGAACAGATGTAAATAGATTAAAAAGGTCAGAGGTCTCTCATAAAATGATTGAGTAGGTCTACAAGTATTCAGTAGCTACCTACCATCAGGGAAAAGAAAGGCGGTGGTAATGTCTCGACTGTTGTTTTTATATGTTCCCCTGTTTTATGAAGGGCTTCAACTCTGGATCTGCATTGTTCTGTTGAGGCTTGTTCGGGGGCGAATACTAGGTTTCATCTTTTTTTTTTTTTTGGCAATCTGAACAAGCCCCTACTGCTGGTTACTTGTCTATTAAACAAAGGTTACCAACATGGCACACCGAGGTTCAGTTTCTTTTTGTCTCAAATATTTGAAGTGTCAAAAGGAAACAAAACCCTGCTTCAAGAGCAAATTAAGTCGAAAAAAAATTCCTTTGCAGAGGCTGTCAGAGCGGGCCTTCACTGAAGAAATTGAGTGGGTTATAATTTGGCGTACTCCTGAACTCTTGAGCGATGATTCAGGAGGCGGATAACTTGTGGCAGTTTGGTATCCTTACTTTGTGTTCACACAGCAAATCCAAACTGTGCAGAATGTCTCCATGGCCAAAAAAAAAAAACTAAAATAAAATAAAGATGACACAAACTGTTGGACATGGCGTTTGCTTGTCATTTTATTGAGCAACAGAAAAGCTTTAAAACAGGGGATGACAATCTGAAACACAAAAAATCCTGTTCATCAGTGTGTGTATGACATTAGCGGAAACATGTTGATTTAATCCACTAAATCTGAACTACTAACTGTTGCTGAATATTTTTTTCTATTCTGTTTTATTCCCTACCTATTAGTGATCAAAGTCACAGCAGAAACGCTGAACCCACCACTAAAGTTGTAATTATGAATGTTAGTATACTAAGAGCAAGCTCTGGTTCATGCATTCTGCACCTCCAGAGCTGCTTTATAGTGTAGGTAAAATAATCTATTTTACAAATTAATCATTTGAAGTTGTGTAAAAATCTAAGTTGGATGTTTACAGAAGCACATAAGAATGAGGGGTGCTGATCACTCAGGTCAAAATAAGATACTGGACAGGAAATAAAACACAAATCACTTGGCACCGATCCAGCTTACTGACTGCGTTTCTAGAAGTCGATTCATTACTCAAAAGGTTCCCCGGAATCTTGAGTGAAGCTGTGAAGTCTCGATGACGATGAAGGCGAAGGTGTCCGTGAGTTACTTGCCGTGGTGGTAGAACCTCTGGCCGCTCTGGCTGTGGGGGAGGAAGCCGTGGCGAGGAGCGCTCTGGGGAGAGCTCTGGAATGGAGCCTGGTGTTGGAAACATGGAACAACGTGATGAACTGTTTTGCATTTTTACAGGTTTTTACAGTAAATGGAGTGTGCACATGATAAACAGAAACACATGAGACAGCACAGAAAGGTATCACGAGGATTTAAGGGTTGGAGGTGTCATTTTATCCATAACTGGAAGATACAAAATTATTTCTATGCAGCCTCAAGGTGGTGCCAGAGGAAAAGCTATTGTAATTTAATTCAAATCAATTCATTTTTATGTAGTGTCAAATCATAAAAGTAATTATCTCAAGACGCGTTTCATATAGAGCAGGTCCAGATCATACTCTATAATTTAGACCCAACAAGAGATCCCCCAGGAGCATGCATTCTTATACGACAGTGGCAAGGAAAAACTCCCCTTTGGCAGGTAGAAACCTTGGGCAGGACTGGGCTCTGGGTGGGCGGCCATCTGCCTTGGCTTACACAACGGGGAGTGATGAAGATGAAAGAAAGGGTTAAATAAAAAGAGCTGAGTGTTTTGGGGGATTCACCTTTGCTGTGGGAATCTGGACTGCCATCGACGGCGTGGGCAGCAGTCCTGGAGCAGAAGGATGCATGGCTGGCGGGTGCATCGGCCTCAAAGCACCCTGGGAGAACATCAACGAGACATAAAGTTATGCTTATTAATTAAAGAGCTTCGGCATTTTGAAACACAATCCCTCTTATCTTCATTATCCAATACTGTTTACTAAGTGTCTCAAACTTCTTAACTTGTGAAATGAATGAAGCTGTTATATATGAGTAAACTGTTAATATTTCATTTCTTACTGCATCAGTGAAGCCGGACTGTTGGTTGGCATGTTCCAGCTGCTTCTGGAGGGGTATTCCTGCTCCAGGAATGTATCCTACATGAGATACAGAGATTGGTGTTTATAACTAAACAGCCATTTGCATCAAATACAGAACCCATAATCAGGTTATTTCACAATATTCTGAATTTTCTTTAGGCTGTGGTTGAAGCATTTTTTAACATGTAAACATGTTGTAGTAGAACCCAAAATACAAGCATGCACCTGAAAATAGGTCATCTTTAAAAGTTATAAATAGCAACAGCATGAAACAGCAGTGGGAACACAAGGACAATGACAACAGAGGAACTGACCAGGCTGGGAGGTGAAGTGGCTGTGGACGGGGTAGCCAGGCTGCTGGTGGGGGAGGTACTGCATGGCCTGAAATGCAGATGCACCTGTGGGAGAATGAAAGAAACTTTTTCCCATACAGCTCAATGTGCATGTTTCCTTACATTACAGACTATGTGAGATCATGCAGCTTAAACAGACACCCGTCCTTTACCTCTGATCTGAGAGCTGCTTGCGAAACTGACAGGTACTGATGGTCCAGGGGCATAGGTGGAGGGATGCTGAGCTTGAGCCACCCCATAGGGCTCATGGACCCCCTGCCCCCCGCTGAACTGTCCGTGCTCTGCTGAGCCTGAGCTGAACCCAGGCGTCTGATAGTGACGTGCCTAAAAGAGAATGAATGGGGATTAAAAGGTGAGAAAACTTCTCAACACACAGGACTTGAGAAATTACATATCACCAGGAATCCATACTCAAACATATGACCTAAGATTTTTAAGATGAATATGTTTTTATAAATATATTTTATGAAAAGACATCAGTTATTTGAGTGAAACGGCCCTTTACTCACTGGAATCACAGCAGCTGGGAACAGCTGTTTACTACGTTCTGCAAGTAGCGCACCAGGTCGACTGTGGCTGACTGGACTTCCTGAGAGACACCAAGAGAAGAATCAGTTGACTAATAATGTCAACAATACAATTTTCCAGGTAACCCAGATAAAGTTAGGCACATTAATACTTAAATACTTTATACTACTCAATATTGACAAAACTACCTTACCTTGAATGCTGAGGAGGTGCTGCCCTGCGTGCATGGGTAGGCTGGGCTGGTAGCTGGCTGATGTCAATGTTGTGATATCACTAGAAAAAAAAAATGCAACTGAATACCAAACATACTTCAGTAGTCTTCTGGGTTTAATAAAAAAAAAAATCTGTCATACTGTACTGTATTTGAAGTACTGAAAAGCTGCGTCATCCTTACTACCTCTGCTCCTTTCTGCGCCTCTTTTCCTCTTCATGAAGTACTTTCTTGAGCTGTAAGAAGAGCTGGTGTTTCTCTTCTTGGAGTCCCTGAAGTTTTTCCCCCATCTTCATCACCTGAAGTTTAGTTTGGGGTTGGGACTCATAGTATTAGAAAGAAAACTGCCATATTATTTGTCCCCCAACCCAAGGTAAGACGGCACAAATGCATATTTTAATTTTTTTCCAACCTGTTCTTTGGTTTCCTCCAAAGACATCCTCTCCTCAATTTCTTTTGTCCTCTTCCTCTCTTCCTCCTCTTTCATCTTCTGCTCCATCATTTTGTCCACCTCTTCTTCCTCTGAAAGATTACATTCATGTTATTCAGTGGTAGTGGAAAACGCATTTGAATCCAAATAAAATGTACTTATGTTAAATTTGTATGAGAACATACTCATTCTGTAGAGCCTTCTCATTCAGAGGGTAAACCGTTAACATGTATGTTTGTAGACTACATTTAACAAGGTGGATGATCCAACTCAATACATGGCCTGTGTTTATGAAGCTTGTTTCATCCCATGTCAGATTAGTCTTGTTTATAATTTCATTATGTTTAACAGTCTTAAAAAAGTTTTGTCTTCACATGGAAAAATATATTTAAAGAATATTAAAAGAAAGTATTGCACTATATTGAAATGGGTTTCTAATGTTATAACTACCAATTCTAATTTGATAACTATACTTTAGAATAGTCAGTTTAGAAATAAAACAGCTTACTTTTCTAGTTTCATAATATCCTAAAATGAATAGTTTAAGCTCTGGAGTGGTCTACAGTATTGCACATAGACATAAAACACTAATCACAAAATATATAATAATCATGGTATTTCAGAGTGAGTATAGAAAGCTGCATATTTAGGAGAATAATCAGTAGATGCTGGGTTATGTTCTAATGTTGGGAGGCACAATTCAGAGTCATTATTGCAGAAGGAGAATAGACTAAATGACAAGTGGGAACTCAGAAACACACAATCACATTATTTGTGTCAGTTTTGTACACTTCTGCCTCTTCAGCTGACACAGTCCAGCCACTCGGCTAGGCTAGTTTTAAAACACAGACACAAACAGTCAGTGACAGCACACCTTGTCTCTTGCGCTCCCTCTCCCTCATGATGTGTTTGTGGAGGGCTCTGGCCATCGCGTTGGACAGCTTAGGTCTCTCCAGCAGGGCGGGCATGGTGACAGGCAGTGGCGGGGCCAGCTGATGGAGATACAGTGTTCATTTATAACAGTTGTGAAAGGTTACACGAAATACCCGGGGTACATGCAAGAGTGTCGTTTACTAATATCTCACTTGTAGTGTAACCAGTAGAAATACCTCAGTTAACCACAGTTAAAGGCCTAGCTGCTTTCGGCAAACAGCTACGTTAGCATAGTTAGCTTTAGCTGCTTTCACACAGTATATTTACATCAGCGGGGTGCGTTATAGCCCAAGACGAAGATATGTTGAGATTAAACATGCAAATCAACGCAACAGTATTGTTCAACATGCCAAAAAGGAAACGTTAATTGGACCTAGCTAGCTAACGTTAGCGTTGACATTTTATGGTAACGTTATCCATTCTAGCTAACATAAACAATTACTTTATTGTGGCGGAGTTGTGAAGCACAAACAAAATCTTACTTTTGTTGCTTTGTGGGTCGTTTAATAAGAACCTAACCGTCTTGCGGTTTTTAATTAGAGGCGATTTGACTGTGTCTGGAACAGCTAAACAAGATAAATTCAAAACTTAAACCTAAAATACACACAGACGGAGAGATTTTCTGCCCGGGTGATAATGTTGTACTTCCGGTCCCGATGGCGACATCCGGTTCTCCCACCACAATTGGGAATTGTAGTTTTATCTGTATTTTGGCGGAGATATCATATCCCTGGTCTAGTCCCAATTGTGAAAAACTTGTCAGACATATGAAATCATCCTATTTTGAGCATGTAATTTACGTATATGGTGGTCTTTATATACCGTAGTATTTGTCTTAAATGAATAAAGAAAGGATATTTTTAAATTTATTTTTCTTTCTGATCAACTTAAAAACATATAAAGTGAGAGCCAGCAAAGCAGTGCATCACCACTTTCATGAGAAATTGCATTTTCTAGTTATCTGCTGGCCCCTTCAGGAATATTTCAGTAACAGCAGGCAAGGGATTATCTCAGTGAGAAAGCACAAATGACCAGTCTCATTAAATGTCTGACATAACTACATAACTCTACTTACTACTACTCTGCTTATTAAGACTTTTAAGCGTATATTAAAGTATTTGTCCAGAAAATATCAACATTAACATCTATAATATTTCTACAATCTGTAAAATATGGAACACAAAGACGTATCTTGGGTCAATTAATCAATGTGTATTTTATGACATACCTTTTTGGACTCTTTCTTTTGCTGCTGTGACTCAGCTTATAATAATTCATATAGGCCTACTCGATTTACACAGAATTATTTTTAATACATTATTATATTATCAATTGAGCTACACAAGTAATACTGACAATGCACATCGAAACATAATGCAGAGCAACGGAGACGCGTGTTATAAAGATACAGGTGAACCATAAAAACGATGTCTCGTCCCTGGGTGGGCTCGAACCACCAACCTTTCGGTTAACAGCCGAACGCGCTAACCGATTGCGCCACAGAGACGACTACAATTATAGGACGTGTGGCTTCATATTTAAAGCCACTCCCATCAAGTCAGACTAATTCAGATGAGAATTTTTAATGATGACAAGGCATACCTCACGGAAACGGTCGTGTCTAGAAGGGAATCCGCAAATTGCAAGATCTGATCTCAGGTCTGCAAAAGCTTGCAAACACTCGCGAGATTCGCTGCCCGACGACATCTACTCACCTTAACTAATCGAGGCCAACCCCTGACATTAACTCTTAAAAATCAATGCCTAGCTTTAACTATCTCGCGTGTTCTGTCTATCTGTCGAGCTTCTCCAGTTTGCTGGTTCCCTTCTAGACACTACCCACGGAAACTACCCTATTCATTCACATAAAAGGACATCCCCTGGTGAGCTCGAACCCTTAACCTTTTGGTTAACACGGTCTGGTTTCCACACTGGTTTTACAGGCAAATAACTGATTGACAATATAAAACAGCCATAAGATCTATTACTCTCTAAAATATGCATCTTGGATCAATTTAGTGTAATGCTTTTGTAAACTTGGCATGTGAATAGTGCTTTTCTTAAAAGGTATTACCTTCTTGGTCTGTTACCTGTGCTCTTCTAACACATACTAACACAGCTACCTAAATTTATTTATTAAGAAAATGTGAAAAGTGACTTGAAGAAGTGAATAATGTGTTTTAAGGTTTCATTTCCAATCTGACTTTTTATTTACTTATTTTGAATACAAGGATGTACTGCCACTGGTGATGTGCCTTCATTCTGCCAGTCATACTTCTTCACCTGGTTCCTCTAACGTTTACCCATTGAAACTAGCAGATACAGTACATTCACATAAAGTTAACAATATGAGTGGCTTGCACAATTTGGAGAGGCACACATAATCTTAGCAGTCGCAGTTGCTGTATGATAAGGCAACCCATGCAAATACAGAAACAAAGGTTGAACCAAATCATATATTCAGGCCATTTTATTATAGACAGATTGTAGCTACTTCCAGGATAAATGTGTGACTTTAGCCTATAAAATGGACCTCTATAACTGAATGTTTGGTCTGTATGTTATTTTTTAATAATCCCGTGACCTAAGACATTCAATAAAGACAGGAAACACAGATAGCTTTTAATCACATTTCATCATGTATGGTCATGAGTGGAGAGAAAGAGCCAGTAATGCAGCTGTATACAGAGTTCAAATCTTTTTTTCTTTTTTAAAAAAAAAGGAGACAAACTTAAAAAAAAGGAGAAAATTGCACTCAGCTTTACAATACCTTTTTAGAAATTAAGCCATCTAAAATTAACAATAACAACAACAATAATCATAGTAGCAGTCAACATAATAGTCTCATCGCCGAAAGCAGAGGATGATTGTTTAGTCTGAATTCTATTAGACTCCTTGCTAAGGTCAGATGTGGGGCAGCCCACTCAATTCTCATTCACAGACTTCAGTGGCTGGTGAATTTATTTAAAAAAAAAAAAAAAAAAAAAATCACCTTGACACTTCAGTTTTTACTAGGAAAAGAACTGCTGCAAAACAGTTATCCTTTACTCTGCCAGAGACAAAATCGTCTGCCTTCAACTGGTAGGTGCTATTAATTTCAAACTCAAAAACACATTTCATATTCTTGTAAGCCAACAGAGTGGATAAACAATAACATATCTATCTTCATTGTCAATAAGAGCTGATTTGAACACACATACTATGCCTTTCTTCCCTTAACCCTGGGGGTAACTATATTTACGGCCTAGTTCTAACAAAATGTTGTTATGCTTTCTCAGTTTTTTTTCAGTAAAGTATGATCAATTACGACACTAGAAAAATAACTGGCCACTTATCTTGAGTCGCTACTGAAAAGAAAAGTGGAGGCAAATACAATTCAGACTGCAGAATAATAAAGACATAAATGGATGGGAGACGGGTAATGTATGGGTGGTGAAAGTGCATTTGACATATTTACTCTGGGAACTCTATGCTGCTGAGCTGGATTTAATATTTAAATGAATGAATGGTGGAGGTCTCAGAACGGTGGGTAGTGGTTGGAGGGGGGTTGGTAGTGGGATCAGATTTCCCTTTGGCTGCTGCCGTACACGCTCTCATCACTGTAGGCAATGTAGAGGAAAAAGTCCTCTTCGTGATGCTCCTGAGAAAAAAAAAAAGATGTTAGTATGGCATTAAAAACGTAGCTTGTGTTAATATAAGTAGGGAAAAAACAATATGCAGATAAAGACAGCTTGAGAGCAGGTCAGTGAGGCAGAAAATGACTCTTGCCTGGTACAACAGTCCCATGGTAGCTGAGGTGGGTGGAATGACGTTGTTTACAAAGAAGAAGAGCGCATCCTCAGCTCGCAAGTGGATTCTTTTCCGAATGAGGAAGTAAAACTGGCCCACTGATAAGAGAGAGAAGATTGACATAATTTTAGATATTATTGGCATTTTTTAAATGTTGTCCAGCAACTTGGTATGTAATGAAATATTTACCTGTCAGGTCGGAGGGGACAAGGTATTTCTTCTTGTCCAGATCTCCTATTCTGGCTTTTGGGGCTTTCTCCACAATTACCTGAAAAAAAGAAAAACAAGAACCATTGCACATGTTCTCATAGTATATTCTCCACTGAACAAAGGCTGTGTGTATCGAGTGAGAAGTACTTGTTTCAGTACTTTATAAGAAAAGGGATCTGAGATTACATGAATTTGTCAGTCAAGTGAGGACTGGAATATTTTTTTAAACCAGATGTCTCATTTTAACAGTAACTCGAGCTGGTATTGGTCAGTTAGAAAGACAAAGTACGTGTATACAGGATACAGGTTGGTGGGTGCCGGTGTACACTAGTCAAGTGTGTGTATAAGTGCGTATTTAAGTACACACACAATTATTCACGATTCATCCTTGTAATTTTTGCCATTTACTTAATTTTCACTCCGATTCTTGCCATCTCTAGTGTGGATTGTTAAACCTGAAAATATCTTGTTTATGTCTGTTATACATTTGATGTGCTTTCTTTCAGTAAAGTATTGAAAAGTAAAAAGAGAAAGATAATGGTATATTTATATGCTTACAATTCAGACTAGGATTTAGTACAGACGATAGACGGGAGCATAAAAATTAAACAACTTTTACGGTTCCTCCCTTCATCCTAAAAATAGGACTACTACCTGAAACGCACCAGGCATTAAAGCATTATTGTAGAACTTAAACTGTTGTGGGTTCAGCTTCTCAGATATAAATATCTTCTGTTTTTTCTTCTATGACAGTAAAATTGATATCTTTAGGCGTTAGACTATTGATTTTAGACTACTGATCAAACTCAAAAGACAGACAAAGGTCATCTTGTGTTCTGTGAACTTGTGATGAGCTGTGTTTTATTAGTCGATAATGGAAATAAATCAAGTTGATCAAAAAATGTATGTAAGATATCAGCTGTAAAATGAAAGGCAGTAAATCTAAATTGTTATTGTGGGGACAAATCAGTCATCAAATCCAGAGCACATTAATCTGTCATTAATCTAGTCTTGTTAGTTCAATAAAATCTATCTTCAAGGCGCCAGGGCGATGCAAACAAGTGTCCTGTTTGTTGACACGTACTATTTTAAGGTGCACCTCTGTTAGCGTTTCAACATACAGCCTAAAACTACACCCAGCTATCCGTTCAGACCACAATCAGTCTGTACACACCTCAGACTGTATGTCTTCCACTGAAATGACCACCACACGAAATATAACTACTATAACATTATATTATTGTTGTGATTTATTAGCATCATCTTTAAAAAATACACACACACGGAAGGATTACACGAGGCTATTACTAGGTGGCCTGCTCGGTACGGCCGAAATTCTTTCTGGTTAACCTCTAACGTTAGCTTTGTTAGCTTACTGCTGTGCTGTTTACTAACGTGGCAGTCAAATATGGACAAAGATACGGATACTTAGGTGTGGCTACAGATGAATCTTTTGCTTGTAGAAAGACTTAATGTGCGTACACTAAGTGTCATTAACAACAGGCAGAACAGCACTGGCGTTCCAACATAGATCGCGCTATCAAGCTAATGTTAGCTACTTACAGGTACCCTGTCCGGATACTTCTTCCTTATTTTCTCGCCTTCGGACCGCCTTTTCTCAAAGGGATGCTCTTCTTTGTACTGAAACTTCATCGTTAAAAGAGATGACAGACAACAAGTCGGTCACTCCGAGGTTGTACGATAGCGATTTGCTCAAGGAACAGCTCAAATCGCTGACACACACGACAAAAACAAACGATGCTAACTAGCTTTTAGCTCGCCACAGCTGTTTTCCTAGTGCGACTGCGGCGGAGGGATACAATAACAACATGACGTTGCAGGGAGTCGATATCGCAGGGGTAGATTTGCGCCATTCCAGACCAAGTTAACGTCAAGTTCTGATAATCAATACCCATTCTAGCGAAACTTCTTCCTTTGAAAATACATTTTTTTCAGTGTTTTAAAATCTATGATGCATTTATTTTGTGGAACTATTTTATTTTTGGCGGACTGCTGCGCGTAGAGACGTAGGGCAGGGCAGTGAAGAGGCAGCTGTCCTTGTCATATGACCGAGGCCCAGCAGTTAGCAGCTACAGAGGAGAAACTAGAAAACATGCGGTATTATACTGTAATTTTGACTGTATGGCTGACCGGTGCTCTAAATCGGAGACTAAACACATGAAGCAGGTCCTCGGCAAAATGGGGAATATTGTAAATGAATGTGTAGGCTTATTCAGTCATTATCGGAGTTCTTAATGACTAAATTGGCTTGAAGTTTCGCAACTTCCGGTATTGCCACAACATCAGACGTAATAAGAAGAGATCATTATCTCATTTATGGAAGAATAAAGGAAAACACATTTCCTTCTTCTTATTATTATTATTTAAATGTTGCTTAAATTGTGTGTGATGATGGTGAATACTGCTTTTAAAGTAATTACTAATTTGGGGAATTTATTTTAAATTATTTAACTACTCACTGACCAAATTGGATACTTCATTGTAACTGTAAATTGTCTATATTCAGATAAGAAAAAAAACAGATTTAAAAATGAAATGAATATTTCATGATGTAAAGTATAATCAGGCAGTTTTCCATTCATAAATATGGCCATGTCCTGAAACACTAATCTGTACATTGTGCATGACTCACACCTCAATGCCTTGCTCTGTCTACTCATGTGACATCTCCTTAACTCCCCATTATGCTTTGACAAAACAGATTGCTCACATCTAAATAAATCCCCTGTATTTACAGACTTCTCTTTAACAGTGGATACAGTTCTGAATAGGGGGAAAAGCCATTTCTGTTCAAACCAGAATGATCTCTTTTAAGTCATCATGGTAAAGTTTTCTGCTCGAGCACAGGGCGTAATGTGCTGAGTCATTTGTGGACGGGATTTCTTTCCAGTTCCTCAGGTTCAAGAAGTAAAACTTGAGTCTTACTTTGAGGCTTTTTGTGAGGTATGACAGATAGAGCAGCCTATTAAGTAACAAACTCCAATTTACTTTGCTCCCTCTCTCCTGCTTTTGTCTCCTCTGTTCCTCGTACCAGAGGACCACCGAGGCCTCATTAGACATTCTCGCTCCCCTGAAAGCTCTTCATCGCCGGTGACAAATCCCAAGTAAAGCCTACCTCTTCCACCACAAACCCTCACAAACAAACCTCCCACGAGGCCCAGTCAACAGCTACTAGTGGACTGTACTGTGCAGCCAAGAAGCAGCTGCCTTCCCGCTCTGTAGCATTTCCAGCTTCAAGGAAAGTGTAGGATGAGGGGGTAAAAAAAAAAAATGCAGTCTTCTCTTTCTCAGAAACTATTAACAAACACAACAAACAGAGGGTCACTGGTTGTAACTCTTACGCAAGTGAAGTTACTCTAAAGGACGAGATGCACATTTACTATTTCAGACTTTTGGTTTTACTTTGAAACCATCATCAGGTAGCAGGTAGAGTATGCACTTGGCCCGCCATAGTACAATTAATGAATGTATGTCCGATACTTAAATGCTGAAGAATAAAACTGGTTGTACATTTAATACTCACAGCACTGACTGATCAGTAGATGTGTAATCACCGATATCTCATTTGATAAACTTACCTGTTTGCTTTGAATGAGAGGGATGTAAAAAAGTAATAAACATAAACTTAAAAGTAAACATAAACATAAACTTTGGAAAATAGCGCCTAGAAATACAGAATTGGCTAATAAATCATTAAAAAGTGACCTACATTTACCACAATAGGTACACACTCAGTTGCCAGCTTTTTTTTTTTTAGGTACAGCTAGATAAAAATAATGCAACACTCCTGCAATCACCTAATACACTAACAACTTGAGCGTAGATCAGCATATACACACAAAAATGACAGGCTATTAGATGAATATGACACAATACGACTCAAACAATGACACCTTCAATAAGGGAGACAAAAATACTTCATATCTGGTTTGATACCAAAGAGTATTACCTATATTAAATGTAGTCTCTCTCTCCAGCAGGGTAGGGAGAAATGCAGTTTCCTGTCACACCACAAGTCGGCAGCAGATTGTTAGCAAAAAAAAAAAAACAAATCGCCTTAAGCAGAAACTGTGTGAACCAATTTCTCACCCCAGCAAAGGCAGTCAGTCGACAAGCTGTAAAATGTTATGCCTCACGTATGACCCAGACTGCAGGATGAATTGCATTAAAAGAAATCAAGCTGGATAATAACAGGTCGATACTGACAAGTGTTTTATTAGTAACACAGACCTGGAGACAGAGCCAATAAGAAGCCGGTGTGAGCCTTGACGAGACTGACATTGTTCAGAAGGCATTTAAAGACGGAGGGCCTAATAGTTGAACCCATACAGTAAGCAGAGCGGGTGGAAACTGAAGGAGGAAGGCTGCAAATTTTGAATCAAATACAAAACCAACTGCAACAAAAACAGAAGGGGGAGAAAAAAAATTAAGTGCAATTCCTATTAGATGAAATCAGGATGGCATCAGATGGCAGAAGGGGGAGAGCGAAATGTCATGTTATGCAGAAGTCATATTATCACATATTATAATAGAGAAACAATCATATGGAAAGGCGGCACGGCAGTCCATGTATCATTACAAGCCATCCTTTTTTTCTCACAACTTTTCAGTCAAGTCTTGATCACTGAGTCCCATGACGAGCTTCGGGGAAAGAGTGATGGTTATGGTTGTAAAAAACTTCGGCTGCTCGGCTGTTTGTCCAGAAAAACGCCTGTGGGTGGTCTGTTGCAAGCTGAGTCCTTTGATTACACTGTTCAAATTGATCCATTCTTGTTTAGGGGAAATAAATGTACCTCAGGAATCAATGAATTATCATTGAGGGTTTGATCTAAAAAGGGCCGGTTTTCTATTTTCCCCTGCTCAGTTCAGCTCTGAGAGGTTAAGATAGTGAATTGATAAATTGTCTGCTTAAGTGCAATGTCTGATGATGATGGAGAAGAAGAAGAATTAATAATGTAGAATTGTCTTTGCTGATTTGCTGATCCTCCCCTTCCAATTGTCAAAAAGGTTTAAAAAGGACTAACGAACTCGGCAAGCATACTCCGACTCACGTACACAAGCTCACCTCCATATGCGCACAGTCAGTATCAGGAGCAATAAGGCAGAGAGGCTCCATTTTGTTTTGGAAAAAAAAAAAAAAATACAAATAAAGAATCAAGAAGAAAAAAAAAAAAAAGCTGCCCCCCCTCCCCCACCCTCCTCAGTAGTTTGTGGGCTCTGGTGATCCCGTACTGTTCATCCCGCGTTAGGCGGTCACCCCAACCCCTCGCCTCCTCAGGACACATCTGAGAGGCTCAGAGAGGGCTGGTGGGTCGTCTGTGTGGGAACGGAGGGCAGGGTGGAAGCCGGCAGAGAGGAAGAGGCTGGTCAACAAGCCCCACCCCTCTAGATTCAGCCAATCACCAGAGTCGGTGCTGGTGGAGGTTTCGACTAAGGACGGAGCGGACATCAGCAGTGAACCTAGGAGAAACAGAAAGAGGCTATTAAACTACTTGACATTGAATATTTTACTATTTTAGCCATTAACGGAATAGCTCAACTTTTGGGAAATGTATGTATTCGCTTTCTTCCTGAGACTTCTGTGCTTTAAGTACGAAGTTGGAGTATGATGCGTTTATCTTACGTCAACGTAAGACTAGAAACAGCTTGTAACAGCTATCCTTTCCAAAGTGAAAGATTATGAGATGTCACGAGAATTGATGCTCTGATTCCGATATCAATGCCAAAAATCTGAAAATGTGACAGTACTCGTTTTCTACAGTACTGCAGATCCCGTCAGGAGTTGAGACTAACAACGTCTCATTGTCCTTGGGGTGATAGAATATGAGTTTGGGATGCAGTAAACGCACTAATCGATGCGTCCAAGGCATGCATCCTATTGTCAATGAGATAAAGCTACATTGCAAGTCTACGTTGAAATCGGCAGGAGAGCTAATTAACATTAGCTGTTATGGCTAACGTTAACTGGGGTGCCATTGATTTACACGTATTCATGATGTAGTCAGTGGAAATTTGGGCAAAAGGTAAATTCTAACATTATCATGGTGTGTTCATTGCAGTCTTGCTCAATACTGGACCAATTTCAAAAAATGCTTTTCCAAATGGAAAACAGGTTGATGAATACCGGTTGCCCTTCAATAAACACCAGTCATTAACTGGCACCTCTTGAATTACATCACAGACTGTTGAGTTAAAGTGTTTGCATTGTCAATTTGCATTCAGTTCAACATTATTTTGCCTTTTACCTTAATGCATCCAGCATAGGCAGCAAGTTAAGAAGTGCTGTGTCACTAGGGTCGCTGAACCAGGACTTGATGGGTATTGCATTGTCTGGAGGGCAGAAAAAAAGGCAGTCGGGTCAGTGGAATGGACATAGTTGTGATTTTATGCTGCTCTGTTAAAAGAGGCCACCGAGTGTAAGAGGAACTGGAGATTTAATGCACTGTTACAGCATTTACAAGACAAGCCTTGTATTGAGAACAGTTATCTGTCCTTTTCCTGCGTCATCACAAGGTTGATGTGTGATGATAAAGCCTCATTTGACTTTGTGAGACATTAAAGATGAATGTACACAGAATTCAAGCGACTAAATGTACACAAATCTGAATAACTTTAAGCTACAACTTACCTGGATGGCTACGATAAGCACCAGGCGAGTTGTCCAGGATGACAATACTGGACAGGTCATCGTGTACTACAGACAGGTCTTTAATATAACTACCTAGATCCAATGTACAATGCTGGCAAAAGAAACAAAAGCACAAATGTCACCATCAAAATAAGGGAGGATGAAGGGGCTTAACCAGGACCAGCTTTAGTATATGCTGTTTAAATCCAGTATATAGAGCACTACCTGTCTGTAGTATCTGCGTTTCAGGATGTTCCTGTTGTTGTCCAGCTTGTCTGCCACTGCTGAGCCATAAATCTCCATACTGGCTGTGAAAACCACCAGTTCATACCACTGGCTCACCTGTGTACACACATAGCATATAGAGCATATAATAGTCCACATAAACAAGTGAAAGTAAGAGCTTAGTAAGTCATGAGGGATCAATATACAAAAGCATAGTTTTATGACATCAGATGGAGTGCAGTACAATGGCAGAGTGATGGCAAAGATGACAGGTGGATTAAAAGATGACCTGGGACATGAGAAGGACCCGAACAATGATGCTTCAAGTTCACAGTGTGCTTTACTCTTCCCTTCTAAGTAAATCTAGGACACTGATTACAGGCTGACACTCACCACTTCTAAAAAGAAGTCAACGTGTGGCCTTTTATGTACGAAGAATCTGACTGGGTGCTTGTCAATGACGACCTGAGTATAGAAGGACAGACAGACAGTGTTTAGGCTCGAATGCATTGTGTGTTCAAATGTACATATAGTGGCTGAATGCTCCTACTTTGAGGATGAAGTCTGGTGGCGTGCCAGGTCTCACTGTGGGTCTGAGGACCCCGTCGTGGTGAGAGTGGATCAGCGTCTCATCCAGGTCCAGAACCAGAATCTTCCTCTTTACTGCATCTGGAGTTTATCACACAATATAGACATGTGGACTACTTTATCTCAGTACATGCACACAAGAAGCCAGGTTAGCAGTGCAAATGAGGTTGCACAGGAAATCACACAAACTGTTTAACAGTAGAGTTCTAATCCACTTCCAATTCCTGAATTTGAATATCTGTGCACACAGTAAAAGTGACTGTCTTTCCTCATGTAGTACATGTTGAGTTGGCCAACTGTTACTAGCTCACTAATACCCCTTTACAACTGGCATTAAAATGCACCTTGGGTGATTGGATTGCAATCAGACAGTGCTTGACCACATGAGAGTACAGGTGTAAATGCAACCAAAGCCCACTGAAGACTGATTGTGATCTGATTGGCCAAACCAGTCAGGGACGCAGTGTGACCACACTGAACACAAATGTAAAAGCAACCGTGTTTTCAATCCAGATATGTGGGTGGTAGTGATATGCACGTCGACACACAACATTTGTGTAAGATTAAAAGGGTCAAAAAGTGACAAAGCAGCATTTTCTGTAAGTTATTAATAACTTACAGAAACATTGTGTGCAATAGCCTCTCTTTTTCTCTCTACCTCTCTCTCTAATTGTGCTACTACAATTAAGCTGGCGGTTTGCGGGTCGGGCAGTGACGAACACAAGTGGGTGGAGATACGTAATCACTCAATCGACCCGTTCTGTTGTTTGAGCTGGACAAAGCAACTGCATCTCAATGTGGATATATTAATACCAAGTGTATCAATCAGGTTAAAACATATCTAGATAAAATCTGCATACAAGATGCATTTTAATGAAAAAAAAAAGTGTCTCATTTGCCTGTATGCTCATAGATTTCTAGGAGACAAAAAATATGGGGACTACTGAATATCTTTGTAAACTATTCAATAACTATTTCATTTTTTGGCTATGAGCTTAAAATTGATTTTTTTTTCATATTTATAATTTATAAAAACAGACTGCAACATAGATCAGTTTGTGGATCAGCTGATATAAGACAGAATGACATCAGGATCGGCACCAACTGCAGTAACAATGGTTAGCATAAAATCTGCACATACATACATACAGCAGGTCCCTGATCCCTGATCCCTAACTATATTTTACAACTGTAACTCGCTTTGTTTTAGTGACAAAAGAAGACGCAGCGCTTTGATTTCAGATGCAACTCTTTGAGCACAGTGAAAGGAAAGACTGTAGTGAAAGAGCGCACAGTTCTTACAATCCGTATTAGTCTGGATTTCACAAACAGTTAACTGTTAAGAGGACTTCTTAAGACTTAAAGACTCTACTTAATGTCAGTCTCTATTTTAGTTGGACTTATTAGTGATGGGTAATTAATCCTGGGCCCATTCCCATTTTTCAACTGGTGTATCTCTCTCTGGATTCCTGATGGTGTGCTCTATTTACTAGTATACCTTACTTTTGGGGACTGGCTCAGCAAATAAAACACATGACAGATTCAAATAAATTCACTTCAATGGATAAAGTATCAATATGGCTTTTCAGGGAGTCCTGGGTACATGAATTAAGAACAAACAATTATAAGAACCAACCATAAAAACAATAGTAACTGTGCAGTGTGCAGCCATCCAGCAGGTAACCTTTGAAAGCCCAGCTGATTTAAAATAGTGGCGCCATAGTAATAGGCTGCGTTCAAGAAAAGGCTGCTTTTGAACAAAGCTTTTTTTGGTGTGTATAGATCCCACTGCCTAAAATCCTTTTCTGCTGACCTTATCCTGTTAGGTATGAGAGAACAATGTGACACACACATTTGAAGACCACTGTTGTTGCTTTAATTCTGTCCACAATGTTGTCAATACCAGCAGACATACCAGCCATTTACAGCTAAAGGCCTCACTCATTCACTTGAAACTGGACCTGGGTCTCCAGCTGAGGTCACTGCGGTGAGTGAGAGCTGAGGAAAGTGAAACTGAACTGCAATCCTTCTTCCAAGTCAAGAGTGTGCCTTTGAATGAGCTCTCTACGGGCAGAAGAGAAGCCCATTCAGAGTGCACTCACACCAGTCCATGCTGGTGTGAGTGCTGCCTTTAACGTTTGTACTTCTTCTCCACTTCCACACCACAAACACCTCTCGTCACTGTTAGTCAGAGAGGGAAGGTAAAGGCATCTTTTTGGGTGGACATTAAGCAGCTACCATAATTCACTGTTTTGCTCAAATGCTGTTTTGGGACAATGGCTCTTTACTTAGCACAGTGGCTTACAGTCTGTAGCCACATTAGGCAGTCTTTTAATTTTAGAGGTCTTCAGAAACACTATGGTGTCTTTATTAGTAAATGCTTGCTGTGCAGTGTATTTTATAATGTTTAACGTGTTATTAATTATCTGTGGTTTTGGATGTGTTAGCTTTATTGACAGGTTTCCACATTTAAAGCTGCACAATAGACTGACATTTCCTTTAAAGAGCTAATGTTGTTTCAGGTAAATCACTTGTTATTCTCACTGCTTGTTTGGCTTTTAATTGTAATGATATAAGAATGTGATCTCACTGTACTGTAACCATACTTCAGGTAACTTATTTGCATGCAAAACCATTCTTTGTGTGCTATTAAAAAGTTACAAGAGCACACAATTACTGATCAATGTAGCACTACAGGTTTACTGAAACAATTGAGAGAGGAAACACAGACCAACTGTGGTTTGTATATAGACATCTGACCCACCTTAATAAAATATATACAGCTATGATCCAGAGTAATGACACAGACAAATGACAGCTGACAGTTCATCTGAGTTTCCTCATATGGAGAGGGAATACCACAGGAGTCCTGTCAAGTTAATCTGTCCACAAACACAGATGATGTTCATTTAGTCTCAGGTAACGAAGGTCCTGAGAACGGGGTCAATCGCGATTGTGTAGTTGTTGTGCTGCTGATAACTTTTCTTTTCTGCATAATCACTCCTTCCTCGACAGACTGGTTTAACATGTACTTAAATTTCCACATTGTAAATATGTTGAGATAGTGCCTCCTCTCTATCTTGTCGTCACAAAAAAAACAAACAAACAAACAAACAAATGTGTCTTGTTAAAAGCAGAATTTGTGAGACCTGTGCAGGCTTATCATGACATCATATGTACTCACTGAGTCTGTTTCTGGAGATAGGTGACAGAGGCAAAGTGTCGTATCGCACCGTCTGATACTGGATTATCTGCAAAAGAACAAGGCAAAGGAAACAGTCAGTTAAACCTTCACAGATCAGGACACTGTTAAAACAACAAACTATACAAAATACACAGAGTCATAAGGAGTTAACTGCACCATGGGTAGATGTGTTTTATTTTCACTTTGATTATAGATGCAAAAAGGGGAACTGCAATTTTGATACAAAGTACACTGAGGGCTCTTTTCATAAAAGTGTCTGACTTCATTTCCAAGACAACAACTTGGGTAATTTTACACAGAGGATGGTGTTTTGGGAATCCTTTGGGGCATGAGGAAAGGTGGTTTTACGGCATCTTAATTGTGGCAATCCATAATCCAATTTCATGATAGCATCACAGCTGAAACTTGTCTTCCTCAAGGTCTTAAAAACCTTTACGTCTTAAAATATTTGAGCCTTAAGACTATACATTCTTTGGAAATCAGCTCTCTTTGGAGGACACCATACTGAAATACTGCACGGAATCAGTTGTGGACTCCTCCTCTGTAACTTCTTCGCTCTGCTCTGTTCAGGATGACTACAGAAAGGACCCTTTCCAGTGCCGCTCTTGCCCAGGGGCTCTGCACTTTCCTTCACAGGGCTATTTTTATCCCCCCAGCTGTCGGTGGGTGTCAGCGGAGCATAGAGCGCACACAGGAAGGGAGTCTTGCAGGGTGACTTTGACTGAGCCTTGGTACCCAAAGCCTTGGACGGGGCCTCCCTCTGTGTCCCCTCCCACTGCTGCCTGGCAGAGTTAGCTCGGGGGAAGCCTATTGGTGCCGGCAGCTGCTGGGCACCGCGGGGGGACCTCGCCCACGACTCAGCTCTCTGCACCTCCAACAGCGTCCATCTGGACCTCAGGCCTGCAAACTCAGATTGAACCCTTTGTAGGGCAGCCCCTCTTAGTGGACTAAAACGGTTGTTTTGGTCTTTGTCAGCTAAGATTTCTTTAGTCATTTTTCTTCATGATCTAATTTAAAAAGGATACTTTTGTGTGATTTTTTTACGAGGACAGTCTATGAGGATCTGTTGATTCAAATCAACTAATCGTTTAGTCGACAAAATCGTATGAGTGTTAGTCGACTAGGATTTTCCTTTGCTCTTGTAACCTGACCAACAGCCACAAAAACACATTAAATCTTCAATGTTTAATGATGTGTTAGAGAGAAAAGCAGCTAGCCCTTGAATTTTTGTGGTTGTAACCAGAATACAGGCAATTGTACTGAGGAAATGTTTTAATTAATTAGAGCTAATGTTTATTTTCTTGATTAATTGATCAATGATTTGGTTCCAGAGTCCAAGTTGACGTATAAAAACAGTTTATTTTGTCTGACCAACAGACCAAAACTCAAAGATATTAGGGTTACTATAACAGAAGACTATGAAAAACAGGAGTTTTTCACAGCTGAGTGGCTGAAACCAGACAATTTGGAGGTTAAAAAATTTACATAAATGATTAATTGATGATCAGAATTGATCCAGATTAATTTTCTGTACATTATCATTTCAGTTCTACCATTAAAATTTGGAGTTTTGAGTTATTTAGCCAGCTGTTTCAGTGCTAACTCCACACCTGGCACCACACTGTTGCTGTCTCATGAAGGAGATAATAAGCAGAACCATTATGCAAGATTAATAAACAACCACTTCGTCATCTGTTGACACAGAACAGCATGAAAGGGATTATTACCTGGTCCTAATATTCATAATCCAATAGAGCTTTTACTCATCCAAATGTTTGGATCAGGTTACTTAATAGATTGTGGTCCTCTCGCAAACACCTGGAGCACTAACTTACAGTGGGAGTTAACAATGTGATTATTAGGTTAATAAAAGGGCTTTTCATGGTTATAACAAACTGGGGCATTCAAAATTTACATCAACCCCTTGTTTTAAAAGGTACAGAGCGGGTTAGGTCTTTACATCCTCACTTCAAATCACCTATAGGATCACCTACAGTACGTCGCTTGCTACATTAGCGCTCGCTGGATCATGACATTGTTCCTATCACATTATTGTAAACAACGGTGCTAAACTGTGAGTGAGAGAAACAGAGGGAGGGAGGGAGAGAACAGTACGCTCTCTGTGCTGACATAATCCCTCTCACTTCAGCCACAACATGGACTGGACTACTCACTCTCAGGGCCTGTTGACAACCTGACAAGAGTTACTGCCACACAATAAACTGCAGACAAACCTCCAACAGCAACATAATTACAACACACGGGGCACTCCTGCAAGCTTTGTTGGCTTGACAGGGAGCTAGAGTCGAAGTCCGCTCACATTACACCACATACGCATGTCTATTAACGACACAACAACACCTGTGTGTGTCTAGAAGTTACAGGCAGGCGGCTTCTGTCTCCTTAAATCCCAAGTTCACTGTTGAGGTATTTGGGTGCAACTGAAGGTGACCTGCATATTCCTCAAATCTAGCATTTGGATGTGGGATACATCATTGGAGAGCTGAAAAAAATAGTCTACTAATCAATTAGCTGACCAATGGATAATCGATTAACTGGTAGAGGCATTTATCAAGAAAGAAATGCCAAACATTGTGTGGTTTTAGCTTCACAAATGTGAGGATTTCCTGTTTTTGTATCATTGCTGACTGAATATTTAGTACCCTTTGGTTTTGGACTGTCTGTTACAGACACTTTTCACTATTTTACGATAATTTAAAGCCTAAATGGTTAATCGGCTAATTGAAAAATGGTATGTAGATATGTCAAATACGAAAGTTGTCTTGCAGTTGTACATTTTGGTGCACTTTAACTGTGTTGCAACTGTTGACACTCTTCAGTATCCTCTTTTGAATGTTTTAGTAGATACTCCTACCTATCTTTATGCTAAATAATATGATAATAAATAGATGTTACTGAGTGCAATGTTGATACTTACTACTCAGTCAGTGGGATTTGTCAATATAATTTACAGATTATTAGGCATAATCATTATAATGGATATACATGATGAGACAGCAAAGATAGTCTCGCTCTCTGGGAGCCATCTGAGCATCCCTAAAGGTGGATGTGATCTGAAAATTAATGTTTAGGCATAGGGGGACCATGGCAACGTAAAGACTTTCCTCATTTGTCAAAGACACACAACAGGATCAAGTGCCAAACATCTTTCAGACCCCTTCTCACCGTCCGTAGGTGCTTCCTGAGGATGTACATGATGAAGCCCCATATTCTCGACGTGACGCCGAGAAAAGTGCGGATGCCAAGTAAACACTGCCGGGTCTTCAGCATGTTGACGAGCACGCAAAGACCCCACAGTAGCCCAACTTCAATTCTCACTGGATAGCACGCTTTTGCCCCAAGTTGTTGGGATAATTACTGAGGGAACTTGCTGGCTAATGATAGTCAAAATCCGTCTTTAGCCACAGCCGCCAAACTAGCAATTCAAATTAACAAGAGGCCAAGCAAACGTGTGAGTACCTCGCTCTGCACACTTGTGGCACAATTAGCATTAAATAGAGTGCATTCGCATTGTAACTGTGAAAGACAAACGTGGACGTGGTCAAAAGAAAAGCTGCTGCACGACGACTGCTGCTGTATGGACGCAGCTCGGTGACAAGCTAGCTCCGGAGCTAGCTGTGCACCAACTAACGTTAGCTAGTAGCCGACAAGCTACCGCTAGCTCGACAGGGTGACCACCTTGAACCTAGGACAAAAATACCCCAAAAAAGCTGTAAGGTCGCTCGTTGTCAAGCACCGGTTCAGCGCGACTTCACTCCGTGCGGCGTCCGAAGAGAGACAGCTATACAAAAGTTCCACAAAGTCTAACCAGTCCGGCTAAAATCAGTTTGTAGTCCAGTGGAAATCCGGAATGAAACTGCGAGCCGCCATCGCCGCCTTGCCGTCACTTCCGCGAGGAATCTTGTGGTTGCGCGCAGCACGTCCACGTGGAAAGAAAATAAACAGACGTGGACGAGCAAGAGTGTGGACCTGGTATAAGTCTGTGAAAAATAACCAGTTTTATTACCAGTCGCTCCCATTTTTAGAGTGATTGTGGTGCAGTTTGACACGAACATTATTTCTGGTAACACATTTATATGTAAACATTAAGTTTTGCTTTAATTTTGACAGCTTGATTGGTGTCAATAAACCTCATGATGTCACAGTGATTGAAAAATATAAAAATATAACAAAAATCCCTAGGAGTGGGTGAATACTTTTTATAGGCACGGTAGCCTATAATATATGCATTATAATATATATAATATATATTATAACATTTGGCAGGGGAAGCTTTTACAGCTGGGTTTGCTGGCAGTGAGCAAACCCAGCTGTAAAAGCTGCCTAAAGTTGACTTTACACCTAATGAATTACTCATTAATATTACTTCCAATCATTGTATGAAGAGGTAAGCATTTACTTTAGAGTGGTTATGTTTGACACAATATATACTGTGACCCTCATCATATTTTATGGCCATGATTTTCCTTGTGTACTGTAGGATTTTTAGAGGCTCTGGAAAAGAAAAAAACATCCCATGTTTTTACAAAAAAGAGCAAAAACTTAGAGAAACATCTGGAAAAAAATGACTTTTTGTGTAACAGAATGCATGGATTTCATTCTTATCATATTAATAATATTGTGACCCTGCTAATATTTATTTTGTCCCAACACACAACAAATCATGAGACTATACATGTATGACATTCAAGTTTATGAAAAAGCAGTGTATTATTTATATATTTTATATTATATATTATATGTATTATATTGATAAAAGCCTAGTTTTATTCAAGAAGAAAACATTTTGAAAAAAAATCAAAGTGATCAATAATATTAGAAAACTCTATTCAATAAACCAGTTTTATAAACATAATCCACATTTCTTACAGAAATATTGTACATTATTTTAAATCAATAATACAGTGAGATGGCGGCAAGTCTTTGAATCTGAAAACGACTTAGTGTCTCGAACAGCAAGGACGACATGAAACATGGATCCTCTGTGCATTCAGTGGGTTTTGTGCCCGAATCCTACACATCAAGATCATCATCAGGGTCCTCCTGGTCATAGTCATCGTTGGCATCAGGCTCGTACAGAATTCGTCCTGAACCCGGGCCTGAGTGGAGCAGAGCTGTTTTCCTGTAACAGTAAAAAAGGGGACAGTGTTTTTAAGTTGTTGGTAAAAAAAAATTAACAAAACATATGGAATGTTATCACTGAGAAAAAAAAATGGACAATTGTGAAAAAGTTTCTCACTTCTCTTTGCTGAAGATGAAGGGAAGTGCAAGTTTCTCTTTGGCCTCCCGCTCTGTATCAGATAGTCGAAGGTTGAAGGTCAAGTTTGCTGTTGGGTCCGTCTATAGAAACACAAAAAGGACACTTTTCAGTCTGAGCCCTACCTTTATTCTATTGATCTGTGTATGGCGTTAAGGTATTAAGCATGTGTTATATTGCACCTCCTGTTCCTCGGGGTCAGTCTGTTTGGGTCCAAGTTGGCTGGACTTGCTCTGTACTATGACTGTAAGATCATCTCTGATACTGAAAACTTCCTCCTAAGGACAAAAAAAGAGTCAGTTATCAACAATTTTGAACATTTGAGGAACACAAAATAGTCATGCTGAGGGAAACACTGCTTACATCTTGCATAACTTTCCCCGATTTTGAGCGCTTTGTTATCTTTGCCACAGCTTCGTCTCCCTTCATCCCAGGTGCCACAGTGATGACTGAAGTAGCCAAGTGGCATACACTTCCCACAGTACCCCTCTGATGCATATCTGTATGGAGCAGACCGATAATAGCTCTCACAGCTCCCCCTAATGAAAACACAGAAAAAGACCTGTAAGTTGTGTGAAAGCTGCCTTATTCTACAATAAGTCAGCCAAGAAGGTTTATTTCACAACAGCATAATGCACATATTTTAATAAATATTTGATTTCCTTTATTTGTCTTAATAGATCATTTAAAATGAGTGATACAAGAAGATTTATCACCTTTTCTAAGTTGCTGAAGAGTCTTGCAGACAGCAGGAGCACTGGCGTGTCTCAAAATCCACGAAAGAGAGTCAATCACTAAGGTAGCTGGTTTGGAGTGCGGCGTTTGCTTCACCAGATGTGTAAGTTCCTCCAGACAGAACTGGTGAACTGTGAAAGCTGGGTGATCAGTCCAGCCTAGGGGGTCTGTATAAGCATTGTGAAAGTGCAGCCTGAAATGACAAAAACAGCTGATTAACAGTTTGTTTGCTTAAATAAACTGTACTGTAATTGGATTAATCATTTAGTCTATAAACATGAAGAAAATCAACAAATGATCACACTGGAAACGTTGTAACAAGTAACTCATCTCTGAATAAATTACGTAAATGATTAATAAAAATCAGTATGTCTGTTCATGGACTAACTATTTCAGCACTAATGTTAGTTACCTCTGAACAGGTGACCCTTTCAAGCCATCTTTCAACTCTTCCTCGCTGACCTCAAAGCCAAGAACATGGACAGCTTCCTCCCTAAATTCATAACATAGGTAAAGGCAGGTTTTTATGTTTCTTTTCGCAAATATATAACTTATAACTTACATACATAACTAAACATGCATTTCTTTAAATACCTATTCAGTGCAGCATTGATGAAGCTCTTCAGGAGGTGTCGACCAGAATAATTGGAGGAATCTGACAATGCAAGTACAAATTACAAGACTTTACTGTATGCTATTGCTTCGGTTCACATAGTGACAGCATTGTTCGCAATTTCACACAACATTTAAAGCATTTACCTTGTATTATGAGAAACCCTCCCGCATCAGTGCCTTGCAATATTTCAGGCAACATTGTACTTAGTTAAGTATCGGTATATAAGTAAATTGTAGAAGGTCCAGGTAGCTTAAGCTAGTTAGCATGCCTCTGATTCACCACCTATTTAAACGTGAATACCGTGTTTTTAAAAAATCGAATAACTCAGTAATTTAACGGCAGAAGAATGACATCTCTCCAAGTTCAGAACAGCGAGCGCCTAAAGTCGCAAAATCGCATATTTCACTGAAAATAAAGCTTTATCTGCCCAAACCAGGTCCAACTTGCTCGCTACATGGCATGTTTAGAGTGTACCATTCAAAAACGTCATATCCCAGAGTGCACCTCACTTTGAAATAGATCGCATGTGGGAAATGTAGTTCGGCAACATTTACAACCTGTGCATGTGCAGAGTCGAATGACAGCACAATTAACTACGTTACCCAGCATTTCCCGCGGGAAACATTGCGCTGGCAGCCTCAAGAGGTTTCTGCCGCGCACGGAGAAGACCGTGCGGAATTAAGTCAAAACTCCCGTCGTTTTGTGTACCGACAGCGAAGAAACGAAAAAAACTTCATGGGAGAAGTTCACATTATGGATCGAGATTAACTAGTAATCGCGTTAATCCGATGAGTTTTACCGTTTTGCCATGTTGTAGTACTATGGGTTATATAAATGAAGTGACGAAGAAAGCTTTAAGTGCAGCACGTTAAGCGACAGAGGAATTAGTATTTTCTCGGGCTAATAACGTTAGTGTAGCGACAGTTCAGAGGCGGTTTGTCTGTTGTACGTTAACGTTAGCAGTTGTAGCGGACCCTCCAGGGGAGGAATATTACAACTTCGACCCACCGTGGAGTGTTTTTGAGGAAGAGTCTGCTCGGTCTTCCGCGCCCTTGGCTTGCTGCTGCTAAAGTTCCCCGGCGGTAAGGTGCAGCCACGCCGGGGGAAGGCACAGCGCGACGGCCGCCACTCCGGCTAGCTCGCCTGCTGCTTCTATTTCGTGGATCGGGGCCTTGTCGGTGAGGCGACAATGCTTGACATAATGTCTGAGCACCAAGGTATGTTTCACCAGTATCAGCGACGAGCAATTAAACAAACTGTTCCCATGTGATGTTAATCTATCCACTGCTGAAATCTGTCGTATTTAGCGGACATTAGCTAACGTTGTCCTAACGTAAGTTATGTCTACCGTTTGGTTGCGTATGTTGTATTAATAGCACCACTTACTCTTGACCAACTTATGTTTTGTCGTCAAAATGCTACGAAAGTTGTGCTAAAGTGAATCTCGTGTGTTTTGTTACAATTACTGTAGCTAACCTAATGTTAACGTGTGTATTGCACAGTTGAGTTAGCTTGCCAGTTAGTTAACGCGCCGACCCATCTAGCTTAACGTTAATAGCTAATAGCTGGATGGCTAACGTTACCTAACCAACTCATAGAAATCACTAAATACTATATCAGTTTTAAGGTGAATTAGATCACTTGTCAGCCACGAAACACATTTGTTCCCATTAGTTCAGCCCGATTAGACGTTACATATTGCTAACACCAAGCTAACACGGCTAATAAGCCTCCCACTTCCATTTCAAGAAAGCCAGCGTAATTAACTAGCTGACCGAGCGGCTGATTGTTAGCACAAGTTAACTCAAATGCAAATGCATACTGTTTGCAATGTCGACCTTAAATGCAGCTTTTTAGACCTATCGAACATTAAGGAACTCACACTAGTTGAAACTCTGCTGTTATCGCTGCAAACGGTATAACGTGTTGTTAGCTTCTCCTCTAAATGTCAGCTAACGTTAGCAGGTAGCATTTAGACAATACAAAAATGACAAGTTTAAATCTTGCTTTGTTAGCCATCCTTTTACAACAGCAATCATTTGTATTAGCGTTGATATTAAATCGAGGAACAACTATTCACGGTCGATGCCTAAATATCCAGATTCTGCGTAAAGTTCAGGTGGTGATCAAGTGACACCGGTTGCGGCTGTTGGCAGACCCAGTCGACTAAGCGTAACATCCGATGACTGGTTTGCTTATTTTATGCTCAAACGGTTTTTAGTAAACTCTGTCGGTCAATTTAACGTAACGAAACAAACATGGCTCTTAAATAAGATCAACATACTCATCGTCACGGATAATACTGACTATTGAGACATGTTAGCAAGCTAATGCTAGCTTTAGTCCACATGTGTCTCATCATAGCCCTAGGCAACCGAGTGCTTGGTAATACTGTGTATAAGCTGTTTTTGTGGAAATAATAAGCGAATCAAGACTGGTTCACTTGTGACTTACAGACGAATTTTTTTCTTCTCCGCTAGATTCACTGTTGACGTGCAAAACGGAACCTTTGGTGAGTAATTTATAGTATTGCTTTGAATACCCTGAGTAATTCAGTCAGGAGTTTTTTTTTTTTTTTTAATGTTACCTTCAATTCTGCAGCCCCCAGAGAGGAAAAAGAGGACTGTCGAGGACTTCAACAAGTTCTGCAGCTTTGTCTTGGCATATGCTGGTTACATCCCCAGTCCAAAAGAGGTAAGTTGCATTCATCACATTTGAAATGACTATTATTGGCTGCCTTGCTCAGGTTCAGGTCCAAATGCTTTTTCTTGTTGTGTTGCAGGAAAGTTCATGGTCCCCAACATCATCCAGCTCTGCACACAGTTCAGGGTTGTCGGCAGATGGAGGCGGCGGAGGCAGCAGCTCCGCCGGCAACACCTGGGCAGATGGAAGCTCCGACATCCACACCATCCACACGTTTGTCCGTAAAGCTCGCGCAAACAAGGGCAAAAACATTCGCCGCATGCACTCTGATAGCACTCTGCTGGACAAGATGCGCCTTAAAGACTCCCTGTACGAGAGCCAGGCCAGCACTAAGGCCGAGCGCAAGAAGGACAAAAAGCTGAAAAAGCTGTCGTTGGGTTCTGCCATGACAGCGGCAGACAGCGGCAGCAGCGAAGGCGAGAAAAGGGCCCGCATAAAACGCAGCAAAAACTCAAAACAGCCAAAGCCCAAGAAGCTCAAAAGTTCGGCTGCTCAAAGTGAGACGGACTCTGAGGTGCGGCATACAGAGGTACGACCCGGCAGAGAGGAGCTGACGGAGCATGGGGGCTCAACCCCAACCATGCAGGGCCTTGGGAAGATGCAGCGGGACGAGTCCATCAGGGAAGCAGAGATGAGCTCCAGTGAGGGTGAGACCTGGATCGCAGACGAAGACATTATGGTGGAGTCGGGTATGCTTTTGTCTTCTGAAATATCTTAAATTTATTTGGCTGCATATAATCAGCTGTTTTTCAGTTCCAAACTACCTTTTTTTTTTTTTTGGTTAATTCTTAATATGACTTACTTTTTACCAGCTCTAATATCCCATAACTCTGTTGTCTTTAGGGGATGATTCATGGGACTTGATCACCTGTTACTGCGGGAAGCCATTCGCGGGACGGCCGATGATCGAGTGCAACCAGTGCGGCATATGGGTGCACTTGTCGTGCGCAAAGATCAAGAAGTCCAACGTTCCGGACATCTTTTACTGCCACAAGTGCAGGGACTTGCGGCGGTCTGGACACAAAAAGATCCCTAGACACGAAGAGGACGGGAAGGACAAGGAGCACCCACCCTGTTTTTTGCTGTCCTCTTCTTGACACTTGTTTTCTTTGATGCCTACAGCCAAAACAGCCTAAAATTATCACCTGGATGGCAACTGTACTGTCAGTTTGTAGGATTTCTTTTTGACAATCACAACCATTGTTATTTATCCCTCACGGATTCTTTTTTTTTTTTTTTTTGTTCCTTACTTCTTTTTTTCTGTGGCTACTGTGAAGAACTGGACAGAAGGCAACAGTGATGGCGGAGAATCATTTATTTGTACTAATTAATTCCTTCATTAATTGGCTTTATTGTTGTATACTGTGCTGGCGATGCGCACATGAACTTTCACACTTATTCTTATATCCACTGTAGGTGCATTTTGACTTTTTTTTTTTTTTCTTGAGGATATTGACAAATCAGCGAAAATTTCTTTTAGTGTTTCAAGGAGTAGCATTTTCAGTTTGACAGACATTTCCTCTCAAATCAATGCAAGTTTTACACATTGACAAAACTAGTAAGAGATGGAAAAGGTCACCCATTATTTGTTCAAAAGTATGTCATAATGTTAGATGGGCAGCTCATTTTATTTTTCGATTGTATTCTAGTGATTTTTGAGTTAGCATTTTTCGTTTTGGTCGTCAGTGATGATCACTGAACTTTAAAATCTCACTCCTCAAGAATAAGTGGTCGTTAAATTCATTGAATCTGTCAGCATTTATTATTTTTGCATCTGCAATTGTGTCTAAATTGCTACATTTCAAATTGCACATAGACAATTCTTTCGACTGCACTTTTAAATATAAAATACCAAATACCATCCCATTGCATACATGGGTGGTATTTGGGATATGATGAGCTCCGGCTGATTTAACTCTGTACTTGGCATGTAGCTGTGTACATCCATGATTGAGCGCTTAATGTTTCTCCCTGTCTGGCTTGTTAATCGATGCTAGCCATTTACCATGAACAACATTTACATTGAAAGCTGTTTAAATTTTGATGTTTTTGTTTCATGTGTGGTTTTAGTTTTTCATGTTAAACTCATCTGATATGAGGGCATAACGTTGCTGTAAGACGAATGGTTCAGCAGTGCTTTACAATATCAAAGTGGCTCTGAGGCTGAATGGTTGTAAAATATTTGTTTTCATGTAATTCGTTTATTTCTTAGCTTTCTGAGAAGCGGGATTAGGGATGCGCCCGCATTCACAGAATGGACTTAAAGATTGTCTCACATCGAGAACAAAGTTGTAGTGTACAGAAAATAAGTTGGCGCCGCAGTAGGTTGTGGCGTTTTGTTTATGTTGTTTGGTTTTTACTATGTGCTTTTTCCTTTTGTTTGGTTGGTGGGAGAGTCTTGGTAAGTCTCCAGTAGCAGTTGCACTCTCTCTACAACTTCAATTCTGTGTACATATCCTGTTCTTTGACAACTGTACATATGTGAAAGTGAAGAGAGAAAATACCCAAGCAAAATCTATATTTTCTGCAGTCTGATATTGTTTTCTTTAATTGTAGCTTGAAAAATAAAAAAAAGTCTTTGGGAACATAATGGTGGTATTTTGAATCATTTTTATGGAAAAAACACAAAAAGTCATTTGAAACAGTTATTTTGTCATATTTAATTACATGTTTGCACACAGGAGTGTTTGTCATGTTTGCATCTTCCACCACTAGAGGGAGTCAGTCAACAGGCATCTCATTTATTAGCACGACTGTAAGTTAAATAATAAGGAATAAATATCATGGAATACATATGTGGACTGACACTGAGAAAATATGAGGAGCTCATTAGGTGGAGTTGGTCTTTATTCCTTCTGTTATTCTCAGTAGATGTCAGGTTCATCCTGTAACACAAATGTCCAAAAGCTCAGTTTTCCACCTGACAAGCAGTGTCTTTAGGAATCAAGGCTATAAATCATTATTATTCTCTATATACAATACATGCAAGCTAATGTCATGGGAAAACTAGGTAAGTCATGCAAGGTGAAAACTGTGTTTATGTAACTGATAGGAAATGAAAGTGATCCATGAAATGGAGAAGGAAATAGAAACATTAAACAACTTATATGCAGTAGATTGAAACTGTCTTGTTTCATAACTGTATGTATGAACACTTTCAGTAGAAGCTCTAACCTAGCAGCTTTATCAACAGTCTTTATCTTGTAATTCACCTTTCGGTTTCGGAAACTGGACATCTGAGATCTGCCGATGGAGTCCAGAGGAGCAACCTTCCTCCTGCAGACGCAGCAGTCCAGATAATCAAGACATTTCATTTACAATATACATTCACTCTGTACCACACATTTCCAAAAACAACATCAATCTTGACACTTATTTTATTTAAAAGAACAAAAATCCAGGTTTGTTCATTAGACACAAGTAGAGACGCAACTAATGATTATTTTCATTGTCGATTCATCTGTTGATTATTGTCTCAATTAATCAATTAGTTGTTTGGTCTATAAAATGTCATAAAATGGTGAAAAATATTGATCAGTGTTTCCTAAACCCCAAGATGACGTCCTCAAATATCTTGTTTTGTCCACAACTCAAAAATATTCAGTTTGTCATCACAGAGGAGTAAAGAAACCAGTAAAAATTGTTGTAAAAATGACTCCAAATGATTATCAAAATTGGGATTCATTTAATAGTTGACAACCAATCGATTAATCGTTGCAGCTCTGGACACAAGCCACATAGTATAAAGCGTCATTTCTTTATTTCTGCATTAATTTAATTATGTGTGACTACAAAAGTATTTTATACAAGTTTAAAACCATTCAAACTATGACAGATTGTTTCTCCTCACCTCTTTTCATTGGCTTTATGGTGGTATTGTTTCTGGCTCTGGCGTTGGAGAGAAAGGTGCTCTGTTGGGATGAAAATAGTCTCTGAATGATGGAGGCGGCTTTCCACGTCCCTGTCCATCTCCCCAGCGTCACCCACAGAGAGGTCTCCCTGGTCAGAGTGATCAGGCATGCGGGGGAAGAGCTCTTGATCCAGCCAGTTAACTTCCTGAATAACAATCAGATTATAAAATGACAGACTGCATAGGATTGCAGGTGAGTACCGGTAGTCGAAAAGGTAGCAAGGATGTTACCCTTTTGTTTCTGAATCTGCTTGGCATCACAGCTGAAGATGTCTCCTCTGGCAACATGTACAGGGCCAGGAAGGGTAGCACACATCTGGAGCAAAACATCTGAACAGAGCAAGATAGTCAGTAACATTAAACATACAAGCAATTGAATTTTAAAAGAAACAATATGCTCACCTTAAATCTTGTGTTTTCTCTATGGAGTTCTGTCCTCAAAGCTGATGATGGTTGCAGCTCTGCGTCTTCTGAGCTGCTGACCAGCGTGGAGGGTATTTGTAGCCATGCATCTAGGGTGGGTTTATATTATGGGACTGGCATCGGTGGCTGTTTAGACTAAGTGAGTGTGTATGTGACTTCAGACATGCCAATTACATCTGCCGCCTTACGGCCTGACATCGTCATCATTAGTGCCAAACCTCTCAAGCCACTCTGAGGAGATTTTAAGTGCTGACAACATGCCTTGACACATACATGTACACACATTTCCTGTTTTCCTTGCAGCCGTTATGGGGGAAGATGGGAGCGAGATAAGGTCATTGTTGAGGATGTTGTAGCTGGCCTGTTTAAAGGCTTGCCTTGGGTTGATGTATTACGCTCTGGCTGGTTTCATCTGTTTTTAATTTGATTGTTTCTTCTTTTACCACATGGACATGTCTTCGATATATATTTGGCAACAAGTTTGTTGCATTTTGTTTTTAAATAATCACCTTCTCTTAAGGAAAAATTAAGTGGACTCATCCTTTGGACTAAACCATCCAAAAATATCAATGCTGAAAGTGAAATGTAAACTAGGTCTACTTAATAATCATTGGTAGAATGCCCTCTTGGGTGCCCCTCCAGTAGAGAAATGTGATGAAGTGCCTGCTAGGGTGCCCTGTTGAAGAAAACATGAGTAAGTGCCCTCTACAGTGCCTTTCCAGTGGAGAAAACATGATAAAGCACCATTGATGCCCTCCCAGTGGAGAAAATGTAATAAATTGCCCTCCCTGCGCTCTCGGGTGGCCTTTTTATTTTTGTTGCCTCTGCTCCTCAGACATGAGTCCACCACTGTTAACAGCAACTATTTAAGACATGAAACTGAAGAAAGCAAACAACTATTTGGTATTTATACCTAATAAATGGCATAAATAATAAATAAACAGTTAACTGACATTCAAAATTAAAGTTAATGAACTGATCAGTTATACTCATATCCGTATGAATTCAGCGTCTTTGGGTTTGACAGAGAGGCACAGAGACAGAGAGGTCAGAGATGGTATCAGGATCGCACTGTGTGGTAATCTTGAAAACTTGATCACTGCGCTTCGCCTGACTTCACCAGTGGATTGCCACCCAATCCAGACCACACACAACCCGCTCCACCCGCCTGCCTGCTGCCTCTGTCTCCAGAAAACAAAACAGAGAGGAGACAGTGTAGCAGGGATGGATGGATGGGTGGATGGATGGATGGATGGATGGAGAGACTGTCAGAGGATGGGGCGGGGGCTCCGCTCTGAGAGTGTATGAGCATTCAGACACGTTTTCACTTTTCCTCTTTTCCCGCCCTGCCCTAATTATTTCTATTCTGGGACATTGAGGCCCACCAAACATAGAGCTAGTGCTGATAGATCAGGCGTGTATAAATAAACCAAGGCAAGGCTGGCAGCATGTCAGCAGGGGCAGAGGCCAGATAGGCCGCACTGATTATGTCAATTATCAGGGACAGGCCTCATTAGGAGCCTCTGGCTGGGTGTGTGACTCTGTGTTGTATCATTGCAAACTGAAGGAGAAGCCTTTATAATGGGGACATTTTGTTGGCCTTTACTTCTGCAATTAGGTAAAGGTTAAAGTTCAGTTAACTGGACGCCAGGACAACTTGGCACAAGCTTACTCAAATTAATTTCAGGTGTCTCATTGAAATATTCAAAGTTATATACAGTATTTGAACTCAAATGTGTGCTATAATATGTACATAAATAGCACTATTTTCAACACTGAACTTACTGCAATAGAGACATGTAATTAGCATAATTTAAAATATTCTTGACTATAGGAAAGATTAACACATAATTTCTCATTTGTTTAATCCTTAGAAAAATCTTAGTGTACAAAGGACAAGTTGTGGTTTTATGGGGCGTTATGCGTTAGACTATTTCTTGGCCTTTTGCTAAGCTAAATAACTGCTAACATGAGTGATATTGATTTTTTTCAATCTAACATCTTACTTATTTCTAAAGGAAATAAGTAATGCCAAACTATTTCTGAGTGCACTTGACTACACTTTCATAAGTTATTATATATTTTTTTGTTCATAGCTATACACTAGTGATGCCGAATCATAAAAAAGGGAACCATTCAGGTCTACTTGATCGTTAAGTAGTCTTATTTTATGTATAAAATCAATGTTATGGCATCATATAATATAAAAAATATCATTCATTACTATAAATTGATCTATCTATTTATATATTTTGGAGTTCAAACATGTTGGAAATGGTTATGTTTCCTTCCTGCAATACAAACCGCTGCACCACTAAACACATACTTGAAATATACGGTTCACGTATACACAAAGTATATGGTTATAAGGTAACCATTAATACAAAAACGAGTACTTAAACACAAGATAATTGTGTCTCAAAAGTAAGAAGACATTTAAGAGTAGTCAAGTATATTGTAATACATTACGTACAATATTAGGATTAAAATAACTAACTATGAAAGAATACTATAATAATGTGCAATAAATTATTAGTTTTTAAACTTTTTCAGATTGTTTGCTGTAGGATGAAGGTGAAAGTTGGTATAGGGTTACTACTTTCAGTTGCAGTTAAGGTTTATAAATAAGTATATTCACTCTCAAGTATAGTAATATGAGTAATATGCGCTTCATGTGCTTTCTGTCTGTATGCGTGGACACTGATTTATGTCTTAATGTGCTCTCCCTCTCTACGTGAGTGTGTGTGTGTTGAATCTCATTCCCCGCCCCGGTCCAGTACCCTATAAGTACCAGGCATTGCAGCAGATGCCAAATTTAGACTCGACAAAGACTGACTCCCTCCACAAATGTGACCAACCTTAGAAATGACTGACATGGACAAAGAATGTAAACGATAAATAAACAAACCTTTTGTCAGATTGAATTTTTCCAGGAGTTGAATGTCCATTCAGCCATTTGTTTTTGTGGTGTTCGCATGAAAAATGACAGACAGACACACAAACTGAACAAAAGGGCTCACGTAAGGTCAGTGTGATAAATTGGGAAATGGATGGCAGACATGTTGACTTGCCACAGCAGGAAAAGCACAGGTGTAACTAAAAGATGTGGAACTGAAAAGCCTAAATAAAATGCACCCATCATTAATCTTATTCCGTACACCTGTGTTCAATACTGAACATTTTACCCAGGTAATAAGTATAAAGGTATACTACAATACAAAATACATAACAAACTTACAACACCAAGCAACATTACAACACCTGAAAAATGTAAGTCCAGCACTGAGTGTCTTTCTGGCCTTGTTTACACTAACTTCTGAGGAAAAAAAATGTTTAGGTAGGTTTTTGAGCTAGTTAGCTGCTAGCATACAGTACATGTTTGACCTTCCTCGTGTTAATTTAGTTAGCTAGGCAGCTGGTAAGTTACACACTGGGTTTACTGGGAATTTCTTTGGGTTGTGGGTTAAATGTAGAGTACTACTTGTAAATGTGGGGATTGTAAAATCAAACACAGTTAGCTAAAGGTGCTTAAAATGCTCCGGTAAGGTTATCGTTTTCAGTTGGTTTATCCGTTAGCTAGGCTAATGTTGCTAGCTAAAGTTAGCTAATGTTACTCCTGTGGTAATATGAGAATATTAGTCATTGATGCTTCAGTTTCATCCTAGATTTAATGTAGTTATATTATGCACTTAATATAGCTTACAGTATAGGTTAGTTTATACGGGTTTAATGCTGTTTAGTTTACGATGTAGAAACGAAACACGGTGGGGTGTCAGTTTGCCTTTTGGCTAACATTACTCTAGCTAGCGTTAGCTAACATTACCCCACTGTGTTAATAGAAAAATATTAGTCAGTGTAGCTTCAATTTCAACCTAAATTTAATTTAGTTATGCTATGCACTTAAGATAATTTACAGTATAGGTTAACATTAGATGATTCAAGTTTAATGCTGTTTAGTTCACAATGTTAAGAGGAAACACGGTGTCGCTTAGCCTTATGGCTAAGGTTAGCTAAATTTAGTTTAACGCTACTATAGCTAATTTTGGATTTAATTATTTTTTATATATACTGTATAGTGTGGTTTGTTCACTGTCATTTAGTTGTAGTCAGTAGTGGAAAGTAAATGAGTACATTTAAGTATCTTCAAGCAGTTTTATTTTTGTCAATATTACTTTGCAGATGAAGATTTCATGTTGCAAAACCATGCAAAACATGACCAGGAGTGTCTAAAATATTAATATTAAAGATATTCAATGATAACGTCCAATAGTATATCATACATTTGTCTGTATAATGAGTAGTATTAAATTTGGAGTACTTTCAATTTTTAATATATTTTACTGATAACACTTGGAGTTGTTTTCTGTATTTAATGTAGTTTTTAATTGACAATGTGTGTTATTACCGGGTTACTGGCGCCCTCTGGTGGTTGTTACTAGCCATGTTTAGCAGACCAACCCTCCTCTGCTCCAAACACTGATCACAACATGTTTCCATTTCCTTGATGCTAATCCTCGTGTTTGCCAGCCCAACGCCATGCTAGAACAAGTAGAAATCTGGTTAAAATATATATAAAACATAGTTTGCCGTCCCAACTTAATGATCCTTCTGTTCAAATTTGGCAGCACGCGTGAGCCTTAATAAAAGTCATATGGGTCTGAGATCGGAAAGGGGAGGAGATGGGTGGAGGGAGGAGTAACAGCTACAGCACAGCGTCGAGGAACAGGAAAGAAAACACTGAAAAGCGCCTCCTTGGCACCGTGCGTGGGGATCATTTTCCACTTTAAATACATTTGTTGTCATTGTGATTTTTCTAGCTGTGACCGAGGAGAAACCAGCAGATTGAAAGGTGAGATTTCTGCGCCATTCATGTGTTTTTGTATTTGTTAATGTGTCAAGGATTAGATGGTTTTATCAGGCTTTTACCAGACAGTATGTGGCACTGAGATGATACAGGCTGTGAAAAATAGTGTTTTCATGAAAATGAACTTCTGGTGACTTTATAGGGGGTTTGCGTGCGTTTCAACCTTGTTTTAAGTGGAAATTCAGCTTAATTTCGAAGTTTCTAATAGTAATGGTAACAAAATAAAAGCATGAAGCGCAGCAGAGGACCCAGTGGAAAATTAAATGACTACCCCCCTGCTTCTGCTAAAACATGTCACACCCACATTTAAATTCATATGAGCTATCAGACATGAAGAACAACCATTTAATGCCCTTTACTTTCCACAGAATGAACTTGTGGACTATATATTTTGATGATTGTAAGCATATACTTATTAAACCATTGTGGCGTGGTGCCAAATAAACAATCTTTGTCTGTTTATGTGAACCCTCTCCCCTCCTCCAGTTTGGACTGGACCGGGAAGTGTGACCTCCTTTTACTCTGTGCCCAGAAAAGTTTCATCCAGCTCTTCGCCATGTCTTCTCCTGGTAAGCAGCTTAACACAACAACTAGGAAAGTGTGGAAATAACTAGGATCTTTCAGATTTTCATATTTAGTTTGAAATTTAGACAGGAAGTGAGAAGTATTAAGAGCTTTAAAGAGGAATTTTTCACTTCATATTTAATCAGTGTAATATAATCACTTCTATAATCACTTTCCAATCATGTCATATTTGGCTGCCACTGCTGAGCTGATTAAATGATAAAGTTTCCATTAGACATTTCTGTTCACTGAGCATCATTGTGAAGTGAACTGACGCCCTGTCCAGCCCAGATTCCTCCAGTGTCCTTTAGAAATGTTATCCTCCCCAGAGTGGTGAAATCTGAAAGAAATTCCCAGCATGTTTGCACAAAACTCGAGGTGACAACACTTCTGATTTAGCCCGTTGGTACAGTGTACTCCTCCCTCTGGATGGAAAAAGAGCAGTTCAGGAGGTGAAAGGTACCGTTGTCAGTTTGTGTACACGAGTGCTGCCTTCCTGTGAACACGCCGGTTTAAAATTTTGGTTTGTTTCCTGCAAGTACAGAAAGGAATGTGGAAGGAGGTGGCGCAACAACAATCCTTAAAGCTCACAGAACACATTACTCACATCCTCTTTTAGACTTTGGCTGCTTGATAGAAAGTCTTTCCGACTTAAATCCACATTTGATTTGAGATTTAACATCAGTTTAGCCTTAAAACTGTACGTCAGCACGAACTTAAGCGAGGAACAGTCCCACTGTGAAATGACCTCCTGCCATGCCAACAAAAACCAGTTTGGTCAGCTAGGAAACAAATGTGACACCAGCACGTGGCACACAGATCTCCTTAACTCATTGCTAATGGTATGTTGATGATACTATGACACATTTCCAAACAAGTGAACTCAAAAAGCGACAAGTGACATGTACAGATATACTTATCATAAGAAAAGACATCCACCCAGAAAAAATAAGCCCACATCTACCCCACAGACAGAAAACACATGGCTTCAGATTGCTTGTTTTGTTCAAACTACACTAAATATCCCAAATGTTTTCAATTTACAATAATATAAAATAAAAAAGCAGAAGCTTCTCACATTTACGAAGCAGGAACCAGTGAATATTCACCTGAAAAATGACTCATCAATTCAGTTTTACACTAGTTACAGATGAGGTTGCAAATGACTAGATGTGTGCTAATACATGATCAAACACAAAATATCCATTTTAGCTCACACTGAAATGACTTATACGTATATTGTATATTTGTAACATCACAAAATTACAGAAATCCTGACAGCTTGTTTCAAATGAAATTTTTTCTGAATAAGGACTGTTTGTATTTGTCCATTCTTATGCTTTCGCAGTATTTATACAACACTTAAACCTGCTTTATAATGAAAAAGACACTTTTTACAATATGGGACCTTTAAGTTTTGGCACACTTCGTTCAAAAGACAAAGAACGATTGGGCAGTTTTGTCAGCCTAATAGTTGAAATAATACACAGCAACACCATCAAGACATGAGGTGAATCTAATCTTATCAAATGAGAGATATTGATAATTCTGTGTAGGAAAAAGATTATTAGGGCTGCAGCTAACGATTATTTTCATTATCAGTTCATCTGCCAGGTATTTTCTAGAGTAATCGGTTAATCATTTGATCTGTAACATGTTAGAAAATAGTAAAAAATGTCTATCCCAGTTTCTCAAAGTCCAAGATGATGTCTTTAAATGTCTTGTTATCTCGGTCCAAAACCCAAAGATATTCAGTTTAATATGATGTAAAGCAGAGAAACATGTGGAATCTCACTATTTGAGTCTGAAAAATGCATTTTTCTGCTAATTTTGGTTGAAAAATGACTTATATGGTTAAGCGATTATCAGTTAACAGTGATAATTAACAGTTAACAGTTAACAGCTGGCGATTTCTTTTTAGTGACACTACATTGCAAACATCTTTTAGTGAGTGAACACGACAGTCAACATGCCACCTCATTACATCCTCCTGCACTTCTCTGTTCTGCTCACTTCCTTTTAATTTGCCATTGAAGTGCTTCTCTCACATTATTTGTGACTCTTTTAAACGGCGTGTGAAGGAGTAATTCAGTAATGTCTGATTGCTTTAGAGCACTTTCACAAGCTAAAATTTATCCGTTTTATTTGAACGCTGGTGCAGTTCGTTTGAGCAGTTACGAACGCAGTAATCATACTGTGGTGTGGACCAAGACAACTGGACCGAGACTGCTTGCAAGAGGCGGTCTCGGTCAGTTTCCAAGCGAACCTGAATGCAGGCTTCCTGCGTGGGCATTCGTTGAGATGGACACGGGTTAACATGAGAGGACTGACCTGGACTCCTGCAGAAGTCTGATGTTTTCTTGACATCTGGGCCGAAGAGATCAAACAGAATATTATAAATAAAGTCCACAAAAATAATGACGTTTATAAAGTCATTGGAGATAACCTGGAGGAGAAGGGATTTGTGCTTACAGTAGATCACCGATGAGTCAAAGTGGAAAAACTTCAACAGCAATTTATCAAAGTCTGCGATCCCCCGCATAGAAGTGACTGGAGACAAAAAAAGATTCACGCCTTAGTACACGCCCCTCAGCAAATTATTGTTTTTATTTGGTCCGTTTTTTTAATGCACTGTGAAACCAAACCACACTAAGTAGGAAACAAACCAAAAATATAATTTCCACTGATTCAGACTAGCTACAAACTATGGCTCGCAAAATCACCCCAAGACTTCTATTATCTTTTTTAAAAACATGTTTAGAAGATGGTTCTGTCATTAGGTACTGAAGTGCAGACTGTTGCCTAAGTATCACAACGGCAGGGGAAATATTTATCTATATTATGAAGTCGGATTCAGACAAACAAGCAGAAACGAATGCATGTAGTCATGTTTAAATGAGGACTTTCTTATGAGATGATATGAAGCATCCAGGCTGGCTCTAAAACTGAAGTACACCGCCACAGAGATTAGTCTAGTTTGCTCTGGTCAGATAAGAGTCTGTAGCTGTTGAATTCATGCCCAAATAAAGTCGTTTATCATGTAATTGTGTTTAAAAAAACTCTTTTTAAGGGACTATTTAGCACGAAAACGTGCTGAAATAGTCCACTCCATAGTCCACTTGGCTGATAATTTTCTCCCTCCTAAGTGACTCCAATCCCCTCTGTGGCTCGGGTAATAAGTAGCTTATTGGCTCTGCTGTCCCAGCAGAGAAAAGCAGGGAGATTCACAGTAAACACTCACTCAGGAGCACAGAGCAGCTGCTATCAGCCACACACACACACACAGATCATGACTTCAGCGGTTTAAAGTGCAACGGAGAACTGAAAGTTTGTCTTGGCATCATTTTATTTTTTATCTTACTGGAAGGTAAGAACTTGTATGTTTTTTTATTTATTATACGGGTTTTTGTTCATGTTTCTTTGTTTAAGTTAGTTCTTATTTTGAGTTAAAATGAACCTCTGTTGCTTCCAGTTTCAACGTCATCTGGTTTTGTTCTGTGAAGAAACTCTGTGTGTGAAACTATTATAATGAACAGTCTTATATAAATTCAGTGTGTGAATAAATCTGTATGTTTGAACTAATATCATAGTCTTTTTTTTCCCCAGGTTACCCAGGCCCTTACAACCAGGCACCCTACCCCATGCCTCAGCCCGGCGGCCACACCGTAGCCCCTTACCCAGTTCCTCCGGGGGGTACGGAGACCCCAGTCAAGCCCCTCCACCTGGCTTCAACATGGGCTACAATCCAGGCCAACCTCCTGTCATGTATCAGCCCGGTGCGATCGCTCCAGGGCCGGAGTATGGCGGTCCTCCGGGAGGGATCTCTGCAGCCTCGGCTGTTACTCCTGTTGGGGTGCCACCGGGGCTCGAATACCTTACACAGGTAGGTTAAAGAAATTACAGTTCCACCTGTTTTCACAGTCTTTATCTTGGACTAACATGGATTATTTACGCACCACTCCTTCACTTCTGGAATTTGTCCCCTCGGTTTCTGAGCGTTACAGCTGACTAATGACACTTAGACTCATAGAAATGAACGATAAGAAGCTACCCTTGAGATCAGCGGACGGTGTACAGTGTGGCGCCCTAAAAACGTACTGAGGACTCTAGAGGGAACACTAAGTTCCTCATTTGCCATCTTTCACGTGTTTGTGGTCTTTTGACAATAGCCATAAAATGAACTTTTTACCATTTATGTACTTGTACTGCTTAGTTTATTGTACTTTTCTAGAGCTGAATTCAAATCCATTACAGGTTACACTGGATAGACGGTTAGTAATCTGTCTTTAGTTTGTGCACTTTTACATTCATTGTTTTTTTTTCATTTAAAACAACGTAGTATGACCTCAGCATCACAGCCTTTTAACTTGTAAAGATCACATTCAGCATTGTTCTCTCTAAAAACAGTTGCTCACTAGGTTTTCTTTGTGTTCAAAGGAACATATCCTTTGTCACAAAAAAAGCGAAAACCCAACCCCTCAGAAGTGACTCCACAGCAACTAGCATCGATAGAGTCATTGTGGTTTTGTGATAATTGATAAGCTGCTTTGTATTGCAAACAAGAGAAATTTGTGTTTGCTGCTTTTCCCCTTGTTTTAAGAGGAAAAAGGACATTCTGACTTGAGGATAAATATATTTTGCACTAATAAACTGTTAACTGTGCATCTTGTGGTTTTAGATTGACCAGATCTTGATCCATCAAAAAGTTGAACTCCTAGAAGGTAAGGCATGTTATGTCCATCCAGTCATTTGTTTTTGGTGCACTGTTGAGCTTTAAACCCCTCAATATAAGTCATAGTGATAAAATGACACCTGTCCTTGGAACTCTTTGCTTATCTCCACTTTGTTATATCCCCCCCGTGTTCCTTCCTCCCGCCCAGCATTCATCGGGTTTGAGACCAACAACCAGTACGAGATAAAGAACAGTCTGGGCCAAAAGATCTACAAGGCCAAAGAGAAGAACGACTGCTGCACCAGGAACTGCTGTGGCTCGCTGCGTAGCTTCGACATGAAGATAAAGGACAACATGGACAGGGAAGTCATCCGTCTCATACGGCCTTTCCGCTGCGCCTCCTGCTGGTGTCCCTGCTGCCTGCAAGAGGTCTGTGTGTGCAGTTTTTAATAGCCTCATATCATATTGATTTACCACACCAAAACCAGTATTCTACTAATTCAATAGTAGTAGAGTCCTCACTGCTTATGGATAAGCACTCTGATAACGTGTCCCATTATTAATGTTGTTAATATTAAACCATATTGATTGTCTGAGGAGTTTCTGATGGAAAGGAATGAACTATGACTTGCTGAAGAAGTTCATTCATAGTTGAGCAACAACACCTTTTGGGAATAAAGTTAACGGTAAGTTAAGTTAAGTTAAAGTTCTGTCTGCAAAGACATGTTGTTGAGATGGACACCTAAATATCTAAAGGTAAAATCTAAAACTATTTGCATATCTAGATACCCATAGATATAAAACAGTAGATGCAACATTACATCAGAACTAATGGGATAACTGCCCTCCATCTTACCTTGGTGTTGTTTACAATTGACACCTATGGGCAACAGCTGTTCAGCACCTAACTGCATCACCAACATGACCAAAGAGACCAGGAAGGCTGGCATCACTTTCCACATGTCAGTATACAGTAGATGAGAAATTAATTTTTTACTTATAATTCAACTAAAACTACAAAAAGTAACTTTACCACTGAGCTCTAAGTCAAAGGTATTGCTGATTGCCAGCTCAGCAGCACTGATCTGTTAGCTAAAGACACATTTTAATGTTAACTATGCTACTTTAGCGCAAAGGTAACGTTTAGTAATGTAAACAAGATGTTAATGATAAGAAGCATAGCAGAAGAACATATTAAATTATCTGCAGCATAAATGTACAATTATTAGATTACCTTCATGAGTGAAAGCATGATTTGTTCTCTCGGATAATCTAAATTCTCCCAAAATGTTGGTTCATTCTAGACTGATTTTAGAGTCTTACATTCATTATTTTGAATAAAACCAGTATGGTATATTGGTAGGAAAATGCAAGGATTATTAGGACAACAAACGCCTTTTTCACCATAGATTTCAATTACAGCAAGTAAAACTGGTCCCAGGTAAGATGGCCTCCATGTGCCTCCTGGAATGGCAACTTATGTCACATCTACTGTTTTATATCTATGTCGATACAGTAAAAGTCTGTAAGAAAACCAGCTCTTTAACAAAAGAACTGGATCCCTTCAGCTTGTGTTACTGCTGAGTTGCTGAGTGGGGCTTCGGCATCTTTGTGCACCGGTCTGCTCAGGCAGGGGTTTGTTGAGACGATGAATGGCCCTTTGTCTGTCCGAACTATCTCCTAGACTCCCCCGATCCTCTGCCGTCCCTCCACCTCTGGGACCGCTCGCTCTCTGTTTAATCACATCGTTCCTGTTGGCCCCAACCCAAGCTGCTACACTCATACTGCACTTCTGTCTCCTGGAGCCATGTGAGATGTATTATCTGTGTTATGTGGTGGCACAATGCAGCAGTCAGACGTTCACTTATCAATCCTGCTGTGACACGCTAACCCCGTGATGTTTTATTTATAGCCGTCAGGCATGAGGACAGCTTTTAAGCTCTCTGGAATAGCTTTCTAATTTTGTGGCACATTGGTATGTATATGTAATTATGTATGTGACCCATAGATGGAGGTCCAGGCACCACCGGGCACCACCATAGGCTACATCAAACAGGACTGGCACCCTTTCCTGCCAAGGTTTTCCATCCAGGGAGCCAACAAGGAGACGCTGATGAAACTGGAGGGGCCCTGCTTTGCCTGCAACTGCTGTGGGGACGTCAACTTTGAGGTGAGGTCAGAGGATCAGGTTGATACCACTCTTATATCTGTTCATTAGCTATGAATCTACAGCCAGACCTTTGAACCGAGCCAGGCTAGCTGTTTCTAGTCTTTATCATGGATGTATAATAAGACCCGGATATGGTGCCGCTGCTCACTCTTGCTTCCAATTTTTCCATCGGCCACTCACGGTATTGCAGTTAAAATTGCTCCACGGCCCAAAAGGCATTTTCCCCAAAGACAGCAACTATGGCTCTTTTTATTATGAAGTTTTGATTCATGGAGGTTTTATGTTTGTAAAACTTTCCTCGAGCTGAGAGAAGCGATTTAAAAACCTGTGATGTCATCACAATGTAAAGTCTGTGAACTGAGCAGGATCTCGAGGGCGGGGCCGGTGGGAGAAACATGACTTTGAATAGTTAATAGGCAGCATACCCAGAAATAAAGCCGGAGGACAGAAAACTTTTTTGGCATATGCGCCAGCCGAGCAATTTTCATTTGAATGAAAAGGCGCCATCTTGGGGTCTGGTATCCAGTTCTTATACAACAACAGAGTGTAAAAATTGAATTTCCCCTAGTGGGACGAATAAAGGACTATCTTCTTCTTCTTCTTCTACACAAAGAGTATAGAAGCAAACAGCAGCCACTATGCTTATTATATTTCTAATATTTTTATTGTTCAACACAGGACATTTCAGTACAGACATTAAATATGACAATGGAATAGAAATAATTTTGATTTACTTTTGTCCGGAATTTTTTAGGCGAATGTTTTACTGACTTTCAGTTCAAAATGCCGGAAGCGTAGCTTTGCTGCTGGGTGCTATAGTTGCAATGGAACAATTAATTGAGTGAATTAACTTTCACTTCTTGGCAATATACTGTACGTTCTTTGTAATACATCCATGGCCTTTATGCTAAGCTAAGCAAACAGCCTGCTGGCTGTAGCGTCATATTTATCCTGCAGACACTGTAACTCTTGACATGAAAATGTCAGTTTCAGTCCAAGTTTGGCAGTATTTGGAAACACGTCAACATGATAAAATCATAGTATAGTAGACATTGTTGATTGTTGTTCTTATTGCTCTGCAGCTGAAGGGCAAAGACAGTGACCATCCCATCGGTCGCATCAGCAAGCAGTGGAGCGGCCTTTTGAAAGAAGTCTTCACAGACACGGACAACTTTGGCATCCAGTTCCCGCTGGACATGGACGTGAAGATGAAAGCTGTGCTCATGGGAGCCTGCTTCCTCATTGTAAGGCATATACTTAGTTGCTGCCAACAACACAGATTTTGTTCTTTCTGCATTTGCTGCCTCATTGTTATCAGCGGAAGAATTCATTTCCTTTTTTGTTGCCACTTTGCAGGATTTCATGTTCTTCGAGAAGGTCGGGGAGGCCAACCAGCGCAGCACCGTGTTTTCATAACAGGAATAAAGGAGGCAAAAACAACAGCATGAGAGCCAGTTATGCATTCCCTGTTCATCTGCTTTGTTTTTTCTGTTTGTTTTTTAATTCCTTCCATCACCAGATTTCAGCCAAAATGGTGCAGATCCCAGGATCATTTCATACACACAGACCAAAATGAGCTAATGACTCCAGGTGCCTCATTTTTGAAATCTGTTGAAACATATCTGTGATTGATACTGGCTGCCATTTTGCCAATGTTCCTAACACTCCATACAGCCTGTACTTTTATCTATGTTGAGCGAGTGAATGTACCTCCAGCTGACATTAACCCCTCCCAAAGAAAGTCAGCCTTTCCCTCATTGTCTTTTTCTTTATCAACGCACACGTATGAATGTGCTTTATGCCACACTGGCATTAACATTTCATATTTATGCCATATGTTTGTCTAATAAAATGAAGAAATCACAATAGGTATTGCTTAAGTGCAACACTGTTGTGGATGTAGAGGCTGTATTCATTGCTAACAGATTGTGTTTAGTGCCAATTAGCTAATGTTAGCATGCACACACGCTAAAGTAAGGAGGTTAACATGGTAAACAATAAACCTACAAAGCTTAAAGGTGTTAGCATTATCATTTAGCTAAAAGAGTGCTTTTCTGACAGAGTTGCTAGCATGGCTAGAACTTCATATAAAACAGTGAACAGTTGTTTAGCTCATATAGGGAAGTGGTGGTGTGTGATCTTTTAGAGTTGACATGCTGACAGTATTTACCAAAGTGTGCTTTCTCTACCTCTCAGCTGCCTTTCTGTTCCTCGAAGCCCTCTGTCTTAAACCCTTGTGTACATAGTCTAACAATACTCCCGCACAGGCTACAGCGTAAATTTTCTCATGCTCCCTCTGTGGTTTAGTGGTAACCGTGGAGACTGACACCACTGCCAAACCTCGCCCTCCAATTTCTCCAGATGCCACCGACTTGCAAATGTGCCAGTGTGACGATATATAGCAGAGAGTGAATGTAGGTTGATAGAAAATAAAAATGAGAAGTTGAGGTTAGTTAACATCGATCTGATCCCTCAGTGGTGGGTTTGAGGAAACAGGCTTTCTGTGAACTTGTCATGTGAAATGTGTTCTGTGTTGAGCTCATTTTGATAGCTGCGCTTTCGAGTGATTAAAAAAAGGTAGGGTTTATGTTTGCAAATGTTGCTTGTTGTTGTTGAACGCAACTCTGCTGTAATAATAATAATCATTCTCGTTTTCATCGTTCTCGTGAGATATATGGGTGTGCCTCCTGTGAGGCTCGGTTGCCACTAGTGCTCTCAAATGCAGCTCAGTAACTAAATGTGTCTTTTAAACTGTATGCTACCATCAGCCTCTGATAGGAAAGAGAAAATAGCCAAAGAATGTGCAGTTCATTTATTGCAATTATTTGTGTCAGTTTGATGTTCATCTGCAGCACTTAAAAATGTTCTATCTGCAGCAGGCAGGATCTGTAGCATCAGTTTCCTGCATTTCTGTTAAAACTATTTTGTTATTGTCTTGTGAATCACATTTTTTACAGAAACAAAAAATATACCCTGCACTTCAGAAATAAAACAAATGTCATTTTAATCCATTGTTACAGTGTCTTGTGTTCTTCCGCTTCACCGATTGTCCAGGAAAGTTTTAGGAAGGCCTTCGGAAACCGTCTAAAAGTGGAACATCTGGTTTCACTTGGAAAAAATGCTTCAGAGGGAAATCCCGTCTCTCTGGAAAAACATCAGCCAAGCTCCGCTTTAGTTAACTTTCTCAATACAAAACACACTTTATTGGGCTCAATATCAACTTCTATCTACAGAGTATATCCATGCCCAACTTCAGCTGCAACAAAAGCAGACAAACCTTCTCCACCCTGAGCACATATTGATCATACTGCTCCACCCTCTGGAAAAATGTGGGAAATACAAGCAACTAAATTTATGGGAGCATGTCTGCACATGTCCATCCAGGCCTCAATGCTCCTGGGAAATAACCTTTAATTGTCCTCCCATATTATGGTTCTTACTATACAGGGCTCACAATTCAGTGTCTTAGCAACTGGTCGTACAACTGACCTGAAATTCTGCTGTGGAAATATTTACACTAGTATGTCTGCATACATAGTTTTCTAACGTCACAACAAACAAATATGTTGTGTTAAGTAAACATGAAAAATAGACTCAAAACCAGCAGGCACTTGAACACAGCACAAAGTTCTTATTAAATTAAAGGGTGTATTATAACAGCTTATGGTTACTAACTGAACAAACTGCTCAGCAGCTTTATTAAGACCAGATCATTTTATTCAATATACAATCATTTCTAAAACAATATATACAAATTCATTAATATACAAAACCGATTTGCAAATGGCACATAATTTGCTGGATATTAAAAATAAAAAAACAGTAGGTATTTTTACTAAATTCCTGTTTGAAAATATTTTTACATTCAAACATCTTCACTTTTCTGCTTTTATGTGTGCTGGACCTCCCGTCTGTCTCCATAGGTGTGTAGGGCAGCTTCCAGTGCCAAAGTCATTGCTGAGAAAGTCAACCATCCATGCATTAATAGAGGTAAAATAAGTCATTTCAGACTCGTCTTTCAGCGCTAATTTGAGGTCGCTCCCTCTCGCCGAGGCCGGGCCTCTCGTCCCGCGACCACCGGATCAGGTAGCGGCTGGCCAGCTGCAGGTTCCACTGGTACCTGGTGAGGATCCTCAGACAGTCCTCTCTGGAGCAGAGGCTGAGCGAGTAAAGCTGCTCCAGCTGAGGAGACACAAAGACAGGGATCAGAGGAGGCAATTAAAATACACATTTACAGATACATAAATCCATTAACACCTCAAGCAAATGTGGAGACAAGAAGACAGACAAAACAAGCTGGTTATTTTTCATTGTGGGTCTCTCCACACCTCAGAGCAGGTGTTTCCATCAGCATTCAAATGCAAAACAGCTGCTGTGAAATCACCGATGAGGCCTGTAGTGCAGCAGTGTTTGTTGCAGTTTATTACAGAATCACAGATTTTCTGTTAAGTTTTCAAAAACATGAATAGATGCCTTATTTATGACTGATCAAAGCTGTGCTGGGAAAAAAAAATAGACTCATTAAGATGTTCGATACAATTTTGTCCTTCTTGACACCAATTCCTGAACTTGCGGTATCGGCCAATACCAAGTACCGATCCCATACCATCGTGATAAATATAATATCTTCATCGCTTTTGGGCTATCTTTGTGGAATATAGCTCGTTGTTGGAATGCAGTTTCCAAGGTAGCACACTAGTGCCAACCCTCGAAAAGCCTTACTGCACATATCGCTGTTTTACTTGTTGGATTTTCAATTGTGAAATACTGCCAAATGGTTGATATTTTCCTTGCTCTGACTAGCATTACACTCTCCACTAGCACAACACTGTTGTTTGTTATTGTCACGTGACAAAATACCTGCAATCAGGATATCATGATGCATCCAGGGCGACAGCACGGTGAAGGCTACTGTTTTGCAGCGGCGAAGAAAGAATTGATTTCCGGTTAAACTGAGTCGATAAATGATGGTATCGGACCAGTGCGTAGACTGGCGTACTCGCCGATACCCACTCCTGAATTTTGGGCAGTATCGGATGCATTCCTGATACTGGTATCAGTACTGGAACAACTATACACATTAATATACGTAACTCAGGTGATGCGCATCCAATTCTTGACACATTGTAGATTTGCTTTATTTACCTAAATGAAATCAAATTTTATCTCTGCTTTATTTAAATAGTATTTGTATCTATAACATGCTTAACTGCCTGGTGTAGCTTTAACTTAACTCACAAGAAAAACATGGAATAAATACCTATAAAGCACCACATCACTCTGTGAGTGCACCTCAGGGCATAAATTTCCCTTTGGCAACACCCACTCTGACCCCCACCCACCACCCTCCACCCTGTGGCCTCCATATCTGCCTCAAGCACAGTGAACACAGTGGGCTATACATGGCAGCTTCATTATATGCCCACCTACTGTTATTCCAGATTTAACTCTACCTGGCCCCAGGTTTGACATTATACTTTGTATATGTATATTGCCCCTGATATAATCTAAAATGATAAGGGTCTTTAAACTAGATTTTAACACAAACCCCTTTATATGATGGATTGACTACTAATGCTCTACTTTAGTAGCAAAATCTCTGGAATAAAATCTGCAAAAATCTAATTACCAAAACCAAGTGACATGCAGTGAATTGGGGTATTAATACAGTCTGGCTGTAAAGCTGTATTTTGTATTGTACCATTGTGGATATTTTGGGCTTGATTAGTTTCTTATTGCATTTTATCGCCTTTCTATTACCTGGACTATTTCCACACACACACACACGCACACACATTGTGTGAATACAACAGCATTTTTTCCATGAATGCCACCTCAGACACCCATTTCATAATACTGAAAGTATATTAATACATCAGTGGGCCATAGGCTCAATCACCATTGTGTTTCCTCATTTGGCAACAGATAGTTAGCAGACATTTAAATAACACTTTAATATTGGTCACTATTCTGTTTTATATTTCATTTAAGTGTATTTTTATCTTTTATTATTTTAATGTGTCTTTTTATATTGCTTAGTGTTTCTTTTGAATGTTAATTATGTCCGATTAAAATCCCCTGAATCAGCTGCTTCTAAGCAACACTTTGTACACAAACTAAACCTGTAAAGGTGATTTTTCAAGGTCTGACCTTGAGTTGCTGTTCAGCTCGCACTGGGTTCCAGTCGTTACGTTGAAGTGCAATTTGAACCTCTTCAATGGTCACTCCATGAACTGCTTCCATGACCTGAGAAGAGCAGAGGTTGTATTTTAATCCATTTTGAATTTTTTCACACAGAAAAAGATAAATGGTTAGAAATCGGTCTTGTACTTGTGCGGTGAGGCTGTCTCTTGTGTGATGCACTTGAGGTGACCTCTCTCGATCTCTGCCTCGCTCCCTCTCCCTGCTGTCCATGTTCTCGTCCAGCTGCGGGGTCGAGCGTGCCATGTGGCCCATCTTAGCCAGGTTGGAGCCTCCGATGACCTGCTGAGGCGGGTAGTGGGCTGGAGGTTGGGGCTGCGCTGCAGGGGGCATGACCACCTGCGGCTGCCATGTGGTGCCCATGACCGGGTGGATTGTGGGCCTCCTCTGGGGCCTCATGTTCAAGCGTTTCAGGTTGGGGGGTGGCGGCCGCGGAGGTGGGACGATGCTGGCCTCGCTGAAGCGCCGCGGGTCCTGCTGCATCACCACGCTACGAGCTGCCATCACGGGGGGCACAAGTCTGCCATGCTGATCTGCCCCTACGGTGTGAGCCCGGGGCCGTGGTCCACTCAAAACTGACTCCAAGCTCTTAGACAAACCTGAAGACACAGGAAGAGGCCTCTTTAAAACACTATTAAATATGAATCATAAAGAGACAGCAAGTGATCTTAAGTCCGTGTATGTGGACTCTGCTAGGAGCCACTGGAGGGCCGACTGGTGAGAATGAATGAATACATATTGAGTTACTTCCTGGATGGATGAGATAATTCATGTCTAATAATAGCATAACAAACAGCCAGGAACAGGAAAACATTAAAGATATATAAAGCATAATATCATAATTCAAAATACCAGATGATATGTAGTCATACCTGATATAAAATACATTTCACACTTGTTACATTGTGAAGCTACACCTACCTGTCATTTTCTGCAGATTGGAGCCCTCCTTCTCCCTGATAGGGACCGTCCTCCAGCTGCCACCGCTGCACAGGTCAGAAGAGTAAACACATTAGTCTGACAGCATCAGATCACAAACTAAATCGGCTGACAGCAGGTGAAAGTTCAGTGCTGCACTGTTGTTAGTGTTCTGTAATAAAACACAAGGACTCAGGGACCTGACATGGAAGTTTATATGGTCTCCTACCTGATATAGGCAGAATAAAAAACGAGAAACATGCAATTTGGACTCTTTCAACTTAATTTCTTTCACCTCTTTCAAAACCTGCAAAGGCCACAATGCAATAAAAGCACAGCCACCCTAAAACACTATATTACTGCTAAAAACCACCATTAGCGTTGAACTTTGTATCTTTAGGCCTGTTTGTTTTGTTCATGTTTATGGTGTAATTTTAGCTGTAGGTAATTCAAGTCACCAACTATGAAAATAAAAAAGGAGCCATTGTGAGAGCTGACTGCTTTATCACTTCAAATTTAGCTTAGTTAAAACCTAATTCCTGAGTAATTTTACTGCCATGCAAATTTCAGTTTATCACATATTTATTTGTATCCTTGCAGACCTACAAACCTACAATACAGGATACTTTCAGTTCAGCTTCAGTAGAATTTGACAGCAAATAATTAAAAAAGCAACGATAGTAAACATGAAGTTTTGTTGTCCTTCAGAAGCAAAGAGAAGGAATCATTATAGAAGAAGCAAATATATGAAACAGTCTAAGTATGATAGAGAGGAACAAATTAGTGGTATCACTGACTCGTCCAGGTTATCCGGCGTTCCCCAGCAGCGCTCAGGTTTGATGTCTCCGTGCGCGGTGTGCTGCAGGCTGCCCTTCAGCGGGGCCGAGATGTGAGCCGTGGTAGAAATGGGGTTTGGCCCCGAGTTGCCAACATTGGCGGGCGGTGGGAGTGACGGCACGGTGAGGCTCGCGGGAAACCAGCCGACCATCAGCGTCCTCTGGTTCTGGCCTCTCCATTCACACAGCTCCAAACTGCACAGAGACAGGAAAAACGCTTTCATTAGAAACCAAAGAGCTTCATTTGTTTAAAGCAAGAAAACCAGGGTGTAACTTTTGCTGCACAGTGGTCAATGCTAAAACACTGTATGACAGGTAGGGATGAAAACTAGATCAAGTAAAGCTGTAGCAACACCACTGAATGTATTCAGCTGGTTTCATTGCTTATGAACGGTCCATCTGTAAGAGGACAACTGTGTTATTTCTTCCTTTTAACCTGTTAAGCCATAGCCTTATCACTCATAAAAAAACTAAAATCACACCCAAAATGAATCAGGAATAGCTCTTCAATCATGAGACTGCAACAACATGCATATATCTGGTCTCCTTTTAAAGATGATTAGCTAAGGAATATGAATCCACTGTAAGTCAACTAAACTTTATTACCATGTCAGAGAAAATGGAGATACAATAAAGGAAAAAACATGATTTTTATCATTGCCTAGTCTTCATTTCAAAGGCAATGTTATCATTATAACATTATATATAAGATATATAAGATGTATAAGATTCCATTACTCTGTACTACAACTGGGAGTGTACATTTGATGAAAGTAAGACTAAAATACACAATTTATGATATATTCATAAAGATATACTCAGGCGGTTTCCATGTTTTGGCCATGTTTACTGTTTACTGGGAGTTTTACTCCAATTTCTTTCCATATAGCCATGTTATTAATAACATAAAACTCAAAATATTGAAATAGTAATAAACACAATGAATACTGATCAATATTCATATATGATGGAAGAGCTCCACGTTATACAGGCAGATAAATGGAGAAGAGGACCCACAGTGCTCTGTGAGGTTTCCACTGTCTTGCTACTGACAGGATACAGGTAAGCAGTTAGTGGTATTATCAGACTTTATTTATTTCTCTAAACTTTATTGTTTCACTGTCTGTAAAGAGCAGGGGAAGCTAAATGAGTTAAAGTGTAAATAACACCTGAACCAGCTACATTTGCTGATGAAGATGCAGCTCTGAAAACCCAGTAAATTGACCTTTAAGCTGAGATTACACATACAGTTGCCAAAGGTCAGGAGTTTTTCAGGAACTTTAAAAAAAATATATGATCAGTTTCATTAATAAAATGCAAAATATAAATGATTAGGATGGAAATCTTCTCATCGTGGATGAGCCCATGATTTTCAGTATTTGTATTTTACTTTTTATTTTGCATTAATAATACCAACAGACTCACAGTATTTGTATTCTTACACCAGTTTATGCTGTAAATTTTACTGGCATTTAATTTTTTTGATGAGAACATTTAACACTTTGTGGCTTTCATTTCATTTAGGGGTTTCAATACATGACTTAAATCATATTAATGGCCTCTAGAGGCTAATTCACAAGGAAGAAAGTATCGTATTTCTGTTGATTGTTGATGGGTTTAGGTGTATTTTTGTTGCTTGAGGTGTGCAAACAGTGAGGCAGTGTACAGCTGCTAGACTTGTTCAAACGAACAAAGCAAAACGCAATGCAATGAGATCACAGCTGGAATGCACTTCTGAGATTTAAACCCCTGTTTCATCTGAACAAAGGTTCATTGTTGCAGGTCAACTCTTTCAGTCCCACCCTCCTTTCTCTCACCCACCCATGTTCTATGACGGTCACAAGGTCGCTGGCCACAAGTGTAAGTTTTCTGGCTTCAGCAAAGTCTCTCGTTGATTGCACCTCCATTGGTTTAGCCTGCAAAGGCAGACAAAAGTGAGGAGAAATAAGGTTTACTGAAAAATCATGCATTTCCGTAGCATTGTAAGAAACAGATTCTTCTGATAAGGCTTGATCAATAGTCCCTCTGATTTCATCACCTCTGCCACCATTGTGGTGAGCTGCGCGAAGCTGGGTCTGTCAGCGGGATTGCAGGCCCAGCACTTCCTCATGACGGCGTACAGCTCTTGGGGGCAATCTGGCGGTTTCTCCAGGCGCTCACCCTCCCGTTCAACACGCCACAAAATCTAGATTGAAGACGTCAGAGACATTAAAACTCTGAGTCACAGGGCGGGGACACGCAAATATGCTGATTGGCATGGACACAAAAAGTGAAATGTTGTAGCATGAATGTTGACATGCAGCTGACAAGCGTGTACCTGTCGGCCTGACAGACCGAGCCAGGGCTCCTCACAGTAGGTGAACATCTCCCACATGGTGACGCCAAACATCCACACGTCTGAGGAGTGGGAGAAGGAGCCGACGCGTAGACTCTCTGGAGCACACCTGCAGGAAAAACAGGCCAACAGGCCACAAGGAGAGTGAGACTTTTACATATCATTTCCTCCTTCACCCCATTTTCCCAACAGTCCTCACCATGCAAACGGGATCCTTTTGTGTGCTGTCATAACATAGTGGTCCACCTCCTGGCTCAGGCCTCTCATAAGGCCAAAGTCCCCGATCTTAACCATCTCCCTGGATGCCAGCAGGACGTTCCTCGCAGCCAGGTCCCTGTGGATGAACCTCCTGGTCTCTAGGTAGTCCATACCTGCCGCGATCTGGGTGGTGAAAAGCCAGAGGCGAACCAGAGGATACTCAAACTGACGTGAGCGCAGCATGTCGTACAGTGAGCCCAAGGGGGCCAGCTCTGTTACCTAGAGGAAGTAAAAACAGTTTGCTGTATATTCAAGCTCCTAAACATATCTTAGTTTGAACAGATCCACATATTATACCCAGGTTTCAATACTTACCATCTTGAGGGGCTGTGTGAGCACCACACCATATAGGCGGATGATGTTGGGGTGGTCCAGAGACTGCATGGTGGTCACCTCTTGGAGGAAGTCTGTCAGCATGTCCGTCTGCCTGGACATGCTGCTCCTTAGTGACTTCACTGCTACAGGCAACTGAGAGGATGTGAAAAGGCACAGGCTCAGTCCCAATCCTACCTCTTTTTATTCGCATTGAGGGTGCATCATATTAAGAATCCCAAACCAGATAGTGTTTGGGATTAGAGGACTGCATTGGGATCCCACGAGTCCCAACCCCCTCCCCATCCTGTTAACTAGCAGGATGGAGTCAACAAATACAGGTCATGAACCGCTCACCAACTGCACAGTTCTGCATGCTCTGAGCTGGAGTGTACAGTATCAGCAGAACTCCATTCAGAAAAACAAGAAAAATAACAATGCGGCTCTAATTACCGATGAAATGTACGGATAAAATTAGATTCACTATCTTTTCTAAAACTGTCCAAGTATCTCCTGTAATTCGGCAAACACGAGTTAAAGCATTATTTTAATACAACCCAGGTATTCACCCGTATACTATCTCTATGCAGAAGTACGAGTGGCTTGAATATGACTTTAAACCTGCAGTAACTGATGAATGTCATTCACTCTCAATTTAGCTCTGTTTTGGTCTCCACCAACTCCTGAGGGAATTATCTGGCTTTTAATCTCCTAAATGCTCCACTATGTTCACCAGCCCGTTGCTAACTGTTTGGTGTGGAGCCGGTAATGTACAGTGGGTTTATCAGAGCTATTTTGTTTTTTTAATGTTATTTTAACAGCTGCCTGCCACATTTGAAAAAGAACACTGATGAGCAGCAAGAGTGAAACAAGACATAACGGACAGAAAAACCAAAACAATGAGCTGAAAGAGGCTAAAATGTTCTGTAGAGCTGCAAAGAAGGGCCGTTTATTGGCAAGTATCTGACGATACAATATGTATCATGATACAGGGGTTACGATTCAAAACATTATGATACTGTAAGTGAGACGATACATTGCGATTTTTAAAATCACACCACCATATGCATAAAATCGTGAAAATTTTACTTTTGATGCAATCAGAACAGTTTGCATTTATCACCGTCTTTGTAACTTTCATTTGCAAATGAAATGAAGTACTGACTGAGGTAATTTTTGTATGTAAGCCAATAAAGAAACAATACACTGATATTGAGAATTGATACAGTATCATAAAGCACAATATCGCTATATCTTCTTACACTCTTACTGCAAAGTCAGATGATAATTATCAGTTTGGTCACTACGAGCGAGCCCTGTCACACACATGTCGTTCATATAAACACATTTATTCATTCAGCAGCAACACTATATTCATGACAGATTTATAATCCAATAATGCGCAGTAAACTGAAATGAAAGCAGCTCACTTTGTCCCAAGATAAATGTATTTGATTTGATTTGTACTTACATGGACGCAGCAATCAAAAGTACATGCTGATACTGTTAAATTATATCTGTACAGCATCACTCAGAGAGAAATGTCAAACGAAAAACTGTCCTTACCACTTTGCCAGTAGGCGTGTGCCATTCTCCCCTCTTTACCACCCCAAAGGACCCTGAACCCAGCCTCTCTCCCAGAACCAGCTCGCTGTCCTGGATCAGAGAGGGAAGAGCCCGGCTCCCGCCCTCCTGACCCAGAGCGGGGCCGCCTCCGATCCACTGCTCCCCTCCGTCCGGACCTCGACCGCTGACCCCCTATATGCATCAATAAATGATTAAAAGACTCATTACTGACTGTCATACCATGATTACAAGTAGTTCTCAAACAACAGATATGAACTACATGTGTCAGACCTTGGACATCCATGACCGTGGTCGTGAAGTTGTCTTGTAGCGTTTCAGAGCTTCCCATAATCTTCTTTGTGCTGGAAGAAAAAATTATATTTAATTATAACTAACATGACACATCTGTCTGATTCAAAATAGCCTTTAAATCCACAGTAAGTGGTATTATTTTATAAACATGTATTAAGCAACAATTTCCCTTAACATTTACTACTATGTTTCCCTCAGCATGACATTTCTACAGTCATTAATTCACTACAACTGTATTAAAGGGCATTCGTAAATTAAAGTGCTTTCATGTTTGTGGTATCTGTGCATCACACATGATGAGTTATATTTATAACATGGTCACTATATCCTGATTGTAGTGCATGAAACAGACCCGAGGAAAACCCCCAGTCAGGGCTATGCATCTCTAAGCAGCTGTCAATCACTCGCAAAATCCTACCAAATGGTCACACTAGGCAGTGCTGATCAAATATGAATTACGTCACTGTAATGAATATTTCTTGTGTGAAATGTTTTCTAAATCATCTTGTAGTGCACTGTTCAGCTACGAAATGAGAAAGTTTGTGACCCGGCAGCCATGTTGAGTTCAGCTGAGGGGATTCCACGCACCGCTAACTCTGAGCACAGCCAATAGGGATGCTCTCTCTCTCTGAAATGACCTGTGATTGGTCAAAGTCTTCTGTCTAAAAAAATAATCAATATTCAATATTCAATCAATATTAATTGATAATGAAAAAAATGGTTGCTGTTCTACTTCATATTAGAGTTGACAAGTCGGCAGGACAGGAATTGAAATCTTGAGAGTGAAGACTAATTAAATCTACCTCACCTTTTACATGTGTGTTGGATCAAAACAGAGATGCAATGATTGGTCGATTAATTAGTGTGAATGCTGTTCAAATTAAATGCTAGTGTTTTGTTCTTTGAATCTGTGAAAGCTGTTGGTCGATTAATTGATTTTGAAATTACATGAAATGTTAAAATTTTACATTTTATAAAAGAGCAACCCACCAAGATACAAGGTAGTATATCATCCTGATGACACTGTGTTGATGGCGAGTGTGACTGATATGATGAAGAAAATAGTACTGTCCATGAGATGTGGCTGAAAGCTTTAGATTAAACAGGTTAAGTGGATGTTGTGATGTATTTTAATCCATCAATAATGTAAAGCCAAACACTCTTCTGTGGGTAAACAGAAGACAATGCTTTTGTACCAAAAGCACTGTAAACTCTAGTTCTTTGTCTTGTGATGACCCAAACATCAGCTCCTGAACCAAAGAGGAAATCCTCCCTATCAGATGTGTATTGATTTGTACCCGGCGTGGATGATCAAAGGAGGAGGTCTGACTCACCAGGTTTGCTGATTCCTATCTGCTCCAGGTCCGAATCCTTGACGTAGTTGAAGTGCTCGGTGCGGGAGATGTTGAGGCCATCTCTGACGCGCAGGTAGAACTTCTCCAGCTGGACCTCGGCCAGTAGATGGTACAACCACTGAGTGTCCTGGTCCATCAGCATCACCCGGCCCGCCTGCTTTTAGGGTCAAAGGTCAAACGATACTTAGAAGACCTTTAATGTCCTCGCACATGTAAATTCCTTACATTAAATCTACCCAAATCTTTTGTTTTTGCTCTTTAAAACTTATGAACCAGTGTTCAGTGAGCCTGTTTAATGGTTACTTTGCTCCCACACTTGTTAGGTTACCATGGAGACCTGACAAAAAGCCCTTGGTGTGGGATGCCAGAGGGGGATTGTTTGGCTTTACCTATGTGCCAACTTTTTGTTGGTGTTGGTATCCCATGAGAGGGAATCTCATACAATCTCCACTGACCACATTTACTACATCTACAGCTTTTTATAACAACAAGAAAGCAGTAGTAGTGACACTTGTGAGGAGTTTGCCACCCGAATGAGAGTAAAATTAGATCAGGGAAACGGTGAAAGATGACAGAAGGAGCACAGAAAGAGGAACAGGCAGTATCAGTGCAGTTTAGATGTGTTGTGACTCATTTTGAACTTCCGAGGCAACGACGCTGCGGGGAATGAGAAAAACCGAGAGGAAGTAACGTTAGCTTGTCTGTGGTTTAGGGGCACCAGTCAGACAGGATCCTGTTCGCACAGTATTTACATTATGTAAGTGCTGCAGTCACGCTGCGTGTTGACAGCAGCATGACAGCTCTCGTAAGACTGAACGGAGCATAATTTTCACTTTAAACTTAACTATCTCGTTTCTAATTTTGCATGTTTGCATAATTAAGCAGTTACAGCATCCTGAGTTATAGGTGCAGTAACAAGGATGATTAAGTTCCTTGTTGCTAAATAATGAGAAGTTAAAACAGTAAATTCATCCTTGGCTGACTTCTGCTCTTAGTGTTAGTAGAGGGTTGTGCAGCCATAAATCTCCTGCTTATCAGCCCAGCAGGAATGAGACAGGGAAGGTCTCCAACATTTCCCCGTCAGCTACCCTGGGAAAAATTAACATGCAGTCTATGTTAAACAACTAGCTGAGCCACATTGTCAGCTCATTCTCACAGCCAACTGATGCTTCAAAAAGCCATCGACCACAAGAGGTTAGCTACTAGTCTGGGCCTGCATTAATTTCCAGGGACAACTCCCCGTCAATTTACGCCCAACTTGAATGAGCAGGAGGCAAATACTCTGCAAGACTTTCAAATTCAAAATGAAAAAAGATGCACGTTGGTAAACAAGGACAGCTCTGTGATCATTCGCTCTATGTACAGAGTGATCAATCTTTAACCTGCCCAGCTACTGCTGGAAAACCATCTCAGCCTAGTGGCATTTAGTTAATAGCTTAATGTGGCTGAGCACTGGTTGAACTGGCCTGACTTTTATCTTACAAAAGCTTCAAATGGCCAGCAGCGTTGTTTATCCAGTACAACTACACTTCTGTTGGAGAGTATTTGTTGACACCGGCGATGGCTGCTTCCTTCCAGAGACAAATCAACAGACTGTGACACATGCGTCACCCTCAGTCATCCATCAATAACAGCAGCCCTGATGAAGCTTCATTCCCAGAAAAATAACTCACAAATGACATATTAAGACCTGTGATCAAAGAAGTGAAGAAGTGAAAAAATGTCCAAGAAGCTGTGTTTTTACAGTAGAGAGCATTAGTGGAAGAGGTACTCACATATTTCACTAAAACCAAAGTACTATCTAAAATATTGCATTCAAAATCACACTGAAGTAAAAGTACCAAACTATTAGCAGCTAAATGTACTTATATATGTATGAAGATTACAAGTAGTCCTGTTTATTGAACAGAAAGCCCCTCTAAGTGTTATTATATGCTATTGTATCATTATGTGATTATGTGTATTATGTTTCTGTCAGCAGCATTTTCATGATGTAATTTAGCTGGTGGAGGTGATCAATGAGGGCAGTTTAATCCATAAAAATGCACCTTATTTGTCAACTGATCACATGTTGAAAAGTAACTAGCTGTCAAATAAAATCAGTGAGTAAAAAATATAATATTTCCCTCTGAAATGTGGAATAAAATACTAGATGTACTCTGTTTTAGCAGTAGGCTACACAGTGTGGTCATCTGGGAAAATCTACCATTAATATTTATTCTCAATTAGCACAAAATATATATAATATATATTTATATATAACCTTTAAACTCGATTTCATGACCGTTTTTGTTGTTGTTTTCAGTCTACATTTGTTCATTTTCTCACCTTGAAACCTGATATTGTGTGTTCATGAAACTCTCTGGCAGTAAACTAAGTATTTCCCCGGACTACAGCGTCCATATACACCCGATCACAGACAGATGGAGCTGATATGAGCCCCGATACTTACCGTTAATCAAAATATCTCCGTTTTCCGCTTGCTGGCAGCTATTTCTTAATCACACACGCCCCGAGACAAGTAATCCATGTTGGCGTTGAAACCTCCAGCGACGTCGACGGAGGGCTTGTCCACAAATCGCAGCTCCTCTCTGAATCGTCAACTACCTCCCAGATCCAGGTAGGTTACCTCAAACATTAAGACTATATTTCTATGTTACATGTTTCTGTGAGTCACTACAAGCCGTTTGTGATCTACCTGAGTTATCAGCTCCTTTCTCCGCCTCTTTCCCCACCAGTTTCTCTGACCACACCTCTTCCTGACTTTTCTCACCTGAGCTTTCAGCAGCACAAACCTCCTGACAATTGGAAATCACCTGCACAGGTAATAATGTAACCCAATTATGTAAATCACCAGCCCAGAACAGTAATGTAGGTTACCAATTACCAACATAGCAATATGGTTTAACCCAACACCAAACGTTGGCTTACTTAGCTAAATGCTAGTTCATTGGGTACGCTAAACGCACCTAGCTAAAATTAAATGCTATTTTTGGATAACATTACATCAAATGTACCTAGCTAAGCTAAGTGTAAATGCTAGCTTATTAGGTAATGTTAAATGTACCTAGCTAAAATTAAATACTAGTTTATTGGGTACAAAAAAGGTACCTATCTGTAACTAATTGGCAGTTTTTTGAGAACACTGAATGCACCTAGCTAAGATTAAATGCTAGTTTATTGGGTACACAAAATGTACCTAGCTAAAACTAAGTGCTAGTTTATTGGGTACACAAAAGGTACCTAGCTAAAACTAAATGCTAGTGTATTGGGTACACAAAAGGTACCTCGCTAAAACTAAATGCTAGTTTATTGGGTACACAAAATGTACCTATCTGTAATTGATTGGCAGTTTTTTGGGCACACCAACTGTACCTAGCTAAGATTAAATGCTAGTATTTGGGTACACAAAATGTATCTATTTATAACTAAATGCTATTTTTGGGTATACCAACTGTACCTAGCTAAAATTAAATGCTAGTGTTTTGGGTAACGCTGCACCAGATGTACCTCGGTAAAAGTAAATGCTACTTCACTGTGTACACCAACTCTAGCTAATACTAAATGCTAGTTTTTGGGTACACCTTGCTTTAACTGTTTTAGCTAGTGTAGCTTACCTAATAAAGCTTTAGCTTTACTATTTTTACTAAAGACGACACTGCAATAAATCCTCGTTTCATTAAGTGTTTTTTGCTTTAAACTGTTGGAGGTTGTATTTTGATGCTGAATTAAAAGCCTGTTTGTTTTACCTATTCACAACAATGAGCATAGATTAGAAGCACCTCAGTAAAATCTAATACTATTCAACAGTATAGTGAATCAGCACATTTAAAAACTGCTTAAACGAAATGGAACATTATAACCGTAAGGACTGGGCTGTACACTGCTTTAGTTTTAGCTATAAGTAAAATGAAAGGGTAATCAAATAAAAATAAATTAATTATGCTATGAGTATGCACCTAACTTGTTATGATGTGTTGTGTTGTTTGTATTAATTGATCTGATCAACAGCTTTTTAATTGCTACCATGACGTAAGCAAAATGTCCAGTTAATCATGCTAAGATACAAATGATTACAATAAACAGATGATTGTTATTAATTTTCTCCATTGGCTATTTTTACTTCCGATGTCTGGACTCAACAGAAACTTGCTATGAGCTATGAGTCAACTAAAGAAAGTCAAATGGTTTTCTGTTACTGTCTTTCTCTCCTCCATACCTGCTGTTGCCAAACAAGTTTGACAGGATTTTTTTACCTTCCCACGTGGCTGATAATTTGAATGTAGGACCTGTCTGCACTTTGCACTTCATGGTACAGTATCTCCCCTTGTCGCTCCTCCCTGCCTGCCTTCCTGAATTACTCAACACACAAGATTTCAGTGCAGCCATTCAACAGACCCTGCAAACAGGAGCTTTACACTTCTTTCATGCATCTTCAACTAACCTAGATTAAGACGCAGATGACATTGTTTGAGAGTGAGAATGACCTATTAGATAAACAAATTAGGTTTTTAATCATAAGAAGTTATTTTTTTGTAATGCTACAACCAAGAGCTTTACAAATAATAATACAAATAATGACTAGGTGACGAACCATACAGGTATCTAGACAACAACCTGTCATTTCCAGGATTCGAAGAAGAGGCTAACAAAGTTAGTGGGACGGATGTTTACACTCCTTCTGCTGTCTTAAATCTCTGAAGTGAAGTTCCTGATAGTGTCAGTTTACAGCGTGGGAAGCTCCCCATGTCTTGTTCTGTGTGTCTGAGAGGCGAGAGGTGAGGGGACGTGACCGATGAATCATTGCTGGGAAAATGCAGTACTAGTTCTTTAAATTGAGCAAAGAGAAATATGATAGTTTTAACTGTTTTCTTCCTCATATACTGTATGTTTGAGAGAGATGCAGTATGAACAGAAGCTGTTGAAAGGAATGGATAGTCCAAACAGTCAGAAATCCTGTCGACACTGTAAAATGAATGACAAAAAAATGAGATATGTGACGCATGATAGAGGAACCAAGAGTGAACAATTGCATTGATTCATCGGTTTCCATTGTTTGCCCAAAAGGCCAAGAGTCAGTTATCACATAACTTTGAAGAGGAGAATGTGACAAGACTTGGTGGCTTTGATATTAACATAAAAGCTTACTCTTAAATTGTTGTGGTTTAGTGGAGGAGTTAATCCCTTAAACTTCACTGATCTGTTGGTTATTACAGACACTTTAAAGACTGTTCAAAACCACAAAACTTTATTTTAAATTCTAGTGGAGATCCCGAAATTTTAAAAGACACCAAATGTCAGACTGAATTTTGGGGAAATCACATTGACATCTACAATATGTGCATTTTCATACAAACAATAAAGATTTTACTCTGTGTAAACATTATTTAAGCTGCTGTAATACTCAAAAATCTTTTGTCGTAGGCAGGTGAAGTTATTAAAATAAGTAAGATCCCCTGAAGGGAAATTTAGAAGAAGTAGTTAGAAACAGGATGTGTATATTGTTAAAGAGAAACAAATATAACAAATTAAGTTAGAAAGCTATACACAGCACATTGCCTGTTGACGAATGTGTCAAATGTAATGCATGTATGCAAAACCAATAGTGCAGTTCCCTGACATTCCAGATCAAAGTGACAGAGTTGACATACATTAAATACATGCTTTTCTACATTTGCATCTGTATATACTGTTTATGTATAAGTGATATTAATCATGCATAATGTGAAAATAATGTGAAATAATGCAAAGGGGACGTTCTTCAACCTTAGTTTACATGTTATCTAATTATTGATGTTATTAAGCATATCATCAGTAGTGGTGCATCCTAAAAAAGTAATAATAATCATTGTCACAATAGTAATAGTCAGGTAATATAGATGGGAATTTGTTTATTTATTGGTTAAAAGAAAATAAAAGTAAAGAGTAGGGAGAAATATCTATATATTTATATATATATATATATAAATCAAACAATTTTAAATAATAAAAAATCTGTCAGTTTCTCTCATAAAGGCTCAATATTATCACATATTGTTTAAATGGAGACAAAGAGTAACAGCGCCTTCTACTGGACGACTGTAATAACATCTTTGTCGATTGTTTAGACGTCATCATATAGCGACGATGTTTTTTTCTTTTTCACAACCTAATGTTGATAATGTAGCTTAACGTTTGTTTTTTATCCTAGAGTATGATTTGGGAAATTATTTTAATTATTTTTACAAGCAAGTTATATTTTAAAATGATAGTTTTCTTTATCGACAAAATAAAAGACCCCGGAAGTCCACTCTCCGTTTGTAAACACATGGCTTGTAGTCGTGTCTGATACTCAATTATGCCAAAGCTCTTTGATATAAAGTTTCCAGGAGAATGTAAGACTCTTCCTGAAGGCTTTTGGTCATCCGTGGACGTGTGGATAAAGAAACCTCACGTTGTAAACAAACGTCTTTGCGGAGTTAAGGAGACGGAGAGTAAAGATGTGGGCAGAGAGGCTCTGCTGTTTCTGCTGGGTGATCCTAAACTCGCTCATGATGTTTTCTCCTTCCTGACAAGCAGGGTTTCACCTGCACAGACGCACGAAAAGGAAACCCCCTGGTCTTCTAGTGTCAGGACATTTATTCCTAAAGTAAACAATTATGGGACAAACCTGCATAAAGAGGTTATAATCAAAGGTGAGAGATGACATGAATGAAAGGTTTTACCAAACTGTTCTTTTATAACTTTTTAAAATGTACATTTCAGACTTTGGCAGACAACAAGTGACCTTTCTTCCATTTGAAGAGGATTCAGAAGGACAGGTGTCTCTGAAGACGGGCAACATTTATCAGCTCCAGCTCCTCCATCAGGACAATGAAGAATGGTGAGTGGCTGAATTAGCACAATCTATCCAGTCTAACACAATTATGTGCGTGGAGGTAAACATGACTGCATCAAGGTCTCAGAAATTATTATTATCACTATTATTATTATGAAAATAGCATTGATGCTTCCAGAAATATTTACAGACAGTGTTTACACAGGATCAGTATTTTTCTTGGTGTGGTTTATTGACAGCATTATAAAATATAACAGTCTTTGACTTATATCCATCCAGAGCTGCAACAATTTAGCGATTAATTGATTTCTTGTCAATGATTAAATTAATCACTAACTATTTTGATGATCAATTAATTGGTTTGAGTAATTAAAATGAATAAATGAATAAAATGATCTTATTCAAGCTTCAAGAATGTGAAGATTTTCTGATTTCTTTACTCCTCTATGACAGTAAACTGAATATCTTTTTTTTTTGAGGATGTCATCTTGGGCATTTGGAGACACAGATCAACATTTTTCACTATTTTCTGACAATTTATAGACCAAACAACTAATCGATTAATCAAGAAAATAAATGACAGATTAACCAACAATGAAAATAATTGTTAGTTGCATCCCTACTTCCATCTTTGTCCTCTGTGTTTATCACAGTACACAATATTAATCAAGACGCAGGAAGGAATTTAGTGTCAGACAGTAACTTAAGAAATATTGAATTTAAGGAACTAAGAAACTAGAAAATTTGATTAGTCTTCTGTTAATTTCACTTACAACAAGCTGATGAGTGAATAGAAAAATATTAATTGCAAAGCAGCCTTCAAGGCCAAGGGAAAAATCTAGTTTTATTATGATAAAACAATAACCAAAATCCAAGATGATATGTCGTCTCTTAAATTTAAATATTTTATTGAAATGCACTACTCAGTACATGAACTTTTATACACTTTTGTGCTTCTTCTCACATAAAAATATTTATCTGAATTTTTGTATTGGTTTAATACTCTATGCCTTCACATGGACTAAAATAAAATATTACTGAAGGAGAAAATCAAGCAAGTCTGCACCTTTCAGTCAGTTAGTCAACTAATTGTGGGCTTTAGTCAACTAGTTGTTTTTTATGCTTTTTTCATGCTGAGTGACTTATTTCCAAGAAATGCATGAGAACATCTCTGGTAAACACAAGATTCAAACAGGTGCTTTTGTGTGATTCTTTGTGGATAAACTTTACAGATCGTTGATTGTTGAGCGTGAAGAATTTGTGAAGACAGCCCTAAAATAAGACTGAGGAATTTTTACACTGCACACAATCTTGAGCACAGATGAAAAATGTGATACAAGTACTATGTTTGTATTAGCAGTAGTATACAGAACTGTATGTATTGATGTGTTTGTGATGTATATGTTGGGATATCAGTGTTCAGGGGCAGTTGTATTATGTGCTTTGTAAGTGGTGAGAACGTTGACTATATCATTATATAACAGCGTAACACACTATATTATAATGTGAAGTTAGTAAAATGAGGTGGAGGTTGTCTCCTGCACCAACTCTTCCTCCGCCTGTGCCTTGTTTTCCCTTGAAAATATTTTCAGATTGAAAACTGTGTCCTGCTTTCTAAATATGATAGATTAAAGCAGGACTGTGGAGTAAAAAGGGAAGAATTATTCAACAATTTTGGTTGTATCATGGCCTGATTTACCTGTAAGGAGGGCCTGGGTGTTTATGATCTTCCCATTCCTACTGCGCTCTACACAATGTGTGCAGTTTTTCTATGTTAGAACACTACTGGGGCCATATTAGCTGTGTGGTAACTTAATTAAGCACAGCAGCATTTTCACCCAGGGACTCCTAAATACAGACCCTTAAGATTAGGCAGTAACAGACAATAATTTTCCCGAGTTTAAAATTCAAATATGTGATTTAAAGTAAAAATAAACTATCTAGGTGACTCTGCCTCTATCTTCAGGGCCTTGGAGCTGCACGTGTTGGCGTCAGACATGTGGTTCTCTGATGGCGTGGCGTACCCAAAGCTGCCCTGGCTGTCCACTAATCTGTTGCCTAAACTGGTGCGTTGGGCCACCGAGTGCAAGAGCAGCGAGTTCAGGAGCACCTTGTCTCTACTGCCGGTGGAGAGGTACAGCATCATGTACCAGCAGCTGAAGGAGAAGTACAAGGCCATGGTCAAGGTAAAGTCAGCTCAGTGTAAGGCTGTTGTTATATAATATATAACGATACCTTTATTACTGAGCACTGATATTTTCTCCCTGTGCTCTCTAGATTTGGCCCGAGGTTACAGATCCTGAGAAGTTTGTCTATGAGGATGTTGCCATTGCTACATATCTCCTTGTGAGTTCAGACCTGGTTGTTAATGTTGTAATGTCAAAATCAATGATTGATTCATCAATTGCACTTGAATTGGGTCTTGAAGATTGATATGTGAATTGAAGAATAGTCCTCATGCCTCATCTGTCTGTACTTTAAATGTGTATGGCCACTCAAGTGAACAGACATACTGTACATGCATTTGTAGGTGAAACTCATTTTTATCTGGGTCAATCAATTTGAGTGTGAAAAATGGCCATGACCCACCAGTAAATTGATTCATATGTCATGCCAGAGGCAGGTGAGAGGGCGTCAACAGCAGCTGCAGGTGTCACCCTGCTGCTGATTGAAAGCTCTCATAAACATACAGTAGCATTGAGTCTCTGGCACTGTGCTGCAGGTACTGTGGGCTGAGGAGCGAGCAGAGAAAGGTCTGACCACCAGACAGTCCTTCGTGGACCTGGGCTGTGGAAACGGCCTCCTGGTTCACATACTGGCCAACGAAGGGGTAAGCGAGTATGCTACGTACTGGTTAAAAGCTAACTGAAAGCCCAGTGAAGCCACAGAAAACAGTCGCGATGTGATGACTGTGACGATAGGTGGTGTCTGACTTAATAACATCAAAAGACGTTATACTGGAAGGGCCTAGTTTTATACTGAACTAACCACTTCCAACCCACCACAGACTGAGCTGACAGGCGCATTATGAATAACAAAACAATATTTTAATGATATATGTTTGAAAGGGGATACAATCGCTCAAAGGAAAAATGTTTAGCATTTAGGGGGATCTATTAGCAGAAACAGAATATAATATTCATAATTATGTTTTCATTAGTGTATCATTACTTGTAGTTTAGAATGAGTGCTTCATATCTACATATGGAGCGGGTCCTATTCACAGAGTTCGCCGTGTTTCTACAGTAGCCTAGAATGGACAAACCAAACACTGGCTCTTGAGAGCCTTTTTATGCATTTAAGCATTTTTATGTTACCTGAAGTCCACCGTAGTTCTCTTGTGAAACTGTGGTAACGTGAGCTGCAAAGTGCAAAACCATGGTACCGCGTGTTAAGGAAAATATATAGAGCAATGAACTCGAGACTGGAGACTCAGAATGACATACACTGGAGGTTTATTTCATGTCTTGAATTCAGGGAGAACCGAGTCAGCAATCCGTGTCAACAAGTGTGTTGCCACTCTGTTCTGAATACTGAATACCCTGCTGGCCAGCGGGGACTTTTTACCTGGCTCCATGTGCCTCGTGATAACCCAGACACATTCCTGAGATATAAATGAGACAAAACAACTGAGAATGCGTTTAACGTAATTAATTAACTAGAAAATAACTATAAAATCCAGATAAACTTCCTGTTATAAAAACACCGGCCTCTCAAAGATCTTTCATTTAGCCAAATCTTCCCTGGCAGCTTAATCAATGACATGGGGCTGGTGAGGCAAGGTTAGGGGATTCATGTCTCTGAATATATAAAACCTGCAGCACCGTGTCACCATTGTGGCCAAACCCAAACTGGGACAGGTGTAATTGAAATTACACACAGCGGTTGATAGTTGATTAGCTGCTCACCGTCATGCCGTCTTGTGTTGCAGCATCCTGGAAAGGGCATCGACGTTCGGAGGAGGAAAATCTGGGACATGTACGGCCCCCAGACTCTGCTAGAGGTGAGCACGAAGAAGGTGGACTCGCTGGAACTATATTCAGGTTTTTAATTAGTGTTATTATCTTTTCACATGAAGCAGGGAATCCGTATCATGCACTGTAGGTGTCTTTTCAGCTGGCGTCGCTCCCTCACTGCTGCTTTGTGCTTTGATTAACGGAGGGAAGGCCACTTTTTATCTGGTTCAACTACTGAGATCTATTTTAAAACATGAGAAAGATTTTTGTTTTAAAGCACAAAACATATATCAGGTTTCTGTAACAATCTTACATCAAGGTCTATTTATATTTTTTATATTTAGGATTATATCACATGATCCTCATGACCAAATGGAGAGCTGTTTTTTTTCAACTGCTGTTTCAAGGCCGAGATCGAAATTTATTTTTGTTGATGCCTTCAAACGATGAGGATTAAATATGAGCTGCAGATAGAAAATAACACATGAAATTAAGTTACGAATAAAAAATAAATAAATATCTTTATTTTTCTCAGTTGTTGTAATAATGATCAAATACTTTCAAAATGTCATTTTTTGTACCAAACACCAATCAGTGAAATTTAAATATATCCCGTCTGATTATTTATTTTTATTCCTTAATGATGGCACAGTGTGTGTTAGAGCTGAAACAGTTATATTTAATCGATTAGCTGATTGACAGAAAATCTATTGGCAGCAATTTTGATGATTCATTAACCGTTTTATAAGGAAAATGTGAATTTCCTGCTTTTGATGGTCTTTTTAGGTGGTTTACAGCTGTTGTTTGGACTAGAGCTGCACAATTAATCGATCAGAAGAAACAGCAGCATCGATTTAACAGTTGCCAACTATTAAATTAGCTATTTTGATTATCGATTAATTAAGTCGTTTTTCAAGATTTTTTTTTTTTTAATTTCCTGTTTTTTTTTTTCTCCTCTGTGACAGTTAAACTGAATATCTTTGAGTTGTGGGCAAAGCAAGACATTTGAGGACGTCATCTTGGGCTAGGGGAAACACTGATTGACATTTTTTGCCATTTTCTGACATTTTATAGACCAAACAGCTAATCAATTTATTGACAAATTAATCAACAAATTAAATAGCAATGAAAATAATCAATATTTACAGCCCTAGTTTGAACAAAAATAGCAATGGGACATCACCTCGGATACCGGAGCAATTTCTTCACTTTTTTACACTTTACACAAGATTCATCGAAGATGAAAATAACTGTAGTCGCTGTTGTGAAATTAATCTTTTAACTGTTTATTTACTATGTATTTACAAAAATCCAACATTCAGAGAGAAAATGTGTCTTTTTGTAGTTAACAGTAATAAAACAGTGGTATTTTCTCACTAGAACAGGCAGTAAAGAGACTCTTGTTTTAACAATTGCTACAAGCTCCATAAAGCAAACACTACTACTGCTCAGGGGACTGAATCCAGACAAATCCATGTAAACACATTTGCAGGGAAACCTGCCCCCAAAACAGGCCACTCTACCGTCTGCCTCCTGGACTCAAGTCATTCATTTGACAACAAGCTGCAGACTTCTTCCATTTCAGGTCATCTATTATTGACTGATTTTTTTGGGGAGCGGATGTGGCAGACCAATCTTTCCGGCCCCTGGGGGTGCTATACCCTGCCTTAAACCTTCATATGGAGGCTCTTTATGAGGCCTTAACCTACATCACATCACCTGCCTGCTGTTATGAGCTTAATATGTCATTTTATGTAAATTTGTTGTCAGATTTGCATCTAAAAATCATCATTTTGAGAAGAAAGGAGTTGAATGTACTCAACTAACCAGCCCAAAGTCTAAATCAATTTTCATATATTTCACACTGACAGGTGTTCTGTGATATATTAAGAGTTGGAAATATGATTAAAAACTTTCCTTTTTAGACGATTTCCGTAAAGTGATTCAGAATCAAATCACGGCGGCGGTACATCTTCCCCGCTCTGAGCAGCTCTTGTGCTTTTTGGGTCTTTGCTATTTCAGGAAAAGGCAATTACTCCCAGCGAGAGCTTCTTATTCCCGGGTACGGACTGGCTGATTGGGAACCACTCGGACGAGCTCACACCGTGGATCCCCGTTATAGCTGCCAGGCGAGTCATCAGCAGACACAATCTCACTCAGCAGCTCAAGTGCCAGCTGATCTCTCCAATTTGGAATAACATTATGGGCCGAGGGAGGATGTGTGAGTGTGTGTGTGTGGAGGCGTGTATTACTCATGTTGTGGGGACATGAATCTGTTTACACAGTCACATTGTGGGGACTTGCTTTCCTTTTGGGGACAAAATACACATCTCCATAATGTAAAGCATTATATTTTAGGGTGAGGACTTGGTTTAGGGTAAGATTAGGGTAAGGCTAAGTGTCCAGGAAATGACTGTAAGTCAATATAATGTCCTCAGAAGTCGTGGAAACAGGAGTGTGAGTGTTCCTGCATGTTATTTCACAAATTAGTATTTTCTAAAGCCACCTGATGGCAATGTTGAGCCTCAGTGTTCTGCTGTGACTACAGATAATGATCTGTAGTAATGGATTCTTGTTTCCCTGTTTGCTGAACAGATTCACTGTTTTAAAAAAGATTAATAATCATCATTTCCTTTGGCGCTAGGTAAGAATTTGTCTTTTGCTCTCATTGCAGGTCCTCTTACTCCTGCCGGTACTTCGTCCTCCCCTGCTGTTTCTTTGACTTTTATGCGAAATACCAGAGACGTCAGTGCAAGAAGTCCCAGTATAAGGAATACATCGACTTCATCATGGAGGTCAGCCAAGTCAGTGGCTTCAACACTGAAGAGGACTGCCTGAGAATACCGTCCACCAAACGGGTAGGCTTACGCAGTCCATAGCTCATATTGTTGACTTCCTATATTTTACACATGACTTGTCTTATCACCTAAACATTTGTAATATTGTGTGACATCTTTTAAATATCTTCTTTTAATCTTTACCGTAAAGCATGTCACAAAGTACCATTTAACTTCAAAATTGATGCCACAGAGCCCAACATATCATGACCTTTAGCCCTGAGTGCCATGCAGAAAAACTCTACACATCCCATAATGCAACTTGATAGTGTCATTAGGCCGCATCCTTCAAGTGTCACACCTCCACTTTGTAACACTCTGGTAAGCCTCCTTTTCTATCACTGAGTGAAATAACTCTGATCAAGTGACATATTTTATGGATATTTCATATTATATTCAGTGCATAACAATAACAGAACAGAGCAACTGATAAACTGAATGACTAACCCAAATAGTGAACTCAATAACTGTAGAAAGTTTGTGAAAAAGGAGAAACTTAGATGAATTTTGGTTATTTCTTGTAAATATTGCATCAGAGATGAGTTTCTTATTATTTTTAGGAACTTTTTATACAATTCTGTGACAGATATTAGGGCCACATTGAGGGAAAAACATAATCAGAGATTTCGAGAATAAAGTCATAATATTATGAGAACAATGTCACAAGTTTACAAGAAAAAAGCTGTAATATTGCGGGAATAAAGTCAGAAGTTTACGAGAAAAAAAAGTTGTAGTGTTATGAGAATAAATTTATTGTATTATAAAGTAGTAATTTTACCTGTTATTTTAGAGGGGAAATAGAGCAGCGTGCCGCCTGTGTGAAAATGAGGATTGTGGGGCATCTTGTGAAGTTATACCTAAGTTTAGGTTTCACAAATAATGAAATATTTCTGTACTCTTCCCCAGGTTGGAAACCAATGACCATAACATTTGTTGTATTGTGTGACTGACATCTTTTTGAATATTTTTATTTTAATCTATACTCCAAAACAAGTCCCAAAGTACTATCCAAGCTCAAAAAGAATGGTAAAAATTGAAGCAGCAGAGCCCAACACATCCTGACCTTTAGTCCCCAGTATAAGTCATGCAGCAAAAACTCCTACACCCCTCCTGATAAACAGCTTTCAAACTCCACACCCCCAGTTTATAACACAGACTTTGGAAAGCTCCCTCCAGAGCACAGAAGACATTATACAACTGTTTTCACAGGCTGAGTAGTACTTTACATGACCAACAGAAACAACGCGTCATACTCTGAAAACCACACCCACTGGAGGGGAAAACAGTCAGTGCCATATTATGCAACCAATGGCTGCAGCGGTAACAAAATGGCTATAGCAAGCTAAAAACATTCAATTTCAGCATGTCAAATGATTATTTTAGCACCAGGGGTGCTCTTGATAACTAGAATGATGATGGCGGATGATGGTGAAGTTAGCTGTTAACAAGCTAATGTTAGCTATGCATTACAGCTACTCTAGTTAGGCAATTACAAATGTAATACTGCATAGCTTTCTGCTATATTCCACTATAACACAAGTTGCATACTGTCAAAATGCTTTAATTTAAGAAATATTTTAGAAAATATTTAGAAATATTGTCAGCCTAAAACTGACTCGTCGACATACTGAGTGTCAGGATCCTTCAGATTTGCTCTGTCTCTATAAGTAAACTTCATGTGTACAGTTGAAGGAGTGATTACTGGTGGGGTGGTCTGTGTAAATGACAAAACAAATGGACTATTTTGATTATTAGACCTTTTAAAAGAAAGTATCACAATAATAGAAAAAGTTGAGTCTAATCTGTTGATATATATATACATATACACACACAACACGTTGCACATTGGAATCAGAGGGTGGTAAAACGTAAAGGCAGTACACCGCCTCATACCTCATTTCCATCTCTGATGTTTCCCATCTTTCTTCAGTGACTTTCCATAACACAGAAAACATGAACTTATTTTTTCTTATCAAAAATCTCATTAGAATTCATTGCAAAATTATCATAAAATACATCCCTGTTCTTCAAACAGACACAGCTGTGCGTCTCTGCCTCCTCTCCACCTGAGCCTCATTTAGCATAGACAGACAGGAATAAATCAAATCTTTATTGTCCCTAAAGGGACATTTCTCTCACAGCTGGCAGCCATTAATGGCTTCAATACACATGGACACGTAATAACACCAAGCAAGTATTTACTGGGCTTTTAATGATCAGTCATAATCAGTTTGTACATAAAAGCGAAATCTTCCCAAACATCAGCACATGTATCCAAAATTATTAGTTTGTTTTGTCCACAGTAACATGTTGAGGGTTTGTATGCTTTCTTTTGAGTTTCTTTTTTACACTTTTCAGCCTCAGCACCCATGGGAGTCATCCTGACATTCAGCTCCTTTTTCTGCAGGTGTGTCTGGTGGGAAAGTCGAGAAACTACCAGCTATGTGACGAGGCTGAGGCAGAGCAGCGAAGAGCTTGTTACATTCAGAGCCGCCAGACTGCTTCAGGGGCCACAGTTCAAAGGTCAGACGTCAAAAATGACGGGCACTGTTGCCATGGGAACGAAGCCTCTGACAGGACCCCCGACAGCAGCTGGGGAACGGGGTTCCAGCCCAGAGACAGCGTTGAAACGGTTCGAAACTGCGCTGCTCTCCCGCGGGACTTTGTTGACGCGGTTGTCCTGCAGGTTGCTAATGCGCTCCTGGGAATGACTGAAGATGACGGTGGCGGTGACGTGGGGTCCTCCAGTGACTGGAACAGAGGAGGTAAACCTCAACAGCCACACAACACCTTAGATAAAAAACCACACAAGTCTCCCTGGACATGAGCTGCCACTGAAGTCATGAACAAGTTCATATTAAATCCAGAGTATGACACATTATCTGTGAATCTCACTGATCCAGTCTTAGCTATTGTGCACTTTGGGGGTTTCTGAATTCATTACTTGTAATATCTGTTGCAGGGCGGCTATATACTGTATACATCCTACAAAGGAAGAGATTAGTATCTGCAGAAGCACTGAAGTTCAGTAAAAAAGGGTCAAAGTTTTCAGGCTGGCTGGCAAACGTAACAGACACAAAGGCTGTAATATCTTAATTTTAATCTGATTATTTTACCTAAAAAGATCATTGTCTTATAACTGACATAATGCTTAAAAAATGCAGATACTACATACTGTGAAAGGAGAAATGTAGCATCTCCTGACAAAATGTGTTAATTTAGCTCTCCTGTACAATTTACTAGTCTGTTTTAAAGGTACAGTGCGTAGGATTTGGTGGCATCTAGTTGCATGTTTGCAGATTGCAAGTATCAAGAGTCTGCTCACTCCACTTTTGCCAAAACTGGTAACGTGAGCCGCTGTGTGCAAAACAGTGGTAACGCTGTTCGCCTCGCTCAGAGGCCGTCCTAAACATAATAACATCACTTTAATTAATTACTGCACCAGTAAAATTAAGTGTTACTTACATTTGTATTTAAAGGTGTAGTGTGTAGGATTTGGCGGTATCTTGTGGTGTGGTTGCAGATTGCAACCAACTGAGTACACCTCCACTCACCCCCTCTCTTTCCAAAACTGCGGTATCATGAGCCGCAGATTGCAAACAGTGATCACTATTTGTAATGCACATGCATTATATAGAGGAGTGACTGGCTCAGTTGTCGCCATGTTGAGAGCCGTGCAGAGACAATAGAAATGCTCCAAATTTACAGTAGCACCTTTTAAAATTAAGGCTACAGCCAGCAGCTGGTTAGCTTAGCTTAGCACAAAGAAAGAGAAAGAAGAACTATTTCTTTAACTCCATTTAGACAAAATAATTATTATTTAGAGTTATTGTGTTTGTCCTTTTAGTGCAGCTATAGATGTGACCCGAACACGTACAAAACAAGGATGAATCACCTCACATTTCTCGTCACTACCTTAAAATATATTTCTTGGCAGCCTCTGCAGCCCGAACCTCTCGTCTGATCGCCCCTTCATTATCCTGTCTAACCCCCCACCTCTCTCGTCAACACCCTGTCCCCGTCTCTGCATCAGTCGGAGGGGCGTTCGTGACACACAGCAATGCCACTTTGAACTCCGTATCCCACCCTCTGCCAGCCACTTTCTGCACCGCACCGTACGGTGTTTGCCACATACGCACGCCACATCACACACATATATATACACACCGCCCACACATCACCTTTGTCGACGCCTCCGCGCCCCCCACCCGCTGCCACACAGACACACAATATGAATGACATAAGGAGATGAGGACTAGTATGATTAAAACATTGATATAGTGTTGAAATTAGATGTAGAAAATATGAGCAAATAAAGGAAGACTGTAATCCGGTATAGAGATGACTGGATGAATAATGCACCACCATCTATGATTTATGCATGAGTGTGCATTTGTATGGAGGTATTCCTACCAGTTATCTGCTGTGTAAGAACAAAGACTAAATTCAGGGCGAGCCAGCCTATATTGAGAAGATCCAGGAGGGCCTCGGAGTCATCGAAAGGGCTTTGAGTTTCAGTTTCTCTCTGTGTCTTCAAAGAATATGAGGATTATTGATGTTTTAATCTGTTTGTTTTTGATATTTGAAGAAGTTTTTTATCTTTCATTGCGTGTTAAGAGTTAAGTGTTAAGAATTGAAAAAATTTTGTCAGATTTTTTTGGGCTTGTTGTACAGGTATTTCCTGATCAAAACCAGGAAACTTAACTAAATTTAGATTATGTTTTATTTAAAATAAAATGACAGATGCTGAGGCACATAGTGCGGAGAGGACGCCAACTTTCTGCAGAGTAAATTGCTGCAGACCTCTAAGCTTCATGTGGCCTTCAGATTAGCTCAAGAACACTGCGTAGAGAGCTTCATGGAACGGGTTTCCATGGCCGAGCAGCTGCATCCAAGTCATACCTCACCAAGTGCAATGCAAAGCCTTGGATGCAGTGGTGTAGAGTATGCCGCCATTGGACTCTCGAGCAGTGGAGACGCGTTCTCTGGAGTGACGAATCGCGCTTCACCCTCTGGCGATCTGATGGACGAGTCTGGGTTTGGCAGTTGTCAGGAGAACGGTACTTGTCTGACTGCATTGTGCCAAGTGTAAAGTTTGGTGGAGGGGGGATTATGGTGTGGGGTTGTTTTTCAGGAGCTGGGCTTGGCCCCTTGGTTCCAGTGAAACGAACTCTGAATGCTTCAGCATACCAAGAGATTTTGGACTATTCCATGCTCCCAACTTTGTGGGAACAGTTTGGGGATGACCTCTTCCTGTTCCAGTGCACAAAGCAAGGTCTATAAAGACATGGATTAGAGAGTTTGGTGTGGATGAACTTGCCTGGCCTGCACAGAGTCCTCACCTCAACCAGATAGAGCGCTTTTGGGATGAATAACAGAGAGCCAGGCCTTCTTGTCCAACATCAGTGTGTGACCTCACAAATGTGCTTTTGGAGGAATGGTCAAAAATTCCCATAAACACACTCCTTCCTTGTGGAAAGCCTTGCTTTTAGCTGTTATAGCTGCAAAGGGTGGACTGACGTTATATTAAACCCTATGGATTAAGAATGGGGTGTCACTTAAGCTCATATGCGAGTCAAGGCAGGTGAGCTATACTTTTGGTAATATAGTGTATTTCCTGATCAAAATCAGGGTGCTTTTCTAACTTTAGACAATGTTTTATTTAGGTAAAGTTCATTATTTAAAGCCAATATTGAAAATTGTACAAGCCTTACTGCTGATGTATAGCGTGATATTTGTGCCCTAAAGTTAAGATGCTATGTATCTGAATGGCGTTTCAAGTAGTTAACATGAAATTGTGCGATCATGTGAAGCTGGCCGCTGTAGCTTTGAGTCAACTTACTAATTCATGCATGCTGTGCTGCTGACTGGGCTCAGGTTGTTATGTAACCATGCTGAGAACGAAAGTCAGTGTGTAGCTGTAGACTTAAAATACATTACACTCTGCAACACTTAACCTCAGATGAGTAAAATCTGGTTTTTAGACTTTTTTTTTCCAAAGACAGGTACAGTAAGTCAAAAAAACATAGCATCTCATATAAGTGTTCTTTTGTATTGTCTCTTTTGCCCCTGTTACGTATGCACCGAACAGAAACAGCTTGCATGAAAGAGGGTTCAGTGTGTTATTAACTACCAGGTGCTTCCCATCATACTTTTTGCCAATTTAGGCCAGAATCATCATCTGATTAACTGCGCTCACCCCACACTTGTGCATTAGATTACAGCTTGTTCATAATATCAGAGCCACAGCAATTATTAATATGATTTATCGATTAGCTGGTCAACGGAAATTAATCAGCAACAATCATTTAAAGGAACAGTGTGTAACATTTCAAGGGATCTGTGAGAGGAAATGGGATATGGTATTCATAATTGTGTTTTCATTAGTACCTAATAACCAGAAACTAAGATTTTTTTTGTTACCGTAGAACGAGCCCTTCATACCTACGTCATGGATATATAAAGAGAACTGGATACAGCATTGGAGGTGGGGCCTCATTCATTCCTATGAAAGTTGCTCAGTGACGTATGAAGTCAATGGGCAGACTTCCGGGTCTGGAACAGTACCTGGATCTTCTGGGTCTTTCGGGTCTCACTGGTCCCTAGTGCGAATGTCCGATATGCATAGTAGCGTCCGCTAGGTCACATGACTTGGTCATGGGGTCCCAACGTCACGGCTTGCGCTGTCATCATGGTCTAGGTCTCCATAGATGTAAACAGGAAGGAAATAACCCCGCATTCAGCTATTAGTGTGCTTTACAACTTTTAGGACCTAATGATTTCAATAAGGACTATGAGAGTGTTGCAGTACCACCGCTGGCCACTGCGACCATGTTGGGATCAAACCAAACAGCTGCTACTGTCTGACTTCTGTTGCTCATAACTGTAATTATACGCTGCCACCAAATCCTACACACTGCACTTTTAAGTACAAAATGGCAATTTAAATATGTCAGTTTTGGCTTTGGGAAATTGCAATAGGCATTTTTCACTATTTCCTGACATTTTAAAGAACAAACTGTTTGCTAGAATAATCCTGAAGGTAATTGGCACATTGTTCTATAATGAAAGTAGCAGCTTTGGAATTAAAAAGAAATGTTATATTCCTGTTTATTTGGAGGCAGTTGCTATTATGATGCATTTCATAAGTTTTTACTTCATAAGAAAAATGAAATATTTGATAAATGTCAGCAAAAGGATAATATTTTGTAGCAGAAATATGTTTTTTCCCCTCATCTTGTGATCCCTTTGGGTAATTCTGGCTCGCAGGTAAAGACGGTAAATTATTTTGACAGGCAGTAAAATCAATAAAAGTAAATGGCGAACCTGTGTTACAGCTGTGCTCTTGGCAGTGATCCTTTCAGATGTTCTATTCACCACTCAGCAATCTCCACTCAGCCTGATTCTGAATTGGCTTAAGCAGCAAAAACAATCCTCCTCAACACGCAAATCAATCGCCAGCCATCTTAACGTTGTGCACAGGGGACGTTCAGCCTTAAAAAAAAAAAAAAAAAAAAAAAAAAAAGTCCAACTGTACGTCAAGCCAAGCCATTAATAATCGTCTCTCTTGGTCTTAGTCCAAGCAGAGGCCGCTCTTTCAATACCGGCCTCCTCCCATTAATCCCCATTAACATTGTAGGCAGTAAAGGGCAGCTCTAAACGCTGTATTGATATTATATTAAGGCTTGGAGCTCCCTGGCGTCTGGGCTGTGGGACGGCAGTCTGCCCGGTTTCACACTCGGCAAAGCAGGACCGTCTTTGGCGGTGAGAGTGTCTGTGAATGTGGGAGTGTGTTGCATATTTTAGGCATTAACTCAGCTGTTTGATAAGCTATGTTTAGAATGTATTAGGGTGGACAATATGTTTTAGAAAACCATAAATTCAGTTGTAGAGTTAGTGTCAAATTATGAATAAACTACAGTAGCTCAGTCCGTAAGGACTTGGGTTAGGATGTGGAGGACCCGGGTTCAATCCCCATGGACCAAGACCAACTGGTTGCTGGGGAGGTGCCAGTTTACCTCTTGGGGACTGCCGGGGGTGCCCCTGAGCAAGGCACCAAACCCCCAACTGCTCTGGGCGCTTGTCAGGAGCAGCCCCATCACTCTGACATCTCTCCATTGACATGTATATGTACTGTGTGAACAACAGAGTGTAAAACTGAATTTCCCCACTGTGGGACTAATAAAGGAATATCTTTCTTTCTTTCTTTTTTTATATTAGCTCTGAAATAGTACAGTCATTTCTTTGCATGGCTGAATTTGGACCAGAGGCAAAGACAATATATTTCACATATTCAGTCATCTCTAAGCCAACAGGGTATGCCAGAGATTTTGTGTAAAAAGTATGACGAAGTTCGCATTATGATGTCTGCAGATTTAGGTCAAATATTGTAATGAAATGCCACAAAGGGACATTTCAAATCCCATGGTGTATCTCTCTCCAATATGTCAGAGAAATGAGGAGGAAGTCTGTCATTTGTACAAAGCAAAGGTCAGTCCTGATTGAATTCTTTTCAGGGGCTAAAAGGGCAGCGCCAGAAATACAGAAAATCTCATGAAACGGAGCACCAAAGGCGGGGCGCTGCTCTGAGTACGCCATCATCTGCTTACTACTTGTAGCGTAGGACTTTATGCATTTCAATATTCAACTTTTTTGCTCTTTGGTATCTAAAATGAATGCGCCGGTGGGGTGGGGGTGATGACAGTGACTCATACTCTCAAACGGCCGGTGGGAGTTGCACTGGTGAAATGCATGCTGGTTGCTTGTTGGAGCAGCTTTAACTGAGCACACTTCACAGCCCTGAGTTACACTGAAAGACAGCGAAGGAGGTGTTTTTCCCCCCTCTCTTCTTCCTGTAAAATCTTTCGTATATAGCATTGATCACCCGTTCAAACCTCACTGAGACGACGTTGTCACTGCCTCAAAAAAACAAAAAAAAAAAAACAACCGGCGACATCGATTCAAGCCAGCCAGCTTTCTCTGTAGGAGTGGATAAAAATCATTTCTGTGCATGCCCGAAGCAGCGTGTTAATATATTGATGAGTGTAACATTGATAGACCTCCGCCCACTTCTTTGTCACTCTGCTCTTTCATCTTCCTCCTCCTCCTCTTCCTCCTCAGGCAGCCTCTCAGTGAGTGAGGTCGCCGGGCTGCTGGAGCAGGAAACCCTGCAGCTCCTGAAGAAGGAGTGTGGAGGCCTTCAGACGCTGCTCAAGAACAACCACCAGGTCTTTAGAGGTAGATGGATCACATGCTTTCTGTACATAATCATACCTAGTCTGCATAGAAATGGGGGGAAGGGTGGAATATAACTTTTCACTGACAGCGCAACATTTTAGTAAAACTCACAAGCTTTTTTCGCAACACTTTCAACCACATCTTATAATCTACAATTACAAGTATAAAAATTGACTTTTGCACTCACAATAGTTTATCCATTGTGCACAGACGTTATCCCTTATTAAAGAAAAACCACTACTGCACCCTATGACTTCGCTAGGGTTGCTTGTAAAGGCAGATTTCAAAATAGTGTCAGAAATTCGGTTTTTGAGAGAAGAGTCTGAGTAATTGCATATTTCCTCCACACAACACTGAGATGTCTGTAATTTATTTGATTGCTCCATAACTGATGTTTAAAAAGGCTTGATTTCCACTGACTGCAGTGGTTCACCTGAGGATAGAAATCAAAATACTGTCAAAAATGCAGTTTTTGAGATAGAATTGTGAAATTTACCACTCTACATCTTCATTTTCATGATCATGGCAGCTTCATCTAGCAAGAATTTACAGTAGCGATGTACATTACTGTTTACACTAAATCATTTTGATGCACCGTGGGCTCAGTTTTTGCTAATTTAAAAGTCTGGCTGGACCGTTTGTGAAGGCGGATCAAGTTTGGTGTTGAGAATAAAAATGAAGAGTGATGGACATTATAATTTCAGCTGGCCTGGGTCTACATGTTGGTGAAAGTTACAAAGTTGAAGCATGTACAGTACAGCTGATTTGTTATTAATTTTCAAAGTTTTAAAGTTTAGATGGTTGCTGTCGCGTCACCTTCAGGACTATTAGCCCACAGAGCCAGTTGATGAAGTGCATGCATGGGAAGGCAGCTTTCCTAGTAGGAAGAATAATCATAATTTTTCACAGAAATATAAAGGACTGGCAGCAGAGCTAATAATTAACTTTTAGTGTGCTGTTTTCTCAGTCTCCCTCATTTCCTGTCATCTCACTACTATTTTCTAACACAGTTGCTCATGTTTTTCACTGATGATTCAACTCATTATTGTCTCTGGTGTGCAGAAAATAAACTGCTTGTTTACTTCTGGAACCCCAAAGTATTTCCTCCACTTTGCAACTCTATAGGATCAGATTTAACTTTTGGAGAGAGCACTTTATTCTGAAGAGGTCTTGTATCTTCCTGTCACCCCGTCTCATTCAGTGGAAGGAGGGAGGGTGCACATAAGAGACTGGCGGGACAGGAAGTCCTCCAGGGCGGACACCAAGAGGAAGCCCGTAGCCCCTGGCGCCCTGAAAACTCGCCCCTGCTGGTTCTACGACCACCACCCTCAGCGCTGCCCCCTGCAGGCCGAGCACTGCGCCTTCGCCCACGGACCGGATGACCTCCGACCCTCGAGCAGACCTCCGAAGAAGATGAAAAACGAGGCCTTTTGATTTCCTCGTTATTTAGTTGACTTTTAACTCGAGTAACTGTTTTTCTAATTAATTATTCATCCTGTCCAGCTCGTCCCTGCGTGCAGCTCTACAGCCACAAAGAAAAAGTAGTTCAGGGTCAAGCAGTGTGAGTTTTATTGATGCCGCGTTGCATCATTTCTGGGAACTTCACAGTCTCCTCTTCCTCCTGCGTGAGGCTGCCAAAATGTTCCTGGTGCAGATTTAGGTTTCACTGTTGGATCTCGCTGACACCTCTGACTCATGTTGTCTGCTGAAATTTAATTTCAAGGTATTCTTTTGCCTTTCTTTTTATTTATTTAAGAAGCGGACTTTTGTTAAGCTCAGATTGTTCACTTACTGTATATTAAAGTGTATTTCAAGCTACATCTTTTTACTTATTTAAAGATTATCAAGTCTATCAGGGATTTTGTTGTTGTTGAGCACTCTATTTTATCAACTCTTCCCTCCACTACAGAAAAACTTTAAAAGCTTCTGTATACCTCGCTTGGACACTTAACTCACCTCAGACAGGTACTTTGAGGCTCACAGGCTGGGAGGTGGATAAAGACAGGACAGCATTTGAACAAAGTAAATGTTAGCGCTATAAATTATTTGTTGGCAGGAGTTGAGGGGTGTCCCCTCTGGATGGGTGCTCACTGCTGTGTCTCTCTAACACAGTTTGCCATCACCCTGTGGCTCAAATGTCAAAACCAGTAAGGCCCACCCAGGGACTGCAGCACGCTGATGGGAAGCATCTCCTCGGGGTTTGGTTGTTTATGTGAGCGACACCACTGATGCAGTAAAAAATAAGACAATACACACTATTTAAATGCAGTCACATATAGAGGAAGAATGTGAAGTAATAAAGTAGACTGGCAATAATGATGTTAGCACCAGTTCTCACAGGTACTTTAACAAGGTGCTGTGCGCAGTTTTCTAACATTAAACTATAGTTTCTCTGTTTGGAGCCACTAATCTGCAAACTGACCACTGAGGCTCAAAAGGCCAGTTCACCCAAATTATTAAAATAATTTTCTCAACCCTCGTGGTATCTTTATGGAAGCCCATTTCTGCCAGGAAAAGAAAACACTGATGAAATGCTGGCAAAAACAAAAATAATAAGTCCCAGTGAAACAGATGTCAGAGCGTCTTCAGGGCTCAGATTGTAGCGTGATAATGAGCCTCCACAGACGCCTCCCTCATCGCTAAAGCTGCAGATTGATTGATGGATGGATGGTGTGATATTATTGGTTGAAATTGGTTGGTACTAGCTTATGCAGGTACACGTCTTCTTTTGTTTTATAGCATGAAAAGATGAATGGATTTGATATAATATGTAATTGTTTTGACATACTGTATATTTTTAAATATGTGCACAAAATGACATTTTCCATAAGTAAAAAAAAATATGAGATATGTCTAGATTTTGACTTACAGTATCTCATAATTCTGACTTAAAATACTATATTTTAACTTATCTTATACCTATGACTTAGCATCTTATCATTTTGACTAATTAAATCATAATTTTGATTAATGAAGTCACATTTTTGACTTAATATCTCTATTATCTTATAATTTTGACTTAGTGTTGCATAATTTGGACTAATTTACTTGTAATTTTGACAAGTCATTTATCTCATAATAATATTTTGTATATATATATATATATATATATATATATATATATATATATATATATAGCTTAAATAGTTAAATTATGACATAGTTTTCTATGACATCTTATAACTTTGTCAATAAAGTCAGAATTTTTACTAAAAAAAATTTACACCTCACTGTCTCATAATTTGACTAATAAAATCATTCGTTTGGCGTAAAAGTGCATAGTTTTACCTACTATTTCATCATTCTGACTGTCACTTAGAAACTCGGTTTAAAAAAAGTTCAGATACAAAATATTTTTGTATGTTGTATTTTAGTTGAACCAATGAGAAATCCTTAATAGTGATTTTGGACAATTTAGTGTTGATGAAGTAAAAGTGAAAAGATGCTTCAGCTGTGATGGACGTAGCGGAGCTGAAAGTGAGCGTGGTTGTGTCTTGACAGGCCGTGCTCAGTCATATTGTGCACAGTGTGGGTTTTAATGAGCTACTCAGATCATCTCTCCCTCTCTTCCCCTTCGCCTCTCCACTGTGTCATTATGACTCCAGGAAGAAATCAATTCATGAAAACACTGGTTCAGCTCAGGGTCTGCAAAGATCATCGATGGAATCAACCTGCTGCCCTACATTTAACTGCAGAGGAGTGTGACGTGGTCTGGGAGCGGAGGTGTTAACCTGCCTGATTCCCAACTCCACACACACTTGCGACCACTCTTGCCATGACCTTTTGACCCCAGTCTCTTCTGACCGCTGTTCAATAAGCCATCATTATGACTCTGCTTATGTCCGCCTTGCACCGCAGCCCTGGAGATCAGAGGAGGAGACCCAGAGCAAACAAAATGACCCCCCTCCATCCAGTCTCCCTTCCCTCAGCACTCACGTAAACACTGCATAGGAAGTCTGCTGCTCACTCAACTGAAGAATGCATCATTGTGCCAAAAACAACAACTACTACAAACAAGAAAACAATCTTCTCTGCACAGTATATCCATAAAGCTGGCTTAGGCTTGGTAATTTAAGATCACAAGAAGTCTAAATGTGTCTAAACTGGGTTTCATTTGGTGGAAAAGATGAATTACTGTAATATAAATAAATACATTTAAACATTTAGTTAGACCGTTTATCATCTGTTCACATGGTAGATCACCAGAGCAGAAGCGGAGGTCTGGCGCTGGAGTACAGACAGTGTGAAACTCCATATGGGGTGGAGGTCAGAGACGACGGATGGGCCCCAAACGCAGGGTTTCACCCAGCAGGCCGGGGGTTTACATTTTAAGTTTCACTTTCACTTTTACAACATAGTAGATCCCTATTGACCCAAATCTGCGGTGCTTCTAGCGACTGATAATGGCTATTTAATGGCCCGATAACAGTCCAGTCATGTGTTTTTGAGTCAGATTTCTTACTTGCCAGGCACTCTACAGTATTAGCCTTTTCTGGGGGCTTTCAACCATATCACACGTTCTTCATCATACAGCAATAAGCGATGATTATGAAGACAGGAAACTGTAACCAGAAATAGTCCTGCAACAGAAATGTCTACTTATTTGTTTCTGACTTCTTCCCAAATCTTTGCTTTTTCCTGACTATTTGGTTGAAATACTCACAGCTCGTACATGTGCAGTATGGCTTGGATATAAAGGTCACAGGCTAATAATGATGAGAACCAGAGACTGTTGATATAGGAGCTGCACATCACAACATGAATTCCTGTGTCTGCAGTTGAATTGGCTTCCAGATATCAAGATCCTGTTGCTGTTCAACTGGAAAACTATGTGAATTATGTAAACAAACTGTTTCCTTTAAAGGCGGCTCTGCATGTCTTACACAATGCCTGATACTGAACAGGGGCTCTAGTTCTTTTCTTGGTTTCTTTGGGTCAAGTCAGTGCTTGAATCATGTTCATTAGCTCTGCAAATTTCCAGTCTCAGTCCGCAGGAGTGAATTAGAAATGGTGAAAGCAAAAGAAAGGACAGAGGGGACAGAAAAAATGACTCCCCATGCTTGAAATCTAGGTCAGGGAGAAGTGGCTGCATCTCTTTGCCTAAGCCAACAACTTTTCCTGTGTTTCCCTCATGCTTTATTCATTGTGGCACCATGGGGCCCGGTGATGTACAAAAGTCTCTCTCAGCAAAGCGAGCCGTGTAGGACTGCAACGCTGACAGCTGTCGCTGCGATGAAGTCTTTTGTTTGACTGTCGCTGCGCCTCACAAAATCTCCTTTTTCTTCTCAGTTTTGTGAGTTTTCTGGAGAGGGGTTATTTAGGTAGCTAAATATCTGTATTTATGCATGAATCTATAGGAACCACTACATTTTCCCCCTCAACTGACAGTTCACTGAGCCTGTTACACCCGTTAAGCTTTCCGTTCTTAATGCCCTTGATAGTAATGCTGGGATATTGTAGGTAATAAACCGGTTAGCTTGGCAACGTTCATCCGTTCCTTACAGGTTACTGTGGAAAGGTCCACGTCTCTACTACCATTTTGTTGCTGTTCCTGTTCTTGTATTTACTTTATTCTTATTTGATTTTATTTTGTTTTATTTTTTACCTATTCGTACATTTTACACTGTATGACTTGCTATTTGATAACTTTTTTTTTTTCATACAAATCATGAAATTTTCGCCCTTAGCATTAAAATTTAGGCTATTTTTTCAGCTTGAAGTAGCTAGTGAAACAAAAAAAAACATCAGAAACAAAAAATAATTTACAAAAATCTTTTTAAAATCCTGAAATAAGAGGTAACCTTTGACCCTTGTGTAAAAAAGATGGATCAAATGGTCGTTAAATCAGTGTATGTCAAAAGTCAAACTTTACTATCTTCGTCACATACATACAGGTACATACATGAAATTGAACCTCTGCATTTAACCCATCCTTAGGGGGCTGCTGAGAAGCACCTGGAGCAACTTGGGGTTCAGTGTCTCCTTCAAGGACACTCGCAGATGGCAGGAGCTGGGCATCGAACTGCCAACCTGGTTAAAGGACGACTCCGATACAGTCGCCCCACAATGTAGGTGTGTTTTACTTTTTTTTTCTCTGCATCTGACGGAGCTACATAACTTTCAATTACTAAGTATTCTGATTACACAATTGTTTTTGGCTTGAAGATGTCAAAAGTTTTCTGACTTTGTCCCTGAGCTTACTTGAGAAGAGGGAGCTCCTCGGATTTCCCAGCCACAGAAAAGTTCACCTTAAATCTCTCCCGCTTGAGAAGCCGAGGATGATATTTTCATCCGGGCACTCGATCAATATCTCTCCGTCAAGCGGATGGTAGTGGCAGATAACACGCTTCTAGTCTTTATTTTGTGTACTTACTACCCACAGTAGACCCTTTTCACCCACTTTACCTCCCGCCATCCAACATCCTCGATCTTTCCCTGGGAGACACTCAGAGATAAGGTTCTTACATACCTGGCGCTCCCCGAGCGTGGCATCGCATGAACTAAGATAGACAGATAAGGGAGGAAGATTTGTTTGGAAGTGTCTCCATTTGATGTTTCACTGTTCAACGCGTACTTCAAAAAGTTGGCAGATGACAGCGTGGATGGCGCTTCTTCTCGGCACAGAACTGGAAATACACACATGGGCCGTGCCATGGCATCTACCCAAGTCACTCCGATTCCCATGCAGTTAAAATTAGAGCACACTTTATGCGTTCCTGCGAGTATAAAGCTGTCTGATCCACTGTGTATGCACTGATTTATCTCATTTATTACACCTGAATTGATTTTGCAACAGAATCCCAGTGAATACAAAACCGTAAATTTTACTCAAACATTGATCCACAGCAACAAAATACTTTTTTTTTTGCTTGCTGAAATTGGCACTTGGGAGCCAATCCACTCAATTAATATTTGATGAGATGTTAATTTAATACTGTGTTCTGCACAAAATGCGATGCCTCAAAAGTGTGAACTCCCACTGTCCCAGTGCTTTCCTTCCCCCACACACTGCTAATCATATCATAATCATAATTTAGATTTTTGATTTCATGCACTGTTCAAATTACCGTCTGTTTAAATCTCAGCAACTGTATAGTATCTGGAGACCATGAAAACGCTGAATGAAGAGATTACAAGTTTACATGACAGATTTTCAACTCTAACAGCTTCAGAACTGAATGACATTAGTTCTTCCTTTTAGGTGTTTACATCTTAGCATCCCTCATTCTTTGGTACTTACTGTCGTTTCCTGAGTTGATTGAAGGGTCATTCAGATCTTCTAAGAACTGAGAGTTTGGTGTATTTCATTTCTTGCCCAATCAGCATGTGACAATACCCTTTCTTTAGGGCCTAAGAGAGGTGGGGAAATGCACACCCAGGGTATTCTGATTCCTCCTCGACATAATGCAGACCTCATTTTAGCAGATTTAGCCAGAAAGCTGTGGTCTTTAGGCCTTTTGTGACGTTGTTTTTGAAACTTTTAAGCATTCTGAAACCAAGCTGGAGTTAATATTAAACAACACCTCAGGTTACCTGCATCAGGGCTGATCTTAGTGCCATTCGTGCAGGAGTTTGTGCTTTCCTATCTGGTTCTCAGGCTTCCTCCTGACCAGCTGAAATCTGTGAATTCACAACCGCCACAATCTCAGAGTCGGAACCCATCGGTTATCGGTCTGATGACAGATAAGCCTCTGGGGTTTCCGGCGTAGCCAGTGGACATCCGGGCCAAGACTTCCTTTGCGGTGCGCTGCTCATTGTTTGCAGTCTGACTGAGAACGTGAGATGACTGGAGTTTAGAGACGACGTGTATGACTGGATAGCTGATGGGCTGTACGTCAGCCAACATGTTCCGCCTGGACTGTTTACCTGCATTCAGCCAAAGCCACCTTGAACGTGATTGGTCAATACTACCCTCCTACAAACGGAAACCAGAATGCTTCTGATACTAAAATCTTGTCCCGTTGCCTACAGATCCTACAAGTGAATGCTGAATCTGTTTATAGAGATCACGATCTGTTATTCAGAGTTTTGGAGAAAAATGCTCCACGTGAACACAAATCCAAAGTAATAAAAACATAAAACTAAGACTTTGTGTGTCAGGCAACCGACGTCCACACAACACACAAACTGATGCTAGATACACAACATTATAAGCTCAGGACACATGCTAGACTAATGGCTTGCAACAACATCATGGTTAGATCATCAAAGATGACTCTTTCTCTCCTGTATCATCCTGTCGGCACACCCACAGGATCTGTTTTTCCAAGTTTTTTAGTAAAAAACTGTTTCAAATTCATTGGGGCAGGCAGTATTTACTTACTTTGTACTTGTTGATCCGGTTGGCACATAGAGCAAGGACTAAGGATCTCCACTTGTCTCTGTTGCTTTCTCAATACTGTTCCAGCTGTATCCTCTCACTTTCATTTCTCCTTTGACGGTTCACCTCCATGTTGTTTTGGCCTCCCTCTTTTCTCTCAGGTTTCCAATGCAATGCCACTTTTGCCATGTCATCAGATGGTTTCCTTAATACATGTCCTAGCCATCTCCATCTTCTTCTTATCAATGTTGTTTCCATGTCCAAGCACCCTGTTGTTTTCTGTAGTTTGTAATCTAATCTCATGGGCAGGCAGTGCAGGTAATAAATGTAAAAAGTTCATAAAGTAGCTTTTGCCACCAATTATTGCATTATTACAGTAGAAAAACAAACAAATTGATAAATGCACACACATATGGACACAATTATTTTCCAAACAAGCCAAAAAAACAACAACAAAAAAAAAACATCCTCAGTCCCGAAGAGGAGAATAAAACACAATCCAACACATTTCAACCAAACAAACAAATTAACAACAGCCTCAGAAAACAGGCAGGAGGGAGGAAAAATCCTAGAGAGGAAGAAGACAAAGAAAAGAGAAACAAGTAAAAATTGATAAAAAAAAAAAAAAAAAAAATCTACCCAACAACATCCTAACCCTAAAACAAACATTATTAAAGTTTTCTGAAGAAAATAAACACTATGATATTTGTTGAACAATGCATAAAAAGTACATACTCACATACGCTTTTGTACTTTTCCTAAGATAATACCGAATTTAAGTTGCTTTTGTTTAAATGGAAAGCCTCTTCTTATCACATAGATGACACACAGTGCCGAAATGTTAATTACATTTACAGTTTTTCCACATTTTTAAAATGCATTTTCAGAAACCCAATTGTGAGAGTTAGATGACCCAACAGCAGGACTGTTTTCCAAGTGCATACTTCATATGGTTCTTCAAACTCTTCATATAATCAACTAAGTCACACGTTATAATATAGAACAGCTTCCAGGGGTGAATCCTATAGTGTCACTGTCAGGGGGAAACAGGCACATTCAATTTTGTTTTCATGATGCAATATTACATAATCTGCGTTACTTTCAGTTTGACGCTACACCTTTAGCTGATCAGTGCTGTGAGCATCCAGCTCCCATGAGTCAAACAGCTCGCCTTCACTAACTTGCTAAAGTGAAAAAAGACAAATACATCTGACAAGCATGAGAGCAGCTCGGGAGCTCTGATGTTAGGTGAAAATGGGGGTTACCATAGAGGCGGATGGGAGGGGGTGTCGTCACTATGGGCGACGGGCCGAGGTGACCCAGATGGCACAAAAGCAGCCGAGCCTATTGGACTGCTGTTTTTTGACAGCTACACTGCATTACCCAAAAGTCTCTTGTCAAATCGTGGTCACACCTCTGATTGAACACATACTGTAGTGTTGTATGATGGATGAACGAAATCCTGCATTTAAACTGTGCATGAAAAAAAAAAAAAAAAAAACATCTGTGGTTACCCTTCATCAAGCACAGCCTCTCCAGTTATAGTGATGTGTTAGCTGTGTGTGTGTGGGCCAGTGGGCAATGTCTGGGTCTGAAAAGTGAAGCCAATGCAGTGTCTTAAACTTGCATTCTTTCTAGTAGCCAGCAGGGGGCGACTCTGCAATGATTAGTCAGATTCTATAGAAGTCTATGAGAAAATGAGCCTACTTCTCACTTGATTTATTACCTCAGTAAACATTGTAAACATGAGTTTATGGTCTCAGTCACTAGTTTGAAGTCTTCTTCAATGCAGCATGATGATCATTTAGTAAATTATGGTCCCATTTAGAGTCAAATGGACCATAAAGCAGGGGGTGCTTTAGGGTGTGGCTATCTTGTGATTGACAGGTTGCTACTATGCCATTTTCTGGTCTGGGTGTTGTGTTTTCCTCTTAGAATCCTTTCACAGTGTATTTTCAGTTTAGTAATGTTAGGTAAAAATGTCTTATTACCTAGCTCTGAACTCTCATGTCACTTCTGGTTGCAAAAAAACAAGATTGTGATGGCCAAAATGTCAAATTCAAGGCTTCAAAACACCAGTTCACAAACCAATGGGTGACGTCACGGTGACTACGTCCACTTCTCATATACAGGAGGCGATCAGCATAAAGACTAGAAGCAGCAGGAAGCAGCTAGCTTGTCCAGTGTTTAAGTATAAGCCTAGCAGCACTTTTAAAGCTCCATAACGTATTCTGCACACAAACAAAAATGCTGGAAACTTACATGCTGGCTAACAACAGTGCAGTGAGGTGACTTCCCAGAGCTTGTCATCAGTTGCCTGACAGATAAACTTGTGTTTGTTGAGAAATAGATACAGCACATAACACCACAAACATTCATTCATTTATTTTTACTTTTCTGTTTGAGTATGCATTGAACAAACCAAGGCGATGTGTTGGTAGGCGTAGCATACTGTATTTGTGGATAGAGCCAGGCCAGCTAAGCTAAACTGTTACGCATTTCCCAAAATGTCAAACTATTCTTTTACTGCACTTTTACTGCACAAAAAGGCATTTTGCGGTCAATACAAATGCCTTTGTTGCTTTTGGCGTGTCATTTGTACTTCCTGTATGTGCTGAGTCCAATATAAATATATCTGCAAGTAAATGCTACGGTAAGAGTTTGTGATGTGGACTAAAATGTGAGAAAGGCCACTTATGGTGGGCAGGTGGGGAGATGGACGGGTCCAACAAACAGAGGACGTTAAGGATGTTTATTATGTAGGTTTTCCTAAGTAATGTTTTGTTGCTTCTGTACATACTTCACTTAGTTTACATGCTCATTTTAAGCCCAACCATAACATTTTTAGAACTGAGTGCTTTTGTTGCCTCAACCTAATTGTGAACGTTACCGTACCCAACCCAGTGATGAATGTATAAGCCTTATGGCCTCATATATGTTTCATATAACAGATGCAAACTGGTGCAGGTTTTCTAATGATCAGGCAGATTTTTGATGCCAAAAGATTTTTTTCTCACCATTATACATTTAAATCAGACCAGCTCATGTATGTAGGCTGTACTTTGTACTTTTGTACTATGCAAGGCACTTTCTCTAGTGAAAGATATGGGTCTAAAATATTCAGTGCTTCAGTCTTCGAGAGTGTCATAGTCATGGCTATGCAATGACATTAAACATGGATGCACAATGTAATCTAATGGATCTGAGGGACTGTGATTGAATATCGCCCCACCTCATCTCTAATGAGATTCTCTAAATCTTTAACATGATACCAAACACCAAAAGCCACATATAGCAGACACTTCCATTATTTAAACCAGCCTGCTTGTCCACAATCCAAAAAAAGGGCATTCGCTTTAAAATTGCTTTCCTCAATCTAATCGTCTTTGGACAGGAATGTTTGTTTGCCTCTTCTTTGCTTTTAAAGACTCCCGCTGCCTCCCCAGAGAGGGTAAGAGTGGGCGACGGTGGTGGCTGAAAATAGCACCCGTCGAGAAAGGATGAATCAACGCTGCACCTTATGCTTAATTAAAGATTAACGAGAAATTGCTCGCTGGCATGGAGGTTTCTCAAAGCCCCACTTTACTTCTCTGATTAGGGTTACGTAACACTTGTTAATACTGCATAGACTATGCTAAAACAGTAATGGTAGCGGCCGGAGTGGCAGAATCAATCCTGCCATGACAGGCCACAAAATCTGAAGCTGGTGTGTTGCCAGCACATTGATTAATTGGCTGCTCACAGCTGCTAAATCACTTAAATCATACTGATTTGTGTAGAATGTGTGTGAATTAATGATGAACCCCCCTCAATGAAACAGTCCAAGCAGTGGACCTCAATTTGTCATTTGAAGCACATAAAGAGCACTGATGCCATGCCAGTCTGTAAGACTTGAATCAGTATTCTGTAAAGATGTACTCAGGAAAATATTAAGTTTCATGATGGCGATGACGCATCCTTGCAAGCTCAAAATGTCTGGTAACAATTCATCTTACAGGTCTGCAAATCTCATGGTAATTAGATGATCATTAGCAAGTAACCAACTTGAAATTTCTTTGGAATTACTGCCAAATTACCCCAATATTGACCTCAAAATGTATTGAAAATTACTTTATGATGAACATTATTTAATAGCTATATTCCACTGTTTCCCAATAGCTGTTAAATTATTTAATACATTTCATTTATTAGCAATTAACTTTTCAGTTTGTTTAAAAAACTCCCTGATTCATTACATTAGCTACTAGTTGACATTTATGTAGACAATAAGTCACACAATGGTGATTTGTGCCTAATCAGAAGTGTCTTTTATTAGTTTTGGTTTTCCACCTCTGATGAAGAGCAGCGTACAGCCGCTTTTCAAGCCTAAGGGCCCTATTTTAACCATTTTATGCTGTTTCAGCATATAATTATTAAATTATGTTCATAATAAAGTCATTTTTATACATTTGGAGGTAAATATTGGAGTAATTTGGTAGTAATTCGAAAGAAATTTCAAATAGGTTACTTGCTAATTATCACATATTTACTATGAAATGTCTGGACCTGTAAAAAGAAGTGTTACCAGTTATTTCAACAAATGAAAATATGTGTTCATCCCGAAGCTGTTTGACTCCAATTCTTGAACGTAAGGAGACAGGAAACAGGACACTGAGAGAGAGTGAAAGAAAATAATGGAGAGAACAAGTGTTCAAGAGTTCATAGATAGAGATGGACAAAGTCTGTGTTGTCACATAAACACAATAACATACACACTGCGTCCACACCGATAATGAAAAGATGTCCTGGGTATGCTGAACTCGCTTTGTAGCACCGGCCTCAGATGGTTAGTTCGTTGTTAGCAAGCTACAGCTCACATCTGTACAGTCGGTACATGAGCTGTTTGTGGGGGAATAAACACAATCTGTGGAAACACTCCATTAGTCCAGTTTGTGCAAATGATGCAGGGCGAAATATAATTGTATCACATTCTGTCTGAACACAGTAGACACAAAGTCTGTAAAATATTCCTCATGCATAAATATTCCATGTAACCTCCCCGACAGTACAACAAAACAACAACACAAAACAATAACAACAAAAACATAACATCTGAAACAAACAAACAGCAACAACCAAAACAAACAACTGCAAACAAAATACAATAATAAAACACAACAACAAAAACATCTGAAACAAGCAAACAGCAACAACCAAAACCAACATCAAAAAACAAAAAAACAACAACACAATAACAAAAAACATAACATCTGAAACAAACAGCAACAACCAAAACAAACAACAACCACCAAAAAACAACAATAACAACACAACAACAACAAAAAAACATAACATCTGAAACAAACAGCAACAACCAAAACAAACAACAACAAACAAAAAGCAACAATAACAGCACAATAACAACAAAATACATAACATCTGAAACAAACAGCAAAAACCAAAACAAACAACAGCAAACAAAAAGCAACAATAACAGCACAACAGCAACAAAAATCATAACATCTGAAACAAACAAAAGGCAAACAACCAAAACACACATCAAAAAACAACAATAACAACAAAAAACAGCATCTGAAACAAACAAACAAATACAATGCTCCAATCACACATCTAACTGAAATGGAGTCTCCATCTGTCTGAATGTCCTTCGTTTTTTTTGACAGCTGTTCATCTGAAAGACTCCATGGATGATGGGCATATTGCTGAGGACTCAAGGAAATGCAGCATTGAGTGCGACTCTTGAGATTTGCAGGACATATTCATGAGTAGTACATTATGTGCACAATGTGTAGAAGAAGAAGAAGATAGTCCTTTATTCGTCCCACTAGGGGAAATTCAATTTTTACACTCTGTTGTTTTTACTTATACACGGTACATGCAGCCCCGAGACACACACATGCACAAACAGGACCCATATACATGCATCAAATGGAGAGATGTCAGAGTGAGGGGGCTGCTCCTGACAAGCGCCCCGAGCAGTTGGGGGTTTGGTGCCTTGCTCAGGGGCACCTCGGCAGTGCCCAAGAGGTAAACTGGCACCTCTCCAGCTACCAGTTCACACTCAGTTCTTGGTCCATGTCGGGACTTGAACCGGTGACCCTCCGGTTCCCAAGCCAACTCCCTACAGACTGAGCTACTGCCGCCCCCAAAGGAACCCAGGGAACCCTTCTTAACACCAAACCGCATGCTGGGTGCAGCTCGCTCTACATTGCTCACTACAATATTTACACTGTCGAACGGCATGTACAGCTATACGTGGCCATGTTTACCCATAAATTGTGAAAACTTGTGAAAATGAACAATAACACGCTGCCTGGTGACAAATCCGACCTTAACATTCAAGGTCAATCCCTAACCTTTTGTGTGTTACCTTGTAGACCCGACCCTCCGCAGCTCTCTACGGTACATTCAAGATAAAGAAAAGAGTGACCGGAGATCTATGGGACATATTTATTAATGATTTTCTCGTCAACCATTCATCCGATCGACTTGACAAGTGTCTTGCTCAGGATCAAAGGAAGCGCAGTGTTGAGTGTGAAGTTGTTAAGATAAATTTCCAAACAAGCATGTTTTGAATATGGGTGTAATAAGACAATAACCACCTTATTGCACATACGCGAAAAGGTTTTTCAGCCTCTCCTAATATGAATTTGGTGGTGTAGATAGACAGGGAAAGCACTCTGAAATATTAATTACATTTGACTGGCTATAGTAAGAAATTTTAAAGATTTTATCATCTTCTCACCCAGAATGGACGGCACCATCAGGGTGACTAAAAACACACTCCTTGTTTATGGACACAGCCAGTGGGAGTTGTAGAGCAAGGACAGATTCACACACACACACACACTTGGGAAGTATCTGGTACAAATACTGTCTCGTACTTCTGGCAACTGAGCCGTGACGCTCGCTCACCGGTGCCTTGAGTTTCTTTTGGAAAAAGGGAGTACACTTCCTCTGTGCGATGCTTGCCAGCGACTTCTGCAGTCTTGTCATGTTTCCACTATCCAATCCTGGCGTACGCCTAACATACTTATAAATATCCTTATAAAAATCCAATGTGCCTCTGCTGTGTCAGAAAGCATAAGGTGGCTGTCCACGCTACTACTCTCCTGCTCGGCCCTCCGTGACTCATGCAACTTATTTAGCATGAGTCACTACACTGCGAGTCCACACCTAGAGCCATTCGAGTCTGGAAAATGCCTTGAAGGATGGTCGGAGCAGATGTTTTAGGATACAGTCTGTTCTGGGGGAGTCTCGTCCTTAAGGCAATTGGGTCGCGGTGAAGGTTAGATGAGGATGAGTAAGAGCCGACGGACTGAGGTGCACACGGCAGGACAAACTGCTGCTGGGGATTCAGCATTTGGATCTGTACATGAGTGTGTGCAGGGAGAGAGAATAAAAAAGGCAGAGTTAGAAAGGAGTGAGTCAATGCTTAGACGGTGTGTATTTATTATGTCAAAGGGCTGTAGCACAGGGAGACAGCTAGATCTCATAATATATTCACTGGCAGAAGAGACAAATATAAAAATGCAGCCTCACGCTGCTGTAATGGTTCATCTTCACCAGCTGTAAAACCCACAAAGTGCTCTAAGAGGATAAAGCTTATTTTTTGATAATCAGGAAGTCATACTTGTATGAATATTCTTTCTTTGATTGTTGACAGTGAAGAGAGAGAAATTATAGGACAGGACAGAGGATAATTCGCCAATCATCCTGATTGATAATTAACTAAGCCCCACCCTCCTTAGTTACGGTTACTATGCCTCTCAAGTTTTCTGTTGTTGCATTGTGAATATGCAGCTACAAATTAATTTTCAAAGCAACAGGCTTTTAATTTCAGATAGTGATAGACAAGAGCAGCTTCTCATTTCCGGCCGACGAATTTGTCTGCTAAAATGACAACCGTCGCTGTCGCTAGCTGGCAAACGTCAGCTTCATGAATTGTTGTGTCCAGTTGACTTGATTTAAAAGAAGCACTGTGAAATATGAAACATGCATCTGATGGCTTGACCCATTTTAATTAGATGATACAGAAAAATTTGACCAGTTTTGCCACATGGGAAATGTTAAACTACTATATTTAAACAACTTTTTGTTGCCTACAAATCGCACATTGTTTCTTGCATGCTAATATGAAATTAAATTACAAATATGAATAAGCACATTAAATAAATAAAAAAACAAATGAGCGGCCGTGCAAGCCATTGAGCCCACACCAAGCATGATTGTCTGGAAAGCCGTAAACACAGATGGATTCATCTGGAGATGAGCTCAAATGAAACAGCGCAGACTAAAACCACTACTAATTGTGTACAAAATGCTAAAGTTTACACACATTATGGCAATATTGATCATACATCACACAGAGGGCAAAATTATCATCCGATAATTATTATACATCTGGCAACTCTGGTTGTATTTCATTCTTGCATAACCCTCTTCAGCCGCTTAGCTTCTACAGTGCAGCCCACATGGAAAAGCTAAACTGAGGTTAGATTTATGTTACAAGTCATGATTTATTGTTCGTACTTTAATTTGTATTAAGTTTCACTTTTATCGTTACAGGCAGTGAAAAATGAGTTTGGCCAGAGTAATGCTATCTCGGATTGACTGAGGTAAATAGAGTGTAAAGTGCCTGAATTGGACTAAAAAAGGTGCCAGTACCATAAATCAGCTGTTGCATGACATGAGCATCGTATGTCTTGGATAGATTTATAGTTATATGTATATCTTAGTAATATATCCCACTTTGGAAGTGTTTTTGTATGCCTTTCCTACCTCCTTAAGGCTGGCATATGACATTCCCACAATTTGTACATAAATGTTTTTAGTTAATAAACACTTTTATGTAGCTATTGATTCAGATTACATCATATACAAATGTAATATTGCATATGCATTTCTTGGTTTTGGAGGAAATAAAAACTATCTTTTGATATACTGAGCCAGACAGTCCAGCTGGTTATGGTTGCTAATCTATGACTGGACAATCGCTGTTCAGGGAGGGGTAACAGGGACACACGATCAATTGTCACTTGGCACTTTATGAAAATACAGTTTGCGAAAATCTTAATTTGGACTAGATTTCTCACTGTTTTACTCATCGTTTAGTGCTGAATGAGTATTGCAAAACGTCTCTAAAACCCTTCCAAAACCAACTGTACGATGTGAAATTCACTCAGCTTCTCACAGGACGACGTGCGATTTTCATCCAACAGCAGCAATGAATAACAATGAACATTTATCCATTTAGTGAAAATGAAATCCACACTGTAATGGTATAATGGTGGAGGCTAATTGCCGAGGGTCGTTAACGTGTGGGCTTTTGTTATGGCTAACAGTAATGGATCATTATTGGACAGAGTGATGGATACTTTACACAGCTGTACTGTACACTACATAGTCCTGTCTGTACCCAGCGCTGCAGAAGGTGATGTGTGTCGGTGGTGTCTTTGAGCTGAGTTCCCTGAAACACTATTGTTAGGTCTTTAAATATTCACATTTAATTGGACATGCCAGTTATTTAACAGTTACTCCTGCTTTTCTTTGAGTATGTCATATTTTTAGGGTTCAAGAATTGTAATGAAATTCATCCTCTACAGCCTAAAATTAGCTGAATTATTATTTAAATCAGGAACTATCTGATTAAGATTATGTTCACAAGACTGAGAATTGTGAGGGTTTGATATGCTGTGTTATGACACGGCTTTGTTGAACACTGTTTTTTGATTGCTCAATCATAGCGCTCTATGGCCTGTTATAGAGGATAGGAATGAATGGGTTAGCGCTTTATCACTTCCAGTTCCCTCGATTAGAAGTAATGGGTTATTTTAATGGGTTTTCAGTTAGATGCCTGAAATAAGGTCTGTGGTTAACACAAACTTAAGAGTTTTTCATGTGCTACGACATAAAATACATCAATAAATACTCCACTCTTGAATTTTGATGTCTTTATGTGCCTCGTAAAAAGTGGTTGCTAATGTGGTGAAATGACTAAACGTCATCACGCCGACTCGACTGCGCTTACAGCCTCGTTGTGTATACACGCTTCAAAAATCATAGAAGTAGTGTTCATTTGTGAAAATTATCTTCTCTGAACAAAACTTGTATGATAAATGTGTTGCTACGAAGCGCATTTTCTGCAATAATCCAAAACCCAATGGAAAAATCTGGATTGTTGTCGAGGGAACCAGGTTGGCCAACAAAAACACATCATCCCTGGAGCACTCTATCGCTATAGCACTATAGCAGTCCGTTGCTAAGTATAACAGACCGTTGCTATGGCCGCATTTCTGATGTCGGACTCTGGCGGACCATTTTTGTGTCAAATTATTAATTTCTTAAGTAAGTAGCCATGTAATAAATGGGATAATGTACAGCTAGCATGTCATTATTGCGAAATAAACCCCGACACCCCCATGCGAAGCGTACATTATTTCTTACTTAGTAACACTTTTCACTCAAGGTCCACTTACTACCTTTTTCCAGAACTTTCAACCTCATCTCATGGTCTTCATCAGCACCATTTTGCTTAGTTGTCATGGAGATAGCTCAGTTTTCATCATGCAAACTTTGGTCATGTGATAAGAAGTCAGAAAACCAAAGAATGTATATTGCAAAGAAGTGAAAGTCAGTCGTTCACTGCATTGCAACATCAGCGCCTAGCAGCAAAGCTACGCATCCACCATTTTGGACAGAAAGCGACTACTGGATGGCAGTAAAATGTCTGCCTAAAAAGTGACTTACAAAAGTAAAACAAAATTATTTCTATTTTGTTGTCATATTCTAGCAAAATGGCCTGTATTGAGCAATAAAATATTAAACATTTTCAGTCCAAACTGGCAGCAACGGCTGAAGAATCACAAAACTGAATAATCTCCATGACAACTGATGATGACGACCTTGAGATAGGGATGGAAAAAAAGCTTCTAAGTGGGTGTTGAATCAAGATTTTTGTATATATTGTGACGCTATTAACATAAACTCAGGGCTTTCATTACAACATTAATTTGTGATCTCTGCACATCATTTCTAAAGGGCTGGGATACAATACACCATCCCTATAAAAGTCATATTAAGTAATATTTTTCTTCATCAGTGTGCCTGCACGTTTTATGGGGCTCTTTTCATAACAGAAGCTCTAATGCTCCGTCACGTGCCTGCTGCATGGCCTGCACTAGCCGTCGGCCCACTGGAGCCCCGGCTGGCTTCAAAGCGCTCCTGTCGCCTTAATGATAATGAATGCAGTGTGTCTGCTCAATGTGCTTAGTGCCTCACTGTCAATCGGTTCCACTCAGACTCAGGTTACAGTCTGCTCTTGCGCTGCTCTCTCCGCTGCCAAGAAAGACAGTTTTCCTGGTCGGTCTGCCCTGCTGGACACTCGTGGACGCATGTGGTCATGAACCCCTTTGTGACCCTGTGGTCCGAATCAAAGGAATGCTCCAATGCAAATACTGCAGTCAGCAGTTTGATACAATGCTGCATTAGTCATCCTTATATCTTTTGCAAAGGCGTCCAGGAAGCCAGTGTGATATATTTCAAAGCTTCATAAAGAAAGTATATGAAAGGACTGATGAAGAAATCAATAAATAGGCAGGGCACAGCCTACTGGGTCATTAATAAAACACTAAAGGAGTCCTTTCAAATGTGGCTTTATGTGGTCTGTCCTCATTGGGTCAAAGCAATCTATTTGTGCTTCCTCCTCACCCCCGCTAGCTCTCCATCCACTCCTTTAGGTCTCCACATAAAAGAGGGCTCATTGGGAACAAAGCAAAGGGTTTTGACAGAGCTTTGGACACCTGCAGCGGTCCAAACCACTCTGCTTGCTCAGGTTCGATATTTGAGGATGGGAGAGACCATTCTGTTATGGGAGAGATGATTGAGTCCCGTGAGAAATGTACAATGAGACACGCATGTCATGTAAGCCAATTGAATGCTGTCAAAATACTCCTCCAGACGCACAGATACCATAAAAGGAATATTATTTCCATGTGCTTCTTTTAATAAAAGCAGCAGATAATGGAGGCTTCATAATCTCCTTGAATGGCCGTTTCAACCCCCATGTAAATGATATTTGCATCCACGTTGCTGTCAGAGATGGTGCGATAACTTCCCAGACTGGGGGTGTTGCTATGGGAACATGACTCATCACAAGTCCGTCCTGCTTTACCTGTGGCAGCTGCACAGTACTCATGAAAGCTATTTCATGCTCCTTTTGTTTGCCAACCAGCAGTGCTGAGCCTCAATTTTCAATAACATATCAAATCAGATACCTGGGAAGACACAGTGACACACAGAGGTACAATAAATGTTGTTTCTTTTTTAATTCACAGGAAGTGCTGTATCTTTAGGAGCACTTTTAAAAGGAGGGTGAGGCTTGATTGAATGAAAATCAGTCACACTAGACCCTGATTGTGCGAGGAACAACATGCATGTGATTGCTGTGTGTATCAATGCTAATTCCCATGAAATTCATATAACTGCTTGACCTTAATGTGTTGACATATAGATGCAAATGGAGGCTTTAATGTGTTATGATATACAGTATAACTCCTAAACTGTATTATGTCCTCTTAATTATCTTAAATACAGTTTACCATTGTGCAGGAGTGAGTATTTTTTATGTTCAATTGTAGTTTGCACTCGTATTATTCAAAAAACAATGGGAGTGAATGGGCCACCACTGACTTTAAAGCATTATCTAACTCATAATAACTCATATTCTATACATGCCATAATAACCAACTTAAGTTCAGTTGATCTGTGGATGATTAATATTATTTTGAATTTTTTGTGAAGTTTGTGCTATATTCAGTTGTTGAGTTATAAATAAAATGGGAGTGAAAGAAAGAAAGAAAGAAAGATATTCCTTTATTAGTCCCACAGTGGGGAAATTCAGTTTTTCAGTTTTGAATTGGCCACCATTGACTTTATGTATTATCTAACTCGTAACATATACATGTCATTGTGAAAAGCTCAAGTACAGGTGATCAGTGTGTGATAGAGAGGATTATGAAATTTGGGGGAAGTTTTTAATAAATAGTTATTGAGTTATAAATATAATGTGAATGAATGGAGCGCCATTGACTTTAATACATTATCTAACTCATAAGAACTCATAACTTATACATGTCATCAAGACAAGCTTATGTACAGTTGATCAGCGTGTGATTAATAGCATTTTGAAATTTGTGTGAAGTTTGTACTCTATTCAGTTATTGATGTTATAAACACAATGGGAGTTAATGGGCCACTATATACTTTAATGCATTATCTAACTCATGATAACTCTTAATGTATACATGTCATCATAAAAGGCTTAAGTACAGTTGATCAATGTGTAATAGAGAGCATTTTGAAATTTGCGTGACATTTATCGTGCATGCAGTTGTTTAGTTATAAAAACAATGGGAGTGAATGGGCCACCATTGACATTAATTCATGCAAAACTTAAAAAAAGATTAAATATGCAAATAATACTAATAACAAAGAAGAAGAAGAATCGTGCATGACAACATGATTCATCTTAAACGTGAGGTGAGATCAACAGGTTTTCATGTCGTACTTTGTCATAATTGTGCATCCTATAACACACACAGCGTAAAGTGTGTGGCAGATGTTTGAGCCCAGTTTTGTCTCAGTGTGGTGCTTCAGGTCTGTTGTCATACACTGAGATGTGTGGAGGAGGCCATCTGTCACACCACCACTAACCCTGTAAACAGAATCCTGAGCTGTCATTCACGACGAGCCCACATCTTTTTATCCTCACTGGTTACTGGGAAAAAATATATATATCTGCAATAAAAACAAAATATAGCTCAGGCAGTATGTCTGTTTTTGGAATATGTCTTCATTGTGGTGTATAAGCTGGGAGACTTCAGGTGGGCTTGTTTACAAGATGGATTGGTTACTGCTGGTGACTGTTTTTCACAAGTATCACTAAGATCAACTATTGATCTGAGCATGATGGATCATTGGTGTATGAGCACAGCACGTTCTCAAAGTTAATGACTTCTGACCTTGTTTCTAACCCCTAGCGTATCTCCATCCTTATACCGACTCAATATGAGCTGACCTGGTCAACATGAACACAGTCTCAAATAATTGGTTCACAACCTGCAAACATCTGTTTTTAAAGAACAAGGTTGTTGCTCGGAACAAATGCCATTATTTTGACTTGACTATTTTAGCCTCTGATTCCTGTGTATTTAGTGCCTGTTGTGTTTTGGATTGTTTTTAATTAATTAATTTCAATATGATCACATTTACATCACATTTAGCTACCTTTATGATTTTAGTAAAGTTATATTATCCAAAACATTGTGATGTAGTTGCAAGTAGAAACTGTTCCTAGCAGAAACTGGTGTAATTTTATAGATTTTTTATTGTCCATAAACCCACCATCAGTGTGTCAGTCCTTTTGTCAATACTTATGACTTCTGTGGCGCCCAGCTCCAAGCCCATTTGTTCCTACTAAAGAAGTAAGTGTTTAAAAACACATCACACATATAGTTTAATTTTTATTTTTCACAAAGCCCACATTTGCTTTGTGCATCTTAGTTGTTATGCCTCCATGCTGGCGGCAGCCGCGGCTGGAGTTGTTATGTTTTTGGGTCGTCTGCCCGTACGGACCATTATTGTGAACACCTTGAGCAAATTTTTTCCAAACATGGCACAAACGTCCACTCAAGGATGAATTGATTTGATTTTGGAGGTCAAACATCACTGCTTGTCCCTTTCTTGTGACATGTCAGGAACACCTGGAGGGAATTTCATTGAATTTCTCACAAAAGGATGAACTGATTAGATTTTGGAGGTCAAAGGTCAAGGTCACTGTGACATTTTTGGCTATTACTCATGAATTCATATTTGAAATTGTTGGTGGAGGCATACAACCACGAGGCAGTAATTGTTACATTATCACCCAATCTTACTGTCACTCAATAATAACATAACGTCAAAATACAGGAAAAAGTCAAACTAAACTAGAATTGATCACCAAAATATAAATCAGTTCATCCTTGCATCCAAGTAGATGTAAATTTGAGAAAAAATCCCTCCAGGCATTCCTGAGATATCACAAGAGTAGGACATACAGTACGTCAGGGCTCACTGACCTTGACCTTTGACCAAATCAGGTCATCATTTCGTCCAAGTTTGTGCCAAGTTTGAAGAAATTCCCCCCAGGTGTCGAAAACGGTCTGGACCCGAAAACATAACCTGCCAGCAAACAAATAATTATGCGTCCGGCTACAGCTTTTGTCTACACGGAGACATAATAGACTTCTAAATGCTAACTTTGATGGATTTTCTCAGTAACTTTAAGATGGGAAATGGATATAAGATTCATTAGCATGTCACAATGGCTCACAGTCAGTAGTAAACGGGCTGCAGTATGCAAAATAAGTGGTGTAATCTATGAATGATTTAGTGGTTGAATAGCACATGATAAAGTCGTAGGGATCTGTGTACTGCTTCAGAGTCTTTATTACACAAAGCTGTCTAAAGGCATCATGTTACCCTCTACTGTATCTTGTGTTGGGACTCTGAGACAACCACCAAGTTACCTAATGCATGACCTGAGACCTTCGTGGCCTCACGCTGTACTCTGACCCTCAGGACGCTGCAAAGCTCAGGTACGAGCTCCAAGTGACATCCCAGGTACCTGGAGGGCCACAGGGGGATTTCATCACTGTGCTGAGATCACACTTTTTTTCTGAACATCTATCTCTTGCTGCCCGAAGGTGATCGGGATGTTGGTTTGTATGAAGGTCAGACGCTCTTATGTAAGATCTTTGGTTTGAATGGACAGCTGAAAGCTTTCAGAGGAATCTTTGTGATGATGTTGAGGTTGTGAGTTGGCCACAAAGATCCATTTTACTCTCAGTATGCTCTGTTCCACTCTTGTTCACCCTGCAAAAACACCACATTTATTGTGTTGCTCTGTTGGTGCACACTGTACTCTCCTCAAAAATTTTATTTAATCTAACAATCTGAGACTGCTAGGACTGCAGCTAACCATTATTTTCATTGTTGAATACAATAAGACATTGTCAAATTGCTTATTTTGGCCAACCGCTAACAGTTTAAAACCAAAGATATTCTGTTTACAATCATATAGAGCAAAGCAGTAAATACTCACATCTGAGAAGCTGGAGACTGATTGGCATTTTTCTTTGGTAAAAACTTACACAGTTAATCAAATATCAAAAATACTTTTTGATGGACTAAGACAGTGGTTACAGGTCTGCTGATAAATAAATTATAACAACTTCTTTAAAATTTCATGACATTAGCTACCAGATTACACTTGTGTCACACAATAGTGAGATTGGTGCCTGATCATAAGTGTCTTGTATTAGTTTTGGTTTTCCACCTCTGATGAAAAGCAGTGCCGAGCGGCTTCTCAAGCCTGAGGGCCCCATTTTAACCATTATATGCTATTTTCGATTATAATTATTAAATAATGTTTATAATAAAGTAATTTTCGATAAATACTGGGGTAATTTAGCAGTAATTCTAAAGAAATTTCACATATATTACTTGCTAATTATCAGCTAATTACTAGGAAATTTGAAAAATGAAGTGTTATCAAAATGTAATATGTGGGAAACAGTGACAGGCTATCTTTCAATATTTTCTGACATGTTATTAACTAAACAATTAACAGATAAGTCAAACAGCCGTTAGTTGCATCCCTAATGTGAACTGATGGGGCATCTTACGGTCACATTTAGGGAATTTATTCCATCTATACTGCGCATGTCCAGCTCTAAGGATGTCCTTCCTTACTTTCCCTCTGTGTTTGACTCATAATAAAGCGCAATTTGGTATATTTTACCCAAACTTAGAGGTGCTTGAGGCATTTTAGATTTGTATCTGATTGCTCACCACACATAAAAGCAATCTCATTCGTGGTTCTGACGCTGCTTCGCTCTGATACCTCGGTTAGGTAACACACCGGCGCTGAGAGTTATATTGGAGGTGACACCCCATCAGGCCTATAAATAGCTTTGCACGTGTCCCCCGGGGCCCCAGCTGTAGCTTTCTCCCAGGCATTTGATCACTTAATTGTAGGGGACTGACATCATCACCCACTGCTGCTTTATCTCTCTGACTTTCTGACTCCTAAACACACACCTAAACACACACTGGCACACATGTACACCTTCCATAGCTTCACAGTATGAGAGATTTTCACCAGGTGCTGTGAATATGATGCTTTAAAGAGGCAGTTCACCTCAGGGTTTCCCTAAACTACATTTAATGATGATTCACCTAATCACTGTAAATACTCAACTGTCATTGCCACGAGCCCTGAGCAAAGTGAATTCTCTGATGCTGTATCACTCTTATATCAATAAAAGATTTAATTGGAGGGGCACAAGCCCATAAGCCTCATAACAAGTGGGAGTAGGAAGCGAATGAAATCGAGAAAATATACAAAACCCCTGCAGGCTGCGTCTGACCCTAGTGAGTCACCGTCTACACAGGCTTCACCAGAATTGGGCATGACTCAGTAACGAGCACAAACATTTCTGAAGAGCACTTCTGTTGCTGGCTGCAGCGTGTTACTCCAGTTTGGGTTTTAATGCTCAGTGTTTTGTGCCACGAATTAAAAGAAAAGCTGGTGCTTTTCAATTCCTGGGCTAATTTGTTTTATAGTGCAGTCCTTTTTCTTTTAGGCTTTCCATTATCCCACAGGGATGCGTCAATGTATGGACTATACTTGTGCATAAAAATAAGAGAAACATAAGGTGCTTTTTGGGGGGACTGTGGTGAACAGATTGGTTAGCCATCCATCCATCCATTGTCAACCGCTTATCCCGTTTGGGGTCGCGGGAGGGCTGGAGCTGATCCCAGCTGACATTGGGCGAAGGCGGGGTTTATCCTGGACAGGTCGCCAGTCCATCGCAGGGCTGACACATAGACGGACAACCATTCACACTCACATTCACACTTACGGGCAATTTAGAGTCAACAATTAATCTGCATGTCTTTGGACTGTGGGAGGAAGCCGGAGAACCCGGAGAAAACCCACGCTGACATTGGGAGAACATGCAAAGTCCACACAGAAGGGCCCCACGCCGAATTCGAACCTGTAACTGTTGCCAGGCTATTAAATAGATGTTATTAGTCGCTATAAGCACCATAGATCTGGGTCAGTAGGGGCCTGCTACGCCCTCTACTAGAAAGAAGGTATAAAAAAGACAACAGCAACCTCTATCGAACATAATAATTATGACAGGGGCAGGGGAGGACATCAGGCGCTGTAGTACAGACAGCGTGAAACTCCACGATGGATGCTACACAAAACATACGGTTTCACCCACGAGGCCGGGATTCGCATTTAAAACCACCAAGCCTTAAGTGTTGCTTTCACTTTTGAAACATAGTTATTGTAAGAAAGTAGTTTTGTCGCCTAAACCTAAAGAAGCCTTTTTTGTTTGTGCCCAAAACGTAACATTTCATACAGTTTTACATTAGAATATGTTGATTTTAAGTTTCACTTGAACTTTTACAATGTAGCAGGGCCCTACTGACCCACATCTATGGTGCTTATAGCGACTGATAACAGTCAAATCGGTTGCAGTTTCTGTGTGGGGGTCCACTTTCTGCTAGATCAGAAATAAAGTGGGTTTTGAACACGTACATGATTACGTAAACATCTATTGCTCGATATCCCCACAAAATTTGACCCTGAAACACTGATTCAACCGTCTACTGGACGTCACATATCACAATAGGGTTGTCACAATACCAGATTTTCACTACACGATTATCATGGCCCAAAGAATTCACAATATTATTGTGATATCCATAGAAAATATGAAAATAAATGTGATTAATAATGCTAACGATGCTAATGCTGAACAAATTAATTGTTTGTTGTGTGTTTTGCCCATATTGGCAAATGAATTACACTCAAAATATGAATATAGGGCTTTACACAACATTATCATGTGTTTATTATTAACATGATATCAGTATTTTATTTTTAAATATCCTGGTTATCATCAATACATGTATATTGTGACACCACCATTATACTCATATTTTCTCTTTAAGAGCATCTTTTGGCATGTTGGTGTAGAGGGAACTGACTGACTTTTATTTTACTGATTGATGAGTTGCTTGATTAAAGGTGATTTGGTTGGCACATTGAAGTAGAATACAACATATGACACCTAAGTTTCCTCATTAGTACTATATTACTACATACAGTACACAACCATAAAATCATATTGCCTAAAGATTTTAAAAAAACAAACAAACTGTGATTTGCTGTGATTGCCGACAGCAATCTTGTATATTTTGCATACCAGACACAAATTATGGTCGCGCACAGTCAATCTACAGTAACCACACGGTGGCTATAAATAATTCACTTCAGGAAAAAGGATCTATTTGCCCCCGCGTGCCTCTCTGGCGCGCGTGTGCACCTGGTGCCATTTGGCCACAGCAGACGCGTCTCCAGTTATCCAGGAGCACATCCCTGGATTTCTGTGCGCTTCTTTGCCTCCAGATCCAAATCGATTTGGACTCCAGAAACTCGCTCGTGAATAACTTGCGCGGGATGACTGATTTGTTTTTGCGCACAGCCAAGAAACCAAACAACGGGGCAAAATCTCAAACGTAGAAGTTCTCCCATATGTAGGGAAGAAGACGGTGTGAGTTTGGGTGTTTTTTGACTACTGGGACAAATTGTTCTCGTGTCTCCGGGTGTGTGATTCTTCACGTGATGTGTAAGAGCGATCATTCATTTCAATAATGCTGGTCCTCCTCAGTCCCCCTCCACATCTGTCTGATGAGCGGGCCGCCTTCACGCCCTGCGGCACTTTCAAAGCTCTACGTCTGTCGGATGTTATTAATTGGAAATTATCGGCAAGTTTGAGGAGAGAGATGGTGGTGACGGCTCGGTTCAGCACGCTGGACAGCGCTCGTGGAAGTTGGAGAGGCGCGCGGACGCAGGAGGATTTAATTGAAACATAAATTGGGGAGCTGCTGGGGGGATGAGCGACCATGGTTGATTCTAAGTGCTTATTATTACCAACAACAGGCGCATCTTACTTTCTGGAGTGAGACATGGACTTTGCTGAAACCATCTTCGCTTTGTTCATCGTCGTGGTCGCGGTCGTCTCGCTGTTGTCAAACTTGTTGGTGCTGCTATGCTTCGTCCACAGCACCGAGATCCGCCGACAGGTGCCCGGCGTCTTCACCATGAACTTATCCTTCTGCAACATCCTCATCACTGTCCTGAACATGCCGGCCACTCTGGTGGGGATTATCAGGGACCAGCAGCCTTTCGGGGACTGCGTGTGCCACACGGTGAGCTTCTTGGAGACTTTCCTGACCGCCAACACCATGCTGAGCATGGCGGCGCTCAGCATCGACCGGTGGATAGCGGTGGTGTTCCCGCTCAGTTACTCCACCAAGATGCGCTACAAGGACGCGCTGATCATGGTGTGCTACTCGTGGCTCCACTCCTTTACCTTCTCCCTGACGGCGCTGCTCTTCTCCTGGGTCGACTACAACCGCGTTTACGCGTCCTGCACCCTGCAGCCGAGCGGGGATGCCGGCGACAGGATTAAGTTCACCATCTTCACCGTGGTGTTCCACGCCACCAGCTTCATGCTCTCCCTGCTCACCTTGTGTTTCACCTACTTGAAGGTGCTGAAAGTCGCCAGGTTTCACTGCAAGAGGATTGACATTATCACCATGCAGACTCTTTTCCTGCTGGTCGACATTCACCCAAGGTAGTTCACCCAATGCATCCCTCATTTATGTTTTCGTCACACATTTAGAAGTCTAAAAGTCTTTTGTGTCATTTGTGGTGCATGCACATATGAGCTGAAAGGGAGAGGACATATTAACAAGAAAAAAGTGTCTGAGATATTGGAACCCCCTGAGCAGATACCTTCTGGAGTAACTGGTGAGACCAAAACATCTAATTACAATCATTCATGGATCTGTTCTGCATTTGCTGTTTTCAGCGTGAAACAAAGATGTTTAGCAGAGCAAAAGAGGAGAAAGCAGCGAGCCACAAAGAAGATCAGCATCTTCATCGGCTCATTCATCATCTGCTTTGCTCCTTATGTTATTACAAGGTAAGTTGATCATTTAATTTGCTGCAAAACTCCTGCACAGCAACTTAAAAGACAGCACATAATGTGTACACTTCATGAGCATCTATGCATCCAGACTCATTAAAGTCTTATATAAGCTACACATCTGTCACACCATCAGATCACATTAGATACAATTCAACACTTGGAGTCACATTATGGTCTCTCTCAACCATGAGATGGCTCATTAGTCACCTCCATCATCACCCTATAAACAGGTGGCTCGCCATGCAGCTTCCTCTGAAACGCACACACACACACAGTACAGTACAGACAGTAAACTGTGGCTCCCTGAGAAAAGAGGAAATTCTTCTGGGGCCCACAAACCAGTTGTCAGCCAGATGTGGTGCCGATGATCCATCACTTTGACAGTTGTGGTGCATGCACAAATGGGTGGGAAGAGGGAGGACACATTAAGGAGGACAAAGTGTCTGAGATAGTGGAGTATAACCGCCTGACCTCTATACCTGTAAGAGTAGCTGGTGAACATAAAAAATCTAATTATGATAATTCATGGATCTGTTGTGCATTTAAATGATCATTTATGCACATTTACTGAAGGTAAACATGGTCAAGTTGGTCAAGAACCAAAGCTCGCCCCAGTGGTATTAAAATTCATTGGATTTTCTCCTTACATAAAATCAGTGTAGTATATATAACTGCAATAAGGACTCATATGTGCAATTATATCATCTGCTCAAATCATAGTAACTGGACAATTATTTATTGATATAATGGACATATTTCTGGCTTTACTTTTCTATTATGTATATACTAATTTATTTTTATTTGTATTAATACTGTTTTTAAATCTATGTTTCTTGCCTTTTATTGCACTATCCACTTGCTGCTGTAATGTGTGAATTTCCCCACTGTGGGACTAATAAAGGAATATCTTATCTTATCTTATCTTATAACATTATACTGTATATGGTATTTAACAATATACTGTATACTGTATAAATCCGTGTTGAATTGGTATAATACTGTGGACAATTTGAAATGTGTACATAAAACAAATCAAACAGAAATAAAGTAAATACAATACATATTGTTATATGTATTTCCTTTATGTATGGAAGATTTAAAATGCCATAAAAAGCACCAACACCTCCTCGTGAAAACTACTGGTGATGCTTTACATAATGTCTTTATTGACAGGTTTAAGCTGTTCTCTGCTAGACGACACCATTCACTATTTTCTGTGTTGTGACAAGAAATTCATATCACAATGAAAAAGCATTTCATTCAACTAGAAACAAAGGCTAAATAATTATTTTAAGTTCAGTAATGACATAAATATACACAATGAAATGAAATAACCTACATATTACAATGTGTGTTGTATTTCACTTTTTCATTTTAATTTGACTTTACCTCGGCATTTTGAATCATCCATACAGTTTAATGTTTAATCTGTTTAATCTAAAAACGTAAGGGGCATTAAAAGTTTGATTTAGTTTAAAATCCATTAAAAAACTTATGATGTTAGTGAAGCCCACAGTATCCACATGAATGCATAAAACATAAGAACAAAGCACATAAGAAATGATGGTGAACAAAGAGTAGTGAGTCTTTTTATTAGGGTTGTGTATTGTCAAGAATCTAGCAATACAATACGTATCATGATACAGGGGTTACCATTCAATATATTGCGATACTGTAAGCAGGGTGATATATTGCAATTTTTTCAAATCTAATTTTAAGGAAAAAAAGTCATAGTGTGAATAACACACCACCATATGCATAAAATCGTAGTGAAAAAGAATAGATTAAAAACCCAATGTAGTATTTTTGCGAATCAATACAGTATCAACATATATAACATCGTGATACTCGATGTTTTCTTACACCCATGTTGTTTAGCAAATATTCCTGAACAATTATTATCACTGTTAGTGATTGAATGAAGGCACAGGTGACAACTTTGTGCAGCTCAAAGGAATGCTGAAATCAATTTTAAGACTACCCTCCCTTCTGTATAAACACATAACCCCACCCCCCTTTTTGACTTCCCCTCATAATTGCCATACAGTCCCTAATGTGTTAAGGTCTCTCTAGGTTAGGTCTTACTTAATCATCTAACAACATGAACATTTAGAAAACGTGACTAAAGTGTACTTTGCTTAGTTATGTTTCTGCTGCCGCCCTTTCAGGTTGGCAGAGCTTCTACCCTTCGTGGATATCAACCGCCACTGGGGAATCATCAGTAAGTGCCTGACATACAGCAAGGCTGCGTCCGATCCCTTTGCCTACTCCCTCCTACGTCAGCAGTACAAGAAAGTCCTGGTTACTGTCGTCAACAGGCTTCTCCGCCGTGACCTGTACCCCTCGTCTGGCCATAACAGCTCTTTAGACACGGAGAACGACTACTGTCTCCAGAGGATCAGCTAATGGCAAACGCGTGGACATGGCAGATACACACCACAGGCCAAAATAAAGGTTGCCTCTTGGATGGAGGTGGGCGGAGAAAAAAAATGAGGAGGGAGACAGAGAGGACAGGATATTGTTTGGAAGCGAACAGATTGTGGGTGGGGGGGTGAAGAGAGAGCAAAAATAAGAAAGGTAGTGGGTGGAGAAAAATGAGAAGACAGTAATGAGGGGGAGGATGAAGGGGCGAAGGAGAAGACAGATAGGGAGCGACGGGGACGATGTGGAGACGTTGGACTCAGACGGTATTGGTAAACAGGAGATCTGTGATTCATCTGCGACGGCAAAACACACACAACCACGCAGATGCACACATGGATCAGACAAATCAATTTCATCGAATGAGTCCTGGGTTCAGATTAATCTCAAACTGAGGGACCACACAGCTGGATGCCGGCCCCCTCTTCTCTCTGAGCGACATGTATAAAGTGGCCTTTTGTACTGTACCGGCCGCTTTGTAATGATTTTGGCAAATCCACATGTTGTGACCTTTCCTCTGCCACAAAATGCAGCGACAGAGCTAAAAGCTGATGGTCGATAGGTGCTGGAGCGATGATGTGAGAAGAAGGAGAGACAGTGTTGCTCTTGCTTCTGGATAATGAACTTTTAAAGTGTGAAGACTCAGCTGCTGCACATTAACGCCATGTTCTGTATTGACCTTGTTAGACTACTTTGTCAGTCACTGAATATTGATGCACTTTGTCTAATTCTCTCAGAGCTACTATAGTTACAGGAGCCAAAGGCTAATAACATTTACACCATGATATTACAAGATAAAACTGGTGGCATTCTATGTTTTTGTCACTGTCAAAGAGTGCCATGAGAAGACCAGCATTAACAATGTTTTACTCCGTCTCTCAGTACTTTCTGATTCCTTCTGAAGATTTTAGCTTTTAAATATTGGCATAGTTTTTGCCTTTATTTGAGGGGTATGACAGGCAACACAGGTCTTTGGCGAGAGTCAAACTGGGAACATTGTGAACATCATAACATATGCATCTGAACTAGACGTAAATCTTAAAGTAGAATTACCTCGCGGTTGTACGCCTACAGCCATGTTTGTTCAAAATCATTTTAGCCCTACATTTGTGTGAAATTATCATAATGAATTCTTGAGTTATGGCCACAGTCACAGTGACCTTTGACCAGCAAAATCTAATCAGTTCATCCTTCTGTCCAAGTGGACATTTTTGTCAAATTTGAATTAATTTATTCCAGGCGTTCCTGATATATCATGTTCATGAGAATGGGAGGGATTTGAGGTTACACTGACCTTGACCTTGACCTTTGACCATCAAAATCTAATCAGTTCATCCTAGAGTCCAAGTGGAAGTTTGTGCCAAATTTGATGAAATTCCCTTTGGGCATTTCGGAGATATCACGCTCAAGAGAATGGACTGGACGGACGTGCAACCTGGAAACTTAATGCCTCCAGTCATGGCTGTCGACATAATATTGATTCAAGGATATATAGTATACTTTCATTTTTAAAACAGGTTTCATAATTTCCTAAGACAGCTGGGAGCTGTAGATTTTTGCAAATGTTACTCAAACAGGAGCAAATTGTGCATTTTTGGGGACTATTTTCAGGTGCGGATTGATACACATTTGGCACTGTGGTGGGTATTTATGGCAGCAGTGCTGGTATGTCTGTTTGACCAAAAATAAACTATAGCGCCCTGGTTCGTGGTAATGAAGAAACATGTCACCTAGTCCAACAATGTGGCTCACTGATGTGTTTTTAATAGTTTTTGCTCATTTGAATGCCAGGTGTATTGTAATGGCTGCAAATTACTCCACCACTCAGTCTGCAAAGCATCTCTGCGTGTTTCATTAAATTAAATCCAACTCTCATGAATTTAACAAGTCAAGTAGGCAGGGATAATGTGATTGAGAGTTTATTTGAAGATTGAGATTAAACACTTGTTAGAAGGATCAGTTCATTATTGGTTTTGGTCTCTTCATGGGAATTGTTGACAATAAGAAAAACACAGAATATCACCCGACTTTTAAAGGTGCAGTTTGTAGGATTTGGCGGCACGTGGTGGTGAGGTTGCAGTTTGCAAGCAGCTGAAACTTCTCCTGTGTCCCAAGTATGTAGGAGAACTTCAGATGTGAAAACACAAATGGCTCCATCTTGAGATTTGGTTTGTTCGTTCTGGGCGACTGTAGAAACATTGCGGCCCGTTCTGTGAAGGGACCCGCTCCGTTTGTAGATATAAACGGCTTATTCTAAGGAAACAAAAACACAGTAATTCATATTTTCAGGTCATTATACGCTACAGAAAACATATTAATATCGCATTGCCCATAGATTCCTCAAAATGCTACACACTGTTCCTTTAAGTGTGAGTTTGTAACTGAATGTACTAGAGATAGCCCACTTTTGACTGAAATGCGTTTCTATGGATATTTACATGATGTTATTATATATTTTGCACTGTACAGGAACAACTCTTTTGTCTAGATAAAAAGGGAAGCAATGTGATGTAGCATAGGGACGCTTTCAAAGTGCTTTAAACACACTATTTTGTGTTTGTGCCAGATTTGAATATGTGACATTTTCAGCGGTTCTATACTTAAACCAGAAATAGCTGCTTTATTATCAAAAATCTGTTTCTTTGGATGTACTTCATGCACATGTATTTTTCCTCCTGTAAGCCACTTGCTGTTCTTTGGCAGTGTGATTAGCTATTAGTGGAATATGTGCAATAAAAGCTGTCAATTATAAAGCTATTAGAAATATTAATGTTTTCACATTAATGTTATTGAATTTAGATAATGCCCTTGTAGGTTTGTAAATCGGATTCAAGCAGTACAGATAAAAGTCTTGGACACTAAATGACAAATAATAGGGCTTTTAATCAAACATTAAATGAGGATAATGGAAAAATGATCTATTGAATATTTGATTGATGGATGCAGAACATATGAAAGGAAACATAATTTGTTATTCTCAAATAAAAGCTCTTTTGGTTCCTTGTTCACCACCAGCTAGTCATCTGTTTCTGCATCACATTGTTTCGTATCCATCTGCCTCGTGGCCCTAATTATATCATAGATGATATATGGTGCAAATGTCTCTGCAGCAGCATTATTGCCAAGTGTAATTAAAGAGATGGGTCAAAGATCATTTTTGCCAATTAGTGATTTTGATTTATTCTGACTCAGACTTAATTTGATGCATGGAAACAGACCAACAGTAATTATTTGCTGCATGTTAAGTGGAGGAATCTCCATTGTTTTGTGGCTAACTCAACCACCACCATCTCTTAATTTGAGCAGTTCACGCTAAAAGCAACTCAAGGTTGTAGTGAAGCCAAGGGTTGTGGCTACATTAACACATCATCTAATTAACCCCAATCATCAGAATGAGCTAAAGGAGAAAGTGGTGATTAAAACTGCTCAAATGGAAAATGTATGCATAGAAAACTGTGTCACAGCTGCTGAAGCTTTAAAGGACAACAACTGAGTCAACTGAGTGTGTTTAAAGAGTGCCATCCCACGCTTGAAAATATATTTTCGACAATCAAGTACAGTATATATTACATTCATGCAACAATGTGCATATAAATTACCATGTTAAGGATCTTATTATAATTCCTGATTTAAGATACAGTAGTATTTCTTGCTGGCACCACCCTCAAGTCACTCCACTCATTACAGCCAGAGGGCCGAGCTCGCTATCTAGACGCTCTATCCAGTCCTGAACCCAGGGGTCCTGTGCCCGCCCGCCTGCCTGCATGATGAATAATCATGCTTCCTATTATGCTAATTCAGATCAACTCAGCTTGAAGGAGGGAAGACCCTATAATTAGTTGAATGGGTAAAACAAGCTCAATGTAATGAAGCTCTATGTAGGTAGCATGACAAAATGTTCTCTGTGCGTGAATAATAGTCTCCCGGCACATCAAATTAGGATGTAGAGCTGTTCACTTGACGATGAAGTCTAGAAATCAGGTCAGGTGGCAATCTCCTCAGCTGAGTCTTAAAGTAAATTAAGTCTTCTTTTGAGACAATCAAAGGTTTTGTTCCATCTCACAACTATCTTGGTGGTAAATTTGAGAACCATTGTTCTATTTAGTATAATTTCAAGGCTTAAAGGACTTGTTTGCTTGATTTCCAGGTAACCAGTCACAGCTAGTGGCAGTATGGCTGCAGCTCCCACCCCCTTCAGCTGCACCCAAGCTTTCTCCCTTTTGCTTAAATGCTGATTATCTGGCTCTAAGATGGAGTTTAATGGTAAAGCTTGACCCAAAAGAATCCAGACATTGGCCACGCACCACACTTTTACTTTTAGTAGCCTACATACTGCAGCTGCCCTTACAAAGTAGCCTACCTACTGTTGCATGCAGTGTGCATACAATTGGGACATAATTGTAACAGTGCACCTTGAACTTGGACCGTCTTGCTCATAAATCTGCTGCACAGAGGATTGTGGGTCAGAATAGCCAGAAAAGCTTGCTGGCTTGCATACTTTAAAATGTGACTGGATGCAATAGGACATCCTGGTATTTTTGGCATACTGCATTTGAGATATTGTGTATTGGGACATACTAAATATTTTTGGCATTACTAAATAGTGTGGTAGTATGGGTATTGCAACGCACAGTTAATAATCAAACATGTCCTTTCTGAAACCAGTGGGTGATGTCGCGACTATAGTCATTCGGCCAAGATGCATCTGAAGGACAACCCAATAGAACAACAGTTAGCCTAGTTAGCAGAGCCCCATTTGTGCATTTGGCTACATGTAATATGGTTATAAAGCAGCATCCCATAGATGCAGACGTGCTCTCTGCCTGAATGATAATTTGCCCAGGACTGAAACAATGTTTATATAAAACTATTTTCGCAGACTGATCTGCTCTTCTTCTTCCCTGACATGTAGTCTAGGTTTATGTTAAGTCGGTTTCACCACTGGCAAACATTTTAACCTGCAGACATGGATGCATAAAGAGAAGTGGATATTGAGGGGCCCCGTTGCTCTGTGGAGCATGACGCAAAAAAGCCAAACTTCCGAGTATAAAATTTCCCAGATCTTCCAGCGATCTTCTGCATCCATTGGGACCACAGAGCAAGCGCACGCCGAGGAAGAAAAATAACTCTGGATTCGTCAAGCCTTCCAGAAGAGAGCCGGTCGTTGATCCCAAAGTTCGCAGTGGCTAAACAACGGTACTGCAAAACTGTGTCCATCTTGTGACATCATTGGGCCCAAAAATACTTTTATTCCATAGACATACATTGAGAAAAACTCAACGGCTAATTTTTTTGGAGGGTAAACCAACTCCCCTGCATGAACACACTGATAGCCCTTACTTAAATCATTAGGTCCTAAATGTTGTAAAATGCACTCATAGCCGAATCCAGAGTTATTTCCTTCCTCTGTTTATGTCTATGGAGACTCAGACAGTGCAAGCTATGAGTCATGAAACAGCATGGACGCTACTGCGCATATCGGACATGCACAGTACGGCCCAATAAGACCAGAAAGACCTGGATACTTTTCCAGACAGAGCCATTTTGGCTTCATGCACTACTGAGCAACTTTCAAAGCAATGAACGTAGCCCTGTCAACGCTGTATCCAGTTCTGTTTATACTATGGGATTCGCCTATTTTATGCATTGTACAACCTAATGTTTTAGTTATGGCTGTTCAATTGTTTGTACTGGGAAGTTGATTCACCTAAAAACAAATTAATTGCAATTTTTATTAATTATTATGAATTACATCTCTTTGCCAATACAGACATCTCTTTCCCAATGTAAGGCTGTGGAAAAAGCCTTTTTGGGCCTAATGGCATCACATGGTAAACCCGGGAGTTGTATTTCCAGCTTTGTAAGACATGTGGGGTTACAAAATTACAACCAGGTGCTGTGTAACAGGTACAAACATAAGGTTTTGACTTTTGTCAAAAGGTTTGCATAGGGAATGCTGTTTGATAGAGTAACATAGGATTCGTAGTGCTGAGATCAGCTTGAGGCTTTAGCCTTTAGCTGCTTAATTAGCTTAATTTAGATTAGCTTCAAAACTATTAAGCTCTTTGTCTGGTTTAATACCTAGCCAGTATAGCCTATGTAGGCTTATGATGCTTTAATTACTACACATAATTAAGTTATCAATGTATTACTTCACACAAGCTGCTAATTTGTAAAAGACATGTAAAAACTAGTTTAGCTTCTTGCTATCTTAAGCGTCATTATTATTTAAAGTTAGACCAGAGTTAATTTTAACTCTAATATCTGCATAATTCTCAAAATTAGGACAAGTTGTCTAAAGAGAGTTAAAATGGTTAAAAATGTTAACATTAATTGAATAATTTTATGTTTATGTCGTGACCCCAGCAGGCATCTTTAATGACAACCATTTTCCTCCCGCCAATTAAGGACCCGAAATAAGGTCATGTGACTCAAGAGGGCAACAATGGAGGAAGGATGCCACTCCAATTAAGACAGGTGAGACTATTAAATGACTATATCCAAGGGCACACTGCAACTTTCAGAGTCAAAAACACTCCTAGAGCAAAAAAGGCAACAACTAAACTCAAAAGTAGGGGAAAAAAAACGGTGTGCTGCCTTTTTAACTGAACAAAACCTCCGTGAAAGTGCGCCATATTCGCAAAATCCCTCTCATTGTCATGTCCCTACTTCACCTCAGAGCCACTTCCTCTGTAACTTGATAGTTTACCGTAATACGTGTAATCGTGAGGGACGTTCAGCGGGAATTTCTGCAGACTTTGGGAAATTGACGCACACACCCTCTGGCTGGCTCCATATGTGTGTGTGTGTGTGTGAGTGAGTGAGGTGCCACATCGAAACGGAACATAATAAACAGCGGAAAATGAGCATCATGCTGCTGATCCTGCTGCAGTTGTTGGTCCTTGTCTCGTGTGCTCCTCCACGGTGTGACCCAGGATTTCGAGGTAAAGTTTTTTTTAAAAAAAAAAAAAAAACTTTATATAATGACATACTTTTATTATTATACGTGCATCAGAACCTGCTGCAGGAACTGGACATACTTTCCTCTGCAGATTGTAGTTTTTCTAGATCCAGATGCTGACTTTCATGCAGTAAAACTTGTGAAAAATGCTTGTAAGTAACTTTTAATGACACAAAATGATAGTGATTAGTTGACCTATAGTTTGTCAAACGGTATTAATATTCCACATGAAAGCATGCTTTTCAACCTTAATGATTAAGATGCATAACTCTGCATAATATGTTGACCTAATAGGGACTTGATGATACTTTTGTTGACAGAGAAGTATTTTAGAAAGCTGCTGAAGCAACCAGAAACGGTATTTTGTCGGCCTCACTGAAGCATTTGCAGAGACCACTCCGCCATCTAGTGTCTGACATAGTGTCTGCTTATTATGACTTGCTGATGTGTCTTGCAGGACTGTGCAAGCCAACAGTGGAAGAAAAACGTAAGTACCCTTGGGCCTGGAGGAAGAGTGATGTCTTGCATTAGCTTTTTGTCTCATATTATAGCAGCTGATCATCTCTCTGGACTGTTTAACTTCATAAATGGGAGCTTTTCTTTTGACATTTGTGCCTAAAAGCACATACTTTTCACAATGGAGAACGATCAGGCTCTAAATCTCCCTGACAAGTCAAGTGTTTGTACAGTTACATCCCTGTGAGTCAGTGTTTTTAACAACAAAAAAGGATGAGATCATAAGTCACGCTGGGTGTAGTCTTAATGGAATCTGGCCCGAAAGCCATCATGTGTATTTTTAGATGATCAATGGCAGTATGAAATATTCAAATTCTAATTTCCAGAGATAATAGAAATATCTGAAGTTAGATGACTGAAGACGGCACAGTGAGGCTCATCATTAAGTATGTGACAGATAGAGATACATGTCTTGATCCCTCAAAATGAAATTGATAAAGTTAAAGGTACCCTTTCTGCACTTTTTAATGTTTCTTACTTTTAAAATGTTCCTAACCTGACTGAATTTCTTTCCCTTTTTTTACACCTCAGCCAAATGCACAGATGTGTTACTGTCCTACTGCGACGACATGCCCTACACTCAGACCATGTTCCCGAACATCCTCGGCCACAAGACCCGCGAGGACGCAGAGGCCGGCGCCGAGTACCTCCTTATGAGTGTGGTCGAACATCTGCTCGGCGGCGAGTGCAACCCTGAGATCCGCATGCTGGGCTGCTCTGTGTTGGCCCCACGCTGCGAGAAGGAGAAGGTGCTGAAGCCCTGCCGCTCCACCTGCGAGACGGTGCATAAAAGATGCAGCCACGCTTTCGACGCGATAGAGATGGCTTGGCCCTACTTCCTGGACTGCGATCGCTTCTTTGTTGGAGACCAAGAAGGATGTTATGACCCGCTGGAGGGCCTCAGAGGTGAGTACAAAATCACTGATATTGTGACCTTAGATTTGGCTAAGACTACTTATGTCCTCATTAAAACAGCAGCGGGGGAAGAAATGGAGCAAATATGTTTAAAAATGTTATTTTTATAAAACGGTCACTATATCCTGACAGAAGTTCATGAGACAGGTAATCTGAAAAAATCATGTGTTTCTGTGTCCTCCAGTGATCCTAATTCACAGATTGGAGGAAAACAACCAGTCAGAGCTGATCTGGGGCCTGCGGTCCAGCTTCCGTCTATGAGAGCCACGAGTCAAATCACTCACATACTCTGATCAAATGGTCAAACTAGGCAGTGCTGATCAAATATGAATTAATATTCTATTATTGTAATGTTTATTTCTCTCCTCAAAATGTTTTCAGAAACATGTAGTTGCTGTTTAGCTGTAAAATGAGAAAGTTTGTGACCTGGCAGCCATGTTGAGATTGCTTGAGGAAATACCAAGCACCGCCCACATGGCGAGAGCACAGCCAATAGGAACCCGCTCTCTCTCGTTTTCCGAAATGACCTGTGATTGGTCAAAGTCTTCCATCATGGGTTAGATTTTTTTAAAAGCCTGAAATCAGAGCCAGTCTAACAGAGCACTTGAATTACAATATGCTCAAAGATTATTATGGAAGTTTAGCCCAGTGATGAAAAGCCTGCTGAAGCTTTAATAGTTAATGTTTAGTTTATATCTTTTTATCTTCATCTACAAGAGAAGCACAAGTCCTTTGAGTTTCAGTAGAGCATCTGGTTCGCACACATGCTCATGTGGCTCACCTCAAAATAAACTCCCAACTGTAACGCCTTATTTCCCCACATAAACCGTCACTAGCACTGGGTCCCGTGGCTGTTGTCGTGTGTTTTTATTAGCAGCCTATCCGTATAAATGGTGCCTTAATGCAGCACAGAAAAGCAAATGTTGTCTGACAGTATTTCTTTAAAAACAGCTGTAAATTCTCAAAGTCCAAAACGGTTTCTAAAGATTAAAAAAAAAAAAAAAACATACTCTGCTGCCACTCACAGCAGAAATCATGTGTGAGCCATGTGAGAGTGCGAACAGCAGGAACTTATGCAGGACAGAGGGAACTGATTTCAGCATTTTTGTACAGTAAAATGCAGACATGGAATCTTGAAGTCAATCAATGAAATGCTATACTGCCTTAAATATATGAAAGTGTCTCTCTTTTATTGTAGTGCAAAACCTTTTCAGCCATGTATAATTTAGTTCAGATGTCTGGCAGCAGGTTGGACCTGTGTGATTATTCCCATATTCGCATTAATTTCAAACTGATGTCCTTGTTCCTATTTTGATAGCACGTGAGATGACACTTTTCACACAGTAATCCTATACAGTACTGTAGGTACCTAACTTCGTATGCTACACAATATACACACACACAAAGGCACTTTGCTGAAAAGTGGGTGTAATATTTCTCCTCACTTTATGTGAATGTTAAGTGTGTCTGAACCTACAATTATATACTTATAATATATAATTTACAGTGTGACAGTCATGCATTGAAACCAGTAGTAGTCGTCTAGGTCATTTCAGTCTGGCAGCACGAAGGTTTAATGTGCTCCATGTGGTTTTATTGGTTTCTATTAAGTGTGAATACAAAAATAAGGGCAGACATCAGCTGGTTTACCAGTTTAATGTGTCAGCTGAAATAAGCACATTTGGTGTTACTATATATTGTGTTTCCACACTGTCTTTTTGGTCTCTGCTGTACATACCAGACTCTTCAAACACTATTTATATCCTGGCAGCCTCACAAGAATGTCGACAGCTTTTGTAGATCTAAAATGTGGCCAGTCACTTTAGATCTCTTGATCAAAACTGAATATGTTATGTGTTTTTTTACAGCGGAGCAGGATTTCGAGGCCGCTGACAGCATGGAAATTCTTCCTCCTGAAGAGCCGGCCACCACGATAAAGTTCACCTATCACTCCAACGCTCAGATGATCAGCATCTTGAAGAAAACCGAGGAACAATGCTCCGACATAGCGAGAACCTACAGCATCGGCCGCAGCATGGAGGGCAGGGAGCTGCTCGTGATCGAGTTCTCGAACAACCCTGGCCAACATGAACTGCGTAAGTAAAGCTCGTCTGTAAATCTTAGTCATTATCAAGGAAGTTATGACCACTTCGTGTAAATGTGACCCTATATAGTCGAGCCAGAGATGAAGTACATCGGTAACATGCACGGGAATGAAGTCCTAGGCCGCCAGCTGCTGATCTACCTGGCTCAGTACATGTGCTCAGAGTATCTGCTGGGGAACGAGCGCATCCAGACCCTCATCAACACCACCCGCATCCACATCCTGCCCTCCATGAACCCTGACGGATATGAGGTGGCTGTTTCTGGACTCCAGGATATTAACTACAGTGATGATGAGGGGGTCAGTTCTCCACAGTTACATACATTCATTGCTGTGCAGTTTGAGCCATGTTTGTTTTTTTAATACATTTGGAAAACCAACCTAACATCCTAACAATCCACACATCCTTGTTAACTGTTACAGCTAAACAGCACAGGGCTCCAGACCAACTTTTTACGTCGGTTGCACTGGTGCACCTAACTTTTTCATTCAATAATATATTTTAACAATTTTTTTGTCAATTCCCGTTTGCAATTTCTTAACACATCATGTAAAATGATTAAAGGTGCAGATAAGTGTTTTGGAGTCAGATGATCTCTGCCAAAGGTGTTGGTTCAAAAGGGCTGTATAAGTAAGGGGCCCAGAGGGGTCCACTTTACGCCCCTGTCACACATCGCGAACAAGAGTAGATGGAGAAAACGTGTAAAATGCTATGCCAGGCTTTGATGTTTGTGGTACTACAATGTGAAAATGGCCAAGGTTAGGTTTAAATACAATCCATGTTTACATGTTGTGTTGGTGTAAGAGCAGCATAATGTGTACGTAGTGAGTGAGTGGTCGAGCGAGAGAGAGCTAGTGACGATGCTAAGAGCAGATCAGCTGTTGGAGAGAAGAAATTGGCAGTAAAGTTTTCTGGTATTATTAAATGGATAGTAGTGTCTCTCACACACACTTGTGAAATGAATCTGGGGTCTCTGATCAAGATTAGGTATCTTACTGGGGACCAGGTGGCGGAGCAGTTACCTCCACCGATGACGTCCGTTCAGGGCTAGGGACAGGAGTAGCATTTTTCTTAGTGAAAAAAAAAAAACAATCGACAGTTCTTCATTGTGGATTGCCAGTATGTTTTATGGTCGCTTGAGGAGGAGATCAGGGTGTTGTTTCACACATGCACACACAGAGACAGACCTGCTAAATGTCAGGCGTGGGCTTGATGCATGTGTGACTAAAGTGGTCGCACTCTGGAGCCCTGAACATATAACATATTTAACCCCTGTAGTATGAGTACAGAGCATTTTCAACCTAATCTCGGGGTCTTGTGATGAAATCTTGTCAGTATTTTCTCAGAATTTGCAGACTAAACAATCCATTAATTGAAAAAAGATGGTTGTTATAAGTGTTGTAAAAATATACGCCAGCAGTTAATGAGACAGTGTATGTGAGTTGCAACTGGAAATTTCCTTTCCCACTTTATGCATCATATTGTTGAAATTAGAAATCCAGATATTCATTGAAATAATTGAGTAATATTTTTCATTGTCTAATAATCTGAAACACAAATTTGTGACTTCTCAGGGTCCCAGATATGACTCTTGGAACATTGGCCGGAGCAACGCTCAGAACCTCGACCTGAACAGAAACTTCCCAGATTTGACATCCGTCGTTTACAGCCGACGCAGACAGAAGCGCTACCGCACCGACCACATCCCAATCCCAGACTATTACTGGTTTGGTAAGGTACAGTATGAATCCATATCCATATATGTTATGATGTCAGTGAATGATCTTTTATAGCCTAATGGGCGACAATGCTGAGGAACTGCTTTACTGCTTTAAATAAACCTGATTTGTTTCATTTCTTGGTCCGAATAAGTCTTAATGCTGCAATCCAGGTTGCACCAGAGACTTACGCTGTCATGAAATGGATTCGCTCCATCCCGTTCGTGCTCTCCGCTAACTTCCACGGCGGGGACCTGGTGGTGTCCTACCCCTATGATCTGTCCAAGCACCCGCTGGAGCACATGTTCTCCCCAACACCGGACGACAAGGTGAACGGGCCCCTTGGAACACATCACCAGTCAAGTGTACAAAATAAAGCAAGAAAAACATGAACTTTGATAATCTTTAAATGAATAATAGCTGCTAAAGATATGGTAAAAGTGAATATGGCTCTTTGACATTGATTTTTGGGCATATTTCATAACTTAAAAAAAGAGAAATATAACCCTTAGGTTTTTATTCTGTAGGTATTCAAGCTTCTTGCAAAAACATATGCAAACGCCCATGAGACAATGTCATATAAAAACGCCCAGTGTGGACCATCTCGTACTCAAAGTCAAAAAGGAACCATTAATGGAGCCCAGTGGTCCAGCATCGCAGGTGGTGAGTGAACATTATTACTCAGTAACAAGTGTTATTGATGTCTGACTCTGAAATGAAGTGTTGGATGAAGCCACTAGAGGTCGCTATAAGATCAGGCAAGCAGTAAGGAGGAACCTCTGAGAGGTGTAGGGGAAAGGTCACCACGCTTTCTCATGGGTTTCTGGGTAAAACGCTTTTGTTTTTGTCTCCGGTCAGGCATGCAAGACTTCAACTATCTTCACACCAACTGTTTTGAGATAACTGTTGAGCTGGGCTGTGATAAATTTCCCGCTGAAGAGGAATTGTTTATCGGCTGGCATGAAAACCAAGAGGCTTTAATTGCATTTATGGAGGCGGTAAGAACATGATCATGGTTGTGTTTTACAGTTTTTTTTTATTTTTGTTGATATCATGGTGTTTGGCTTCAGGATGCACCAATCCAATACCAAAATATTGGATGTTTTTCAAAACAGACTGAGGCTATAAGCTGCTATAAAGTAACATTAGCGCCTAATAATGAGGCTTCGTCTGTGAGAATGCTGTTTGAATTACAGGATAATAAATATTGTTGAACAGGCAGTATTGTGTTCAACGGATTCAGTGGCCCGAAGCAGCTGGATAAAGGTGTCACCACTGATTTTTTTTGTACCAGTTTGGCTGCACAGATGTTAACAAACCCATGAGTGGATGATGATCCTGTAAATTTGCATTTGAAATTATTCTATGTAAGCTTGCCTTGTGTTAATCCTCAGGCCCATCGTGGCATCAAAGGAGTCGTAAAAGACGAGGAGGGAAATGCAATTAAAGGTGCACGAATATCAGTCGGCGGGATAAGGCACGATGTTACTACAGGTAAGAAATATCAGCTGTGAGCATGATGCGCAGATGAGTTAACCAAAGCTATGACATTAGATTTGTTTCCTTGGCCATTTTCCAAGTGGACACATTTTGTTCTGTTAAAGGACACTTCAGCCATTTAATATCACACTTTGATAAAGTTCTACGACCTGTGAGATAAAAATGGTCAAAGTTGGGGAGCAAATAGCTGAAATACCCTGACTTGCAGTGGTATAGTGTCTTTTTACTCCTCACATGACCAACTCTGTAAACTCTGACTTGCAAGTCTACCATCTATTAAACATGAACGCTGCACTAGGCTCTCCCTGCCTGCTCTACACCCATGTCTGTCACAATCTGTAACACAGGCTCTCCCAATGATGAGTGTAAAATTGGTGCAGTGCCCCTTCAAAAACACACACAGTCCTACTCAAATATAAGCATGTAAATTCATTTCCAAACACTCCGCCTCCTTCTTCTTGCCCAGCTGAAAACGGAGAGTACTGGCGCCTCCTCATCCCTGGCATCCACATCGTCACCGCCTCAGCCCCGGGCTACACCAGAGCCGTGAAGAAAGTCCACCTGCCTCGGAGCATGCACAAAGCGGGCCGGGTAGACTTTGTGCTGCAGAAGGCTGCGCGAGAGCTCGACGTCCAAGAAGAGGAGGACACCATCTTGTCAATGGGCACCTACGACAGATTTGACCCTTATAACCAGTACGAGCGCTACACCCTGATGGCTGATTTGAGCCACACCCGCGAGGAGAGAGCGGAGAAGCCCTGGTGGTGGAACTACTTTGTCCTGCCTGGAGGCCCTGCACCAACCTGGCTGCTCAAACACTATTAGAGCTTTCATGGCATCTCTTTCTACAGTATACACACAAACCGAGCTATCGTCTCATGAATGTACTGCTTTTTTTTTTATGTTACACCGCAGAAAATTGTAAAAGCTAGCTGGCTGGCCTTCATGATAGCTTTTACACATTTACCTACATGTGCTCTATTTGGTCCCAAATCAATTAACATAATTTTACAGCAGGAATTTATATGTCAGTTATTGTATATAGACACAATGTGAGTCCTTACAGGTTCACTTAATCACACTTTTATTTTAAATCTCTTGGGAAGCTAATTTTATTTGGACTGCTACTTTCAAACAAGAGCAACAGTAAAAACACAGAAGGTAATGAAACCATTTGGCCACTAGGAGGCAGGCTGAGTCAACTTCTGGCCCAAGTTACTGCAAACCATGGAGTCTAGTTATTCTTCCTCAGGCTGTGTACTATTTGTAAAATTTGCAGAAATAGGTCTGTCAAGCATTTTGCTGAGTCAGAGCTTTGTATTAAAGACTCCTGATTTCTTTTGCATTTCTGTCTGGTCATTTGTTGCAGTGCCATATTGGTTACACATCCTGAATGTATTTGAGTTGAATGCATTACAACAAATAACACAATTATACCTATTTTAGAAGGAATTTAAAAACCTTAAGACTCCTTAATGAAGCGTTTTCAACATGGAGTCCTTATTACATTAGAAATATACATTAGTCAATAAGTGGTGAGTTGTTCACTTCTCTGAATGTTTTATTTGTAAAATATTTTTTAGACTTGAAGATGTAAAAGCATCCAGTTGTTCGACAAAAAGCAAGCAAAGAAAATACAATTATATGCAAGAGAAATATGTTGTCTTGTGAGCGCTCAGCTTTATCTTGTGACTCCACACTAATCTAAACCACAGACTTTTAAAACTCCTTAAAACAGCTACAATCTGACCTCAATATTAATCCCTTTATGAGCTGAATCATCTGTCAGTATATAATTACACATCCTCCTCCCACACACCTGCATGTTTTGTAAACTTTAAACTAATTTCTGTTTGTGTATATTTCTGGCTGTCAGCTGTATGGGGGAGCTAATTTATGCCTTAAATACTGCTGTTGGAAGATCATCCAGCATGTTTTGACTTGTAAAAATTCCTGTGATACGTCTATAGCCTTAAATCCACTAGATGGGCCTATTTGCTGAGTGTTAAAAGGGAGGTAGCAATACTAAGTACCAAGTTGAGGCATTGGCATAAAAAAGAGAAACAGCATTGGAGAGCTGATTAAAGCCTCTTTTTTGACCGTTCCTTTGTAACCAGGAACCTTTTGATGGTCTTGCTGTGTTTCGACCACAAGGATTAGGTCTAAATTAAGGTCCAGGGACATTTTCTGGGGACTTTTTACCCCCAAAAAGAACCTGGTCAGGGGTAGTATTTTCTGAAAGTGTATCAACTTTCAAGGTGGAGCTTGCAGTAAATATCGGGCCAGGCATGCTGAACTGTAGGCTGCAAGTCAATCCCTGCAACTACCAGCATCCATGTCATTTTGCTTTTTCATTTCTCAGTGGACTAATTTGCCCAAACTTATGTCTTCGGACTGCAATGGAAACACAGACAACAATGGGTGGAAGGAACCTTTCAGTTCCTCGAAAAGTAGTCCCAGACTAAAATTACCAGGAACTTCTTGGTTGAAACGGGCATCAAGAGGCAGAAAAAGAGGGTGTGAGTGTTGTACTGCAACCAAACTGGAGGATCTGCTTGATACATTTAGGAATTTAAGAAGAACTGAGCCATTTGTCTCCACCACAACAATGCAAGTTCACCTTAGTGAAGCCTAGTGGACACAGGATGGCCGCAATGAAAAGCAGTATAAAATGAAATGAAGTGTGCAAGAGCCATCCCCGGGGTCCGGTGAAGTCCCGAATCTTCTAAACAAAACAGCTTTTTATGTAAGGTCATGAAAGCAGCATGGGAAAAGCAAATTACTCCGGCACAAAGGTTGAGGAATACTATTGCACAATCATAGAGAAAAGTCTGCTCAGTGAACTAGCTGACCCATGACAAGTCAGTGAAAAAATACCAGGCTTCTCAGGGGATTTACAAAACACAAACACATGATTTGGCATCAAACCCGCTCAGCCAAACAGCTGAGGAGAGACCTCCATCTACAGGAGAGCTGGAAAATACTGTACATCGTCCCACTAACACATAAGAGACTGTCAGATGGCATCAACAGTGGCTTTTTTCTTCACATACAAGCATTCATTATATGATGTAAAAGCATTATGGTGCCTGGAAAGTGGTCCCTCTCCCTAATAGTATTCATTGTATAGTAGTGAAGGTAATATTAAAGGTACAACAGAGTCCTTTCAGTTGTATCTTGTAGCCTTCCTCAGCTGACGGAGCTGCTCAGTTGGCCATCGGCGTTCGATAGCACTGCACAAGCAACCCTTTGCGTAAATATGAAACGCACCGGGATTACTTGTGATGTAAACCCATCTTCGGGAACAGTAAACATGAAAAAGTGCGGAGTGTGGTGGCGTAGTTTAAAGAGCAAAAAAACACACAGGGCCGACTCGAGGTTAGATGGGTCCAACAAACACAAGGCTTTCATTCAGGAGACGCTGTTTGTGTCCTGATCATCACGTTACAATCAGCTGTTCATTCATGTCCCGTGTTCATGTCGTTCAGTTTCATTTTCACTGTGTAAACATGATAGTTTTAAGCCCAGCCAGGTTGGTTTTCCTAAACCTAACTATAGCAGTGTTGTTGCTCAAATCCTAATGTGATGCCAACGGTAACTATAGTTGTTTTTGATGCCAAAAATGAATGTGACAACACGATGGTACGCGACGAGTTGGGTTGAGAATGTGTTGGTTGTATATCGGGGCAGAGTAGCATCAGTTCGCAGAGGGAGGATACAAAATGTGGCTGAAAGGAAACAACATATTTATACATATATATATATTCATATATATTTTGCCACACTGTTGCTTCCAAGCTCAACAATGAACCTCAACTGTGCCAAAGTGGTTTTACAGGTGAGGACTGATGAGGTGTGGTTTTAAGTTTGGGAATTTTGAAGAGGACAGATTGTGTAACAGGCTAACAACCGACATTGTTTATATGCATGTAGGCATCTTACTGTAATACCAGAGACGGAGGGCTGGGATTGTTTTCACCTTGTGAGTCTGTGTTTCACAGTACAGGGCTGCTGTACGTGAGTCCGGTCTTGGTTTCAAGTCCACCATTTCAAAGCATTACACTTGTCCTGGTGTTATGTCTTGCTGGACCTGCAGTAGTCCTGGTTTTGGGCTCAGCTATTGAGAATACGTCCATTTGCTCTTGGCTGCTGATTCAGGATCAGTTGTACAGAACCTGCTTCTACCAACATGATGCATGAAAAACAAAACCTTGTACTGGTCCTCAAATTTAAATTCTGTGCATAGATTAGTTTGATGTTAGATAAATATTGTTTATAGATAGATAGATTAGTTTCTGTCCATCCTACCTCCACTATATGAGCATTATTATTATTGAGACACTATTATAATTGAGACACTATTATGGTCTTGAACAGGACTTTATTCTTGACTCAGTCTTGACTCAGTCTCAGTTGGACCTGCTCTTGGACTTGACTTAGACTCGGTTTAGTTGATCTTGACTACAACCCTGTCATGGCATAATGTGGTCCTGGAGACACCTACTGTAGCAGGAACCACCACAGAAGAGGTTTTGCGTACCAGCTGGTTATATTTCTGTCTGTGCACAGATTTTGTCAACATGATAGTGTCGCAACTGTGAAAGATGCAGTGATGAAACTTCACAGGTGTGTAGCTGAGATCAGAATAATGGTTCAGTGCATGGGTGCTGAAAGTAAGGGGTAGGTAGTGGGGAAGAGACCATTGGCCCTAGGGATGCACCAATAGCCATATCGGATATTGGGCTAATACTGACTCGAATAGCTGGACTGGGTGTCAGTGACAACTGGGCTGATCAATTCATTCTACATGTACTGTATATACAGTATTAAGATATCTGACAGGTAATGTTTGCGCTGTATGAATCTCACAGTTAGATCTTTCGTGACATTCTGAGATTATATGAAAAAACTAGCATATTTTGGTGCAGGTGCAGTGTAATTTAGCTAAGAAAAAGTTGCTCCATTGCTCCACAAATTAGCCTCTTTAAGGAAGGTTGAAACTGAGCACTGAGAACGGGACTGAAGTCGAAACCAAACCAAACACTGTGTCAAACAGGCCGGAGCCTCGGTCTGTATGAATGACTGGTTTTACTTGTCACATGCTTTTTAGCGAGCATACGACAATCCCCACGTAGGATTGACCAGTTCCTCGAGCCGCCCATGTCAGATGGGGTGCCGGCTGGGTCACCAATTACTTGTTGAGGCTGAGAAAGTAGTATAGAGCCGCCCTGAGCTGCCATGTTGTATTAGCATCACGCTGCTGGCAAGTAGGTAAGAAACGCCTCGTTTCAGTTCAGTGAAGCTGTTCTCAAAGGAGCTTTAATATGCTTATGTCCTACTCAAGATCAGTTTGTAACTATGACTATTTATGAACTATTCATGTGAATATAGCGCCACCAAGTTCCAGTATCACAGCAGGGCGCTATTTCTATTTAGTTAATTTCGTATTCACTCATTAGCTGATTTTAGTGCACAACCGAGGTGTGCAAGTGTTAAATGTATGAAACTATATTTCATTGTTTTTAAAATTTGTAAACAAAATTGGATGGTTTACCATAATTTGAATCAAGCAAACTTTATTGATATAGCACTCAGCACTTGTGAACAGAACTTACAAAGTGCTTTAAAGGAGGAAGAAAAACAGAAAGAGGGGAGATAGAAGAGACAATATACTGTATTAAAGAGGAGAGAAGTTATAAAATCATTGTAGAGACGAAAGTGTGTAACATTTAAGCGAATGTATTGATAGAAGTCAAATAGAATATTAATAAGTCTGTTTTCTTTAGTGTATAATCACCTGAAATCTTTGTGGTTTTGAGCAGTTTATATCTTCATGGATCCTCTTCACGGAGCCAGTCATCGTGTTTCTACAGTAGCCCAGAACGGACAAACAAAACACTGGCTCTAGATAGACCCATTCATGTTTTTGTGTTGGCCGCCGTAGTTCCCCTACATGCTTGGCACACAGGAGAAGTTTCAGCTGGTTGCAATCTGCAGCCATGCTGTTAGATGCCTCCAGATCCTACACACTGCACCTTTAAGAGGCTTAGAAATAAACAAATGGGTGCAACCAACCTGGTCACTTCTGCCACACTGATGCCTGTCTTATCAGCACTGTAAGACGATTATCAAAACTGATATTCGAAGAAATTTATCATGATGCATAAATATGCCACAGAACAGTGGTTTCAGTGGTTAGGACCCCTCCAAGCTGCAACATAGACCAACTTGCGGGATGTGGAGGTTAAGTATATAGTGCAGATTCAGTCACTCCATTCAAACAGAAAACTACAAATGTATTTTCCCTCCTCCCAACAACAGCACTTCAAGCAAAGTTATAACTTGATGAGCACATTTTGTATGGGGTGTTATTCTGCAAATGCAAGCAGTAGAGAATGAATTAGCTGTAGAAGCTGACTCTTCAGGGAACAGTATTTAAGATACAGAACAGGATTTCAAATGCAAATTGTGTCTGGTTAACAGCTACAGGCTTTCCAACGGTATAAAATATAAACTGCAACTTTCTTTCAGTTATTTCTGCTTTTGAATTCCACAAAAGAGCTTTCCATGCGAAGTGCAAACTGGATGAAAATGTAATATTTCATAAGGTAATATTGCCCTACCTGCTAACAAAGTGAGCATGCAAAAGATTTGATATATGCTTATTGTTTTGATGCTTCAGGGCACTATTTTGCTCTGTTGAAATCTCCATGTGTACACTAGAAAAGTCCAGGACATGTTGACACAAAGACAGGATTGTACTAATGCTGATTCTTGTTTAGCTAACAGTGATGTTTGAACATTTATTCTTGCGTCTGCAGCAGACAAAGCAGCAAGAGTCAGTGTGGTCTGAGTAACCCTTCCAGTCACAAATAACACCCAGGTTTATTGAACATCATCTTGTAATATACTCCCAAACATCACACAGCACTTCTGCATCTTTGCGGACAATAATTGAATTCTCTTTTCACTTACAGGGGAGATTCACCGGGCCCTGCCAAACTCCCATAATTGCAAAAACAGCATTTCATTTCCTAATAATGGCTCAATGTCAAGTCCAATTCAGTCTGCTTGTTAAGCGGCAGCAATTACCGAATCGTACATGTGCAGACAACTCCTCCGGTGGGTGATAATAAGCCACTTTCTTTGTTACAGACCCTGAACAAACTCGGAGGGGGAACACGTGAAGCAAAGATAATGCGACCAGTCGAGCGCGAGTGTATACAAAACTCCACCAATCGTTCTTGTAGAAAACCCCTCAGCTATGACAAAAGCTGGTCCAACTGGGTTAAGGTGATTCCACTTTAATAGTGCTGGGATCTCTAACCACAACAGAATATAACAATAGAAAATACAGCTGCTGGTTTGTGAAAGTCAAGTCCCTTTGAAAGTAAGGGGCTGCGTCTGGGTTGGTTGACTGCTGGTGTTTATGAACTTGGGAGGCATGTTGAAGATTGGAGAGTTTCTTTGTTGTGTTGTACTGTTGGCATATTTGGGGTTTCTCCTTCAGCGTGACGGTCAGAGGTCACTGTACAACAAGGCCACACAGGCTTTAATTTGACCTGCAGGATCAGATGAAGAATCATGTTTGTTGACATGTTCCTCATGAGTTTGATTGTGTTCATTTGTTTTGATTTATCCCTGCAACGCTCGGATACTCTCTTATACAGAGGGATCAGAGGGGAGATTGGTATTGAGATGGCATCTGGTTGTTCAGTCCTTGTCAAGTCTTAGGCCTTTGCTGGATGAAATAGGGGCAGCACAGACCCTTTGATTTTCAATGATTTCGCATGTTTCATTTTGTTAGCCTGGAATGTTAGAGAAGAAATGGTTAATAAAGTCCAAAACTTCTCTCATTTATTTGTGCGTGTTTCTGGGTATGAACCACAGAGTGTATATAAGAAATGGTCACTGTGGCGTCGCCCACTGGTTTGTGGACTGCCATTTTGAAGCCTGAAATTCTGCATTTTGGCCATTGCCATCTTGGTTTTTGGCCGTCGCCATCTAACATTACAAACACTTGGACAAAGCCTTTTTGATTTATTCACAGAATCCACAGTATGGCTGTGATTAACCATAGACTGTGTATAAGAAGTGGATGTAGTCACTGTGACTTTATCCATTGGTTTGTGGACCTTTTGAGGCCTGAAGTTTCGGCTATTGCCGTTTTGGTGTGTGGACGTCGCCATCTTGTTTTTTTGCAGCCAGAAGTGACACGAGAGGGTGGAGCTAAATAAGACATTTTTAGGCAACCAAAATGTTACAGCTAACTGTAACAACTGTAACTGTAACTGTAACATGAACTGAAAACACACTGTGAAAGGGTTAAAGTTGTAAGACAAAAACACAGACCTCATCATGGTAGCGACCTGTCAATCACAAGGTAGCCACGATCTAAAGCATCCCCTGCTTTATGGTCCATTTGACTCTAAATGGGACCATAATTTACTAAATGAACATCGTGCTGTATTGAAGAAGACTTGAATCTAGCGATTGAGACTGTAAACTCATGTTTACAGTATCAGTCAAGTGAGAAGGAGGTTCATTTTCTCACAGACGTGTTGGTTTTGCAGGTATATGGTCATGAAACAAAGGAAATTCAAAAGGAAATTCATATCTAAAAAAACAAATTCAAAATTTCAGAGTCAGAGTTATCGCAAATAATCCTGAGCGGAACATGAACGTGTGCACCAAATTAATCATTTTACAAATACAACATATGAGGATATGGATCAGCTGCGTCAGACGCTGTATCTATTAAACATATCTTCCCTGTCTCTAGCATAACTGAGTACAAATGATTCGTATTCATATGATTTATTAGTTTAGCAATGATGATTTATTAGTTTTAATTTGTTAGTTATAGTGGTTAATCAGAACCCATTCAATATTACTTATTGAAAGGTCTTCATTCACCATCTTGTCTCATCTCACACTTCTAGAGTGAATAGAAACAGACCAGGTTCACACAATAGAGATCACTCAGACACTATTTTACCAAATAGAAATACAAATATGAAAACAAATGCCACAGCAACACCATCACTTTGGATAATACCAAACTGAATTGTTTTTGATACAGGCTTTATAATACCTGGTTCACCTTAGTATATTTTAGATTTAACCATATTCCTGTAAGAAGATTTTTGTGTAACAGAGCAAAGATTGTTTGAGAAGCTATTTTTACTTCTATTTTCTGATTTTAAGGCAGGACATGGCACTGAAGTGTAAGGCTAGATGGGTGTAATGGCTTGATTGGTTGGAGTTCCTGTTCACGCCCACCTGGGCATGGCACTGAGCAGGAAGTAAGAGCTCTCCAGGAAGTGCTGAGAGTTGCTGACTTGGGGTCTTCACTCTTCTTTCTAACAAAAAAAGGTCTTACTTTGGGACTGCATGCACACGTCTCCTTACACCACAGGTAAGGCAGTGTTGTCTTGAACAGCTTGGTCATACTGCAGTACCGTGCTCTGTTTAGTTTTAGCCTGCTAGGAAGCACATGGGCCTGTGTGGACAGCAGCATGGCTCAATTGTTTGCACAGATAATTCAAGTATGGTTTGATGTAAAGGTGACAGTAGCAACAAGACAAATCTTGATGATTTTTGTCAGTATTTCCTGACAGTGTAAGCATCAAACAATATGTTGCTCTGATGAGATTTGAAATGAGAAGATTCCCAGGCTGCAGCATTGATTGATCAAATCTGATGGTGTGTGTAAGGTAATGACCATACCTGGAGCTTTTCCATGAATGCATGAATATTAATGGACTGACTTTCCTACATGGAGTTGAATTGATTGTGTCAGAGTAGGAAAACTTGGCACATTATCAGGTGTTGTATTACACTACTTTCACACTTCTGGGCTTTAGGCCTCGAACTCTTAAGACTTTAAATGAAGTTGGATGTTTTTGTGTGTTTCTTATTATTGCATTACTTTAATTTTGCGAATATTTACTGAACACTTGTGTAGTTTGCAAACACAGTCTCAGTCACACCATTCCCACAATGCAATGCACAAGATAAACTGAGGAGCTTCTTACAGCTGCAAAAATTGTTAATAATATCTTCCTATCTATATAAAACAGTGTAGTATGTTCATTTTGGATTCTCAAATATACATGCAACATTCGTATGCAGTAAATACTAAGGAATTTTTGGCACACACTGGGGCTGCAGTCGTAAAAATAGTATTTTTTGCTTAGGAAGGTTCATAACTGATTGAAATGATCTGGAAGTATCTGAGTGGCAGCCATGATAAGAGCTGGTTGAATTCTCTAAATGCTAAGGAAAGGTGCTTTCCTTCTTATTTCATTTAGCGTAGGACACACTGGACCAGGCTGTGCAGAGTCGATCAGCGGCCATTGGTGCACAGTGCATGCTGTTTAAATTTGCGTCTGATTTGGGCAACGATAATCTCACGAGATGGGGGTGGCTCCAGAGTTGCTGCAAGACCCGGGGCATGATGGGAAACGCCTGGCTGTTGGCTAATCCAAGAGCTGATTGGCTCTTAGTTTTGACAGCAAACACTGAGTGTTGTAGAACATCCAGACTTTCTGTGTAATTGTACTATTTAACACTAGATTATAAGATAAGATAAGATATTCCTTTATTAGTCCCACAGTGGAGGATATTTGTCTCTTGTTTCGCAGTGAAGGTTTAATCAGTCAACAAACATAATGTGTGGTTGATAATAATAATAATAATACATAATAATATAGCACTTATCAAAAGGAGCAGCAATTATTTATGAATAGGTTGTCACTTTTCCTGTGTCATCATGTGTAAATTCATTGAAGGCGGCTGGAAACTATCCAGCCGAGCTCTGCCGCTGCCGCCTGATCTCGTCTACTTTCCAGACGAGGCGCAGTTCATCTTGAACGAGCCTGTTGCCACCCCACAATTCCTTGCGGCGGCAACGTTTACAGCGATCTACCATTCGGCCGTCGGTAACGTCCGCCATAGCTGTTTGATTGTCGACATCTTTCTTAGGTGTGATTTTGTTTTAGACAGGAATCCTTACTTGAATCATACAGCATTGAGTTTTATATTTTTCTGAAGTTGTTTTAAAACATCCGTTTTTCCTTATTTTTTAATTCTCTTTCATATCTTTCCTTGACCTCATGACATTTTCCATCGCGGTCAAGGAAAAGTGGTGAAGAAAAGACATATGCCGTCATGTTTTTTCACTGTTTGCCCACAGCCCCTGTCTAGAAGACTATTCAAGCCACAATTTTACCATTTTGACAGCAATTTGAACCTTCAAGAGTCTACCACAGCCTTTAAGAATACAGTACATGTACCTTTAATAGCTTGAATACATTTCACTCTGACTGGTTTTAAGGTTTACAGGTTATGCACTCTAAATTTAGTTGTTGGTGTTATAATATCAGAACCAGGTGTTCCAGGAACCCAGTCAGCCTTTCAGTGGTTTCCACAGGATTGTGATTTAAGTTATATTGCATAGTTTACGCACCATTGTAGTAGTGTAGTATCCTTTGTGGCTGTAATAGTATCTCTTTCTTCCAAATTACTGTTTAGAATCAATAGCATTACTGTTGTCTATGAAGCCAAACCGTGATGCAGCTTATTCCTCTGAGCTCCATTGTTCTCCAAACTTATTAAAACCACATCAGTGAGCCACACTGGGTAACATGCTCCCTCATTACAATAAACATGGCCACCATCGTTTATCTTGACTTGACTCCACATATGCTGTCACGCTGTCGTAAATGCTCAGAACGGGGATGCCCAAACTTTTTCCCTCGGAGGGTGAAAACTGGAACTTGATGATGGGCCATAGGTCAAAACACCTATTGTATTGTATTAAGATGCAAAATGGTCCCAAGTCCCCCTAATTGAATATTATTTTAGCTTTTATATTGTTCACCCCATAAACCACCTGCTGAATACAATTGGGCTCATTTCCAGTCATACCCAATTTATGCATTGGTTTAGTGTAAAGTGGGCATGTCTGTAAAGGGGAGACATGTGGGTACCCATACAATCTATTTTCATTGCATATCTTGAGGTCAGGGCTGCACGGTGGTGTAGTGGTTGGCGCTGTCCGGCTTGGGACTCTTCTGTGTGGAGTTTGTATGTTCTCCCCGTGTAAGCGTGGGTTTTCTCCGGGTACTCCGGCTTCCTCCCACTGTCCAAAAACATATAATTTAGGTTAATTGATCACTCTAAATTGCCCGTAGGTGTGGATGTGAGCGTGAATGGTTGTCTGTCTATAGGTTGTCTGTCTCTATGTGCCCTGCAATGGACTGGCAACCTGTCCAGGGTGAACCCCGCCTTCGCCCAATGCTAGCTGGGATCGGGACAAGCGGTTGACGATGAATGAATGAATGAATCTTGAGGTCATTGTGGGACCCGGGTCATCTTGAGCTCTGCATTAGAGGATCAAATCTACCGCTGCCTGACAAATGCACTATTTCATTCTGTATGAGTAACTTAGAGTGCCATGTTGTTTTAGGAAATAATTTAGCCTTTTCTATATATATGTGACTAGTCTTCAGTTGAACCAATAGGATTGGGGATGAGAGACATAGACTAGTTGGGGAAGTCAAGAAGTGTCGACAGATAAATGCATTGTTGGCTTGTTATGTGCTATTAATGTATGTTTATGGAAGGAAATCATTAGTCTCTACTTGTACTTTTTCAGCTAACTCAGTTTAAAAGACAAAATCATTCTTGGCAACAAAGTCGTCATTTTTTTGTTTGCCACCCAGAAATATTATCAGCCACTAACAACTGTATTTATTCAAGTTTCTAAATTGCAAATTACAAGATGCGTTTGAACACATTATGATATTCCTTCACCCAATACTCGTTTTTACAGAATAAAGCTTGAATGCATCATGGTGTAACTATGTGCAACGCAACCTCTGTTAACGTTAGTAGCTTCGTTATTTAGCCTGGCCAGACTGTGCTGTTCACCAGCTGCTAACAGCTAACATTACTAGTTCTCCTTCTGCCAATTTGTTGTTCACAATGTACCATTATCAAGGAAAAATAGGTGTTCAATCAGGTTTACTAGTGCCACACTGTTTTTTTTTCTCCCATAATGCTCTGGTGTCAAACAAACTGAATTGTGATTGTCTGCGTATGGTGTTGCATCATTGTGCCTAAATAAGTGTCAGAAAGCATCAATACAGAAGAATCAATAGTGCCTGAGGCATGAGATGCCAAGGAATCGGACAACAGGGGATCGCTTCTCTATTCCCATCCCTGGTGTTTTGCCTGTCTGCCAAAGTGACGGAAAGCCTGACAATTTTATATGCCACTGCCAACAATTTACCCTCATTTGGCAGCTAGCGGGTGCTCATTTCAGACCCTGGTTAGCATACTTAGAGTCATGGGATCCTCCCATGTGAGCTATTCTCAGCAAAGCACAGTCTAGACACTGCTGAATTTAAGGCCAGAATAAAACATAAAGCACAATTGAAATAAGTGTTCTTGATCTTAATGCACATTATCGCCGTGTCCCAGGGATAAAACACTTAAAAGTCAGTCATGAAGAAGAGAAAGCCCGAGGGCTCTTTAGGCTGGGTACATGTCCGTGATGCACCCAGCTACTTTAGCTGTCATGCAGCAATATCTCCGAGCCTTCGCCGGGTGCACTGATGCTTGACTTAAGCCATTTAGCAGTGCCCTGGTTAACTGAAACCGACAAAACTTCTGATTCCAGCCTGATCTTAGAATAACACCCCTGGCGACTGTGAAGCTGTCTTTGCCCATTTCATCCAGCGCTGTCCCACAACTGCATTTGTAGCTGACAGAGATGCAGAAGAAGATGCCTCGTGATGTTACAACTGTTACTCAGAGAATTAAATTAAATGGAAAACGTTGCAATAAAAAAATTAGATCTGGCTGACAGCTGCAGAGAGGAAAAGGGCTGAGACTATTGCTCCAAGAGAGTGCCAGGCTAAAGGGTGCAGAAGTGCCGTAACATGAATAAAATAAGATGACCACTTAAAGCCAATGGGTGCTCCAAAGGGTAAAGTGTTGGATGATTCAAGTCGAGTATTTGCCAAGGGTTGCTCTTTGTACATAGTGGTTGCCCAAAATCATGCAGAACAAACACGCTGGGCGATGAGATGTTTACAGCTGAGTAGAAATGTGAACACCGGGCATGTGAGGAGTCAAATTTGCTCATGACACTGTACAAAAATTTCACTGAACATTACAAACATGACGAGAGTGTAGGGCTTTAAGATGGCTGCCTGTGCAACACATAATCTTGAGCTGACAGTTTAACTTTTCTGTAGTAGTTTCTGGCTTTTTCAGGAGGGGGTCTTAAAGAGTGTTTCAGACAGGCGGCGAATACAGGTATTTTCAGACAGACGCCATGAGAAAAATAATGTTTTTTGAACATTAAAGCATGTAAACATGTTCTAGTAGAAACCCAAAATACAAGTATGAACCTGAAAATGAGCATATGTCTCCTTTTAAGGTCCATTTACTAAATGTTTCAGAACTTTAAACCTCAGGGGGCGGCAGTAGCTCAGTCCGTAAGGACTTGGGTTAGGAGGCGGAGGTCACCGGTTCAAGTTCCCTATGGACCAAGATCAACTGGTTGCTGGAGAGGTGCCAGTTTACCTCTTGGGCACTGCCGAGGTGCCCCTGAGCAAGGCACCAAACCCCCAACTGCTTCGGGCACTTGTCAGGAGCAGCCCCCTCACTCTGACATCTCTCCATTGACACATGTATATGTACTGTGTGAAATTAACAACAGAGTGTAACACTGAATTTCCCTACGGGGATTAATAAAGGTTCATCTTATCTTATCTTATCTTATGTCACGGTGTTTTTCAACAGGTGGAGTTTCCTCAGTTGTCATGTAACCAAAGACCTCGCAAGTGGCCAGCATTGTAGACCAGGAACCAGTGCTGGGCCAGACAAAGACCAAGGGTGCCATCCGCATCTGGAACTCCGAGGAAGGCCGTGAGATAACGTTGAAATTGGAGAAGAAACTTGTAAGTAAACCAATGAACTGAAATGTTTTTACTCACTTTACTTATTAGTTTGTTCTATTAGTACAATGTCATACTACAAGAAAATATATGCGCACTGCGACAGATGTGATTAGACTTCAGAAGGCCACCGTCAATAAAACATCTCAACAAGAAAACTAAATATTTCCCTAAAGAGTTAATACGTAGTTTTCTTATTGCTGTTACATTTTACTTTACATGTATTGAACTGGCTTGCAAATTTTAAAGGGATAGTTTGCACGTTGTGAATTAGCGCTGTATGATGTACCTACAGTAGTATGACGGTCAGCATGCTCAGCTGGGAGAAGCAAAGCACTGCTGTGGACGGGGCCGGCAGCGAAAAATGTATTTTAGCAACCTAAAAGAAAGGCCCACCAAAAAACAGCTTTACCTTACTGTGAGACTGCTCTACAGTCTCGGTTTCCGACGGGGAACTGAAGCTGTTACTTTACTAACTTTGGTTAGTTCAGATTCATCACACTGACTATGGTTAAGTACCTCATACAACCCCACTTCAAAATACTCAAATTATCCCTTTAATTTGTGTGTTGCATTAGGGTTAGGGTCAACAACCCTGTCTCTTAGAAATTACATTTTATACAACAAATCAAATATGTTTTTTACTAATCTGGACAGTATTATGTTTCCTATTAACATAATGAAGAAATTTAATTAACATATCTGGCAAGTTACTAAATGTTTATGTTGAACACACCAGTAAAATGTTCACGATGTGACGACGTATTTCAGTTATTTTCCACCAAAATATCCAATCTAGCAATACAATATCTGCTCATAGCAACTATGGTTATGTATACAGTTGGCACTGACAGCACTTGGTTGAGGAAAAGGAAAGATCGTAGTCTGCTTTATATTTCTGTACTGATGTATCTGTGTTGTCTGCGGCATCCAGCAGATATCGGACACACGACGGCACCCAGACGATTTGTAAAACAAATGCAGATTTTAAAGGCCAGAGTTTCGTCACAGCATGCTCATGCTAACAAGTTAATTAAGCATAGTCTTCTGCACATGAACTTTAAGCTTGTATTAGCAGTCAAAAGAGATCTGCCGTTAGGTGCACCGAGCTAATTACGTGATGATAAATCTTCCATGGCATGAGGTAATTTCTCAGTGCTCTTTAAAGATAGTAGAGAATATGGCAGATAACTGCTTGAAGCCTTTGCGAGTCAGCAGCGGCGAAGCTAAATGTGGCAGCAAGTGTCAGGACAAATCAATACACGCTTCCCAGGATTCCTTTGGTGCCATAATCCAGGCTGTGGTGGGCACTGACCCCGGGGAGGCTCGGCCTCTTGTTTTCTTGCCCTGTTTTTTCAAAAGCAGCTGCACTTATGGACATGACAGCATTGAGCACAAGCTAATTACCTCAAGAAAAAAAAGAGAGCAGAATTTGTGCTATAAATCGCTTAGCTTGTATCTGAGACACGTTGAAATTTGCTTCCCAGCACTGGGAAGCTGCCTCGCCCTCAGGAAGTGCAGAATTTACATGAAGGTGTTTCCAACAATTGTACCTCAACCTCAAAAGCTTTGCAATTTTCACCAGCTGTGAACTCTTAATGTGTGGTGCACAGATGATTTATATGTCAAATATTCCCTCTGGATATAGAGATTTGGTCAACTATTTCACCTCACCAGTTCTTTCTGTCTGACTAGCATGAACTGCATTTTGCAGATCAGTCTTTGAGAGAGGCCCACGGTGTCTTCCAGCTGATTTCACAGATCTCATTAAGGCATAATCTTGTATTATCTGCCTTAAAATAACAAGAGATAATCCTGAAATCAGGCTAATCAGCCATGAAATTGAGAAATCTCCTTGTATGGATTCCACTGCAGCAAATGACCACATGTAGAGTGTGCAGAGTGACATAATTATATAGTTTGCATTAAAATGTGTAATTTTTGAGTCACATCTCTGCTCTTCACTCACCAGGAGAGATTGTTTTATCCAGGACGAGGAGCTGGGAGGTGTGCGGAAGAGGATTTCCAGAACATCACATCTTCCCTCGTAAGCGGCACTCACTTACTTAAGCCATCAGCCGGTCATTAAAAATGTAAAATTAACATCTTTTAAAGTGGAACATGATTCGGCTCTGTGCTCAGGAGGCAGTGAAGCGCGACGCTTGCATATGAAATGCATTCGGTCATCCCCCTGGCAACAGGGAAGGAAAAGGTGCATTGAGTGAAAGGAGAGCAGATTGCTTTTATTCTTTATTTAGAGAGTTATTCTAGACGCCGAGTCACAGATGCCCTGCCATCATAGAAAATCCTTCCTGCTCAATTGAGGCTGAGGCTGAAAATGTTGAAGGCTCAGGTCTCTGTGGGGGAAGTATGAAAAGCAATCATGGTTTTTTATTTGTCTCAAACATGTTTTTTCATTTGTAGATATGTCACAGATTTGGGCTACTGACATTATATTCCTCCTGAGACGGTCAGCAAGCAGGATACAGGCAAACTATAACATAACTAGGCCGCTAAGAGTCAATATTTCTTCCTTTTTCTTGATGTAGCATTGAAAGTGTGTGTGAACTTTAATGCATCTGTTAACAGGCAGGATCCTTTATGAAATGTGCTCTCGTTCAAACTAATGTTTGGCCATAGGGCTTGGCCATAACCCTAAATGTACTTGTATTAATGTGTTTCAGATGTGCGCTGGGGTGTAATGTACTCCATATTGTCAATTTCCTGCACAAACAGTGTATCCAGTGCCTTTGTGTAGCCTAAATTGTCCGTTGTGTTTTCCGCTGTGAGCCCAACTCACAATTAGCTGATATTAATATCTGTATCTCCACATCAATAACAAGAAAATAACAAAAACCTGCCGCATGGGACCCCCTCAAAAGGTCGTGTCAGGTGTGACGTCACATTAGCCGTGTGAACTCTCACGACAAGCATAAATCACGCATTAGTTTTGCTCAGTATGCATCTTGGTCAGAAGTCTTAAAGGTGCAGTATGCAGGATTTGGTGGAATCTAGTGGTGAGGTTGCAGATTGCAACCAACTGAAACTTTTCCCTTGTGCCCGTGTTGGTTTGTCTGTTCTGGATTATGCCGGCCAGCTCCAATATTTTCAGTTGTTTATACACTAAAGAAACATGCCTCTAATTATTTTTATATAATTATTGTATTCCATTTCTGCAAATAGATCCCCATAAATGCCACACACTGTTCCTTTAAATTAGACTATTTGGCAAAAATGGTTGAAAAGCTCCAGAAAGCCTATTGTGAGTGAATCTTGTGCTAGGATATTTTTTGTAAAACTTCTATTTTCAAGCTCAACTTCAAAAAACTACTTTTAAGCATCTTTATCAACTGTTTGTTTATGATTAAAAAAACCCAAATCATCTAGTGTTTTGTTAGCAGATCTTTTAAACTCATATCAGTCAACATATCAGCATTATTGGCACCAAAACTCCAGTATCGGTCGGACTGTAGTGTGCACAAAATGTTTTACAAAGCTTAGACCGAAATGAATCTTAAAATACTTATTGCCAACCAGAAAGTTAACCACCCTCTCACTGTAAAAATACTCTAATAATTGTAGCATAAATAATAATAATAAGGAAATGCTTTTAACTACTCATTAGCTGAATCTTCACTGTTCATTACAAGTTCCTACTGTGGACTTTTAACTAAGGAGCAACTTCCTCACTGAGAATTTAAAGGCACAGATCATTTCCCCTTTTTGTCATCATCAATCATAATTACGCCACAATTTCTTCACCTTGGATCAATTTGTGCCATTGAGATCAAACAGCGGTGTTAATAGGTGGCCAGATTTCTCTAAAGGTAATCTATATCATGTGGTGTGAGCAGTGGCCTTTCAAGCCTCAAGTTAGCTCACGCTGCATATTGTTTGTCACTGAAACCCTGCAGCTAAAATGTAAATATATACCCATTTGTGTAGCTGATCAACCTTTTGGTCAGTGAGTTATGGCTATTTGAAATGTGTAAATGAACTGCTATGATGATTAGATATGATGCGCTAATATTTAATATGGGATACTGAGGGAGGGGATCTGCTTTTTAAATGTGGTCGCTCTCTTGTTTGCAGCTGACAAGTGAAGGAGCTCTAATCATCATTGTTTCAGTCACAAAGCAAACTGGGTCTTCAAAGGTTTCACCCGTGGTGCAATTACACCAAATTACTCTCATTTGGAGAGTCAGTCAGGGGCTCCGTTTCCAGCCCACGCCGCCTGTAAACAGGATGTTTAAAATGTTATGAATGGATTTCAGTCGAAACTTTGTGGAAACGGTGGTTGTATGAGCAAGGAATAAAAGACGATACAGTCATTCCAGTTGGACCGAAGGGGACGTAGCAGCGGGCATGGCTTCACACACAAAGGAAAACTATACTCCAAACAACAGATTCATGGAAGAAGCTTATTACAGTAATAAAAGGCAGCCTTGGAAAGTCTTATTGTCCATGAAAACTAAAACTACAATTATTAGCTTTTTCTTTGTTTCCTTCTTAAGGGCTTAAATGTGAAGAAGTGTACAGCAGTAAAGCTAAACAAACAAAATTAGACCACAATCTTGAAATGGTATATAAGTAATTATAGTTTGAAAAGTGGAACTAAAATTTACATTTCTTGTGTCTCACCTGTGAAGCTATGAATTCAAATATGAAACACATTTTTTAATCTTAGTAGATTGTTGTTTTAATAAACACAATCTATTTTTTTTATATTGATAATAATAATAATTAAACAATGTAAACAGCCATAAACTACACAAAATAAAAACACAGCATCAATAGCCTGAGTGCTAACGTTGATGAACGGGAATGAATTCTTATTGGAAGAATTACTATTTTTTAAATACATTTTTCATTTATCGGTTATTCATAAATGATTGAGGTTTTTAAAGGGCCAGATTCAACCCACGTGCCGCTGATGCAAAAGGCCTGATTTCAGGGGATCTTTTAGCAACCTTCATATTTACATAGGGAGCAGGTCCTCTTCACGGAGTCCGCCATGCCGCTCCGCCGTGCCGCTCTATATCCATCCGTTCATTATCTATAACCCCTTATCCCCTGATCCCAGCTGACATTGGGCGAAGGCGAGGTGACCCTGCACGGGTCACCAGACTATCGCAGGACTCCTAATGTAATTATGGTAATTTTGTCACGATAAGTCAAACCTTGGTTTTTCACCCGCCGGTTTACGTTACAGCAGTCTTGGAAAGAGAGGAGTGAGTGGAGGGGTGCTCAGTTGGTTGCAACCACATCACTGGATGCTGTGAAATCCTACACACTGCACCTATAAAAGTGGCTTCAGGTTGAACAAATATGAACACTTTCCAAACTGGTAAAATCATCACTGGTAAAAGTTGGCATATCCTGCATAGCACTGGTGAATTAATGTGCATGTGCGCTAGGTTGTTTTTCAGGCAGAGTAAGACTTTCAAAATAAAACTTCCAGTTTTAATGGAAACCAGCAGAATGTACAGATAAACAGCCAGCTTGAGTTAACCACTGGATCTTTACTTATCTTTGTTTAGCCCGAGTTAGACAAAACACTTGGACAACGAGTTGAAGATAAATTGTTGGACTCCTCAGTCATTTCATCACAGCATCCTGATTGCATAGAACCACATCATAAAGTCACAGTGCTTAAAAGGCATTAGCATGTCCATACCCCGGAGACGTAACACTATAGTGTTGAGAAATACTGTAAGAAACAGACTTTGCAGATGAAAGGGCATGAGCCTATCACTGCTCCTTACATAATGTGTTTGCAGTTAGCATGTGGCGGTTGTTTCTCACCCCCATCTACTGTAGTTTAAGCACCCTGTCACTTCAAACTAGTGTGATCTGAATTTTTTTTGGGTGACTGCTGAGAATGCTAATGCCTTGGAAGTTGTATCCTGTGGCTCTTTTGGCTCAAATCAAACCCAGAGAGGCACAAGGAAGAGCGAAAGCAGCAGCCATGCCCACTTGAGAAAGGCCGGTAATCTAATCCTTCAACAAGTTTGTTTGGGATCACAGAGTAGGCAATACAGGCCTGACACTCCAAACACTATTCATTTTTCATCACTAACTATAGTCATTAAGGAGTCTGTATCAAAGCGATGAAGATTGTTGAGGTTGGGGACTACAAACCGCAGAGTATTAGTGGTGGATTTGTACTTGTTTATATGCTGCTGAAACAGGGTGTCGACTTCTTGAAACCCACAGAGCGCCCTGAAGCTGCATGTTGTTCCTTTGTTTTCATTAATTCTTATTCAGTTCTGTAATATTCAAACATATCATGACTGTTGAGCCGATTATAAATTAGATGTGCGTGACTATTGGGGCCATGCTGGACCCGAACCGGGTCCAGTCTGGGTCAGTTGATGTTGACAGTCAGTAGATAAAATCTTACAGCGTGTGATATGTTAAGAGTCTTCTGATCCAGTGGCTGCTAGTCATTCTTACAAAGATTTGAACATGCACATGTTTGATATTTGTGACTAACAGCGACGACAGATGGGTTCACTTGTGTGTCGCGCATGGGGGGCAGACTATACAGTCTGAACTTGCTTTTTACCTCCTTTTTCGGCCGTGTTGCGCCGCATATAAGCAGTGCAAGATGCTGGTTGCCATCCATGTTTGTTTTGGTACAACAGTTGGCATCTTTGCAGGATGTGCTACTTCGTCCACCGTCAGACCTCCAGACGTTAATGACCAGTTGTTCAGTGGATTTACTCAGTCGTAACACTTATGCTCCATCCTGACTGTCAAAGATGAAAAAAAAAAATTGTGCACCTAGTCGGAAACAGTCTTCATATGCAGTTTATTCAGTCTTTATAGGGTCTTCAGGACTGTCCCAACCTTCAACTGCTGGCTGCTGACTATATGATGATGGCAGTTGCCTAATTAGTACTATGATTCTTTTTTAAAAGATGATCATTTGGGACATCTAACCACTTTCCAGTTGTCTATGACATGAAATTTGGATAAAGCCACCGGAGGCTGCTGTACTTCTGCACACGTGACTGTGATGCATTTGTGTCCGGCATAATCTAAATTTAATTGTGTATATATTTATTTATTTATTTTTTACTTCCACAAATTTAAAATTTTTTGTTGCACTAACAATCTTTGGTCTGTGAAAACATTATTTTTTCTTATCTTGCTTTCGACCACTCGTAAATTGTCCTCTTACCTAAGGAAGAACAAGGGTAAATTAAATTTTTTCACTGTTATTTTTTTATGCAGAACACACGAAATACAAACAGCGCCTATATCCTGTACATCGTGCACTTCAGCAGTGCCCAAGAGGCAAATTGGCACCTTTAGAGCTACCAGTTCACACTCAGTACTTGGGTCCATGTGGGGACTCGACCCTCCGGTTCCCAAGCCAAGTCCCTACGGACTGAGCTACTGCCACCAATAAAAAAAAACATTGGTTAGTCCCACAATTCAGTGCGTATACTAACAAAGTAAGAACAAGTATCCACATATGAGCGAAAATAAGAGGAAATTTGCTCATATATAGCTTCCTGCATGACAAATCTTTTGCACTTGTGGGTTACCTTTTAGACACGGCCAAAGCCCAGCTGCATGAGGTGATGAATATCAGAACTACAGTAGGTATATTTGTCATTACCAGAAATATGCAACTACAGTATGAGCAACATGACATGGCTCTGCTCCTCCAGTAAGGTAGTTTACTTAAGTAAACCCGATTCATTTTCTCCTTAAGATAAAGATTTTCTGCCTCAAGCAGCAGGCCGAGAGGAAATTTTCCATTTAACGATGGTTGCTGCCTTATAATTTAATAGCTGACAATGAAGAATTTTTATTAATTCAGCTACGGGTCAAATATTTATGAGCAGCCATGCAAACTTTGGGCCACATATCCAGGACACAACATTAACATGACAGCATGCTCTTTTATAGCACATTCACATATACAGCGGAAAACCTTATTTTTCTGTTTGCATCGGCTCCTGGCAAAGAAATTTCTGTCAGAACAGCTTTAGTGTTTTACAGCTCAGAGGAAACACAATGAATTTTATGCACTTGATTGTCACTGTTTATCAGTATCAGAATCACTTCCAGTTTTGCTCCCAAAACTATGACACATGCAAGCGATGCTTGTGAATTTGGCACCAGGGTACAATAATAAAGAAAGCAAACCTATAGAGTGTATTTTTTCACCTTGCGGTTATTTAAAAGCACCACACAAGCACGCTCTACTTTTTTAAAGTTTAATTAGCCCTTTCACTGTTGATTTAGGGGGAGTTTATAGCAAATGTTTGGTTGTTATCACAGCATTTTCATTAACAGCCCATCTCCTTGTAGCTTGTAAATAAACCACTTAACTTTTATATCGCTAGTCCCTTCCCAATGATGAATAACTGGTCTCTAATTTCCAAATGTGTGGGCGTTTAATGAGGCCTAAGATATTTTATTCTCCTGCTATAACGCTGTCTACAAAATTGTGCGCTGCTGAGTGTAATCATGCAACGCTATCTGGCACAGACACTCTCTGGCAGCAGCGAGGCAAAACCTGCAGCCCAGAACTGCTCCACTTAAGGGAGGCTGATGTGAGAGGAGCAGACAGGCGAGAGTGGAAGGCCCTCCGGTCATGCAAAATGCAAAAGAAATATGACTTTATTACAGCTCCCTAATGGTGACATAACAATCTGTTCAGCCACTTCCCTCTAAATCTCAAAGCATTTTTGGAGAGTACTCCGGTCTACAGGAGAGGATGAGTTTGGAAATCTCTCAGTATGAATGAGTTTAAACACAATTGAGTTTGAAATATGGCTTTGACCGGCTCTCATCTCCGACAGCTTTTTATTATTTATTTTTTTTGGCTTGTTCCTCATGTCAGAGTGGTAAATGTCCTGAGAGGAAAAAAGCAACACACAACAGGATGCCTCCCATCACCGAAAGGGTTCCTATAACACATCATGTGTTGTCTATTTAGTGTCATTAACTCTCGCTAATTAGAGAAATTATTATTTGTATGCCAAGATTGCTGTGAGAAGTGTGGTTCATGTCTCATGTCTGTGCGTTAGAGCTGGAGCCAGGAGGTGATTAGCCTAGCTTAGCATAAAGATTGTAAGCAGGGGGAAGCATCCAGCCTAACTCAGTCACCCAGTTATTTGTTAGTCTGCTTCCAGACCTCTGAATTGCCGTCTACATCTCAGATTTGTTCAGGGAATGAAATAGTTTTGTTGTTTTGCCCACTGACAACTATTTCCACCAGTCAGAGAAACAGTTGATCAATTGGATCTTAGTAGGAATGAGCGTGTACAGGTTGTTGTTGCAAGTTGACTTACAGAAATAAAATGTCTTTGATCAATGTGAACACATTAAAGCTCACCACTCCTAGCACCCATACTGCAGCGTCAGTGTCAACTGAAGGTGATGTAGGTTGGACTAGCTGTTTCTCTCTGCCTCCAGTCTTTATGCTAAGCTAGGCTAATTGCTTCCTGACTCCAGCTATGTACTTAAAGGTGCAGTATGTAGGATTTGGTGGCATCTGGTGGTATGGATGCAGATTGCAACCAACTGAATAGCTCTCCACTCACTCCTCCCTTTCCAAGACTGTGGTAACGTACGCCACCGAGTGCAAAACCGAGGTAATGGCGTTCATCATCCTTACCATAATAACATTACTTTAGGAGCAGCTGAAGACAGCGGTTGGCAGTACAGTGGTTTTGCACTTGGCGGCTCACGATACCGCAGATTCACAAGCATGTCTGAGGATTACAGTGGCCTTCAGGTAATGTAAAAGCAAAAGTCCCTCTCGAGAGCCAGTGATTGGTTTGTCTGTTCTGTGTGTCGCCAGTCTTTATGCTAAGCTAGGCTAATTGCCTGCTGGTTCCAGCTCTGTGCTATGAGCGTGGTATCAATCTTCTTATCAAACTCTCAGAAAGGGTGCAAATAAACCTGTTTTCCAAAATGTGAAATTCTTCCTTTAATGCTACAATAAATTTGCAGATAAGAGTTGGTGATTCATTTGTTCATCTCTATAGGTTTGTACACCTATTTTAATTTATTCTGAGGGGAGCAGATGTTTGGTGCCAAACCATTAGTAGATATGTTGGTATAAAAATACAAAGCATATTTCATTTTAGGATTTCTTTCAGTTAAGTTTCATTTTACCCTGCAAAAGGCTAAAGATGAAAAATGTTTTTAGTTGTATAGTCGTCGTCGTTGGATTTCTGATGAAATCAAACACAAATATTGGTCATAACCCTTTCAGGGCAACGCCAGCAGAGGTTCACTATTTGATGCTTGTCCATAAATCTTTAACAAGCAACATTTTGCAGCTATCTATTTGTGGATTTAAGAGATGAAAAAAAATAAACACAAACTCTTCTGTTTTCTCTTTTGTAGGGTTGTGGAATTAAAGTGGTGAATAATGGATGGCTGAAAGCATCTGTCTCGCTGAGTTGCCTCTTCTGGACAGCAGGGGACCTGAAGGCAAGTAAGCACAGATATTTATGAACTGTTGTTTGAGTTTAGACCAAACTGATGCTATCAAGTCACCACTCACCTGTTTTAAAAGCACTGTAGACAAAATAACCTCGGAAATCACCTTTTGACTTTATAGCTTCCAACTAATGGCAAGACTTTTAATGACCTACTGATGTTCATAGAAAAATATACAGAAAGTTATATGAAAGAGAAAAGCCTAAGAGCAAAACTTTGACGCACTTTAATATAAGAACTATAACTGATCAATATGGATAAGATAATGGTGAATGTCGGCAAGTTTGTAGAAAATTGAATGAGGGCTCAGTAACCTTAAGCTGTAGCTCATGCACCACTTCTACTGTGGCTCATCATTAAAGGGGCACTGCACTGTTTTTACACATGAAGGCCAGTTTGATTGTCATGTTGAGAACTATTAAATCTGTGAAAACAGTGTCCTCTGTGGAGGAACTAAATATCTGTACTTTACTGTACTTATAAGGAGCAAATGGGATTATTTTTACATAAGAAACATAGTTGTTTTAATCCAAACCACAATCTTTTCCTAAACCTAACCAAGCAGTTTTGTTGTATACGTAAATAAGTTTATTTTGATAAGACACTATGCATTTAACGAGTGGAAACTGTATGTTTCCTGTGAGCAAAGAAGTTTATTTTGAAAAGACTATGGCTGTAACTAGTGGAAACTGTATGTTTCCTGTTTGACTGCCTACAATGTTTGCAGTCACATCTCTCTGTTAATGTTCATTTGTTACCCACATCTGAAATGTGACATCACATCCTTTTTTCAAAACCAGGCGACTGGAGCTCGTGTCCCGTGTGAAACCAGAATCTCTGTTGATTTATTTGTCCCATAACTTACGCACTTAATGTAAGTTATGCCACTTCCAGAGTTATTTGAAGCCAAACTTTTCCTAAACCTAACAAAGAAGTTTTATTGCCTAAACTTAGGGAAGCTGTTTCCTGTGAAAACTGAAGTTTATTTTGAAAGGATTGTATGGTGGAATGTGTGTTGCTGGACATTCTTTGGAAAATGAACGAAAAAGGCGGAAAGATATCATAGAACCGTTGACAATAAGCTGAAGAAAAAGATGCTATTAAGTTGCATTATGGGAAATGTAGGATCCAAGTCCCATCACTTTAACAGGCAAATGATGGAAGTGTATATTCGTTGTTTGTTTCTGAGCTTTTAACAAACGTACTTTAACACCTTCAGTATTTAACAATAGATTTGCAGAAGTGAAATGTTTTAAAATTTAATTTTTTTTTTTTTTTTTGACATCCAGCTGAACTGATTTAGACATTTGTTGACAGTCTGAAGTGGCCGTGGTCTGTGTTCTTTGCTACACATCATTTATCTGAGCTGATGAGTAATGTCGACAGCCGTGTTAATAGCGGCTTGGATAGCAGATGACAGGTTGTGTGAGAGGCTTTTGAGCGTCTGATCATGAGTTCAACCGCAGGCTGCTGTCAGGCCGGATCCATTTGTTGGCTGAGATGTACTGTGGAGAGGATCTTCAAGCCTTCATCACAAGCAGATCTAGTAGTTCTTTATTATTTTTTCATCATGGAGATTGTTGTTTTCACACAAGGCATAGCTCCATAATTAACCAAACAGTTCGTCGTGTTGCACCATCTGTATCTGCGTATCACCCAGAGCCACTGGGTTTGTTTCAGATGAGTGGCTGAAGCAGAAATAGCTGGACTGTTACAAATTGTGTTTCACTTGGGACTGCAGCGAGGGCCAAAGAGCTGGTGAACGGGTCAGAGCTCTGGCACCGAGGCAGCATCGCTGTTTAGCTCTGATGTGACCAGTGCTGCTCCAGAGACCCGCCTTAGAGGGCAAGTGGAGCGGGAAACCGTTGATTAACTCTTCACTCTGGGAACAATCATATTGTAGCATCATGTCACAATTATTGTCAAACAGTGCGACACATTCATGTTTGACTGGGTGATGCTTTTATCCAGAGTGGCTTTGTTGGCAGGTAGGAGTTCAGTATCAGGTGGTACTTCCTACTGAACTGAAGTTGTTGAGTCTGAACATTTTTGTACAAAGTACGTAAGTAGACATTATATTTTATCTTTGATCACATTATATTTCTACTTAGCACTACAGCAGACCTAATTTTTAGTGTTGAAGGTGATGGTTTGTGTCATTTGTGCTTCTCTGATAGCTGCGATCTCCTCATAACAAATTAGTTTGAAGACTAACGAGTGCAACCAAAGTGGGCGCTTCAACCTGAGGCACCAGGTCATGGGATTGGGTCATGGGTCACTTTATATGCTCAAAACGTTTACATCGATTACACTTAATATGACCCTTTTCAAACATGTCAAAAACATAACTAATAAGCATTAAATATCAAAACCAACTTATTATAAACCCTATTAAATATGCCGCTGCTAATGGCATGACAGCCCATGGTTGCTAGTTGTCGTAGTAACGGATGTCATATTTTAGTCAGTGGGGAGCTTTGTGTAGGAACTGATTGTCACATTGAGCGTTGCAGATATCAAATCAGTCTTCGAAGGTGGGAAACTGTTGCAGTTATAACCGACAACCTCTACTCTAACTGACATTTTAGTATTATCTGTATTTTGTTGAGATGTGTGTTCTGCTATCTAATTAAGTTAAGTGTTTCCTTGCAAAGACAGTAAACCTAAAACTTTAATGATGTTTGTTCAGAGATGAGATTCTCAGGCTATCATGCTCAGTTGTGTTGCTTTTTTCTTGTGGCTGCCAAGATGGCAGCGACTGGTAAATCCCAGGTGGCAACATTTGGGTCAGAAAAGTGAAGCCAATACTTTAAACAACAGCCAGCAGGGGGCGACTCCTCTGGTTGCAAAAAGAAGTCAGATTGTATAGAAGTCTATGGGAAAATGAGCCTACTTCTCACTTGATTTATTACCTCAGTAAACATTGTAAACATGAGTTTATGGTCTCAACCGCAGTTTCAAGTCTTCTTCAATACAGCATGATGTTTATTAGGAAATTATGGTCCCATATAGAGTCAAATAGATGATAAAACAGGTGATGTTTTAGATCGTGGCTACTTGGTGATTGATAGGTCGCTACTACCTTGGAGTTGTCGTGTTTTCAGCTTACAACTTAATGTTTTCAGTTCATGAAAATTAATTGCAGCATTATTGTTTCCTAAAAATGTCTTCAGTACTCAGTATTTGGTTGTAGTAAGACCCACTCTCTTGTGTCACTTCTGGTTGCAAAAAGCCAAGTTGGTGTCGGCCAAAATGCTGAACTCAAGGCTTCAAAACGGCAATCCACAAACCAGTGAGTGTCATCACAGTGACTACGTCCACTTCTTATGTACAGTCTATGGTCAATCCATTTTGTGAATTTTTATGAATGAAATTAAAGAGGTTTGTTTGTTTATACTGTTAGTGTATCATACCTATCATTTTGTGGCTACAGGACAAACAGTGTGTTGTTTTATTGAACACTGTAGGAACAGATGAAGTTGTTGTGGTTGTTTCACAGCAGCTGTGAGTTAATGGTTCTCTTGGTACTTTGAAGCCATATGTAATAGTTTAACTGCAGTGATGACACAGCCTGTTTAAGAGCCGCAGGTGCATCTACCTGGCAGGCTGCCACTCGGGCTATTAGCCCACAATCCAATGATCCCTATTTGGGGAGTAGTTGTCCTTTTCACTGCATCAACCACAGCTCGACTTGTATTCCACTCAGCCGCCGATTGCTCAGCGATATGTGTGTGTTTACCGCTGATAAATTCCCATGACTGGGCCGTTGCACTTGTGATTTCAGGCTGTCACAATGGATGAGCTGAGCGATGCGCAGCTGCTCAGCCCTCGGGGAGCGCCGAGCTGGGAGCACATGTCGCCACTTCAGAAGGAAGCAAAATGGTTACAGAGCAGATTATGACATTTTAGTGGTGAGGAGATGAGGGTCAGGTTACTGTCCTGTTGCCAATTGCCTGTAAGAAGAGGGTAAATCAGCAGGAAATACACCAGCTGTCAATTCATTCACTTTCGTGCTGCAATCTCATATTGAATCAGCAGTTATTTTCTGCAAACTGAAGCACATTTTTTTTCCTTTTTTAGCCTCTTGCTAATTCATAAGTGGATGGTATGGGTGCAAACTGCTTGAGATAAAGAATATATTGAATGGCAGCCTAGAAAAATACACTGCTCAGGATGTTTCTCCGTTAACTTTGTGCTCCATGTGGTCATACGCTACAGTCAAATGCGCCGCACTAGTATTTGAAGAAGTACATTAAAACAGTGGTTCCTGGCCTTCGGGTCGGGGCCCCATCATGCAGTGACGAGATAAATGTGAGGGGTCATGAGATGACTGGTGAAGAAATTTCTGTTTTTATGTTACTTAGTTTTTTCTCGTGAGGTTTTGTATAGTTTTACCTCAACTGGCTGCAATAAAACAGTTTTTAGGGGAAAATCACTCTTTATGTGACTGCTTACAACTTATGCAACATGTGACAGTTCATTTAAAGGGGTCACAAGCCAGACCAGGTTGGAAACCACTGATCTAAAAGCTGGTTAAGGTTTGAGTTTTGCATCGCTCACTTATAAACATTAGTGTTGCAAGTAGGGATGCACTGATTCAACTTTTTCATTCCTGATACCGATGGCTAAACCTGGGCTTTGGGTGTCGGCCGATACCGAACAGGAACAGGATACCTAACAGGAACAGGATACCTAACAGGAATTAGATTTGAGGTGTAAACCTTTTTAATGCAGCAACAAATTGGTCAAAACTAGAAACAGAATTCACTTGAATAGATCAGCTCCATTGTCACCGATACCTGAGCAGGTTGAGTCAGTATCAGCCTGATATCTGGTATCTGACCGGATCTTTGTATCTGTTTTAGTATCATAGATTTTAATGAGAAGAAGTTTCACATGAAATTTCAGGGTAAGACTTCACTTTACAGCTCGGCAAATTTCATGGTAATTAGCAGGTAATATATTTGAATTTTCTTTGGAATTACTGCCAAATTACTCCAGTATTTACCTCAGATTTATTGAAAATGATTATCTTCTAAACATTATCTAATAATTATACTCGGCTATTTCCAAATGGCTGGTAATTTATTTAATACATTTCCAGGAAAAGAATACAAAGTTAATAGATATGCTTTATTTCTGCTGATAGACAATAATTAGCAAATACCTTCTTTGAAATTTCTTTAAAAACTCCCTGAATCATTACATTAATTACCAGGTTACATTTGTGTAGACAGTGAGTCACAATGCCTGATCAGAAGTGTCTTTATTAGGTTTGGTTTTCCACCTCTGATGAAGAGCAGCGCACAGCTGCTTCTCAAGCCTAAGGGCCCTATTTTAACCATTATATGCTATTTTAGCGTATAATTATTAAATAATGTTTATAATAAAGTAATTTTTGATACATTTTGTGATAAATATTCAGATAATTTGGCAGTAATTTGAAAGAAATTTCAAATGGGTTACTGAATCAGGGTGCCAGAAGTAGGGGGAGGAAGCCTGAAGATGGTCTCTAGTGTTAATATTTGACCAGTGATGCTCTTATTGAACTCCAATGTTTCTAAAGGAGGAAAGTTGCAATAAATTAAAATGCTGAAGCACTGAAGCTCACAGTCGTCTGCACCTGTATGGATTTAAACTGGAAATCTTCCTTTGCAGTAAACTGCACTGGAGGCTGCAGATCATGCTGAGAAATGTCAAACAGCAAAACAGCAAGATTGTCATTTTCATATTTTGACATGTACACCATCCAGGTCCTGAGCAGACAACGGTATTACTGAGTGACTGAGAGCCTCAGGACTGTCAAGAAACTGATATGTCTGCATTCACACACAGAAAAGGCGAACAAGTTCACATACAGACTCATTTATTTTAGTGCAGCAGACACACAGACTTTGTGCCTCCCAGATAGTCACAGTAGCTTCTTCTCAGTTCAGTCGATAGGCCTCCATTAAGAGGGGGTAGGCTGTCAAAGCAACCTGTGACCTCCTCTCGCCCCTTGGAGCCCACTGGCCTGTGATGTCCGTATCAATATGAATTTCAGCCCTTTGCGCCCATCAGCCGCAATTCCCAGTGTCCATTAGTCTCAAGTATCTGTTTCCTCCAACTTGTACTATTGATTTCGGTGTGTCTTTTGTAACAGAGCATGTACGCTGATCTTAAAGGCGAGGACAGCTTGATAGGCCGGGTGGAGTCTGTCAACCGGGGCGTCGGAGTTCCTCCATTTTCTGCTTATTAAATGATTTTCATAACTTCTGTCACTCTGCTAGTCTTATCACTGCTCATGCCTTACCACTGTGTGGTAATGTGAAGCGGCAGACATCTGATCCTGGATCAGATGTCATCTTGTTTAAAGTTGGCTAGACCGGTGCCCTCGAAGGTCAGGGCTTTTCATCTCAGAGGCCACAATGAAATGACCTGTTGTTGCCATACATGAAGGGATATCGCAGCAAACACTGAGGGCACAATATGGTCTCATGTCCCCGGAGACGACGTGTTTTTTCCCCTCTAACACTCGTCTACATCTGTCACTGAAAGGTGTCATGCTGGTGTCATAGTCAGATCAAGACTAGACGAGATATAGCTAAATTACATGTTAAGATTTTATCGATTCTCAGAGGGGAAATTAAATTGATACAGCAGCAATAGAAGCAGTCTTGTGAAATGAGTAAAATAAATGAGTTAAAATAAATATTACAAATAAATACATAAAATAAAAGACAAAATTAAGGAAGTTATATTTAAGAGATATATATTTAAGTCATATACATGATTTGTTCATTGTGCAAAAAAAATATGAGAATATAAATAAATAAATGAATAAATATATGAATATAAATAAATGACTAAATATATAAATAAATAAATATATAAAATAAATAAATATATAAATAATATACACAATATTATCACATGTATTATGAACACAATACCAATATATAATTTTAAAATATCACAACAATCGTCAATACTGGTATATTGCCACACTCCTAATTTATAAATGTGCAACATTAGTGGAATAAAGGGGTTTTTGCCTGGTATGGTTAGAAAAGTAACCAACTAGTTGGCCTGTGGATATATTATTTAAGGAATATGTCTCTAAATTATTAAAGTTAGTGAAGCTCTTTTAATTTAAATGTAATAACACATTAAATGTGCCGAAGCAATGAAAACAAGCTCCATAAAACAAAGCTGTTTGTGAGTTATTGTTCATATTATTATAACAGTCAAATACGTTGTTTGTGACCATTTTCTTTCAAACGCAACAAGTTAAAAACGGTTATACAGTGTTAGTGCATATACACCACAGGATGGGACATACTGGTGGTTATGATCTAACCACTTTTGATTATATCACATAATCTTCCGCAGCAGACGAAGTTCGCAGTGAGATTATTAGTTTTGCTGTTTCCGAGGTCAAGAATGAACTTTCAATCTCAGTTTTTATGACCACATAGACATGAAGTACTTAAAATGCTCAGAATTATCAGGCTGGCTATCTCGCCTATTTGCCAAATTTCCACCAAAATTGAAAGTTACACATAATAAGACCTCACTGTCCGCACCGATAGCTTCGGCTTTATTTGATATTAAAGGGATTTATTGGGGTAAATAGCCTGGTTCAGTTAGTATTAATCCCAGTGATAACACAACCTTTAACCTTAATTAGTACAACTAATACAAGCATAAATGCATAAATAGCCTCCCCCAGGTGTCTTCCTCCCCACTGTGTCTCCAAAGTGTGAAGAGCATATGCTGACATTTGGCTGCTGGGGCATATTTGCCACTAGGGGGCCCTCGGGGCTGAGACGAGATCCCCCTCCACACAGCGGTTCCTGAGAGAGGAAGATGGATGACCTTTGGCTTTATTTATGTCGTCGCCACTCATGCAGGACCTTTTCATCAGATACGGCCATTGTAATCCCACAGCCCCCATTCAATTTACAGAGGCACTCTGTCACTGCAGACCACTAAAGTCGACCAAATTAATGGATCAATAAGCCCTCTGAAAGCCTGGCGGGAGGATCCAGATCACCCCGGCCGCTATCAAGTTACGGGTCATAATGAATGGGGTGTTGTTTATGTTGTAAAGTGCAGCGTCACCGAGTCTTTTGAACAAAACGGCCTCTTAGCCGGAGCTTAGTCCACCACTGTAGAGTGTTTTCAGAGATGAGATGAGAAAATGTGTAAAAATGTTTTTTGATGATGGACCCACTATAAAGGATTTATATGATTTAACTGTCTTTATTTATGATTAATACATCTTTATCATCTTTATCCTCCTATATGACATGAAACCCTTTTATTAATGACTTAAAATGTATGGCTCTTTCTAGGAAGTGAGAGCATACATTTACAGTTTGGTCAGGGATTATTTTTATAACCTGGCAACCCAAATGGCATTGTTATTAATAGTTTACAACTGACCTACAGCATATATCATTAGAAAATGATTTATTATCATTAATAAAACCATTATTTACAACTTTAAAACCATTTATTAAGGGTGTCTTTATTATAAAGTGGTTCCACAAAGATGAGAATAATCTAATAATCTCTATTATCTCTGTTAGTGAAAGCCTAAAACAGGTACACAAACTTCAGATTTCACAGAATTTATTGATAATTATTAAATAAAATGTGTAAAAACTCAAAGAGCCAGAGAAATATAACTCAAAAAATGTGGCAGCAGAACAGCAATTCCCTCTGGGTGTTGTCTAATGTGTCGTATTTTCCATCTGTACCAATTATTTCACTTCCTGTTGAGTTTAGGGTCAGTGGGAAAGCACAGCTTTTGGTTTGGAGCAAGTTATTCTTTGTTCTGCTTTTATTGCTCATTATTTGCCAACTTCAGCAGAATCGTTCTGCGGAAATTTTAATTTAATTTCACTGTAGGATGATGTCACAACTATTGAACATTTGACTATTTCCTGGTGGATTAGTGGGTGAAACCATCTAAACACTGCGAAGAACTCAAACATGAATTTATGATGTAAAATATTAAATTAACTTTTCTCAGATAATTTGTTGAAATTGTCTTCTGGTAGCTTTTAAAATACTGATTCTCTAGCTCGTTTGCCGTCCCTCCACTTTTATCTCTCTGCCAAAATTAACCTAAAAAACAGCTGTAGTATTTTCCAGCTGTTCCAGCTCACTTCTGATGCATCATGTTGAGAAAATAAAGCTCAGTCTTCACAGTTAGTGGCTGCTCCACAACCAGCCGACCTCGAGGCAGCTCTAGCGGTAATTGGCAGTAATTATAAATCCCATCTGAGAATGCACAAAGAAAGCTCACGGCAGAACGGGCCTGTTTTTCAGTGTAGAGTGCCAAGTAGTGTGAACATAGATTTAATGGCTCCTTAAACAACTATTCCGACGTTCGGGTCTAGTTACAAACAAGGCCGGTGGTGAATGATCGATGTGGAAATCTCAATCAAAGTTGTCACTCGGTGTGAAGGGGATGAAATGAGATATGACAACATGTCAACCTCTTTGAGACGAAGACGAGATGATGATCCTGTAGCTAACTCCTGCTCAAGTGTAGTACGCATAATACCAAGCAGTTATACGTAGTGGTGGACTCAGGCTGTCTGAGAGACGGGCGGGAAAAATAAAAAGGCACTAGTGCGCCCAAAGTTTTTTGAATTTATGGCACTACGTCACATCTTTTCTCTTTTAAGGTCACCCTAGAGGGCATGTCACCATGTTTTCTCCATTTAAGGTCACCCTAGAGGCTACGTCACCATGTTCTCTCCATTTAAGGTCACCCTAGAGGGCACGTCACCATGTTCTCTCCATTTAAGGTCACCCTAGAGGCTACGTCACCATGTTTTCTCCATTTAAGGTCACCCTAGAGGGCACGTCACCATGTTCTCTCCATTTAAGGTCACCCTAGAGGCTACGTCACCATGTTTTCTCCATTTAAGGTCACCCTAGAGGGCACGTCACCATGTTCTCTCCATTTAAGGTCACCCTAGAGGCTACGTCACCATGTTCTCTCCATTTAAGGTCACCCTAGAGGGCACGTCACCATGTTCTCTCCATTTAAGGGCACCCTAGAGGGCATGTCACCATGTTTTCTCCATTTAAGGTCACTCTAGAGGCCACGTCACCATGTTCTCTCCATTTAAGGTCACCCTAGAGGGCACGTCACCATGTTCTCTCCATTTAAGGTCACCCTAGAGGCTACGTCACCATGTTTTCTCCATTTAAGGTCACCCTAGAGGCCACGTCACCATGTTTTCTTCATTTAAGGTCACCCTAGAGGCCACGTCACCATGTTTTCTCCATTTAAGGTCACCCTAGAGGCCACGTCACCATGTTCTCTCCATTTAAGGTCACCCTAGAGGCCACGTCACCATGTTCTCTCCATTTAAGGTCACCCTAGAGGCCACGTCACCATGTTCTCTCCATTTAAGGTCACCCTAGAGGGCACGTCACAATGTTCTCTCCATTTAAGGTCACCCTAGAGGCCACGTCACCATGTTTTCTCCATTTAAGGTCACCCTAGAGGCCACGTCACCATGTTCTCTCCATTTAAGGTCACTCTAGAGGGCACGTCACAATGTTCTCTCCATTTAAGGTCACCCTAGAGGGCACGTCACAATGTTCTCTCCATTTAAGGGCACCCTAGAGGCCACGTCACCATGTTTTCTCCATTTAAGGGCACTTTAGGGGGCATTTTATCATATTTTCTCCACTTAAGGGCACCTGAGAGTGCACTTCATCATGTTTTCTCAACTGGAAGAGCACTCAAGGGCACTTTATCACATTTTCTCCATTTAAGGGCACACTAGAGAGCACTTTATCATGTTTTTTCCATTTAAGGGCACCGAAGAGGGCATTGCATCATGTTTTATCTATCACAGGGCATCCACAAAGGCACTTTTGCGACGTTATTTTCGAACATGCTACCTCCCTCCCTTGCTTGAGTCCACCAGTGCTAATATAATTGCAGTATGTACAAACATTGGCCTCCATTCACTCTCTGTGATCTAAAATGACTTCACAGGGATGTCTGACAGTAAAACGAAGCCATAGCAGTCGGGTCACATCTCCATATTTGCATGCTAATGGTATGAGAGAAACTCCCACCACAATCATTCAGTGGGATCACATCATCACTTGCAATTTGGGGATCAATGATTTCAAACAATAGCGCTTGGCATTCATGCATTTAACACAGAATGGAAACCATGTGCCGTGTGGTTCACTGATGGTCAAACTGGAGGAACGTGCTGACAGCTCTGGATGGCCTTGAGGTGCACATCAGCCCGGAATAACTCTGCCAGACTCGCAGCTCTATTTCTTTGTAGAAAAACAGTCTTTGTTGCCACTGTTGGCAGTAAGTCAATCGCATGTATTAAGCTACCCCACAATACTTGCCAGTCATCGATAGCCCTAAATGAGTGCATATGGTGTCTTGGCTTTTGGCGTCTTTTTGATCAGGTTGAGATTTTAATGGATTTTTCCTCGCCCCTGACAGACGAGGCTGGGTCGGTGGGAGGATGTGGGGGGGTGGGGGTGCAGCCCGGCCGGGGCAGACTACAGGCAGCCGGTGGGGTCACTTGAACCTTGTGGTTGCAGAGCAAAGTGCTGAGACACTAAGAGCCAACGCTGCGCTCACAAGTGTCCGACAGCGGGAGAGTCAGGAAGTCTGGCGACTGTAAACCCCACCCGACCCCCACCCCCACCCATCTCAGACACTCCAAGACACAGCAAGCGCGCACTTCTGCACACAAACCTGTACTATTATGCTTGTGAGGACATTTGTATTGACTTACATTCATCCTCTGCAGACTAATTTTAACTATAACGGCTCGATGTATAAACCCAACCTTTAACCCTTAATCCACAGTAACCTTAAAGGCACAATCTGTCATCCAACAAACGGTCACCCACCACCAAAAAACACAGGATTAACTCAAGAAAAACCTGAATTACTAGTTACTATTATTATTAACTATTACAGTTACATCAATTAACACGTCAGTTTTTTTTTCGAACTGCTGTATAATATTATTTTTGTAACGAAGTTGATTTTCTGAGCTTTCGCACCACGAATGAAGCCATCACAACAGCTTGAGTTGTGCATATATTCATTTAATGGCTCTGCAGTCCAATTGTATTACTCCTTTCAACTTTGACAATGACAGCACAGACCAGATCTCCTTCCAATCTTGCCTTTCACAATAAAAGCCCTAGCCATATAATATTTGCAGGCGTGTATTTAGCATTTTCGGCACTTTAATCATCAGGTGCGTAAAGGCCTTAAAATGAGCATTTATTTTAAATTATGATGATCAGATTAGAAATGCACAAAATGGTGATTTCCCATCAATGATTCAAACGATGGCACTTTTTAGGTGAATATACTTTAAATCTAAAAAATGCAAAAAAACCCAAACCAAAAAACAAAAAAACACAAATCGGCTCTTTAACCCCTAAAATCAATTAATTAACAATTAGTTTTAGTGGTGCGCTTGAAAATAGTTTTTGAAGTTTCTACATGTGTACACACACACACACACACACATGCACACACACACACACACACACACACACACACACACACACTTTAAATAATAACCCTATCCAGGTCTGTGCTTGCAGGCTCTTTTTTTTTTAAGTCAGAACATTTAGGTTTTTGTATGTAAAATGTTTTTAAGTTTATGCACTCGTAACTAATTTACATGCAGAAATCTCAATATTTAAACTTTAACACATTAAGCTCACAAGCTTAGATCAGACATGCAAGCTTACAACCCAGAGTTTACAAGTATAAACTCAAGATTACAGGTACAAAACTATTTTAACAGCACAACTAATTTGACTGTATTTTTGTCCCAGATGTGACGGTGCCAACAGGTTTTTGCCTCCACATGTTGATTATACACCACATATATTCACTCTGCTTACAGTGCACTCTCTGTGATGTTTCAGTGCATTATGGAAAAAATATTTGACTTAAAACTCAAATTATGTTGTTGAACAAGAAGTCAACAATAATTGGCATGTTCTAAATACATTTCAATATTAACACATATTATAGTTTCTGTAATTGACATATACATCAATTTTACTATATATCACCTCTTTAAATACACTCACTACAGTATAATTAATGCTTTAAATCTAGATAGGGTTAATGTGAATGGTGATAAAACTGGGAGATAATCGCTATCCGAGTTGGATTATTGACAAGGGCTCCTGTCCATCTGTTGGACAATAAGACGTTATAATACAATTCAACTATGCAGCATTAAAGGCTTAGAGGGACATGCAATAGTGTACAGTTGATACCATGCAACTAAACATGACACAAAAAGAAATGCAAATTATTTTAGCCCTGTAGTTGCTGTCACTTAAATTAAAGGGAATGCTTTGCTTTGCTGAAATACACTTGTGCAAAAGCTTTTTGCGAGTTTTTAGATTTAAAAAGTGTGACCATTGTTCCTCCTTTCTTTTAATTATTTCCGAATTTTAGACAGACAATCTGAGATCAATAGCAAATCAATGCGTAAAGGATCAAAAGTGTTGTTAAAGAGTTATTCTTGTCTTTAAATGTGCATTTGAGACACAGCATGTTCAACAACAACTCATTTCCCTTTAGTGGGTAATGTAGATACAGTAGATCTCAGCGTGCACTGCGAAGGTGGACAGGAATTTAGCAGAGAAAACAACAGATTTGTAGGCAGACTAAGTGGTTGAGTGAACAGGTTAACAGCGACGGGGCCTTGAATGGCTGTGACAGGGAGAAAGCAGCGAGAGGCTCCAGCTCTGAAGGGGGAAGTGACCCGGAAACAGTGTGTAAGTGCAGCTTGCCGGGCCCATTAGGAAAAATCTCTCCAGAAGCACTGATGCAGGTCCACCTAAACACACATTTCTCTTATTTCTCTCGCTTTTGCTCTGCAGAGAAGCATTAGTCAGCTCCACTCCTGCACGCTCATGCGCTCTAACAGCAAAGAAAAACAGATAGTGGGGGAACCTCTGAGTGTTCATCACCTACAGACCTGTAACAAAAACGAATGATTCTCTGATGAGAGCACATTTGTTGTACAGTTGTCCATTTAAACAGCGTGGATGCAAGTGACACTTCATTAGTCACAATGTAAATCTCGCTATAGAAACATGATGATGTGTAAACTGTTCCACAATCAGTGCTCAGTGTATAATTACGCAGTAGCCTGGTCTGGCATTGGTTGTTTCTGTTTTTCTACTCACATAAAGAAGCATTTTCCAACTTTATTTGTTCGACTTTGCCCATTTTTGCACACTTTCCCACAATATAAAAGTCTCACCAAGAAGCTCAGCAGCCACAAAGATTGTGATTTTTGTTGTTATAATATAGTTTTTGTCAACCTCACGTTGAATTGAACAGAACATTTCCAGTTTTTTTATGTTATATCTTATCATCCATCCAGTCCAAATGCTAAACTTTTTGTGTTTCATATCAATATGTTTAGAAATGCTGTTTAAAGCGGTAACTCAGGGTGTGATGGGAACTTTCTATGACCGCCACATGCTATAAATGTAGATTTTCTACCACTTTTCTTTCCCTTCCAGTGTTTTCTTTAACGCACTAAAGAGTAACTACTGTCCAAAAATTAACTTTAACATAAATGTATATTTTCAGTGGTTAAAACCAAGTTATAGTGTAGATGTCGGACCATATGATACTTTTAACAACCCAAACTGTATTCAAGTAATAATAATGTAATAATAATGTGTAAAATGTAATAGTAATATTTTAGTTTAAAGACAAGATTTAACTCCATTGTTTACATTTTTATTAAGGTGAATAACAGTTTCTAATGAAATAAATGTCAAAAATAGAAAATGCTGAATAAAGTTACTTATGAAGTTAAATGGTTCAGTGTTAAGGTTCAGTATTTTGATAGACGGAGCAGGAAAACACAGACAAAAAAAGGTCTAAATTTAGTTTTAAGAGATAAATGATCAAGTTTGCAAGTATTTGATGTTAAAAACACAGTTCAGAGTGCAAACACTAAGCAGACTGGCAGCAAAAAGGACCATTGTTAGTTATTGAAAGTGACGATTTTACGCTTTGGGGATGACAATAATGATCACGAAAACAAAAAAAAACAAGTATTTTAGAGTTCTCTGTTTATGCCAATATCCTGACATTTACTCAAGTAGTGTGATTACTTGAGTATTTCCATTTTATTCCACTTTTTAACCTTTTGGAGGCAAATATTGTACTTTTTACTTCATTTATTTGCTAGATTGAGTTACTTTGCAGATTTTGATTATTAACACAATATTAATCAATAAAGTATGATATAGAATAAACTACCCAGCAGTTTATACACATTTACCAGCTGCAACATTAAAGTGATGAACACATTTAATGCATCAATAATTATATCTGAATAATATAATATATGTTATTATAAAATTGACCATTCTGCATAATGAGCTCTTATACTTTTGGTACTTTAAGTATATTTGATGCTAATACTTTTGTACTTATAAAGAAGTATTATTGTTAATGCAGAGTACTTTTTTAACAGTGTAATATTCCTAATTTATTTAGGTAAATGAAAACATCTTCCACCACTGTTGAGGCACTATGATTTATTTTCTCTGATAAGAAATTAGGATTATTCAGATTCTCAGCTTCAGGTTTTAAGAAACTTAATTCTTTCAGCTTTGACTCTGCAGAGATAAAATCTGAACTTTGACTTTGCTGTTGCCTTTGATGACAGGATTTTATGCTTTTTAAAATAACCTAAAACAAAATGGGACAATAAGTCGATTTGTCCTCACACTCAAAATGGAAATATTACACATTTTATTGCAAAAGTCGTCATCATGATATACTAACTGTACTCACAGTTTAACAGTCCGTCATATGAAAGGTCACGTGAAAACAAACGATAAATGTTTAATTCATTAAAAACAATAATAAGGCCATATAAATACAAATGAAGTGTTGCCCCAAAGAAACTCATTTTTGTTTTAAAAAAGGACAAATTATTATTATTGCGTAGTAATAAAGTTGATGCAACATTAAGGTACATTCATTTAGATGACATTACTGCGCAAAACAAAAACTGCTCGGTGGAACTTTAATGCATGCACACTTTCTATTAAAAATGTAATAATAATAATAATAATAATAATAATAATAATAATAATAATAATAATAATAATAATTTGGAGAAGGACAAAAAGTGGCACATGCATGTCTTGGATTAATTGATATGTTGACATCAAAGTTGGGAGATTTTTATGAAGTTAAAAAAAGTGACAGGCCTAAAGCCACAACATGGAAGAGTGTGTGTCCTCACACTTTCATCTCATCCCAAACATCAGTCTGCATCAAACAGGCCAAAGTATTTGCCAGTGTTGGAGAAGTAGATGTAAGGCGCGGCGGTCGCGGTCGGGTACACGACGGGGAAAGGCATGGGTAACAAACATCCGCCCAACAGGCTGCTGTCTTTGTAAAAAGTCGGTAATTGCACATTTTTGCCCGCCTCTGAGAGGTGCTCTGCGGCCAGCGGCCCCTCCATGTCCGTGGACAGCTGCCTCTTCAGCTTATTGCGGCGGTTCTGGAACCAGATCTTCACCTGGGTCTCGGTGAGCTGCAGGGAACTGGCGAGGCACGCTCGCTCCGAGCTGCTCAGATAGCGCTTCATGTCAAAAGTGGCCTCCAGCTGGAATATCTGTCTCTTGGAGAAGATGGTGCGCGTTTTCTTCTTCACCATGGCTTTAGAATCCGCGGTGGGCCGCTGCTGCTGCTGCTGCTGCTGCTCGGACGCGTCCTCGGCTGTGTGCGCGCTTTGCGCCCCGGGACAGGAGCCGGCGGTCATCGGCGTGGTGTTCTCCCAGCGGTCCGCACGGTGGCCTCTGGTCTGCGTTTTCGCTGTGAATGAAGCGACAGAACGTCCATTAGTGCAACGGAAAAAAGGCAAAGTTACTCTCGTTTTTCTCCGTGCACACCTGAGGTTAATAAATGAAAATAAGCAACGACTTCTGGTCCGTGATCGCCACCTCTCCACTTCTAGAAATACCATCATGATCCATCTTTAGTTTTACGCACCATTCTGCGTCTAAACAGCTCTATCAGCCTAAAATAAAACTGTAAAAACTGTACATAAAATACTGGAGAGACAATTTTTCTGTATAAATTCCCCGTTACCTGTCTCGTCCCTCCTCCGGACGTCCCACACCTCCTCACACCGCGCCTGTAAATCCTCCTTACATCCACCGTCCCTCCGCTCCTCCTTCGACCCGTCCACGGTCCCGCCGTCCCGCTGCTTCAGGTTCAGGATGCTGTCGATGGTGAACGTCAAAGAAGCGCTCCGACCCGGGGCGTCCTCTTTGCTCATGCTCCCCGGCATTTCATCCGCTCGACCCCCGAGATTCCCGATACACCGACGCCGTCGTCTCCGGACGCTCCGAGCACCATTGCGCCTCGGCTGCGACTAGCGATGCGCAAGAGGGGAGAGAGGTGCGACGTTCTCTCTGCGACCCGGAAGACTGCGGTTTAGCAGCTTTTGATTGGCGAGGTTGTGGCTCAGGATGAGGGCGGGATGCAGATTTACGTCTGGCTGCCATATTGAAGCATTAAACACTTTTCTGTCAGCGGAGCTCACGCTTGCTGGCTTCATGCGCCATGCAGAGCAAACTGGAGACATTTAAGCTCCTTTGATTTAAACTTGGAGTCAGAATCACAACGGGGCTGCTTGATATCCATCTTTTTCACATGGCAGCTTGACAACTCTTTTGCGTAATGACAAATACAAGAGTTAGAATATGGCTTTCATGCGTAAAAACTGTCTCAGATCTTCAACTTCTGTCATTCTTATATACAGTATTTCTTGTGACCGTTCTGTGCTAAACTTTCTCTTTATTCCAACATCTGAATTTGCTTATAATTGTATTTTAATATGTACAAACTGAATTCCTTTGAGGATAGAAAACACTAAAAAACACTTCTAATGTGACAAAAAGTTGCCGCTCCAGTAAGAAACCACCAAACACTTTGTGCATACATTTTATTCACATGTGAACATATCGGTGTACAAAACTCTGTATTAAAATCCTCTTAAATAAGAAATGTGTCAAAGAATATTGCTAATATGCTCCCCCATGCTCACAGCTATCAAAAGTCACAAACACCTTTTGCATAAATGATCAAGTCTCTACAATGTTGTAGATCGGTCCGAGGACACGGTGCATAATATCTCCAAGTTATGGACTCAAAGAAGTGTCAGAGATTCAGGGCTTGAGAAAGAATTTAAAAAGATATGACTCAACAGTATATCACCCTTTGTAGCAACCACCTGGTGTACAGAAGCAGAAATTTATGTAATGCACATTTACAATTTTGAAAATGGAAATTTTGGCCCAGATTTTGGCTGTAAAAGCATTTGACCAAAATTCATACTTGTAACACACACACACTCAGAAATGCACAAACCTGTTTTTTGTCATTGATATACTGTAATTCTTATTTTTACATTGTCAATTATTTTTTACTACAATATTTTTATTTTTTAGAAATGCTAATATTAGAGCTGCAACCATGCATCGATAGAAATTAGTTGCCAAATATTTTGATAATTGATTAATCAGTTTCAGTCATTTTTAAAGATAAAACGTAAAAAAAATATCTCTGTTTCCAGCTTCTTGAATGTGAATATGTCCTGGTTTCTTTACTCGTCTGACATTAAACTCATGGACAAAATGAGACATTTGATGATGTCATCTTGGATTTTGGGAAACACTGATTCACATTTTTCACCATTGTACAGACCAAACAACTAATTGATTAATCAAGAATCCAGAGATTAATCGACAATGACAAATTGTGCGTTGCAGCCCTAGCTGATATACAGTATGCCATAGGTTGTGTCAGTGACACTTATTTGACTCCATATGAGTGGACCATCCATACAATATCTGTGTAAAATGTCCTCAGGTTTAGGCCTGAGGGCTACAGGATTGTTGGCAGCTTAAACAGCCAAAAACATAGTAACTACATCTAGCAGTGAATCTCCAAATTACTTGTTAAAAATAAAATGGAAAACATTATTGGGGGAGAAAAAATATTGTTTTTAGGGTTTTAAAGCAGCCATTTGATGGCCCACTTCATGAGTGACCCACCTTAAGTTGCTTCTAACTTAAACACAGTTGACTGACTTTATGGGATCTGAAACTGAGCTAAAATTGATATTTTGCAGCATATTTATTTGATTCACTGGTGTTTAAAGAGTCACAAGTAGGCTCGGCCTCTTTAACAAAGTCACACCAGTCCAGTCATCTGTGGCGTCATGAACGACACCGGGTGGCTGAAGTGGGAAGTCAATGGATAGCTGATAGAGCTGGTGAAGCCCACCACCGGTGGCGCCGCTTGAGCCAAGCCGCTCAGCGTCACGGGCGCAGCGACGTTCTCGTGATACAACACGGGAACTCTGACGACCCTCTGCGTGGCGGCGTAGGGGATGGCGGCGGCGCCACCGCTGGCCTCCATGTCTGCGGCGATCTGCCTCTTCCACTTGTTCCTGCGATTCTGAAACCAGATCTTGACCTGGGTTTCGGTGAGCTGCAGCGAGGCGGCCAGACCCGCTCGCTCCGAGCTGCTCAGGTAGCGCTTCAGGTCGAAAGTGGACTCCAGCTGGAACACTTGACTCCGGCTGAACACGGTGCGGGTCTTCTTCTTTCGAGCCACTTTAATGTCACCTGAGAGGAGGAAGTAGGAGATTTTTTACTAAATGGAACTCCTCAAAGTGCAGCTTTAATGGTATATTGATATCAGCATATATTGTGATAAAATTTAAACTGTAACGCTTTTGGAAAGTCAATTGAGTATTGATAAAATAGTCAGATCTCTCTGGCCTAAGGGAATCAAATACCTGAAAATAAAGATGCATACTGATTAGTATTACCCACAATGCCTCTGTGGACCCAGGGAATCTTATCTACACCTCTGCAACTTTACATAAAACTTATATGAACCTTTGCTGCTGATATCCTCTGCTAAGAAAAATAATTAAACTCCACTGAACCAAAAAAGTTCTGGAAACCTAAATCTTACATTTTGGATGAGAAAAAAAACAACTCTTACGCACGAGGGAGGAGAGCGCATGCGTGTTGGACTATTTTTGGTGTAGGATGTAGCCTGTGCTCTCTGGCCTCACCTGTATCACAGCTGTCTTCTCGAGAGAAGCAGGAGGACCGCGCGTCGTCCTCCTCTCTGTCATCCGTCAGACTCTCGTCCCCCTTCTCCTCCTCCGGCTCATCGGTGTCCGCCCGCCCGGGTAGAGTCGGGGAATCCCCGTCACTCGTTGGCACGGGGTCTGTGTGTTCATCCTTGTACGGTGGACCTACGAGGAACGTGGAGGAAAAAAAAAACGTTTCACGTCCAATAGCAAAAGATGATCTGACATATTTCACGTTTTGCACCAAAATGTGGGCTTTCATGCCAAAATGTCCTCTCCAAGATTATAATTACGCATCAGTCTGACATTGTTGTATGGATGCCCAACACTGTTGTCTTGCGCTTGGCTGATTATTGGGGAGTTTGGGTGTTTTACGCACGGACAGTAAAACATGCCACAGCCCATGTGTCATGTCCTCGTGTGGCCTATAAGAACCAGAGTGACGTTTTTATGAAAATGATAAATGATGAGCTCTGTTGTAGCCTCATTCTGGTTCAGTTGATCATTTTAGACTTTTACGCACGGACAGGGGAGGTTTATTGTATTTTCTATACATTGGAGATGGTTGTTGTCACGATCCCGATAGTTTTAAATCACGATTCCACCCTGTAAAGCAGATTATCCAAAGTTAGCTGGCGAAATATAGTAATAATTCTTCCTTGTTACATTGTTTTTTAGTCCCACACTTCTTAATAACAGATTAAGACAAATCTGAACAGGTGCACTCACTTCTTGGATTGCCGTACGCTGTGTTTGGTGATGTCCCGCTCCAGTTTAACATCTCACAGCCGTCCAGTCGTTGCGTTTCCAGTCCCGGACAGACCACCGGGCTGTGGACGGTAACTTTGACCCGCTCCTCAGATGGAGCTCCTGTGTGCGCAGTCCGAAGCAGGTTCTCTATGTAAAACGACGAACCTCTCGACGGAGGACCCAGCTTCGATTTCGGCGCTTCATCGTCAAGCATGTTTACTTTTTGTCTCCTTCCCCAGCGGGCAGATTTCACCTTTTTTAAAAGAAAAGAGTAAAAATCCCAGATTTGGATTTTATAAAATCATTCCCGAGAACGTGTCTCGTTGTTTCCAGCTAGGAGTGTCTTCCTCATTTGCTCCGCGTGAAACATCCAGACGCGATCCATGAGAGCACCGAGATCTCGAGCCTCCGCTGTTCAGAGATCCAGACAGAAATCTCGTCTAGAGGAAGTGAGGAAATACTCCAGAAGGAAAAACAACAACACGAGACTGTCCCGTTGTCCGGATCCTGTCGTATCGGTTGTGTGATAGTCTGCCTGCAGGGACCGGAGAGATGCTGTATTTAGGTCAATTAGAGAGCAGAGATGCAGCGCTGTCCTCGGGGCTGGAGATGGAGGAGAAAGCGTCATGGAGAATGGCACAGTACCGCCTATTGGTTACATCTGTCCATGCACACTTTACAGTTACTATGCGCACTGTAAACCTCTTATTCTCTCAAGTCTTACTCTTATTTCTAGCGCCATCGGAAGGCACAAAATCATTCAAATACATATTTTTTTTCTTTTCTTTATTTGCTTGTTATCAATTTGTATAGCTTGATCATTTCCATTAAAGTGTTTTGTCGATCATATTGATAATGTAGCAAAAAGTGATTAAGCTCCTTAAAGCGAGGTGAGAAAAAGAAAACACCAATCCTTTTTTCATCTGCTTAACAGGGAAAGACAACCACAAATAGCCTGAAAAAATAATATAAAAAAACAAGTGAACAAACTGAAAAAAACTTGGGTTGTGCTACAAATGTTATATATGGCATTTAACCCTTTATAGCTGACAAATAATGATTCCTATTAAATAGCTGTAATCATGATTATATAAGCCAAAGTTGTGTAATTTGTATTATTTTTAATCTTTAAGTTAGCTTAAGGTCTATAAATCTGCTGAAGGTGAGCGTGGGGTCTAATATTTGCATTTTGTTGCCTCCTAATTTATTTGTGTCTGATATGGTTTTACCAAAAATACCATTAAAAATGACATCTACCCCTTTCCTCTTCTTCACTAAAAAATCCAGAATCTCTCAATATGCAATTACTGCACACAAGATGTCTCCTATCATTAAAAGTCCATTCTCAGTGTGTATGTGCACTGGAGGCTTCATGTTTCCTTGTCATATTTAAATGTTTTGGTGCATTGTGCACCATGATTGGCTTGTAAACTAGTTATGGTGGCACAAATTATGTGCTTATGACTCATCTAAAACTCAGATTTAAAGTGAGAACAGAGAAACTTTCCACCTTTTTGGTCAGGCTTTCAGTGGTTCATCACTTGCAAGAAGGCACTCTCCTGTAAAACATACTTCACGAAATAATTTCTGTTTGTTTGAGTTGTTTGCTTGCAACGTACCTGCAGGCATCACCATGGGAACATATTACTCTTCCCTCCCAATGAAGTGTGTCCCCACAACAGGCCTCAAAATATGGTCTCACTTTCACACTGACTGGCAGGCTGAGACAGAAATCTCTATTAAGCCTTATTACTCAAGTGTAGCTTATCCGTGAAGAATAAATGTCTTTTCTTTTCTTGGAAAGAGCCTCTGCCACCTTAAATGTCCGTAGATGGACTGCCAGCTCGTTCCAGCTTAACGTGAGTTAATTAATGCTGAAGGCGGGGAATGCTTGGTCAGCTCCGAAGCTGTGAACGCTGGAGTAAAACACCACTTCCTTTGGAGTTGTAATAGGATTTAAACACTATGAAAAGCTTACTTTCATCTGTAAGTAGCCTTGAACAAAATGCTCAGAACATTCCAGGACTACATGTTGATCAACCTTCATTGAATCAAACTCCTTTTCCTACTTCTTTTTGCAAAGAAAGCAACTCACAGCATGGCAAGAAACACAAATAAAAGTATCATAAAAGAGGAAACTGAACAGAGTGGTAATCTATCAGTGTATGAAATCCCCGTACAGCTGACCAGTGAACAACGAACTGTTTGTTTTCTCACAGGAGAGTTAGTGGCACAATCGTTCTCCATTGTTTCCTAAATTGACTTTATTTAAGCCTCTTTTGCAAGTACTAGCCCATCTAATACTCTGGTTCAGCTGTAACACTCACGTTTTTACTCAAATTCCCAAATTACAGAAGAACTGAACATAAAAGTTATTTAACATGCATTATTTATATTTATCATTCTGTCACTGTAGCTGGAAGTATAAATGCAGTACGGTGGTTAATTTTAGCTGTTTGGGTAGCGGTATGTTGTGGAAATGTTTCAAATGGCCAAATTTGGATAAACTGTTAATTGTATCCTAATCTGATGTTTGTGCTCACTGTTTTGAGGCTGTTTGGGGTTAAAGTTGAAAGAATTTAGTTTAAAATGAAAAAAAAAAAGTTATTTATTTAAAGAAATGTACACACAGGATAAAAAAAACATGTCTTAAACTTTGCTATTAACAGAAAAGATAATAGTTTTTTGGTTTATGACCCCTTAAAACCTCTGAAAACTAAGATATTTAAGTTTAACAAGATAATCACCTTCTTCAGTATCAGATTTGGCTGACTCTAACCAGACAACTTCCAACTGTCATCAGATTCTGGTTCCAACATTGCACTGAATATTGAATCCTTATTGGTATGTAGAAATAACCGACATCCCATTTTTTTCCCACAAATGAAGCCACACCCACCTCAAACCAGTGAAAAGCACCTCGGCAAAATGAAATGTGTTAATCTCTGGTGTGAAATGAGCAAAACCGTTGTAACTTTTGCTTAAAGTAACTTATTCATGTAGGAACCGTCACTTGAGCTGATAGAGGAAATACAGTTTTCAGGGCCTTTTAAAGTAAAAGTATCCATCTCCAACCCCTGGTCACAGGTTGTACATGTCTATGACGGTTGTAATTTCTCCTTAGAATGCTTTTATTTTCATTTTAATAATTTATAGTGGCTTCAAGATGTACAACTACCCAGTATCTAAAAGGAAAAGAACAAAGATTAAGAGCCTGAGGAAACTACATGGACGTCTGCGTACAGTACATGTAGAACAAATACAACTTTTCACGTGACCCCACAGATTTATCTGATGACCCCATTGGGGTATCACATGCCCCAGGTTGGGAACCACTGGTTTAAGATTGTCCAGATGTGATTTCCAGCCATGTTTACTCTTCTTTTCAAGTTAGTATTTAGATGTTAGGTGTCAGATGGATATCTGGTTGTTTAATTGCTATTTGATAAAGTTCAGGACTTTTTTGCTGTGTTTTTTCTTTATTTACTGATTTTGTGCACTTTTGTAACTGAAGTGTTTTTATCCTGGTTTTTAAGTTCACAGTAATTCGGCTGTGGTCTTTAGTTGAAGTATATTGTGTCATTACATACTTATTGGTCAGCGGTTCATAGAGTCATACAGAGACATGGCAGAGAGACATTTTATTAAAGACGACATCTGCTTCAACTGACCTCACATCCTTTTAATCTGGAACTATTTAACAGCCTATAAAACACATAATGGAGAGCTCCTTGTTACAGACGCTTGCATGCAGTTGAGGTTTAAAAAAAAATGCAGAATGATGGGAAATTTTGCTTTCTGCAGCAAAACGATTATTCCGACAGACACGTTTTTGTGTCATTTTGAAGCAAAGGTAGAAACAATCTCATGCCACAGTAATGGAGGACTTCCTCTCCTGTCTGGCCTGGTTGTGCAGCACGGAGGCATGTTCAGGATCTCTGAATTAACAGTGGTGAAGAACTTACCCTCAACATTTCCTGCCACACAAATAATCAGGATAAAGACTCTTTTTCTAGTACTAATTGTTTAGAAATGCAGCCAATCTTCTAATTCATTTGATTTTAAGAGTCTCACAGTTGAGGAAAGAAATGCAAGAGAGTTAGACTCACTTCAGATGTTTTTTACTTGGCGATAAGGCCAAAATCTTCTATCACAATATAGGTAATTTCATTTCTCAATATCAATATAAATCACAATATAGTGTTATCTGATAATAAATAATCTATATGAAATAAACCCATAGTGAAACTTATTTTTTGTATACTCGTGTGTGAATACAGATAAAAATCTCATTTAGTTAAGACCTTTAATGCAAAATGAACATAACCAAGTGTAATTATAAAGAAAAATAATGCCAGCTGTATACTGACTGTTCACATGCATACACACAAATACAGTAATCAGATAGTTTGATTTAGTTTGATCAGATTTTCTGCACTTGTCATCAATTTAGATGATATAACTGTATATCACGGCATCACAATATATGATTTTATCATGATATGGCTCCATTGAAAGATGATATATTATCATATAGTGTTATCGCACAGCCCTGCCTACTCTGTTCAGAATTATTGACTTCTATACAGCGGTGGAAGAAGAAAGTAGATCCTTTAAGTAATAATAGCACAATGTAAAAATACTTTATTTTACATACAAGTTTCATCTGCAAAATGCACCTAAAGTACCAAAAGTAAAAGCACACACTGAGAAGAGAATATATTATTATATTTATTAAATTATGATATCATCATTGCCGATGCATTAACATATAAGCAGTGTATTAATTAATTTCACTATTTTTTTAACATATTATTGGGTATTTAATTAAAGGCATATTTTGTGAGCTTCTTATGTTTTTATGTAAAATCTTAATCTACAATGTAACTTTGAAGTATAATTGTACAATATTTTCCTCTGAAATGTAGCAAAGGTTAAGTTTAAAGTAGCATAAAATAACCTCAAACTGCACCTTATTTATTTTTTCTTTCCATCATTGATTATTTGACTATTTGAACAAGATAAAATAAATTAAACATTAGCTGTAATGAAATAGTCCTTTTAAAATGCAGGACCGAAAATCTCATCACAGTCCTTCTTGCTGATCACTTTGATTTCCTGACGACAGCTCGTCCAAAACAGAAGCATCATGACTCTAGTATACGTATATGGAATCATGAACAGTGTATGTATGTTGTAGGAGGATGTATTAATGGGGGAATCCTCCACATCATTACTGCCTGGCGCTATAATGGGCCTCTGTGGTGATGCGAGCCGTAGAGGTTAAAGCCATGGCCTACAATGCAATAGTGTATATGAGGTCAGCGAGGTCCAGACATCTTAGGTCGGCCCTAAACAGAGCCAGTCAACCAGAAGGCCCCTTTAAGCCACATCAAGCGTGGTGCTATTAACGAATCGGTCTGATTCTCAGCTCTCCTGCAAACTCACTGTCTGTGTCGTTGTTTTATTTCACCACTAGCAGCCCATTTTTATGTTTCTTTCTCTAAATGCCGAACTAGTTCCCATCAGATGAGATTTGTTTCCCTGGCGGTTTGTGTCAGATAGGTCAGCGTTGGACCCTGCGTGAAAACAGACCCCCAGGCTCCTGCTGTCACTTATCAGAAATGCCTCTTAATCTGCGTTTTATACCTGCTCACAAACTCCAAAACTTAACTCCACGTTACGAGCATTGAAACTGACACATACTTCTCCTGCTTAATCCCTATTAGCCCTCACCTTACTGCACCCGGAGCCTCGCTCATCGGGACAAAAAGGCATTCTGGGAGCTGTTTGGTTTATTGTCAAAACTACAAAAAAAGCCTCTGCTGCATGTTAACAAAATAATGTTTTAGGTTGTTTTTTTTGTTAGAATTTTATCTCTCATGCCTGGAAAGAAAACACAATATAGCCTTGGCTGGAATAAACTATTAATGCCTGTTTGTTTAACCCTTGAACGGCAAATTAACCCCTGTTAGAGCCACCTTGTAGCTCAGCACAAAGGAGGAAAAGGCTTGATATTTTAACCACAGTATGGCCTAATGCCACACATCCCCTCCCCTTTCTTTGTGCCTGCAAAACATTTTCTCCCTTTAAAAGCTTATTATTGCAAAACTTAGAAGGGGAAAAATACAGTTTTGCATCACTTTCATGTTCTTATTTTTCAGCAATCACTGGCTTTTTCCCATGCATGTTAAAGCAATCATGGTTAATCACATGAGATAAGTGCAGCAGCCAGCAGGTAAAATATACCTACACAGGAAACATGTTTTATCCCTGGGTGCGGGGTGGGAACCATGGAGCACTTCTGATGGATTACAGGCCCACCACAAATACCAGGGCTTATGGGACATCAGATCAATGAGAAAACGTCAGCAGCTTCCCTGTAATACCACTAATGTCTTTAGCTGTGCCAGGAACTGGGGTCAAATGTTAACATAGCGCTTGATTCTTTGGGATCATTTCAGCTGAATAATAATAATAATTGAAGGTTATTGATAATGCTCAAACTTTAAAGGCTTTTCTTGATGCTTTTCTAATAATGGAGCCTTTTTTTTCTCCTTGGGGTCCTGAGCACACTCTATCCGGCCCCGAGCTTCAGATCAGTCTTACATGCAAACTTAATAAATCTGCAGAAAAGACGGTCAAATAGAGGAATCGCGTGAGAAAGAAGCACATTCAACGGTAGCAGCTGACTTGCTGTGCAGAGTGCACTGCCCCCCGAGGTCAAAGCTCTTCTGTCATATTAGCTTATACACAGGGTCCATATTTTTCAATAAATCATGCCCCTGAAGGATAGCTGGGAGGACACGGTGGGCTATTAGAGCTGCAGTAAAGCCGGCCTGGGCTTCCTCCTGTATTACTGCTGAATGAGGAAAGTTGTCTCATTTGGATCAAATCCACTTAAGAGATGCAGTATATTATTATCAATTGTTTGAAATTAAAATTCATCAATTCCTATAACATTTGACAACATAAATCTACTGAAAACTATATTATTATGTTGATTAAGCAAACGTCTGTGTGTAAAATGTATTTACAAGGCCTGAAGTTTATTTGATAAGGTAAAAAGTATTTATGATAATATTTCTATTGATTATTTAGATAGGAAGCATAGTGTATATATATGGTTATAAATAACCATTTTCTCTTTGTTCCCCCCTGAAAACATACATTTTCTATATGTCCATTTGATTTGCAGAGTCTGAGGACCATCTGATATGATTAAACATAAATGCAGAGGGGCAGGGCCAGAAAAAGAGTCCACTTTAATGTCTGCCTGCAGGACACATTTCCACAGTCGTGTTTTCCCTCCTCTTGTCACGCAAGTCCTCTGAATGACGCTGCGCCGCGAGTCACGGAGGGTTGAAGTCACCGTGGTGCGTTTTAGTCAGGAAAAATCAGCAATTTTTAAAAAAATAAAAAGTCTTTAGCCGTAATTTCTGTTGAGGGTGTGAAATGTACAAAACCTTCAGTTTAAAATGGTGGAAGCCGACTTGTCTTCGTGATAGGCTGCTTTAAATTATGGCCATTAAACTTCAATAAAGCTTTTAAAGGCGCTTTCAGCCGCTGCTGCTGCGTTTTACTGGATTCCCACTCCTGAACCTACAGGGCCTATATTTCGAGGAGTATTTATTTGATTACCTTCTCTGTATTTTTTACTAAAATAATTCACATAATTTAATTAATGTTTACATACATGTATATATAGCCTATTGTATTCTGTTCTTTAAGTTAGATTGGGAACTACATTGTCTGTAATTTTAATAATTGTTATCGTTGGCGGAGTGATATGAGGAACCAAGTTGTCCAGATGAAGCTTAATTCGGTTTATAGTGAGCGAGTGCGTTACACTGTTTATTTTAATTCATATTAGGGCCTATTTAACTTTTTTATTTATTAAAATCCTACATTATAATATCACAGCCTACTGGACACATCAGTAGTTCTACTTAAGGTGAAGTTGATTTCAATGTTTCGCACTATCATACTATGTTTAAACAATTTATTTATTATTTTCCTTCACTCCGCGTTGAATTAAGAGGTTAATGTGAATCAAAATCTGATTGGCTGAGCTGGAAACGTTAAAATAGCGGATAAACAGAAACTGACATTTAAAACTTGACAGAAAACAAAAAAATTAGAAAGAGATGGGAGTTTTACACCGTCAGTAAGTCACGGCATTTTTGAATTAAATAAAAACATCTTTTATTGACTTTGTAAGTGAACACGTTTCTCTTCAGGACTCTAATAGGCACGTTTTCTGCACATGCTTTTGTTGGAAATTAGATATTTTTACACACATTTTCTTACCTAATTTCTGATAAGATGCTAATTTTTAAAAACTACTGTGCTTAATTATGTTTTCAGGAGCCTTCATTATATTTTTATTTTTACTTTTTGATGAAAAAGTAATCCTAAAAACAACACTTAACTTGTCTGTTATTGGGGGGAAAAAGGCTAAAATTGTAATTATAAGACTTATTGCGGGTATATATAAACATCTAAAGTAAATGTTTACTTCTTTGGCTTTAGGTTTATAACACTGCTTACTCGCACTGCAGCTTTAGATGGTGACGATCTCTATTTTATTTTGAAAATTATTTTTGAAGTGGATGTTTTTTTGATGACAAAACAACACTTAACTGGTCTGTTAAGAAAAACAAGACTAACATTGTAATTATGAAACTCATTTAGGGTATATTTAACCACCTAAAGTAAATGTTTATTTCTTTGGCATTAGGTTTATAACACTGCTCACTCGCACTGTAGCTTTAGATGGTAAAAATCTCTATTTTATTTTGAAAATAACTTTTGAAATGGAAGTTTTATTGATGAAAAAACAACACCTAACTGGTCTGTTATGAAAAACAAGACTAACATTGTAATTATGATACCTATTCAGGGTATATCTAAATATCTAAATTGGATATTTCCTTTCATGGCTTTAGGTTTACATCACTGCTCACTCGCACTGTAGCTTTAGATGGTGAAAATCTCTTTTATTTTGAAGATTATTTTTGAAAGGGATGGTTTTTGATGGAAAGAAAACAACACTTAACTTTTCTGTTAGAAAAAACAAGGCTAAAATTGTAATTCTAATATTTATTTAGCATATAATCTAAACATCTAAATTAATTGTTTACTTCTTTGGCTTAGGTTTATATATATTATATATATTATATTTATAACACTGCTCACTCACAGTGTAACTTTAGATGGTGAAAATGAGCTATAGATATGAAAAACACACTGTAGTTCATCATTTTCTCAACATCTGAGTTAAATTTGTGTATAAATGCTCACATTTGTTGACACATATTACGTATAATTATATCAAATCCTGGGACACAGGCCCACTATTATGGAAAATTTGAACATGTATCAAAATAAAAGCAGAATGTGTCCCACATACAGTCAACAGGCCAAGTTGTAATGGTCATCACATTTAAAGCATAAATCAACATGTGTTTCTGGTGAGAACGAAACGATCCAACTAATAGACGAGACATTTTCTGGAAATGGCCAACACACACCTTTAGTTTAAACCACTGCTGCAGTGTGTGTGCTAATAATTTGGATGATGTGCAATAAAAAGCTGAAAGCTAATCTGAAGCTGTTTCAGAGGGAGTCGGTTAGGGAGGTCAGGTCATTACTGTAGAGCCTGAAGCTGTTTTTTTTTTTTTTTTAGTTCATTGTGTGGAAACGTAGAAAACAGCGCCTTCATCTGCTGCCTGTTTGTGATTGACGTTCCTCTGCTTTATATCACTTAATGTGATGAAGACCAAGAGAAATATCTCGTCTGAGGAAGATGTCACACTATGTCAGGATTTGATTGGTTTCGAAGTTTTATTTATGATAATATACAGTTGAAAATCATGAATGCAAACAAACTGAGACATTGTTCAAAGGACGTACATAAACACCATATACACATTTCTAATATCCAAGTTTAGAAAATATATCTGTAGCCAGCGGAGGGCAGCAAAGCTCAGTTTATACAAATCAATAAGTGTATTAATAGAACAATAGAAGGTAGTAGTTGTATGGATTATAGGGAGAGCCACACTCAGTAATGGAATGCTAATAATTATTTAACTCTATTATTTATCTCTTTATTTTATTTTTTCCTGAAAGCATGAGCCAAAAGCATGTCTTGTAAAGATCAGACTTCTAAAATAAGTTAGTTTTGTGTTCATGATTACATCCACCGTGAGGAACTAGACGAAGATACTATAGCAATCTTTATCTCTTTGATAAGTTTGAGGTTTCAATACATTTTAAAATGAATTTTGAAAGTTAATTGTACTGCCACACAATTCAGTGAACTGCAGACATCTGTGTGACTCCTGCATAGTGAAGTGATTTTGTAACGCCATACTTCTGTCACTGGATGGCAGCGTTATACTTTATCCTGACTCTTTTGCTCAAAATGTCTCAGTTACTGTTTATTGTTGTTTCTTTGGCATTCATTTCAATCAGCCATAGATAGATAGATAGATAGATAGTAATGTAATATATGATTATAATGAAACATGTCAGACGGGGAGCAACAACATATATCATGTGGTTATAATATGAGGCTTGTCATTGATTTAAATGAGTCCAGATTGAGTGACATTTTTGTCAAAGTCAGAGTTTTTTGACATGTTATACTGAGTGTTTATGTTGAATTGTAAGGTTTTGGTAACTAGTTTACTGATTTCCAATTACAGGTGATATAAATTGTTTTATTTATCTATTTATTTATCGCTGATGTAAATTAGCTATATAGCTAACTGGCTAAATGGTTGTGTTGAGAATGGATCCCTGAAAAATACACTAAACTTATATCATTACATCCCCAAACATGACATGCCAGATATATCAATTTGTCTTTCTTACCGACCAACCAACATGCTGTAAATTCTGAACTATATAAATTATGGAAATATTTTTATAATATTATTTTATTTTATAATATTATTAAAATCTATGAATAAAATAAAATTTAAATCTATGAAGTCTGTCCCAAAACTAAAAATTCATCTTGTTGGACACATCATTGCAAGGCTGTAACAATATAATCACATATTAGTGGCCCAGTAAATTATTACCGGTCATCACAATTTAACCAAAGAAGCTTTTAGTATCACTATCTGTTGTTGTTGTTAAACTTATTAACAAGCCTAATATTCAGGACATAAATCGAGCCATACAATGGTGACTTTGTGGGCAGAGCATGACCAGATTGACCTTTTTAAAAGTTATTGTTAAGCCCTACTGACACCCAACTCCACCCATAGCTACACAACAGTTTACAAATAGCACCTTTATTATACACCTGACACCCCAGGGCCAAGTAGACTTATTCCACTTCTGTTTGCTCTCTGTGTAACTTTATTTAGGCAGATATAAATATAATATATACAATATAAATGTCTAAAAGAGGAGCTACTGTTGTCGTTTTCAGGTGTATACTTGCACTTGGGGTTTCTGTTTACATGCTTTAATGAATAAAATGCTCTATTTGAGCTGCCAAACTAACCACTAGGTAGGTATTATGCTAATGTGTTACTTGATGACATCACCATGTTACGGAAGAAAAGGCGGGACTTCAAGCGAAATGTTTCAGGCAGTCAGGAGCAGTGTAACTCCCTTTGGCGTGGACTTTGGGCTCTTTACCGATTTGCCGATCTTTTACATGCACAAAAAACTTTATAACACACTAAAGGGAAGGGAAAAAGCACAAAAGCATAATCGGTCCTCTTTAAAAATACATTTTGACACAGACAGGGCCCCTTCATTAGTTTATAATTGTGTATCCTGCTTAGCTGATACTATATTTTAGTGGTGCAAATGATAATCAAATTATAAAAACAAATTCACATGTACTCAAACTGAGAGTTGCGGGTAAGATAAGATAAGATATTCCTTTATTGGTCCCACAGTGGAGAAATTCACAATAGTTAGTAACAGTTAGTAACAGGTAGTTGTATGGATTAGTCTTTGTGTAAAACTTCATAGTGAGGATTTCTGTTTAATTGCAGTTTCTACATTGGTGGTAATAGTAGAAAATAATAGTTACGCGCAGATTAAAGATGAAATGAAAGTAAAAGTCTGGCACTACAATCTGTGTAATAAGTGTAATAATGCTGTAGGTAGTCTAATAATGCATGTCTTACATTTAAAATTATAGTTTGCCACATTAAGCTGATGTACAGCCATCGTGAATTACAGTACTTTATTTTCTTTTCTACTACTCTGAGTTTAAGTGTTATTCTACAGTAGACACAGTTATTATGTACAATACAGTAGCTATTTATTTCCCTGCAGTACACCGAGAGGCTGTAAAGCCTCAGCGCTGGCCTAAAGATAATCAATGGGAAGCTCATTAATGGATCATTTACTTGATAAAAATGGGAAAGCCATTGTCATCCATCAAGAAGATTGTGTGAGCTGCTGCAGAATAGAATTACATTATCAGGTATTACCTGAGATTATTATGTCTCCGAGCAGAAAAAGTCCTCATAAAGTCCGAGATATTTGACATCAGAGAGGAGAGACAGAGCTTCATCTCTGAATAATGTACACCATTCATCACATGGACTTTCTCATATCATGATGGCTGTTAGGTAAATGTGCAGCTGGTTTAATAGACTTCATTTGGCCTTTGGGATGTATTGCAACAGTTTGTCCTGTAACTGACTTTAGATCAGCTGCATCTACTTATTGGTCACTTATTGCACAGAAAAGCGATGTGTGCGCCGTCCAGTGGGTCAAAGTTGACTATGAAAGTTGGCTGAGATAAATGTTTACGGTTTGGTAAATTTTTTACAGTTTGTCTTTGCTTTCTTTTCCAAATTAGTAGTAAACCAAACCTGGTGCTTTAAGACTTTATTGTTTGACTGATCCAGCTGACTTGAACGACTGTCTCGGCACATTTACAGGGATTGGCCACAATAATATGAACACCATGTAATTCAATCCAATGCAATAACTATATATAAATATAATGTTGTTGTTGTGACTGTATGAGGCATTATACTGTTATATAATGTTGTGTGGTGGACATAATAACACCTTACTTGTTTACAGTTGGACAACATACAGTAGCTTAAACACCTAATATCCTAATTTATTTCAGTTTCAAAGAATCCGAATCAGTTTTATTCGCCAAGTCATACTGTGTGTCAAACTCAGACTCGTATATGACTACTAGTATCAGCTGTTATGACAACTGAGAATAGCTAACCCGCTGATGAAGACGGCGATATGTGGTTGAAAGCTCCAGAAAAAGACGCAAGTGGCCCTTGAGTCAAGATTTTTTCTTTAATTTCTCAAATATGCTAGATTGTGATTTTATAATTGTACTGTCCTGTCATGTCATTAATCTTTAAATCAGCATGTAAAAGGACGGATTTCTCTGCATTTTGAGATTCTAGAGACTGTGACAGTTTCTGAGGCATCTATCAATAACACTTGAGGTCAGTGTTGTCTACTCTGAGTTGGACATGAACCCGTTAGAGTTACACAATACCCAGCAGCACTGTGACAGGATGAAGTGACGGGCCGGCGTCTAAGGCCCTGAGCTGCCACTGGAACAACAAAAGAAGACAGATATAGCAGTTTGGGTATCGACTGTATTTTGCTCAGTGGAATTAACACCTGAAAATTAAGAAAAGCACCAGTTTGGCAATTATACATGGCTGACTGGAGACGTGGTGAGTGCACATCTGAGGCAGCGTCTAGGCCCCTGTGCATAATGTACAGTTTAATTCATTACAGGGAGACGGAGGGCTCCTTTTGCATGCACCCTGCATGCCTTTTCTCTCCACAGCCGATCAATTCAAATTAGTCCTTCAGAGTGTCTTAGACTGGGAATATCCCCCGTCACGAGGTTCTTTGAATAGAGAAAAAAAAAGGTTATCTATTGTAAGGGAAAACCACTTCCATCATGATGCAAATTAGTGATACTGGGCTTTCATATCAGCAGGATTTTTAAAAATCAGTGTGCGGTTGGCGTTGGCTCTGCCAGGAGGCAGTTCCTGGGAGTCCAGTTAGACGCGGTCATTTGCATTGCCTCCAGCTGTCCGTCTTCTTCAGCAGCTCGAGCCCCACCATGCATTAGAAAATCATTAAATTCTCCAAATTTACGGCACAGATGCAGTCAGCGCAGAACAAAGCAGGCTCTGCAGAATCACCAACCTCGGTGCAGAATGTGCTGTGTGACATGTTTGCATACTAAAATGTAAGTGAGGAATGAACCAGTGAAGCTGAATGTTGTGTGGGTTTGCTTCATTTTTCACATTATTACACATGTAACATCACTCAAAGTTTAAAAAAAAAAAAAAAAAAACAGCTGCATGTGGCTGCTTAAAAAAAGCGTAATTAATTTATTTGCCTGCATCTGTGTGCATGCGTCACTGCTGCCAACAATCTGTTGCTCTCTTACTGTTTAAAGTGATTTGAATTACTAATATATTTTATCACCATGGTCATGATTTGTATTTAATCAAATGGAAACTGAATGAATAAACCTTTTAAATGCTTATAAAGAACTGCAAGGATTCATCATAAGGAAGCATGAAGAACCCATGTTATAAAACGTTTTATATTTCATTGTTCAGGGGTGCCATACATACAGTATCTTGTATATATATATTTATATATATATATATACACCTCACATTGTTCATAATCCATCACTCCTCCTTGTGCATCATTAGCGTCTTGTGCAGGTAAATTGGCGACTTGTCACATCACAGCAGTTCCTCCACCCTTACACAACACCACAGTGCCCTTTACCTCCTTATCAGCCTCCCAGATGGTGCTCTGTCTCCTAGCGTTCCCCTGCTAATGGAAAGTGTGGGTGTGCCAGCTGCAGATGCGCCTTCCCCTCCACCTGAGTCTGACAGCGCTCGAAGGCCGCAGGTGGCCGGCGCTACCTGTCAGACCTAAAACTTAATCACAGGCACCCACTAATCCAACAGAAGGCTGCTGTTTCTACTCTGCGGCAACACCTGTGACTGCGTTGTCTTGCATACCAACACACACTGCAGTCACATTCAGATTAAAGAGCAGGAAAATGGATAATGAGAGTCACTGTAATTAAAATTAATGTCTAAGTTGAAATGTTTCCCGGTGCTCTTGTACTACAATGTCGTGAGCAACCTTCAGTATGTCCCAGCAATGAATTCCTTACTTGCGGCTGCTTTGTTCACTATAGAGGCTTTTAGTGGAGACATTGGTATCCGTGTCTCTTTTCTGATGGATTTTTCCCTGTTTCATTGTTCTCTGTTTGTTAGTCCAGTGTAGAGAGACAGCCTTGGTCTTTTATTTTGAAAGACTGATACTACCATTTGTGTTGTTGATAAATGGAATATTTCTCACTAACTTCATTATAGCTTTGCTCGAAATATTTTAATGTAGTGTTGCATCATTTGTACTGACATTTTTGGTTCAGTAAATGTCTTGAAAGGAAGATGGATTATAATGAAATAATATAGTCATGTCTCCCTCAGGATGAAATGAAGCGTCTCGTGATGCTTGTGTTGTGATGCGTCAAGTTTAGCTTTTAGCATCTAACGCCACTATCAGATCAGTTTTTTTTTTTTTTTTTCAAATGCATCTTATACTGTTGTTTGACAAAATACATACAAAATAAGTCTGTGAATGTTCTCATTCATCCAGGTCATGTTCATTCTGGCAACAATTGAATCGAAGGCAACTGGACTTAGATTTGTCTCTGAAGACGTTTCGCCCCTTATCCAAGTGGCTTCATCAGTTCGAATGGTCTGACTAGTCCCCACTAGTCTGACACATCTAATACAAAATAATGATATTCACTCTTTAATGATATTCAACTTTTTGTGCTAATTAGTAAATGTTAGTAACATGCTAATGGTGAACATGGTAAACATTATACCTGCTAAACATCAGCATGTTAATGTTGTCTAGTGGTGCCTTCAAATGAAACTCGTGAACTCTACAAGCCACAGAGGCTAACTATTTAAGAAGCTAGCAAGCGGGTAACACAATGAAGGAAATGCAAAGTCAAAATGACAGAGGAGAGAGACGAGGTCGTTGAGAATATCTTGCTGCTGTTGCTTTTTCTACAGAAGCACAGAAATGACAAACAAAACCCTGGCTCTAGAGAGAGTGTTTTGTGTTTTTACATAACCTGAAGGCCACCGTAGTTCTCTGACAGGCTTGTTAAACTACAGTAACGCGAGCCGCCGAGTCCAAAATGGCATCTGTTATCATGGTAAGGATGGCCTCTGAGCGAGGCGACAGTCATTACCTTGGGAAGAGAGGAGTGAGCAGAGGGGTACTCTGTTGGCTGCAATCTGCAACCACACCACTAAATGCTGCCAAATCCTGCACACTGTCCCTTTAAGGTTGAAAAAATACATGTATCTCACAGGAGCAGACTAGTATCTGTATCAGTTAGTTATGTTAGTGAAATTCAAAACAGTTTTTATGGCTGCAAGTAGAGATATTCTTGGATGTTTTGTGTACCATTTTAGATTTATTTCCCTTCAATTCGGCCTGAAGTATTTAGTGTCTTTCAAAAAAAATAAAGTTGTGTGTTTGAAAAGTGTTTGGCTGCATGAGTTTCTAATGACTGACCATGCTGGAGGGTCAGTGGGGAGTTATTGATAGTGAGCCCTACTGTTCACAAATCAGAGTAGCACAACAAGTGAATATATTTAGGCTACGTGATCACACTTTCTACTTCATAGCATGTCTGCACTTGAAGACCTTCTCCACTGTCTCTGCAGAGCACAGCTTCTATATTCTCTGCTGTACTTCACAGATGACAGATGGGCTACATTTACAATGTAAATCCACAGCAAATCCGCAATTCTTCAGCTGTGATAATTAAATTCAATGCATAATAGAAACATAATAATAAACTCTTAAATGATTTCTTAACACCAAGGTCTCATTCAATCAATCCATCACCACTGAGACCTTGATTTGCTCTTACCCATGCTGTTGAATTATTTACCAGTGCCCTCTTATCCTGACACTGACTGTGTGAGTGTGGGCATTATATTATGCATGAGGTAAAGAAATACACAAGGCTTCTGGAGAAACGATGACATTGTGGATAAAACGGGACCAAAGTCGAATGCAAATCCAAATCTCTGAGCATCTTGAGTTCAGTGGGTGTCAAAATTTGTGGGAAATATATTCTCCTTTCGGATGGTGAATCTATACTTTTATCAACCATCTCTTTTGGTTAGACTTCCCTTGTCTTACTTCAGCTGACCTTTGCAGGAAGCACTCAGTGGGGAGCGAGGATTTGCAGAGATAACAGCCACAGCTGAGGCACATGTAGAAATAATAGGAGCTCTCCAGAGGCTACGGGCAACATAAAATCCCTGACAAAAAGCTTTGCTACACTGAAGAGCAACAAAGCTCTTACAGAACTGAGAAACACTTTGATTGCATATTGAAAACCAGGTTACTTTACAGAGAGAATGACATTAAAGTTTGCTGCTGATTGACAAGTCAATCTCTTTAATTCATCATCTGGAGCAGTTGTAGCCGCGGCCTCTTGACTTTTAACTCCGCCGTGATGAAAAATGCCGGATAATCAACGGCGAGACAAACCTTCTGTTTCAGTGCCATCTTCGGGGGAATTAGCTCGCAGCTGGAGCAAACTGACGTTCACTTTATTGACTCTGAAAGCGGCACAATCAGCTAATGACATCAATGATAACAGCAACGCTATGTTGCCATTAACAGCCACATTGATTGGGCTAATGAAGACAGCTGAGAGCGAGTGATAAATCAGACGGCCAAGTAGTAACACACTGTAAGCACTTCCTGAATCACATCCTCTAAACATAAAATATGGTAAAATGGTGATCATGTAAGTGCTTGCTTTGTATTAAATTAACAAGGAGTAACTGTATTATAAAAGTAAAAAATGCGGACTAACAGGGCTCTTTGGTTGTTTAACAATTCAGTGGGAAATTTTCATTACGTCTCGGCACTGAGCTCATAATACAATAGTGTTTATCCCACTGCTCCTAATATCCTTATAATGGGTTAAATGCAGAGGTCAGATTTTATGTATGTACCTGTATGTGAATGACAAATTAAGGTTTCTCCTCCTACTTTCTACTTCATCTTGTGTTTATGACTGTTGTCAACATTTAGTGGGTTATTATGTTGTAATGGTTTCCAGTTTACTGGAGACGCTGTCGGAGGGTTTTGAAATGTAATTTCAGTGGTAAATTATTCCTACACCAGGTGATATCAAGGTTGTTGCATCCTTGACGTTCATTGTAGCAGGATTAATCCGCCCTCTGACCTAAACGCCACATAATCAGACTTCTGCCTGTTCGTTTTTGATATTGAATTGAATAAATGATGTGGCTATTCTGATTATTCCAGGACTGTATTTACATAACGCTGATGATGCATCCATAGTCAGTGCACTTATTCAACAGTGTGTTCTGTCAGTCCAGCCATTTTCTATACTTGTATAGTCTTTTTTTGCACAAAGCCTGAGGCAGAGCAGTGTCCTCAAAACGTTACGATGTCATTTGTGGTTTCGCAAATTTCAGTGTCCAGCCTCTATCAGTTGTAGTTTTTGGTCGTATTCCATCCAGAAACTGGACCTGTGTTTTATCAAGCATCTCAGAGTACCTCCTAGCAGTTGTATTTAAAGTTACATTTAAAACCCTTTTATAAAACTCAAGACAGGATACTTATGTTTGAAGCATCCTACGTATGTATACTTTCAGCAAAGCGATGGATCACTCTTGAAAGAAAGCGTGATGTTGCCATTGTATGACACACTCAGAAAGTCATAATAGAAATAATGATCCCAATTTGTAGCTTCTCTTATTTATGTAGCAACTTTTCGAATTTATATGTAGCCTTTAATATGTGTAAGTCCTAGTAAGTAAGTTGGAAAGATACCCTCTGATTTACAGGCCACTACTACGGCGTTGTCTGGTCTGGTAGCTGTCCGTGTTTCCTTGTTACAGTTTGAACACATTCACAGTGTGGTTTGTGACCGTCTTTGCTTTTTGAACCTCTTGTGTCACTTCTGGCTGCAAAAAAAACAAGATGGCGGCGGCCAAAATGCCAAACTGGAGGCTTCAAAATGGCATTCCACAAACCAATGGGTGACTTCACAGTGACTACATCCACTTGTGATATACAGTCTATGGTTGCAATCGGCAACCTGATTGCTAGATTGCCAAAATCCTACACACTGCACCTTTAAGTCTCATGTGCCATTTGCATAGTGGGCTGTAAGTTATCATTGGCAAGCCACTCTTGTAGCTAAAAAAAAAAAAAATCCATGTACTGTATAAATTAAAAGAGCAGGACATGAACTCAGCTGTGTTAAATTGCCCAACAGAGCTCTATCTAGTTGCATTTGCGCACTTTTTTGCCCACAACCTTACACTGCAGGGACAGAAATACATGAGCATTATGTGAGGAGCTGTGAAGTTTAATTTATATTCTACCAGTTGTGTTGCTTTTCCTCTCACCGTCTATATCTGCTATCTGCATGTAGCTGTTAACAGGTTAAGACCTCTCTGGAGCTCTCCTAAATGTTGGTAGAGATGGGAGTCATTTCAAAAAGTTAATAAAACGTTTCGACTCGTGAACCTAAAGGCAGACCCAAATGTGCCGTACTCTAATGTTGCTTGATATTCTGGGTCACTTTTAATGGCATCACATGACACGTCTACGAGGTTCTCCTGCCGATAAACAGAGCTCTGTAGGTCATGATTAAGGGACTCATTTGTCTCGCCCACTCCGTCTGCTAAGTTTCAGCCTTCCAAGTAATTAAAGAGCTGTAGAACAGCGAACGCTGGATGGCCCCGGGGGTTTTCGCTCTTACTTTCATGCATCCATTAACAACATGGCCAATGGCTTCCAGATGTACGCTCATGCTTGGGGATTTGTTCCTTTCTTCACGGGAGTCCTCCGAAAAATTGCAATTGATGTTGTAATTATTCTTTGAAATTTATTTAAAGAAGAGGCTCTGGAGAATGGAAATGATATAAAATTATTACCCGATGTAGATTTCTTCCTTTCATATAATGGCTCGTGATAACTTGTATCTTAGGGTATCACGTTTCAAGGAATCAATCGTACAAATGCAAGGTGGATAAAGGCTATTATAGAATACAGAAGGTATTACTCAGTCTAATCAAATCTTACAGCACGTTTATCTCAAGAAAATCAAGGCAAGGTTGTTTTAATCTTATTACCTTTCAGTTGAAATCCCATTTCTGTCACCTTGGCTCTGGCAGAGTTTATATAAAAATTGGGTCTCAGACATCAAAAGCCCCCTGCAATAAACACAGATGTCACAAACATGGATATTTGGCTATTCATTCAATGATTCATCGCAGTGTGCAGGTGGAGCCTGCAGTGTGAACACAGGAGAACTCGCAAGGCAGCAGGATGCGCATGAAATTTGGGACTGAGTCCACAAAAGCTGGATAGGGATACAATGAAAAAGACGCAGCGGGAACCCTCTGAATTGTTCACTGACAACGAATCAGAAGTCTTAACACTGTACATATATGAGATTTTTTTTTTTATTATAAGAGATTCAAAAATGCAGTTGCTGTCTCCGCTGCTTCTGCCACAGCATGGTGGAAATGAGGAAATGCTGCACATGGATTTACAGCAGATATAGGGTTTAAAGGAGAGATATCTTTGTAATGTGCAATTGAATTGTAAAAATACCTCCATGTGCAGAATACAGTCTGGTATGAAAGAGGTTAGGTTAGATCAGACATACTTAATCCCTGAGGGACATTTGAATTGCATGAATATAACATGACCATAAGTATCATTAATGACTTGACACATGCAGGTACGAGCATTTTTAACCACACAGCGACCCAACCTGTAAAAGAAAGGCAGATAGCAGCAGGTTTTAAAAGTGCGTGACGGTCTTCTTCTTCATCTTCTTTAGCTTTTGTACGTCTCCCTTTAGATCACCAAGGAGCAGCAGCATAAAAGACTGAACACTGGCAACAGTACTACAGTAAGAGATTGGCAGTGTTCCATTGCTCCTTTTCTTACAGTCCAATTCAAATGAAGAGAAAGCTCCATTCATCTTTGATAAAATACACATAATGATTCCCTCTGGACATCTACAGTAGAGGATAGAAATGAACATTTTAGCAGCATTGCGTCTGCATTGGCTCGGTGTCAAACTAGATGCTATTTAATGGATGCAAAGTTAGCTTTGCAAAATATGTTGCTTGAGAACGTCCTTGTTGTTGGCTAAATACACCATCTAGCTGAATAAACAGGCTTTTGTCCGTATGTAAATTGCATATTTAAAGGCTCAACAAAATTGGTCAGTATTAGTCACTCTTAGAAAAAAATCCACATACTGTCAATCAGTTGTCTTCACTGTATTAATAACATATTGGTCCTGAATTTTACCCAGAGGGCAACCTCCGGGGTCTGAAGTGGACGCACGAATAAGAATCAGTGTTAAATCGCAAATGATGGCAGGTGAATGGTAAATATCGGGGTGTTGATTGATACCTGTTAAAGCATTGGGGTATCGTCCTCCTTCGAGCTTCAGAAACGCAGCATCTGTGCTAGCAGCTAAAATCTAATTAAAACAAGAATCTCTTATGAATGTAAACCAGGCATTGAGAAGTAAACTAAAACAACTTTTAAGTGGTTTTGTTGTAATTTCAGCCTTCAACACAGAAACTAGTAATATGTAGCGAGGCTCTGCTGATTTCCCCGATGGCCTGGCCTGTAATATCCAACATGATATTCAATTTGGGGTGGAGCGGTTGTTTCAGCGGCAATAAATCTTAATGGAAGATGAACACGCAGACACCTGTGTGGATGAGGCATGAGGCATATTAACCGAAAATCCCAGACCTGCCCCGAGCTCAGTTCCCATTAATGGAGAAAGCGATGAATGACGAAAAACTGCTTTATCAATAATTCCTCTGTACTCCCAGCTGACTCCAGACCTCGCCTGCTGTCTAAACTCATTTATAGTCTATTTGCCGCTATCAGAATGATGCTGTGAGAAAATTAAAAGCGTAGGCTCTTATCAACGCATTTTCTGTAACAATCATTACGTTTCAGGCTAATTTCATTTGGCTGAAATTTTAAAAAACAATTCGTGAGGCCTTGTTTTTCTTCAGTACTCAACCTCTTTCGACCTGCTGGCACCGAAGCCAAATTGATGGGCCTGCAGCTACCGAAACAAATCCAGTGATCAAACGACAAACGCTGTGTGCCAGCCACAGTTCGACTTAGTCAGCTGTGGCAGGATGAGGCGACACTCACTGTGGGTGACGGGGACAAAGACGCCCGGCAGGAACAACAGTGGGAAGCACATAAACACTGTTCAAACATTTTTTTATTGTAGACACGTCTTTGACGGAGGCCACCACGACTTAACTCTGAAAGTTCCTCGTGTCTCTTGTTCACATGACAAAGAGGTCATGACAAGGTCTTGTAACGCTGTTATAAAGCTGTTAAAAACTTGAAAAGGAGATACTTCTGAAAGCTGACATTGTTAAATACTGTAATCTTGTGTTTCTTTCCATTCATCTCCTCCCCCTCGCATTTGAGATTGCTCGACTTTAAGCAACCACACTCTGCATCTACATGTGGGGCTACTCACAAACCCTCTCTAAGAAGTGTTTGAGTAGACGCCAGAAGTTACTGGACCCAAATTTGAATTAGTTTCACATTATAATTATTCATTTAACTGTATATTTTGTGTAACCTAATGCTTTTCTAATAAATTCTCCACATTCCCAGCAATGTAATTCTGGAGGACAATTACAAAATAACATAATTTTATTTTAATATAACTTCAGTGTTAATAACAGCCAGATTTAAAGATATTTACCAAAATCGTGTTGTATGTCTGTAACTGGAAACGTTAACTTCTCAGGTGACTAAATACTTGCAAAACTAGTGAGATTCCCATCAGCTTCAGTTGTAAAATGTTTAGCGTTAATTAACAAATGTTAGCATGCTATCACACTAAACTAAGATGTGAGCAGGGTAAACATTACAGGCCTACTTCACATCAGCATTAGCATTGACACTGTGATTATGCAAGCACATTAGCATTTAGCTCAAATCCCGAAAGAGCTGCTAGCATACAGTAGCTGTACATTAATAGTAATATAATACCTATGGAGATTTGTTTTTCCATATTTTTGTCAGTATAAAATTGCTCTGTGACATTCAGTTATCTAAAATGTTACTTGGAAAAAAAAATCTAGTTCCTGTTTTGTAGCTATACCTACAAAAAGTAATGCATCGTAATTCCCACAAAATTAGTTTGTATGTAGAGTTAGGGTTAAGTAATTTAGTTTTTCTAAACCTAAGTGGTTTTGTTACCTAAACCTCAGTCTTTTCCTAAATCAAAGTGTTTTTTGTTGCCTAAATCTAATCAAGTAGTTTTTTTTGCGTTAACTAAGTCAGTCTTTTCCTAAACCTAAGCAAGTAGTTTTGTTGCCTAAACCTACCTTAGTCACTTTTTCCTAAACCTTAGTAGTTTTGTTGCCTAAACCTAATTAAGTAAGTTTGTTGCCTAAACCTGAGTCCATCTTTCCCTAAACCTAACGCTAAGTAGTTTTGTTGCCTAACCTAACAGTAGTTTTGTTGCCTAATCCTAACTAAGGCAACTTTTCCTTAAACCTAAGTAGTTTTGTTGCCTGAACCTAACTAGGTAGTTTTGTTGCCTAAACCTAACTAGGTAGTTTTGTTGCCTAAACCTAAGTAGTTTGATCATCCCTTAACTCTCATGAGTTTACTTCAAATGGTTCTTTCTACCACATAAAAGCACAATGCTGATCCAGCTGACGATGTCTGAGGAGGGAGAGATCATTTCACAAACTCATAACTTGACTGATACTACAGATGTGATTTGAAATAAGAAAAGTTCCCATGTGCATATTGGAAACTGTGACAAACGGGTAGTAATCATTCGTCAGTAAATCAACACAAACACACTGTTAATCTTCCTAAATTAAACCCAACAGATCTGAAATTGTGCATCACTTGAAACTAAGCTCAGCTGGCAGTAAGGTCTTCATTATCTGACGTTGTAATCCACTGAATCCAGGTTGAATTTAGTTCAGTCACTTCTAAACTTATTCATCCTTCTGGCGAGGTTTTGTTTTGCTGCAAAAATAATGGATCCTGTAGGGCCTTTATGTTTACAGACATTTTCCTTTTAAACTCTTTATTACCCTTCCAAGTTAATGTTTTAAAGATTTGAGCCAAGTTTCTTTAAATTTCTGACCACAACAGTACACCAGTAGGCATGTTATCCTTACGCAACTCTTATCTTCACATAATGTATTTCAGAGTCCAGTGCTCATTTCATCCCATTTTAAGAGACTGTGTCATGCGGGTGAGGAAACTCATGTAAAATCCTTCATGAGACATGTTTTCTAATGCATTGCTGTAGGCTACACTGTGCAGTTAATCACGTCACAACAGATGAAGCATGAGGCCTGAGGGCAGATACGGGATGTTTGCTTTGGTGGTTGGTGAGGCTGTGGAAGACTTTCTATACTGCCGCAAAAAGTACAGGTAGAACTGATGGCTTCCCTTATTCCCACCATTAACAATAATATTATCCTTCATCTTATTGAAGGTTCCTCTCTGACCACATGAAATAAAACCCAACTGTAAGCCTTCAAGAGCTTTTCATTTCTTTTGCATATTACTCAGGATTCATTTCAAGTTTCAGCATTGAAACCTTTTTTTTTTTTTTCCCTGGTAACATTTTAACAACACAGGATCTGAACATGTTTTTTATGTAAGAATAAAAGTCGCTTTAAGCATTTTTTGTGGATCCAATAACTATAGGAGGGGTTGTTCATAGTGATGAAGAACCTGACAGGGATGCCGCGGTGAGGAAATTTTCCTGGCATTTAATACAGTCATGACAACACCGGTGTCACTGATTACACCAGACGTTTTAAGTGAAAAGGTTTGATAACGCTATCAGTAGAGAGCTTATTTTGATCTTTAATGGTGGATTAACATTATCAGGTTCTCTATAAGCATTGGGCTTAAATCAAAAATATTGCCAGATATACGCTTTTGCTTTTAGCTTCAACAGCAAATCCTCACCAATCGTCTTGTCAGTCGACCCGACCTACCCAACAGGTGGCTTCAGTTTGTCTCAGCTGTATGGACATCTGTAGTGTCTTTAAGCACATTGTTTTGATTTTATGGCCCGTAACACTGTTTTGGTTCAGTGTTACTGATCTCATAGCTCAGGATATCATGAGAACCCAAGTTTTGGTACCAAGTCGATGCCAAAACTCTGAAAATGTGACAGTACTTGTTTTTCTACAGTACCCCAGATACCATAGGCAGCAGCGGGGCTCAAGACTGATGCGATTTAAAATCTCAATAGACGCAGATACCACAAAGGGTTTTTTACACAGCAATGACCCATCAACTGTAATTATCCCAATTATTACACAGCTACTTACTTCAGAAATCAATAATTTGACATAAAAATGGTCTGACATCAGAAGTGCACCCATAGCAGCGGTCTGCTATGAAGAAATAACAGACTGCAAAAAGCTATGATTGACCAATCAGAATTGAGTATTCAACACAGCCACTTAATAATAGCTGTTAGCAGCCGATGTGCAGCACAGACCTGCACAGAGCTAACGGATAACCTTGCACTGAGTTTCATTATGATGCCTTCAAGCTCTATTCAATAAATGAGTATTCACCGATGGTAAATTATAAGGTACTCATGATATGTTCAAATTTAATCCTGTAAAATGGAGTTCTTGGCAAGAAAGTTGAATAAAAATAGTTGTTTGAAGAATTGGTATCGACTGCTAAATTTCTGGTATCGTGACATCCCTACTCATAGCATCACCTTATACAGCTTTAAAAGCGTGTAATACTGGCAAAAATGTGAGCGATAACTCTGGTTAATGATAGCTCTGATTTCCTCTCCACTGTAAAAGCGCTAAGTTTGACACATGAAACGGTGGCATTATGAGATAATACATGACATCTTGTCTGTGCCCTGTCGCACCCTGCACAAGTAATTATCACCAAATTCACACCGCGCCTCAGGCCTTGAGTTCCAGGCTATAATTATGATTGTGAATTTGGTTTGACGAAAGGGCCTTGCCACGTTGTTGGACACTGATGACATGGGAGAATTACTCATTATAGTATATGATTGGATTTGAACAGCTGTGACTGTGTGGTTTTGCCGTAGACTTGGTGATGCAGAGGAGTCGACCTCAGTCATGCTGTTTGCCTTTCTGTTTTCCCTGAGGCTGGATGAGCTTACTGGAGCAAACAAAACAATAAAAGTGACTTATGGGGTGTTTAAGGGTCCGCTTGTTCTTCTGCATCTCGATGTTGTTCCCTATGAAGACAAGATAATAAAACCAGAGCTGCCTAAATGTAGAGATAAATAACCTGCTGTTATAAGGTAGTTGGGTGTGTTTACAGCTACGAATTTACAGCTCAACAAGTTAAAGGAACGATTGATTGATTTTTCATGTTTCATGTTTTCTACTGTTTGTAAATTACATTTCAGATGGAATTATTAAACTTTTTCCTCTCATGAAGCACTGTAAAAGAATAAGCTAACAGTATATAAAATACTTCAAACTAGCTCCCACTTGCTTAGCTGCAACAGTAAAATGCTACTTACACATTAATGCATCAGCTATATTGATCAAATAATCAGATAGGCTATAACGGTCACATGGGCCATTTTTCTGCGCTGACTACTTTAACTGATACATTTAGCTAAAAACATCCTGCTGCTAACACACAGAATGTATATTACTCCACGGCTGAAAATAGTTCCCAAAAATTACACTATTTGCTCCCATCCCAGTTTGTTTGATTACAGTCCATGTTTACAGTCTATAAGGTCTTACACTTAGATAAGTTTATATCTATGTTTTGACGGGTACAATATGGATTCCATCGACTATATATAAGAAGTGAACTTAGTCACCATGACATCACCCGTTGGTTTGTGGACTGCCAGTTTGGAGCCTCGAGTTTGGCATTTTGGCCGTCACTGTCTTGGTTTTGGCCGTCACTATCTGGGTTTCTGGTCGTCTTGGTTTTTGGATGTCGCCATCTTGGTTTTTGGACGTTGCTATCTTGGTTTTTGGCCTTCACCATCTGTTTTTTTTGCAACCAGAAGTGACACAAGAGGGTGTAGTACAACCAAACTCTGAGTAAGACATTTATAGGCGACCAAAATATTACAAAAGCTTTAACGGAAAAACACACTGTGAAAGGGGTACAGTTCTGACGAAAACAATGACAACACCAGAACCAGGTGGGAGCGACCTGTCAATCACAAGATAGCCATGCCATAAAGCACGCCATGCCTTATTGTCTATTTGACTCTAAATGGGACCATAATTTTCTAAATGAACATCATGCTGTATTGAAGAAGACTTGAAACTAGTGACTGAGACCATAAACTCATGTTTACAATGTTTACTGAGGTAATAAATAAAGAAAGAATGATGTGAGAAGTACAATCTATACAATACAAGTTTAAGACACTTCAGCATTGGCTTCACTCTTCAGATATGTAATGTAAGTAGTACCTTATACTGTATACAGCTCTAAGCTGTTTCAGTAATTTAATCATCCATTTTAAAAATGCCAATCTAAATTTGTAACCCATTTTTAAAGATTTTTGCCTCAGTTCTGTACAGTAGGAACAAACAGAGAGTAGGGAGGTCAGAAAGTATTGAGAAACATGCTATTGGTTTTGGTCAATTTATGGGTTGGGTTGAAAACAACAAAATTATAGAATATCACACTGATATCAATTGCCCATTTTTCTGCTTCTGGTTTCTTGTGTTGGGTTGAGTCAAATGCACATCTGTTATTTAATAGAGTCAAGCTCTCTGTGCAATAAACACAACTATGTGATGAACACAGTCATTACCATCTTCAGTACATTAAGTATACACTGTGTATGTATAGAAAACAGAGACAGGAAAGCAGATTTTTAACTCCAGCTCCTGTTTGAAGAAGTTGGAAAAGTGAAATTGAAGAGGTAAACCTGAGGCAGGTGTTGTTCGGTGTGTTTCCAGTCGAACCGTTCACACTTTGTCATATCTGAGCCGTTCGGCAGGCCGACTTTCTGCTTAGACGGAGAATTGTGAGCTCAGCTGTGGGCGAGTTAGTGAACGGCGACCGAGGTGCTCTCCATCATTATGTGCGACAGCTACACTGTGATGTATGAAGTCAACAGATGGGATGATTCATCACACACTGAAATGTAGATTTAAGCATCATAATACTCTGATGCTGGTTCAGCAAACTTAACCTCATTACATCAAATGCTGAATAATGAGCTAAGGATCAGCTAATATTGTAATGTTAAAAGTAACTAACACTTTAAAGGTGGAAGGATTCATTTTTATTATAGTCTAAAATGTTTTTTACCAGTTTGTAATGGTACTTTTACACCCTTAGTGTATCTTGTTTCCCACGATTTAAGAATCTATATATGCTATAGCTGCAAAAGTCAAATGAAGTGTGCCTTTGTGAATTTTGTACATTCATGGTTCAAAGAGTGAAAACTCTGAAGGAAACTTTGAAATGTGCTTTCAAAGGTAAACACATAAATTTGGATTAAAGTTTTTGAAAGACTCAGCCACCAAATAGCCCTTTTGGGATGGGTTTTCTGGTTTGCAATCTCATGATGGCCGGCCCCATATTTCCCCACCGCCAGGGTCTGATGTCTGGCAGAAAATTGAAGGCAGTCAGGTGTGGCAGTGTCATAGCCACAGGACTACGAGGCCTTTCATCTGTCAGAAAATTTGCTGGGATTGATGGTGACATGAGAAGCCTCGTGTGCTTTTGAGTGAAGTCTGTTGAGGAAGGAGAGCAGCAACGGGGAGTTTACTCTCAAACACGGATGTCATTTTCAACACTTAATATGCTAATTAGTCAAACTGAACCTATTGATTTGTTATAAAATGTGTATTTTAAGGTATTCCCCATTAAAAGTTTCACGTCTAATAATGCATGCCATCCAATATAGCTGTCAAAAGCACATAAAAGCTTTCACTAGTTATTAAAGAGGCAGTCTAAGTTCATAGCTGTTTAATGTTGAAGACACGCAAGACCCGAGTCAACAAAAACATCCATTTCTATTTCAACATATTTACCATATGATTATCTTAAAGGTGCAGTGTATAGGATTTGGCAGCATCTGAAATGTCTCACGTGTGCGACGGTGGCCAATACAAAAACGCAAATGGCCCTCTCTAGAGCCAAAGGTTTGCTCTGTCAGGGCTACTGTAGAAACATGGCAGCCAGCTCTGTAAAGAGGACCCGCTCTGTACGCAGATATAAAAAGCTCATTCTAAGCCAAATGTCAGCTTTGCTCGAAATTCAGCTTGTTGACTGCCATTGGCCTATCGGTAAATAAGATGATGACAAAAGATGATGTGATAGAAGGTTATATTAAAGACCGATTCGTACATTTGAATAACTTTAAACAGCTCAGTTATTTTATTCATAATTAAGAGGTCCGTGTTTCTCCGTCACAATAAAAGGAATAAATGACAGCAAAAAAACATCGGTACTGGCATCAGCTAACAGACAATCTTATTTTAAACATCGGTATCGGCACTGGCCCAGAATCAGTTATTTTCATACACTTCAGTAAACATACTCATTAATATTCAATTTCTGCCAATAGATTTCCCTAAATGCTACACACTGGCTCTTTAAAAAAAGCTTAGAGGCTGTTTTTTTTGGAAGCAATAACATACCAAAATGGATCTGGTATGTTTCCAGCTCCAAAATAAATGAGTCATTTGAAATAAAAATTAAAGCTGCCCCAATCAAAAATACCAGTAACAATGGATCAAATGACTGCATAGTGTGAGGAGTGCTGCTCATAGTGACAAATCCACAGAGTCATCACCTGACTCTTCAGTTCCCCTCAGCTCTTCAGGGATTTTTAGCATCTTTCAGCTCATTGTTTTGATTTTATGGCCCGCAACTCAGCATCAGCAGACGGCTGTTTTCAGAGAGAAAATTCTGATAAGACAATATGTGTAACTTGTGAGTGTAGTGGAGCGTTTAGCAGCCAAAAGGCAGCCTCAGGAGTGTAGTTTCTGAGGGTTTGCTCAAACCGGTAGAAGGATTTTGAGCCTCCATCTAGTGGCCATCATTGGGATAGCTCTGACTCTCGTAGTTTCAAGTGAAATGCTTTGTATTCTGTTGGTTACTTTCTATTAATCATGTGAAATGCCGTTTAAGACACAGTTTTACCAAGAGAAATTGCGTGATTCAATTTAATTAGAAAGCTGTTTCCCTGGTGACACGTTCACATTAAAGCCAGAAAAGAAATGAACCATCTTCCATGTTCATGAATTACTCTCTCAGCGCTGACTTTTCAAAGTGCAGGCTGGAGAGTTTTCAAAAGCCCAACAACCTCGGCACCAGGCGATGTTATTGTTGAGTCACTATAGTCGCTCGAGAACCCTGTTGAACCTCTGTTTGTTTTCTGACTCTTGAGAACCGCAGGGGTTAATACAGAAGCTGAATACGTTTTATTTATCCCAGTGAAAAAGGCAGTGTCCTCACCAGACCAATAAATCTGTAGAGGTACATTGGGAGAACATCATGCTTTGTCTGATTCATCTTTCTTTGAGCTTATAAGGAAAGTCATTTAGCTTTGGTTCAAAGTTGAGCAAAGATTATGACAATGAAATTATGTTCAAATGCTCTTTTTGTTTTTGACAGTGAGAAAAACATAAAAAAAAGTATTGGCCGGCTAAATACAATATACACAGACTGGTGACAGAGATATTTCCCTGCTGTTTTCCATCATCTACTTTACACCTACCTGTTTATTCTCATCATTCAAACAATTAAACAGACTGGGGACATAAATCTCAGCTGTTGAAACAGCAGCAGATGGACCTGTAACATGTTACTAACGGCTTTTGGCTGTGCACACTCGGCCACAGCAGAAAAAGTAGGAGGAAAACTGCAAGAGTTTGGTGTGGGGAATTCAGTTTCACCTCAGTCCTGCTCGCAGGAGCTCGGGGGAATATTAGATTATGAGGCAGCCAGACCCAACATCAAATCTGTTGTGCCGAAAGGTCACAAACACCCTGGAACAAGCATGGCCACTGTCCATTAGAGAGACCGAACCCTTTCTCTTTTTTGTGACCCCATCATGGCTGAGAGGGTAATATTGTTTGGCCTTAAAAATGTGTCAGATGTCCTGTGATAGAGGTAATGAGCACTCATACTTACCAATCTGCTCATGATTTGTTTAATATTTCCACCAAATTAAGACAAATTACTGCACAACACAGTGAAACCAGATAACTGGCTTTGAATAAAAGGGGATTTTCTGCCACAGCTTAACGGTAAACTGATGAGATCGGTTAAATTTACATGTTAAATTCTAATTTGATGAACAGTAATTAATCTACAATTACATATACAATTAATTTAAAAGCAAAAGAAAAGTCGTAAACCCCCAGATTAGAATGATCACCTTGTAATTAAAACTGTCTTCCCATTCAAAAATAAAGCAGCAACAATATTTGATATGATTGCGTATATTGATACATGACCATTAAAGGGGCTCACCAAAACACCAAAAGTTCACATGAGACGGCTTCATTTTTTATTTTTGCATGACAGCAGACAGCTTAAGCGGAGGAAGAATGTGTACTGCACTTTGCAAAATGTTAATCTAAAAACAAACGACACAAACTAAACAGAGAGGTAGTTTCTTGCAAAAAAAATCAATGCAAAATAAATGCATTTGTTCCTTAATGCTCGGTAGTTTATGGCCACTGTGAAAATAACGTCTTAAAAATAATTAGCTTATAGTCAGGAGCGTCAGCCCTTCTCAGTGCTTCTCAAATCTTTAAGGTCCAGTAGTCAGAGAGCAGAACAAAGACTGTGGTGATTCAGTCTGCTGTTGTGCTTCACCATTTGTCAGCCGTGTTATGAATTACCATGATGACGCTATGGTGGCATGGAGACACTCAAAGCACCGAGGTACTCAAAGAATAATTTATTATCCCTTCACTCTTACTGTTTTAGAGTCTGTTTTTACAGCAGAGGTGCTCAGAAGAAGCCGTAAAAGCTGACATGGCCGACAACAATAATGGCAAACGGACCAAAAAAAAGTACATGGTTACACTTTATCCTCCTACACGAGGGTCAGACCCCCCAAAGAGCTTACAAAATAAATCTGAGGGGTCATTTATTCATTTATACTTCTCTCAAATAGTTCCCCTTTTCTTGTAAAATACGACATACAGTAGTTTAAACCTTTCAGGCTTCTAAAGATATTTAAATTAAATCATCTGAGAAGGAATCACCATAGACATATTAAGCATGTAATGAGGGGTCACATGTAAACAAAGATTCATTTTCAGGAGAAACAAGTGAAAAGGGCCACTGCTCCCTTTGTGTGTATGAAGGATTATCAATCCCAAGACCCCAGAAGTCCAGGTTTAACTGTGTAAACTGGTTTGTGCAAATTGAATTGAAATCTTTTCACAAATATGCAGAATTAAAGCACAGCACTGACATGATAAGAGGCCTTTAGGTGGATTCTGCTTCATCACCTGATCTTAAAGTTTTACATACGCTTTAGTCGCTTTCATGCGGAGAGTTAAACGAGAAGATTGACACTGCTGTGATGTAGCTGGAGGCAGCAGTCGGTTAGCTTAGCTTAGCATAAAGTCTGTAAAGAGGGAAACAGTCAGGCTCTGTTTGAAGGCAACAGAATCCACCTACAAAAACCTCTAAAGCTAATTAACACGTCATATCTTGTTTAACCTGAACAAAATCCGCAGTGTAAAAACGACAGTTCACGGCCACGAGTCTTCACTGGTTGCCTAGCAACTGCTCCCATCCCAGACAAACACACAACCCAAGTGAATTTGTTCAGTTAAACAATCAATATATAAAGTGTGCTTTAGCAGCCCGGTCGTGCTGATTGCCGTATGATTTGCAAGTATTTTGGCATGCAATAAGAACGTCGTTCTTCCTTTTCGAGTCATTCATACAGCGTGTAGTCTGTACTGACTGCAATGTAAACGCAGCCACGTAAATACGCTACGCTAAGAGCTTGTGATGTAGAATAAAAGGTGATAAAGACTGTTGTTGATGGATGGGGGAGAAAGAGGAGGGGTAAAAAAAAAAAAGGACTTCAACCAAGAGGACGGGGTTGGGGCCAAAGTGTTGTTTATTTTAACGTTACGCAACGTTTGTGATGCATTTTCCATGCTTCTGTTATGCCGTTTCCGTACATATCTTACATAGTTTCTGTACTTTTGTAGAGCCCAACCACAATATTTTCCCTCAAGCTAAGTTTTTTTTGTTGCACAAACCGAACTGCATCCGTTACCATAATTTTGACATACAAAGAGGCGTACAAATGACCTGTGGAATGTCCTTGTAATGTGACCAGGTTTGCTTTAGACATGCTATGTGGCAGATTTTGTTGCCTTTGGAAAGAGTCAGGCTAGCTGTTTCCACTGTTTTACAGACTTTATGCTAAGCTAGGCTAACCGGCTGTTTTCCTCCAACAGCATATTCACCACTCAGACATGACAGGTTTAACTCCCCATCTAACTCACAGCAAGAAAGTGAAAAAGCATTTTTCCCGAAATATCAATCCTTGTGTCAAAATCAAGTTTTAAAATCTTGATTATTTCAGTTTTGTGCTTATGTATGTTGCATATTTCTAAATTAATGTTACCACACAGGAAATCTGTGGCTAAGTAGTATTCCATCACAAAAATGATAGAAAAAAGTGCACGGGAGGAAGGGGAGAGGGGTTAATGGGGGGGGCTCAAGCTCAGTTTTGTCCCAGGACCCCCAAGCAGCTAAATCCAGCCATGTGTGTATCTCCTGTGGCTGTATAAAGAGCTTGATGATTGATAATACACTGTAAAGTATTACAGCACACTTCAGTCAGAGGAAAGAACTGTGGTGCTCACTAATCAGGCGGGCAAAGCCTGGAATGGAAATGCGCTGTATGTTGAAGCTTGTAGAGACGCCCAGTGGGTGTTATTGGTGTGCACTGAATTACAACAGGACAATGAGACACAACAGTAAGTAAGGAGTGGCAGTACGGTAATAGACAAAACGATCGTCTTATTTTTTAAATTCACTTTGATATATCCTGTTAGATTGTCACGGTGGGGCAGCAGCTCTGCTTCACACCTTAAAAGGACTTTTTCCACGATTTACAGAGGATCTTCTGAAAGGCGCGCCTGAAGTCCCGGTTGAAGATAGTGTAGATGGCTGGGTTAAGGGAGCTGTTACAGTAGCCAATCCAGAAGAAGAATTTAAAGAGCGGGTCTGGTATCTTACAGGAGTCCCTGCACACGCCGTACAGGCTGTAGGTAAAGAAAAAGGGGAACCAGCACACGACAAACACCCCCATGACCACAGCCAGGACGAATGTAAACCTCTTCTCCCTGGCTTGGGAGACCTTTTTCCTGGCTAAAGAGCTCCGGCGACGTTTCCTCCTTGAGGCGAAGATGTCCATGGATTTGTTGCTGACTCTGGAGATGCGAGCAGACTGTTTGGAGATGGAGCTTCTCTTTTGGCCAGCCCGCTTGGCTTTCTGGGAGTCCCCCTGTTGGGGTTTGTGACCTTTGCCCTCTGAGGAGGAGCTCTCCATGTCGGCATCCTCGGTCTGTTGCGCAATGGTGACGGTGCGTTGGCTGGGCGTGGGCGGGCACTGACAGTGACCGTTCTCCCTCTCGCCAGCATGGAAAGGGGAGGTGGCTTTGCTCAGTCCATTCTCAGTTTGTGTGACACCATCTGGCCTGGGATTTTTTCCCGACATTGTTCTGGTTCTGGTTTTGGCCACCTGGTATATCCTGATGTACACCAGCACCATGATTAGGCAAGGGGCGAAGAAGGACGCGATGCTGGAGGAGAGGATGTACCAGGTGTCATCATTGAGCTCGCACTGAGGCTGAGAGCTGATATCAGTGTTGCCGTCTATAGATATGAGCGGCGGAGATGAGATTAGAGCAGATATGAGCCACACTATTACGATGATGCACTTGACGCGCTTGGGAGTCCGCTTCAGGTTGTACTCTACAGCCTGCGTAACGGACCAGTAGCGGTCCAGGCTTATTGCGCACAGGTGGACAATAGACGAAGTGCAGAACAGAACATCCAAAGCCAGATAAATACCGCACCAAACTTTCCCAAAATACCAGTAGCCCATGAGTTCATTCGCCAGAGAAAACGGCATCACCAAAGTGGCGACCAGGATGTCCGCTGTGGCCAGAGACACCAGAAAAAGGTTCTGCGGGGCTTTCAGCGCCCTGCTCGTCAGCACCGCAATAACCACCAGGATATTCCCAACAACGGTAAAGAGAATGAGGAAACTTACAAGGGCAGCAATGCTGGCTATCGCTGCTAAAGAATATCCACTGTCCAGACTCCAGGAGGAATTCAGGTGGATCACCGTGAACGCGTCCATTCCGCTGGCGTTGAACGAATCCATCCGTGCGCTTTATGTATATCCCGGAGTGGCTGAGCCTTGGCATGAATTCACACTCAGCCCTCTAATGACTGAGGAGTCCATCAAAAACGCGCAAATCTGACGACATGGATACGCGCGCATGGAAAGACCCCACTTAACGGAGTCTTTGAAGCCAGTTGATCATATCTCAAGGTAGTTTACATAAATAAATCATAACCTCTCGTGCGCCCTCTCGTAGTCGTGTCGCGCGTCCCCTGGTCGTCAGGAGTTGAGTGCCGTCCAGCAGCCGCAGCTCTCCTTCCTTCAGCATGGTGCGCTCTCGCTCCCGATGATGCCCCATGTGTTGTTCTCATAAAACTCACCCACTGCTGCCCCGCCCCCGCCACACAGCATTATTTTCACATTGTTGGGATGTGATAAGGACAGGGACAAGACTGTATTTCAGTCCAGATTATCTAAATTTCCAAATGTATATATAATAAACAGTTATTTTGTGTTGTAACCCTAAACATGCCCAGATTTTATGACCGAAAATGAAGAAGTCAGTGTTGTTAGTGTCTTGACAGATTGTCTTTTATCTTTTCTTCTTTTTTAACTAAACCTCAACCCCCTGGAGGTCAGTTTTGTTGCCCACAAATGAAGTCTTTTGCAATGTAAGATGCTTAACATTGTCCATAACTGTAAAGCAAATGGTAAACTTGCATTTATATAGCACTGTTCTAGTCTTCCGACCACTCAAAGCGCTTTAAACTACATGTCAGCATTCACCCATTCACACACACACACACACACATTCATACACTGATGGCTGAGGCGGCAGTGCAAGGAGCCAACCTGCCCATCTAATCTAAATACTCACTCAGACACAGATGGCAAGCAAAGAGGGTGTCAGGCTGTTCGAGGTAAAACAGAAATATGTGACCAAACACATTTCACTTTTGGAGTTGCATGTGTTTACGTGGTGGCAGATTTGAGCAAGAAGCACAAAGCATGAGTGTGTGATGGGGGTGAGTTGAGGGGGAAGTTGAAGATGTGAGGCTATTAGAGTTGAGCTCGTCAGGCGGGAGGCAGGCTGCTCAGTCAAACACACTGCTGTGTAAATCTGATATAGAAGATGGACTGGATTTTCTATAGTCATCTTCTTACACACATTCACATCCACATATATGGACTTGTTTTTCATAACCCATGCACACACATACATATGCACTGGTTTGAGTTGGACTCAATCATCAGGCAGCAGAGTTGATACGAATTTTTAATGATTTTATTTATAGAGCACTTTTCAAGCCATAAGCACAAAGTGCTTTTCAAGGAAATTCACAATATAAACAATAAAATAGGAAAAAAATAAGGTCTGTTAACACCTGATCTCTTTAAAGCATTAATACAATAAATCTCCCGGAGATTGTAGCGGGCTCAGTATTAAAGCTAGAATGATGATACTGGTATCCATTGGTACCAACTCTGTCATACTAGCTTTGTTGTGAAGGAGGTTAAATAATGCTCCAAAGTCATGTTAAAATTTGGTGAGGAAAAACTGCCATGTTCATTTTCAAGGGGGTCCCTTGACCTCTGACCTCAAGATATATGAATGAAAATGGGTTCTCTGGGTACCCACGAGTCTCCCCTTTACATACATGCCCACTTTATGATAATCACATGCAGTTTGGGGTAAATATTTAATCACCATTAAATATTTGAATCAACTGACAGCCCTAGTAAATAATGAAACATGCATATACATATTGATACATGTACTTATGTACATACCTATGCATGCATATACATCAACACACAAACATACAAAATGACTCAAAGTCAGCTATTAGGAAAGGCCGTTCTCTAATAACAGGTTTTAAGATGGGATTTAAAAGTGGTAAGAGTCAGTTGATGTGATGCTCAGTGGAGCATGTATGGGTGTTTTCTGTGACCTCTGCGTTGTCTCATTGTGTCAACAAGTGGAATAAGATGCCTGCTGATGTGTTATAACATCTGTGTTAGAGCTGTTTTAAAGGCATGGCCCCTCACGAGGGAGCTGGTTTTAATGGACAGGAACAAAATGCTGTGCAATATTTGTCAGCTAATCATTTTTTTGATATATATAAATGTAAAAAATGTAATATATAGACATAAATATAAACATGCATTTTTTTTTCTCCTGTAAAACAGTAATATGAGCGATAAGAGAGGTTTTGGTAATCATAATTTTCACACTACCATAGCTGTTCTCCACTCTGCAGAACAGCACAGTGCACTGTACGTGCCAGTGATGGAGGTCAAGTAGCCACCTTTTTGTTTTCAAGAGTCACAAGCCAAAAATGTTCTCACTAATAGTTCAGATTGTTGCATTTCACATAACAGAAATGTCCAAAATGGCATCTGTGCTTAACAAAATATATAAAACCTACTGCTACAACTTACACAATAAACTAACTAGGTTGAAAGTGCACATGCATTAAAGCCTACTTGAATAATATAAAGCAACACTTCAGCAGATGATCTTTCACGATTCCTGCAAATCTCAATGAATAACATTCAGAATTCAAAAGACATTTGTTAATATTGAAGGTTATCTATGAGTACAGTATATAACATGTGAGCCTTGAAAATCTAACAGAAATGTGCATTTGGTTGGGCTTAATTTTTAACACAGTAATGTGAGAAAGACCAGCAAAATTTCTTAAAAAGATTATCCCAGTTCAACATTTTCAAAATAAATAACATGATTCATATTTTTGGGAAATAACCAACAACTTAAACTAAAATAACCACTGACAGTTTGGGGTCAAATTTGACTGTTTGGTTTAGGCAACATGTTGTCTTCTACAATATAATACATTATCATCACAGTAAAAAGTCGAGGCAAGTTATTGCTTCATATTTCAAATCAAGACAGATGCAGTTTAACAGTAATTATGGAAAGATGAAACACAGTTCTAACAAAAAAAGGCTTGTTATGCTATTCTTCTCTTTCAGGAGAATGTATCTATACTAGGGCTGTCAATCAATTAAAATATTTAATTGTATGATTTTCCATAGTTGATCATGGTTAACTGCAAATTAATGGCACAGATTTTATCATTCAAAATGTACCTTAAAGGGAGATTTGTCATGTTTTAATACTCTTATCAACATGGGAGTGGACAAATATGCTGCTTTATGCAAATGTATGTATATATTTATTATTGGACATGAATTAGCAACACAAAACAATGACAAATATTGTCCAGAAACCCTCACAGGTACTGCATTTAGCATAAATGGTAAACTGCAGCCCAACAGGCAACAGCAGCTGTCAGTGTGTCAGTGTGCTGACTTGACTATGACTTGATCCAAACTGCATGCGATTATCATAAAGTGGGCATGTCTGTAAAGGGGAGACTCATGGGTACCCATAGAGCCCATTTTCATTCACATATCTTCAGGTCAGAGGTCAAGGGACCACTTTGAAAATGACCATGCCAGCTTTCTCCTCTTTGAGACTTTGAAGCGTTATTCAACTATCAAGCTTTGACATGGTTGGTACCAGTGGATTCTTAGCTTTTCTAGTTTCATTCTGGCTTTAACACAGAGCCCTCACAACCTAAGTTGTGTTAATGCTCTTTAACCTAAAAGACACCTGTAGCAACGCTCAAAGGATTGATGTGGTTTTCTCATACAGAGCTCAGCTTTCTGCTGTTATTGAGAGTCAGCATGTCTGACTTGAGAAGATACAGTTGTGGGATTGAAAACAGCATCAATTTTTTCAATTTAATAGGCTTTATTGGCACAAATGTAACAGTGTCAAGTAATGAGATTATACAGGGAAAAATGCCCTCAATGCTGCATAAGAACTGTCATGGTTTGACATCTAAACTAGTGAATGACACTCAGTGAAAGACACAAATCCTCATCTACATGTAGTACTGTACATCCACACTTGAAGAGCTTATTCCTTTTATTTTCTTGTTCATAAATAAACAGGATGTCGTGCTGTAAATAGATAGGTTTGATTACTAAAGCTGCGCAACTATATCTAAAACAACTCGACACTAACCTTCTTTTTAATAAACAGTTATGGCTTAGTGTCTTCTTCAGCAGTTTGGTATCTGTTGCAGAGGGAGGTGAGAGTATGAATCACCGTCTTACCTCATCCTGGTAGCTTGTCCGGGGAGTTGAACCAGTGACCTTTCAGCTATACAAGCCTGCCACAGTCAGCTGCTCTCTCACAGCTCCCAGCAGCAGACCTGCTGAACACAAAGGTTGTAATTCATTCTCTTTATTGCGAGAGTTGTGCTGTGATGTGTATCCTTAAATTATTGAGGCTCAATACATCCGTGTCTTCTTGTGATGTGCCAGCCGATGCACAAAAAACGAACCTGGCAACACTTGAGAGTGGGAGGGATCAGGTAGTGTTGATGTGCAGAGTTTAAGATGTGTAGCGTGAGCTGGAGGTGCGATGAGCCATCACAGACAAGAACTCAGCCTTAGGAAATGACACTTTCAGACATAATTACTGCTCCTACTGGTCTTCTTTTGTGCTTTTCATATTCCTTAACAAGCGTCGCCTGCTGTTACTTTGACTTTAGGTGTTTGGTTTAACTGGTTTGGACAGTTGGCTGTTTAGACAGAAATGTCAGTGAACTGGTGTGAAAATGAACGCAAACCAGGCATGTTTGTTTTGTCTTTTGTCTGTACACATTACATCTTGGTTTTCTCAAAGTGGAACACTGATTCCAGCCATCAAGGTCTGTTTACAGGTCCTATAGCACGCGTGGAAAGATTGATAGAACTGTGGGAGCTGCACAGAGGGAGCCGTGTGAAATAAACACTGTGTGATATCCTTGAGCAAATGCGCTGGATGCATTCTTTCCTCATAAAATATTCGCAAAGCCGACTTTTCTTTTTTTTTTCCATTTAAATCCAGCATTGTTTGCCCCCTGTGTTTCCTCACTAGCGATCTCCTTTGCTGCCTTTGCCAGTGTTTGTTACTGCTACCTGTAGATTAATAGAATAGTGTGAAAGCAGGACTGTGTACTGAGTCACCCGTCTGTACACGTGCATCCTCACGAGTGTGCACGAGATGAACAAAACGTGGACCCACTCATAGAAAAAATTAAAAGCTCTCCTAGAGGTCAGAAGTGTTATTAAAGGTCCCCTGTGGTCGGGTGTTTGCAATCAGTTCCTTTATGTGTGAGCTGTGACTGTAGTGCATATGTTAATAGTCAAAACAAGGGCTGTCAATCAATTAAAATATTTAATCATGATTCATAAATTAATTATAAAGCAATCGCAAATTAATAACACATTCTGTATCTGTTCAAAATGTACCTTAAAGGGAGATTTGTCAATTATCTAATACTCTTATCAACATGGGAGTTGATTAATATGCTGCTTTATGCTAATATATGCATATATTTATTATTGGCAATCAATTAACAACACAAAACAATGACAATTATTGTTCAGAAACTCTCACAGGTACTGCATTTAGCATAAAAATATGCTCAAATCATAACATGGCAAACTGCAGCTCAACAGGCATCAGCTGTCAGTGTGTCAGTGTGGTGATTTGATCCATATCAGCGTCGTCACTCTAGATTTAAAAACCGACTACAGCCTAAACATTGCATAGTGGCGATGCGTTAACGTGCCATTATTGCCTTAACTTTGACAGCTCAAGCAAAAACAAATACAGGATTTGACCTAAAATATAGGAGACACAGAGAGATCCCTATCATTAATCAGCATTTCATCTTTAGAAGCAAGATGACAAATTTCAAAGCAGGTTTTTAAACTTTTGAAAGATGGCAGCGTTTCTTCACCGTGCCCAACGTTACGGAAACGGAAAGCCTCGTACATGGAGTTGGAAAGAGGTGGAATTCGCTCTTTGTACAGAAGATAAGGTTTATATACTGTACATGGCAGCAGCGTCGAGTGCCGAGTAGCCAGTCAAGGAGATGTGAATGAACAAATGGACCCTGCAGAGCACCGCTGAGTGAGGAATGAGTGGCGTATTGTTAACTGAGCACAAAAAGCACTTGTGAGGCATGACAAGGAACAGTGAGGGAAAGAGAGCCATCTGAGAGCTCAGCATGAACCCTTTTGTTGCCCGATCATTATGAGCGGCAAGTCTTACAATCCTCATTAGACATTTATTTACAGGTAATAACTCATTCATGTACATATTTGGTGTCAGGCTCATCTGATGCATCCTCCCTCTATGCTAGACTAAAATCGCCATCGTACAGTGACTTTAGCAGGTCCTCCTTCAAGTATTGCCATTAATACAATTACTTGAGACTTTTGAACATCAGATCACAGATTAATTCTGTGTTTGCACATATTTGAGTTAGAGGTGTTTCCTTCAATTCCGATGCTCAGTGTGTGAATTAAGGCCTGGAAGCTGCAGTTTAACAGTAGTAACAGTAGTGCACAAGACAGATAATCAATGAAAATAAAATCATATTCCTATGTGTCCTTCTAGTGCTCATAATGGCATCTGGAAGATTTCAGCACGCCTGAAGGAAAACAACCAGTCAGAGCCGAGCAGTCTCTAACACAGATTTCAATCACTCCTTGTGAATTTAGGAGGAAATAGGAAGCGCAGATCAAATATGAATCAATATTCTGTTACTGTAATGCCTATTTCTCATGTTTTAGTGTACTGTTTAGCTGTAGAATGAGAGTTTATGATGTGGCCGACATGTTGAAAACAGTCAAAACCAAGCACCGCCCACCGACCGGAGCAGTGGACAAAGAAACTTTCAGTCACATTGTCTTCAAAAACAGAAGAAGTTTGTCTGTAGGTCACCCTCATCGAATGTTATCAGATTATACAGTCAGTTCAATCATTTGGTATCGCTCTCATTATTCTGCTTCAGTAGGGACATACTGCACCTACTAGTAGGTCAGAAGGTGCATATTATCAGTTCTTATCCTTGATAAACAGTAAAATAATCCAGGCCAACAAGTCATATAAACTAAACATAAAACGTTGTTTGTCCGTGACCTCTAGAACACCACGGACACGTTTCTGATCCGATCGGCAGGATGATATCATTTGTCTGTGCCTTCCAAAAAAGTCCAAACTCGCTGCTGACAAATCTGTTTCATGATGCGATAACACTATGATTACGCTTGGTCCGACTGGAAATATTAAACAAACAGCAGTGTCTTAAAGTCCAGTTTTGTTGAGCCGACCGTCCACCCCAACCTTGTCTTTACACAGACAGTCTGCTAAGCTTACTAGCTCCACCAAGAAGGTTATTCTTTGGTTCAGTTTGTTGGTTTGTCAGTAGAATTACAGAAAAACTATTGGCCTGATTTTCATGAAACTTGGTTGAAGGGTGTAGCATGGGGCAAATAAGAAGCCATGACATTTTGGAGCAGATCTGAATCACGTGGCAGAATCACAAAGGCTGTTTGTCTTATGGAAATGGACTTGACGATAGTCTGCGCTCTAAGTGCCCTTTTAGTTAGGAGGTGGAATAGGACCCTACCAGCCCACATCTACAGTATGTTATTGACGATAACTGATAATGTCTACTTACTGAACTAATAGCATTGTGATAATCCCTGTTCATGCCTGGTTAATACTTTGAACATAGCAAATGCTGACTAAAAATAAACTAGCTGATTAATAAATACTGTTATGTGTTTGGTGGCCACTGACATTTTAAACCTAATTTTCCATTATTAGAATACTATAATGTTATAAGTGCACACGTATTGTATGAAAGGTAGAACATATATAGTATATGACAAATTGTTTGGAATAAACCTAATAGATCTGGCGTTACACCCATTTGTCCCAGGGATCTCGCTTGATTTAGATCATAATCAGTATTCAGACACATTAATGATGCAGTAAATATTATGAAATACGCTGCCCAGCTGCCTTGTGAGATGTTACATTTACTGCTGAAAATTTACTGGTTCAATTAGCTGTTGACCCCACATGCAGTAATCGGTCACATTAAGTGCACCACAACTCTTCTTCATTGAATTTCAAGCAGCAGTGTGTGATTTAGGAGGCTTTCACTGACCAGGAGAGTTGTATGTACACAGTTTGTCCTCATTGTCACGGTGAGATACGGTGTGATATGTGCTTCAGCCAGTATCAACAAACTGCAATTGTAAGTGACAACAGACGCAGTGTGCAGGTAGTGTAAAACTGATGTCAGTTTTAGGGGCAGCTGCTGCACCGACTGTCAACACGTCCACATTTTGAAGTCCTGTCACTGAGAAGCATCTGTGTTAGACCTGGAGATACTCCAAAATTTCCTTTTAATACTGAGCACTGTGTGTGCTGACGTCAGATCAGAAATCCTGTTGCACCTGCAGGACAGGAGTGCCATTAGACATTGTGCTGTCAGGATTGGATCAGAACAACCCTTCATAGGTGGTGGATAGGTGTCATTTTATATGCAAAATCTGTTTGAGGATGGGGTCAACAAGAAATCGCAGAATGAGGTCCAGTCCAGGAACATTATCACTCTAACAACAAGTGTTGACTCTGGTATTCAGACATATTTAGGTTTGGATAGAGGCTCTTTAATAGAAAAATGAATCTCTTGGGAATTAAAGCTCCTGAAAAAGTGATATATCTCTCTAGCATGAAATATTCCTGGCTAAATTAACAATAATCAAAAATGTAAGTTGGAGGAAATAAAGCATCCTTAGTAATTATGTATGTAGTTTAACACTCAAAAAACTGAACCAAATGGGTGGACAGTGGCTGGCAACATGAGCAAACAACCCACCAACAGCATCAGATTTTGATTCAAAATATTGCTAAACTTTTGAACATTAGACTTTTCCAAACTGAGTGCTGCTCGCTTCAAAGAAGTACAAAGAGCACTGACACAAATGCAGAAATCTCTAGAGAAAATAATCAAAGCTGTTCAAACTGGCAGTATGAAGCTGATTAAAAAAAACTTCTTTTTTCTTTAAGAAGTTGTTAGTGAAAGTGACAGGATCTGACATACGACCTGATGCCGTTCAAAGTGTTTCTTTATTTCTCAGACTTTATATATTATACACCTTCTATCTGTGACTTATGCAGCTTGATTCCCACTTTGCTTGCCAGTATGCTTTGGCACTGTAAATTAAGGAAATTAACAGTTAAATGCACAATTTTTGGAGGTTTATTTTCTAAACTTTGTCAGATATTTTTGGACCGCCAATACAACCGGATCCTCTGATGGCAATATTTGGAGGCAAGAATAGCACGCTAGGAATTAATATTGGTATGTTCAAACGTCCTGGACCAAGTTACAGGCAAAAGCTCTTATACACACATACAAAAATCCCCCAAATATCTGAGTTCATTTACTTCCTCCAGCAAACAAATATTTCACAACAACACAAAATCTCAGAGGAACAAGACTTTTACTAATTCATCTCTGTTGTCCAATGCTGTTCTAGATGATCAATGAGCCTCCTGCCCAGCAGCCAATAAATCTAATGAGCAACGTGCAATTTAATGCATCATTGCAAGGTATTCAGCATTGCTCTGTACTTTGATGGCTGTTTATTAAGAGCAGTGGCCACTGATCCAGTAAAGCATTGGTGCTCTGTTCGGCATCCACTCTCGTACTTATTCCATGGGAAGTTTACAGTTTTCTCAGCATTAACGCTCCCTTTGGGCTGCTATGAACCCTGGTTTTGAGTAGTAGTCGGTATTTAATTAATTTTAAACTTTGTAGGGAATTTGCACTAGTAAAGTCAGCCTTATTACTCATGCTTTTAGCTATTTTTTTCACAGATTTTTCAGAGTTTACTAATGTTTTATAGATGGATAAAGCTATTTATTGATTCATCAAGAAAACAATGTGCAGATTAATTGAAAATACTGATAAAAAATAATAATTTGAATGACTGTAGCATCTTGTGGTTTGGCATTGGTTGCAAACAGCTAGTTCAGAGTGTGCTGGTAGAAGGTTGTGTTGGCGATTTTAGGAAGGTTGCAGCTTTCTTGATGAGCTGTATGTGGGTAAGGAGTTAGGGAGGATTGTGAGGAGCTACAGCAGACAAATGGGAGGTTTGGTAAATGTAGTACTGCAGGTTTTACGTTGGTTTGATCAATAATAATGGAGAGATCTTGGGAAGAAGAACAGCTCTTCACTAAGTCAAATGTTGAAATATTGCAGAGAATTACAGTACAATACGTTGCAAATGTAATTTCGGGGACAAGCAGATCGCGCACATAATTTCTGCACATTTTGAAGGCATTTCCGCTGTCTCTCTGCTTCATTAAGATCCTTCACATAGCAGCTGTAGAAATTCCTGTCTTTCCTTTGTTCTTCTGTGTAGAGTGAAGACGTTAAAAAGCCGATTCTGGCAGAGCTCCATGACTAAATAAAATGAGCAGTTCCCCCCTCATTAGTAGTAATCTTTCACTCAGTGACGTCTGAGGCGGGAAAGTACCAGCCTATCAGAGCCCTTAAACTGCAGCTTGGTCTATCGAAAGCAATATCAGTCTCAAAGTCTCTGTAAGATTGATAACCTGCCAGACACTCATCCATCATGCATACAAGGATGATGTGAGACACTGATTGATGATCTATAAACAAGTTCTTAATTCAGTTGATTGGATGTCGTCACACTATTAAATAGGTGTTATGACTCGCTATAAGCCCCATAACACAATGTTTTCCCCTAAACTTAATGAAGTGTTTTTTGTTACCTAGACCTAAAGAAGTTTTAGTTTTGTTGTTTAAACCTAAAGAAGTTTTAGTTTTGTTGCCTAAACCAAAGAGTAGTGTAGTTTCCTAAACCTAAACAAATTGTAGTTTTTGTTTCCTACATCTAAAGAGGTTTTAGTTTTACTGCCTAAACCTAAAGAAGTTGTTTTGTTGCCTAAAACTAGAGGTTAGAGCTTCGTTGCCTAAATTTGAAGAAGTTGTAGTTTTGTTGCCTAAACTTAAAGTTTTCCTTTTGTTGCCTAAACCTAAAGAAGTTGTAGTTTAGTTTCCTAAACCTAGTAGGCGTAGTAGGCCCATACTGACCCATATCTATTATGCTGATATCTGATAATGCCTGTTTAGTTTAGTTAAGTTAAATCAGGTACAGTGAGACTAAGTTGAAAGATAATTAATTTAAATCACACTACATGCTGATATCATATCTATACTGCGATAGAAGGAGATCCATATCACATAATCCTCATCACAAGTGTGATTGATTTGCCAATTACTTGTTCTGGAGCAATCAGAACATTATTAAATATTTATCTTTTTATAGATAAAATATTATTACCTTATTCTCAGGTGTGAGGCAAAGAAGTGAGGATGTTAGATGGTGTTTTACAATCAAGATCAGTATCCCCTCTTCAGTTGTGTCCTTGTACTTAATGGTGCATTACCGTAACCATGACACCATCCATAAACACGTCATGGCCGAACAATAAATTCTGTCACTGAACACATAATTTATTTCAGAAGTTAGTTTTTCTTCTTTTTGTTGTCCATAAGGTTTGACTGTAAATTGATTTTCAGGTGTTACTAATAATTGTGAATATTTTTTTTTTATTTATTTTCATACACCTTTAAAAGTCAATTTAAGCTTTGTCATTTAACCACCATTACAGCTGTAGGAGATGACAGTGAGGAAAAAAAAAAAAATCAATATTTGACTGTGGCATTGAGCCTCACAGTTAACATACATGTAAATCTCTGCAATCTGTTTGCTTAGAGAATAAGATTTGCATAAAAGGATTAATAACCAAGTCAGTGTTTTGTTCAATGTGTGTACACAGAAAATTTAATCAGGCCCTGGACGTGTATATCCTATTGAATACTCAGCTTGACCATGTGTTTGTTATGATAAATTTCAACCTTGCTAAAAGACTATTGTGCAAATGCAATGTCAATAGGTCTCATGTTTGGATGCACATTACCTAATAGCTGTTTATGCTCTTCATTTCCACCCATTGTATTTGAAGTAGATCAGTTCCAGCTGGTTTAGCTTTGATAAATTTGAGTTTTCCTTTTCCATTTTTTCTTTCTGTGGTGGTTATTCAAGAGATTAAGCTGGCTGTGATTATCTGTGTATTATGCATGTGTTTTTTAATTCAATCAAACAGATACAAATTGTCCTTTTCGCACAAGCGTGAGTCACGATGTATGAGTAACACTGAAAAATGAAGGTGCTTCGGGGACCCGTTGGGCACCAGTGTTGTGTATCTTCTCCGGTAATTATTTCTAGATCACATGCTCCTAATTAGAAACAACACTGACTCCTCACTGACCTTCTCAGTTCATTTCTGAAGCAAGTATCTGCTCTACTTAAGTGTCCTTGAGTGAGACCTTTCTGCTGAGAGAGTCATACCATTAGAGATATTCTCTTTTTAAAGATCAATGCAATATTACATTATTTACCTTTAATAAAAGAATTTATTATATTGAATGCTGCACACACAGCAGCATGTAAACAACTAAGCTAAAGTGAGGAGTTTATGCTTTCATAGCTATGTTTATACAGTTTCAATGAATAATTGATCAGGCACAGTTTTTTTTTTTTTATCTTACTTACCATATCACTTACCATATGTCGTGTCTGCTTTGCTGTTATGACCTTCACAAATGTTAATGTCACTCATCTTAAGCTGTGTTTAGTGCGGCAGCAGAGCAGAAGATAATATCTGTGAAATAAGAATGGTAATTCACTGAACTGAATTCACTGCAGAATAAAAAAAAAGTCTATTATTGAGAGCTAAAATTTGACTGAATCAAAAATTTGGTCAGTGAGGTGAGAAATTTACAATTTTTTCCTTTAATGTATGAAGTATAGGTCCTCTCTTGTTACTGCCGAGTTTCAAGTGTAGTCTGTAAAGATGGGTGATGTGTCCACTTCCTGTACTCTGTACTCCTGTACTCACTGTACAGAAGTGAAGTCAAAATATCCCATATATAGATATGAGAGCTGCCATCTTGAGATTTTGATATCATTTGGAGCCAGAGTCTGCGCAGTAGTGATCGGGTGGTGGAGCCGCAGTATCAAGGTCAACCGCCCTTTTTACAGCATGAAGTAACTACTAAAAACAAAACTTATCAGAAAAATAAACACTTGAACATGCAGCACATCAGTGTCACAAGAACTACCTGAAATAACAGAAATCATCTTTGGGAAAAATTTGCTTGATGTGTACCTTGACTTTTGAGTTTGGAGGGGGCGGGCTTTATGACCTATACTGCAACCAGCCACCAGGGGGAGTTCAAGATGTTTTTGCTTCACTTTTGGGCAACTGTCATGTTGTCCATCTTTATATATACGGTTTCAAGACATTAATGCCAACAACAAAACAACCTTAAAACTGTAACGAAAACGCTCTAATAAACCTACTGTAAGCTATGGACCGAGCAATAAATGACATGATCACGTTCTGTTTAAAGCTTTTTGCCCTGTCTCAGTGGCCAGAAAAACAAATAATGCAGCTTTAAACGTTCAAAATGTGCATCATTAACATACAAAATGTACCACACTGCATGTATTGTTGAAATATTGCTCACGAGTTGTAACTGTCATCAAAGCACAGTAACAACACAGTTAGTTTCCTGTTTAAAAATGTAAAAATATAGAAACTCCAGAGTCTTTATTTAACCGGAAGAATCCCTTTTATGCAATGAAAAGTGATGATTTTTCATTTAAAAACCCTGAACTTCATTATCAATCATACCTGCCTGGGTCTGCCCATCAATTCATTGTGACAGGCAGGAAAATGATTGAGTGATGGAGTTCAAAATATGCGCCGTATCTGGCATACCGTGATTACATTTAGATGTAAAACTTAATGGGATTCAGCTCTGGGTCAGCATAGTAATTAACTCTTAAACAAACGTGTTTACAGTCCTGTGGGCAAATATTTGTTATTGTTCATATTGCTCATCGTCGTCACGCACCAGTCTATGAACCTAGAGTGGACCTGCGCACTTTAACATCACGGCCTGCTTCATCATTTCAATCCGTTGGGCATGAAATGGGATCTAAACAACATCAGCTCGTATTATCCTGCTCAGATTATCTGCGAGTGAAGCAAAGCGGAAAGATGGAATGGAGATGGTGCGAGTGCAGCTCAGCGTGTGGTCACATGGTTTTCACGTGCCTCATTGAATATAGTCATCTGAAGCACAGACACAGTTGGTACTGATGGTTATGGCGGAGATACATTTCAGTAAATACATGTTTAGGTGCTTGGTGGACACATGTAGTTGTACATGACATGTAGTTGTCTTAGCACCAAATCCATCATTTTTATTTTTAATTTGCAGTATTGTCACATAATTTAGCTTGACTTCAATCAGCCGTTTTTTCTATTAATCATAGTTAAAATGTAGATTGCTTACAGTATTTTAATCATTTTTTTACGCATGCTTAACCTTCACTAAACCCTTCACCAAACAGCCTTTTTAAGACTTTTACCAAAACCACAAGACAAAATTGTAACTGTTAGCTTTAGCCTCGCTCTTGTAGCAAGATAGCATGTATCCATCAGCTTTATTTTTTACCTAGCTATTCATCAGCTTCATCTTTCACAATCTGGTGACAACAGTTATCATTTTAGGGCTGCTGATTAGAAATGAGACGCCTGCTTTTGTCTAAAGGCATTTACACACTGGTGTTTTTCCGTGCAATTAATTTGCATGTCAGTATTTATTTTTTAACTGTTGTTTTTGTCATGAATATGCCTACTTTTCACACAAAACGCAAATGTCATGATATACTTTCTTTACAAAACAAGGCCATTTTTTTGAGCATATGCAGCCGCGAATAAAAAGTAATCAATCACCTGGATGGCAAATATTGACTCCTTTCAACCTTGACAAAGGTATAATAGACCACTCTTGTTCTTACCTTTCACAGTAAAAATAATAATACTAATAAATCTGCCAATATTACCACTTTAAATTGCATATGTGCAGCATGAGAATGGGGCGCTTGACATGTATAGCAGTGCATCAGTATCTAACTGAGGGGACAGGCTAGCAAACAGCTAAATGTCAGCCAAACTTAAGCTTTAGAATACATGAACTTCAGTTGTTGCTGCACGTATTGACATGCTTTTGGGTTTGTACCTTTAAACACTGCCCACAGCAGGAAATAGAGTTGCAAACAATCATCTGTTGAAAATAACTTCACAGAGATCTTTTCATTGATTAGCTCCAAGAGCAGATTGTGGCACTGGGCTGTCCCTAAACCCATACAGCAGAAAACAGATCCAGATTAATATTAATGCACTCATCGATGATGATGGGCTGGCTGCGCTGGCTTGAAATACTCCCATACTTCCCATTTTAGAGGACGAGTTTTGTCAGCAGATTAAAAGTTACTCAGAAACAGTCTCCTGAAAGAGAAAACTGTCTTGGGATTATTGCATTTCGGCATAAAAATCTAACTTGTAACAACTACTAACCACACTAATCACCAAAAACAATGAAGAACGATTGAAGAATTCAACCAAAGATAAATGTTACTCTCACATACAATACAACACTGCTGTTATCTACAAGCAACATGCTTTGCAAGAGTTGCAAGAGTAAAGCATCAAATGTAATTACACTCTAACTCTTCTCTCCTTAAAAGCCTGAGTTACTCATTGTAGGAAGAGAGTTTCAGAAGAAAGATGATTTCCATAAAATAATTGAAGATTTAGGGATGCGTGGTCAGTGTCGCACCCTGACATTATTCTTTCACTGTGGGCAGGAACAAGGGGCAATGCAAACAAGGCTGACTGCTTTGTAGCGTCACTTATCAGTTCATTGAGCTGTGAGTGGCTCAGCAATGCCACACATCAGTGGATCATCTGAGCATCTGTGCAAATAATGTCTGACGCTGCGGTGAAAATGAAATAATGAATCACTGCCATCCCTCTGATGTCTCCACAACTCTATCTGTTCACTCGCAGTAAGCCGCTCGCACGAATCACTTCAGTGAGCAAAGAAAAAGCTCATGTGAGGGCAGACATGCTCCCCATCGTCGTTCCTCAAATACATCACAGTCGCTCCATCCACAAATTGAATTCCACTTGCAACAACAGCTCATTCAGACAACAATAAAACAGTGAAGGTTAATAGATCTTTGACTCAGTTGCCCAGCGTCTGCTCCTTTGCCGTAGCCTTGAGCTAAATTAGAAGATGATTGCTGTTGCGTCACTGAAAATGTACCAGTGTAAATTGCATTTAAAGGTCTTTAACTAATTGCAAAAGGCAAATAAATTCATGATTAGGGCCGCTGAGACCTCTCATATATCATATTTATTAGTAATCACATCAACATCCATGAAAAGATGAGTAACTTCTCCACATTCTGCCCTTTGGATTAAAGTAATGTGGTTTTAAACCCAGAGATGCGGAGCAAGAAATTATTTTTGTCATATTAAAGTATTCTTTGTTCTCATTGAAGTCAGTAGTCATGTAGTAAATAAAATGAATTAATCAGAATTTAGTATTCAAGTACTTTTCAGAAAAGTCATAATGGTGTTGTGTCTTTTCAACCCTTAAGCCAAACACAACAAAGGAGGAGAAAACACACAAAATATAAAAAATCTCATTAGTTGGATGTAGCTGGACTTTGGTCTGTCCAGCCATATGTGATTTCAACAAAATAAATCTGCAATACAGAATTTTGTATTTATTAAAACTTTAAATTATGTGTGTAATTAAAGCTGCAGTAGGCAGAATATTTTTGATGTCAATGGGCAAAAATTCGATAATAACCTTTCAGTATATTGTAATTCAAGTGTTCTGAGAGAAAACTAGACTTCTGCATTTCCTCATTGCTCTGTTTTCAGGATTTAAATAATCTAGCCGTTGACGGGAGACTTTGGCCAATCACAGGTCACTTCAAAGAGAGAGCGTTCCTATTGGCTGATCATTCGATGAAGGCAGCTGTCAATCACTCACATACTCCGATCAAACACTCAATCTAGGCAGCGCTCAAATATGAATCAATATTCTGTTACTGCAATGACTTCTCGCCTCAAATGTTTTTTCCTCAGCTGAACTCAATATAGTCACAGTCGTTCTCATTTTACAGCTAAACAGTAACTACAAGATGTTTCTGAAAACATTGTATGTGAAAAATAGACGTTACAGTAACTGGATATTGATTCACATTTGATCAGTGCTGCCTAGTTTGCCGAGTGATTGACAGTTGCTCAGAGACGGCAGGCTCCAGCTCGGCTCTGATTGGTTGTTTTCCTCTGGTTTGTGAAATCTTGCTGATGCCATTAGGAGCACCGGAGGGTGCAGAGGAACATGATTTCTTTTTTTCAGATAACTGGTCTCATGTGCTACTGTCAGGATATGGTGGCTATTAAAAAATAACTTTTTTTTAAATCATATTTGGTCCAACAAGCCTACTTCAGCTATCAACACAGCGATACTTTGAGCTAAGTGTTAATGTCACCATGCTCACTGTGACGATGCTATTGATGTTTAGCAGGTACAGCGTTTACTATATTCCCATTAGCATGTTAGCATGCTAATATCAGCTCATTATTAGTACTACCCTCAGTACTAATGGGAGTGTCATCAGTTTTGCATGCATACTACAGCATATGCATTTCATAGATACTGTACATGTACTTACTTTGAGTACTGCAAGTGAAATGTACTAGTGGACAACTAATATATTAGATTAATTGCATACTCCTTCAATATATTCTGCTACACTTTGAAATATGTTACAAATATACTTGCGAGTATTTGGACAATTAAGTTGTTTTTTTTTAAAGTTGCTCTAAAAAAAGTTATTACCGTTTGTCCTAAGGAGGACACGCATGCAGTTTGTACCAATCTGTCTAGCAGATGTTGAGATATTTCATAGGATAAGTTAAAAAAAAAAAAAACTGACCTCATGGTGGCACAAGATGAAAAGTCTGGGAGTCACTAAAGTCAGTAGGATTCATCCTCTGGGAAGCATGAATGCCTTTACAAAATTTCACATCAATCAATTCAATAGTTGTTGAGATATTTCAGTCTGGACCAAAGTAGTGGAGCGAGCAACAGACATGTACGCCATCATCTTATAGTTCTGTCCTTTTAGTAGCAGACTGTGTTGTAGCCACAGGAGTGTAATGTGGGAATATTTGTCATATGTCTTCATGTTCAGTGAAAATGAAGCGAAGCTAACAGTGTTGGTGGGTACAGTCTGTTATGCTCATGTTGGTGAACATCATCCCCTCAAGGCTGCACTGTACTATCATGCTTATTCTAAATGTACTTCCAAGGGCAAGATCTGTTTGATATTTGACAGTTTGACATTTTAGATAAAGCGGTACTTACATTCACTGCCAAGTCAATTATATGTCCTGAATCCACATACTCTAGAAGAAAAGAAACTCCAACAGCATTAAATGTCATAAGGCTGGATTTGAAAAGGTTTTTAAGATTTTGACTTCCAAGGGTTTCATGGTGAGAAATCCATCTTGTAAAAACTCCTTGATAACAAATTTATTCCACATGCCACAGGCCTGATAAGACACACACTCAGTTGCTTATTAGTTGATTAGGCCTGTTATGAATCATAGGGCACATTGTGCACCGAATGCATTTCATCTTCAGTGAACTTAATTAAAACAAAACATCACAGTGATGAGCCTGAACTCTCTTTACATCATTTTCTTTTGCACATATTGTCTCTGCTTGATTTGCCCAAACAACATGTAATTGCGTGTTGAAGCCCTTAAATGCGGGCAGAAAGGCCATGAATTCAAATTCAAATTTATGCTCTTTGTGAGGCCACGAAATGCTTTAAAGCCTTAGAGCACTTTCTAGGCAGCCCTAAGGGCAGGGCCCTTAATTGAAAGTGACAAGGAGAACCAAGGATAGGTAGGGAGCACATAAGAGGTTAGAGTACTTCCTCTCCTTCAGCCTATCAAGTGCAGGATGAATGTCAAGCCATGGAAAAGGGCAGGTTCAGAGAGGAAGATAGCTGTTGACTCCCTGAAATGTCAGCTATTATCCTGCAGAGAAAATTCAGAATTACTACTGTACACACACTAGTGAAAAAAGTAGTCTAAAGTATACTAAATGCTAGTATGCTACAACATACTAAAGTGTACTAGCACACAGACTAATAATTAGTATATTTAGTGTTAAAATAGAACAGCTATTTTCTAACTTATTATATTTTAGTTGCACGAAAGTGGTACAAAAGCTCAACTTTAAGTGTGTTTAGTGTACCGTACTAAGATGTGAGTATTTTAAGTATACTTGGATACACTACAAGCATGCTACATGTGCAGTTCATAGATATTGACAATGGCATTGCAATTGCACTTTGAGCATATTTGAAATACACTAGCAATAAACTAATATATTTATAATAAATTATTAGCATACTCCTTCAATATACTCTGCTGCACTTTGAAATAAGTTACAAATATACGCACAGAATCTTCACGTTTGTTTATTCGTCATATACACAGCAATTACAGCATGAAAATCTTGGGTCTTAGGTACCCTTCAACGACGCTTATCAAAAATATATAAAAGGAAGATCACACAAGTAAAAGAAAATTGAGAATAAAAGACATAAAATAGTTCAAGTTAAAACAACAATATATTTCAAATGGATAAGCTAAATGTAACCAAAAACATATTGATGTTATCATATTTATTTCTCGTACATTGAAACTTAGTGAGATCTGTTTTGAAGTACACAAGTCTATGTTAAACACTGTATACATTAAGCACAAAAGTTAAAAATATACTTGTAATAACTTTTGTATGCTTAAATTACATTTCTAATACACTGAAAAATACTACTTGGGTAATCTTGGTTAAACGTACTGCAATTTCTCAATGAAAATCTCTTCTAATACTTAAATACTCAAGCATTCATTACATGACAAAATGGTAATTGACTTTAAACTCACCACTAAGAAATGAAGGGTGCTAAATCGTGTTGCTGCAGGATCACAAGCTTTCCTCTGCCTCTACATACCTTTAAAAAGAGATGTTGGTCTCATGTCACTGCCCAGCTCACTAAACGTTATTGGTCTTCATGCATTTTATCATATTATCCATGCAAGTCGCAAGTGCTCCCAGGTAGTGTGGAAGATGAGCTGTGACTGAAAACAAGCTTATAAATAAAACACACAAATATTTTACGTGCACTTTGAGCTGTTTCTGCTCATGTGGAGAAAATTAACAAATTCCCTCCTATATTTCACTATTTGATTTTAAAGTTGTAACCACAGACTGTGTATAAGAAGTGGACGTAGTCACCTTAACGTCACCCATTAGTTTGTGGACTGCCGTTTTGAAGCCTCAAGTTCGGTATGTTGGCCGTCGCCATCTTGGTTTTTGGCTATTCTGTTTTTGTGACACAGGGGGGAGCTAAGCGCAACCGAACACTGAATAAGACATTTTTATGCGACCAAAATGTTAGTTAACTTTTTTTGTGGTAACAACCTGTCAATCACAAGGTAGCCACGCCCTAAAGCATCCCCTGCTTTATGGTCTATTTGACTCTAAATGGGACCATAAACTTACATCATGCTGTATTGAAGAAGACTTGAAACTAGTGATTGAGACCATAAACTCATGTTTACAGTGTTTACAGTGGTAATAAATCAGGTGAGAAGTAGACTCATTTTCCCATAGATTTCTATACAATCAGACTTCTTTTAACAACCAGAGGAGCAGCTGGTTTTTGCAATTTGTTTTTGTAGCTGAACTGAATGGCCACAGTACCTTGAGTCTTAGGGTGAGGGTTAGGGTTAACCTAACCTTAATGGACTATATTACACCCTGTCTAATTCATTTATTTAATTCAACTAAGCCCTCAACTCCCTGGTATTTAACAAGCTGTTTGTCTTTAACAATATACTGCCGTCAAAATGCTAAAAATGATTTTGACAGTAACCTCTGTGACATACATTTGCATTTCTACTTGCAGCAGCAGCAGTAGGAAGCTGAGTCTGATACAGCTGTAAGACGCTGAAAATAAATAATGGGGTTTGATTTCATGAAAATTATAACCTTAACCTGTATAAATATTGACAGATAAAGCTTTATTGTATGATGGTTGTTAGCCTGAATTAGATAAAGTTCTGGCAGAAAAAATGGTAGTGTTGAAATTACTTCACATAGGAACTGCCTGCTGATAGACTGTTATTATTGTTGTGGAAACAAAATAAAGAATTTGATCCAGCACTTTATTTTATACAAAAGAGAAATGTAACAAAAACACATTGTTCTCCTCTCTTACTCGAAATCAATTCATCTCCCGATACCTCAAAACCTGTATTTTTTGCCACTGCTTCAGCCTCAGAGAGCTGTACATTGAGTTTCATGTGCTTTTCCCTTCACAATTCTCTAAACCCTCCATGGTGCAAACATCAGTTAAACTTGAGTGCTAAACCATGTCTGAGCAAAGACAAGTCACACTGCTGAGCCTGAGGATCAATGGTCAAAAGCTTTTCTTGCTCTCTTGCAGAAGGGACAAGTGTCCATCGGCTCTTAAGATTAAAAACATCAAAAGTTTTTGACTGATGTTAGCACAACAGATTCCAAAACTTTTCAATATTACTGTTCTTCTATATTTCCTACAACTTCTGCTGTTTACCAATACTGTAAGCTTTGAGTTTTGATCATGAAATATTTACGTCATTGGGTTAGTATAGTATATTATATTCAGTATATTCTGGGGGGGGGGGGGGGCTAAGTGTGGGGGGGGGGGGGTGGGGAAGGGGGGGGGCCCGGGTAAAAACCCCAGGAAGGAAAAAAAAATGAGAAGGAATAGGTGGAGGGGGGGGGGTAGTTTTTTGGGGGGGGCCGGGGGGGCCGTGAGCAAGGGAAGAAACCCACAACCGAGCGGGGGGGGGGTAGAGGGGAGCCCCCCCCCCCAAATCTCACATAACTAAAATAATGTGTTTTTTGGTTTTCATGTCAAATATAAAATATAAAGAGTGAAAAAAAATTTCTCCCTTTTGGGAGTGAAAGAAAGATAATTTTCTTTCTCCTCCTCTTCTCAAAAACTGAAATATTAAGTTGTTCAGGCTGCACAAATTCATAGCTATACCTATGAAAAGTAATGCACTTTAATTTGTGTATATGCCACACAATCAATTTGTGGTTTGTGTGTAATCTATGAAATCGTGAACCAGGAAGTATAAAGAGCGTCAAACGCCGCCAAGGGCAGAGGTCGGGTCATAAAACAGCAGACTGATTTATTTGTAACTTCCTGAGTATTTTAACCTGAACCACGCATTACATGTTGCTGTACATTCATAGGAAAACACAAAATTTGAGGGATACGTTTTCGCATCACAGCATACAAGCAGCTTTATGAGAATACGTTGGATTGTTTGAATCTCAACAACAATATTTTCTCTCAGTTTTGTTCCCACAAATTGCCCAAAACTGCCACCAGAAAAACAAATTATCTTCCTCTTTTTCTAACGGCGCTGAAATCTGAATCCTAACAAGCGTCAGCATCAAAAATCCCAGAGCATAACCAAATCCTTCAAAGCCAAAGCAGAGCCACTGTTTTCCCTCATGTCCCCCGTCTTGCTGCTGCTTTTATGTTTGCCTCAAGGACTCTTGAGAGATGGGTTGGGTTAAAAGAGGGTCAAAGGTCACTCTTTGAAGAGCTGCTGCATCTGTGCCTGTCCCCGGATGCCCCTCCAAACTGCCAGGCTGATTGTCGCCTTGAAAGCTTTCCTGCTGTCTCACGGTTATCACTACCTGCCGAACAAAGGACAAGCAAAGGATACATAATTAGCAACCTGCACACATGGGAATCTCCGAGCACTGGAGTACTGCTAATTTATTCAACAGGGGCAATGTAATAGTTTTCTTTTTATAATCAGTGTTTGATGCCTTTTCCTACTGTGTTCAAAATGTTGAAAACAAGTGATTTTTTGACCACACTCTTTCACCTTATTAAGCAGTTTTGGTTGGATAAACTTTACCAACCACCCAGAGATGTAGCAGTTATGAAAATATGAATATTTTTGTTAACTATCATGTCCTACGGATTGTTTTTGAGGGAAATATCAAGATTTTGTTGTTTAAAGTGTGGAACATTTTGGGGGATCTATTGGCAGGAAATTAATAAGTGTTAAAAGTGTTTTCTTTAGTGTATGTTCACCTGAATTCAAGAATTATTGTGTTTTCGTTATCTTAGAACGAGCCGTTTATATCACGGATCTTCTACAGGGAGCTGTAGAACATGTTTCTACAGTTGCCCAGAAAGGACAAACCAAACACTGGCTCTAAATGGGGCCATGGACATTTTCCCATCAACCAGCACAGTTCTCCAACTCGCATGGCACACGGGTGAAATTTAAGTTGGTCGCAATCAGCAACCTCACAGCTAGATACCGCCAGACACTGCACCTTTAAGTAGGAGGACTTGTGCGTCTGAAATTATATCATTATCAAATCATTTTTGTCAAACTTTGTAGAGGAAAAATTGTGGCAACTTGCATTGTTTTAACTCAGTAAGCTAAATTAATACATAGTGTAGTGGGGTTTCCTGCACAGTGGGAAGCTTCTCCTCAGCTGTCTTTAGGTGAAACAAAGTGCCGACATGGTGTCAACATGAATTCATGTTCTCCCCGTGTTAGTGTGGGTTTTCTCCGGCTTCCTCCCACCGTCCAAAGACATGCAGGTTAACTGATGACTCTAAATTGCCCGTAGGTGTGAATGTGAGCTTGAATGATTGTCTGATCTGATCTAGCATCGGCTGGGATCGGCTCCAACCCCGCTGTGACCCCACGGGATAAACACTTGCATATGGATGGATTTATAGATTTTTATGGAAAGTAAAAATAAAAAACAACACTTTTATATGCATTTCTCCTTTTAAATGTCTTGTGGCTTTACTTTTTGGTACTTTTGATTTATTCATAACTATGTAGCAATTTAACATTTTTTCCTTGTATTTGAATAAACCTTTGTGAGTAATATGATTAATAATTAACCCTCTTTTATGGGCTAATAACAAATATTTCAGTATCTTTAAAGTCTTTTAAATTGCTTCTTGAACAGAACCCTGCTTGCAATAGATGCGGAGGTAAAAATTAATCTATCAGGAGGGATGATACAATATTGAACAATGAGGCAGAGCATGTTTCCAAAAGATCTATTGTAGGACTTTTGTTTCCAGATAGAAAGTAGTGCAGATCGCTGATACGACCCCTGATCTCAACATTTTGCAAAAATGGAAAATGAATTACTGCCCGCTGTTGCAAATGGTTACTGATTGCTGTTGACAGATTGCTTGAATCTGTCAGCATTAAGGTTGTTGAGAGGCCCGTACAAGCCAGGTCATCCCTCGTAGATTACAGAAGTAACAGCGTGCTCTCCGGTGATGGTTTCCTGGCCCAGAGTGGGGACAGCCGTATCGATTCTGTCCCCCTCTTCAATCCATTATCAAGCCTCTATCAGGACAGCCAGGAAGCCTGTGGTTATCTGATTTCCCATTTTATAAGCAGATTGGGAAACAGCCACCAAACTTTGCAATTATAATAGGGTGGTCTCTGTATCAGTGTTTTCCCTCGTGACGCTTGCACAGCAACATAATCAACGCTTTCTCCCCATACACACACATTCATAGACACACATACCTGGGAGCTGGTGTTGTTATTCTGGTATTGTTGATCACAAAGCAGAGCAGTAACTGACTTGTGTAGTCCTGAAGCCTGGTGTCTTAATTACACTGTCAAGTCTGGTAATTGCTTTATAATGACTTTGCCTTCCTTTGCGCTCTTTGTACTTATATTTCTTTGACGAAGCACTTTTCATAACGCTGGGTTTTCTCCAGAGTTTTGGTTTATAACCAAACTAAAAATCAAAGTGTTGGTGTCTGGCCGGGCCTCCTAATTGTAGCTTCAGCTTTTTCTTAGAAAAGCATTTTCATTTAATTGGTACTCATTCTTTCCCGCAAGAAAATTGTTAAAAATAGTTAAATACAGTTAAAGGATTAGTTCAACATTTTGGGAAGTGCAATCATTTGCTTTATTTCAAACAGCAAGATGAAAAGATAGATACCATTCTTATGTCTGTGTGTTAAGTATGGAGCTAGAGCCACAAGGTAATTAGCTTAGCATTAAGACTGGGAACAGGGGTAACAGTTAGAGGTTTTCAACCTTCCTACCAGCACTTCATCAGCAGCTCATTAATTAACACATATCTGGTTTGCTGCGTATTGGACAATGTCAACGTTAAATCAGCTGCAGTTCACTGTACTTATTAGAATAACAATGTGATGGAGCCATAGAAATAGAATAGAAATAGAAGCAGAACAGACGTTCAAATCAGCGAAGCAGTAAAGAGTTGAGAAGCAAAGAGACAAAACGCCGGTGCCTTTTAGACAACAGCTGCTAGATGAGAGCTGTGGTAGCGCTGCCGCCATTTTGGACTGAAAACACCATTGCGTCTGTGGCCATGGCTGTATAACAAGACCTGTAAATGAGAGGATAATTTTTAGGTAAATCAGCTTCCTAGTATGAACACTTAAATAGCCATCATTCAGATTATGTCCTAAAAGCTGCAAAATTAACTAATAGCTGAATCCAGAGTAATTTTCTTCAGCATAATAAACATGCATCAGGCTCACAGGACTGCACCACCCTGCACACTCATATGACATATCTGGTTCTGCCAGCTTCCTGCTAGCTGTATGCAGCTGTAATAATGGATATCCTGACTGTAATTCATCACTTTTATCATCTTATAATGCACCCATGGGCTGTATGCTGTAAGTCTGTAGTGGTGGATTTATTAATGTCTCTTTAACTTAAATTTGGACATAAGTCACATTGAAAGTCATTAATGTGACAAAGTATTTCAAAAAATTGAACTCAAAAAATTAAAATCTCATGCTTTTCTGCAATATTTACGCTTTGCATCCAGTGGGCCAGTTTGAACCCTTTGGCGGGCCCGTTCTGGCCCTTTGGTTATATGTTTGACACCCTTACCATATATCATAATACTTAATTCTAAAGCAACATAAGCTATTAAAGGGGTCCTTGACTGTGGTTTTCAAGACCTTTCAAGGTTTACAGTAGGCTACATGTAGCCTAGCTAGCAAGAACCCTACAGCAGCATGGGAGTAGCCTACTGGATGGATGGATAACCTGTTTTTCATTTAATTAACGCCACCTTAAGTGATGATGATGATGCCTGTTAATGAATGAGCTGAGGAGGTGCTGGAAGGTGTATTTTTCAACTCTGGAGAGGCAAGGCCAGTTTTCCACTTGCAGTTAGAGCCACATGCTGGTTCTAACTCTATACTTGATGCACTGATCTGACAACTATATAGATCTTGGAAAACAGCTAATAGTACACTTTGTTAAGGATGACATAGCACAGGTTGAACTAAAGACACTTGCATGTGTCCCAGTTTATAAGCTTTGCAATGCTGCCATTAAAAAATGACATCAGTTGTGGAGTTACTATGACATAACAATCAATACTAGTGTCCATGGACCCTCATTACAGCTCTATTTCATAAGACATCTACCATATCTATGGATCAACAGCACTGTGAGTCTGGCTAATCAATGCAGAATATGACTGTGATTTCTATCTCCTCCTTTTACTAAGGCATCACGTCAATATGCCTACTGTAAGTGAACACCCATTATCTTCCATCAACATGCCATGTCAATATCCCTTTGTGAAACCTTGCATCAAATATATTTGTACCAGTTATTCATGAGTGTTCATTACAAACTGTCAGAGGTGCCATCTCGTTGCGTAGGTCCATCATTCAAATCTGTTCATTTGAGGTGGCATGCTGTGACAACGCCCACTCGTCCTCCCGTGTGTGCAAGACAAGTGAATAGAAATGGAGAAAAGATGAGAGATTTAAGTGGCTTTTAAAACACTGCAGTTTGAATAAATGAATTGCCATTTAAATAAAAGCAGCGGCGAGCTCCCGATGCATCACGCTAGTCTTAAATCAACGGCCCCATCATTGTGCGACAGTAATGAAGGGCTCACACTGTCACTGTGTCCTCTACTACTCTTCTTACGTGTATGTTTACTGACGCTTCAGTCTGTTATTTTCAGCTGAAGACACTTCACTTTCTCTTTATAGTTTGCTCTAAGCTTTAAAGTCATAAAAGGAACCAGTTCTTTAAAAGAAATTGTTAAATATCCACCTTCCACTCCATTAACTTGTCCATTATTTCTATCTGGTAGGAAGTGACGCACTTTCTTAATGCATCTGTTTTTGAACGAATTACAGGAATAGAACCAAAATTGCTTAATTTTGAGTACTGAATCGTAGTACTATTCTTAGTATTTTAATAACAGCATTAGTAAAGTTGTAAAATGTATTTTCAGTGTTGTGGAAAAGCCATTCATCACCTAGTGCTCAAAGTGAGTACACAGACAATTTAGCTAAAAGAAAGGTGTGTGTGTGTGTGTGTGTGTGTGTGTGTGTGTGTGTGTGTGTGTGTGTGTGTGTGTGTGTGTGTGTGTGTGTGTGTGTGTGTGTGTGTGTGTGTCCCTCTCACCCTCGAGGGGTGGTATTTGTGTCATCCTCAAACTCGGGTCCTCGGGGAGCTGAAGTCCTACAGAACCTTGGCCCTGTTGTTCTCAGCCTTCTGTGTCATGGCCCATTGGGATTTGGGTTCGTCTATTCCATACTGGTGACAGATCTTCCTGTATACTGGTGACAGATTGGTTGTGCCTTTCGTGTACGCTGATTCAGCAAACATCTTTCACCCTGCTTCTATATGTGTTTATCAATACTATGTAAGTACTATGTACTGAGGGCCTTTTCTTGTTCTGTCATGATTAGTTCCTCTGAGCTGTCTGTCAGTCCAGCGTTTCCCAGCCATTGGTGGGTTTTCTAGATATCAGCCACTTCTTCGATTTGATGGTGGTACATGCCATGTAGGGGCTTATCCCTCCAGGTTGTCTGCTCCTCCTCCTCTGCACTCTCATTGGGTTTCTGCTGCCTGAGACATTCACTTAGCAGTTCATCCTTTGTGGCCATTTTCTTGATGTATTCTTGGATTTTCCGTGTTCCTGGCCTTGACGCTCACTAGTCCTCGGCCTCCCTCTTTCCGATTAGCGTACCGTCTCAGGGTGCTGGACTTAGGGTGAAACCCTAAGGCAACCCTATATCTGTGGCTTCTATCTCCTCTTTTGGCCAGTTTATGATCCCAGCAGGGTATCTGATGACTGGTAGTGCTTACATGTTGATGGCTAGGACTTGGTTCTTACCATTCAACTGACTTTTCAGGACTGCCTTACTCTGTGGAGGTATTTGGCTGTGGCTGACTTCCTTGTGGCCTCCTCATGGTTTCCATTAGCCTGTGGGATACCAAGGTTCTTGTAGCTGTCTTGGATATCACCTATGTTGCCCTCTCTCTTTCTCTCTCTAACCAGACATTGGTGACAAGGAAGTTGCGAGGAAAAACAACACTGCAGAGGAACAAGTGACATGAGCTCAAAAGACACACTAAGCGAATGATCTGCAGTTAGTTCAGCTTTGGGAAGTCAGGAGAGCAGCTACCAAATGAGATAAGAGAACCTGCCTCGCATACTAAGCAGACAATAGTGCACACAGACTAAAGCTTTCCTCCTGAATTAGTGCTATCCACATAACATTCAGATTTATACAGGAGTATTACATTGTCAGCACACCAGTCATAGGCGCTGACTATACAGAGATAATCTTACCAATATTTTGCTGAGCAATGGTTATCTGTCTGCACAGCCTACACCGCTGAAACCTTGTGACTCATCTCCAAATGTCAAGTCTTTGGGTGTGCACTGTCTCACTTGATTCTGCCTTGTAGAGCTACTAATCAAGGGCCATGTTTTATGCTCCGCACAAATGTGTCAGGATCCCCTTCAGCTGAGAAGCCCAACGGGGAAGCTGAGGATGATAACCTGATTCAAAGGGAGCTGATTGTTTCTCTTAACTTTTAACCCCATCAAACTCTACACTCCAGAGTAGCATTAATGAAATAACTATCACTAATGATGCTGTAATGATAGCAGGTAATAATCAGCCATGCAAAGAGAAAGTTGGGGCTATGAAGCCCTCCCACAGTAGAACAGGAAGGATGTAGAGATAATTTAACCATAGCATTACACAAAAAAAGTGTGTAAAAGTCCACCTAGGCTCCCTGGACAGACAGATAATCATGTGTTTTGCTGTGCAGGTCACACTCAGTCAGTATGTGTTAGATTTAATGTAACACAGCACCAAGGCCTCTGCTCAGGTCCTGTCTGTTGATGCTTTAGCCAACCCTCTTTCATCACATCACATCTATGGATGATGACATAGATCAGGTCTCATTTCAGGATGTCAGGGTCTTGCTTTAGGAGGGCGCTAAGTGCCACATGACGTACTTTTGTAGCGCAAAATGCATCATGTGCATTAAATGCTTCCCAGGGTGCCGTGTGTCACATTTAATGTGATAAATGGATTTCACACCGCGAAAGAAAGAAAATTTGGATTGATGTAATAATATTGTTACCATGTTAATTTTGAGTGAAGATTGACCAGAATTTTTGGTGGAAAAGTGCATTTCATGCACAAATGAAATGCTGAATGTGACACTTAGTCTGTCACCACAGTCTGTCATAATGTATGACTGTTTATGCTAATGAGGGGAAGCAACTAAAATACAAAAAACATCACAAGAAATGGAAATCAGCGCATACTGTAAATCAAAGCGACAGGACTGAAAAAGTAAGCAGGAATCAGATGTCGCTCAAAATCCTCAGTACTTTTCTGATCTGTCTACAGGCTCCACCTCACGTCCCCTTTTTGAAAAAGTGCTAAGTTATTTCCCAAAAATCAGCAAGTCATTTAAAACATTGTTTGTGTCGTGCTGAGTATCGAGCTGAGTCATGCTGTGTCACACAGCCCTCGCTGTGATAACTGTTCTGCATTTTAAAGCAACTTTTCTCATGCATTTCTGTCATCCTGCAAAACACATGAACACAGACAGTAATCTTAACGGAGGATAAAATTATGACATTAACAGCAAGTCGAGGTGAGGTTGGGTGAAATGAGGTAATGCTAAAATATAGAAACTTAAACGGAGCAGGATCGTTATGTTTAGCCATCAGCGCTCCCTTTTGTTTGAACAAAGGACAAATGGAAAATCAATAGATGCTACAGACGAGACACAGGTGGAAAAAACTAAAACTGTGCTTCAGTGCGGAGGTAATGATGTCATTAAGTGGATCATTGTTGTTGCACTTGTTCTCTGAGCCTCTTCACAGTTTCTGTTGTTTTCCTCCTCTCAGTAACAGTCAGCAGATGAGGATCAAATTATCAAGCTCAAGTGTTTGTGTTTGGCTGGACATTCATTGTTGTTAACTGCTAACAGATACAAAAAAAAAAGGACCCCATTTGGTGCATTACGTAACTCACACCCAAACAAGGCTTACTACAGCAATACAACTGACTCGATATGTCACAGAGAAAAAGGGAGGTCAGAAACGGAGCACTTTTACTAAAATATTCCCTAATTTTTTACACATTGTATAAAGTAACAGCTGTTGGTCTATTTGACATGATCATTGTAAAGATGTGATGGATTTTAAAAGCTCAAGTATGTCAGTGGCCTGAGTGCAATCAATGTTTGACACCATGATCATCTTTCCCAAAGCTATAAGTGAGTGAATCATATCTGCAGATTAGGAGCGCAGCCTGGAGCAGCTTAACACATAACGAGAGGGTGAGAAATGAGCTGGAGCGATCGCATCCAAATGTCCTTTATGTTGTGGTGTGAGTCGGACCAACTGAACATTTAACTCCAAGAAAAACTTCCCGGATATTGTCTCCTTTTCAGCTTTCTAATAACTAGTGCAGTGCCCGTTAGGAGCATGTGCCCAGTTGCTTGGCTCCTGCTTGCAGTGTTGTTGAGAACCATGGTATGACTGCTCGGACCCACCAAGTGTGAAGTTAATTGGATGACTAGATCTCGAGATATGCGAAGAACAGTCTACAGTGATTCCTTCCTTTATAGTTAAATGATGCTGCTGTTGCGCCACATGTTGGCCAAATGGCACCAAATTTGGAACGGTCACTCACACATCATATCTAAATATGTCCACCAAATGTGGTCACAATAGCACAAAGCACTGAGGAGATAAACCTTTTTTTTTTTTTTTTTGTAAAATAGCATTTGAGCTAACTTTGAGGGCCAGCTATAGCAAAACTGTGTGGAACATCAAATAATCCAAAAATGCAGGTTTTTCCATCTTGGTCCAGAGATGTTCTGTACAAAATTTGGTGAGAATTGCTCAAATTGTGCTGGAGGAGATGCAAAAAATCTGATTCTGATACAATTCAAAATGGTGGAAAACCAGTCTATGCAATAGGCATAGCTTATATGGATAGATTCATCTTGGATGATCTTGGAGTTTGGATCAAGTCATAGTCAAGTCAGCACACTGACAGCTGTTGCTGCCTGTTGGGCTGCAGTTTGCCATCTTATGATTTGAGCATATTTTTTATGCTAAATGCAAACACTATTTGTTATTGTTTTATGTAGTAAATTGATTGCCAATAATAAATATACACATCTATTTGCATAAAGCATCATATTTACCAAATCCCATGTTGATAAGAGTACTAAATACTTGACAAATCTCCCTTTAAGGTACATTTTTGAATGGAGAAAAATTGATTAATTACAATTAATTGTGGAAAATCGTGATTAATCACGATTAAATATTTGAATCGATTGACAGCCCTAGTAGAAACTGAAATGAACCAAAACTTTATCAAGATTTATAGACCATTCATTTTTAGGCAAGATGACCCATTCATATTGTTGAGGCAGTCAGCATAAAAAAAATTAAATAGAGAAAAGGGAATAAGAAAAACACTCATCAGGATGTGTCAATGAATATACTGAGAGAGCTAATAAACCAGCACTGATGTGCGGTTTAATTTGTGTTTATTTTCAGCCTCCAAAGTATTCAGCAGTGAGTTTGTGTGGAGATAATGAAGATGTTATTATCCTTAGCTGTCCTTAAACTGCCAACTACAGCATAATGTAATTATCAAATTACAATAGGCTATTATCAGCATACAAGCGCATTTGAAAGTGAAAGGAAAAACATGAATAAAGACAACGTGTAAGCATTAGGCAACCAAACAGCTGCAGCCCAAAGAGAATAAAAGCTGAATAGATGGGGGAAAACAAGGCGTTTCCTCTAGAGATGCCTCATGGGCACTGACTGCAAGAGGCTCTTTGTGTTTGTGTTGAGACATTAGAGGTCGTAATTGAGTTGGGCTGAACAAGGCCAATGACCAGAGCAAAAAGGTCAGCGGCTGGAGTTTATTGGGTTGCCGTTTGGAAATGCTACTAAACCCTGCAGGCTTTGACCATTTGCAACAAATCACTTCCGACAGATAAACCGATCAGCTGCTATTTGTGGAAGCATAACATTTACTTAGAGGCCATGAGGTTGTAGGTTCAAGCGTCAGTTTGTGAGTTAAGAGGCCGTTGTTCAACACTTTGTGAAACCAGACTCAACACCTGTACTCGTGAGCATTTCAAATCAAACATACTTTATGACTCCACTCATGACCTAGTCTCGGCACCGTGAACGATATTAATAACATACTGTAACATGCACAGTCTCTGGTCTACATTCATTAAATCAGTATCTCAAGGCAAGCAAAGACATTTACCCCACAAATGACTCATTTCCGTGTCCTTTATGCTCTCTGTCGCCCTGCCAGACATCACCTGAAGAACATGTGCTGCCGTAATCTAATTTATTGCTGTGCACTACACAGAATGAGAACTGACGGCAACATAAGGAAAAGACTGACATGAACAACGATATCATGTAGTGGGGGCAATCAAGGCGGTCAACAGTGGGAAAATGAATCGTTTTGGGATTACATGTTTGATGAATTAAATGAACCTCCTTGGGAAATACAGCACATGATGCAGAGGTGAAGAGTTGTTAAGTAACAGATGTTGTAATTATGTACATGTCAGAAGTGATATTACTTAAGTGAATTGTGTTCAAGTTGTCTGACGATTGACATTTTACGTGACATATTAGCACATGGTGATTATGTAAAAAGTTACCAAGTATAATTTAGTACAGAGTTGACAGTGTAGCTTGAGGCGTTGTGGATCCATAAAATTATTTAAACCATGGACATTGTGTCCATCTGACTAATGTAATCACCCTCCACCAACTCCTACAGCCAATATCTGGCTCTTTAGCCGCTAAATGTACTACAGTGTTGATGATGCTGCTTGTGCAGCTGGAGCTTTTTGACTGTCAGCCCTACAAACGCAAATGTCTGTTACACGATTGGTCGGTCAAGTGTTTGAGTTTCCTCATTGGCCGTTGCTCTTTCAAAATGAAAAGGTGGGAACAGTTTTTTATGCAAATGAGCCCGTCCAGCATGACGAGTCCGGCGCATGAAACTTAGACCAAGCTGTGAAACAAGGCAATCTCTACAACGAAACAACACTCAGCAATGGCGTTGCCTATTTCTCAAGTAGTTTCAGAAGCAGATTTTGGTTGATTGCTTAGACGAAATAACAGGAAGTCTACGAGCAGGCCGCCATGTTGTTTCCTGTTTGAGTCATGGATGTATAAAGAGAAATGGAAACAGCATTGGAGGCACGCTCCCGTTCATTCCTATGAAAGTTGCTCAGTGGTGCATGAGGCTAAAATGGCTTGAGTGCAGAGTTATGAAGTATGCAGATTTTGTGGCAATCTTCTGCATCCATTGGGCCCTTTGAGGTGGCGCAGTAGTGTTGTCTTTAACCCCGCCTCCCAGGCCTCAATCCAGCCTTGGTCTGGGTCTAATTCACATGAACAGAGGAAGGGAAATAACTTTGGATTTGGCTATTAGTGCATTTTACACCTTTTAGGACCTAATGATTTAAATAAGAGCTTTCGAGTGTTCGCACTGGGAAGTTGGTTTACCTAAAAATCTTTCCCAATGTACGTCTATGGAAAAAAGTCTTTTTGGGCCCAATGGTATCATGCAACGGACACCAAAGTTGTGGTACTACAGTTTGGCCACTGCGAAAATTTGCTTCACAGCCCAGCACTCTTCCTGGAGACTTGTTTGAAACAGTAAGCAGAAAATCATGGACCAATTAGATGCATTCCACAATTTAGATATGCCATGGCTTTAACGGCCAGTTGAAAGGAGCATCATGTCTCCTAGTGTCCTCGCCGGACCTGGTGGTCATATACTGCTGGATTTAACGTTTTAGATGTGACCGCTGACTATTTGTAAAACAATGTAGCCACAAATTCATAGACTGACCATACACTGTCCAGCCATATACTCAATGACCGAGTCTTGTTTGTTTTAGACTATGTTGAGAGCGTTGAGAGTGAGCCAAAAAATAGTTGTAGGATATAAAACCCAAAACAATGAGCTGAAAGACACTAAAACCCCCCATCCTATTAAACCAGGATTACTACAGGAGTGAAGTGAATGGTATCTTCGTTGGGCATCAGATGCTGAACAAACAATAATGTATTTAATGTTCTTGAAGAATTATTAATGGACTTTGTGGCAGGAATTTCCTGTATGGACTTAAAGTGCTGTTGCTTGAAAATAATCCTTTCTACTGGTTCCTGCATAATTTATGAAATTTAGTCTTTATTTCTTCGGAGTCTTATGAAAGGAGCAGCAGGATCAGTGATGAAGCACCAAAAAGCAGAGGGGGAAAAATGACCTTACATGAATAATGAAACAGATTGAGTGGTTTGAATTTGTTTTCTGACAAGTAAGTATATGATTGACATAGTAAATCAGACAGTTTGATTCGCAAGTACCAATTACTTATTCAGTAGATGCAATTTTCTACAAGGCGAAGGGGAGAAGGATAATTGAACCAGTACAAAGAACAGAACAGAATGGCCCCGAATCTTTATTCGCTGCCTTTACAGCCTTTGTTCTTTGAACCCAGTGTACCCGAGAATCTGAATACGGTGGCTTGCACAGTTATATAATGGTACAGTAGGACGGCAGCGTTTATGTTTCCTCTATGGCGCATTCTCTAATAGACTGACGGGGTAGATATCAGAGCTGTTTTTAAATCTTTTAAGGAAAAAAGACTAGTCTCAAGTAGGGGCGTTTAAGTCCAAGTCGTTGCCAATCAAGGCTCAGTACTTGCGAGTGAGTCTCAAGTCAAATTTCAAACCTTCTTCTTTCAAATCAAATCAAGTCTGTGGACTTGTCAAAGAAAGTCTTAAGTTTCAAATGATGTTGAGAGTCAGTCGAGACAAGTCAGAGTATCAAAAAAAGTTTCAGGACTTGTCAAATCCAGTCTCACATTAAGTCTCGATAGACTTCTGCGTAAATACAAAGGGATAATTTGGGGGTTGTATGAGGTGCTTATCCATAGTAGGTGTATTACTTAGAGTAGATGACAGTTTGGAGAAACAGACCGGGATACTGACACTGAAGCAAAGCAATATGGTGCTGTGGATGGAGACGGCAGAAAAGCATATTTTAGGCACCTAATGGAAGTCTCACCTATAAAAATCAACATCAGTTCAAGTGTATGCTATATTTGGAGTATCTTCAATGCTTTATCTTGCCGTCAGACAGCCCTTCTTTCTCCTTTTTAATGGGAAACTGAGGTGAAAGTGTCCAAAGCCAGCAGACTCACATGTCAAAACTGTGTAGATACGTTTCACTTTCAGTTTGGATTCGCCATCTGCCGTAGGGTACCAGTATCAGTTTTTTAGGTGAGCCTTTCTTTTAGTTGGCTAAAATACGTTTTTCTGCCGTCCCCGTCCACAGCGCTGTTTTGCTTTGCTCCAGTGTCGGTGCTTGCTTGTTTGTCCAGGCTGGGGGCACACCGACCGTCATCTACTATACGTAATACATCACTTTAGATCTCATAAACCCCACTTAAAAACCCCAAAACTATCCCTTTAATATGGGCCTTGCATGTGGACATCCAAGGCCTGCCTGCTGTTGTCTGGATTTTAAGTCTGACTCAAGTCTGAGCGACAAGCCTACTGTTCTGGTAGACGGATGGTAGTCCTAAATTAGACGTGGTAGATTCACTGTCAGTGGGCACGTTGGGAAAGATTAAAACTCCACCCACAAGAACTACACCTCTGTCTCTTCCATCTAAACAGGTACTGCAATTACACGCAAGCTGTCTGTGGATTTTCATAGTTCATTTAACGTCTGCCACCAGTTTCTCAATGGCATTAACAGAAATTTATTTCTATCAATATTTGACCACCAAGACAGCCAATTATGCTTGATTCCTCTGCTCTCTCTGACTCCATCTAATGAGTAAATGAGTTTCCAAGACACGCTTCGCTGACCTGTATGTTTTCATTCCAGGTCAGCGACGTTAATGTCTATAATGCGAGTGACTGTGTGACAAGTCAGTGAGAATCATGTCGCCCTGAGAGCTAGCAGACTATACATCACCATGTTGAAAAGATGTGGAACAGGAACAAACCCTATTAATAGTAGCTCAGTGTGAGAGCTTTTAATCTGGACTTTGGATCTGTAGTTCACTGTGTGAAAATAATGTGTGCTGTATTTCTCTTCCAAAGCTTTCACACTGCCAAGATGAGGCTCCCAGATTTTTTCCTGCAAAGATGTTTTGACTGCAGATACAAACTGAGTCTCCGCTTGCCAGCACTGGTCCTGTGACGCCGTCCATACAGGCTCTGCAGCTGAAGCACAATTACTGTAAGCCAGGATTTTTTTTTTTTGTTTTTAAATACTGTATACTGTATATATAGCCAGCATATGATTGAGGAAAAGTGCACGCATAAAGAAAATATCTTTTCCATCTCACTCCCACATTAAATGGCAGAGTTCTCCTCCAACATCGCTAAGTTTAGCTAACAGCACTAGCTTTGATAATTCCTGCGACACTTGCAAGACGCCAGTAGCTGCCATGCAACTAATAGCTCTCTACAGGTATCATCCCGAATGCTTGTTACAGGGGTGCAGTTTGACGAAGTAGCCAAGTGGTGTATTAAATATAAGCTATTAAGTGCTGAAATGGACCGTAGATTATTAAATCATAATGCATGCAGTTCATGTCACATGCAGGGGCGACACAAAATGTCTGAGGGCTGCGGGCTGCACTTGGGAAATTATAAATATAATTTTGTTGCAGGGACCTCGTCTATCTTGTCATTGCCCCTGATGAAGGAGGGGGCCTAATAGCTAATGGCCAGAGGAGAACAGCGCCCCTGACAGGGAGGTTCCCAGAGTGCGGCTCTCCCCCACTATACTATCTTTGCCCCTGAAGTGCTGTAAGTCCACGTGGTTCTGAAAATCACTAATATATAACATTTGGTACGCACCTGTCTATAGTGGAGAGCTAACAGGAAACGAGGGGAAAGGGAGCACTTATTGATAGCTCTCCCTCTCCTCATGCAGATTTTGGGACCCCAGCTCTCCTACAAGGTGGGACCACAGACGCTTGGCCATAGCGAGCCCTTGCCCTCGATTCAGCAACTCGGAGATCAAGTGGATCCCGAAAGACTGAGGAAGGAGAAGAGGAGCAAATACGAACGATCCAGTTTGAAATTCAGCAGAAGGAAAGATAGCTATTGGTGAGCTGTTCTGTTCTAGTCTGCACACAGACTTTGGGCTTTCTGCTAGAAAGAGTTTGTTTGAACCCAAACCCCAATGTTTTCCTAAACCTAACCAGGTAGGTTTGTTTGCTAAACCTAGATTTCTGTTGGAAAGAAGGCAAACTTGTCCCATGTAAATAAGGCACCTAACAACTAACATTAATGGAGACTCCACTGAGTTACATTATGGTGCGTTCAAGCTCTATTCAGCGTAAAGTATTAGGCGAAGGTAAATTATAACATTATCACGTTGTTCAAATGTAAGTTTTTAAAACATAGTTTTTGGGGAGAAATGAAGTTTGAAGGCGATATTTTCACAGCAATATAAAATACATATTAAAGAGGGAGTTATGACCTGTTTAACTTTCTAAGCAGCTTAGTATTGCATACATAAATACTAACGCTAAGCCTCTGTAGAAAGCAACCAGAGTCCAATTTTCAGAAAGAAAGTTTGGCTATCAGGCAAGTAAAACATCTCAGCTACTATACTATATGGCAACATACTCTACTATGACATTTTACATACTATTCTACATACTGTACATACTATTCTGAGGTTTTTTTACTATATTTTTTCAACATACTGTACTATAATTTTTAATGAGTTTTTTTGACATGCTATACTATGCTATACTACGACTTTTCAAATTTTAAATTTTTTTGTAAATTTATCTTATTTATCTTACCTTTGTTTTTTATGGAATGCTATACTACGTTATGGCTTTTTCAATGGTATACTTTACTATGGCATTCTCTGACATTTTTATTACATGACATTTTAATGGCATAGTATACTATGACTTTTTTATGAAATTTTATGGCATACTACTATACTACTATGATATTTTTTTTATTTCATGATATACTATGAGGTCTATAAGGCCTTTGGTGGACTGAGTTGGCCTCACCCCTACTTTGATTTGTTGTGAAGGGTTCCATATAGATAGATAGATAGATGCCATCCTATGACGTTTTTTTTTACTAAACTTTACTAAACATACTAAACTGATTTTTTTGACATACTATATTATGACTTTTTCTTTACGTTTTTTAATACACTATACTATGACTGTTTTGCTACTTAGTATACTTTAACTTTTTTCAACATAGTATGACTTAACATACTTTGAGGGTTTTTTTTACATACTATAATATAACTACAAATACTATAGTATGGCTTTTCTTGACATAATCCATCCATCCATCGTCAACCGCTTATCCCGTTGAGGGGGTCACGGGGGGGGGGGGGGGAGCCAATCCCAGCTGACATAGGGCGAAGGCGGGGTTCACCCTGGACAGGTCGCCAGTCCATCGCAGGACACATAGAGACAGACAACATATAGACAGACAACCATTCACGCTCACATCCACAGCTACGAGCAATTTAGAGTCATCAGTTAACCTAAACAGCATGTCTTTGGACTGTGGGAGGAAGCCGGAGTACCCGGAGAAAACCCACGCTTACACGGGGAGAACATACAAACTCCACACAGAAGAGTCCCAAGCCGGAATTGAACCTGCGACCCTCTTGCTGTGAGGCAACAGCGCCAACCACCAATATAGTTTACTATGATTTTTTTCACCAAAAACTTTACCATTAGTTGTTATTCTGGTCGACATACTGTACTATAACAATTTTCTCGACATACTAAACAATGACAATTTTCTCGACATACTATCTTATGACAATTTTTTTTCGACATACTACTCTGACAAGTTTTTCACCAAAAACGTTACTATGCCTTGTTATTCTTGTCGACAAACTATGGTATGACATTTTTTTTCGACATACTATACTGTGACAGTTTTTTTCAACATACTTTACTATGACATTTTTTTTTGACATACGACACTATGGCAATTTTTTCACCAAAAACTTTACTATTAGTTGTTATTCTGGTCGACATACTGTATGATGACAATTTCATAGACGTACTATACGAGGACAATTTTTTTCAACATACTACACTATGACATTTTTTTTTTCAACATACTATACTATGACATTTTTTTTTTTCAACATACTATACTATGGGTTTTTTTACGTACCATAGTGTGATTAATTTTGACATACTATGCTATGACATTTTTCGACCTACTATACTTTGACTTTTAACATACTATACTATGACTTTTTTCAACATACTATACTATAACTTTTTTCATATTATATACTGACTTATTTCGACATACTATAATTTGACTTTTTTTTTCAACCTACCATACTGTGTTTTTTTTTGACATGCTGTACTATGAGTTTTTCGACATACTACACTGTGATTCTCTACTTAACATTTTTATGGGCTACAATGATATACAATGTCAAACAACGCTTTTAGACATCTAACATGGCCACCAAAGGGTGTTTAACATCAGGCAGATGCATAACTAAAAGAAATAACAAGAAATTAAATGATGATGATTCATGATTTTATTAAAACATCCAAAGATCAATTCCAAGACAAATTAAGGAAAGGAAGTGAAACTCAGCTATGTAAATAAAATTAACTTTAATTGGTTATTCAAATTTAATGATCTGTATACTGTAGATACCGTGTCGTGACAAATCCAGACTCCACAGCCCAAAAGCTAAGTATACATTTTTGATAAATGTGATCAATGCTAATTCCCTTCATACTGTAGATCATTTAAATACTCCATCACAGTATATGCTACCAAACTGCTTTACAACTGTACATGGGGGAAAAGTCCCATGTATTATCTACTCTAGAAAAACTCAACACACATCAAAGTGGTGATTCAGGTTATAAATAATTAACAAGAAAAACAGTATTACAAGAAAAAAAAAATAGTACCTTAAAGAGCAGGCACTGTCTGTTTCCATATATCTTTTCTGTACATACATAATGTCTCTAAATATATATTTTATAACAATCCACATCACCAAAATAGAAAGGAAATGTATTTACAAATATGAAAATAGAGTGTAATCCGAGACTTAAACAATACATTGACTAAAGTTGTTTACTAAAATAGCTCTACAACACACATACTAAATACCTGTTTGCTTATTTTTTCAAAATTGCAGTTTCAGTAAAAATGGCACACACACAATTAGGAATAATAATAAAAAGGATTTAACCAATTCAGTAAGTAAAAAAAAACTTCAAACTTCTAAAATGCACAATTTGACAAATAATGGTTGTGAGGGCTAGAGAGTCAGTTCTGGGATATATTTCTTATTGCAGAGTGATTTTCACAGTCTCTGCGGAGAAAAACACAATAGCAGCTTTGAGATTCTTTTCATGACAAACATCAATCCATTAGTTACACCCAGCCAAAAAAATGTCAGCATTGATTACCCTGCTCTTACAATTTTTAATGGTGAGCCTGAAATTTGCAGCATTCTGAGTAAGACTAGATGAAAAGTTTCCCCAAATATGAGTTTCGTGCTACTACATGTGGAATTGCTGATGTGGTTGTCACTGAGGAATATGACTGAATGCCTCATGAGAATAAACACCATTTCTGCTTCTTCTGCAGCCGCCACCTTACCTCATTCTCTTAAACAAGGTCAAAAAAAACATATTGTATGTTATTAGGGAGTGAGCCGTGAAATGCTTCTGCTCTAAGGGTTTATCAGGGCCAGTGACTCAGCTCAGGACTAGCACATCTTCTTTCAAGTTAGCTGAAGGCTGCACTGACATAATGCCATTTAATGAGATGTCCGAGTCTACAAAGGAGAACAAGACTGAAATGTTGCTCCTGATCATGTGCCATACCTTTATGCGGAGGCTCCGACTTCCAGTTGCTTTGTGATTATAGAGGAAAGTTTGAATCTAAGGAAATGGACACTGGGCAGACAATATTTTCTGGGATTTAAATAAGTGTAGACTGAACAAAGTGACTCCCAGGAACAGAACAGAGAAGGAGTTCCACAGTAAACATTAGAGGATCTTTTGGGAACAGTCTGAACTGAAAACCTCCTCAGAGAGATGTTTCCTGAAACTTGAGAGTTTGATGTAGTATGCTGGGCTTGGGCAAAAAACATCCTGCTGAGATCAACAGTTCAATGATGAAGAAATCAATGTGGTGTCCCCTTTCTTCTCAGCTCCAGAGTGTGCAGGCCCTCCTGGCGACCCAGGGCATGCTGAGTTCCAACTTTGTGGGCCGTCTCCGTAGCAGTGATGTCAATCTGGGCGTATTTGGTGGAGCTCTTTCCTGCCAAGACAGAAACAGACCTTCTTTTAGCTTCAGGTAAGTCACAGAAAGTCTAATATTTTGATCTCAAAACGATTAGTGGACTGACAGAAAATTATCAAATTTTTTCATGGGGGGTGAAATGTGTTAAACAGAACATTATACAATAAAAAAAAAAAAACATGAAAACGGTCGTGTTATAGCATGTAGAATGATTCTATGGTGAGCAAAAGTCATTTCGTGAAATGTTGTAAAATTTTACAAAAAAACGCCATAGTATAGTATGTCGAAATTTTCTACGAAAACGTCAAATTTTTTTGAAGTTGAAAAAACCATGAAAACGGTCGGACTATAGCATGTAGAATGATTCTATGGTGAGCAAAAGTCATTTCGTGAAATGTTGTAAAACTTTACAAAAAAACGCCATAGTATAGTGTGTCGAAATTTTTCTACGAAAACGTCAAAATTTTTTGAAGTTGATTAAAAACCATGAAAACGGTCGGATTATAGCATGTAGATTGATTCTATGGTGAGCAAAAGTCATTTCGTGAAATGTTGTAAAATTTTACAAAAAAAACGCCATAGTATAGTATGTCGAAATTTTTCGACGAAAACGTCAAATGTTTTTGATGTTTAAAAAAACCATGAAAACGGTCGGATTATAGCATGTAGAATGATTCTATGGTGAGCAAAAGTAATTTTGTGAAATGTTGTAAAATTTTACAAAAAAACGCCATAGTATAGTATGTCGAAATTTTTCGACGAAAACGTCAAATTTTTTTGATAATGAAAAAAACCATGAAAACGGTCATGTTATAGCATGTAGAATGATTCTATGGTGAGCAAAAGTCATTTCGTGAAATGTTGTAAAATTTAGCAAAAAAACGCCATAGTATAGTATGTCGAAATTTTTCGACGAAAACGTCAAATTTTTTTTATGTTGGAAAAAAACATGAAAACGGTCTTATTATAGTATGTAGAATGATTCTATGGTGAGCAAAAGTCATTTAGTAAAATGTTGTAAAATTTTACAAAAAAAACACCATAGTATAGTATGTCGAAATTTTTCGAAGAAAACGTCAAATTTTTCTGATATTGGACAAAAACCATGAAAACGGTCGGACTATAGCATGTAGAATGATTCTATGGTGAGCAAAAGTCATTTCGTGAAATGTTGTAAAATTTTACAAAAAAACGCCATAGTATAGTATGTCGAAATTTTTCGACGAAAACGTGAAACTTTTTTGATGTTGAAAAAAACATGAAAACGGTCGTATTATAGCATGTAGAATGATTCTATGGTGAGCAAAAGTCATTTCGTGAAATGTTGTAAAATTTTACAAAAAAGTCATAGTATAGTATGTCGAAATTTTTCGACGACAACGTCAAACTTTTTTGATGTTTAAAAAACCCATGAAAACGGTCTTATTATAGCATGTAGAATGATTCTATGGTGAGCAAAAGTCATTTCGTGAAATGTTGTAAAATTTTACAAAAAAAACGCCATAGTATAGTATGTCGAAATTTTTCGCCGAAAACGTCAAATGTTTTTGATGTTGAAAAAAACCATGAAAACGGTCTTATTATAGTATGTAGAATGATTCAATGGTGAGCAAAAGTAATCTAGTAAAATGTTGTAAAATTTTACAAAAAAAACGCCATAGTATAGTATGTCGAAATTTTTCCAAGAAAACGTCAAATTTTTCTGATGTTGGACAAAAACATGAAAACTGTCTTATTATAGCATGTAGAATGATTCTATGGTGAGCAAAAGTCATTTCGTGAAATGTTGTAAAATTTTACAAAAAAAACGCCATAGTATAGTATGTCGAAATTTTTCGACGAAGACGTCAAATTTTTTTGATGTTGAAAAAAACCATGAAAACGGTCGTGTTATAGCATGTAGAATGATTCTATGGTGAGCAAAAGTCATTTCGTGAAATGTTGTAAAATTTTACAAAAAAACGCAATAGTATAGTATGTCGAAATTTTTGAGAAAACGTCAAATTTTTTTATGTTGGAAAAAAACATGAAAACGGTCTTATTATAGTATGTAGAATGATTCTATGGTGAGCAAAAGTCATTTAGTGAAATGTTGTAAAATTTTACAAAAAAAACGCCATAGTATAGTATGTCGAAATTTTTCGACGAAAACGTGAAACGTTTTTGATGTTGAAAAAAACATGAAAACGGTCGTATTATAGCATGTAGAATGATTCTATGGTGAGCAAAAGTCATTTCGTGAAATGTTGTAAAATTTTACAAAAAAGTCATAGTATAGTATGTCGAAATTTTTCGACGACAACGTCAAACGTTTTTGATGTTTAAAAAACCCATGAAAACGGTCTTATTATAGCATGTAGAATTATTCTATGGTGAGCAAAAGTCATTTCGTGAAATGTTGTAAAATTTTACAAAAAAAACGCCATAGTATAGTATGTCGAAATTTTTCGCCGAAAACGTCAAATGTTTTTGATGTTTAAAAAAACCATGAAAACGGTCTTATTATAGCATGTAGAATGATTCTATGGTGAGCAAAAGTCATTTCGTGAAATGTTGTAAAATTTAACAAAAAAACGCCATAGTATAGTATGTCGAAATTTTTCGACGAAAACGTCAAATGTTTTTGATGTTTAAAAAAACATGAAAACGGTCTTATTATAGTATGTAGAATGATTCAATGGTGAGCAAAAGTAATCTAGTAAAATGTTGTAAAATTTTACAAAAAAAACGCCATAGTATAGTATGTCGAAATTTTTCCAAGAAAACGTCAAATTTTTCTGATGTTGGACAAAAACATGAAAACTGTCTTATTATAGCATGTAGAATGATTCTATGGTGAGCAAAAGTCATTTCGTGAAATGTTGTAAAATTTTACAAAAAAAACGCCATAGTATAGTATGTCGAAATTTTTCGACGAAGACGTCAAATTTTTTTGATGTTGAAAAAAACCATGAAAACGGTCGTGTTATAGCATGTAGAATGATTCTATGGTGAGCAAAAGTCATTTCGTGAAATGTTGTAAAATTTTACAAAAAAACGCAATAGTATAGTATGTCGAAATTTTTCTACGAAAACGTCAAATTTTTTTGATGTTGAAAAAAAACATGAGAACGGTCTTATTATAGCAGGTAGAATGATTCTATGGTGAGCAAAAGTCATTTCGTGAAATGTTGTAAAACTTTACAAAAAAACGCCATAGTATAGTATGTCGAAATTTTTCGCAGAAAACGCCAAATTTTTTTGAACTTGATAAAAACCATGAAAATGGTCGTATTATAGCATGTAGAATGATTCTATGGTGAGCAAAAGTAATTTTGTAAAATGTTGTAAAATTTTACAAAAAAGATGCCATAGTATAGTATGTCGAAATTTTTCTACGAACACGTCAAATGTTTTTGATGTTTAAAAAAACCATGAAAACGGTTTTATAATAGCATGTAGAATGATTCTATGGTGAGCAAAAGTAATTTCGTGAAATGTTGTAAAATTTTACAAAAAAAGCACCATAGTATAGTATGTCGAAATTTTTCGACGAAACCGTCAAATTTTTTTTTATGTTGGAAAAAAACATGAAAACGGTCGTATTACAGCATGTAGAATGATTCTATGGTGAGCAAAAGTCATTTCGAGAAATGTTGTAAAATTTTACAAAAAAAACGCCATAGTATAGTATGTCGAAATTTTTCGACGAAAACGTGAAACGTTTTTGATGTTGAAAAAAAACGTGAAAACGGTCGTATTACAGCATGTAGAATGATTCTATGGTGAGCAAAAGTAATTTTGTAAAATGTTGTAAAATTTTACAAAAAAACGCCATAGTATAGTATGTCGAAATTTTTCGACGAAAACGTCAAATTTTTTTGATATTGAAAAAAACCATGAAAACGGTCATGTTATAGCATGTAGAATGATTCTATGGTGAGCAAAAGTCATTTCGTGAAATGTTGTAAAACTTAACAAAAAAACGCCATAGTATAGTATGTCAAAATTTTTCGCAGAAATCGTCAAATTTTTTTGAAGTTGATAAAAACCATGAAAACGGACGGATTATAGCATGTAGAATGATTCTATGGTGAGCAAAAGTCATTTCGTGAAATGTTGTAAAATTTTACAAAAAAAGCACCATAGTATAGTATGTCGAAATTTTTCGACGAAACCGTCAAATTTTTTTTATGTTGGAAAAAAACATGAAAACGGTCGTATTATAGCATGTAGAATGATTCTATGGTGAGCAAAAGTCATTTCGTGAAATGTTGTAAAATTTTACAAAAAACGCCATAGTATAGTATGTCGAAATTTTTCGACGAAAACGTGAAACAAATTTTTTTGATGTTGAAAAAAAACGTGAAAACGGTCGTATTATAGCATGTAGAATGATTCTATGGTGAGCAAAAGTAATTTTGTAAAATGTTGTAAAATTTTACAAAAAAAACGGCATAGTATAGTATGTCGAAATTTTTCGACGAAAAAGTCAAATGTTTTTGATGTTTAAAAAAAAACATGAAAACGGTCTTATTATAGCATGTAAAATGATTCTATGGTGAGCAAAAGTCATTTCGTGAAATGTTGTAAAATTTTACAAAAAAAAGTCATAGTATAGTATGTCGAAATTTTTCGAAGAAAACGTCAAATTTTTTTGATGTTTGAAAAAAACACAAAAACGGTCTTATTATAGCATGTAGAATGATTCTATGGTGAGCAAAAGTCATTTCGTGAAATGTTGTAAAATTTTACAAAAAAAACGCCATAGTATAGTATGTCGAAATTTTTCGACGAAAACGTGAAACGTTTTTGATGTTGAAAAAAAAACATGAAAACGGTCTTATTATAGCATGTAGAATGATTCTATGGTGAGCAAAAGTAATTTTGTAAAATGTTGTAAAATTTTACAAAAAAATCGCCATAGTATAGTTTGTCGAAATTTTTCTATGAAAACGTCAAATGTTTTTGATGTTTAAAAAAACCATGAAAACGGACAGATTATAGCATGTAGAATGATTCTATGGTGAGCAAAAGTCATTTCGTGAAATGTTGTAAAACTTTACAAAAAAAACGCCATAGTATAGTATGTCGAAATTTTTCGCAGAAAACGTCAAATTTTTTTGAACTTGATAAAAACCATGAAAACGGTCGTATTATAGCATGTAGAATGATTCTATGGTGAGCAAAAGTAATTTTGTAAAATGTTGTAAAATTTTACAAAAAAGATGCCATAGTATAGTATGTCGAAATTTTTCTACGAACACGTCAAATGTTTTTGATGTTTAAAAAAACCATGAAAACGGTTTTATAATAGCATGTAGAATGATTCTATGGTGAGCAAAAGTAATTTCGTGAAATGTTGTAAAATTTTACAAAAAAAGCACCATAGTATAGTATGTCGAAATTTTTCGACGAAACCGTCAAATTTTTTTTATGTTGGAAAAAAACATGAAAACGGTCGTATTATAGCATGTAGAATAATTCTATGGTGAGCAAGTCATTTCGAGAAATGTTGTAAAATTTTACAAAAAACGCCATAGTATAGTATGTAGAAATTTTTCGACGAAAACGTGAAACGTTTTTGATGTTGAAAAAAACCGTGAAAACGGTCGTATTATAGCATGTAGAATGATTCTATGGTGAGCAAAAGTAATTTTGTAAAATGTTGTAAAATTTTACAAAAAAACGCCATAGTATAGTATGTCGAAATTTTTCGACGAAAACGTCAAATTTTTTTGATATTGAAAAAAACCATGAAAACGGTCATGTTATAGCATGTAGAATGATTCTATGGTGAGCAAAAGTCATTTCGTGAAATGTTGTAAAACTTAACAAAAAAACGCCATAGTATAGTATGTCAAAATTTTTCGCAGAAATCGTCAAATTTTTTTGAAGTTGATAAAAACCATGAAAACGGACGGATTATAGCATGTAGAATGATTCTATGGTGAGCAAAAGTCATTTCGTGAAATGTTGTAAAATTTTACAAAAAAAGCACCATAGTATAGTATGTCGAAATTTTTCGACGAAACCGTCAAATTTTTTTTATGTTGGAAAAAAACATGAAAACGGTCGTATTATAGCATGTAGAATAATTCTATGGTGAGCAAAAGTCATTTCGTGAAATGTTGTAAAATTTTACAAAAAACGCCATAGTATAGTATGTCGAAATTTTTCGACGAAAACGTGAAACGTTTTTGATGTTGAAAAAAAACGTGAAAACGGTCGTATTATAGCATGTAGAATGATTCTATGGTGAGCAAAAGTAATTTTGTAAAATGTTGTAAAATTTTACAAAAAAACGCCATAGTATAGTATGTCGAAATTTTTCGACGAAAACGTCAAATGTTTTTGATGTTTAAAAAAAAACATGAAAACGGTCTTATTATAGCATGTAAAATGATTCTATGGTGAGCAAAAGTCATTTCGTGAAATGTTGTAAAATTTTACAAAAAAAAGTCATAGTATAGTATGTCGAAATTTTTCGAAGAAAACGTCAAATTTTTTTGATGTTTGAAAAAAACACAAAAACGGTCTTATTATAGCATGTAGAATGATTCTATGGTGAGCAAAAGTCATTTCGTGAAATGTTGTAAAATTTTACAAAAAAAACGCCATAGTATAGTATGTCGAAATTTTTCGACGAAAACGTGAAACGTTTTTGATGTTGAAAAAAAAACATGAAAACGGTCTTATTATAGCATGTAGAATGATTCTATGGTGAGCAAAAGTAATTTTGTAAAATGTTGTAAAATTTTACAAAAAAATCGCCATAGTATAGTATGTCGAAATTTTTCTATGAAAACGTCAAATGTTTTTGATGTTTAAAAAAACCATGAAAACGGACAGATTATAGCATGTAGAATGATTCTATGGTGAGCAAAAGTCATTTCGTGAAATGTTGTAAAATTTTACAAAAAAAACGCCATAGTATAGTATGTCGAAATTTTTCGACGAAAACGTCAAATTTTTCTGATGTTGGACAAAAACATGAAAACGGTCGTATTATAGCATGTAGAATGATTCTATGGTGAGCAAAAGTCATTTTGTGAAATGTTGTAAAATTTTACAAAAAAAACGGCATAGTATAGTATGTCGAAATGTTTCGCCGAAAACGTCAATTTTTTTTGAAGTTGAAAAAAACCATGAAAACGGTCGGACTATAGCATGTAGAATGATTCTATGGTGAGCAAAAGTCATTTTGTGAAATGTTGTAAAATTTTACAAAAAAACGCCATAGTATAGTATGTCGAAATTTTTCGACGAAAACGTGAAACTTTTTTGATGTTGAAAAAAAACATGAAAACGGTCTTATTATAGTATGTAGAATTATTCTATGGTGAGCAAAAGTCATTTCGTGAAATGTTGTAAAACTTTACAAAAAAAACGCCATAGTATAGTATGTCGAAATTTTTCGACGAAAACGTGAAACGTTTTTGATGTTGAAAAAAACCATGAAAACGGTCGTATTATAGCATGTAGAATGATTCTATGGTGAGCAAAAGTAATTTTGTAAAATGTTGTAAAATTTTACAAAAAAACGCCATAGTATAGTATGTCGAAATTTTTCGCAGAAAACGTCAAATTTTTTTGAAGTTGATAAAACCATGAAAACGGACGGATTATAGCATGTAGAATGATTCTATGGTGAGCAAAAGTCATTTCGTGAAATGTTGTAAAACTTTACAAAAAAAACGCCATAGTATAGTATGTCGAAATTTTTCGACGAAAACGTCAAATTTTTCTGATGTTGGACAAAAACATGAAAACTGTCGTATTATAGCATGTAGAATGATTCTATGGTGAGGAAAAGTCATTTCGTGAAATGTTGTAAAATTTTACAAAAAAACGCCATAGTATAGTATGTCGAAATTTTTCTACGAAAACGTGAAACGTTTTTGATGTTGAAAAAAAACATGAGAACGGTCTTATTATAGCATATAGAATGATTCTATGGTGAGCAAAAGTCATTTTGTGAAATGTTGTAAAATTTTACAAAAAAAGTCATAGTATGTCGAAATTTTTCGAAGAAAACGTCAAATTTTTTTGATGTTGGAAAAAAACATGAAAAAGGTCTTATTATAGCATGTAGAATGATTCTATAGTGAGCAAAAGTAATTTTGTAAAATGTTTTAAAATTTTACAAAAAAACGCCATCGTATAGTATGTCGAAATTTTTTGACGAAAACGTCAAATTTTTTTGATATTGAAAAAAACCATGAAAACGGACAGATTATAGCATGTAGAATGATTCTATGGTGAGCAAAAGTAATTTTGTAAAATGTTGTAAAATTTTACAAAAAAAACGCCATAGTATAGTATGACGAAATTTTTCGCAGAAAACGTCAAATTTTTTTGAACTTGATAAAAACCATGAAAATGGTCGTATTATAGCATGTAGAATGATTCTATGGTCAGCAAAAGTCATTTCGTGAAATGTAAAATTTTACAAAAAAACGCCATAGTATAGTATGTCGAAATTTTTCGCCGAAAACGTCAATTTTTTTTGATGTTGGAAAAAAACATGAGAACGGTCCTATTATAGCATGTAGAATGATTCTATGGTGAGCAAAAGTAGTTTTGTAAAATGTTGTAAAATTTTACAAAAAAATCGCCATAGTATAGTATGTCGAAATTTTTCGACGAAAACGTGAAACGTTTTTGATGTTGAAAAAAAACATGAAAACGGTCGTATTATAGCATGTAGAATGATTCTATGGTGAGCAAAAGTCATTTTGTGAAATGTTGTAAAATTTTACAAAAAAAGTCATAGTATATAGTATGTCGAAATTTTTCGAAGAAAACGTCAAATTTTTTTGATGTTGGAAAAAAACATGAAAACGGTCTTATTATAGCATGTAGAATGATTCTATGGTGAGCAAAAGTCATTTCGTGAAATGTTGTAAAATTTTACAAAAAAAACGCCATAGTATAGTATGTCGAAATTTTTCGCCGAAAACGTCAAATTTTTTAAGTTGAAAAAAACATGAGAACGGTCTTATTATAGCATGTAGAATGATTCTATGGTGAGCAAAAGTCATTTCGTGAAATGTTGTAAAATTTTACAAAAAAAACGCCATAGTATAGTATGACGAAATTTTTCGACGAAATCGTGAAACGTATTTGATGTTGAAAAAAACATGAAAACGGTCGTATTATAGCATGTAGAATGATTCTATGGTGAGCAAAAGTCATTTCGTGAAATGTAAAATTTTACAAAGAAACGCCATAGTATAGTATGTCGAAATTTTTCGCAGAAAACGTCAAATTTTTTTGAACTTGATAAAAACCATGAAAATGGTCGTATTATAGCATGTAGAATGATTCTATGGTGAGCAAAAGTCATTTCGTGAAATGTAAAATTTTACAAAGAAACGCCATAGTATAGTATGTCGAAATTTTTCGCAGAAAACGTCAAATTTTTTTGAAGTTGATAAAAACCATGAAAACGGACGGATTATAGCATGTAGAATGATTCTATGGTGAGCAAAAGTAATTTTGTAAAATGTATTAAAATTTTACAAAAAAAGACATAGTATAGTATGTCGAAATTTTTCGACAAAAAGTGAAACATTGTTGATGTTGGAAAAAAACATGAGAACGGACAGATTATAGCATGTAGAATGATTCTATGGTGAGCAAAAGTCATTTCGTGAAATGTTGTAAAATTTTACAAAAAAAACGGCATAGTATAGTATGTCGAAATTTTTCGACGAAAACGTGAAACGTTTTTGATGTTGAAAAAAAACATGAAAACGGTCGTATTATAGCATGTAGAATGATTCTATGGTGAGCAAAAGTAATTTTGTAAAATGTTGTAAAATTTTACAAAAAAACGCCATAGTATAGTATGTTGAAATTTTTCGATGAAAACGTCAAATGTTTTTGATGTTTAAAAAAACCATGAAAACGGACAGATTATAGCATGTAGAATGATTCTATGGTGAGCAAAAGTCATTTCGTAAAATGTTGTAAAATTTTACAAAAAAAACGCCATAGTATAGTATGTCGAAATTTTTCGCAGAAAACGTCAAATTTTTTTGAAGTTGATAAAAACCATGAAAACGGACAGATTATAGCATGTAGAATGATTCTATGGTGAGCAAAAGTCATTTCGTGAAATGTTGTAAAATTTTACAAAAAAACGGCATAGTATAGTATGTCGAAATTTTTCGACGAAAACGTCAATTGTTTTTGATATTTAAAAAAAACATGAAAACGGTCTTATTATAGCATGTAGAATGATTCTATGGTGAGCAAAAGTAATTTTGTAAAATGTTGTAAAATTTTACAAAAAAAACGCCATAGTATAGTATGTCGAAATTTTTCGACGAAAACGTGAAACGTTTCTGTTGTTTGAAAAAAACATGAAAACGGTCGTATTATAGCATGTAGAATGATTCTATGGTGAGCAAAAGTCATTTTGTGAAATGTTGTAAAACTTTACAAAAAAACGCCATAGTATAGTATGTCGAAATTTTTTGACGAAAACGTCCAATTTTTTTGAACTTGATAAAAACCATGAAAACGGTCGTATTATAGCATGTAGAATGATTCTATGGTGAGCAAAAGTAATTTTGTAAAATGTTGTAAAATTTTACAAAAAAACGCCATAGTATAGTATGTCGAAATTTTTCGCAGAAAACGTCAAATTTTTTTGAAGTTGATAAAAACCATGAAAACGGACGGATTATAGCATGTAGAATGATTCTATGGTGAGCAAAAGTCATTTCGTGAAATGTTGTAAAATTTTACAAAAAAAACGCCATAGTATGGTATGACGAAATTTTTCGACGAAATCGTGAAACGTATTTGATGTTGAAAAAAACATGAAAACGGTCGTATTATAGCATGTAGAATGATTCTATGGTGAGCAAAAGTCATTTCGTGAAATGTAAAATTTTACAAAAAAACGCCATAGTATAGTATGTCGAAATTTTTCGACGAAAACCTCAAATGTTTTTGATGTTTAAAAAAACCATGAAAACGATCTTATTATAGCATGTAGAATGATTCTATGGTGAGCAAAATTAATTTTGTAAAATGTTGTAAAATTTTACAAAAAAACGCCATAGTATAGTATGTCGAAATTTTTCGCAGAAAACGTCAAATTTTTTTGAACTTGATAAAAACCATGAAAATGGTCGTATTGTAGCATGTAGAATGATTCTATGGTGAGCAAAAGTCATTTCGTGAAATGTAAAATTTTACAAAAAAACGCCATAGTATAGTATGTCGAAATTTTTCGCCGAAAACTTAAATTTTTTTTGAAGTTGAAAAAAACCATGAAAATGGTTGGACTATAGCATGTAGAATGATTCTATGGTGAGCAAAAGTCATTTCGTGAAATGTTGTAAAATTTTACAAAAAAACGCCATAGTATAGTATGTCGAAATTTTTCTACGAAAACGTCAATCTTTTTTGATGTTGGAAAAAAACATGAGAACGGTCTTATTATAGCATGTAGAATGATTCTATGGTGAGCAAAAGTCATTTTGTGAAATGTATTAAAATTTTACAAAAAAAGTCATAGTATAGTATGTCGAAATTTTTCGACAAAAAGTGAAACATTGTTGATGTTGGAAAAAAACATGAGAACGGACAGATTATAGCATGTAGAATGATTCTATGGTGAGCAAAAGTAATTTTGTGAAATGTTGTAAAATTTTACAAAAAAACGCCATAGTATAGTATGTTGAAATTTTTCTATGAAAACGTCAAATGTTTTTGATGTTGAAAAAAACCATGAAAACGGACAGATTATAGCATGTAGTATGGTTCTATGGTGAGCAAAAGTCATTTCGTAAAATGTTGTAAAATTTTACAAAAAAAACGCCATAGTATAGTATGTCGAAATTTTTCGACGAAAACGTCAAATTTTTTTGATGTTGGAAAAAAACACAAAAACGGTCTTATTATAGCATGTAGAATGATTCTATGGTGAGCAAAAGTCATTTCGTGAAATGTTGTAAAACTTTACAAAAAAAACGCCATAGTATAGTATGTCGAAATTTTTCGACGAAAACGTGAAACGTTTTTGATGTTAAAAAAAAACCATGAAAACGGTCGTATTATAGCATGTAGAATGATTCTATGGTGAGCAAAAGTAATTTTGTAAAATGTTGTAAAATTTTACAAAAAAAACGCCATAGTATAGTATGACGAAATTTTTCGCAGAAAACGTCAAATTTTTTTGAACTTGATAAAAACCATGAAAATGGTCGTATTATAGCATGTAGAATGATTCTATGGTCAGCAAAAGTCATTTCGTGAAATGTAAAATTTTACAAAAAAACGCCATAGTATAGTATGTCGAAATTTTTCGCCGAAAACGTCAATTTTTTTTGATGTTGGAAAAAAACATGAGAACGGTCCTATTATAGCATGTAGAATGATTCTATGGTGAGCAAAAGTAGTTTTGTAAAATGTTGTAAAATTTTACAAAAAAATCGCCATAGTATAGTATGTCGAAATTTTTCGACGAAAACGTGAAACGTTTTTGATGTTGAAAAAAAACATGAAAACGGTCGTATTATAGCATGTAGAATGATTCTATGGTGAGCAAAAGTCATTTTGTGAAATGTTGTAAAATTTTACAAAAAAAGTCATAGTATATAGTATGTCGAAATTTTTCGAAGAAAACGTCAAATTTTTTTGATGTTGGAAAAAAACATGAAAACGGTCTTATTATAGCATGTAGAATGATTCTATGGTGAGCAAAAGTCATTTCGTGAAATGTTGTAAAATTTTACAAAAAAAACGCCATAGTATAGTATGTCGAAATTTTTCGCCGAAAACGTCAAATTTTTTTAAGTTGAAAAAAACATGAGAACGGTCTTATTATAGCATGTAGAATGATTCTATGGTGAGCAAAAGTCATTTCGTGAAATGTTGTAAAATTTTACAAAAAAAACGCCATAGTATAGTATGTCGAAATTTTTCGACGAAATCGTGAAACGTTTTTGATGTTGAAAAAAACATGAAAACGGTCGTATTATAGCATGTAGAATGATTCTATGGTGAGCAAAAGTCATTTCGTGAAATGTAAAATTTTACAAAAGAAACGCCATAGTATAGTATGTCGAAATTTTTCGCAGAAAACGTCAAATTTTTTTGAACTTGATAAAAACCATGAAAATGGTCGTATTATAGCATGTAGAATGATTCTATGGTGAGCAAAAGTCATTTCGTGAAATGTAAAATTTTACAAAGAAACGCCATAGTATAGTATGTCGAAATTTTTCGCAGAAAACGTCAAATTTTTTTGAAGTTGATAAAAACCATGAAAACGGACGGATTATAGCATGTAGAATGATTCTATGGTGAGCAAAAGTAATTTTGTAAAATGTATTAAAATTTTACAAAAAAAGACATAGTATAGTATGTCGAAATTTTTCGACGAAAACGTGAAATGTTGTTGATGTTGGAAAAAAACATGAGAACGGTCTGATTATAGCATGTAGAATGATTCTATGGTGAGCAAAAGTCATTTCGTGAAATGTTGTAAAATTTTACAAAAAAAACGGCATAGTATAGTATGTCGAAATTTTTCGACGAAAACGTGAAACTTTTTTGATGTTGAAAAAAAACATGAAAACGGTCGTATTATAGCATGTAGAATGATTCTATGGTGAGCAAAAGTAATTTTGTAAAATGTTGTAAAATTTTACAAAAAAAACGCCATAGTATAGTATGTTGAAATTTTTCTATGAAAACGTCAAATTTTTTTGATGTTGAAAAAAACCATGAAAACGGACAGTATTATAGCATGTAGAATGATTCTATGGTGAGCAAAAGTCATTTCGTGAAATGTTGTAAAATTTTACAAAAAAAACGCCATAGTATAGTATGTCGAAATTTTTCGCAGAAAACGTCAAATTTTTTTGAAGTTGATAAAAACCATGAAAACGGACGGATTATAGCATGTAGAATGATTCTATGGTGAGCAAAAGTCATTTCGTGAAATGTTGTAAAATTTTACAAAAAAAACGGCATAGTATAGTATGTCGAAATTTTTCGACGAAAACGTCAAATGTTTTTGATATTTAAAAAAAACATGAAAACGGTCTTATTATAGCATGTAGAATGATTCTATGGTGAGCAAAAGTCATTTCGTGAAATGTTGTAAAATTTTACAAAAAAACGCCATAGTATAGTATGTCGAAATTTTTCGACGAAAACGTCAAACTTTTCTGTTGTTGATAAAAAACATGAAAACGGTCGTATTATAGCATGTAGAATGATTCTATGGTGAGCAAAAGTCATTTTGTGAAATGTTGTAAAACTTTAAAAAAAAACGCCATAGTATAGTATGTCGAAATTTTTTGACGAAAACGTCCAATTTTTTTGAACTTGATAAAAACCATGAAAACGGTCGTATTATAGCATGTAGAATGATTCTATGGTGAGCAAAAGTAATTTTGTAAAATGTTGTAAAATTTTACAAAAAAACGCCATAGTATAGTATGTCGAAATTTTTCGCAGAAAACGTCAAATTTTTTTGAAGTTGATAAAAACCATGAAAACGGACGGATTATAGCATGTAGAATGATTCTATGGTGAGCAAAAGTCATTTCGTGAAATGTTGTAAAATTTTACAAAAAAAACGCCATAGTATGGTATGACGAAATTTTTCGACGAAATCGTGAAACGTATTTGATGTTGAAAAAAACATGAAAACGGTCGTATTATAGCATGTAGAATGATTCTATGGTGAGCAAAAGTCATTTCGTGAAATGTAAAATTTTACAAAAAAACGCCATAGTATAGTATGTCGAAATTTTTCGACGAAAACCTCAAATGTTTTTGATGTTTAAAAAAACCATGAAAACGATCTTATTATAGCATGTAGAATGATTCTATGGTGAGCAAAATTAATTTTGTAAAATGTTGTAAAATTTTACAAAAAAACGCCATAGTATAGTATGTCGAAATTTTTCGCAGAAAACGTCAAATTTTTTTGAACTTGATAAAAACCATGAAAATGGTCGTATTGTAGCATGTAGAATGATTCTATGGTGAGCAAAAGTCATTTCGTGAAATTGTAAAATTTTACAAAAAAACGCCATAGTATAGTATGTCGAAATTTTTCGCCGAAAACTTAAATTTTTTTGAAGTTGAAAAAAACCATGAAAATGGTTGGACTATAGCATGTAGAATGATTCTATGGTGAGCAAAAGTCATTTCGTGAAATGTTGTAAAATTTTACAAAAAAAACGCCATAGTATAGTATGTCGAAATTTTTCGACGAAAACGTCAATCTTTTTTGATGTTGGAAAAAAACATGAAAACGGTCTTATTATAGCATGTAGAATGATTCTATGGTGAGCAAAAGTCATTTTGTGAAATGTATTAAAATTTTACAAAAAAACGTCATAGTATAGTATGTCGAAATTTTTCGACAAAAAGTGAAACATTGTTGATGTTGGAAAAAAACATGAGAACGGACAGATTATAGCATGTAGAATGATTCTATGGTGAGCAAAAGTAATTTTGTAAAATGTTGTAAAATTTTACAAAAAAACGCCATAGTATAGTATGTTGAAATTTTTCTATGAAAACGTCAAATGTTTTTGATGTTTAAAAAAACCATGAAAACGGACAGATTATAGCATGTAGTATGGTTCTATGGTGAGCAAAAGTCATTTCGTAAAATGTTGTAAAATTTTACAAAAAAAACGCCATAGTATAGTATGTCGAAATTTTTCGACGAAAACGTCAAATTTTTTTGAAGTTGATAAAAACCATGAAAACGGACAGATTATAGCATGTAGAATGATTCTATGGTGAGCAAAAGTCATTTCGTGAAATGTTGTAAAATTTTACAAAAAAAACGGCATAGTATAGTATGTCGAAATTTTTCGACGAAAACGTCAATTGTTTTTGATGTTTAAAAAAAACATGAAAACGGTCTTATTATAGCATGTAGAATGATTCTATGGTGAGCAAAAGTAATTTTGTAAAATGTTGTAAAATTTTACAAAAAAAACGCCATAGTATAGTATGTCGAAATTTTTCGACGAAAACGTGAAACGTTTCTGATGTTGGACAAAAACATGAAAACTGTCGTATTATAGCATGTAGAATGATTCTATGGTGAGCAAAAGTCATTTCGTGAAATGTTGTATAACTTTACAAAAAAACGCCATAGTATAGTATGTCGAAATTTTTCGCAGAAAACGTCAAATTTTTTTGAAGTTGATAAAAACCATGAAAACGGACGGATTATAGCACGTAGAATGATTCTATGGTGAGCAAAAGTCATTTCGTGAAATGTTGTAAAATTTTACAAAAAAAACACCATAGTATAGTATGACGAAATTTTTCGACGAAATCGTGAAACGTATTTGATGTTGAAAAAAACATGAAAACGGTCGTATTATAGCATGTAGAATGATTCTATGGTGAGCAAAAGTCATTTTGTGAAATGTTGTAAAACTTAACATAAAAAACGCCATAGTATAGTATGTCGAAATTTTTCGCAGAAAACGTCAAATTTTTTTGAAGTTGATAAAAACCATGAAAACGGACGGATTATAGCATGTAGAATGATTCTATGGTGAGCAAAAGTCATTTCGTGAAATGTTGTAAAATTTTACAAAAAAAACGGCATAGTATAGTATGTCGAAATTTTTCGACGAAAACGTGAAACGTTTTTGATGTTGAAAAAAACATGAAAACGGTCGTATTGTAGCATGTAGAATGATTCTATGGTGAGCAAAAGTAATTTTGTAAAATGTAAAATTTTACAAAAAAATCGCCATAGTATAATATGTCGAAATTTTTCGATGAAAACGTCAAATGTTTTTGATGTTTAAAAAAACATGAAAACGGTCGTGTTATAGCATGTAGAATGATTCTATGGTGAGCAAAAGTCATTTCGTGAAATGTTGTAAAATTTTACAAAAAAAGTCATAGTATAGTATGTCGAAATTTTTCGCAGAAAACGTCAAATTTTTTTGAAGTCGATAAAAACCATGAAAACGGACGGATTATAGCATGTAGAATGATTCTCTGGTGAGCAAAAGTAATTTTGTAAAATGTTGTAAAATTTTACAAAAAAAACGGCATAGTATAGTATGTCGAAATTTTTCGACGAAAACGTCAAATGTTTTTGATGTTTAAAAAAACACATGAAAACGGTCTTATTATAGCATGTAGAATGATTCTATGGTGAGCAAAAGTCATTTCGTGAAATGTTGTAAAATTTTACAAAAAAACGCCATAGTATAGTATGTCGAAATTTTTCGCCGAAAACATAAATTTTTTTTGAAGTTGAAAAAAACCATGAAAATGGTTGGACTATAGCATGTAGAATGATTCTATGGTGAGCAAAAGTCATTTCGTGAAATGTTGTAAAATTTTACAAAAAAAACGCCATAGTATAGTATGTCGAAATTTTTCGACGACAACGTCAAACGTTTTTGATGTTTAAAAAAAACATGAAAACGGTCTTATTATAGCATGTAGAATGATTCTATGGCGAGCAAAAGTCATTTCGTGAAATGTAAAATTTTACAAAAAAAACGCCATAGTATAGTATGTTGAAATTTTTCTATGAAAACGTCAAATGTTTTTGATGTTGAAAAAAACCATGAAAACGGACAGATTATAGCATGTAGAATGATTCTATGGTGAGCAAAAGTCATTTCGTGAAATGTTGTAAAATTTTACAAAAAAAACGCCATAGTATAGTGTGTCGAAATTTTTCGACGAAAACGTAAATTTTTTTTTAATGTTGGAAAAAAACATGAGAACGGTCTTATTATAGCATGTAGAATGATTCTATGGTGAGCAAAAGTCATTTCGTGAAATGTTGTAAAATTTTACAAAAAAAACGCCATAGTATAGTATGTCGAAATTTTTCGCAGAAAACGTCAAATTTTTTTGAACTTGATAAAAACCATGAAAATGGTCGTATTGTAGCATGTAGAATGATTCTATGGTGAGCAAAAGTCATTTCGTGAAATGTAAAATTTTACAAAAAAACGCCATAGTATAGTATGTCGAAATTTTTCGCCGAAAACTTAAATTTTTTTTGAAGTTGAAAAAAACCATGAAAATGGTTGGACTATAGCATGTAGAATGATTCTATGGTGAGCAAAAGTCATTTCGTGAAATGTTGTAAAATTTTACAAAAAAACGCCATAGTATAGTATGTCGAAATTTTTCTACGAAAACGTCAATCTTTTTTGATGTTGGAAAAAAACATGAGAACGGTCTTATTATAGCATGTAGAATGATTCTATGGTGAGCAAAAGTCATTTTGTGAAATGTATTAAAATTTTACAAAAAAAGTCATAGTATAGTATGTCGAAATTTTTCGACAAAAAGTGAAACATTGTTGATGTTGGAAAAAAACATGAGAACGGACAGATTATAGCATGTAGAATGATTCTATGGTGAGCAAAAGTAATTTTGTAAAATGTTGTAAAATTTTACAAAAAAACGCCATAGTATAGTATGTTGAAATTTTTCTATGAAAACGTCAAATGTTTTTGATGTTTAAAAAAACCATGAAAACGGACAGATTATAGCATGTAGTATGGTTCTATGGTGAGCAAAAGTCATTTCGTAAAATGTTGTAAAATTTTACAAAAAAAACGCCATAGTATAGTATGTCGAAATTTTTCGACGAAAACGTCAAATTTTTTTGAAGTTGATAAAAACCATGAAAACGGACAGATTATAGCATGTAGAATGATTCTATGGTGAGCAAAAGTCATTTCGTGAAATGTTGTAAAATTTTACAAAAAAAACGGCATAGTATAGTATGTCGAAATTTTTCGACGAAAACGTCAATTGTTTTTGATGTTTAAAAAAAACATGAAAACGGTCTTATTATAGCATGTAGAATGATTCTATGGTGAGCAAAAGTAATTTTGTAAAATGTTGTAAAATTTTACAAAAAAAACGCCATAGTATAGTATGTCGAAATTTTTCGACGAAAACGTGAAACGTTTCTGATGTTGGACAAAAACATGAAAACTGTCGTATTATAGCATGTAGAATGATTCTATGGTGAGCAAAAGTCATTTCGTGAAATGTTGTATAACTTTACAAAAAAACGCCATAGTATAGTATGTCGAAATTTTTCGCAGAAAACGTCAAATTTTTTTGAAGTTGATAAAAACCATGAAAACGGACGGATTATAGCACGTAGAATGATTCTATGGTGAGCAAAAGTCATTTCGTGAAATGTTGTAAAATTTTACAAAAAAAACACCATAGTATAGTATGACGAAATTTTTCGACGAAATCGTGAAACGTATTTGATGTTGAAAAAAACATGAAAACGGTCGTATTATAGCATGTAGAATGATTCTATGGTGAGCAAAAGTCATTTTGTGAAATGTTGTAAAACTTAACATAAAAAACGCCATAGTATAGTATGTCGAAATTTTTCGCAGAAAACGTCAAATTTTTTTGAAGTTGATAAAAACCATGAAAACGGACGGATTATAGCATGTAGAATGATTCTATGGTGAGCAAAAGTCATTTCGTGAAATGTTGTAAAATTTTACAAAAAAAACGGCATAGTATAGTATGTCGAAATTTTTCGACGAAAACGTGAAACGTTTTTGATGTTGAAAAAAACATGAAAACGGTCGTATTGTAGCATGTAGAATGATTCTATGGTGAGCAAAAGTAATTTTGTAAAATGTAAAATTTTACAAAAAAATCGCCATAGTATAATATGTCGAAATTTTTCTATGAAAACGTCAAATGTTTTTGATGTTTAAAAAAACATGAAAACGGTCGTGTTATAGCATGTAGAATGATTCTATGGTGAGCAAAAGTCATTTCGTGAAATGTTGTAAAATTTTACAAAAAAAGTCATAGTATAGTATGTCGAAATTTTTCGCAGAAAACGTCAAATTTTTTTGAAGTCGATAAAAACCATGAAAACGGACGGATTATAGCATGTAGAATGATTCTCTGGTGAGCAAAAGTAATTTTGTAAAATGTTGTAAAATTTTACAAAAAAAACGGCATAGTATAGTATGTCGAAATTTTTCGACGAAAACGTCAAATGTTTTTGATGTTTAAAAAAACACATGAAAACGGTCTTATTATAGCATGTAGAATGATTCTATGGTGAGCAAAAGTCATTTCGTGAAATGTTGTAAAATTTTACAAAAAAACGCCATAGTATAGTATGTCGAAATTTTTCGCCGAAAACATAAATTTTTTTTGAAGTTGAAAAAAACCATGAAAATGGTTGGACTATAGCATGTAGAATGATTCTATGGTGAGCAAAAGTCATTTCGTGAAATGTTGTAAAATTTTACAAAAAAAACGCCATAGTATAGTATGTCGAAATTTTTCGACGACAACGTCAAACGTTTTTGATGTTTAAAAAAAACATGAAAACGGTCTTATTATAGCATGTAGAATTATTCTATGGCGAGCAAAAGTCATTTCGTGAAATGTTGTAAAATTTTACAAAAAAAACGCCATAGTATAGTATGTTGAAATTTTTCTATGAAAACGTCAAATGTTTTTGATGTTAAAAAAAACCATGAAAACGGACAGATTATAGCATGTAGAATGATTCTATGGTGAGCAAAAGTCATTTCGTGAAATGTTGTAAAATTTTACAAAAAAAACGCCATAGTATAGTGTGTCGAAATTTTTCGCCGAAAACGTAAATTTTTTTTTAATGTTGGAAAAAAACATGAGAACGGTCTTATTATAGCATGTAGAATGATTCTATGGTGAGCAAAAGTCATTTCGTGAAATGTAAAATTTTACAAAAAAAACGCCATAGTATAGTATGTCGAAATTTTTCGCCGAAAACGTCAATTTTTTTTGATGTTGGAAAAAAACATGAGAACGGTCTTATTATAGCATGTAGAATGATTCTATGGTGAGCAAAAGTCATTTCGTGAAATGTTGTAAAATTTTACAAAAAAAACGGCATAGTATAGTATGTCGACATTTTTCGACGAAAACGTCAAATGTTTTTGATGTTTAAAAAAACATGAGAACGGTCTTTTTATAGCATGTAGAATGATTCTATGGTGAGCAAAAGTCATTTCGTGAAATGTTGTAAAATTTTACAAAAAAAACGCCATAGTATAGTATGTCGAAATTTTTCGACGAAAACGTGAAACGTTTCTGTTGTTGAAAAAAACATGAAAAAGGTCGTATTATAGCATGTAGAATGATTCTATGGTGAGCAAAAGTCATTTCGTGAAATGTTGTAAAATTTTACAAAAAAACGCCATAGTATAGTATGTCGAAATTTTTCGCCGAAAACGTCAATTTTTTTTGATGTTGGAAAAAACCATGAGAACGGTCTTATTATAGCATGTAGAATGATTCTATGGTGAGCAAAAGTCATTTTGTGAAATGTTGTAAAACTTTACAAAAAAACGCCATAGTATAGTATGTCGAAATTTTTCGACGAAAACGTCAAATTTTTTTGAAGTTGATAAAAACCATGAAAACGGACGGATTATAGCATGTAGAATGATTCTATGGTGAGCAAAAGTCATTTCGTGAAATGTTGTAAAATTTTACAAAAAAAGCGCCATGGTATAGTATGTCGAAATTTTTCTACGAAAACGTGAAACGTTTTTGATGTTGAAAAAAAAACGTGAAAACGGTCGTATTATAGCATGTAGAATGATTCTATGGTGAGCAAAAGTAATTTTGTAAAATGTAAAATTTTACAAAAAAAACGCCATAGTATAGTATGTCGAAATTTTTCGACGAAAACGTCAAATTTTTTTGATATTGAAAAAAACCATGAAAACGGTCGTGTTACAGCATGTAGAATGATTCTATGGTGAGCAAAAGTCATTTCGTGAAATGTTGTAAAATTTTACAAAAAAAACGCCATAGTATAGTATGTCGAAATTTTTCGACGAAAACGTGAAACGTTTATAATGTTGAAAAAAAAAATGAAAACGGTCGTATTATAGCATGTAGAATGATTCTATGGTGAGCAAAAGTAATTTTGTAAAATGTTGTAAAATTTTACAAAAAAACGCCATAGTATAGTATGTCGAAATTTTTCACAGAAAACGTCAAATTTTTTTGAAGTTGATAAAAACCATGAAAACGGACGGATTATAGCATGTAGAATGATTCTATGGTGAGCAAAAGTCATTTCGTGAAATGTTGTAAAATTTTACAAAAAAAGCGCCATAGTATAGTATGTCGAAATTTTTCGACGAAAACGTGAAACATTTTTGATGTTGAAAAAAAATGTGAAAACGGTCGTATTATAGTATGTAGAATGATTCTATGGTGAGCAAAAGTCATTTCGTGAAATGTTGTAAAATTTTGCAAAAAAAACGCCATAGTATAGTATGTCGAAATTTTTTCGACGAAAACATCAAATTTTTTTGATGTTGGAGAAAAACATGAGAACGGTCGTGTTATAGCATGTAGAATGATGCTATGGTGAGCAAAAGTAATTTGGTCAAATGTTGTAAAATTAAAAAAAAAAAAAACCTCATAGTATAGTATGTCGACATTTTTCGCAGAACACGTCAAATTTTTTTGAAGTTGATAAAAACCATGAAAACGGTCGGATTATAGCATGTAGAATGATTCTATGGTGAGCAAAAGTCATTTCGTGAAATGTTGTAAAACTTTACAAAAAAACGCCATAGTATAGTATGTCGAAATTTTTCGCAGAAAACGTCAAATTTTTTTGAAGTTGATAAAAACCATGAAAACGGACGGATTATAGCATGTAGAATGATTCTATGGTGAGCAAAAGTCATTTCGTGAAATGTTGTAAAATTTTACAAAAAAAACGCCATAGTATAGTATGTCGAAATTTTTCGACGAAAACGTCAAATGTTTTTGATGTTTAAAAAAACCATGAAAACGATCTTATTATAGCATGTAGAATGATTCTATGGTGAGCAAAAGTAATTTTGTAAAATGTTGTAAAATTTTACAAAAAAACGCCATAGTATAGTATGTCGAAATTTTTCGCAGAAAACGTCAAATTTTTTTGAACTTGATAAAAACCATGAAAATGGTCGTATTATAGCATGTAGAATGATTCTATGGTGAGCAAAAGTCATTTCGTGAAATGTAAAATTTTACAAAAAAACGCCATAGTATAGTATGTCGAAATTTTTCGCCGAAAACGTAAATTTTTTTTGAAGTTGAAAAAAACCATGAAAATGGTTGGACTATAGCATGTAGAATGATTCTATGGTGAGCAAAAGTCATTTCGTGAAATGTTGTAAAATTTTACAAAAAAACGCCATAGTATAGTATGTCGAAATTTTTCGACAAAAAGTGAAACATTGTTGATGTTGGAAAAAAAACATGAGAACGGACAGATTATAGCATGTAGAATGATTCTATGGTGAGCAAAAGTCATTTCGTGAAATGTTGTAAAATTTTACAAAAAAAACGGCATAGTATAGTATGTCGAAATTCTTCGACGAAAACGTCAATTGTTTTTGATGTTTAAAAAAAAAACATGAAAACGGTCGTGTTATAGCAAGTAGAATGATTCTATGGTGAGCAAAAGTCATTTCGTGAAATGTTGTAAAATTTTACAAAAAAACGCCATAGTATAGTATGTCGAAATTTTTCGCAGAAAACGTCAAATTTTTCTGAAGTTGATAAAAACCATGAAAACGGACGGATTATAGCATGTAGAATGATTCTATGGTGAGCAAAAGTCATTTCGTGAAATGTTGTAAAATTTTACAAAAAAAGCGCCATAGTATAGTATGTCGAAATTTTTCGAAGAAAACGTCAAATTTTTTTTATGTTGGAAAAAAACATGAAAACGGTCTTATTATAGCATGTAGAATGATTCTATGGTGAGCAAAAGGAATTTCGTGAAATGTTGTAAAATTTTACAAAAAAAACGCCATAGTATAGTATGTCGAAATTTTTCGCAGAAAACGTCAAATTTTTTTGAAGTTGATAAAAACCATGAAAACGGACGGATTATAGCATGTAGAATGATTCTATGGTGAGCAAAAGTCATTTTGTGAAATGTTGTAAAATTTTACAAAAAAAAACGCCATAGTATAGTGTGTCGAAATTTTTCGACGAAAACGTCAAATTTTTTTGATGTTGAAAAAAAAACGTGAGAACGGTCTTATTATAGCATGTAGAATGATTCTATGGTGAGCAAAAGTCATTTCGTGAAATGTTGTAAAACTTTACAAAAAAACGCCATAGTATAGTGTGTCGAAATTTTTCGCAGAAAACGTCAAACGTTTTTGAGGTTTAAAAAAAACATGAAAACGGTCGTATTATAATATGTAGAATGATTCTATGGTGAGCAAAAGTAATTTTGTAAAATGTTGCAAAATTTTACAAAAAAAATGCCATAGTATAGCATGTCGAAATTTTTCGCAGGAAACGTCAAGTGTTTCTGAAGTTGAAATAAACCATGAAAACAGTCGGATTATAGCATGTAGAATGATTCTATGGTGAGCAAAAGTAATTTGGTCAAATGTTGTAAAATTAAAAAAAAAAAAACCTCATAGTATAGTATGTCGACATTTTTCGCAGAACACGTCAAATTTTTTTGAAGTTGATAAAAACCATGAAAACGGTCGGATTATAGCATGTAGAATGATTCTATGGTGAGCAAAAGTCAGTTCGTGAATTGTTGTAAAACTTTACAAAAAAACGCCATAGTATAGTATGTCGAAATTTTTCGCAGAAAACGTCAAATTTTTTTGAAGTTGATAAAAACCATGAAAACGGACGGATTATAGCATGTAGAATGATTCTATGGTGAGCAAAAGTCATTTCGTGAAATGTTGTAAAATTTTACAAAAAAAACGCCATAGTATAGTATGTCGAAATTTTTCGACGAAAACGTCAAATGTTTTTGATGTTTAAAAAAACCATGAAAACGATCTTATTATAGCATGTAGAATGATTCTATGGTGAGCAAAAGTAATTTTGTAAAATGTTGTAAAATTTTACAAAAAAACGCCATAGTATAGTATGTCGAAATTTTTCGCAGAAAACGTCAAATTTTTTTGAACTTGATAAAAACCATGAAAATGGTCGTATTATAGCATGTAGAATGATTCTATGGTGAGCAAAAGTAATTTTGTAAAATGTAAAATTTTACAAAAAAATCGCCATAGTATAATATGTCGAAATTTTTCTATGAAAACGTCAAATGTTTTTGATGTTTAAAAAAACATGAAAACGGTCGTGTTATAGCATGTAGAATGATTCTATGGTGAGCAAAAGTCATTTCGTGAAATGTTGTAAAATTTTACAAAAAAAGTCATAGTATAGTATGTCGAAATTTTTCGCAGAAAACGTCAAATTTTTTTGAAGTCGATAAAAACCATGAAAACGGACGGATTATAGCATGTAGAATGATTCTCTGGTGAGCAAAAGTAATTTTGTAAAATGTTGTAAAATTTTACAAAAAAAACGGCATAGTATAGTATGTCGAAATTTTTCGACGAAAACGTCAAATGTTTTTGATGTTTAAAAAAACACATGAAAACGGTCTTATTATAGCATGTAGAATGATTCTATGGTGAGCAAAAGTCATTTCGTGAAATGTTGTAAAATTTTACAAAAAAACGCCATAGTATAGTATGTCGAAATTTTTCGCCGAAAACATAAATTTTTTTTGAAGTTGAAAAAAACCATGAAAATGGTTGGACTATAGCATGTAGAATGATTCTATGGTGAGCAAAAGTCATTTCGTGAAATGTTGTAAAATTTTACAAAAAAAACGCCATAGTATAGTATGTCGAAATTTTTCGACGACAACGTCAAACGTTTTTGATGTTTAAAAAAACATGAAAACGGTCTTATTATAGCATGTAGAATTATTCTATGGCGAGCAAAAGTCATTTCGTGAAATGTTGTAAAATTTTACAAAAAAAACGCCATAGTATAGTATGTTGAAATTTTTCTATGAAAACGTCAAATGTTTTTGATGTTAAAAAAAACCATGAAAACGGACAGATTATAGCATGTAGAATGATTCTATGGTGAGCAAAAGTCATTTCGTGAAATGTTGTAAAATTTTACAAAAAAAACGCCATAGTATAGTGTGTCGAAATTTTTCGCCGAAAACGTAAATTTTTTTTTAATGTTGGAAAAAAACATGAGAACGGTCTTATTATAGCATGTAGAATGATTCTATGGTGAGCAAAAGTCATTTCGTGAAATGTTGTAAAATTTTACAAAAAAAACGCCATAGTATAGTATGTCGAAATTTTTCGCCGAAAACGTCAATTTTTTTTGATGTTGGAAAAAAACATGAGAACGGTCTTATTATAGCATGTAGAATGATTCCATGGTGAGCAAAAGTCATTTCGTGAAATGTTGTAAAATTTTACAAAAAAACGGCATAGTATAGTATGTCGAAATTTTTCGACGAAAACGTCAAATGTTTTTGATGTTTAAAAAAACATGAGAACGGTCTTTTTATAGCATGTAGAATGATTCTATGGTGAGCAAAAGTCATTTCGTGAAATGTTGTAAAATTTTACAAAAAAAACGCCATAGTATAGTATGTCGAAATTTTTCGACGAAAACGTGAAACGTTTCTGTTGTTGAAAAAAACATGAAAAAGGTCGTATTATAGCATGTAGAATGATTCTATGGTGAGCAAAAGTCATTTCGTGAAATGTTGTAAAATTTTACAAAAAAACGCCATAGTATAGTATGTCGAAATTTTTCGCCGAAAACGTCAATTTTTTTTGATGTTGGAAAAAACCATGAGAACGGTCTTATTATAGCATGTAGAATGATTCTATGGTGAGCAAAAGTCATTTTGTGAAATGTTGTAAAACTTTACAAAAAAACGCCATAGTATAGTATGTCGAAATTTTTCGACGAAAACGTCAAATTTTTTTGAAGTTGATAAAAACCATGAAAACGGACGGATTATAGCATGTAGAATGATTCTATGGTGAGCAAAAGTCATTTCGTGAAATGTTGTAAAATTTTACAAAAAAAGCGCCATGGTATAGTATGTCGAAATTTTTCTACGAAAACGTGAAACGTTTTTGATGTTGAAAAAAAACGTGAAAACGGTCGTATTATAGCATGTAGAATGATTCTATGGTGAGCAAAAATAATTTTGTAAAATGTAAAATTTTACAAAAAAAACGCCATAGTATAGTATGTCGAAATTTTTCGACGAAAACGTCAAATTTTTTTGATATTGAAAAAAACCATGAAAACGGTCGTGTTACAGCATGTAGAATGATTCTATGGTGAGCAAAAGTCATTTCGTGAAATGTTGTAAAATTTTACAAAAAAACGCCATAGTATAGTATGTCGAAATTTTTCGACGAAAACGTGAAACGTTTTTGATGTTGAAAAAAAACATGAAAACGGTCGTATTATAGCATGTAGAATGATTCTATGGTGAGCAAAAGTAATTTTGTAAAATGTTGTAAAATTTTACAAAAAAACGCCATAGTATAGTATGTCGAAATTTTTCACAGAAAACGTCAAATTTTTTTGAAGTTGATAAAAACCATGAAAACGGACGGATTATAGCATGTAGAATGATTCTATGGTGAGCAAAAGTCATTTCGTGAAATGTTGTAAAATTTTACAAAAAAAGCGCCATAGTATAGTATGTCGAAATTTTTCGACGAAAACGTGAAACATTTTTGATGTTGAAAAAAACATGAAAACGGTCGTATTATAGTATGTAGAATGATTCTATGGTGAGCAAAAGTCATTTCGTGAAATGTTGTAAAATTTTACAAAAAAAACGCCATAGTATAGTATGTCGAAATTTTTCGACGAAAACATCAAATTTTTTTGATGTTGGAGAAAAACATGAGAACGGTCGTGTTATAGCATGTAGAATGATGCTATGGTGAGCAAAAGTAATTTGGTCAAATGTTGTAAAATTAAAAAAAAAAAACCTCATAGTATAGTATGTCGACATTTTTCGCAGAACACGTCAAATTTTTTTGAAGTTGATAAAAACCATGAAAACGGTCGGATTATAGCATGTAGAATGATTCTATGGTGAGCAAAAGTCATTTTGTGAAATGTTGTAAAACTTTACAAAAAAACGCCATAGTATAGTATGTCGAAATTTTTCGCAGAAAACGTCAAATTTTTTTGAAGTTGATAAAAACCATGAAAACGGACGGATTATAGCATGTAGAATGATTCTATGGTGAGCAAAAGTCATTTCGTGAAATGTTGTAAAATTTTACAAAAAAAACGCCATAGTATAGTATGTCGAAATTTTTCGACGAAAACGTCAAATGTTTTTGATGTTTAAAAAAACCATGAAAACGATCTTATTATAGCATGTAGAATGATTCTATGGTGAGCAAAAGTAATTTTGTAAAATGTTGTAAAATTTTACAAAAAAACGCCATAGTATAGTATGTCGAAATTTTTCGCAGAAAACGTCAAATTTTTTTGAACTTGATAAAAACCATGAAAATGGTCGTATTATAGCATGTAGAATGATTCTATGGTGAGCAAAAGTCATTTCGTGAAATGTAAAATTTTACAAAAAAACGCCATAGTATAGTATGTCGAAATTTTTCGCCGAAAACGTAAATTTTTTTTGAAGTTGAAAAAAACCATGAAAATGGTTGGACTATAGCATGTAGAATGATTCTATGGTGAGCAAAAGTCATTTCGTGAAATGTTGTAAAATTTTACAAAAAAACGCCATAGTATAGTATGTCGAAATTTTTCGACAAAAAGTGAAACATTGTTGATGTTGGAAAAAAACATGAGAACGGACAGATTATAGCATGTAGAATGATTCTATGGTGAGCAAAAGTCATTTCGTGAAATGTTGTAAAATTTTACAAAAAAAACGGCATAGTATAGTATGTCGAAATTCTTCGACGAAAACGTCAATTGTTTTTGATGTTTAAAAAAAACATGAAAACGGTCGTGTTATAGCAAGTAGAATGATTCTATGGTGAGCAAAAGTCATTTCGTGAAATGTTGTAAAACTTAACAAAAAAACGCCATAGTATAGTATGTCGAAATTTTTCGCAGAAAACGTCAAATTTTTCTGAAGTTGATAAAAACCATGAAAACGGACGGATTATAGCATGTAGAATGATTCTATGGTGAGCAAAAGTCATTTCGTGAAATGTTGTAAAATTTTACAAAAAAAACGCCATAGTATAGTATGTCGAAATTTTTCGAAGAAAACGTCAAATTTTTTTTGATGTTGGAAAAAAACATGAAAACGGTCTTATTATAGCATGTAGAATGATTCTATGGTGAGCAAAAGGAATTTCGTGAAATGTTGTAAAATTTTACAAAAAAAACGCCATAGTATAGTATGTCGAAATTTTTCGCAGAAAACGTCAAATTTTTTTGAAGTTGATAAAAACCATGAAAACGGACGGATTATAGCATGTAGAATGATTCTATGGTGAGCAAAAGTCATTTTGTGAAATGTTGTAAAATTTTACAAAAAAAAACGCCATAGTATAGTATGTCGAAATTTTTCGACAAAAAGTGAAACATTGTTGATGTTGGAAAAAAACATGAGAACGGACAGATTATAGCATGTAGAATGATTCTATGGTGAGCAAAAGTCATTTCGTGAAATGTTGTAAAATTTTACAAAAAAAACGGCATAGTATAGTATGTCGAAATTTTTCGACGAAAACGTCAATTGTTTTTGATGTTGAAAAAAAAACATGAAAACGGTCTTATTATAGCATGTAGAATGATTCTATGGTGAGCAAAAGTCATTTCGTGAAATGTTGTAAAATTTTACAAAAAAAACGCCATAGTATAGTATGTCGAAATTTTTCGCAGAAAACGTCAAATTTTTTTGAAGTTGATAAAAACCATGAAAACGGACGGATTATAGCATGTAGAATGATTCTATGGTGAGCAAAAGTAATTTTGTAAAATGTTGTAAAATTTTACAAAAAAAACGGCATAGTATAGTATGTCGAAATTTTTCGACGAAAACGTCAAATGTTTTTGATGTTTAAAAAAAACATGAAAACGGTCTTATTATAGCATGTAGAATGATTCTATGGTGAGCAAAAGTCATTTCGTGAAATGTTGTAAAACTTTACAAAAAAACGCCATAGTATAGTATGTCGAAATTTTTTGACGAAAACGTCCAATTTTTTTGAACTTGATAAAAACCCTGAAAACGGTCGTATTATAGCATGTAGAATGATTCTATGGTGAGCAAAAGTAATTTTGTAAAATGTTGTAAAATTTTACAAAAAAACGCCACAGTATAGTATGTCGAAATTTTTCGACGAAAACGTGAAACGTTTCTGTTGTTGAAAAAAACATGAAAAAGGTCGTATTATAGCATGTAGAATGATTCTATGGTGAGCAAAAGTCATTTCGTGAAATGTAAAATTTTACAAAAAAACGCCATAGTATAGTATGTCGAAATTTTTCGCAGAAAACGTCAAATTTTTTTGAAGTTGATAAAAACCATGAAAACGGACGGATTATAGCATGTAGAATGATTCTATGGTGAGCAAAAGTAATTTTGTAAAATGTTGTAAAATTTTACAAAAAAAACGGCATAGTATAGTATGTCGAAATTTTTCGACGAAAACGTCAAATTTTTTTGAACTTGATAAAAACCATGAAAACGGTCGTATTATAGCATGTAGAATGATTCTATGGTGAGCAAAAGTAATTTTGTAAAATGTTGTAAAATTTTACAAAAAAAACGCCATAGTATAGTATGTCGAAATTTTTCGACGAAAACGTCAAATTTTTCTGATGTTGGACAAAAACATGAAAACTGTCGTATTATAGCATGTAGAATGATTCTATGGTGAGCAAAAGTCATTTTGTGAAATGTTGTAAAACTTTACAAAAAAACGCCATAGTATAGTATGTCGAAATTTTTCGCAGAAAACGTCAAATTTTTTTGAAGTTGATAAAAACCATGAAAACGGACGGATTATAGCATGTAGAATGATTCTATGGTGAGCAAAAGTCATTTCGTGAAATGTTGTAAAATTTTACAAAAAAAACGCCATAGTATAGTATGACGAAATTTTTCGACGAAATCGTGAAACGTATTTGATGTTGAAAAAAACATGAAAACGGTCGTATTATAGCATGTAGAATGATTCTATGGTGAGCAAAAGTCATTTCGTGAAATGTAAAATTTTACAAAAAAAACGCCATAGTATAGTATGTCGAAATTTTTCGACGAAAACGTCAAATGTTTTTGATGTTTAAAAAAACCATGAAAACGATCTTATTATAGCATGTAGAATGATTCTATGGTGAGCAAAAGTAATTTTGTAAAATGTTGTAAAATTTTACAAAAAAACGCCATAGTATAGTATGTCGAAATTTTTCGCAGAAAACGTCAAATTTTTTTGAACTTGATAAAAACCATGAAAATGGTCGTATTATAGCATGTAGAATGATTCTATGGTGAGCAAAAGTCATTTCGTGAAATGTAAATTTTTACAAAAAAACGCCATAGTATAGTATGTCGAAATTTTTCGCCGAAAACGTAATTTTTTTTTGAAATTGAAAAAAACCATGAAAATGGTTGGACTATAGCATGTAGAATGATTCTATGGTGAGCAAAAGTCATTTCGTGAAATGTTGTAAAATTTAACAAAAAAACGCCATAGTATAGTATGTCGAAATTTTTCGATGAAAACGTCAAATGTTTTTGATGTTTAAAAAAACCATGAAAACGGACAGATTATAGCATGTAGTATGATTCTATGGTGAGCAAAAGTCATTTCGTAAAATGTTGTAAAATTTTACAAAAAAAACGCCATAGTATAGTATGTCGAAATTTTTCGCAGAAAACGTCAAATTTTTTTGAAGTTGATAAAAACCATGAAAACTGACAGATTATAGCATGTAGAATGATTCTATGGTGAGCAAAAGTCATTTCGTGAAATGTAAAATTTTACAAAAAAAACGGCATAGTATAGTATGTCGAAATTTTTCGACGAAAACGTCAATTGTTTTTGATGTTTAAAAAAAACATGAAAACGGTCTTATTATAGCATGTAGAATGATTCTATGGTGAGCAAAAGTAATTTTGTAAAATGTTGTAAAATTTTACAAAAAAAACGCCATAGTATAGTATGTCGAAATTTTTCGACGAAAATGTGAAACGTTTCTGTTGTTGAAAAAAACATGAAAAAGGTCGTATTATAGCATGTAGAATGATTCTATGGTGAGCAAAAGTAATTTTGTGAAATGTTGTAAAACTTTACAAAAAAACGCCATAGTATAGTATGTCGAAATTTTTTGACGAAAACGTCCAATTTTTTTGAACTTGATAAAAACCATGAAAACGGTCGTATTATAGCATGTAGAATGATTCTATGGTGAGCAAAAGTAATTTTGTAAAATGTTGTAAAATTTTACAAAAAAAACGCCATAGTATAGTATGTCGAAATTTTTCGACGAAAACGTCAAATTTTTCTGATGTTGGACAAAAACATGAAAACTGTCGTATTATAGCATGTAGAATGATTCTATGGTGAGCAAAAGTCATTTCGTGAAATGTTGTAAAACTTTACAAAAAAACGCCATAGTATAGTATGTCGAAATTTTTCGCAGAAAACGTCAAATTTTTTTGAAGTTGATAAAAACCATGAAAACGGACGGATTATAGCATGTAGAATGATTCTATGGTGAGCAAAAGTCATTTCGTGAAATGTTGTAAAATTTTACAAAAAAAACGCCATAGTATAGTATGACGAAATTTTTCGACGAAATCGTGAAACGTATTTGATGTTGAAAAAAACATGAAAACGGTCGTATTATAGCATGTAGAATGATTCTATGGTGAGCAAAAGTCATTTCGTGAAATGTAAAATTTTACAAAAAAACGCCATAGTATAGTATGTCGAAATTTTTCGACGAAAACGTCAAATGTTTTTGATGTTTAAAAAAAACATGAAAATGATCGTATTATAGCATGTAGAATGATTCTATGGTGACCAAAAGTAATTTTGTAAAATGTTGTAAAATTTTACAAAAAAATACGCCATAGTATAGTATGTCGAAATTTTTCGACGAAAACGTAAATTTTTTTTGAAGTTGAAAAAAACCATGAAAATGGTTGGATTATAGCATGTAGAATGATTCTATGGTGAGCAAAAGTCATTTCGTGAAATGTTGTAAAATTTTACAAAAAAACGCCATAGTATAGTATGTCGAAATTTTTCTACGAAAACGTCAATCTTTTTTGATGTTGGAAAAAAACATGAAAACGGTCTTATTATAGCATGTAGAATGATTCTATGGTGAGCAAAAGTCATTTTGTGAAATGTATTAAAATTTTACAAAAAAGATGCCATAGTATAGTATGTCGAAATTTTTCGAAGAAAACGTCAAATTTTTTTGATGTTGGAAAAAAACATGAAAACGGTCTTATTATAGCATGTAGAATGATTCTATGGTGAGCAAAAGTCATTTCGTGAAATGTTGTAAAATTTTACAAAAAAAACGCCATAGTATAGTATGTCGAAATTTTTCGCCGAAGACGTCAATTTTTTTTGAAGTTGAAAAAAACCATGAAAACGGTCGGACTATAGCATGTAGAATGATTCTATGGTGAGCAAAAGTCATTTTGTGAAATGTTGTAAAATTTTACAAAAAAAATGCCATAGTATAGTATGTTGAAATTTTTCGACAAAAAGTGAAACATTGTTGATGTTGGAAAAAAACATGAGAACGGACAGATTATAGCATGTAGAATGATTCTATGGTGAGCAAAAGTCATTTCGTGAAATGTTGTAAAATTTTACAAAAAAAACGGCATAGTATAGTATGTCGAAATTTTTCGACGAAAACGTGAAACGTTTTTGATGTTGAAAAAAAAACATGAAAACGGTCGTATTATAGCATGTAGAATGATTCTATGGTGAGCAAAAGTAATTTTGTAAAATGTTGTAAAATTTTACAAAAAAAACGCCATAGTATAGTATGTTGAAATTTTTCGATGAAAACGTCAAATGTTTTTGATGTTTAAAAAAACCATGAAAACGGTCAGATTATAGCATGTAGAATGATTCTATGGTGAGCAAAAGTCATTTTGTGAAATGTTGTAAAATTTTACAAAAAAAACGCCATAGTATAGTATGTCGAAATTTTTCGACGAAAACGTCAAATTTTTTTGAACTTGATAAAAACCATGAAAACGGTCGTATTATAGCATGTAGAATGATTCTATGGTGAGCAAAAGTAATTTTGTAAAATGTTGTAAAATTTTACAAAAAAAACGCCATAGTATAGTATGTCGAAATTTTTCGACGAAAACGTCAAATTTTTCTGATGTTGGACAAAAACATGAAAACTGTCGTATTATAGCATGTAGAATGATTCTATGGTGAGCAAAAGTCATTTTGTGAAATGTTGTAAAACTTTACAAAAAAACGCCATAGTATAGTATGTCGAAATTTTTCGCAGAAAACGTCAAATTTTTTTGAAGTTGATAAAAACCATGAAAACGGACGGATTATAGCATGTAGAATGATTCTATGGTGAGCAAAAGTCATTTCGTGAAATGTTGTAAAATTTTACAAAAAAAACGCCATAGTATAGTATGTCGAAATTTTTCGACGAAAACGTCAAATGTTTTTGATGTTTAAAAAAACCATGAAAACGGTCTTATTATAGCATGTAGAATGATTCTATGGTGAGCAAAAGTAATTTTGTAAAATGTTGTAAAATTTTACAAAAAAAACGCCATAGTATAGTATGTCGAAATTTTTCGCAGAAAACGTCAAATTTTTTTGAAGTTGATAAAAACCATGAAAACGGACGGATTATAGCATGTAGAATGATTCTATGGTGAGCAAAAGTCATTTCGTGAAATGTTGTAAAATTTTACAAAAAAAACGCCATAGTATAGTATGACGAAATTTTTCGACGAAATCGTGAAACGTATTTGATGTTGAAAAAAACATGAAAACGGTCGTATTATAGCATGTAGAATGATTCTATGGTGAGCAAAAGTCATTTCGTGAAATGTAAAATTTTACAAAAAAACGCCATAGTATAGTATGTCGAAATTTTTCGACGAAAACGTCAAATGTTTTTGATGTTGAAAAAAACCATGAAAACGATCTTATTATAGCATGTAGAATGATTCTATGGTGAGCAAAAGTAATTTTGTAAAATGTTGTAAAATTTTACAAAAAAAACGCCATAGTATAGTATGTCGAAATTTTTCGCAGAAAACGTCAAATTTTTTTGAACTTGATAAAAACCATGAAAATGGTCGTATTATAGCATGTAGAATGATTCTATGGTGAGCAAAAGTCATTTCGTGAAATGTTGTAAAATTTTACAAAAAAAACGCCATAGTATAGTATGTCGAAATTTTTCGCCGAAAACGTCAATTTTTTTTTGAAGTTGAAAAAAACCATGAAAACGGTCGGATTATAGCATGTAGAATGATTCTATGGTGAGCAAAAGTCATTTCGTGAAATGTTGTAAAATTTAACAAAAAAAACGCCATAGTATAGTATGTCGAAATTTTTCGATGAAAACGTCAAATGTTTTTGATGTTGAAAAAAAACATGAAAACGGACAGATTATAGCATGTAGAATGATTCTATGGTGAGCAAAAGTCATTTCGTGAAATGTTGTAAAATTTTACAAAAAAAACGGCATAGTATAGTATGTCGAAATTTTTCGACGAAAACGTGAAACGTTTTTGATGTTGAAAAAAAACATGAAAACGGTCGTATTATAGCATGTAGAATGATTCTATGGTGAGCAAAAGTAATTTTGTAAAATGTTGTAAAATTTTACAAAAAAAACGCTATAGTATAGTATGTCGAAATTTTTCGATGAAAACGTCAAATGTTTTTGATGTTGAAAAAAACCATGAAAACGGACAGATTATAGCATGTAGAATGATTCTATGGTGAGCAAAAGTAATTTTGTGAAATGTTGTAAAATTTTACAAAAAAAACGGCATAGTATAGTATGTCGAAATTTTTTGACGAAAACGTCCAATTTTTTTGAACTTGATAAAAACCATGAAAACGGTCGTATTATAGCATGTAGAATGATTCTATGGTGAGCAAAAGTAATTTTGTAAAATGTTGTAAAATTTTACAAAAAAAACGCCATAGTATAGTATGTCGAAATTTTTCGACGAAAACGTCAAATTTTTCTGATGTTGGACAAAAACATGAAAACTGTCGTATTATAGCATGTAGAATGATTCTATGGTGAGCAAAAGTCATTTCGTGAAATGTTGTAAAACTTTACAAAAAAACGCCATAGTATAGTATGTCGAAATTTTTCGCAGAAAACGTCAAATTTTTTTGAAGTTGATAAAAACCATGAAAACGGACGGATTATAGCATGTAGAATGATTCTATGGTGAGCAAAAGTCATTTCGTGAAATGTTGTAAAATTTTACAAAAAAAACGCCATAGTATAGTATGTCGAAATTTTTCGACGAAAACGTCAAATGTTTTTGATGTTTAAAAAAACCATGAAAACGGTCTCATTATAGCATGTAGAATGATTCTATGGTGAGCAAAAGTCATTTCGTGAAATGTTGTAAAATTTTACAAAAAAACGCCATAGTATAGTATGTCGAAATTTTTCGCCGAAAACGTCAAATTTTTTTTTGAACTTGATAAAAACCATGAAAACGGTCGGACTATAGCATGTAGAATGATTCTATGGTGAGCAAAAGTCATTTCGTGAAATGTTGTAAAATTTTACAAAAAAACGCCATAGTATAGTATGTCGAAATTTTTCGATGAAAACGTCAAATGTTTTTGATGTTTAAAAAAACCATGAAAACGGTCAGATTATAGCATGTAGAATGATTCTATGGTGAGCAAAAGTCATTTCGTAAAATGTTGTAAAATTTTACAAAAAAAACGCCATAGTATAGTATGTCGAAATTTTTCGACGAAAACGTCAAATTGTTTTTGATGTTGAAAAAAAACATGAAAACGGTCTTATTATAGCATGTAGAATGATTCTATGGTGAGCAAAAGTAATTTTGTAAAATGTTGTAAAATTTTACAAAAAAACGCCATAGTATAGTATGTCGAAATTTTTCGCAGAAAACGTCAAATTTTTTTGAAGTTGATAAAAACCATGAAAACGGACGGATTATAGCATGTAGAATGATTCTATGGTGAGCAAAAGTAATTTTGTAAAATGTTGTAAAATTTTACAAAAAAAACGGCATAGTATAGTATGTCGAAATTTTTTGACGAAAACGTCAAATTTTTTTGAACTTGATAAAAACCATGAAAACGGTCGTATTATAGCATGTAGAATGATTCTATGGTGAGCAAAAGTAATTTTGTAAAATGTTGTAAAATTTTACAAAAAAAACGCCATAGTATAGTATGTCGAAATTTTTCGACGAAAACGTCAAATTTTTCTGATGTTGGACAAAAACATGAAAACTGTCGTATTATAGCATGTAGAATGATTCTATGGTGAGCAAAAGTCATTTCGTGAAATGTTGTAAAACTTTACAAAAAAACGCCATAGTATAGTATGTCGAAATTTTTCGCAGAAAACGTCAAATTTTTTTGAAGTTGATAAAAACCATGAAAACGGACGGATTATAGCATGTAGAATGATTCTATGGTGAGCAAAAGTCATTTCGTGAAATGTTGTAAAATTTTACAAAAAAAACGCCATAGTATAGTATGACGAAATTTTTCGACGAAATCGTGAAACGTTTTTGATGTTGAAAAAAACATGAAAACGGTCGTATTATAGCATGTAGAATGATTCTATGGTGAGCAAAAGTCATTTCGTGAAATGTTGTAAAATTTTACAAAAAAAACGCCATAGTATAGTATGTCGAAATTTTTCGACGAAAACGTCAAATGTTTTTGATGTTTAAAAAAAACATGAAAACGGTCTTATTATAGCATGTAGAATGATTCTATGGTGAGCAAAAGTAATTTTGTAAAATGTTGTAAAATTTTACAAAAAAACGCCATAGTATAGTATGTCGAAATTTTTCGCAGAAAACGTCAAATTTTTTTGAACTTAATAAAAACCATGAAAATGGTCGTATTGTAGCATGTAGAATGATTCTATGGTGAGCAAAAGTCATTTCGTGAAATGTAAATTTTTACAAAAAAACGCCATAGTATAGTATGTCGAAATTTTTCGCCGAGAACGTAATTTTTTTTTGAAATTGAAAAAAACCATGAAAATGGTTGGACTATAGCATGTAGAATGATTCTATGGTGAGCAAAAGTCATTTCGTGAAATGTTGTAAAATTTAACAAAAAAACGCCATAGTATAGTATGTCGAAATTTTTCTATGAAAACGTCAAATGTTTTTGATGTTTAAAAAAACCATGAAAACGGACAGATTATAGCATGTAGTATGATTCTATGGTGAGCAAAAGTCATTTCGTAAAATGTTGTAAAATTTTACAAAAAAAACGCCATAGTATAGTATGTCGAAATTTTTCGACGAAAACGTCAATTGTTTTTGATGTTTAAAAAAAACATGAAAACGGTCTTATTATAGCATGTAGAATGATTCTATGGTGAGCAAAAGTAATTTTGTGAAATGTTGTAAAATTTTACAAAAAAAACGCCATAGTATAGTATGTCGAAATTTTTCGACGAAAACGTCAAATTTTTCTGATGTTGGACAAAAACATGAAAACTGTCGTATTATAGCATGTAGAATGATTCTATGGTGAGCAAAAGTCATTTCGTGAAATGTTGTAAAACTTTACAAAAAAACGCCATAGTATAGTATGTCGAAATTTTTCGCAGAAAACGTCAAATTTTTTTGAAGTTGATAAAAACCATGAAAACGGACGGATTATAGCATGTAGAATGATTCTATGGTGAGCAAAAGTCATTTCGTGAAATGTTGTAAAATTTTACAAAAAAAACGCCATAGTATAGTATGACGAAATTTTTCGACGAAATCGTGAAACGTATTTGATGTTGAAAAAAACATGAAAACGGTCGTATTATAGCATGTAGAATGATTCTATGGTGAGCAAAAGTCATTTCGTGAAATGTAAAATTTTACAAAAAAACGCCATAGTATAGTATGTCGAAATTTTTCGACGAAAACGTCAAATGTTTTTGATGTTTAAAAAAAACATGAAAATGATCGTATTATAGCATGTAGAATGATTCTATGGTGAGCAAAAGTAATTTTGTAAAATGTTGTAAAATTTTACAAAAAAACGCCATAGTATAGTATGTCGAAATTTTTCGCCGAAAACGTAAATTTTTTTTGAAGTTGAAAAAAACCATGAAAATGGTTGGACTATAGCATGTAGAATGATTCTATGGTGAGCAAAAGTCATTTCGTGAAATGTTGTAAAATTTTACAAAAAAACGCCATAGTATAGTATGTCGAAATTTTTCTACGAAAACGTCAATCTTTTTTGATGTTGGAAAAAAACATGAGAACGGTCTTATTATAGCATGTAGAATGATTCTATGGTGAGCAAAAGTCATTTTGTGAAATGTATTAAAATTTTACAAAAAAAGTCATAGTATAGTATGTCGAAATTTTTCGAAGAAAACGTCAAATTTTTTTGATGTTGGAAAAAAACATGAAAACGGTCTTATTATAGCATGTAGAATGATTCTATGGTGAGCAAAAGTCATTTCGTGAAATGTTGTAAAATTTTACAAAAAAAACGCCATAGTATAGTATGTCGAAATTTTTCGCCGAAAACGTCAATTTTTTTTGAAGTTGAAAAAAACCATGAAAACGGTCGGACTATAGCATGTAGAATGATTCTATGGTGAGCAAAAGTCATTTTGTGAAATGTTGTAAAATTTTACAAAAAAACGCCATAGTATAGTATGTCGAAATTTTTCGACAAAAAGTGAAACATTGTTGATGTTGGAAAAAAACATGAGAACGGACAGATTATAGCATGTAGAATGATTCTATGGTGAGCAAAAGTCATTTCGTGAAATGTTGTAAAATTTTACAAAAAAAACGGCATAGTATAGTATGTCGAAATTTTTCGACGAAAACGTGAAACGTTTTTGATGTTGAAAAAAAACATGAAAACGGTCGTATTATAGCATGTAGAATGATTCTATGGTGAGCAAAAGTAATTTTGTAAAATGTTGTAAAATTTTACAAAAAAAACGCCATAGTATAGTATGTTGAAATTTTTCTATGAAAACGTCAAATGTTTTTGATGTTTAAAAAAACCATGAAAACGGACAGATTATAGCATGTAGAATGATTCTATGGTGAGCAAAAGTAATTTTGTAAAATGTTGTAAAATTTTACAAAAAAAACGCCATAGTATAGTATGTCGAAATTTTTTGACGAAAACGTCCAATTTTTTTGAACTTGATAAAAACCATGAAAACGGTCGTATTATAGCATGTAGAATGATTCTATGGTGAGCAAAAGTAATTTTGTAAAATGTTGTAAAATTTTACAAAAAAAACGCCATAGTATAGTATGTCGAAATTTTTCGACGAAAACGTCAAATTTTTCTGATGTTGGACAAAAACATGAAAACTGTCGTATTATAGCATGTAGAATGATTCTATGGTGAGCAAAAGTCATTTTGTGAAATGTTGTAAAACTTTACAAAAAAACGCCATAGTATAGTATGTCGAAATTTTTCGCAGAAAACGTCCAATTTTTTTGAAGTTGATAAAAACCATGAAAACGGACGGATTATAGCATGTAGAATGATTCTATGGTGAGCAAAAGTCATTTCGTGAAATGTTGTAAAATTTTACAAAAAAAACGCCATAGTATAGTATGTCGAAATTTTTCGACGAAAACGTCAAATGTTTTTGATGTTGAAAAAAACCATGAAAACGGTCTCATTATAGCATGTAGAATGATTCTATGGTGAGCAAAAGTAATTTTGTAAAATGTTGTAAAATTTTACAAAAAAACGCCATAGTATAGTATGTCGAAATTTTTCGCAGAAAACGTCAAATTTTTTTGAACTTGATAAAAACCATGAAAATGGTCGTATTGTAGCATGTAGAATGATTCTATGGTGAGCAAAAGTCATTTCGTGAAATGTAAAATTTTACAAAAAAAACGCCATAGTATAGTATGTCGAAATTTTTCGCCGAAAACGTAATTTTTTTTTGAAGTTGAAAAAAACCATGAAAATGGTCGGACTATAGCATGTAGAATGATTCTATGGTGAGCAAAAGTCATTTCGTGAAATGTTGTAAAATTTAACAAAAAAACGCCATAGTATAGTATGTCGAAATTTTTCGATGAAAACGTCAAATGTTTTTGATGTTTGAAAAAAACCATGAAAACGGACAGATTATAGCATGTAGAATGATTCTATGGTGAGCAAAAGTCATTTCGTAAAATGTTGTAAAATTTTACAAAAAAAACGCCATAGTATAGTATGTCGAAATTTTTCGACGAAAACGTCAAATGTTTTTGATGTTTGAAAAAAACCATGAAAACGGTCTTATTATAGCATGTAGAATGATTCTATGGTGAGCAAAAGTAATTTTGTAAAATGTTGTAAAATTTTACAAAAAAAACGCCATGGTATAGTATGTCGAAATTTTTCGACGAAAACGTGAAACGTTTCTGTTGTTGAAAAAAACATGAAAAAGGTCGTATTATAGCATGTAGAATGATTCTATGGTGAGCAAAAGTCATTTTGTGAAATGTTGTAAAACTTTACAAAAAAACGCCATAGTATAGTATGTCGAAATTTTTTGACGAAAACGTCCAATTTTTTTGAACTTGATAAAAACCATGAAAACGGTCGTATTATAGCATGTAGAATGATTCTATGGTGAGCAAAAGTAATTTTGTAAAATGTTGTAAAATTTTACAAAAAAAACGCCATAGTATAGTATGTCGAAATTTTTCGACGAAAACGTCAAATTTTTCTGATGTTGGACAAAAACATGAAAACTGTCGTATTATAGCATGTAGAATGATTCTATGGTGAGCAAAAGTCATTTCGTGAAATGTTGTAAAACTTTACAAAAAAACGCCATAGTATAGTATGTCGAAATTTTTCGCAGAAAACGTCAAATTTTTTTGAAGTTGATAAAAACCATGAAAACGGACGGATTATAGCATGTAGAATGATTCTATGGTGAGCAAAAGTCATTTCGTGAAATGTTGTAAAATTTTACAAAAAAAACGCCATAGTATAGTATGACGAAATTTTTCGACGAAATGGTGAAACGTATTTGATGTTGAAAAAAACATGAAAACGGTCGTATTATAGCATGTAGAATGATTCTATGGTGAGCAAAAGTCATTTCGTGAAATGTAAAATTTTACAAAAAAACGCCATAGTATAGTATGTCGAAATTTTTCGAAGAAAACGTCAAATTTTTTTGATGTTGGAAAAAAACATGAAAACGGTCTTATTATAGCATGTAGAATGATTCTATGGTGAGCAAAAGTCATTTCGTGAAATGTTGTAAAATTTTACAAAAAAAACGCCATAGTATAGTATGTCGAAATTTTTCGCCGAAGACGTCAATTTTTTTTGAAGTTGAAAAAAACCATGAAAACGGTCGGACTATAGCATGTAGAATGATTCTATGGTGAGCAAAAGTCATTTTGTGAAATGTTGTAAAATTTTACAAAAAAATGCCATAGTATAGTATGTTGACATTTTTCGACAAAAAGCGAAACATTGTTGATGTTGGAAAAAAACATGAGAACGGACAGATTATAGCATGTAGAATGATTCTATGGTGAGCAAAAGTCATTTCGTGAAATGTTGTAAAATTTTACAAAAAAAACGGCATAGTATAGTATGTCGAAATTTTTCGACGAAAACGCGAAACGTTTTTGATGTTGAAAAAAAACATGAAAACGGTCGTATTATAGCATGTAGAATGATTCTATGGTGAGCAAAAGTAATTTTGTAAAATGTTGTAAAATTTTAAAAAAAAAACGCTATAGTATAGTATGTTGAAATTTTTCGATGAAAACGTCAAATGTTTTTGATGTTTAAAAAAACCATGAAAACGGACAGATTATAGCATGTAGAATGATTCTATGGTGAGCAAAAGTAATTTTGTAAAATGTTGTAAAATTTTACAAAAAAAACGGCATAGTATAGTATGTCGAAATTTTTTGACGAAAACGTCCAATTTTTTTGAACTTGATAAAAACCATGAAAACGGTCGTATTATAGCATGTAGAATGATTCTATGGTGAGCAAAAGTAATTTTGTAAAATGTTGTAAAATTTTACAAAAAAAACGCCATAGTATAGTATGTCGAAATTTTTCGACGAAAACGTCAAATTTTTCTGATGTTGGACAAAAACATGAAAACTGTCGTATTATAGCATGTAGAATGATTCTATGGTGAGCAAAAGTCATTTCGTGAAATGTTGTAAAACTTTACAAAAAAACGCCATAGTATAGTATGTCGAAATTTTTCGCAGAAAACGTCCAATTTTTTTGAAGTTGATAAAAACCATGAAAACGGACGGATTATAGCATGTAGAATGATTCTATGGTGAGCAAAAGTCATTTCGTGAAATGTTGTAAAATTTTACAAAAAAACGCCATAGTATAGTATGTCGAAATTTTTCGACGAAAACGTCAAATGTTTTTGATGTTGAAAAAAACCATGAAAACGGACAGATTATAGCATGTAGAATGATTCTATGGTGAGCAAAAGTCATTTCGTAAAATGTTGTAAAATTTTACAAAAAAAACGCCATAGTATAGTATGTCGAAATTTTTCGCAGAAAACGTCAAATTTTTTTGAAGTTGATAAAAACCATGAAAACGGTCGTATTATAGCATGTAGAATGATTCTATGGTGAGCAAAAGTCATTTTGTGAAATGTTGTAAAACTTTACAAAAAAACGCCATAGTATAGTATGTCGAAATTTTTTGACGAAAACGTCCAATTTTTTTGAACTTGATAAAAACCATGAAAACGGTCGTATTATAGCATGTAGAATGATTCTATGGTGAGCAAAAGTAATTTTGTAAAATGTTGTAAAATTTTACAAAAAAAACGCCATAGTATAGTATGTCGAAATTTTTCGACGAAAACGTCAAATTTTTCTGATGTTGGACAAAAACATGAAAACTGTCGTATTATAGCATGTAGAATGATTCTATGGTGAGCAAAAGTCATTTCGTGAAATGTTGTAAAACTTTACAAAAAAACGCCATAGTATAGTATGTCGAAATTTTTCGCAGAAAACGTCAAATTTTTTTGAAGTTGATAAAAACCATGAAAACGGACGGATTATAGCATGTAGAATGATTCTATGGTGAGCAAAAGTCATTTCGTGAAATGTTGTAAAATTTTACAAAAAAAACGCCATAGTATAGTATGACGAAATTTTTCGACGAAATCGTGAAACGTATTTGATGTTGAAAAAAACATGAAAACGGTCGTATTATAGCATGTAGAATGATTCTATGGTGAGCAAAAGTCATTTCGTGAAATGTAAAATTTTACAAAAAAAACGCCATAGTATAGTATGTCGAAATTTTTCGACGAAAACGTCAAATGTTTTTGATGTTTAAAAAAACCATGAAAACGATCTTATTATAGCATGTAGAATGATTCTATGGTGACCAAAAGTAATTTTGTAAAATGTTGTAAAATTTTACAAAAAAACGCCATAGTATAGTATGTCGAAATTTTTCGCCGAAAACGTAAATTTTTTTTGAAGTTGAAAAAAACCATGAAAATGGTTGGACTATAGCATGTAGAATGATTCTATGGTGAGCAAAAGTC